>JAMJFZ010003163.1:15917500-17117500 GCA_026225945.1 Cricetomys ansorgei
TGTGGGGCATGGGTGTGTGTGCAAACTTGTGGGGTCACAGGTTGACATTAGGTGTCTTCCTCTACTGATCTCTTCAGTTTTTAAAAAAATTATTACTTTAAGGTGTATGGGTGTCTTGCCCACGTGTATGTCTGCGCACCACGTGTGTGCAGTACCCACTGAGGCCAGAAGAAGGTTCACTTCCCTTGAAACTATAACTACAAGGAGTTGTGAGCTACCTTGTGAGTGCTGGGAATCGAACCTAAGTCCTCTGAAAGAGCAGCCAGTGCTCTTAACTGTTGCATCATCTCTCCAGCTTCTCCACCTGGGTTTTGAGTGGCCACAGCTAGCTTTCTTAGTAAGTGTTCGGCTGGGGATCTGAACTCTGGTCCTCGGGGTCTCCCAGCCCCTCCTCCAGACTCTACGGGAGAAGGATATTGAACAGATATAGGGTTGGGAGGGGCATCAGGTCTAAGGGAGAGAGGAGAAAGTCTCCTTCTGTGGCACAAGCTCGCAGCCAGGCCTATGGTGTGGGCTGAGTCTGGAGAAAGTACTTGCTTGTGGCATCAGGTCTTCTCCTCTGGAATTGTTCTTGGATACTCCTCACTGCTACAGAAATGTTCATGGGGAGGCAGCTTGCACTCCAACCTGTTTCTAAGCTCCTTGAAGGTTAACTCTTGTCCCTATGCTCTGTGCCCCTTGGCCTTGTATTGTCCCATATTGTATAAGACCAGTTTTGGGGGCCTGAGAGATGGCTCAGCAGACAGAGGTGCTTGCCACTAAGCCTGGTGACTTGAATTCAATCCTTAGGACCAACGTGGCGGAAGGGAAGACTCCTGAATGTTGACTTCCACATGAGCAGTGTGGCACTGTACCCGCCCACATTCTCTCTCTCTTGCTCTCTCTCTTTCACACACACACACCACATAATACATACATACATACATACATACATACATACATATAATAGAAAGGATAAAGATCAGTTTAAATACTATAACGATGTGGAGAAAAAAAACCACTGTAGGATTCTAAAGCGGTTGAAAAACCGAAGTCAATTTGCAGCGTGATGATCGTAAGGGGGACGGGGCCACGCGACGAGGAGAGAGGGCCGGCCTTCTTTGTGCTGACCCTGAGCAGCCGTGCGCTCCACGTTCCCGAGGCTCTGGGCTGCTTCCTCTTTCTTACCCCCCATTTCTCAAGAGACGTAGTGCCTTCCTACATTCTGTGTGCTCTCTTCATTCTGTTTATTTACTTACTCTGTCACCATTCAACTTGGAAAACCACCGTCTTGATCCGTGTCTGCAAAACCAGTGGGCGCACAGCAGGCGCCCAGGAAACCAATGAGACTTGTGCACACAGAGCGTCTCTTGCTAACTGTTTACATTTTCTCTTTCCCTTAAAGTTCAGACTTCCAAAAAGTTGTACAAATAGCACAAAGAATTCCTGCATGCCCTTTGTCCAATTTCCTCAAATGTCAGCCTTTCCTACTTACACTCAGTCTCTTCCCCTCCTTCTCTTTCCCTGTCTTCTTGGGCCACTGAGAGACCCAGTCGCCCTTTAACCTTAGAAACACAGTTTCCTGAAATAGATCAGTCGCTCTCATGAGCACAGAGGACGCGGCCACGCCTGGGAATTAGCATCAATACACCATTATCCAGTCTTCAGCATACCAGCTGTGCCATATAGTATCCTTTGCCTTGCGGTTGAAGTTCCCGCTGGGTTTCCTTTAACCTGGATTGGTCACTCAGTCTTGAACTGAACTCTTCACATTATCCCTTCCTGAGACGCTAGTTCTGTAGCTCACCCCTTCATTTGACCTTGATTGGAAACAAATTATTCAAATCCTGCACCCTTGGCAGAGAGACCCAGAGCAATGTCCTCCTTCCTCAGTTCAGAAGGCGCCTGATTTACCCTGCTAACTTTGCTCATTTGCGTGTCTGCCAGACCCACCTTGCAGAGTTAATTACTAACAAGTGTCAGGATGGGCCAGGGCCCAGCAGTAGAACCCTTACCCAGAATCCCCCAGAGAGAGGCAAGGGCATGGCTCAGGGGTGGAGCACTGCAGGCGTGCATGGACCACAGCCATTTCCAGCTCAGGTGGAGCACGTGTGTGGGAGCAGCTCTGACCCTGCGCATGTGCGGGATTAATTCTCAGCCTCCTATCCATGCCTCCCCGACATCTCTGATTGTTACTGCACATTTTCTTGGCGGTTGCCAAAGTGCCTATTTTCTTTGACCAAAACAAAAGCTCACAGCACTGCATGGCACCCAGCATGGTTTCTCCCCGAGATGGTGTCTTCTGTCTTTCTCTTGTGGAAGGACATCAGGCTCCTTGGAGATACAACTTGTTCTATGGCTGGGTGGCCAGGATAATCTTGGAGAGGCTTGTCTTGCTTGACACTGAGGGTGTGATTCGAAAAGGGAGAAAATAAAAAAGGAGATGGGGCAACAGCGCGAACCTAAGAGGCTGAGGCAGGAGGATTGCTGCAAGTTCAAGGCAACCCCAGACTACATTGAACTCACTATGGAGGCCATGCTGGCTTCCAGCTTACAGAGGTCTGCCCCCTTCTGCCTCCAAATGTTGGGATTAGAGGTATGTGCCACCCTGCCCAGCCACCTCAACCCTGTCCCCTACCTCCAAAGACCCTGAGACTCCATGCTGGCAGGTACCCAGCCAGAGTGGCAGAGACCAGATGTCTTTGGGCTCACCCCTTCTTGCAGTTCAGCTTAGCTGGCTTTGCTGGTAATTGTTTTAATAGGCACGGGAATGCAATCTGGGCTTATCTCACGGGAGCATTCATCTCAGTGCTCTGTTCAGTCACACGGCAGCCACAAACTGCCACCACCTGACAAATGGACCCCAGCTGGCAGATGAATTCAAGATAGAACCAATGTCTGGGACTTCTGGTCACCCGCTGTTAAACTCTGGCTAGTGAGAGTCCAAGCCTTTCTCCCTGGTAAACCGTGGCCATTGGGGTTACCGAAGGCCCAGGAGCTACCTAGAGTAGCCACTTGAGATTCTCTAAGAAATTCATTCCTTTAGTTTTAAGGATGGTTCCTTTCTGTAAAATCCATACTTGGTGGTAACATACCCAAAGCCATCACTCTTTAGGGTGAATGAGTGAAATTCTCTGTGGAAAGAGCTACTGCGCAATTGAGGAGATTTTTGCTGGGCATAATACACATCCCAGTACTCTAGCAAAGGTGCAGGCAGATCTTTGTGAGTTCAAGACCAGCTGGTCCTCATACAGAATTCCAGACTAGCAGGGATGCATAGTGAGACGCTGTATCCAAACACACAAAAACAAAAATAGAAACAAATTGATAAGATTATAAGGAAAGAGAAGAGAGTTGGTGTCATCCCCTGGGGGCTTTGCAGAAGGAAAACTAGGGCTGCAGAGATAGCTGCATAAGCCAAGTGCTTGCTGTCAAGCATGAGGACTGGAGTTCAATCACCGACACCCACATGAAAAGCTGGGCATAGGGTAGTGTGTGGTGCTGGTCTCAGCACGGGGAAGATGGAGTCGAGGACCCCTGGCCAGTGAGAGGTACTATGAAAAACAATAAAAAACAAAAAGGTGTATAGTTTCTGAGGAATGAAGCCCAAGGCTGACGTCTGGCACGCACACACACACACACACACACACACACACTCACACACACACATACTCACACACTCACACAGACACACACACACACACACAGACACACACATATTCACACACACACACACACCTCCATACACCCACCATACATAGCTCAATGAAATTTTTTAACAAGGCCTGGGGGTGTGACTTGGCTGACAGGACACTTTCCCAGTGTGTACGAAGTTCTGGGTTCTACCCCAAGAACTGGGCTTGGTAGCACATACCTGTAGTCTCAGTACTCAGGAGGCGGAGGCAGGAGGACCAGACACTCAAGGTCAACCTTGGCTACAGAGTGAGTTAAGGCCAGCCTAGGATATGTGAGACTTTGTCTCAAACAAACAAACAAATAACTAAAACAAGTTAGAAGGCAAAGAAGCCCAGAATTCTGCCTCACGCTTATAATTCCCACACTGGAGGCGCTGAGACAGGAGAGCAGCTGTAAATGTAAGGACAGTCTGGGCTACATGAGAGCCCAACTCAAAAAAAAAAAGATTTTACTTTATTTTTATTATTACTGTGTGTGTATGCGCATGTGTGTGTGTGTGTGAGAGACACGGCACACATGTGGAGGCCAGAGAATGATTCGTGGGGCGGCTTCCCACCTGCCATCTTTATATGGGAGATCCAGGGGTCTGAGTCGTGTGATCACATCAGGTTTGCAGGCCAGGTGCCTTTACCTGCTCAACTGGCTCACTCGTCACCCCTCTTTCCCTCCAAAATTTAAAAACAAACAAAATTTGCAAAAAAAAAAAAACCACCCACATGCGTGCAAATGTCATCCACAGAGAGGGCCCCTGAAAGGTTCCTTCAGTCTGGTCACTCCTTTACCATCAATGTGGCAGCCACGTCAACCTCCAAAATGACAGCTGCCTCCAGCTCTGACGTGAACTTTACGGAATAGAAACAATACTGATACAGAACTGGGCCGACAAGACAGCAGGGAAAGGTGCTTGCTGCCGGAGCCTGAGAACTCGACTTCGTTTCCCAGGCCCACACGGCAAAAGGAGGAAACCCACTTCCTGGGTTTCCCTCTGACCTCCATGCACGAGCCTCGGCAGGTACGTGCCCCCACAAACAGCACCCCGGGCATGTCCTTCCACAGACACGTGTCCTCTTTCTTTTAGACATACACCCAAAGCGCCAACAAGATGGTTCAGCTTGCTGTGAGAGGTGGGTTACCAATTCTAACCCTGGAACCCACGGAGAGGTGAGAGGAGAGACCCAAAGTCACAAATTACCCTCTGACCCCCACACGTGGGAGCTGGGGCATGCCTGCCACCCCCGCACACGGACAGCGGCAGAGTGTCCGGCTGCACACAGCCTGTTCAGACATTTAGCACCGATAGACATCTTCTATTTTCCACAGTGCGTATCAGACTCTGTGCAGCACGAAGTCAGGGGGTTTTAGACTCATGGTATTGACTTAGGTGAGTTTTTCAACCTTTCTCAGCCTCAGTGTTTACATGTGTAAAATGGGGCTGCGGGGATGGGGAGGTGGCTTTGCTGGTCAAGTCCTTGTCTTTCAAGCATGAGGAAACCCAGGGAAAAAGTAGGGTGCAGTCCTATACAGTTGAAACCCCAGGGCCGGGGAGGCAGAGTCTGGAAGGCTCCTCAGGTTTGCTCACAGGCTAACCTCGTCTATTTGGCAAGCTGCAGACCAGTGAGACCCTGTCTCAAAAAACATGGAGCTCAAGAAAAACAGCTGATGCCAATCTCCGCCCTCCCACAGTTAAGCAATCAAGCAATCAGTCAATCGATCAATGCATTAATTGAAAAGAAGGCACAATCCCCAAGATTGTCCTCTGGTCTCCATATGCATTTGCACACATATGCATGAGTGTTTGCGCGCGCACGCGCGCACACACACATGTGGCTATTATGGAGGCTGTGGGGAAGCCTTACCATCCTCCAGAGGCCACTCTGGCTTGAGCAGCTCCAGAGGCTTCAGAAGTCCCTGCAGGTGGCCATGAATCTCAACAGCCTCTGGGAAAGGTCCGTTGTGGGTGCACGTTCACCTCACACACACCACCATCTTGTGGGGCTGACTCTCTGCACCTGCATCAGGCAATGGCTTCCTGGTCCATGCTGGATGCTATTGACCTTTGAGACCCTGAGAACAATGTCAGATATAAACAGCATCACTGTTTGGCGAGCCCTGAGCCCCCTGAGCAGCTCTGCCCCTTTGTCCACATGTGCTGTATCAAATTCTTTGATTTACTTATATGCTTTGTCTTTTGAGGCAGGATTTGACTGTCTCCCAGACTACCCTTGAACTCACTCGGTAGCTCAGACTGTCCCTGAACTTACAACAATCCTCCTGCCTCAGCCTCTTGAATACTTGAGTGACAGGGGTGTGCTGCCACATCTGGTTTATTTTGACAAATCAGAAAATCTTTTAAAGTGTCTCTCTAAAGGCACCGAGTTAGAAATTTATATACAGATATATTGTTCTAGAATGTTCTAAATGAACTAAAATACTGATAGGGGCAGGGAGAACATAGCCTTTAACTGACTTTAACTAGCTGACACTTTGCCTCCCAGCCTCTCTCTTTTCACATTCTGCTTTCCAGTTGATAGGTGCTTAGTGAAATTCATGATAAATCACAATCCCAACTCAGCCTCTGAGAGCCGGGATGACGAGCCTGCACCTATAAAATGTGCTCCTTTATAATTAAAAATTTTAATTGGTGTGGATGTCTATGTGTGGAGGTCAAAGCACAGCGTGTGGAAGTTGGTCCTCTCCTTCCACCATGTGGGTCCTGGGAATCCAACTCACGTACTCAGGCTTGGTGGCAAGCCCCTTTACCCAGTGAGCCATCTTGCTGGTCCCTGAAATAGAGTCATCCTTTTTAAAGCTGTATTATTTCATTTTATGTGAGTGTTTTCCCTGAATGCACGTCTGCACACCACATGCCTGCCTGGTGCTCAAGGAGGCTGGAAGAAGGTGTTGGTTAGCTTGGAACGGGAGTTACAGCTGGTTGTAAGCCATCACATGGGTGCTTGGAATCGAACCGAGGTCCTCTGGAAGAGCAGCCTGCACTTTTACCTGCTGAGCTACCTTTCTAGCTCCCAAAACTATTTCTTGGTGCATCTGTTTAGAAGATAGTTTCAGAACTCATAAACCTGGAGATACTATCTGAACAGAGCCTGAAACGCCACCCACATATAGCCTTAGTCCACAAACAGGCACGTTCACGTGCATGTGGGCGGGGTCTCAGGCGATGCTGTGCTGTGGTCCCAACTAGAAAGGACCCAGGTGCCCATAAAAAAAGAGTAGTATAATCTTTCCACAGAATAGTATGCAGCAGAGAAAATGTATCATCCACAGACGTGGGTGACGACAGGTGGGACGAAAAGATGAACCCAAGAAACCAGGTCCCGCAGAATGACGCTTACCGTGGGTCAAAGGAAGCAAAGCACAACTGCCCAGGTCAGTTGTGGTCAGGCGGCGGCTGTTACCGAGCCGGCCCCTGTGCGGGCCTGAGGGCAGTTTTTGGGGAGCTGGCTTCCCCCAGGGTTCGTTTTGCAGCAATTTCTCGACCTGTTCATTTGTTTTATGTATTTTTCCCTGTGTTTATGGAATTTCCAAATCGAGAAATAACCGGGTGGGGGTGACCCAAGTGCCTGGTAGAGAGGGGGCGATGCCGACCCCAGGCCGGCAGCCCCGCCCGGCACAGTAGGTCAGGGAGAGCGGTCTGCTCCCTCCGGGGTCTCCAGGGTGGCCAGGGCTTAGCTTGGGGCGGCCTCTGCGACCCGCAGCCTTCCCAGAAGCTCCCCGAACCGTCCCTCCGGCTCGCAAGAATTGTCTTTTGCTCAACAGACCCACACTGGGTCAGCGGCGGCCATCCGCAGCGGTCTCCACACCAAACCCTCGGGTCTTTAAGTTTCTTCTTCGCGCGGGCGCGCCTAGGTCCAGGCAGCGACGCAGACCTCGGGCGGCGGGCAAGGTCCCGGTTGGGGGGGACTCTGCCCCGACTTCCCCCTGCGCGCCCGGCCGCGCCTGCTCCCGCGCCGGTGATTGGTCGCGCGCGTCTCCGGTGGGTCTAGCTTCGGGGCGCAGGGCGGCGGTCTAGCTCAGTCTAGCTCTCGGTCCGGCCGCTCGCTCCTTGCACCCCGCACCTCTTCTTTCCGCGGAGCTGGGGGAGGGGAGGGAGGGAGGCGCCCGGGGGTGGGGATGCTGCCAGGCTCTGCCGCAGCCCGAGCCGCTGCCGAGCGGCGCGCGCCGCCCTCCCTCGTTCTCGCTCGCTCGCTCGCTCGCTCTCTCGCTCGCTCCTCTCTCGCCTCCTCCTCCCTCCCACCCCCCCCCCCGCGGGGAATTTTCAAGACTGCGCTGCTGCAATTTCCCCCCGGCCGAGGCTGCGCCGCGCCTGGCTGCGCGCACACACGCTCCCGCGCGCGGAGGAGCCCGCGGCTGCTGAATCAGGAGGAAAACAGATCGGCTGTTTTCAGAGCCGGGGACCAGCGGCTCCCTGACGCCTCCGAGCCCCGCCGCGCCCCTGCGCCCCGCTCCTCCGCGCCCCGCTCTCCAGCCGGGTTGGATTTGGGGGAGGGGCTGCAGCGCTTTCAGGAATTTTCTATTCTTTCCAGGGCTAGGAAAGTCAGCAAAACAGACGGACAGATCCTTCTCTGCCACCCTCCTCCTGTAGCAAAGACCTGGTTTTGGCTTTTTGTTATTTAATTTTTTTCTTCATCTTCTTCCTCTTCTTCTTTTTTTTTTTCAAATGGGCCGAGCCCACGCCTTTAGCAAGATGCCAAGCTGACCCGGACCTCGGAGGAATTTGAAGCTTGTCGCTGCGTCCCAGGGAGGGGGGACGTCCTTCGCTTAGACTTCGCGTTTTAAAGGGGGTGTGCATTGGAGCGTTGCTTTTAAAAAACTGATCTTTTTACACTATATTTTTTCTGATATTTTTTTTTTAACTGAAAAAAATTTTTTCCTCTCCGGAGTGGGTGGCCGGGGATCGCCTGGATCGCGTCCCCGGTTATTTTTGCCGCGCCCCTCCCCCGCGCCCCGCCCCCGCGCCCTCCCCCGCACCCCTCCTCCCGCCTGGGGTCAACGCCTCTGCCGGCATGTCCCGAGCCGCGCTCCCCGGCTCGGCCGGGCCGTCCCGCTCGTGAGCCCCCCGAGCCGAGGCCGGGCGCCGCCGCCCGATGGGCTGGGCCGTGGAGCGTCTCCGCAGTCGCAGGTGCAGCCGCCGTCCCCACAGCCCGGCCAGCCTGAGCAGCGGCGGCGGTGGTGGTGGTGGCGGTGGCCGTGGCTTCCGCAGCGCTCGCCGCAGCAACAGCAGCCGCCGCGTAACCCGAGGCCCTTTGCTCTTTGCAGAATGGCCCGCTTTGGAGACGAGATGCCGGGCCGCTACGGCGCAGGCGGAGGAGGCTCAGGGCCGGCCGCCGGGGTGGTCGTGGGCGCCGCGGGCGGCCGAGGAGCCGGGGGCAGCCGGCAGGGCGGGCAGCCCGGAGCGCAGAGGATGTACAAGCAGTCGATGGCGCAGAGAGCGCGGACCATGGCCCTCTACAACCCCATCCCCGTCCGCCAGAACTGCCTCACGGTCAACCGCTCCCTGTTCCTCTTCAGTGAAGACAACGTGGTGAGAAAATACGCCAAAAAGATCACGGAATGGCCATATCCTTTGCCCCAGCTCGGGCGGCTGCGCCTCCCCTCCTCCTCTTCTTCCTCCATCCTCTTCTTCCTCCTCCTCCCTCTGCGGGGCTGGGAGAGAGATCTGGGGGCAGATGGGAGCTGGGGGGGCTCCTCGGCAGCCAGGGGCTGGAGCTGGGGGCCTGGGAGCTGGGGGAAGCAGCCTCCGGCCTGCTGGGCTGCAGCAGCAGAGCTAGCCCGCGAGTAGTTAGGTGGCTTGGGACTGGGTGGGGGTGGTGGTGAGTGGTTCCTTGCAAAGACCGAAGGTCTGGGTCCTGGGTCGCACAGGGACACTGACTGGGTCGCTTCCGATGGGGTCTGACTTCTTCCCATGGAGCCCTAGCTGGGCCACTACCTGGATGCTATGAGAACCCACACGTGGGGGTCCCTTCGAATCCTTCAGAACAGTACCCAAACCTCTCAAACCTGGCCTTCTACCCGAGGAGGGAGCCTTAGGCCTAGAGTATGGGACACCATGTGGCCTGGAGGTGGAGAAGCCCTCCCTGCCTCAGCCAGTGGCTCTGGGTGGGCCGCTGCCACCTGAATCTGGGAACCGGTCATGTTTAGTGGTTTAGAGACACTTCTGACCCCGTGTATGCAAGTGCTGCTTCCTTCTGTCACAGAGCAGAGCCCCTTCAGCAGTATCTTTTGGGGTGTAAGGGAACACAATCCCATCCACCTGGTGAGGCCTATGGCCTGGGAAGACCTGAGATAGGTTGTTTCAGTAGAGAGAAGGCGGAAGGAAGGGAAGGAAGTGGGACCCCTTGGAGGGGCAGCTTGTAGACTTGGTTAGATTTGGCGTCTCACCCTGAGGAGTGGGGAGGGACACCAGAAGGATCAGCCTCCACATGGACATCTTGGGCAGGTAGGCACCCTCCTCTATGAAAGACCCAGAGGAAAAAGGCGCAAAGAGCCGTTTTTTTCCTGTGCTCAGAAGCGATTCCACACACAGCGCCCTGATTTCTTGAAGTCCTCATTCGCTTCCCATAAACCTGGAAGAGAGCTTGCTTAGCATCTGGGGAGATGCAGGCAGGCGCGGGTGGGTAGAGGCGAGGTTTCTCTGCCATCTAAGCATGACCCAGATTCCCGGTGTGGGGGGACACACCCTCCTCCCCAGGCTGGCTGGCCACCCTGTCCTGGCCAAATGTGCCTCTTGCTTTTCAGGCTCCAGTCCCTCGAGGGCTGAAATGAGCTGAGCCGGACTGGTCAGGTCCCTGGAGTTTGCAAGGGGTCTCCAGTTCTTGTGTGATGGGTTGGGCCGTTCTGTCTCCCCAGGGCTGGGTTCTTTGGGCTCTTGGAGTTCCTGCTTAAAGAGCACGGATGGGTGCGTTCACTTCTGGGGGCTCCAGATGGCCAGTTCCTGGGGCTGTGAAATTATAAAAGAGAGCAGGAGGTTTTGGAGCAAGTGGTTTACTTGGAGACTGGTGAAAATTCAGATCTATGTAATGGAAGGCCTTTCTTTGAGGGGTGTCTCCCTAACCACTGTGTTACTAGTGCTTAAGATAGGTGCCAGCATTATGCCCCCTGAATTCCTCCTTGCAAAGGTTGGTCCTGAAGGTTGGCAGCATGCCCTCCCAAACAATCCCAGCCTCGTGAAATGCTCAGAGAACACTCTACTTTAGTGCCCACATTGGAATGAGTAGCTGGGGCTTGGAGGATGTCAGGGGTCAGAACATGCCTTCAGACGGTCCCAGGGGCTGTCTTGTTGGGGGCTGTCACTACACTGGTGGGTTTCTCTGTTGAAATGCCCCCCCACTTCTGCAGCCTTGCAAAAGGAAGCAGAGGAGTTGGGGAGCCTTTCCGTTGTCCTCAGCTCACCCCTGTCCATCCTGGTTGCTGCGGCTCTGAGAGCTGTAGGTGGTGGCCTCTCACAAAGGGGTAGCCGGGCTGAGCTGTGGGTGCCCTGAGAGCACCCTGAGAGTACCCACCTCGTTTGTTGGCTAGCCCAGGCCTCACTTGCTCTGAATAGCTTTGGAATGAATGTGTGCAGTTTCCCGCCCTCTCTGCAGAGCCTCTGTGTTTTTGGCCTCAAGAATCAAAACACATACAGCCCCACTCCAGAGGGAGCGCTTCCCATCCCAGGCCCAGCCTGTGTCCAAGCCAGGTCATCATGCACGGAGCTGCTTCCGGGAGGGCTGGGGAGGGGAGGATAGAGGACCTGAGCTGTTCCATCAAGAAATTCAGGCCAGTGGGAGGAGAAAAGTAGACTTGCCTGCGAGTCAAGACACCGCACAGAACACTGACTTAAAAAAAATTCAAATGTTATTCACATTGAAAAGATGAATGCTTAAGTACTTTCTCTAAACTTGAAAAAAAATTTTTTTTAGGGGGGCAGGGTCTCAGTCCAGGCTGGCTGCAAACTCACTATGTGGCTGAGTATGATGTGAGCCACCACAGCCGTTTTTATGCTCTGCTGGAGATGGAACCAAGGCCTTGCACAGGCCAGGCAAGCACTTTAGCAGCTGAAATACATTCAGTGGAAACCATTCAGAACTTTTTAGAATAAAGTCTAAGATGTGTACAGCAAGCCCAGAGTTGGGTCTGGCACCATTGATGAACACTCAGCCTCCAGGCCCAAGGACCTCTCTCTTCGCCTTCCTGGTCACACCCCAGAATGATCAGCTCACCTACCTGGCTTCGAAGCTCCTTTGAGCCTCCCGTAAATGGGAATGTGTTCTTCTGTGTCTGGTTTCTCCGTGGGTGTCTTTGGGATGTTTTCTCCCATCTGGAGTTTCTGTGTGGTGGCCTCTTGGGTGTTTATTGAAGAGCCTTTAGGGGTGTTTTCGCCTGTGCCTTCTGTTGAGTTTCCCTTTGAGCTGGTCTGGGAGTGGATCGGCCCCACTAGTTTTTAATGTGTGGAGCAGGGCATGCTTTAGAAACCTTTATCGAGGGTCGAGAGGGATATGAAATGTGGCACCTGCTGTCTGTGGAGGGGGAATCACAGGACTGTGAAGTCTTCCTTCAGCTCCAGTGCAAGAGGGTGGAGCTTGCTTTCTCGCCACTTTGGGACAATTTGCCGCCTCAGTTTGACCCTTCTCTGTCTCCCAGCATCTCGGGCTGGTGAGGAGTCCAGTCACGAGAAGTTGTCCTTGCATCTGGGTAAGAAATTTCCAGGGGTGATCTTTAAGGCTGCCCTGTTGGCTCAGCGAGTTGTCCTGGCTATACCTTCACTGTGTGGTCCCATTCATTGGAGTCTGACTGGAATGTGGAGAAGAGGG
Source organism: Cricetomys ansorgei (assembly GCA_026225945.1). NCBI lineage: Eukaryota > Metazoa > Chordata > Mammalia > Rodentia > Nesomyidae > Cricetomys > Cricetomys ansorgei. The sequence goes on from JAMJFZ010003163.1 coordinate 15,929,983, forward strand.
TCCCTAAGGCCTCTGCAGAGCTAGGATCTGTTGACTCCATCCCCTCATGATGCCACCTGCTCTATCAAATGTCAGTGTCATCTTTGCAGCTCTCCTTATGCTAGCGAGCCTCCCCTGCACTGGCTGTGAAATTCTGAGTCTTCCGGGGCTGGGGCCCCAGTGTGTGCTGACACATCCGCATCCTCATCACACATCGTCCAAGTTGTAGAAACTCAAGAAGGAGCCCCGAGTCACCGTGGTGTCAGAGGTCGGTGGGCACCGGCTAGCTGGCTCTCCTCAAGAGAAGTGTGATGGGACCCCTGAGACATGCAGCAGTGCATGGTCAAGTGCTTGGCCTGACCTGAAACATAGAATGTTCTAGGCAGTTCTACTGAGATAGAGGGATGTCTTGAGCTATAGAGTTTCTCTCTACTACATCCACTTGCCAGAAATTTCTAGAGGAGCAACCTGGGAAATAAGGATTAGCCTGGCATTGCCACCGGGAAATTTATTCCACAAAGGTATGATACTTCACCCACAGTCTCCAAATCCAAATATCTTGAGAACCCCAAGATCTGCCCACCTCGAGGCCAAACCAAACAGACTCAGGGTCTCTGTGGCCTTTTGCGGGGCCAGGAGGGGATGCTTGCTAGGCAAGCGCTCTGCCACTGAACCCCACACCCAGCAACTGTGCAGCACACTTGGCCGAGCATCAGGGTAGGTTTTGAAGCAGAAAAAAGCAGTGTGTTCATTGAGCGTTCCGTGAGGCTCCTGATGCAGCAGCCCCCATCCCTACCAGGAATGTTACAGAGATGGAAGGCTCCTGACTTAACCATGGAGTTCAGTTTGGGATTTGCCGGCTTCATATGAGAATGGAGAAGGGGCATACGGGCAGTAGGTACCATTCTCGGGATTCTGAATTGTGGTCCGCTCCTGGGCTAGCAGTATATGGTCTGTTGACAGCTGTGTTTGTGGACAGCTAAGCAAACAGTAGTGCCAGGTAGCCAGTGATCACAAGGGTGATGGCTGATATGTGGGAATACTGAGGGGCTGCAGGGTTGACTTGGTGATTTCCGTTTATGGTGTCACTGGTTCTTCAAGATGTGGTTTCACTGTAAGCCAAGGAGTGTCTGTCATGTTCGTGGTGTTCACTTCATTAAAACGATGGTTCTTCTCTGTTGTTGGCCTTGGGATGTGGCTGAGGACTCTGTCTTCCCACCCAGGAGCTCTTCTTTGCCCCCTCTTTGAGCCAGGTCTCATGATACAGCCCACGTTGACCCTAAACTCATGGCCATGATGCCCCAGTCTCCAGAGTGCTGTCATTGCATCTAGTGTGCTTCTGGGAAGCCCTTTGCTGCCAGCTCAGGGCTGTGCTTGGGGTCTTTAGGTGACCCTGACAAATCCTGTTGTCTTTCCCCGCACTTGGAAAGCATGTTTGCCGAGGTGAGGTCTCTTTAGCGGGCTTTGTCTTTTGTGTGTATTGTCCGATGAGTTTGGACAGATGCATGGGTTGAGGAGCCTGTCTCCATTTGACATACAGAATAGCTCCGTCACCCCAAGTCTTCCCTGTTCCTCTTCTGAGTCAGCACCTCACATCTCTCGTCCCTTGTGACCTGTGACCTCATCTCCATCCTGTACTTTTTCCTTTTCTAGAAGGATCTAGAAATAGAATCACGCTCTAGCTCTTTCTTTAGTCCTAGGGATGGAACCCAGGGCCTCCTGCATGCTAGGCAAGAGCTTCACCATTGAGCTACGGCCCTAGCTCTTTATTTTTTGAGACAGAGCCTCTTGATCTGCCTGCCTTCTTGATCCACTGCATCCCAGCGCTGCACAGAACCTTCTGAGGCCGGCTTCCCTCGGGTCTCTAGTAGCCTGAGTATCATTAGCCTATCCCATCCCTACCCACTGGATCCCATCTCATTACGTAGCCCTGGCTGCCCTGAGACTCACTATGCAGACCAGGCTGGCCTCCAACTCGCAGAGATCTGCCTGCCTCTGTCTCTTGAGTGCTTGATTAAAGGCATGTACCAACCCACCCTTCAAGACAGTCCCTTTTAATTGCTCAATAGACTCAGTGGATGGGCTACAGTTTGTGTCCCAGCTGCAGGACATATATCTCCAGTGTGGCTGTTAATGAGGAGACTGGCTGGCAATGCTGGTGTCCAGGTTTTATTGGAAACACTGGGGAGTTATATTTCATTTCTCTTTGTCTCTTTGGTAGGTACCCAGGGCGAGATGGGCAGGTTTCCTGGTAAGAGTGCGCTTAAATTTGTAAGAAATGAGATGGTCAAACTGTCCTCCACAGTGGCCACAGGTTACTTCATACCCTAGATTCTGAGCTCCAAATCACAGGAGGCCTCAGGGTGAAGATCAGACCCTGAGCTTCATAGGAAGTAGTGAAAACGGCGTGTACATGGGTACGACTGAGGATGTACTCAGGCTCACTGCTTCTGTCTTCTTTGTTACAGTGGTACTGTGCTGGCAGAGTCTCCTTCAATGATTGTTGAGTGAATGCAAGAAGGGTCTGTCTTCGCTCACGAGCTATCTGCTGCAGCATCTGATTTGCCCTTACGCTGATATTTCCATTTCAGGTTTTTAGGGCTGAGGGCCCGGAGGCTGTGAACGAGGCTGTTGAGCCATGGAAGGTCTCCTAAGTGGTGCTTGGGCAGTTGAAAGTGGGACCTTTGGGGGTGGAAAGCTTCCTGGAGAGACTTGGAATCCATCTGCCAGGTGCTTGGGGTGTGCACCCTCATTCCCGCTTTCCTGCAGCATTGAGCACGTATGTCCTCCCGCTTCACAGAGTCTCTGCTGGGAGGATTTACTTGGCCCCATTCTCGTGCAGCTAGTGCATTTCCAAGAATCAGCTCTTGAGGAAGGGGCCATGCATCCTGGAGACGACAATCAGGAGGGGAAGAACCTTTAGGTTCTTTGTGCCCAACGTGCACAAAGCCCTGGTTTCATCCCCAACATTGCAGAAACTAGGCGTGATGGCGCACACCTGGGACCTCAGCACAATGGAGGTGGAGGCAGGAGGATCTGAAGTTCAAAGTCATTCTTGGCTACGTAGCCAGTCTGAGGCCAGTCTGTGCTAAAAACCTCAGTAAAACAAAACAATAACCAAAAAATATTTTGGCATGTGAGTAAACCAGCACCGAGTGTCAGACTCTCTGAAGCCACCCCATCTCGGATGTTGGGGGCCTCAGTTTCCACGCTTTGGTTGGCAAAGAGGCTGCTTCTAGCATCTTCAGAGGCTCTTTGTGTGTGTGTAGGGGGAGAGGGTATGCAGAGAAAATTGTTGGCATGCCAAGAAAGTTCCAAACCTAAGAACAGAATCTCAGAGTCATTCTGTCTTTTGTTTTATTTTCGAGAGGGTTTTTTCATGTAGCTCAGGTTGGCCTTGAATTCCATATATAGCTGAGGCTGGCCCTTGAACTTCTTATCATCCTTCCTCTACCTCCTGAATGCTGGAATAGTAGACTCGGGTTACCATGCCAGGCTTCCTGGTGTTGTGTTCCTAACCTGGGCCATTGTGGATTTGTCGGGCAGAACTCTGCTGTTTCTAACGCATCCCTTAAACGATGTGCATCCTCTGTTCTTTCTGGAAGCTTTCAGGGAAAAGAAAAAAAACTCATGCCCATTTGGCCCACTTTTTGATTCCCTTCGGTCTAAGATAAAATTACTTCCCTTCCGCTGCTCAGTCCCTCCCTCAGGGGTGACAGGGTGAAGGTTTGAACTATGTAATTAGCTTCCTGGAGCCTCCCTCCTACCCCTTGTCCTGTCCTTCAGAGCTGGTCAGGAGACCAGCTCAGAGCGAGACCAAAGGCTCAGCCACTTCCGTGGCCATGGCTGGATGTACACTGCAGACCCACCGGAAGAACACCGCTCAGATCTTGGGTTAGAATGTGGGAGCTTTCTTAGCGCGGTGGACCTACCTGCCAAGAGGACCATGAGTTCGAGGTCAGGTTGGGCCCTCAGTGAGACCTTCCGTGAGACCTCTCAGAAACCCAGACAAAACAAAAAGTATGTTCCATACACCAAACTCTCAGCTCGGTCTCTCCTGATTATCTGAGAGAGTGGAGAACTCACGGAATATTCTTGGGAACAGCGTGATACGGGCAGACTGTGTGAGCTGCCACCCCCAGTAGTCTGTGCTGGTTTTTTGAGATGCCCATCGGTTCTGGACAGGTGAGGATGATGGCTTCTTTAGTGACACATTTGTGTTTTGGGTACTGAGGATTGAAGCCAGGGCTTGGGTGCGTGCGTGCATGTGTGTGCTCATGCGTACACATGGATGAAGTGGCTCTCAAAGCCAGGGAACAACCTTGGATGTTGTTTCTCAGATACTCCACCTATTTTTTGAGACAGAGTCTCTCTGTTTCCAGGGTCTAGGGTTCTCATGTGGCTAGGCTGGCTTGTAAGCCCCAGGGAGCTGCCCATCTCCACCTCTGTGACATCAAGATCATAAGCGAACACCACTACCCTTGGGTTTTCTGTGGGCTCTCGGGACCATTCACTGACTGTTTATTTAGAGTCCGGGTCTCACTAAGTCACCTAAGCTAGCCTTGATCTTGTGATCCTCCTGCCTCAGCTTTCTGGGTACTGGGATGACACATGTGAGCCACCATATCCAGCTCAGCAATGGGTTCTTTGCACCCAATAGAGAGGACAGGATTTTATCCGGCAACTGTTTAGAAGCAAAGGTACCTGTCCAGGTGACAGTGACCTCCTTCTGAAAAGCTGTTGCTTTATGAGGAGCTCACTCCTGGAAGCTGCCCAGAGGCAACTGAGAAGCCATTGCTTGGAGCAAGTGCTGACCTCAAGGCTAGTCGTCCAGCTCCCATCAGGCATAGCTTAGTTTTTGTTCAGCATGGGTCTTCCTTTTACTATCTATGTCCTTATTTGTGTGTTTATTTAGTGTGTGTCTGTGTGTGTGTGTAAGACAGATCAACCTCTATTGTGGTCCCTCAGGTGACATCCACTTTGTTTTCTGAGACAAGGTCTCTCATTGGCCTGGAACTTTGCAAGTAGGACAGGCTGGGTGGCCAGTGAGCTCCAGGGATCCTGTGTGCCTCCCTGGGGCTGGAAGGACCAGCGCATGCCACCATGCTTGGCTTTTTGTGTGTGGTCCAGGATTGATCTCATGTCCTCATGCTTGCAAAGCAAACACATGACTGAGCTTCAACAAGATCTTCCGAACGCTGGCCAGGTGCTCTACCACTGAGTGGCTCCACCAGCCCTCTCTTTTATGTTGAGAGAAGATCTCACTGTTCAGCCAGGCCCTGTGCTTGTAATCTTCCTACCCAGGCTTCTGAGTGCTGGGTCTTTAAGCTGTTGGGTGGTTGGCTCAAACCTGCCATTGGGCTGCTCCCACTTTCAAGGCCAGGGACTTCTGACACAGTCCGACTTAGCCATTCCGCTGATGAATGGCACTCACACTGCCGGGTGGGCTTTCTACTTTGGACCTGTGCATGTTATATGAATGGATGCAGTAAATGAACATAGACCTCTAAACCAGGTCTTAGGGCATGGCTCAGTGGTAGAACGCTTGCTCTGAGAAGGAGGCCCTGGCTTTCGTCCTCAGTAACCCCAGCCCCCCACCCCCACCCCACTACTCCTAAATCAAGGGAGGATGTTGGGGCTGAGCCTGCTCCATGGGATGAGCAGATTCTGACCATCCAGGCTCTTGAGTCCCTGTTGTCCTGGGCATGGGAGGCTGGGGGTTTGTACTTGCTGCTGTGAGGCCTCATCTCGAGGAGACTAGGTTAGAAGAGGAGGAGAGATGACAGGGCAGAACTGAAGCAGGTAGGGATGGGCAGGAGGCAGCCTGGCTGCAGACACCCCCTCACCCCTTCCACCTGCTGCCTTGGGCTTCTTGTTTGCTCAGTGAGGACAGGGTTCCTTTGTCTGAGGAACTGCAAGAGAGATAAAAGATACCAGGTGACACGGACAAGCCCACTGTAAGAAGAGCAGGACCCCGAGATCGGCATCAGAGGACAGACTTAGTACTACCTCATTGTAGTCACTACTCTGCACCTCTGGGGTCTGGATACGTGTTCTTACAATTGCTGATATTAGTGGGTACTCGTTTAATTTTGGGATGATGCGGATGGGCTCTAGTGCTTTGTGCACACTGGGCCAGGACTGTGTCACTGAGCCACACTTTTGAAGCGAAGGACTGGCTTCTCTCCATGTTCAGTGCTCTCAAAGGCAGTGGTCTTTTGAATCGAACTGTGGACATTAACTGTTTCTGAACCCACACTGACCTTGAGCTTGTGACACTCCTGCCTCAGCCTCCTGAGTGCTAGAATTGCAAAGACACCCAATGTGCCCAGCTGGGTGCGGTCTTAATCTCTTGCATATTGTTCAAATGAATGTATGTATGCCGTGTGTGTGTGTGTGTGTGTGTGTGTGTGTGTGTGTGTGTGTTTACCTGTGCTTTTTACAGTGGACATTTCGGTGGCTTTGATCCTGAGACTTATCTTCTAGGCCTTACACACGACAGTGCTTTTGTTGCTGTGGTTGAGCTAGGTCTCTTGTAGCTCAGATTAGCTTCAAACTCACCTTGTAGATAAGGATGATCTTGAGCCCCCAGCCCTGCCTCGTCTTTCCAAGGGCGGGGTTACGGGCTCACTCCTGCACGCCAGCTTACGAGGTAATGGGGATCCAACCTTGGCCAGCTCTGCACACTAAGCTGCGTTACTAGTCCTTGTGCTTACTTTCTTCATGGAACTTTATATTTCTTCAGATTTTTAAAAAATGTATTTATTTTATGTATACCAGCATTTTGCCATATATATGTGTACCACAGAGGTCAGAAAAGGGCAATGCATCCCCTGGAACGGGAGTTACAGATAGTTGTGAGCCATCTTGCGGATGCTGGGAACTGAACCTGCATCCTCTGCAAGAGCAGCAAGTGGTCTTACCCACTGAGTCACCTCTCCACCCTGTGCACTCTTGTTTCTGAGCTTCATCTCTGCTCGTGTACAGCTGCAGGGCATTATTCTTTCCCTCTGCTCTCTTATGTCCTGGGCTACTCCAGCCCATTCCAGTTTATTCATCCTTGGCGATGTACATCCGGGATAGCTCCAGCTTGATGTGATTCCATGTCTTCTGTTTCGAGGAGCGGTGCCGATGTGATGCGTGGATGATTTCTGAGTCAAGGAAGGAATGAATGAATTCAGGTGCTCTTTGAATCTGTGCACGGGCATCAGGTTTCAGCTAAAATCAGCTGCGAGCTCTCAGCATTTAGAGGACACCAGGCACCACACAGGCTGGTCTCAGTCTCACAGTCCACAAGGGGCTCTTCTGCAAGACTGGATCAGTCAGTCAGCCCCACGTCCTCTGGGTGCGTGGGAATCCATGGCTTGGGCCTTGGTAGTGACATGGATGCAGAGAAGCTTAGGGGCGGAGTTGTGGGCTTGAGCCCAGCAGTGTCTGTGGCTCAGAACCTCCTCTGAAGGCCACTGGCTGGATGACCTCAGAAGGTTATCTATGCTTTGTCTTCTGCTGCAACTGAGTATGCAAACTAGAGTTGACACATGGAAGCTTAATCCTCAGTGCAGCTGAGTTTGAGTGGTGGGGCCTATTAGGGGTTGTTAGGGTAGATATTGGGGCGTGGCTCAGCCATAGAACTCTGGCCTAGAATCCCCCAATGATGGGCTGGGGCATGGCTCAGAGTCAGACACCCTGCCTAAAATCCTTCATTGAGAGGCTGGGGGTGAGACTTACCGGTAGAGTGCCTGCCTGGGGTCTCCCAGTGAGGGGTAGGGGCATGGCTTGCTGTGTGGAGTGCTTGCTCTGGGCTCGTCACATGCACAGCAAAGACAGAAGATGGGGTCCTGAAGACTCTGGCCTTGTGAATGGGTTAATGCTGTTGCCAGGGTCATAGGCTCCCAGGGGCATCCCAGCCCTCTCTGGCTTGGTGTCTTTGCCGTTCTGCTCTCTGCCATGGGATGAGGCGTCGTGCCGACCCTCATAGATGTGCCTTGACATTGGGCTCCGAAACTTTGAGAACTGCGTTTGTTTTCTTTATACATTACCCAGCACGTGACATTCCGTTACAGCATCACACAATGGTCTAAGGGCATTGTGCAGCCTGGGTTTTAATGGCTCTTATCTGGGATGACTGCCTGGCCGACTGCATTAGTTCAGGGGGTACTTCCTATGGTGGGCAGCACTCAGCATAATGGACTTTTCGTGAGGAGATGGGTGCGTGATAGACGTATTTGAGCTTCTCTGACCTGGTTCTTGGATTTGCGTATGACACATAGTAGGTGCTCTGTGTGTTTCTATTCTGCTCTGTGCCAAAAGCTCCTTTGGCACCTGTTATTCGTTGGCCTCTACGCTGTGCTCAGCTACTGTTGCTTCAGGGTCTAAGCCGAAGGAAAGGCAGCTAGTCTTCCTTTCTTTTCCCCAAGTGCTGGGGAAGAAACCTGGCACCTCCTGCACATGCTAAGGGGGTGCTCACCACAGAGCCACACGCCAGACCTTGCTGACTGTTAATACTAGAATCTCCTGATTCCCAAGCCCAGGCCAGATTTTCCCTACCCCTCAGCCATCTGTTTGTATGTCCCTAATCACCTCCCTCCCGTTCTCTGTGACCCAATGCCAGACTCTCCTCACCCCCCACTGCGCCTCCTTCCTCTCTACAGCCTTTCTTTCGCAGTAGCTCACCCTGCGCCTGTGAATGTCTCTTTCCAACGCATCTGATACTTCAGAACCCTCAGAGCAGAGCATCTTCTGCAAGGGCCTTGCAAGGCTTCACGCTGTTTGGGCCTTGAAGAAACTGGAAAGAGTTGGAAAGGTTTGTGGCCTTTAACTGCTTTTGCAAGTGCTTTTGAATGTGAACTTCCATTTGTGTTTGTTCACGCTGAAGCGATCTCTGTTACAGATCATGGCCGGATGGCTTGGGGAAGTTCTGTGCAGTTTTGTGGCATGAGTGGGTGGGTGATGGGTAGACGGTGTCAGCACTACTTTTCTGGTGCTCTGATAAAACACAGTGACCAAGGCAACTCAGAGGAGGAAGGTTTTATTTGAGCTTACGGTTCTGGAGGAGTAAGAGTCCATCATGGCGGGGAGGCATGGCGGCAGGAGCAGGAAGCTGGCCAATCACATCTTCAAAGTCAGGTATGGAGCAGAGAGAGAACTGGAAGTAGGGCAAGCCCATATAATCTCAGAAGCCCACTTCCAGCGATGAACTTCCTCCAGAGAAGCTGTGTTACCTACACCTCTCCAAACAGCATCACAACTGGGAGCCAAGTGTTCAAATACCGGGGCCCACGGGGGTTGTTCTTCTTTGAAGCACCAGAGACAGGTGCATGGATGGCTGGCTGGCTGGACGGATGTATAGTGAATGTGTGGATGTTGGATGATCAGTGGACAGATGGATGGACGGTTGGACGGATGGGTGGGCGTGTGGGTAGGTAGATGAGTGAGTGGATCGATGGGCAGGTGGATGGATTGGGGCATAGATGGACTGGTGTAAGGGTTCGTATGTGGATGGATAAGTAGATATAATGACGAAGGATTCAATCAGATTGAATGATGGGAAATGGATGGGCAGGTGAATGAGCACTTGTCGGGCGTCGGAGCGTGGCCAGGGCAAGGTCTGTGCTTGGCCTCTGAAATGTGTTCTTCTCACTGACTGGAGACTTCTGAATGCCTTTCTCTCTCTGCCCTGTTGTGCCTCCTCCAGTACTAACCCACTCTTAGCTGCTGCTTCCTGAAATCCAGTAGGCTTGTGTGGTTCTTGCCATGCTTCTCTAACTAGGCTGCTCTTGAAGATCTGAGAACAGGCACCTTGGCACTTCCCGCACCGTGCCATACGCCAGTGTTCAGTTGGGCTGCTGTGGGGAAGGTTAACAGAATTGCTGACAGACGTTATTAAAATCTGGAAACGTCTCATCTGTTTGTTTCAGCCATGGGACTGAACATGGGATTCCTTGGGTTTTGCTCTATGGGTAGAAAGGATAGCATGAGGTGAGGGGCTGGTTAGGACCATTTCTCCTCCAGAGGAAGCAAGGAAGTGCCTGCCATGATTGCCCAGCAGCCAGAGTTCGCAGATGACAGCATCGCAGCCCCTGAGAAGCTCTGCGACCTGATCTCTGTTGTGTCTTTGGCCTCACTCTTCCATTCTGCTTCTTGACTCCATCCCATAGACCCAGCTCATTTGCATAATGGTGTCCGCTCCGTCTGTGTCACTTCCTGCTGATCTTCCCTAGATAGCACTTCTCAGGTCACCTGCTTCAAGAGGCCCAGCCTTGCCATTTATTGAATATCTCATGTACAAAGAAGAATATGAACTCTATGGACATTCTCCCATGTGCAGAGAACTCCCAGGATACTTTGGTGCATCTCATTCCATACCTTTTTAATGGATACAGACTTAACGGTACAGTTCCATGTCATCCTTGGAACACATCAGATCGTCACGTCTGGTCGGGCAGGTTGTACACTGAACAAAGGTTGCAGATCATACATCAGAGGCATCACAGAGCTGTGTATTGGTTGATGGAACATAAGAATCGTGCACTAATAAATTGAAGATATTATGACAGTTTTTGACAGATGGGCTTAACAACTTGAGAAAGGGGTGCCTTGTTTAAATTCTCACAGTGGTGCTGTATGTATTGGCAGAAACCCCAGAAAAGGGTTTTGTTAATATCCGGTGATGTTCTGCTTTCCAGGGTGTAGAGAGCCTCCTCTCAACGTCTCCTCTGGCTGTGCTAAACCACACTGCAGGGAACATCTTTGTGGCGTGGCTCTGTCTGCGGTGCTGATAATTTCTCAATAGTGTTTTTGTCCCCGCACCCAAGCTGTTGTGACTAGCCTTTGGACCTGTGGAAGGGTATTTGAGGCGAGTGATTGGCATGTTCCAGACATGGGCGGCACAGAGAGGGGAAAGGACAGCAAAGTGATTCTGAAACTGTCCTGCTCCGCACGTAAAGCCGTGCTTCTGAACTCTGGGTGGTTTTATTTGCCAGTGTCTGGAGACGTTTTTGATTGTCACGAATCTGGGTTGTGGTGGGATGCTGCTGCTACCCGAGTAGGAGTCGGAGATTGTTTGAAGCACCCCAGAATGCTTAGGATAGCCCTCTCAGTGAAGAGTTCCTCAGCCCAGGGAGCCAGGAAATCCGAGGCCTGTTGCCTGGTGCCCCAGGCTACTTTAAAGGGAGTGGGTGGATTTAGGGTTTTTGGGTGACTTAAATTTCATTTACAGCTTTTCTTCCCTGCCGGGTGTCTAAGCCAGTTTTCTGTGAACTTTAGATCTCACACGAGCAGCAACAAGCCTGCTACCAGCAGACTCGTTGATATAAATATAAATGAGTGTGGGGAAGCAGGTCTCAGCTGGAGCTGGGAAGTGCGGGGATGTAAGCTGCTGTGGCCTCTCCTTCGCTTGCCGCCTCCTTGCCTGGCTCTGAAGTCGTGCCTCACTTTCTTTGGGTTCCTGGCTTGGACATCTCTGGTGTTGACTGAGGCTCTGCCCCCCACTCCCCGCCTTCTGTCATCAGGGTGTACCCCAGGAGGTATGCAGTGATGAGGGTTTGAGAGTCGAGGAGAAGCATTCGCCTAGCCATCTGCTTTTACTGAGCACCTACTGTGTGCCACAGAGAAGGGTGAGAAGACAGTGCAGCCATGTGAGCGTTGTATTTTACTCCACAGGAAATGACACAATCTGTCCTCATTCCCCCGCCCCAGCATGCCTTACACCTTTGATTGTCTGACAGGGCAGGGTCATGTGTTGTCTCTGCCTTGAGACCAGGTTGTGTGTGTGTGTGTGCGCGCGCGCGCACATCAGGCAGGAGGCCTGACTTAGGTGGATGGATTCCTGGGAGTGGCATGGCTGCTCATTCTTGACAGTGTCATGTGTCAAAAAGTAGAGTCTAGGGCTGGGTGATAAAGTGCTTGCTCTGCAAAACAAGGACCTACCTGAGTTCAAATCCTAACACTCATGTAGAAAGCCAGGCATGGTGTGGTATGTGCTTAGAATCCCAGCACTGGGGAGGCAGAGACGGGTAGGTCCCTGGGGCTTGTTGGCCAGCCAGTGTAGCCTAGTTGTGAACTCCAGACCAGTGAAAGACCCTGTTTGAAAGGTGGCAGACAGTGCTCCTGGCCTGTATATGCTCACAAGTGAATGAGAGACAGAGATGGGGGGGTGTCTGTACCCCATTTTGCACAGAAGTGGTTTGACTCCCAACAGGTTGTTTGTATGGCTTTGGCTCTGTGTCCTCGGGATCAGTTTGTGTCTTGGGAGATGGAACTGGGTTGTATAGAGGCTGTCAGCTTTCGTGCCTGGCTTTTGGGATTGAGGCTGTCCGTCGTGGTGCAGGGTATGGAAGGAAGCGTAGACTACCTATTTCCAAATCTTAGCTCTGTTGCTCAGATGACATCCGTGCCATTTTGACCAAGTGCCTTTGGCCCTGAGGTTTTCTCCTCTGTACAGTGGCGCCCCATGAGGCCCCAGACAGTGGATCGCATTGAAGCTCAGGACAACATATGGCAAAAACAGGTGCTGGATCTTAGTCTGCATGTTACTGCTACGGACGAGATGCTAGCTTGGCACAAGTGAAGAGGTGCGTGTGCCCCTTGTGACCTGTGGGAGAGAACAGCCCCAGAGGAGAGTAAACTCTCCCAGTCCCCAGCCAGCCTGGCCACCCCTAAACGCCCAAATAGAATGCCGTACCATACCCCAAACTCCAGAAGTTGGATGGTTTGAACAGAACCATTTCCTTCGGGTGTGATGTGTCCACGTGTAATGGAGCAGAGAGGCTGGGGTGGGCTACAGAAGACCTTGGGCTGCCGTCACATGGTAGGGACAGCCAGCGGGGCTTCTCATACCCCTTCCCAGAGAGGCAGGAGGCTCACAGGACTCCCTCAGAGGATCCCCTGGCCACTCCTCACTGCCCCTCTGTGGCATGTGATCTTGGGAGCACTAGAGGAGCTGGAGCGTGAACCAAGGGAGCATCTGCACTGACCGTGACCTCACCATGATGGGATAAGGCTTGATGACACGGCTGCTCTGGCATCACCGTTATCCTGGTGTCATTTCTGTGGCTGTGAAAAAAATATCCAGACAAAAAGCAACTTAGGAAAGAAAGGGTTTATTTGGCTCACAGTTTCATGTTAGAGTCCTCACTGCAGGGAAGCCAGAGAGTTAGGAGCTTGAGACAGGAGATAACACCACATGCATTGTCAGGAGCAGGGACTGGGTGCACCTGTGTTCCCTGATGGCTAAGTACTCAGCTAAGTTCTGTACTCATATACAGCCCAGGGTCCCAAGCCTAGGAATGATGCCACCCACGGTGGACTGGGTGTTCTGGCATCAGTTAACAATCAAGATAACCCCTCCCCCAGACATACCCACAGGCCAGCCTGATCCAGATGATGTCTCAATTGAAATTCTCTTCCCAGATGATTCTGGGTTGTATCAAGTTGGAGTTGAAACTGACCGGCACGGCTGTGTCCCTTTCAGTCCCCGGATAGATGTGTGGTTCGGTAGGTGGACCTGCACATGCTTCCTTGAGTTTGTCTCTGCTTTCTGTGTCTAGGACGAGTAGGTGTTTCTTTCCAACCCCCAGGAAGTCTTGTGACATGGATGAAAAGCAGTTGGGCCATTTTCCTCACCCCCCCCATGTTGATCTTTTTCCTCAGCCCCTGCCCTTCCTCTGTTAAGATTTCACTAGATCACTGGCAGCAAGGAAGGACCAGTAAGTGTCTTCATGCAGGGCCGTGCTCCATGTCAGCGCCCAGGGCTTGTGGGATGGCTTCTGCCCTATGTAACAGATCTGCACGCGGAGGCTTGTGGTCCCGCTAGAGATGCTGTGTAGAGACTGTGATGGCACAGGAGGGACTAAAGCCCAAAAATGTGAGCATTTTCCCAGGAGACCCTTGGTGTCCTGGTGAGGACAAGGCAGGGCACAGGACAGAGTGGAGACCAGCTAGGATCAGGTTCCTTCCTGTCTGTGCTGATCCTTGAGAGCTGCTTAACCTTAGTGACCCTCCACTTATTGATCTGTAAAATGGGTGGAAGAGAACTTCCTCTGTGGTAGGGTGACAGTTGCAGTTTTGAAACGCCACACCGAGCTGGCAGTCCGTCCCTCTTCATTTCCCCCTTTATGTCATGCTGAGACTCAGACACAAAAATGCAGGCACACACCCAGACAAAAATCTTTGCTCCAGGGTGCTGGCATTCAAGCTGGAGGGGGAGGTCACCAAGGAACAGACAGACAATGCAAAGATATGCTGATAGCCGAACACCTGGGGCGTCATCTGGAAGATTCCAGAGTGTTCCTGTCCAGTCAGGTAGTGCACAGCAGTCATCTCAGACCTCGAGAGGCTGAGGAGACAGTAAGAAGTAGAGTAGGACTCGGAGTTCCAGCTAACCTGGGCTGTGCAGCAACACTGTGACTTAGTATATCTATAGCATGTAAAAATGATAAAATGTAACATACGGAACGATACGATGTCATAACAACAATGTACAGAAAGAGCCGTGGCAGCAAGTGACCGTATGTCATGACAGTGTAACAGCGTGACAGAGCAGTCTGGACCTTCCAAAATGCTCATGCTGCCAGCCCATGCAGGGTCTCGTTCTATAGCCCAGGCTGGCATTCAACACACCATCCTTGCCCCAGGATCCCCCAGTGCTAGGATTTCACACATGTACCACCGCACCACCACAATTTGTGGTAGATTGGTCACCTCCCCAGGGGTCTGGGTTGATGGTGAGCTGAGCAGATAGATGGAAGCTAGAGCTGTGACCTCGGGAAAACCACTGACCCTCTCTGAGCCAGAAGTTTCTTCTCTGTAAAGCTGGGGACCTGCTGGCACCTCCCTGCCAGTCTGTGAGCAGAGTATGAAGTATCGATCCCAAGGGCTGAACAGGTTGCTTAGGTGCAGACAGCAGGTGCTCCTATATATATGGGTAGTTTTTGTTGTTTTGAGACTGGGCCCACTGAGTAGCCCTGTTGGGTCTGGAACTTGCTATGTAGACCAGGCTGGCCTCAAAACTCACAGAAACCTGCCCGCTCTGCCTTCTATGTGGTCACCACAACCACAGTGAGCTAATTGCTCTGCAGTTTGCAGCTAGCAGTTGGAACAGAGGGAATGTTGACTTTTTTTTTTTTTTTAGGAAATAACCTTTGGAAATTTTTAAGAAAATTGGGCAGGAAAGATGGTTCGTTGGTTAGGAGTGCTTGCTGCTCTTGCAGAGGACCCAAGATCGATTCCCAGCATCCATTTTAAGCAACTCGCATCCATCTATAACTTCAACTCTAGGGTATCAGATGCCTCTGACATCTAGCCTCTAGTACCTGCACACGTGTACACATAGGTACACATACACACATGTGCGCATAATTTTAAATATATAAAAAGGAAAACATGAAAGAAAGTTGAGACTGGGCCAACAAGATGGCTCAGTGGCAGAAAGGCACTTTTCCCAGAAGCCTGATGGCCTGAATTCAGCCTCTGGAGCATATAAAAGTGGAAGGAGAGAAATGATTCTACAAAGTTGTCTTCTGTCTTAGCCACTGTTCCATTGCTGTGAAGAGATACCATGACCTAGGCAGCTTATAAAAGAAAGCATTTAGTTGGGGGCTTGCTTAAAATTTCAGAGGGTGAGTCCATGGTCTTTACGGCAGGAAGCATGGTGGCAGACAGGCACGGCACTAGAATAGTAGTTGAGAGCTTAACTTACAGCCACAAGTTCGAGGCAGGGGGTCGGGAGGAGACCTGGCATGGCAAAGGCCACTCCACAGTGACACACCTCCTCTAACAAGGCCACGCCTCCTAATCGTCCCCAAACAGTTCCACCAACTGGAAACCAAACATTCAAACATACGAGTCTTTGGGGGCCATGCCCATTCAAACCACAGCATCCTTCGACCTCAGCAAGCACGCTGTACCGCTTGCACACCTCCAGTAACAAATGACAATTAAGAAAAGAAAATTGAGCAAAAGGCATATACTATCAAAATCACTGTTAACCTCTCTCGTGGTGCTGGGGACAGAATCCAAGCCTCATGCATGCCATGCCAGCCCTCACAGCAGGCTTCATGCATGCCAGGCTAGCCCTCACAGCAGGCTTCATGCATGCCAGGCTAGCCCTCACAGCAGGCTTCATGCATGCCATGCCAGCCCTCACAGCAGGCTTCATGCATGCCATGCCAGCCCTCACAGCAGGCTTCATGCATGCCAGGCTAGCCCTCACAGCAGGCTTCATGCATGCCATGCCAGCCCTCACAGCAGGCTTCATGCATGCCAGGCTAGCCCTCACAGCAGGCTTCATGCATGCCAGGCTAGCCCTCACAGCAGGCTTCATGCATGCCAGGCTAGCCCTCACAGCAGGCTTCATGCATGCCATGCCAGCCCTCACAGCAGGCTTCATGCATGCCAGGCTAGCTCTCACAGCAGGCTTCATGCATGCCCATGCCAGCCCTCACAGCAGGCTTCATGTATGCCAGGCTAGCCCTCACAGCAGGCTTCATGCATGCCAGGCTAGCCCTCACAGCAGGCTTCATGCATGCCAGGCTAGCCCTCACAGCAGGCTTCATGCATGCCAGGCTAGCCCTCACAGCAGGCTTCATGTATGCCAGGCTAGCCTTCACAGCAGGCTTCATCAGCCCACCCATTTTTAAACACACAGTTTGGTAGCGCTCATAATGCCATGCCACCATAGGTTCTGTAGAGCTCTAAAACATTTTCATCAACCCAGAAGGACCCTGTGACTGATTAGTGATTGTACCCTCTTCACCCCCTTGTCCTAACTACTGGTGGCAGCCAGTATTCATAGGATGGGCCCTGAGCTAACTTTTCTAGTTTTGAGGGTTTGGAGTCCCCTTCTCTGGAGCTCAAGTAGCGATGTGGGGATGCCCAGCTCCCTGCATACCTGACTCTCTTTGCCTCCAGAGCACCCTGGCAGCTGGCGCTGTCCCTGTAAGTACCTGGTCCCTACCAGCAGTGTCTGCTAATCAGAGCAGCAGGTGCACAGTCGGCCCTCCGGGGTGGCCCCAAGCCAGAGGCTTCATCTCGGCCGGATGTCTCCCTGTAAATATTTAATAAACAAGACCTACAACTGGCCATGCTGAGAGTGTTTGATAGTACAGTTAATGAGGGGATAAGAGTGGCAGGCGGCCATAGTCCCCTCCTGAGCCTGCCCGGCAGAGGCAGGAGCCAGAGGCGGCCCTGAGGACAGCGGTGACCACTTCTCTTTCTTTAGCACTGGTTCTGGTCACAGGATAAATATGTGGTGTGTGGGGGTGGTGAGGGACACACAAGAAAGGGGAAGATTGACAGGAGGGAGGTGGGGATGGGAACAGTGAGCAGGAGGGGTGGAGGAGATGAGGGCTCTGGAGGGGTGAAGGAAGAGGAGATGCTGAGGCGGAGAACTCCTGCCCCCACTGTCCCTGGCCACTTCATCCTGGCTTCTTATTTCCTGTCTCCAGGTTTCTCATTTCCTCCCTGCCACTTCCCGCCGAGGCCCCGCCCTCTTTCATTTCCGAGTCTGTCTTATCTCCCACTTTCTGTCTTTCTCCCTCTCTTTCTTTGTCTTTTTGTCCCTGCTCTTTTCATAAACTGGCTCTAGGTGTGTGTGTCTTTGTGATGGTGCTGTGGGTGATTCGTACCCCCCTCTTAACTGAAATGCATAGACAGACACAGGCTGGGGGGGGTGGTGGCAAGGGAGAGGACAGGCGGAGGGACCCATCACAGTGGGGAGCGGCCTGGACAAGGATGTACAAACGGGGAACAGTTTGGCATTTTTAAAGTTCTGTTTTTAATCACATGTATGTGCGTGCACATGAGCGTAGGGGTCGGAGGAGACCGGAAGTGGGGATTGTATCCCCTGAGATGGGCCACAGGTTATTGGAGGCACAGGTCGTGGGTGCGAGAAACTGAATGTGGTTCATCTGCAGAAGCAGTCTGTGCTCTTAACCCTGAGCTGTGTCTCAAGCCCCGCAGAGGACATCGTCAAGACGGAGCGACTTGGTCATCCCGTTGCCAGGTTCTCAGGAGGCCTCCTGTGCTCCCTGTTGCTCAGTGGGTTTGAACTGATGAAGTTGTGTTCCAGAGGAAGAATGCACTTGGCCTTCTCTAGTTTTGGCTCATCGTTCCCCCGCCCCAGCACCACTCTGGTTTTCTATGAGGAAGGTGGTGGTTTGTCTCTTTTGGGAACTCCTGGTAGCCACCGACTGTTTGCGGATCTGGCTGCCCCTGTAGGAAGCTGCTGGATCCTGAGTTGCCTCGCTGTGGAGGAGGGGGGGTGTCAGCTTGCCGGACACTCTAACACTCGGCAGTGTCCTTTCTGTTCTGTTTAGTTTTGTTTTTACCTGTGGCCTTTCTGCTGGCTGGCGGTGGGTGGTTTCAGTTTGTTTTCTCTCTTGTGGGACTGCTTCACATCCTGTTCATCTTTCCAGTCATATTCCTGTGTGCGGACGCTAGTCGTGTGTGCCTTCCTCCGCGCGGAGGCTGGAGGACACCCTCTACCTCTTGAGACATCTCTCACAGAATCTGGAGCCCTCTGAGTCAGCTGGGCTAACTAGCTTGGAGACCTCAGGGATTCTCCTGTCTCTCTGCCTCCCCGGCCCTGGGAGAATAAACTTAAGCCACAGGATCTGGACTTTTATGTGGGTTCTGGGGGTCAAACTCAGGACCTCATGCTTGCATGGGCTTTTCACCTACTTCCTGAGCCATCTCTCCAGCCCTCCCCGGCCTGTCCATTTTATAGTAGGTTATTTATTTTGCTTTTTATTTTTTCCATATTGATTCCTAGGTACTCTTTGTATATTCTGGGAAGGGCTCCATCATTTATCTCTCATATGCGTCCTTTCCTCTGTTTTCAGCTAGTAGCGCTTCATCATTGCCTTACAGCTTTCAAAACACTTTTCCATTACGATGCCTTTTGATTGACAGCTGTTAATTTTAGAATGAGGAATTTAGACATTTTTTCTCTCCTTGGTAATTGTCGAGTTTAGTATCTTACTTAGGAAAGCCATTTCCACTCTGGGGCTGTGAGTATATTTTATATTATTCTGAAAGTTTCTCTTCTGTTCTCCTTTTTCACTGGCGCGGATGGCTTTTACAGGGGAAGTTAGGAAACGGTCCGATCCCTAGTTACCCTGGAGAACTGTCCTGATTTCGTCTGCTAGAAAGGCTGTCTGGCCAAAGAGTTCTTCAAGACAACTTCCTTTAAACCTTTTTATCTCATTGCTGATTTGGGGGAGGGGACACGTGTGCTCTGATGCTCCTGTGGAGGTGAGAAGCCAACTGGTAGGAGCTGGTCCTCTCCTTCCACCATGTGGAACTCATGTGGTGGGAAGGCCCAGTGAGCCTTCCCACCAGCCTCAGACAACCTCTCTGACTGTTTCATTTCCTTTTCTTTCCTTCTGGTCTGCTTTTGTCCTAAGCCTTTTGCTCCATAACTTTTAAAAAGTTGTGTATGGCGCATGGGACGTTGCAGAGGTCAGAGTAGGACGTCTCCACCTTACTCCCTTGAGAAAGGGTCTCTCTCTGAACCTGGAGCTAGACTAGCAGCCAGCAAGCCCCAGAGATCCTGGCTTCTCCACTCCCACAACACTGAGTTACAGGCGTGTGCAGCTGTGCTCAGCTCCTTAGAACAGTGCTAGGGATTTGAACTCGAGTCTTCAGGCTTGCACGGCAGGTGTTCTTATCCACTGAGCCATCTCTTCAGGCCCTGGGGCATCATACTTTTTAAGTTATATTTTTACTTGTTAAATTATGTAGTGTATTGGTTGTGTGCATGCATTTAGAAGTAGGAAGATAACTCGGTGGGTTTCCCCTCACACCATGTGAGCCTCAGGGATCAAGCTCAGTTCATCAGGCTTGATGGCAAGCACCTTTATCTGCTGTGCCAGCCCCTCCAGACATAACTTATGTATTTATTTGGTTTTTCAAGACAAGTTTTCTCTGTTGTAACTCTGGCTGTCCTGGAACTCACTCTGTAGACGAGGCTGGCCTTGAACTCACAGAGATATGCCTGCCTCTGCCTCCTGAGTGCTGAGATTAAAGGCGTACACCACCACCACCTGGCTAAAACATAACTTTTTAATGAGCACCTACTACGTTGTAGGCACTGGGCTACAGCAGCGTATGTGACACCACAGTGGTTGCTTTCACGGTGCTTACAGTTGGACAAGATGCTTTGCGACTCTCTAGTCATGAGGCCCGCAGGGAGGGACGAGTCCAGGTTCTCTGAGGGGCAAATAAGGAAGTCTTCATGCTGGGGTGACATAGCTCCGTGTGTGTGAAGCCCTGGGTTCCACCCTCAGCACCATGGAAATGAGGGAACGAAGGGATGAGCGGATGCATGAGGAAGTTTCCTCTGACATGGTGGCCCACTGGGTCCTTAGTAGGAGTCTGCTGTATGTGTCCTGGGAGGGTAAGAAAGACGCTCTGACAGGGGTGGGGCGTGGAGAGGAGCATGGGCAGAGGCTCGTGGCGGCCTCTTAGGAGTCTAATCTTGTCCTAAGGGCAGGACACTGAGGTGACAGCACCACGGCCATGCGTCTGGGAACGGCTCCCACTGGCTGCGGTGTGGAGCACAGATGGGAACAAGGAACCGTCAAACGCCTTGAGACTCTGTTGAGGACAGGCTTCTGGCTCCCAAGTCAAGGCTGTGTGCTGGGGTGAGGTTGGCGGATGTGGAGACGCAGGTGAAATGGAGAGTGGTCTGACTGCGGCCCGCCTGCTCTGCCCCACCCCGCCTTGCCGTTGGACTCTGCTCCTTTTCTGGCAGAGTTCTCTGAGTAAGGAAAGCAGACCACATTCCTGCCAAGGGTATGTGCTCTGGAGGGATCGCCACAGATGGCCACTGGGATCCTGGCCCTGAGAGGCGCTGGCCAGCCCCTGGCCTGCAGGGTTTCTGGAACCCTTGTCAACAGTCTCTGTTGTTAATCACAGAGCTGAGCTGGTGGACTTTGCTTCAGAGTGTCTTCGAGTCATCATTGTTCTGTCTCGGTCCAGTTGCTGTGCCGTCCCAGTTGATGTGGAAAACTGATTTTTTTTTCTTACTGTTTTTGTTTTGGGTTGTGCTGGGAATAAAACTTAGGGCCTCAGGCACACTAGGTAGGCACTGCACCATTCAGCTACGGTTCTCTCCTATTAAGCTTGTTTTTAAAATTTAAATGTGGTACTCAGAGATGGCTTAGCCTCACTTGTCACCAAGCCTGGTGACCCTATTTCAATCCTTGGGATCCACGTAATGGAAGAAAAGAACTGACTCCCAGAAGTTGTCTTCTGATCTCCACATGTATACTGTGGCACACATGTCCTTTCACATAGACACACACATAAATCAGTGCAAAAGAGTGTGTAAATGTCACATCTTCAATGCATGTAGTGGTGGTCAGATCTTCAGTGTGCATACAGTGAGCAGTGGCCAGATCTTCAGTGTGTACAGTGAGCTGTGGTCAGATCTTCAGTGTGTACAGTGAGCTGTGGTGAGATCTTCAGTGTGTACAGTGAGCTGTGGTCAGATCTTCAGTGTGTACAGTGAGCAGTGGCCAGATCTTCAGTGTGTACAATGAGCTGTGGTCAGATCTTCAGTGTGTACACAGTGAGCTGTGGTCAGATCTTCAGTGTGCATACAGTGAGCTGTGGTCAGATCTTCAGTGTGTACAGTGAGCAGTGGCCAGATCTTCAGTGTGTACACAGTGAGCTGTGGTCAGATCTTCAGTGTGTACAGTGAGCAGTGGCCAGATCTTCAGTGTGTACACAGTGAGCTGTGGTCAGATCTTCAGTGTGTACAGTGAGCAGTGGTCAGATCTTCAGTGTGTACAATGAGCTGTGGTCAGATCTTCAGTGTGTACAGTGAGCAGTGGCCAGATCTTCAGTGTGTACACAGTGAGCTGTGGTCAGATCTTCAGTGTGTACACAGTGAGCTGTGGTCAGATCTTCAGTGTGTGTACAGTGAGCTGTGGTCAGATCTTCAGTGTGTTTACAGTGAGCTGTGGTTAGGTCTAGATAACCAGCATATTGGTCACTATACACATTTATCACTTCTTAAGTCATCTATCTTTTTAGAAGCAGGAAATCCAGGCAGTGATGGTACACGCTTTTAGTCCTGGCACTCAGGAGGAAGAGGCTGGCAGATCCCCGAGTTTGAGGTGAACCAGAGTAAGTTCCAGAACAGCTAGGACTACACAGAGAAACTCTGTCTCCAAAGGAAGAGAGGAAGGGAGGAAGGGAGGGAGGGAGAGAAGACGGAAAGAAGGGAAGAAGAAAAGAAGCAGGCAGGCAGAAAGAGAGAAATGGGATTTCAGGGTTTCACTCTCTACCCCGGGTTAGTGTACAAGTCACAGTCCACCGGCCTCAGCCTTGAGTGTTGGGATGACAGGAATTGACACAGTGCCTGAGGCGGCTCTAGCGTTTCTTTATTCAGAAAACACTCAGTTCCTCCCTTCCAGCCACCCAGAAGTGTGGAAGATTACACGGTGCTTCATGAACACATGCAGGAGTTACAGTTGATACTTATTTTCTATTTATTGTGTGCTCTTGAGATCCTGTCACAGCATTCATGTCGGGGTCAGAGGACAGCTTGTGAGTGCCAGTTCTCTCCTTCCACCATGTGAGCTCCCAGGGATTGAACTCTGGTCCTCATCTTTGGTGGCAAGTGCCTTTACTCCCTGAACCATGTTGCTAGCCCCAGTTGGTTTTTAAAAAAATGTTTGGGAAGATGGAAATTCTGGTGACTGCGGTTTTTTTTCCTTCCACATTGTGAACATGGATTAAATGACAATAGACTCTATAAATATGTGTATTTTAAAACTAATACAAGGGACTGGAGAGATGGCTCAGCAGCTAAGAGCTCTGACCACTTCTCCAGGGGACTCAGTTCACAGCACCACATGGTAGCTCACATCTGTAACTCCAGCCCCAGGATGGAGAGCCTGATGTGTAGCAAGGACCTTGTAGCCCTGTGCGGCCCCGATGTTGGCTGTTTCCTTGACTCCAGGGTGGGTTTGCAGTGTGTGATGGTCAGAGCTGGGTCGTTAGTGGGTCAGTCACCTCAGCTTCTTACCCTCGGAGTCTGGCTTCAGGCTTGTCTGACTCCAAGGATCTGGTGGCGTCGTTAGACCTTGGAATTTATTTCTCTTCCTTCTAAAATTCAGCATCTTTTGTAGCCCAGGCTGTCCTCGGACTCACTCTATAGCCAGGAATGACGTTGAACTTCTGATCATTCTGCCTCTACTTCCCAGGTGTTGGGATCACAGTTGTGTGCTCCTGGTTTTACACAGTGCTGGGATGGAATCTGGAGCTCCCTGAATGCCAGAGAAGCATTCCACAGACTGGGCCACACCCCCAGCCTGTTTCTGTTTCTTAACTCTCTTCTTTGTGGTCGGCTCCATTGTAGTGGTTTGACTGAAGTTCCCGCACTTCTGTCTTCCTGCATAAGGTCCAGAGAGAGGCCTTTACCTAAGGCAGCTGAAGGTGAAGCCTAAGGATGCCCCTGTCTGAGCCTGGGAACCATGGCCACGCCCTCACCTATGCCAGCTGGGCTTTGCCAGCCTGGGGCAGGTGCAACAGAGATCTTAACAATGGTTTGAGGTCTAGCTGTGGCACACTGAGTCCTCCCTCTGGCTCCCAGGGTCCATCCAGCAGCTGTGACAATGTGGGCCCTGCCCACACCTTTATCTCCTGGAAAGCTGTCTCCTTTTCATTTGTTCTGGGGCTGTCTGACTGCCCCTCCCCTGCAGACAGAACGGAAGAGCAGGCCTTCATTGCCCTTGGCACGTAGCCAGCAGGCTCTCTGTCTTCCTCTCCTCCCCACCCAGCACAGGGAGCAGAGGGCCAGGACCACATCCGCCAGGGCTGTGTGCAGGGCCCCTCCTGTCCTGAACTGAGCTGGAGGAGAACTGGTTTTCCGCAGGCTCCCCGCTTTAGTGGCTCCCCACTCCTCAGCAGACAGTTGTCCGTGAGTGTCAGTTTCCTTGCATTCCATGCCTACCACTCTGGTGCTTATTTATCTGTGATCAAACATAGTTTAAAATTAGGAAAGCAGATCATTCAGAAATATGCAAGTCCTAGGGTTTTAATCGCGTGCAATTCTAAGTGTCATGGTGATGGCTTTCTCACACTTTGCCCATGTATTTACCGGCGAGAGTTCTGGGATATAAACAGTCCCTGCATTCTGTGCAGCCACGCTTCCTGCCTGGCAATTCTTTCCTGGCTATCTAGGTTGTCAGATGGATTGCTGCAGTTCACAGTACTTGGGTTTGAGAGACTCTTACTTGACACTGCTCCCCAGGAGTGGTGACGCTGGCAGTCATCACAGTGTGTGACTGTAATCCATCTGCCATGCTTTCTGGTCTCTTGCTATGTCCGACTTAGACCACATCACAGTCATTCATGCATAGAACACATCATTTACATGGTGTTACCTCTGTTGCTTTGGACATCCATTGGAGTCCCATGGATAAAAAGAATTGGGGTGTGTGTGTGTGTGTGTGTGTGTCCATCCGTGTCCGAGTGTATGGTGGCGTGTATGGTTGTGTGTGTGTGTGTGTGTGTGCGCTCGCGTGTGTGTATGGTGGTGTGTATGGGTGTGTGTGTGTGCGCTTGCGTGTGTGTCCATCCGTGTCCGAGTGTATGGTGGTGTGTATGGTTGTGTGTGTGTGTGTGTGTGTGCTCGCGTGTGTGTATGGTGGTGTGTATGGTTGTGTGTGTGTGTCCATCCGTGTCCGAGTGTATGGTGGTGTGTATGGTTGTGTGTGTGTGTGTGTGTGTGCTCGAGTGTGTGTATGGTGGTGTGTATGGTTGTGTGTGTGTGTCCATCCGTGTCCGAGTGTATGGTGGTGTGTATGGTTGTGTGCGTGTGTTAGCATGGGTGTTATGCGTGGAAGGGTGTTACTCTGAGTGTGTATGCTAGTATGGGTATGTGGGTGTGTCTGTGGGTGTATGTGCGTGCGCTCACAACAAACACACATGTTTGTACACAGACACCATTGTGTGTGTTGGGAGACAGAAATTAAGTTTGTTTTTCTGTCTCTCTCCACCTTTTTTTTATTTTGAGACAGGGTCTTTCTCTGAAACTGGAGCTCACTGATTTAAGCTGCCCAGCGAGCCCTAGGGACCCACTGCCTTCTCTACCCACCCAGGGTTACGGAGCTGGGATTATAGATAGCCCCCTTGCCAGATTTTGGGCTTTATTTATTTTTCTGTTTTGGTAACACGGATGCTGGAGACTTCATCACAGATCCTCTTGAGCAAGTACTGCACCGTCTGAACTGTCTCCCCAGCCCAGAGAGGACCACTCTACCCTTCAGTGTTACAGTACAGGTGTTGACAACCTTTTCTGCCACCGGCTCAAGTGAGGATATGTGAAGTTGTGTGGACAGGCTTCCTCTGTTAATTTAGCACATAGGGCCATGGAGACTGTAAGTGAACAATGTGTGGCTGTGTGCCAGTAAAGCTTTATTTGCACAGACAGGCCAGGAGCTGGGTTTACAGAGCTTCCATAAGGAGACGTTAGGATATATCCACTTCACTGGGCTCATCTAACTCGGTGCCCCCCGCCCCCCGTGCTCCTCCTCTTCCTTCTCTGCTCTCCCCCTCTTTCTTTTGTTTCTTTGAGTCAGGGCCTTGCTGTGTCACCCAGGCTGGCCTGAAATTTGTGATCCTTCTGCCTCCGCCTCTGGAGTGATGGGATCATACAGGTGTGCTACCGTGTTCTGATTCTCTTCCCATCTTCTAAAGCCCTTCTTTCTGTCGTCCTCTGTCCTGTCTTTCCCAAGCTGGCCAGCTGCTGGAGCCTGCACCATCTGTATGCCGGCCTTGGGTGTCGGACAGCTCAGAGGTGGCAGCTCTGCACTTTGGCACATCTTCTGCCCTCCCCCAGCTTCTGTTCAAGCTCCAGAGTTTGCCTCTCCTTTTCCACTACTAATTGCTCTGCTCCAGGAAGCCCACAAGCCTCTTGCCTCTACTGTCTGTTCACTGAGCAAGCGTGCTGCCTTAGGGCCCTTGAACTGACTCCATTCCTCCTCACCTCCTTCAGGCTACTGAGAAGCTTCATTCTTAGAGCCACCTTGTACAGTAGATGCCCCCCCATTCCTTTCTGGAACTCTGGACCCCTTAGCTTCTGCATGTATCTGCTGGCTGCGACCCGCACGGCAGTGGCCTCTCTAAGGACAGATGGCTTTATTGCCTGTGTTCGCTGATATGGCTGGGGCATCCCAGCAGAGTGCAGCAGGTGCCCCATAAATCCACAGGGAAGAGACATTTGCATCCATAACCTGCTCACCCTCATTGTGCCTAGTCTTATTTTTTGCCTCTAGGGGGAGAAGCTACTGTGGAATGTATTTTTGCCCAACTCCTCACTTGGGGGTCTTTATAAATCCCTGAAGTTTCTCATTAAAGATATATGCTCTAAGCCTCAGGCAGCACCTACATGAGCCTCTGCCCTGTTCTTCAAGCACCAGGACCATATTTTGTGGCATGCCGGGTGGTGGTGGTGGTGATGGTGGAGGCCATGGTCAGGCCAGAGCTATGCAAGTCCAGAGTGAAAATATGGATGAAGAAATAACAAAACAAAATGCATACATTCCTGGAGGAGTTCCAGGGTGGGTGGGGAGAGGGGTTCTGGGAAAGCACACCACTCGAGTTTAGGGAGCACAGTTCCCTTTGAAGACAAATGAAAACAAAGTGTTGGGAAGGTAGAGATCCCTGGGGCTCTCCGAGGAACTGGTGAGCTGCAAGCCAGTGACTCAAGACAAGGTAGATGGAGCTCCAGAAACAACAGCCAAGGTGGACCTGAGTCTCCACACACGTGTACACAATCACTCAGAGACAGACAACACATGCGCGCATGTGCACGTACACACGCACACACACATACTCACGCACATACTGAAGGAGACACTTGGTACTCTGGGTTTCCTGAAAGATAGAAGATTGGCTGTGGCAGAAAAGTCACGGCTGGTCTTTGAGGTGGGCTGTGGCTGTTTCTCCACAAGCCTGAAAGCATGCCATATGGACTTGTTTCCTGATGCTGTGATGAGACACCCTGGCAGAGTAACTTAGAGGAGAAAGGGTCGTTTCAGCTCTCACTTCCAGGGTACAGCCCATCTTAACAGCAAAGTCCAGGCAGGAGCTTGAAGTAGCCAGTCACATCCAAGTCAGGAGAGGGAGAGAATGAATGCACGCCTGCTCATTCATGCTCAGCTCATTTTCTCCGTTTTATACGGTCCAGGGCCGAAGCCCAGGGAGTGGTGCTGCCCACAGTTGGTCTTCGCACCTCTATTAATGAAATCGACATAACCCCTCAAGTCCAATCTCATCTGGACGGTCCCTCACTAAGACTTTCTTCCCCAATGAGACTTCTAGGTTGTGTCAAATTGACGCTTAAAGTTGACCATTGCACTTTGGGATGGAAAGGAAATTATGATGCAGGTGTCTGCCCTCTGATCTCATACTGATTGGTTTTTGTCAGCCCAACAGAAACCTAGACATATCTGGGAAGAACTCTTAATTGAGGAATTGCCTCATCTGATTGGCCTGTAGTCAAGTCTGTGGGCATTTCCTTGATTAATGATTGATGTGGGAGGGCCCAGCCCACCATGGGTGCCACCCCTGGGTCTTGGGTTAGTGTTAGAAAGTAGTCTGGAAAAAAAAAAAAGCAAGCTGAGTAAGCAAGTAAGCAGCACTCCTTCATGGCCTCTGCTTCAGTTCTTGCCTCTAGGTTCCTGTTTGAGTTCCTGCCCTCACTCCTCCCCATGGTGGACTGTTACCTGGAAGTTTAAGTTGAAATAAACCTTTTTCTTTCCAAGTTGCTTTTATTAATGATGTTTGTCCCAGCAATAGAAACCTAGAGTGGTGAAGGTCTCAGTTGCATGCTGGGAAGATGACCAGCCTCCCTTTCAGAATCCTTCCTGTGTGGACCAGTGACTGGGCCCAAAGCAAAGGCAGCTTGAGACAGCGGACTGGGCTCCCTGCCGAGGGTGGAGCACCTCCGGCTTTTCTTGTGCAGTACTGTCAGCTGTGACTGCCCGGCACGCAGGTGGCATGGTAAACATTGTGGTGAGGGTTCTAGGTACCCACCCTTGCTTTGGGGGCCTGGGTATGGAGCTGCTTAAAGAGCAGCTTGAGCAGCTCCATAGTCATGTCTGTTTTCTGTCTCTGAAATAGACAGGAAGTGGCCTTGTTCACAGAGCCACACCCTCACCTGCTGGAAGTGATGGAGGGTCCATGAGGGAAAGATACGGTGTAAGCCACAGGACACAGACAGAGTCCCCACCTTCATGGGACTGACTGCTTCTGAGCAACAGAATTACATGTTACCTGACACCATGTGCTAAGCAACAACAACAATAACAGTAAACAATAAATAAACAAACAATAAATATGTTGCACACTAGGGGCTGGAGTGATGGATTAGCAGTTAAACGTGCTTGCTCTTCTTAAAGCATGTGGTTTCAGTTCCCCGCACCCACATGGCACCTCTCGACTCCAGCCCCCTCTGGCTTCCTCAGGCACCTGCATACACGCAATAAATAATAATTTAAGAAATCTTTTTAAAACGCATTGCAAACAGCTTAACAAGACAGTAAGTTGTGTGTTGCCTGCAGTTAGAGAAACAAAACAAGCCATGTGTCACTTCATGCAACTCGATAGAGACTAAGTTGTTTACCATTTTCAAGCGTTGTACGTGTAGCCTGTGCAAGGGAGACTGTAGGTGACGAGGCCGAAGGTGAGTGGGCCAGGCAGAGCCAGGCCTTGGGGAAAACCTCTGCTTGGGGTGGGAGCCGCCAAGGGAGCAGCATAAGGAAGTGGCAGGGCTCAGAGGTCCACAGCCTCCTTTAGCCTCAGTGGGAAGCGTCGTGATGGAGGCGCAGGAGGGAAGGAAGTGACCGTGTCGTCCACGTGGGTGGTGCTGGGAGTCAATCCGGCGTGGGTTTGGAAGCCAACGAGGAGGGCTGCATTCTGTTGAGTGTTGAAATCTGAATTGTGGCCAAAGGCTTGTGAGCGTTTGCCATTTCGAGGCCTGCCGTTGGATGGCGTTTGCCGTGTTGTGTAACCTTTGCTTCCCTGCAGCCACACAGCACGCTGTCACTCCCCTACCCCCACCCCTGCAGAAGGCCTGCACCTGCTTATGGTCATTTCTCAGCCCTTCCCTCCCAGAGCCCAGTTCTGGCAGCCACGGATTCCAGGTGTAGCTTGAATTTGGCTGGTAGGATCTCTGGACATAGTTGGTGAGTGCTGATACCCAGCAGAGAACAGAATGAGAATGGTTGCTGCTGTGAGCTGAGTCTTGCCTAGAGGCTCACCTGGGCTACCTGACTTTTGACATCCACCCCTCTGCTGGCCCAGTGCGCAGAGCCCAGCTGAGTTCATGGTGGAGAGGAGCTGTTAGAGGGCACAGCCAAGGCCAGCCAACTGCAGCCCTCAGTTCCAGGAACTGAGCAGAGATGACATCCAGAGGAGAGCAGCACAGCTGACCACCGGCTTGGCAAGCTCTGCTCCCGCATCCCTGGAACAGTTGCTACGGTGGCCAGAATTTGCTCTACTCCAGCATGGTACAGATGGAAGCTTCTAGAGCATGAACACTCAGCGCAGGGACTTTCTTACCGCGGGGTCTTTATCTCCTTATCCCGGACTAATTCTTAAATGTGAGGCGAGCTGAGGCAGGGAGAGTCAGGAGACCAGGAGATTGTGTTTAATCTGGATAACGGCGCTCTCTGCAAGAGTGAGGGCCTGATTGGCTATCTCCGGAGCCCACATAAAAGCAGGCACGGTCGTGTGAACCTGGGGCCCCAGCAGAGCAGGATTCCCGGGACTCATGGCCAGCCAACCTAGCCTATCAGTGACCCTGTCTCACAAAATAGGGTGGAGAGCAGAGTGGAAATCGATTGAGAAAGACCTGGGCGTCGCTCTCTGTCCTCCTGGTGCGCAGGCGTGGGTGTCTGCACCTGTCACACACATCGACTCTCTTCTCTGTCACATGTCCCCTCTTCCGTTCCTGCATGCTTTCAGTGTGTTTTTGTGTCTAAAGCTGAGACTCCCTCGTGCTCCTGTTGAAGTTTCTATTTCCGCCCATCCTTCTCCTGAGCAATTAATTATCTCCTTCCTTCTCCCGCCTTTCCCACCTGCTATCCAGCTTTTATTCTTGTCGTTAAAGGCAGAGGGGCAGAAACACACAGTCAACAGCCACGGCCCTGGGTTCAGATCCTACTTCTCACATCTGCAGAGCTATTTGGACAAGAGCTCTGGACAAGCAGTGTAAGAGGACATCTTCTCAGCCAGCCTGTACCCCTTACTTTCCCGAGACAAGGTCCTCATGTAGCCTGGACTGGCCTTGTACTCCTGTTGTCCCTGAGGCTGGCCTTGAACTCTCAGTAGTCCTCATGTGTCAGCCTCTCCAGCGTCGAGATCATAGGCTTGAAGCATTGAGCCTGGCGCAAATAATATTTTCCCATCATGGAGTCTCAGCAATGCTGTGAAGCCAGTGTATAAGGCCCTGTTCTCTCTTTTTTTCTGTGCCCGAAGTCCTGGATGTGTGACTGTTCCGTCCCTCGTCAGTACTGGAATGAGGAGGCATAGTTTCAGTCTCCTCTGCAGCAGGCACCCTGCTTCAGCAGGAAAAGAACCATGGGGCTTCCAGCTGCTGCCATCCAGGGCTTGCTTGTTACTGCAGCAGCATGCAGCCTGTGCTGACAACGGGTCTGCTGTTCTGTGAGCTGGGCACATGTATAAGTTCTGGTTAAGATGGTTCCACTCCTTTCTTTATGTAGGACTCTCTTTCTCTGATTTTGAATCTTGTTCCACATCTCCTCTTCCTGGGCCTTGGGCTGCAGTCTCTCACCTGTACCCTCCCTCCTTCCCTCCCTCCCCCTCCCCCTTTTTTAAAATATTGCTGAAGGGTGGAGAAATCCTCTGGTTCATTTTAGCACTTAATTATCTTCATCTTCTCTTTCCCACGTTTTGTTGTTGATCTTTTTGAGGCAGGGCCTCACACTGTAGCCCAGGCTAGCCTTGAACTCACAGAGATCTGCCCGTCCTGCCTTTCAAGTGCTGGGATTGAAGTGTGCATTGCTGCACCCTGGCAGCTTTCCACCTTTCTGCCTTATTCTAGATGGTTCTCTCCCAGCCAGGGATCTTGGACTGGGGGTCTCTGATCTTCAGCATGTATTCTTTCTCTGCTGATCCCCGCTGGCTTTCTGCTTTGAGGACTCAGCCCTAATTGCAAATTAACAAATGATTCAAATAGCTCTGAGGCACATCAAATTGGAAACCATTCCTTTTGTCCACCTAAGCAGGATCTGAGAGCCGTGGCACGCATCTCTCCCTTCCAGTAAATGCCCCTCCCTCATCATGGGGAGAGATTCAGTCAGGGTCAGCAGGGACCCAGGTGGAAAAATCTTGGCCTCCTGATGCTCCTGCAGCCCTGGGCCCTGTATTGATGAAGCTCTTGGGACTCTGCCAGAGGCCTTGGATCAAATCAATAGCATTTGCACAGTGAGTGCTTTTGGAAGTGGGGTGCACTGTGTTGCTGTATTTTTTTAATGATCAAGCAAGGAGAATCTCCATGCCTTCTAGGCTGGCGAGGGAAGGGCTGGGCAGATCCAGATACTTGGGGGAAATGCAGAGGGACATTTCAGCTGAGTTTCAGAACTTTCTGGAGTGTCTGTGTAATTCAAATACAAGTGCAAATCAAGACAGTTCCTGTCACGTCCAGCTCCTGGTGGCTCCAGGCAGCCTTTAGCTTGTGGTCACATCCCTGCAGCCACTAGCTTCTTCGCATGACCCTCGTCATCTTGTCTTCTAGAATGAAAACACGTGTGGAATCCTGCTTCAACTCTAACCTGCATAACTCTTGGTTTCTGACTCGGTTTATATCTGTAAAGACCCTATTTCCAAATAAGGTCGCATCCTGAGGTGCCAGATAAACCCGAAGTTTTGGGGAACAAGATTTAATCTGTTACAATACCAAGACCAAACTCTTCAACCCCCTCCCTAAACCCATCTGTTCTAAGCTGACCTCATTGCATGTAGATCACCCCATCTTCCCTTCCTCCCCACTGCTCATGCACCCACCAGGTCTGACCAGTGCTGCTCCAGGCTCCATGTCCCCTTACCAGGCCTTGCCACCCAAGATCCAGCCACTCCCCTCTACCCGAAATGTCTGTGACAGGGCACGGTTACTTTTCTATTCGCTGTGGCCAGATATCTGCTTAGAAGCATCGTAAGGGAAGAGAGACAAAGCTTAGGCTTCCAGTGTGAGGGGACTCAGTCCATTTCAGCGAAGGGCACCGCAGCAGGGGAACTGAGCTAAGGCAGAGCACACCTCCACAAACGAGGGAAGAGGACAGACAGGAAGTGGGCGGGCTATACACACCAGCAGCCCACGGTTTCCAAGCTCCATCTCCAAAGTCCACAGAACAGAGTTCCCAGTGGGGACTGAGTGACCACATAGGAAGCCGGAGGTGTGGTCAGCTTGTCCCTCAGGCCTCAAGTCCTCCAGAAGGAGCCAGAGCACTGTGGCCAGTACGAGAACCTGGACAAGCAAGGAGTCTACTCACATGACATGCGGAGAGACAGGAAGGAAGTGACCGGGCAGCGGTATTGCGAAGAAGGGAAGGGGCTCAGTCTTGCTGATGCAGGATTTTGGACAGCTGGCCTCTGGAATGTGGAGAGACTCAGATCTCATTGTTTTGAGTTACTGTGTTCATCAGCTCTCCTGTCACTGTAGCAAAATCCCCAAGGCAATTAACTTAGGAGGAGAAAAGGTTAATTTTGGCTCGTGATTCTGTTGGTTCCATTTCAGGATTGAAGGGATGTGTGTCTTGGGGCCTCTGGCAAAGGAAATGGTTTACATCTGGAGTCAAAAATAAGGAGAGAGAGAGGGCCAGCTGAGTCCACGGTCCCCTTCAAGGACACTTCTCCAGGGACCCAACTTTCTCCACTAGGATCTAACTCTTCCCCTCCCCATCTTCCTTCCCCCCTTTCCTTTCTATCCCACCCCCTTTCCCTTTTCCTCTCGATTGTTCTCACTACAGGGCCCAGGCAGGTATGGAACTCATGATCCTGACCCCCTGCCTCACCCTGACTGGGCTATTCCTCTTCAAGGTGCCCCCCCACCTGCCAGTGCCTGCCCTGAGGCTGAGCCTTCCTTTGAATCTCTGGGCTTTCTGAAGGTCTTGTCAAACTCCACCCTGGTTGGGCAGTTTGCTATGGCAGCCTTAGGAGATGAAGACACTGTGTGATGTGTGAGAGTCCCGAGATGGCACTAGGGACTCAGCCATCACTGGGGCCACACTGGGTAGGAGAAGATGAAGGGACACTGGGTCCTTTTTCTTTCTTCCAGTCTTCCATGGCATCTCATTGTCCAGACTCACCTGAAGGCAAGGGTGCAGGCTGTGGGTGACACTGTCCACACTAAGCCTGCCCCTCTATGGGTGCTGAGCAGGTCGATGCATGTTCTTTTTGGAGCAGAGAGTGCCAACCACAGAAATACACGAGATTCCCCAGAAGAGGAAAAGAACAGACTTTTAAAGGTGGAGAGATGATAAATATAGATGTACACACCTAGCTACACAGGGATGGATGGATGGATAGATAGATAGGTAAACGGGTAGAAGAAAGGACAGATGGA
Organism: Cricetomys ansorgei; assembly: GCA_026225945.1. Taxonomy (NCBI): domain Eukaryota; kingdom Metazoa; phylum Chordata; class Mammalia; order Rodentia; family Nesomyidae; genus Cricetomys; species Cricetomys ansorgei. The sequence goes on from JAMJFZ010003163.1 coordinate 15,963,563, forward strand.
TGGAAAACGTGAATAGGTTAGGCAGACAGACAGATGCAAGCACGTGGGTTTATAGATACACAGGGAAGGAGTGAATGTCTAGGACTAAGCCGTTTAGAGATTTGGTAGAACTAAGGGAAGAAGCCTTGGGACTAGAGGCCAGGAGGGTAGGAGAAAAACTCGGGAACACAGGAAGGCGAGGCTAAGCAATCTGAGCACAGACACTTCATGAGAGCCAGTGTGGAGGCCATACCTGCAGCCCCAGGACCTGGGAGGATTGAGAGTGGCCAGCCCAGGCAACAGCAAGACCCTTCCTTAGATACAGGGGTGACTGATAGATTAAACTGAGCATTGGTCGAGGATAGATGATGGATAGAGGGTCATTAGATAATGGATCAGGTAGACGGTGGACGGACAGATGATAGCTAATAGGTTATACGCAGACTGACAGATGACAAGGTGGCTGATGAATGCATTGACAGGTGATAGGTAAGCTAGATGGTCAGAGCATCCCTCAGGTTTGGCAGCTGAGGCGGCAGGTGGCCTCACTGGGATGGTGCCTGCTGAGAGGCTGCACCAGAGCCTGCAGAGCACAGAAGAGTGGGAGGAGGTGGAGGGCACAGCATGGCTGCTTCTCTCTGTGAAGGATAGTGGGGTGGGGACTGCAGCAAGGGTGGGATTGCACCCGTCAGGGAACAATGTCCCTGAGCAGAGGGTCACCACTGTCTCTCCCATGGGAACTTGGAGAGTTACCAGTGGCCATTTGTGGCCCAAGGCCGTGTCTAGTGGTATCAGTCTAGGTAGTTGGTGTTCTTCTGGAATGTTCTGCAGCTCGAGACTCTCAGGGTGCCTTCTGATAAAGGTGCTGTTTGGGAGGGAGAGGAGAGAGGGAGTCATGTAGGAGACTGGAGGCTGGTAGGCCTGGAAAGGCCCTGTGAGTCGCAGGTGGGTGCTGGCCTGCCTGCATTTAAGAGAAACAGCGGGGATGCCATGCCCCCAAGAAGGACGTTGGGGCTGGGGGCTGTGTGGAGCAGCTGGCATCTTCATCACACAGTTCGTGATAAAGAAATGGGGCCGAGGGAGGAACAACATGAAACTGTCATAGACTAGGGAGGGAGGAAGGAAGGAAGGGAGGGGACCGGACCGGACCAGACCAGATGGTGTTCAGCACTTCATCGGTGCTACCAGTGGCACTTGGGAGGGGTCATGGTGACCTTTTTTGTTTGAGGTGGAAACTTCTAGACCATATGTGTGAGTGGGTATATGTGTGTGAGTGTTGGTTTTTCCATGCTTCAGCTTCCCTCCCTCTCCCCCACCTCTCTCTTTCTCTCTCTCTCTCTGTGTTCAGTTAAATTGTGGGTTTAATTTCAGGTGAGACACACGTGACCATACAGGTCCCTTTAGTGGAACCCAGAGCCAGGGGCGTGCTCCGAAGCCCTTCCTCCAGCCGTCCCCCCAGCTCCTCATACCACTTAAATTTCTCTTACATTGTGCATATTGTGTGTGTGTGTGTGTGGAGATGAGAGGGCAGCTTGTGGGAATCGGTTCCCTCCTTCCACGACGTGGGATGTCAGCCTTGGCAGCAGGCTCCTTGACCCACTGAGCCATCTTGCCAGCCCCTCATAGAACTTTATTTTAATGGAAAAAATAGAGCCTTTAAATTCAGGGATGGGTCACGTGAGAATGAGCAGGATATACACTCCCTCAGACCCTCCCTCTGTGTCTCTGGAATTCTCGCAAGCACACAGAGATAGGCGAGTCGTCAGGCCTGCTTTGCCGGTAATGGAGACCGGCTGAAGTGCTGGGCTTGTGTTAAATAAATGATGAGGCAGCCACTCATAATCTCCAACCTTTTAAAAGAACGAGGCCGTCCTGTTAGGCAGCAGCGTGTCCAGGGTGGTGCAAGGCCCAGCAAATTAGATGAGGTTGCCGATCGCGAGTTTCTGCAAGGGGAAATGTGGTCCTCCGTGCTTTCCCTTGGCTGGCTGTACTTATTGAGCTGAGGAGCTGCTGTGTGTCCTACACTTGGACCTGTTTGGGACGTGGCCTGGAATGAGCCCGAGTCCTGCCCTAATGAAATTGTTGTTCTAGCGAGGGCAATTGACCTAATCAAATAAATAAGTCAAATAAATGTCGAGGCGGGTACGGTGCACAGCAGCGCCTTTAGATCTGGTAGCAGAGACCTGGGAGAAGAGTCTCCCAGGGAGGAAGGGGTAAAGGCAGGAAGAGCAAGACTGAGGCCAGGCTGGGCTACAGAGGGGGAGGGAGGGTAGGAAGAGGTGGGAAGAGAAAGGGGAAAGGAGAAAGAAGGTGGGAGAGAGAGAGGGACAAGGAAGAGAGGGAGGAAGAGAAGAGGATGGGCAGGAGAGGAGGGAGCAGGAGAGGAAAGAGCAATGCTAGTAACAGCAGTTGCTATTAAGCACAATAAACTTTATTGCTCGGTTACATCTCTGTGTTCACAGCATATCTGTGAACACATATCTGGTCTTTGGAGGAACAGGAATAAACAGTAGAAATCGTCCCTGACTACTGGGCACTTACTCTGTTTGGTGGCTTCTCACAGCTCACCATGGGAAACTGAGGCTCAGAGTCACCTCTGACTCACAAGCCCTTAAAACTCTTTTACTGAACCACTTGTTGGGAGGTGGCGGTGGCTGGAGATACAGTCTCTGTGGCTCTTGAGGTTGGACGCAAACTCACAACCCTCCCACCCAAGCATCCTGTGCACCCACATCTGGCTCTCCGCTTTAGATCCCCCACACACAGGTTGTATCTGCCCTTCAAGGAGACTTTGTTCAGAACCTAAGTCTTGGAAACCCCTGGATAATATTATAAGTGTTCTTAAAGACATAACGCATCTTCCTCCCTTCATCCTGGAGACGAAGGTCTTAGAGATCCCAGGCAGAGCTCTGGTGCTGAACTCTGTTTCTGAACACCCTACCTGGCTTCTCCAGCAGCACCCACAGAGCCCGGTCTGTAGGCTGCTGGCCGTGGTGCTGAATGTCCCTGCCTGCTGTTTCCTTAAGATGTCTCCTGGGACCACTTCCGGGCGAAGGGTGGGAAGCCTTTTTCCGGCTTTGGCTGTGACTGCTGCTGTGAGCTAAATAGTCCAAAGGCCACCTGTGAACTTGAGACGTTATGGAGCTGGACTGGTCATTCATGGCGACTCATTTCCGATGGGCTTGGAAGGTGTGGCCAGGGCACAGTGGTTGATGGTTGGGGAATTAGATTGTGAGCTGTGGCTGAGCCATAGAGCATTTGCCAGTGTGTGGTGAGGCTCTAGATCATCCCCAGCACCATTGATGAATGAATGAATAGTAGCAGTTACCGCTTGGGTGAAATATAATCGGTTTGGCTAAGGTTCCAAGTACAGGCTAGGCATGGTGGAGCACATTTGTGATCCCCACACTCGAGAGGCTGTGGTCAGAACACCACGAGTCCAAAGCCAGCCTGGGCTACATTACAACAAAAGCAAACAAAAAAAAATCCCAAATGAACCCTCACTCTGATTTTTAAACATAGGCAAAAAAACATACTTCAGAGCATGACAGATGTGGGCTAGGGCTGCACAGAGCACATCTGTGAGGCCTCATTCTATCCCAAGCACTGAAAAAAGAGGAAAAGGGGAAACATCTCACAGTGGGTGTAACTTACACACATAGAGGGACCAGGCTTGGGGCATGGCTCAGTATTACTTCCCTGTGTTAGACCCTGGCTTCTTCACACTGCACAGAGGAAAAAAATGAGGAAAATTCAGCTGTGAGCTGTGGTGTGTGCGCCTCGGATGTGAGTCCTGCTTTTCTGCCTCTTTTAAAACTCTGTCTGAGCCTTGATTTCATCCAAAAAATGGGCTAACAACAGGACTCATCTTGAAGGGTGATTGCAAGGGACCCCGGGGCGCATACCCCTGGCTGTACTGCGTACTGCAGTGTCCTGTCGTGACACAACCGTGTCGTGGTGGCTGAGCTGTGAATGGGACTGGAACATCTGGACCCAGTGCTTCATCCAGTGGTGGTGGCAGGATATGGTGGCATTTGGTTATTGTAGCGGGCACTGGGTCTCAAACTCCCAGGCCTCAAAGTAGTGGCAACCACATGTGAGGTCATTCCTGTGAAAACCGGTCTGTGGGGCTCCTGCAGACAGGGCCGGCTCATTCTGTGCACTTTCTCAGCCCGAGTCCCTTGTAAACCCCTTCAGGAGACCAGGTCACCTGAGTCACCAGACCTCCTTTGAGGCTGGAGCTGAGGTGGAGAGCATCATGGGAGCAGACTGGAAGATAGGGCCTGCTCCAAGGGCTTCTGAGAGCTGGACACCCACTGCCATATCCACTTGGAGAAGTGATTCTGCTTGGATGGACTGATTCCCCAAAGGCAAGGCCCTGTGAGCGCATGCAGCCTGCCTTTCCCCTAAGCAGTCACTTCCAGAGCGTCCTCCAGGATGCTCTGTGGGTCCCACTGGGCCTTTTAAGGAGGCTAGGGTCAGGCACTTTCCCGCAGGACTGTGTGCTCCCTAGACTTCTGGAGTCAATGGGGAGGCAACAGTGGCTTCCCAGCAGACCGCCTACTCTTCTTCCCACTCCTCTCCCGCCTGCCTCCCTCTGGCCTCTTCACTCCCCCAGGACTCTAGACCTGCTGACATAGTGGCTTTCTCTCCAAGTACCCAGGGAGCCGCGTAGCCAGCACAGGCGTTGCTCAGCACAACTGTGATCTGGAACCCGCAGATCAAGCATGGGGAGTAGAGCTGAAGAGACGCCTCTCCCAGCATCTACCCAGCTCAACCTTCGATTTCTGCCTCAGACTCCTCCCGTCTTCCCGCGGCAGGAGCTCAACAGCCATCTTTATTTCTGGCACCTGATTACTGTGATTTCGAAGAGCTGAAAAACTTTTTTTTTATTTTTTATGTTTATGAGTATTTTGCTTGAATGTATGCGTGTGCACCACTTGCATGCCTGGTGCCCTTGGAGTTCAGAGGAAGGCACCAGATTCCCTGGAACTGGAGTTATAGATGGTTGTGAGCCACTGTGGGTGCTGGGAATTCAAACTGGGTCCTCTGCAGGAGCATCGAGTGCGTTTAACCACTGACTCATCTCTCCAGCTCCACAAAAGGCTTACAAAATGTGTGTTTGCTTGTGTGAGCGTTCATGTGTACGGAGGCAGAAGACAACCTTGGGTGTCGTTCTTAGAACACCATCCGCCTCTTTTTGGATAGGATCTCTTCCTCACCTGGACGTTGCCACTTCAGCCAGACTAGCTCACCAGGAGCCCCAGCGAGACACCTGTCCCTGCCTCCTGAGCACTGGGATCACAGACCTGGCTTTTGACATGGATTCCAGTCCTCAAACTCAGGTGCTTATGCTTGTGAAGCTAGTAATTTACCAGAGTCATCCTCCCAGGCCCCTGATGTCCCTGGAGGCTTGGTCTAAGGAGAAGAGGGAGTGAAGGAGAAGATGGAAAAATCAACTCCTAGGATCCCCTCCTCCTTCCCCTCTGACGAAGTGCGTGGTGGACAGCACAGGCTTTCTTGGGGGAACAGGACAAACCCATGAGCAAAGGAGGCCAGAGCAAACACCCGCCTGCACCATTGCTGTTTCATAGGGGAGACAATGGACAAGATGAAGATAGATGTTATAACTGTCTCTTAAATGATGGGGGAATTAAACAGAGAACAAGTTAAAGGAAGTAGCCCTTGAGTAGAATCCTAGCGGAAGCAAGGGAAGGCATCCTGTCGGTATCTACAGAAAGCCTTCAAGTAGTATAAACAGCACATACAAAGGTCCTGCAGCTCAAACGTGCCCGGGGTGCTTAGGAAACCTGGAGACATCGTGGATGGAGCCGAGTGACCAGAGATGTGCAGAGAAGAGACAGGTCAAGGAGGCAGTGAAAGCTCCTGACCGTGGGCAGGGTCCCAGCTTTCTTCCAAATGAGACGAGACCTATTGGGAGGCTCTGGGTGCTTGTACATACTATACACTGCAATCTTCTGCTTGCCTGCCCCCAACCCAGCATGACTCTTGCTTCATCAAGATGTGGGGTGTCTTCTCAGCCCCCTGCCCTGTTGCGGGGGAGGGATCTAGGACTCTTGAGTTCACTGGGAATCTGGATGTGGAGGTGAAAACTGGAGGGGAAGAAAGAGCTCCTCCTCCAGAGGGGACTCAGCCCTGAGCACCAGCTCCACCCACCCTGAAGTAGAGCAGAGGCTTCCTGAACTGTGACAGCACCCCAGCCTCAGAAGCTCTAGAAGGCTCCTCCTGAGTCAGCAGGTGCATGAGGGCTCAGACTGCATTCTTTAGGGGGCCATCATGCCGATGATGCTGAGAGCTCGCTTTGCCAGAGCATAGGGCCACTGATCTCGTACTTGGGGTCTGTGACACTTGGGAGCACGTATATTTAGATTTGGCAAAAAGAAAAGGAAGTAGCACCAGGAGTTGGGCCTGGGGGCTGTGGGACTGTCATTCCAGGAACTCAGGAGGCTGAGGCAGGAGCGTTGCAAGTGTAAGGCTCTCCTGAGCTGCAGAGTGACTTGAAGACCAGCCTGTGTGACTGTGTGAGATCCTGCTTGAAACAAAAAGTAGAGAGAGGTCTGGGGATGTGGTTCAGAGGTTCAGCTCTTGATTAGCATGCATGAGGCTCCATCCCATCCTTAGCACTGTGGAAACTGATAAATAAAGTACAATGAGGTTGCAAAGAAGAAGGGGGGCGGTCTCCCTGCCCATTCACTTGCATGCCAGGCCTTCCTTTCAGACCTGGGGGATTCTAGGTTCTGAAGCCTAGGCAGTAGGAACCCTGCTGACACAGCAGCACCTCAATGTGGTGCCAGCTGCTGCAGAGGCAGTTCCATGGAAGTCATCTGGGGACAGGAAACCAAGGAATACCAGAGGCAGAGGCGACTCCTCGAAGAAGCAGCCACCCAGGCTGTGCCGGCTGACTGGGAGAGGACGCGAGTCTCATTTAAATCGCCAGCGAGGGCTTGGCCTGGCTTTCTCTGTATGCAAATATTGGCTCTTGTTTTCCAGGCTGCAGGATAGACAGAGGGGAGTTTTTGCAGTGCGTTGTTCTGGGGCTAGTGACTGGCACTGAGAAGCAAGAAGCCAGTCACTGATGGACTGAGAGGCTGCTTTTATTGTCTTCCTAAATTTCTGTTTGCAGCCAGCAGGGAGACTGACATCAAACATAAAAGCCTGGCTTTCCTGCCTTCCTAAGATGCTCTCGCCTACATTTACTGTCTCCTCCTTTGCTTTTCCACCTGGAAAATGGGTTCAGGCTTCAGTTCCTTCCAGCCTTCTAAGGCAGAGGTTCTCAACCCGTGGGTCGCTATCTCTTTTGGAGTCAAATAGCCGTTTCACTGGGGTCACCTAAGACGATCTGCGTATCAGTATTTACATTATGGTTCATAATGTAAGATTACAGTTATGAAGTAGCAATGAAAATAATTTTATGGTTGGGGTCACCACAATATGAGGAACTGTATTAAAGGGCCACAGCATTGGTAAGGTTGAGAACCACTCCCCTAAAGGGGTGGTTTGATAGCACCCCCAGAATAACAAATCGAGTAGCCTGTCATTCCGTTACTTGGAAGTGAGACAGGCTCCCAAATTTGAGGCTATGGATTGAAACCCCGCCTCAAAAACAAAGCAAAACAAAACCACACACACACAAGCAAACTGCCAAACAGGTCTAGATTCAAAGGGGAGACCAAGCCACTAACTTTTCAGAGGGAAGCACTGAAGGGACCAGGTTCTCCCTGTGTGGAATAGAAGGGCACACTGTCCCTGGGGGACACTTGGCGGTGCATTTGGTTTCACAGGCAGCAGCCATGCATGCTGCTCCGCACCCCACAGTGCCCAGGGCCGCGCCCACATAGGCACTGTATCAGGCTGGGAATCCATTGTCCCCGTACTCAGGGCGCTGTGGCCGAGTGTCTGACATCACTGTTCACTGACAGCCTTCCAGCTCCAATGCTTGCCCGGTTAACAAGCTGTCAGATTAGGATTGCTTCTGAGAGACTGAGCCAGAGAACAAGGGGTGGTCTTGCTGGTGAACTGGTCTGCGTGCCATGTGTTCCTATAGGAGCAACATAGACCCTACCCGAGTGCTGAGGCCCTGTGGGGACCTGTGGGCAGTTCTCAGGGTGTAGAAAGGAGTTTGTTCCTGGGGTGAGGGAGGAGATGGGAGGAAGGGCACTTCCTCTCTGTTTTCACCTCTTGAGATGCTTGCTCTGACCAGTTTTTTTAAAAGATTTATTTTGCCAGGCGGTGGCTACCTAGACCAGGCTGGTCTTGAACTCTCAGAGGCCTGTATGCCTCTGCCTCCTAAATGCACGATGTTTTCAAGTGACTAACTCCCTGGCATTTACTGCAGTCACCGTGTCGTGCAACTGTGTATCTAGTTCCCAAACACGAAGCCGTCATCTCCCCTCCCTCAGCCCCCAGCTCCCGGGAAGCTGCCGCGGAGCGCGGCTGGCTGTGTGTATTCCATACGCGGTGGCTGAGTGCTCCTCTCGCCAGCCTCCTGTTCTCAAGGTTGTCCATGCGTCAGTGCATCCCTCTTTAGAGCTGTGTTGTACTGGACAGAGTACATTGTTCTTACCCGCCTGTCCAGCCATGCCCGTTTCGGCCACTTCCGCTACGATATATGCAGCTTTTACGTGGTGCTGGGGCTTCAGCTGAGGTCCTTACGCTTGTACAGCAGCATTTCAGTGAGTGAGCCAGCTCCCAGCCCCCAACCGCTGTGTTTTACCAGGTCCCTTTCCTATCTCTTCTCCATACATCCGCCAGATTATAGGTGTGACCTGTCGTCGCCCCTCGGCATCCACAGTGGGTGGTAGTTCCTGGTCCTGTGAGTATGAAAATCTGCAGATATCCAAGCCCTGTCCATCAGACCTGCCCAGGTCCCCCAGAGATGCCAGCTCATCTCTAGGTTGTATAGAAGACCTAACACGAAGGCTCGATTCTCATTAATTGCTGGAGTGTGTTGTTTAGGGTTCGTATCTAAGTGCTCAGTCCGACACACTTTCCTCTCTGAATACTTTCCATCTCTGGACAGTCGGATTCACGGATGCTAGCTCATACATGCAGAGGGCCGTCGTCTCTGTGCCGGGCCTCTGCCTAGTGCAGTCTGTGTGATGGAGTCATTCCACTTCTGGGAACTTTGCCCTCTTCTGCCCTTCATCTGTCTGTAGTAGTGGGAATGCCAGGTGCCCCACAGCCGCTGCAGAGCTGATGCATCTGCAGGGGTGGAGACAAACGTGTCCGAGAAGGGTGGAGAGAAGGAAAGAATGGGAGGGCAGGCTGGGCCGGGCATGCTGTGGCCCTCGAACTCACAGCTGTGCTTATGGCACAGGACTGGGCCTGTCGACAGTCTGTCATGGAGAAAGAGGGAGTCACAAGGCTTCTTCCCTCCCTGAGGACTTATATGTAGTTAGTGGGGCCACATTTTCTTTAGGGGTGTAGGCACTAGTGAAGTGTCTGTGCTGTGAGAAACCTTAAACTCGTTGAGCGAGAGAGAGGGAGAGAGAAGAAAAAGAAAGAAAGAAGAGAAAGGAAGAGAGAAGAGAAAGAAATCAGAAGAGGGGGTAGGAGACTAGGTGGAAAGGGACAGAGGGGGAGGGGAGAAAAGGGGGAGGGGCTTGAGATGACCCTCATGTGTAGCTAGTATAGGCTAATAGATTTTCCTTAAGTCACAGGTGCAGAGCTGGGAGCTGCAGGGATGCCTCTACCCCAGTCGGAGATGGGTGTCTGTGTTTGCGGATGGGAGGGGTGTGAAGGGATGACCTGGGGACTTGAGGGTTGGGGGCTGGGGGCTGGGGTAGGGCTGGGGCGGGACTGGGGGCAGGGCTGGGAGAGAGCAGAAAGCTGAGCACAAAGCCACCGGAGGTCTGCTCCTTAACTCCCACACTCCCTTCGAGTACATGATCCTGGCCACCATCATTGCTAACTGCATCGTCCTGGCCCTGGAGCAGCACCTCCCTGATGATGACAAGACGCCCATGTCCGAGCGGCTGGTGAGCAATGGGCTGGAGCAGGGTCGGGAACCCCGGGCTGAGAGCTGTGTAGGAGAAAGCCTGCTTTGCAGGATCATGGTTGACCTGGGACAGGGACGCCCGCACTGTCCAGCCCCACCCTGGAAACTCAGCAGTCCTGGTGTACACATGGGCTCAGTGACTATTGTCCTGTTCCTGAAGACATCATACTCAATCCAGATTCTCTTTTCCATCTCATACTCAGAAACAAAATGTTAATGGAAAATGTGACTATATGTAAATACAGAGCAGAGCAGTTAGCCCCTGGGAACTCCCCCTCAAATTTGGTCACTGAGGCCCCACTCCCCTACGAAGGCCTTCGTTCCTTTCATGCTCATCTTCCTCAGCAGAAGTATTTTAGGACACACCCACAGTCATGGCCCAGCTCCTCACCAGGGGATTCTAGGCAGGGGCTCTACTTCTGAGCCACACACCTCATCCTCTCGTTGGTGGATTCTAGGCCAGGTTCTACCACTGAGTCATGCCCACTTGGCCTTCATAGTCTCCACCAAGGCAGCAGCCATATCCCTAAGGGTGGGAAATCAGGATTTCTAACCTAGGAAGGGGTTGTTCCTATCTTTCTGTCACTGTGACACAGTATCTGAGGCAGCTCGGCTTCCAGAATATGTTCTTTTGACCTAGTTTCAGAGGTCCCGGCCTTTGGTCACTCGGCCCTTTGGGAGGGGGAGGTCGTACACATCTCTGGGTGTGCTGTTGTGGGGTCACACCACCCATGCCACTGACACTGCCTCCTCTCCCTTCCAGGATGACACAGAACCATACTTCATTGGAATCTTCTGTTTCGAGGCTGGCATTAAGATCGTGGCTCTCGGCTTTGCCTTCCACAAAGGCTCCTACCTGAGGAACGGCTGGAACGTCATGGACTTTGTCGTGGTGCTAACAGGGTAGGTGACTACATCACAGTCTTCAGTGTAATTTTCCCAAGGATGTTGAAGTTTAGGTAGCATCATGGCATGTGCAGTCTGGGCTGGGCTTGGAGACCTGTGCCCCGTGTTCTTCTGTGCACACTCGTTTTCTCCCAACAACCTCTGTGTCTCCATCATTTATATCAGCGAATGCTATTAGAACTGAACAGGGGCCTGTTGTAGCTGGCACCTTCTACAGTGCCTCTTGCTCAGGGCCATGCAGTCCTAAGCATAATCCAGATGGGGGCATCTTCTGCCCCCATTTCCAGCCCACTACCGAGGAAGGGTAAACATCCTCCGGCTGCTAAGCAGTGGGTCTGAGATTTAAATCTACAAACCAAGGTGTCTGAGAGCTCCTCCTTAGTGGGTCTAATCCTCTGCTTGGAGATTTGGTTCCTTTCTTTCATAGTGGTGACTGCATTGAAGATTTCTGGCTACATGAACTTATGTTTGGACTTTGGCAGGTTTTGTTCATGTCTTTAAGTTGTGGAAACAAGGAATAAGTTGTGGTTGTAAAGCAAATGTATGTATACTTTCCCACACTGGTTGCTACAACATATGGTTCCAAACTAGGATTGACTTCAACTTAATGGAAGTTTGTCACTCATTGAGAGTCAAAAATGGTGATTTCTAGTTGGCACTCTTGTCTCCCCCAGTGATTGACAGCTTGGAACCCTTGCCGTATTGTGGCTCTTTACTGACAAACTGTCATTTGCCCAAACTTTGCATTTGTTAAATAAACCACAGAAGGTAAATAGACACGAGGGATATTAGGATAGTTTGTGGGGCTAGAAGGACTTGGATATTGTCTTCTCTCTTCATATTCCAGTGGAAGGGGCTGTGGTAGAGCTCTTGCCTTCCATGAAGCCTTGGGTTTGACCTCCAGCATCGCAAGAAAAAAAAGTGTATGTTGGCTAGATGTCAGTCACAGAAGCTGGGAAATGTGAGCTTGTGGTTAGGAGCAAATGGAGGTGGGTTTGGGCTTTCCGTTCTATTGTTGTGATGAACTATCTGACTGAAAACAACTTAGAGGAGGAAAAGATTGATTCTGCTAATACTTCCAGGTCACAGCTAATCACTGAGGAACGCCAAGGCGAACCGTGGAGGAGCACGGCTTGCAGGCTCACTCTCTGGCTCACACTCAGCTAGTCTTCCATACAGATCAGGACCACCCACCCAGGGAATGGTGCTGCCTTCCTACGTCAGTTACAGTCAAGACAGGCTTCCCCGCTGGCCAATCTAATCTGGGCAATCCCTCAACTGAGACTCCCCCAGGTGACTCTAGGCTGTGTCAAATTGGTAGTGAAAGCTAACTAGATGTAGCTAGTCTCTGCAGACACACAGACCCTGGTCAGACCCCAGGGTGGACCTGGCAGTCTTGTACTGCCTGGAGGGCTCCCTCTCTGCCCTCCCTCTGCTCTTCTCTGAGCCACTCGGCTGCTCAATCCTGAGACCCCCTCTTGCCTGGACACCTTCTCCTCTCTTTCCTGTGGGCTTGTTGTCCTCCCTAGTGGCTCTCTGGGTTTTGCTGCCACCCCAGGTCCTGATGTTTTGGGTGGGTGTCACACACCTTAATTACTTTCTTTGTCAGTATGACAAAATGCCTGACCTAACCCATCTTGAGGATGGGTGGATCACCAGCTCTGGCTGGTGGAATCAGAGACTTCATTCCATGGTTGCCTGTGCTGTTTACTGCATTGGCAGGAGCTTGTGGTGGAGGCTTTTTTTCACTCTCTGTGGCCTGGAAGAGACAGGTGGAGATGGGGGGCAGGCTGCAAGATGGCCCTAGAGACCTCCTGTTCTCAGACAGGTTCATCTCCCAATAGTGTGAGCACATTAACAATCCATCAAGGAGAGAATCTGTTGGTTAGGCCAGAGCCAGCATTGGTTGTCTCCAGAACCACACACCTGGGAATGTTTCTTTTTCCCTATTCTTCTGTGTGTGCATCTATGTATAGACTTGAGAGTGTGTGTCTATGTGAGAGTGTGTGTCTGTGTGTGTGCTAGAGTATATGTTAAGTGTATATAGGTGTGAGTGTCTGTAGGTGCAGGTGTGTGTGAGTGTGTGTGAGTCTGTGTTTTGCTGTGTAGGCGTGTGGCAAGTGTGTATCTTTGTAGGTGTGCATGTGAATGTGTGTAAGTGTGTGTGCATTGTGAGGATGCACAGGTCAGTGTGTGTAGGTGTGTGTGTACATGTCTGTAGGTGTGAGTGTGCACTTGTTCCTGCACCTGTGTGCACAGGGATGTGTGAGGCCAAGGGTCAACCTTGGGTGTGGTTCTTCAGGTGCTACCCACCCTGTTCTCTGAGTGGGTCTCCCTGTTCTAGAGTTAACCAAGTAGACTAGGCTGACTGGCCAGAGAATCTGAGGTACCCTCCTGTCTCCAGCTCCCTGCTCTGGGATTGCAGCCATGTCCAGATTTTATGTGGGTTGTGGGGATCTGAACTTGTTACTGACGGAACCATTGCACCAGGCCTCCCACGTATGTTTTAATGGACCCGGTCTCAGAATTCACCTGTGCTGGGCTGGCTGGGCTCCCCCCTCTCAGATCTGGAGCATAATCACCACCATCACTATCACGTTGCTTTTGTTTCAAGGCCCCGCCTCTCCTGTGTCTGCTGGGACTGGCATGTTGTGAGGGTCCTGGGTGGGGTCTCACAGTCCCTGTGCTCATGGAGGGCACGCTGTTCATCATGTCAAGTCTGTGGCTTGGGCCCTGACATGGCTTCACACACTTTTCTGTTGCTAGGAAGCCTGTCTTTAAACAACCCAGCAGGCTGTGTTATTAAAAATGCTGGGGGCTGAGGGATGTCTCAGCAGTTAAGAGCACTGGCTGCTCTTGCAGAGGACCTGAGTTTGATTCCCAGCACCCACATGATGGCGCACAACCATCTGTAACTCCAGTTCCAGGGGAACTGATGCCCTCTTCTGGTCTCTTTGAGTGCCACATGTGGTTCATAGACATACATGCAGGCAAAACACTTATACATACGAAGTAAAATAAAATGATCTAGGAGGGGCTGGGGACGGCTTGGTGGTTATGGGTGCTTGTTGCTCTTACAGAGGACTCACATTTGGTTCCTGTCATCAACACTAGGTGATATGCGACAGGGAGGTTTGTGTTTATGTGTGTTTGTGCATGTGTGTTGTATGTGTTTGTGTGTGCATGTATGCAGTCTGTGTGTGCATGCGTATGTGCATGTATTTGTGTCGTGTTTGTGTGTGTATGTATGTGTGGTGTGTGTGGTGCATAATGTGAGTGAATGCATCACTGGTTTGTAATCTTTGACTCTGTGTGCTTGTGCATGCACATGTGTCGTTGATCTGTGTTTCCCTGTGGTTTGGGGGACCTACCCACTGCTCAGCCCTGAGGGCTTCTCCTCCCCACTCTGGACTGCCTTGTCCTCTCGTCCTTTCCTTCCCAGACATCCCACCTCCTTACTCCTTATTTTTCTTGCTTGTTTTTCTGGTCAGCCATGCTTCCTTTGTGTAACTCTTAACTCAGGCCTATGCTCACATCCCATGCCTGGGCCTTGCTGGGCTCCGTCTTCCGAGCCGCACTGGGGCAGTGCTGCAGAGCCGCTCCCCCTGGTCAGCAGTGGTGGTTCAGTGCTGGGTTCGGCCTCTGAGGGAAGGCACTAGGGCACTGAGACAAGTGGTGGTTGTAATGAGTGCTTGACTAGCTGAGGCTCTTCCGTCCCCGAGCGGCCTGCAGTGTTCAGTCCGCGTTCGTTCTTGGGGACTGCCGGGCCTTTAGCCTTTTCCTTGTGTGAGATTTGGTGGGAAATATCTAAATATCTTAATGGTGCGTTTGTTGGGTTTGGGTTTTATTTATTTAGTCTTTCTTTTTAAGAAAGGAGAGAGAGAAAAGGCCTTGGAGAAATTCTGACTTTGTGACTTTTGTCAGTTCCCTTTTAAGTATACTTTCATTATATTTGAAATTCTGAGGTTAAAATGAAAACAAGTAAGATGGAGATTTAAGAAATGTGGAATGTTGGACCGTCTGTCCAACATGACGGTCGCTTTTACTGTGACGTTCAAGGAGGCAAGTGATATAGGTGGGTGATGACGGTGGATGGATGGACAGATGGATGGGCGGATAGATGGACAGATGGATGGATGGATGGGCTGATGGACAGATGGACGGATGGATGGATGGATGGACAGATGGATGGGTGGACAGATGGATCGTTGGATGAATGGATGGGCAGACAGATGGATGGACGGATGGACAGACGGACAGATGGATGGATGGATAGGTGGATGGGCGGACAGATGGATGGTTGGATGAATGGATGGGCAGACGGATGGATGGACGGATGGATGGATGGATGGATGGATGGATGGACAGATGGATGTGCAGACAGATAGATGGATGGATGAATGGATGGATGGGCGGACAGATGGATGGATGGATGGACGGGCTGATGGATAGTAGGTAATAGATGACGATAGAGGGTGGATAGAAAAAAGATTTTTAGAAATACAAATGATTGACAAGCACACGGGGTGAAGGCGACATAGGTAACAAGAGAGACAAAGGTGGGTCGTTAGGCATGTGTGTGTCTGTATGTGAGTGCATGCGTGTGTGTGTCCCTGCATGTGTAATGTTCATGTGTGTGTCTGTGTATGTGTGTGCATGCGTGTTACACGTTTTTGCATGTGTGGGCACACATGTCTGTGTGTGGAGGCCAGGGGTTGATGTCAAGTGCCTTCCTCAATCACCCAAGCCTTTTTCATGAGTCAGGGTCTCTGGGCACTGACTCACCACCCTGGCGGGGTCACAGGCTCACAGTGCCACACCCAGCCTTTATGTGGGTTCTGGGAATCAAACCCACATCCTTGAGCTTATACAGCAATAAGTGGTTGAGATGCAGATTTGATAGTAGATGCATGATTGACAGATGACTGGAATAATAGGGCAACCCATAATAGATAGACAGCAGCCTGGTGACCCACGTGGGAGAAAGGGAGAACTGACCATCCCAGGTTACCTCTGACCTCTACACACACACACCGATGCACACACTCAAAATTAATAAAAAACCCAAACAAACCGATAAGTTAAAAAAAAAAAAAGACCAGACCGCAGACTTTAGCAGGGGATAAAACAGCGTTTGGTTGTTGTGGGCCTGGCAGCGAGCCTCACACATGGTAAGTGGTCAGTGAAACAAGTAATTACGCATTCAGAACGTGATAATACGTTTGACCACAGAATGTTCTGGAATGGTTTCAGGAGATGGGTGCCGTCCAGCGATGGCGACAGATCATCCAGAGTGTGGGCTCAACTTCAGTGCGGCTTTATGCAAGTTACATTCTCAACGCGTCGTAGCATGTGGGGCGGTGGCTCGGGCTCTGTGCCGTTAGAATCCCCCGGCGAGGGGCTGGAAGCGTGGCTCAGTGGGTGGTAAGATCACTTGCCAATCATAAGCAAGGCTCAGGCTCTCATCCCTGTGCTTGGGAGCATGCGTGAGACCTTGGGTTCCATCCACGGCACTGCAGAAAAGCACAAACAATAATCAGAAAGAAATGGAAACTCACAGAGAATCCTCACTTCCTTTACTCTGCCTGTTGCGTACTTGAGAAGCAAATCCACGGGCATCAAAAGACTTGGCCAAAGTCATGAACCTCTAATGTCCGCTCCATTTTGTTCAATCGAGGAAACACATAGTCAGTCCATGCCTTCTCCTCACTTCTGTTGCAGCTGCCCTGAGGCACCTGCACATACAAACAGCATCTTGAAATCAACAATAAACAGCCATCATGGGAACGCAAACATTCCTTTTTTTTTTTTTTTGTGACGTGTCTCTATTACTGTCTCTATTACTGAATGTAATAATTTTTTTTTTCTTCTAGAAATGGATGGTCGATGTGAGCAAGGGTGAAGATATGGGCTTTATGATCTTGGCTTCACTCTGGGTGTTTGCTTTCTTTATGAAAAGAAGTGTGATAATCAGAAAAGCCAGTAAATTACACATGGCATGAATCAAGGTCCCGGACCTTCAGCAGTGAGCACTGAGGGATCGTGAGGGAAAGGAAAGTGAATTCAGTGTGTCTGCTCCATGAGTGACAAAAGGCCCCCCCTTGTCTTATTCAGATCACACAAGCCTGGGCAAATTTTGTATTCCATGCATACTCCGTAAGGCAGCAACACCTGCACATGCCTGTCAGGGCAGCTCCCGGGAAGCTGAGACTGGGAGGGACCTGAGTTTGACACCAGGATGGGTAGTTCCCAGACAAGCTACCATCTTGGTGACCATAACACTCCAGTCTCCTTCATCCATGTCATAGGGCTGTCTCCAGCATCACAAAGTCTGGACAGCCCTTGTGCCTGGTGCTCAGCCCACCCTCAGGACCTCCCTCCACCGTGAGCTGAGCAATAGGTGTGTACATGTCCAGCTTTGTAACTAAAAACAGAGTCCAGGAACTCCTCGGGACTCTACTCCTGAAACTGATTGCTACTGTAACAAATCCCTAACTTGTAACAGATTCCTAACTTGTAACTGATTCCCACTGTGCCTTTTTATCCTCTAACTATAAAAGAGAAAGGAAAGATAGAAATAAATCTTCACTGCTCCTCAGGCGGCCTTGAAAGAGAGAAAGGAAATCTTCGCTGCCCTTTTTGGCTGTCCTTAACTGTCTGAAGCTCGAAAATCAGGAGCTGCTCAAAAAACAGGACTATCATCTATCAAACCAACACGCCAACTGCCCACTGCCTCCTTTATGTTCTAAGCAAAGTTCCCAGAAGTCTGAGCAGCATCCAGTCATAAGGAAGGCTGCCCAGAACCAAAAACTTATTCAAAACGTCAGGGAGGTGACTGGGACTTTACTAAGCCTTCCTTCATGCTTCTGCATGGCAATAATTCTATGAATCACTTCCGAAACTAATCCTGGTGGGTCTCCTTGCCAGGGATCTCCAGTTAACCTTTAGGGAAAGCAGGAGCTTTGGAAGGAGCCAGTTTCAGCACGCTGGACAGCGCCATGGTCTCTGCAGGCGGAGGGCCTGCCAGCTGCTAGTGAGCTTCCTGCTCAGCATTGAGCTGTCTCGGCCATCTCCCCTGTGGGGCTACAGAGGACCTCGTTGTCTGTCTGTCTGCAGGGTTGGGGCTGTCCTCCTGAATTGCTGTGATAAATGCCAGTCCGCCTCACTCGGGGCATCTGGCCAGCGTGCCTGTGGTTTGCAGGCAATGATTTCTCTCCTCTCCTCAGGGCAGGGAGGCAGCTTGACCAGACAGGCACAGGAAATAGTGGAACAGGAAGGAAGAGGGGCTGTTGGCTGAGCAAGACTGCCAAGCCCAGGACACTGTGCACTGTCATGGTCAGAAGTGCACCTTCCCTCTTTGAGAGGAAGATCTAGTCCTGACCCGGAGACAGAAGGCACCCACCCTGACAGAGCTGTGTGGTTCAGAGGCCAGGGTGAGATTGGGAGAGGTCTAGGAAATGCAAAGCACCTTTAGCTCCTCCTCCTCTCAGTCCCTCCCCTTCTCCTCCATGCCTCCTCCTCCCCCTCTTCCTCCCTATCTGCCTCCTCCTTTTCTCCCTCTTCCTCCTCTCCTTCCTACCCTCTCTCTCCCCTC
Source organism: Cricetomys ansorgei (assembly GCA_026225945.1). Taxonomy (NCBI): domain Eukaryota; kingdom Metazoa; phylum Chordata; class Mammalia; order Rodentia; family Nesomyidae; genus Cricetomys; species Cricetomys ansorgei. The sequence continues at coordinate 15,982,060 of JAMJFZ010003163.1, forward strand.
CCTCTCTTCCTCCTTTTTCTTCCTCCTCTTCTTCCTCCTTATTACCACACACTCTTCTCCCTTTCTCCCCCCCGCCGCCTCCTCTCCTCCATCTCTAGGTGTATAACCACTTTTGTGTGGACGCCTGCAGACATGTAAGCTGCACAGTGTCACAACATTGTTTTCCAACAGTCTCACTCAAGCCCAGGCTGGCCCCCAGATTGTGATCTTTCTTCCTTGGCCTCCTGAGCAGCTGAGACAGCAGGCAGGCAGCACCTTGTTCAGCTTTCTTCTTTTGCCAAGCTGTGGGTGGAACCCAGGACCTCCCACGTGCCAGGCATGTACTCACCCCTCAGCCCCAGCAGCCGGTCACCCTGAAAAGCTTGCTGTGCACTCTCGGTCTTCGGTTGCTCCTTTGCAAGGTGTGAGTTGCTTGTTGTCAGTTTTCTGAGACAACTGGAAGCATCTCTCAGAACAGCAGGAGTCCACGGGAGGCTTTTTGCTCCTGAGCCTGCTCTGGGTGATGGCTGATGCTTCTAATGTACTGAGTTATGACAGACAGAAAACTTAATAGGAGCTTCAGGTCTGAGGGGCTGGGGTGTGGGCAGCAGTAGCCTAGAATCCCGCAGTGAGGACTGTGGTGTGGTTCAGTGGTAGATTTGTAGTCTATTGTCTACAAGACCTTAGGTTTCATCTCCAGAAGGTGAAAGAAAACAAGAACAAAACATAATCTGGGCCAGGTATGATATTTACACTTGTAATCTCAGCACTTGGGAGACTGAGGCAGGAGGATCATGGGTGTGTCACTCACACACACTCGTTAATGCTAACACTGGAGGATGTAGCTATGGCACCTCCTGAAACGAGGCTGGGTGTCAGTTCACGCCGTGTCCCTGCCATTCATGCCCACTTTGTAGGGAGCAAAGCAGGAGAGAGAAGCTAAGGCCCATCTCGACAGTGGACATGCACTGGGGTTTTAGATGGTCACCTTCAGTGGCCACATTCTTTCTCTTCGTGCTCAGTAAGTAGAGGGAAGATTGCTGTATGATTATAGCACCAGGAAGTGAAGACCCAGATTCCAGACATCAATTGCCTGCCATGGCCCCCAGGGTACGACAGCCATCAGGCACAAAACTACCCAAGAGAGTTCAGCTAAATACAGACAACTTTGCTAAGAAAAGGTATTTCTTTCGCCGGCAGAGCCATTGTGTGCAGGAACTGTCCAGGGGCCTGATGTGGCTCCTCCCCTTGTAGCTTGACAGCCCTGCTGAGGACAGGGCTGCCCGAGGCTTCTGGACAGGCAGCACACAAGCACAATGGCCTTGCACCCCATCAGGTCGGGCCAGCCTCCATTCAAGGCCCTCAGTACCGGTTCAGTTCACATTTTTCCAGGAGTCTGTCTCTAGCAACTTATTTGTTTTCCTCTTTGCTTCTCCCCTCCCCCCTCTTCCTTTTTTGATGTAGGTCTCACATAGCCCAGGCTGGCCTTGAACCAGTTATGTAGCCATGGATGACCATGAATTCCCGATTCTTCTGCCTTTACCTCTCCAGTGTTGGAATGACAGGCATGTGGCAATATGCTCAAACTGCTTGCTTGATTGATTGACAGTTGTCACTCTTTGTAGCTTAACCTACCCAGCTATTCTCCTGCCTCAGTCTCCCCATTTTGCTGGGGTCATAGGTGTGTGCTGCTATCACATGTATTCACAGGTTCAGTGTGGTGTTTGGTCCATGTTTACATGGGGGATGATGAGGCTGAGCCAGTGAGCTCAGTTGTCACCTCATACGCCATTTTCTGTGTGGCAAGGGAAACCTTCCTCATCACCTGTCCTGGCAGCTTTGACCTGTGCTGTCCTTCACTGTGGCCACGGTGCAGAGCTGAGCTACAAAGCCATTCTCGGATCCGATGGACTGTGCCTTGGCAGCACACCTGTGACGTCACTGAGTCCATCTGGAGCGGCTGGATTGACCTCCGTTAGATTTTGCACCTAAGAGAGAATGTGAGCTACTCCTTAGCTGCTTCTTTTCTTGTCTTTCCCTTTCCAGCTTCTCCAACCTTCTCTCTGTCTCTCCAGACCCTCTCCTGGCTCTCTACCACACCCCTCGACTAGGGAAGCCAGGGTCCCTTGCATTTGGTAGGCAAGCTCTAGGATTGGGACTCCAGCCCTGTGCAGGACCCCTGCCTCTGCACAGTGTCTCCAACCTCACTTACTTACCCTCATTCCCAACTTTCTTTTTCCTGGATGCCACCCATCCCTCTCTGGCTTGTGGTCCATGGAGCAGACCATGCGCCCCCATTCTGGCCTTGACTTTCTCTCTTGTATGTTTTCTAAGTCTGCTACCTAGACAGCCTCAAGAGGAAGCTTGAAAGCTAGCAGGACTCTCCATGGCACAGCCCATCCCCCACTCTCCCCTCCTTAAGCCTGTTTTATGAACGGCCAGTAGAGGGCACTAGTGAGCACCAGAGTTAGAAAAGACCCAAGTCCCCCAAGCAGTCCCAGGCCCAAACTCCCAATCCCTCCTTGCCTCCTCTCACTCTCCTTGATCAGTCAGATCCAGCCACATGCGGTTCTCCCTGCCAACATCCCATCTGCTTCTACTGCCTTGGGACCTTTGCTCTGAAGCATCACTGCCTGACCCCGCCCACTCCACACCCCATGAGCGTCTGCCAGACCTTTGTGGAAGAAATGTAAGCCTGAGTCGGTGTCAGGTGTCTTTTCAGGTACTCTTCACCATGGTTTTTGAGAAAGGGTCTTTCATTGGACCTGGAGCTCAACCAGTTTCGCTAGGCTGGCTGCCCAGTGAGCGCCAGAGAGCTGCCTGTCTCTGCCTTCCCAGTGTGGGGATTGCAGGTGTACACCACTGGCTTCTCACCTGGGTTCTGGGGATCAAACTCAGGCTTTCATGCTTTTGTGGCAAGCGCTTAGTGACGGAGTTGTCTCTCCAGAATCCAGCTTATTTTTTTTCTTGGTTGTTCACCTCCTTCAGAATGTCAACCTGGGGAAGGCAGGGACTTTCACATGGTTCAGGACTGTGTCTCAGAGCCCAGGGCCCTGCCTAGCACACCACAGATGATCAAAACAATCCCAGTACAGACGCTCCGAGCAAAGCGTTGTGGAAGCATCACGCTAGAAGGCAGCAGCGCCACCCTGCCACGCCCCGTGCCTCCCCACAAACCCTCATCATTCTTCCTATTGGAAAAAAACAAAACAAAAACCAGTTGTAGTGAAATACACACAGCATCCAGGGTGTGGCCCTCATCTAGCATGTGGGAGGCCCTGGGTTTCACCCCCAGCACAGCAGAAATCAGGCATGGTGGCTCATTCCCATAGCCCAGGAGGACCAGGAGTTGGAAGTCATCCTTGACTGCATAGCGATTTCTAGGCCAGCCTGGGCTACATGAGACCCTGTCTCAACAAACAACAAGAGCAAACCCACCCTCAGCCATTTTGCCCGTGCTGTCCTACCCTCCGTCTCCAGAGCCTTCTCCTTACAGTTCCAAGCCAGGTCCCCGTTACACAGCGGCTCCCATTTCCTCTTCCCCAGCCCTCTGAAACCACCTTGTCATCTGTGCATACTCAGTGGAAACGGTCTGTGTGAGCCGGCCACCTGTGTGGCCAGGGCTGTCCCTTCTGAGGTTGAGAACCACCCCTCTGTGGACGGACCCCAAGGCACGTCTGCCTTTTGCCTCTCTACACCGCTGAGAACCTGGATGTGTCAGGATTCGAGCCCCTGGCTTTGATTGTTTGAGTATGTCTCCAGGGCAAGAACAGCTGCACCATGGGGCGTCCCTTGAAGTCTTCAGGCTGGGGAGGCAGCCCCATGGGTAAAGCGCTTGTACAAGTAGAGGAAACCGTAGAGCTGTGTGGGTGTGACCTCCTGCCTGTAACGGAGCACTGGGGGAGGGGCGGAAAGAGGGGATCCCTAGGAAAGGTCTGGGTTCGAGGAAGGCCAGCGCCTCAGTGAATGAGGTGGAACAATTGGGGTGAACTGTATAAACCTTAACTGTGGGGTCTATCTAAGGTCATTCGTGAAGCGTTCCTTGCACACTTTAAAACTAGAAATTCGGAGCAGGGGCACAGCGCAGCCTTTTTTCTCCCCCCTCCAAGTTTTTTGATAAACATACATTGATTGTTCAAAACCACTGACTCCGTCTCATCGTGAAGTGCCTACGCAGGCAGAGTTTTGAGGAGTCTGCCCCCTCGCTGCCATTTCCTACCCTCTTCAGTTTTCCTCACGGCGCCCCTTACTTTCCTGTCCGCTTCTCCCTCCTCTGAGTCCACATATGAGAGAGAACCTGCCTTATATATCTTCCTGAGACTGGCTCGCTCACAGGACAGTTGACCTCCAGCTCCATCCATTTTCACGCAAATGACATCATGTTGTTCTTCTTTACGACTAGGTAATACCCCTGTGGACAGAGATCACACGGAGGTCACATTTTCTTTCTCCCGCTATTGTTAGGAGTCTAATCTGGTTCCACAAGCTTCTGTGCTGTGCTGACCTAGGGTCCTTTGTATACACATCCAGGAGTGCTATACCCAAGTCACACAATAGTCAATTGTGTCTGTCTGTCTGTCTGTCTATCTATATCTCCTTTTCTCTCTCTCTCTCTCTCTCTCTCTTTTTCTCTCTCTCTCTCTCTCTCTGTGTGAGAGAGAGAGAGACAGACAGACAGACAGACAGGCTAAGTAAGAACCCTACCACTAAGCTACATCCCCAGACTGTCTTGTATTTTCTAACTGTTTGAAACAAGTCTCACTCCTGCCCTGGCTAGCCTTAACCTCTCTGTGTAGGCCTTGAAGTTGCCATGTTCCTGTCTCAGCCTCCTGAGCAGCCAGGATCACAGGCCCCTGACACCTACCTGGCTTCCAGACTGACCTCCACGGTGGCTAATGGGGTGGGGGTGGGGCTGCACGTCCCCTGCTGTGGGCGAGGCTTCCTCCTTCCCCAGCTCTTTCCAGCACCCATTGGTTTGTTCTTGGTTTTCTTTTCCATTGGTGGCATTTGTTTTCTGCCTGAGGGTATTTGCCTTGCTTTTTCCTGATGGCCAAGGATACGGAACACTGTGTGCATTTGTTGGCCACTTGTGGGGGTGCAGTCTTTAAACACGGAGGAGGAAGATGTGAGACTGTCCCCCCTTCCTTCTGGTGCCTCCAAAACACTCCTTGCCTTACAAAATGGCTGTGGGGTGGAGAGCTCCTGATGCATCTGAGACACAATATCCCAAGTGTGGGGTGTCAAGACAGGTGCACTGGGGAAGGAGGGTAGAACGAGGCGGGGGCAGATGCTACAGAAATGTCGGAAGTGCTGGGGGAAGTCAAACCAGGAGACCCTGGTAGGAGTGGGTTGTGAGTCTAGGATGGAAGCTCAGTGTCGTCATGGTAACAGTGAGTTGGTAGATGCATAGAGGAAGGGAAGACTCTGTTCTCCCCATTGACCGAGGAGGGAAACTGAGGCATTGGAGCCCTGTAGGAAACAGAGAATGGGCCAGGTGGTGGTGGCACAAGCCTTTAATCCCAGCACTAGGGAGGAGGCAGAGGCAGGCAGATCTCTGTGGATTCAAGGCCAGCCTGGTCTGCAGAGTGAGTTCCAGGACAGAAAGGAAGGAAGGAAGGAAGGAAGGGGGAATGAGTCATGCAGTGGGTTCTGGCTTTTCTCTCACTGGATATAGGGTCTCTGCGAACCTATTTTCTTTTCTGTGAAATGGGATCATTCTTTATGGCCTTCCAATGTTCTCTTGTCAAAGTGAGACGATGTCCTGTACCCACTGGGGGTTTGGACCTAGGGCACTTAGCAGTGAATACAGTCCCCTCCGCTGTGACATTTGGGGATGATTTTGATGGGTAAGGAAATTCCTAGAATCTCAGCTACTCAGGAAACTGGGGCAGAAGGATTGCAAGTTCAAGGCCATCCTGAGCCATAGAGAGAGGGAGAGACCTTGTCTCAAAAGTAAAAGCAGTAGCCATCAAGATGGCTCAGTGGGTAAAGGCATTTACCGCCAAGCCCGACGAGCTCAGTCACTGCGATCCATGTGATGGAAGGGAAGAACCGACTCCCAGAAGCTGTCCTCTGACCTCCATATGTACACATTGTGGCAAGCACCCCCCCACCCCAGTAGATGTAATTGAAAATTGTAAAAGAAGGGCTGTAGAGATGGTTCCGCAGTTAAGAGCACTGGCTGCTCTTCCAGAGAACCCGGGTTCAATTCCCAGGACCCACATGGCATCTCACACCTGTCTAACCCCAATTCCAGGGTATCTGACACCCTCACACAGACATGCAGGCAGGCAAAACACCAATGCACATAAAATAGAATAAATTTTTTTTAAATTGTGAAAGGAAAGGAAGATGCAAGCATATGTAAGGGGGGGGTATGTAACCCTAATGCTGGAAACTCTCTGGGGAGAGGTAACCATACTCTGAGCATGCCCCCATGGTGAGGGAGTCCCTGGAGATCGCTGGAGCCCTGGCTAGAGAGGACAACAGTCACTCACCTATTGCTTAGGTTCTGCTCCTTCAACCCCCAGCATTACCTACAATTGGTCTGTGTGTCCTCTGTGAGGGACCTGTCGGTCAGTCTCACCTAGAGCTAAGCCCCCACCTTTAAAACTAGAGGTCAGGAACATTAAGTGTGCTTTACTTCCTCGAGCCGCTTCCTTCAGAATCACGAGACCCACCCACTGTCACTTGTTAAATGCATTCTGCCTGGCGTGACAGTGCCAGCTCCTTACAGCTCCTCCTTCATAAAGACCCAAGCTAGAGGCGAGAACCTGATGCTGGAAGTTGAACTGCTATGGTAGGGCTGTGCTCGAACCCAGGGGCCGTGTCCTGCTTGTCATACTCTTCTCGTAGACCTGGATGGGCTCTTCCAGCAGCTCCATGAGGGTGGTTCTCCACTGTCTCCTTTATGCAGAGCAAGAGACTGAAGAAAATAGAGGTCTAGTGACTTGGCTAGCGACATCCCAGCTGAGAACTCTGGCATGCAAATCCATGGTAACCTTAGACCTTGTACCCAGCCATTAGTGGCTTCAAGGAGGATGATCTGGCGTGCGGGTGTTCCTGTGCACGCGTGTGGAATCCAGTACCATCCTCAGTCACTCTCCACCGTATCTTTCAAGACAGGATCTCTCTGAACTTGGAGCTCATTGATTGGCTGTGCTGACTGGGCCACAGAGGCTCAGGGATCCTTTTCTCTCCTTCTTAGTCCTGGGGTCTATGTCCAGCTTTTTACATGGGTGCTGGGGGTCCGAACCCAGTTCCTCATGCTTGCGTCAGAGCCGCCCAGCCATCTTTCAGAGTGTTTCCTCTGCCTCTGTGTGCAGATAAATACCCCAGGCCCTTGTGCTCTAGTTCGCTGCTTCAGTGATGGGATTGCTGTGTCCCCTCAGGCGCCGTTGCCTGCGTGCAAAGGCAACACAGCGCGCCTTTCTCCTGTCAGAAGCCTTAGACAAATTACACTCTCCCCAATTATTCTGCCAAAGAAAATAGCAAGTGGGAAAGAAATTCTGAGACCCAGGCAGGCTGAAAGAACCATTTCCTGGGGCGTCAACTGGATGGAGATATGGTACAACTGGGCTCTGATCCCAGTTGTGTCCCAGCTAGCAAGACAGTGTTTCAGTGTGTGCCTCGGTTTACTCGTTTGTCCGATCAAGAGCTACACAGTAGCTGTCTCTCTCCCACTCACTGGTTCCGGCTCCAGCTGTGTCTCCTCGGCCTCTGGTCACACCTGTGTCTCCAGTTAGCATTCCCTCTCCTGCAGCTGGGCTGACCACTCTAACCCTGGTCCATCTTTCGTAGTGATGACATGGCCTGGGGTGGGGTGATCGGCTGCACCGTTGGGTTTCTGTGAAGCGTGGCTGTGTCATCATCGGACATTTGGAAGCACCACCAGCTCGTACTCATGAAGGCCGGTGTTGGGGTGTGATGACGGCTAAGTGCGTGAAGTATGTGCCTCAAAACCACGAGGACCTGAGTTCAGATTTTCAGCACCGGTGTAAAAAGCCGGGCAAGGTGGTGCCGCCTGCAATCCCAGCGCTGGGGAGGTAGAGGCAAGAGCATCCTTGGGGCTTGTTGGCCAGCCAGCCTCGCCTAACTGGTGAGCTCCGGTTCAGTGAGACTGTATCTCCAAGGCTTCTGAAGAATGGTACTTACAGCCATTGTCCTCTGGCCTGCACACACCTGCTCCATGCCCCATACGCACGGGCATTAAAAAAAACAAAAACTTATTATTTTTATTATAATTTTTAATTTTTATTATAAATTTTTATTATTTTTATTAATTCTTTGAGAATTTTCTACAATGTATTTTTCATATTCAGCCCCCACCCTCCCCTTAACTCCTCCCGGATCCACCCCTCTGCTCCCTTCTGCTGCTCCCAACTTCATGAACTTTTTTTGTTGTTAAATAACCCGAGGAGTCAAAATTATACTGCTCATACACTCGTGGGTGAGGGGCCATTCACTGGAGTGTGTCCACCTACCAGGGGCTACACCCTTAAAAAAGTGACTTCCCTTCCCCAGAAGGCATCAAGAGTCTCTAGCTCCTCAGTTAGGGCTGGGGGCTTACGACCCCTTCCCTGTCCGACAGGTTTGACCTTATGCAGATCTTTCACGGACCAGCGTAGCCGCTGTGAGTTCGTATCGCTGTGGTCCTGCGGTGTCCAGAAGTCGCTGCTGCCCTGTCTCCCCTTTGGCTCTCATAGTCCTTGCCTCTCTTCCTCCATAGTCCTGAGCCTTGGGGAGGGTGTGACGTAGATGTCCTGTTTGTGGCTGAGAGCTCCACTGACGCTTACTCTCTGTGCCGTGACCAGCTGTGACCACCGCACAAAGAAACATCTCTGATGAGGTCTGAGGTGCTGCTCTATGAGCATGGAGAAGGAGATTTAGAGGGCAGTTTGATATTATGCCAACTTAGCAAAATAACAGTAAGAGGGTCACCCCTGGGGCTTGTGAGCTCCCCAGTCACCAGTCCTTGGCCAGCTTCACATTACCAGGAATGTTATTTTTTAAGAAGTTATTTTAGCCAGGGGGGTGGGGAGTGGGAGTGGCAGAAGAAGTGATGGAAGTGGCAGAGGCGCACATCTTCAATGCCAGCAGTTGGAAGGCAGAGGCAGGCATATCTCTGAGTTCAAGGCCAGCCTGGTCCACAGAGCACATTCCAGGACAGCCAGAGTTACACAGAGAAACCCTGTCTAGAAACCCCCATGACCCAAAAAAGTTATTTTGTAAAAGGGCTGGTGGTACTTTTTCGCAGAGACAACAATAAAAAATGGACCCAGATGTTGCCAATGTACCCTGGGGGTTGCATCACCCCAGTGGAGAACGGCTTTGGCTTCGTAGGTACAGGTTTTCAAGCACACATTTTATTTTATATGTTTGATTTTTACCAGACAAGGTCTCTCTATGTAGCCTTGGATGTTCTGGAACTCACTATGCAGACCAGGCTGGCCTTACTCATAGAGATCCACCTGCCTCTGGTTCCCAGCGCTGGCATGAATTCTGTGAGCTGTTAACCCATGTTTAAACATTTTATGCACATATGCATAACACTGCAGGCCTGTGACCCCAGCACACTACATACAGGCTAGGGCAAGGGTCCAGGCTGACATAAGTCCAGGACAGCCTAGCCTACATAGCGAGACTCTGTCTTTAGAAATGTAGGTGGGGTGGATCTGGGGTTTGATCCTCAGAATCCACTTAAAATTCCAGGTGTGAGGCCAGGAGAGGTGACACAGTGTCAAGATCACTGGCTGTTCTTCCATAGGTGAGCAGCGGGTTGGGTAGGGTGAGGCGGGGTTCGGGTCCCAGCACCAAGGTCAGGCAGCTCACATCTGCAGCTCCAGTTCTAGGGTATCTGATGCCCTCTTCTGGCCTCTATAGATACCGCACGCACAGACAGCTGTGCAGGTGAAACACCTATACATGGAAAAACAGCAGCAGCGTCCTAGAAAGCCAGGTGTAGTGCTACGCTCCTGTGCTTACCACTGGGAGACAGAGATAGGATTTCTGGGGCTCGCTGGCCAGTCTAGCCAAATGTCAAGCTCTCGGTCCAATGGAAGGTCCTTTCTCCAAAAAGAATTATGAGGAGAGTGAGGAAGCTCCCAGTGTCCGTTTCTGACTCCACACGCAGGAGCATGCTTTTGCGCTCGCGCGCGTGCACACACACACACACACACACACACACACACACAAGGCATGCTGATGATTGTTCTATAATCCGTGTTGACAAGCTCGGTCTCTGCAGTCAGAGGTGCGTCTGCTGGCTCTGTCTGCACCGGCTTTTTGGCCCGCGTCTTCTTGCTGTGAGTGTCGTGTTCTGTTATGTGGTGTTTATTCTCCCTGGGGCTGGAAGGGGTTCTTTGGGGCCTAAAAGGAAGATGTGTCGCCTGTGTAGGACTCACATTTTTTCCAGGCACCTGGAGCCCTGTAAGTTTGGGGACCAGCTATGCATTGAGAATCTCGGTCACCGAGAGCTGCAGAGATCTCTTGAGCTTCACTTTAGCAGCCTTAGAGTCCCTGTGGGTGGGAGGGGAAAGCTAAATGTATTCTGGGTCTCTTACATAATGTGTGGCCTGTTGGGGTCCTGTCTAATTTGTGGGGTCTCCTGGACTTGCCTCAGTCCCTGGAGGCTGCGCTGTCAGAGTAGTGCGTTTTCTAGGTTAAGCAGATGCCCTCCAGCACAGGGGTTTTAGTGTTCCAGTTGCCAGCTAGAAGTGCCTGGCTTCGTTTCTTTATTTAGGGCAGATAATTTACCCATGGAATCTTCTGCCTTTTAGGGCTTCTGCAAGATGGGCTTCAGATTTTTGTGCATGGCTGGATATGTCTTTTTGTGGGAGGGTCAGCCAGGCTGTCTGACTGATTCCCAACCAATGCCACAGAACTTCCTGTCTGTCCAGTGCAGGCAGAGGGCGGTCAGAGGAAGGCAGGATGAGGCTGGGGCACTGCCCACAGAGCAGGGTAATGCAGCTTTCCTTGGGTGGCCTTGGCAAGTCACCAGAAGTGTAGTCGACTCTGGGACAACTTTATGAAAGAAAGACCACAGTCAGCCCAGCACTCAGTGACTGTGCCTGTAACATGCAAGCTGCCTCTGCTATGCAGCCCAGTGCTCCGCGATCATAGACATGCTGGGCGCGTGATGGAGCTAGGTCACCTGTGTACCACTTATAGTAGCCGCCATTGTGGAGTGACAGTGCTTGACATCTCCCCGCAGTTGTCAGGGGTGTATGACGTCACGAATGGCGGGAAGGGCAGTCCCCACAGTGCAGAATGGATATCTTGAATAGGTCCTGCTGTCTGACTGAAATCTTGCACTTTGATTGGCGTTTCCTTAGTCCCGGCTCTGTAGGTGGGATCACTTCCTCTGCGTGTGTGTAGGCGGACCTGAGTTCGAATCTCAGCATCTGCATAAAAAGCCAGGCATGGCCAAACACACCTGTAACCTCAGTACGAGGGATGGAGGGTGGGGGTGGGGGTGGAGATGGGATGATGTTGGCCACCAGCCTAGCTCCAGGTTCAGTGAATTCCTGCATGACCGTGGCTCAGCACAGGGCCATTTGGGGGAGGACTGAGACCACACTCCTTTGAGCGACTGTGCCTTGGGCTCTTCACACAGCGCTGCACTTCTACTTCACCCTAGAGATTATTACTAGAGAGTGACTATTGAGCACGCGGCTGAGAAGCCTGGGCACTGGGAGGAGAGGGTGAGTGGACGGGGAGGCCGTGCTCCTGAGGAGCTGCCAGTCAGAGACGGAAACCTCCGTGGTGGGAGTCCTTCCCGGGGTCTAGGCATCGCCAAGGAGTGAGGCGCAGAGTGGCAGCCAGGACACCCAGAATCCTCCTCTGGCCTCCGAGCACATGGGTGCACCTGCATGCATGGTGCACATGCGCCACAAACACACTAACGCAGCTGCAAGTGGGAAGGGCTTACTACGGCGCGCTGTCGTCCAGCACACGCACCTCTCTTTAGCAGCATTCTTTTTGTTGGTTCTCTTTGGCTTAGGGGTGCAGTGTCTCCTTTTGAATCGCAGGCTGCCCTCAGTCTCCCGAGTGCCGGGTGACCGTTGCACACTTGCTCATCCCGACAATGTGTTTAAAATTGCTGCCCCGTATCTTCCCGTGCCGGAAAAACCCACAGACTGCGTAACTTCAAACCCAGAACTTTCTTCCGTTCACATTCTGATGGGCATGGCACTAAAACCAGGCTGCTGACCTGGCTCCTTCCTCCGCAGGCTCTGGAGACCGTCCTTCCTGCCTCCCCCAGCTCCCGGTGGCTCCAGGTAACTTCAGCTGGTAGCCATAGCCACCAAACTCTGCTTCCGTGGTCACAGGCTCACTTGTGTGTACCCCCCCATCTCTCTTCAAGACTCCCTTTCTGGCGTCCTAAGGACAACTGTGACTGCCTTTAGGGTCCCCAGATAATCCAAGGGTGTGACCTTCTGTTTAGAGGCCTAAGCACACTTACTGAGACCTTTTTAACGGCTCCAGGTGCAGCCTCGCCCTTACGCAGTGGCCCGCTCTGTCCAGAGGACTCTGATTTTGCCCTCCAATCTCTAGGGTCTCCTTTCGTATCTAACACTTGGAAATTCTTCCTCCAGCATACACTGTAAGACCTCTAGACCTCAAGGTCTAGACTTAAAAGTTAAAGTTTTTTATTACATACATCTAGCATCTATCTATCTATCATCTATCTATCTATCTGTGCTTGTACATGTCTTGCTATGCATGTGGAGGTCAGAGGACAACTTGTGGGAGTCAGTTCTCCCCTTCGGCCATGTGGGTCCCAGGGATAGAACTCAGGCTGTCAGGATTGGCAGCAGGCTCCTTTACCCACAGAGCCATCTTGCTAACAGAAGACCCGACAGTCCGCTCTCCTAAGACCCACCGTCACTGTGAGAATTTTCTGTACATTAATTTCTTTCTAGCTGTAGATAAAACCTTTGAGAAATAGAGACACAGAGAGGCTTGGGAAATCACTCAGACACACAGGGTAAATGCTATGCGTGCTGACTTCTGGGTATAATTATAAAGTGTGTGTCTGTACGTGCAGAGGGCAGAGGGGGACCTTGGGGTCCCTGTGCTATCCCGCCCTGTCACCAGTAAGTGGCACAGCCAAGGCTCAGGCCTACATGGTCCAACCTCAGATCAGTGCTCTAAAACCCACCAGAGTGTGATCGCAAAGACAGCGTGAGCTGCTCCTGCGCCAAGGAGGAGGCAGAAGGGGATGAACAGGACCAGGACGTCAGGCCCTGGCTTCCATTGCGGTCTCAGCTGTTTAGAAGACTGAGGCGAGGTTGCTTGAGATGAGCCCGGGCAGCATGGGCGAGACTCTGTCTCCCCTCCCTGGCCTCAGAACACAAAACCATAATGAAAAATAAATGTCATGAGGAGAGCAGGTGATGAGGCCAACCGTGGGCATGCTGCCCGTTCAGATGTCGTGAGTTCCCTTTAACTGCTCCGTGGACTTACTGGAGAAGGCTAACTTGTGTCCTCAGAAAACCCGGGTTTGCAAAAGGACTGTGGGAACAGGAGGGCTGCGGAGGGGGGAGGGCGGCCGCCAGGTGGAAGAGCTTTACTGCCCCCACATGTGCTCAATGTGGACTGTGCTGTCTGGATGGTCAGCACCACTCCAGTTGGAGTCCTCAGTTACTCTCCTGCTGGTGCCCTGGGGCACACAGAACCCAGGCGTGACAGCCTTTGCTGTCCATCCCTGCCCAGCCGAGTGGAAAGCCCCCAGGAGCCAGCGCCAGGCCTAGGCAGCACTATGAGTACCAGGCCCCTGCCACCCTCCGGATGCCGATGTGAGCTGACAGATGGACAGCTGGCTGCCAGCCAGGGGCCAATGAGTTCTTGGCAGTTGCTTTCCGACCTGGACAGGCGGCTGCCACCTCCTGGAACAACGAGCTGTTCTCCTGGTGACAATCCCACTTGAAAGGCCATGAGCTTTGAAGGATCCCCTGGGCTGTCCTTGGGCGTTTTTGGAGCTGTATCCGTAGTGCGATTTGGTCGCCACCAACTTCGCACATGGAAGTTACATTTCTTTCATCTTGATTTAACTGTGGCAAAATATACATGATATAAAATCGGGTGATTTTATAATTTATATAAAATATAAGAACTGAGATGGCTCAGTTTATGGTGCTGGCCACCAAGATTGACAGCTCAAGTTCTATTCCCCGGACCCCTGGCTGGAAGGAGAGAGCACGCCGTCCTACAGATCGTCCCTGACCTCCAGAGATGCACCTCGGCATGCATACGTGTACACACACATAGGAATAAATAAGTACAACTTTTTAAACGTAACATTTGGTGCAGTGTGTGTGTGTGTGTGTGTGTGTGTGTGTGTGTGTGTGTGTGTAGGTTGAACCCCCAGCCCCTTGCTTGGGAATTCTAGGCAGGCTCTGTACTGCTGATCCATGCTCCTAGGCCCTCATGGAGGATTCTAGGCAAGTGCTGTACTGCCAAGTGACACCCCGACCCTTGATGGCCCTTAACGTGGAGTTTGGGACATGAAGCACATTCAGGGTGTACCAGCATCACCACCATCCATCTCCACAGCATCTTCATCTTCCCAAATGGGGAACCTATCCCGAGTAAGCACTCACTCTTCAGTCCCAAGTCCCTGGCAACCACTATCTATTATGATACCCAGCCGGATGTCAAACTTTAATGCAGGAATTCGGGGTCACATTTGGTCCACAACATTCACCCCCCTGATCTTATTCTCACTTTCCCCTCTATCCATAGCCAGACTCTCAAGAGTCTAAGACCTGCCTCCTGTCTTCTCCTCACCCAATGGCCTCTGTCCTTAAAACCATCTGAAAAAGAGACCCCAGTGCTAAAGAAGTAGACCCTGGACAGCATCTCAGCTCTTTCCCTCTTCCCTCTCTCCTTCTCCCCCCTTCTCTCTCTCCCTCCACCCTCCCTGTCAAAAATAATTGTGACCCCAGCTCCCCGTTCCCTTGTCTGTCTGAGATTAGTGCCGTTAGCTTCTTACTGCAGAGGGGGCAGTTCACGTAGAACCCATGACTGCGGAAGTATTACAACTAAGTAATGGTGGAGTATTTGGCCCTAGATGGGCCAGCTGGCACCCCCTCCAAGGCTTGGAGGACATGGAGGAAGAGGAGCAGAAAGAACATAAGAGCCAGGGGATGGGGATATGCCGCAGACCCATGTCCTTCGGACTGGAACTCACTGCCTCTGTGGCCGCTCAGGGCCCTCGGCATCTCACCATGAATGGAGTCCGGGTCTGAGACTCCACCCCTCCCCGAGGGACTATTGTTAGCTACTGGTGGGGGCTTGCATGTCCTTCAGTGATGTAGTCACTGATAAATTGCACTAGCACCGGTAAATACCCTCCCAGCCATGCTGGGGAAGAAACTTACTAAACTCAGTGGCCACATATACAAAGACCAGAAAGCAGGGAGATGGGCGCCAATCGAGGGCAGGGGTGGGGTGGGGGGTGGGTGGTCAGAGAGGAGAATTAGATGAGAATAACTAAAAGTCATTGTATGAAACTCTCAATAATTTTTAAGAACGTGGGAGAGCTTGTCTAGTGGTATTCACAAGGCCCTAAGTTCAGACTGGAGCTGTGTGTGTGTGTGTGTGTGTGTGTGTGTGTGTGTGTGTGTGTGTGTATGAAAGGGGGGGGGAAGTATATGGAATGCTTGGTACCAGGAATATTTTGGATTTCTGAGATTTGGATTTCTGATTGGAGGATTGGGGAGGTTCGGGCTCTACGTTCACCATAAAATCCTTTAGAAAAATAGACGAGGCGCTGGAGAGCTGGGCTAGCAGTTAAGAGCATTTGCTGCTCTTACAGAGGACCCAGGTTCAGTTTCCAGCTTTCATATCAGATGGCCTCCAAACTCCATGTAACTTAGTTCCAGGGGATCTGAAGTCCTCTTTTGACCTCCACAGGGACCCATGCACACATAGCACACATTCAGCGGATATGACAAATATGATAAATGACAATTAAAACTGTAAATGTAGATGAAACCAAAGTACTTTGAAAGAAGGGCCCAGGCACCTGTCTCATTACAACCTGTTACACCACTGCCTGCTGGTGCTCCGTGTCTGTCTAGAAGGCTAAGCTGGACTGTGGTGGCAGATGCTGAGCACATCTGTAGCAGGCTGTTTCTGGAATGATTCACCCCATCTTAGTGACTTACAGGAACAGCATTATTTCTGGTTAGCTGGACAGAGTAGGGCTCAGCTCCCCCTGTCACATAGGGCCCCAGGCTCCGTCCACCTTGTGGCTCCATCCATGGAGCTGTGGAATAGTCCCTCAGATCCTCCACAATTCCAAGCAACTAAAGGAAGAGATGAAACATGGAAGGAGAAAGCCTTAGAGAACATTTTAGGGCACAGTGGCCTAGGAGGTGGCTCGGAGGGGGAAGTGCTTGCCGTACAAGCATGAGGAACAGAGTTTGGATCTCTAGAGGCCTTGTAAAAGCTGGGCATGATGGTGTGTCTGTAACCCCCATACTGAGGAGCAATCAATGAAATCAGGGTTCAGTCAGAAACCTTGCCTCAAAAATTAAGGTGGATCTGGGTACAATGGCGCACCCCTTTAATCCCAGCATTCAGGAGGCAGAGGCAGGAGGATCTCTGAGTTCGAAGGCAGCCTGGTCTTCTACATAATGAACTCCAGGCTAGCCAAGACTACATAGTGAGACCCTGTCTCAAACATACACACACGCACAGATATATGTATATGTGTCTGTATATATATAAATATAAATATAAATATAAATATAAATATAAATATAAATATATATATATATATGAGAGAGAGAGAGATATATAAATATATATATACATACACACACACAATGTAAGGGCAATAGAGAATACCCATGACATAAACCTTAGGCCACCACATGCACATAGATGCACACATGTATGTATACACATGAACATGTATACATGCCTGCTTGGTACACACACTCCCTTTCACATCTTATTGACCAGATTTAATCACAGAATCCTGTCTATATGAAAAGGGAGTTGGGAAATAAATTCTAGCAAAATACTGGGCCCACTGAGAACATAGAAACTGGAGAGCAGAGGGCCAGACCACGCTGTGACCACACTTGGCCTCCCTAGAGGTGTGCAGCCATCTATCTGGCACAGCCTGGGTCATGGTGCAGCACACAGCACACAGAGCCGGCCTGCCCCCTCTCTACCAAAGCAACATAACATCCACCACTCTGGACACACCCATTGTCTATCTCCATCCAATAGCTGCCCTCAGCATAAGGCTTGTCAACCAACATCTGTACCACTATGGTCAGCATCCCCTGGGCCCCACCTACTCTGCACTCCTGCTAGCTGAATGCTCAACTTCCTTTTCTCCCACGTCTGATTATGGGGATAGGGATTCCACTATGTCGCCCAGGTTGGCCTTGAACTCAATATCCTTCTGCCTTGATCTCCTGAGTAGTGAGGTTACCGGCAATGTGCCATCGAGTCTGGTCCAAACAGACCATTCTCATCACATAAATACTTAGGCTAAGTCTTGTCATTTCCCACTTTAGAAGCCTACAGAAGCCGTCTTCCAGCTCATTTACATCTCTGGAACCCTTTCTAGATGAATCTTTTTCTATTATTGACTGGGGAACAATCTCAGCCCTCCAGGAGGGCTGGATTTGCAGAGAGACGAAGCCCCATACACCTTCACTCTTCCCCTGTGGATGGTCCCATGCATGCTGTGGGTGTCCTCACCCACTTCACATCTTCACTGGCCTCTGTGTTACTGTGCCATACCTTTCAAAGCCCAGAAGCCGGCAGGCAGATGGCTCATTTGGGTAAAGGCACTTAGCACCAGGCAGACGACCTGAATTTGATCCCTGGGACTCACATGGTGGAAGGAAAAAAAACCTATCTTACAAGTTGACCTCTGACCTCCACACATGCTCTGTGACACGTGCACACACACAAATAAACGTTAACTTGTAAATCTAAAGAAATTAATATTGCCGCATTACTATTAAATGCTATTTGAATCCCAATATGAAAAAAGGAAGTGATATTTTGAGATAGAAAGCAACTTTCTAGAAGTTTCCTTTTGCCCATTTTACAGCTGAGTTCTTTTGCATAAGTTGGTCTCTGATAGTCCTTGGAGTACCCCAGTTGAACTCGAAAACCTCTAAAACCAAAGACCACCCCGCCCCTTCCTTGGCTCGCTTACCTTCCTTCCTGCTGGGCTCCCTCCGTCTGTCACTCAACAAATATTTTTTGAGCGCCTGCTGTGTGTCGGGCAGTTTCTCCAGGTGTTGGAGAACAATATGGATGAGTTTCTAGTACTCAACGGAGTTGAGCATCTGGTAGAAGGACTGGGTCATGGATGATAAATGTAATAAGATATGTAGTCCTTAATTTGTGATTGCCACTGGATAGAAAAAGGAAGCCAAGAAGGAGCGGAGGAGCTTGAGAGAGGGTCTCCTGAGGGAGCAAAGGATTTCTCTTCCTGCCTTGGGGAAGGCTGTATGGAAGCAGGGGGTTGACCATGATAGATTAGGCAGGCAGGACTTTTAGCTTAAGCCAGTGTGGGTCATGTCCGGTCAGAGTGGGCAGAGGAGTGTTTGGCTTCAGTGCAGAGATCACAAGAGCTGTGGATGAGATGGGTGTAACTTACGAGAGAGGAGGCAAGTGGATCTCTGTGAACTCAAGGCCAGCCTGGCCTGCACAGCAGCGAGCTCCATCCCAAGGCCACACACTGCACAGTGAGGCTGTGTGCAAAATACAGGCTCACTTGTGTGCTGGGGACCCAAGATGTCACTTCACAAGTGTGAGCCCGCATGCCACAACTCTCCCCAGTACCCTCCACCCAACCTTTACATCTCCAGAAACCCAGAATGTGCAAGCTGAGAGCTTCAGTGTCTTAAAGAGAAGTATCTGTTTGGTACGATGACTCCAAATGCCGAGAGTGCATCCATGTGCTGCTGTGACTCGTTCTGCCTGTGCAAGACAAGCAGCTCTCTACCGGAATTTCAGACGCGCTCCCAAGAACCCACTTTTGGGAGCTGTGCTGGGAACCGGGCCTCATTGTTCATCTCTGGTGACAGGGAGAGAAAGGAATGTCTTATCAGGGAAGGAGCTTGGACTAAACATTTAGCCTCCTCGTAAGTCTGGTCCAGATGACTCTTGTATAAGTAAGTCTTCTGTTGATCACAAAAAGGAGCCATAAAGAAAGAGAAACTGGCGCAATCAGTAAAGCGTCCGCCACTCAAGCGTGAGGACCGTAGCCCGGTCTTCAGCACCTTCACGGAAACTAGACGGGGCTGGAGAGATGACTCAGTGATTAAGAGCACTGGCTGCTCTTGCAGAGAACCTGAGTTCAGTTCCCAGCACACACATGGCCACTCTCGAGCGTCTGCAATGCTAGTAGTAGGGGCTCCAGTGTCCTTTTCTAGACAAGGGCAGTGCACACATGTGGTGCACATGAACTCACGCAAGTGCAGGCATACACAAAAAACAACTTAGGGGTGGTGGTGCACACTCTTAATCTCGGCACTCAGGGGACAAAGGCAGGTAGATCTCCGAGAGTTTGAGGCTAGCCTGGTCTACACAGAGAGTTCCAGGCCAGCTGGGGTGACAGAGTGAGACCTTGTCTCAAAATAAACAAATATTTAAAAAGAAGAGAGGGAGGAGGAGAGGAAGAAGCCGCTGCCATTGCCGTCACCGCTGCCCCAGGTGTGGGGGGACATGCCTGTGTTCCCAATGTTGGGAGGTAGTAACAGGTGGATCCCGCAGCTCAGTGGCTGGTTAGCCTAGCTGATCGGTGCGCTCCAGGCTGAGACACCGCAGCCCCAGACACCGCAAAGTGGTTTGCTCCTCAGGAACCATACCAGAGGTTGACTTCCACACACGTGTACCTGCACACGTGTGTGCGCCTTCACATGTGCACAGAAAAACCCTCAGAGTCTCTTTTAGGAGCTTTTATCAAGGATTGAGAGGGTAAAATAGGTTGTAGGTACAGGTGAGAGGTGACTCACGTGTTTGCTTTCTTTTTTTCTTTCGGGGGAGACAGGGTTAGCCTAGGCTGACCTGAACTCTGTAGAGCCCCAGGTGGCCTTGAACTCACTGTGTAGCTGAGGATGACCTTTGCTCCTCTTCTGGAATCATAGATGAACACTTCTGTACCCAATTCCTGGTGCTGGGCAAACCCAGAGCCTTGTGCACCGGAGGCAGATGCTCCACTAATGAATGTCATCCCCAGAGCTTGGCTGCTTTTTCCTGTTTGTTTTGTGGTAGGGTCTCACTGTGTAGCCCAGGCTGTCCTGGAATTTACAATTCCCCTGCCTGGAATTAGATGAGTACTCCATGCCCAAGAGTTAACAAAGACACCTCAGTAGACAAGAAAGAATGGAAGGTAGCTTACCAGAAAGCACACTGTTTTCCATTACTATAGGAAAATACCTGAGGTCAGGTCATTTATAAAGAGTGGAGGTTTACAGACTCCTCAGTCTGGAGACTCAGAGTCTCAGAGCATGGTGTAAGCAACTACAACCGCTTCTTGCTGCATCTGAACGTAGCAAAGGACCCACGGTGACCCAGAGTCTTCCTGTCAGTTCTACTCCCTCTTCCTCTTCTTATAATGCCACTAACACCTTCACGAGGGGCCCCACCTCAAGATCTCATCTAACTCTAATCACCTCTCAAAGGCCATGAATGATTTGGGGATCAAGTTTCCAACCTGTGAGTTTTAGGGGACATATTCAAACAGCAGAGTAGAGAGGCGGGTTTTTACTTCAGGTTAGAGCTTGCCCGGCCAGCAGAGACAGGAAAAAAGTTTATCTTGGGCCTGAGTGGGGCCCGAGTGTCGGGGTGGAAAGCGTCGGGTGGACTGCATTCTGAGGTGTGTGTGTTCTGCAGTCGTTCAAGGGCAGGTTTGTGCACGTCAGCATTAACAGACTCAGTAGTTAGCGAAAGGCTGTCCAGCCTGCACTGAACACTGTATTAGAGACTGTCCAGCCTGCACTGAACACTGTATTAGAGACTGTCTACCCTGCACTGAACACTGTATTAGAGACTGTCCACCCTGCACTGAACTTTGTACTGGAGGCTGGAGACATAGATGTCAGAAAAGGCCATGATTCTACTAGAAGGGTGCTTGGCTGTCGAAGTCCTCAATAGACCTTCCTCAAATGTCAAAACAGAGACTGGTCACCGTGGCAAGCTGGTGGGATGTGGTGGTGTGCACTTTAATGCCAGCACTTGGGAAACGGGCATTTCTATGAGTTCCAGGCCAGCCAGAGCTATATAGGCCCTGTCTCAAAAACTAAGTAAGTAAGTAAGTAAGTAAAGAAAGAAAGGAAGGAAGGAAGGAAAGAAGGAAGGAAGGAAGGAAGGAAAGAAGGAAGGAAGGAAGGAAGAGAAAGAAGAAAAACGAAAGAAAAAGCTAGACTTTTGGCTATTGCCCTGCCAGGTATCCCTCCACCACTTCCTCTTCCTCTTGCAGGGTTAGTTTGGCTTCCTAAATCTCAGCCCAGACCCTCTTACCACCACCAGCCCACACTTCATGCCATAATCCAAACCCACCATTCAGGGAAGCCAAGTTCCCAAGCCTCAAGATTGTATCAATGAACCAGTCTCCATGGCAATAGTCATGAATGAGCCAAGCAAGGTTACCTGGGAGATGGCAACATGAATGAGATGTGGCCCGTTGCCACGGAGATGTGCCGGATGGAAAAGCCCCAGCTAGCAGGAACACGTCACGGGGCTGGAACAGTCAGTGTGAAGTTGGTGTGTGTCTATTTTCAACCCAGAGTTACAAAAATACATTTTCATAAAGATCACGATCCAACTCCTCCCTCCTCACTCTCTCCTCCCTCCTCCCTCCTCCCTCCTCCCTCCTCCCACCCGGGCCTTCACCCTTCCCACCATTCAGCCAAGGCTCACCATGCATCCTTCTGCCCCCTCAAGGACACCTTCTGGGATCAACCTTCATCACCTCCCTGGGAAGAGGTGGTCCTTCTTGAACCACTGGCTGTTGTCCCTGGGTGATGAGCCATATCTTCTAAATCCATGAGTGCATGGGAAGAATGTGATGTTTAGGGTGACATCAAAAGTCAGAGGCGAGGGAGATGGCGAAGTACTTGCCTCACATGCATGATGACCTGTGTTTGGATCCCCAGAACCCATGTCCCAGACATGGTACCACACCTCTGTAATCCCAGGGCTTCTGTGGCCAGATAGGAGACAGTAGACTCCCCAAACTCACAGGCCAGCGAGCCCAGCACAGGGAATGGGGAATAAGAGACCCAGTCTCAAACAAGGTAGAACAACACCCGAGGTTGTTCTTGACTTCCATACCGGCACTGTGGCACCCATACAACCAGAACACAACACACACACACGCATGCACACACGCATGCACACACGCACGCACATGCACACGTTAAAAAGAGAGAGAGAATGGGGCCAAAGAGATGGCTCAGTGGCTAAGAGTGCCTGTTAATCTTCCAGAAGCCTCAGTTCCCAGAACCCACGTCAGACCTGTGACTCCTCCAGGGAACCAAACACCCTTTTCTGGTCTCCTCAGAAAACTGCACTTACATGCATAAACCCACACACATAAAAATAATCTGAGAGAGAGAGAGAGAGAGAGAGAGAGAGAGAGAGAGAATGAGAATGAGAATGAGAATGTAGTGGGCTAGGTATAAAGCAGCTAGTCTGTGGAGGACCTCATTGGGTAGATCAGTTCCCGTCTGTCAAGACAGGACAATGGCAGCCTCTGCCCCACACTGTTGATGGAGACCTGCAGGACCCCACGGGAGGACTCCTTGGACACCAGGCCTCGAGGCTGAGGAAGGCTGGACCTCGGTACTGCACCCTGTCTCTTCTCTTGCTCGTGTTCACATGTTCACTTCCTTCAACTATATTTATCGAGGTTTTCAGCAAAGGGCCGGGAATAACTCCAGATGGCATGGATGGGCGTGTGAAATAAACCTCGGTGCGCCCATCGCTTGTGATGTCTTAGAGACGCTGAAGAAAGGCAAAGCAGGCTTGGGGATGCATGCCTGTTATCCTAGCACCCGGAAGGCTGAGGCAGGAGGATTTGAGGCCAACCTAGACTATACAGAGAGAATCAGCCTTGGAAAACCAATCAATTCAAATCGTATTTTAAAAAAGAAGGAAAGACAGAAAGAAAAGAGGGAGGGAGGGTTGGGGAGGGAGGAAGGGAGCCAGTCTCTAGATGCTGACAGCACGTTCAGGGTACCTACTGTGTGTAGCCCACCACTCTAAAAACGAATTATTAGTTTGTTTGACCCTGTTCATGACATGGAATGTATCATGCTCCCTTCATATAGATGAAGGTCATGACTTCATCCAGAAGTAAACTGTCCAATGGAGAAGAAAGCAAGGTTCATGCTGTGGCTACCACCTGTTTGTAGATGCGGAGACTGTCCATCCAGAAGTCTCCACAAGAACTTAATAATTGTGAGCTGGGTGTGGTGGCTCACAGGTGTCATCCCAGCACTGGAGAGGCTGAGGCAGGAGGATGGCTGTGAATCTGGACCAGCCTGGGACACATGGACCCTATCTTTACAAAGACTCTAATCCCGGCTGGGGATGGGGATGAGTTGGTACAGTGCTCGCCCAGCAACGTGGAGCCCTGGTTCCATCCCCAGCAGCAGTAGACGAGGTGCAGGTGTTACACCCGTTATTCTGTAGCTGCACACCTACTGTGGTGGCTCAGCAAGGAAAACATGGAGGTGCAGTCACAGGTGCAAACCCTGCCCGACCTCAGCTGAGGGAACCACTCTCGTGGCTAGCACCATACTGGACAGTGGGACCCCGAGTGTCTCATCTCGGGGGTTTTTATTGATACCCAAGCGCCTCAGGTTGATACCATGTGCAGATCATAAGCAATCAACCATCTTTTACAAAAGCCAACACCTGCAGACAATACAAATGCCAAGGCCCAGGCAGCCCTTCACCCAATGGTGCACAAAACCACCATTTTAAATGTAACTGAAACTAAACTTCTACAACATAATCCCAGTATTCCAACAGCGGAGGCAGGAGGGTCCAAAATCCAGGGTCATCCTTAGCTAGGTATTGAGTTCAAACCTGGCCTGGATTACATGAGATCTTGTCTCAAAAAAATGCTACACACATTCCCCCCAAAGTGGATCCCTGTCTGTCCTGGTAGAAGCCCCTGGCGTGTGGTGATGAGTGTGCAGAGTGGACACTTACTCCAGTAGCGCTGGGTCCTCCTGAGTCATGCCATCTCTGTGGGTTACAGCCCTCAAAGCAGAACAGCATGTCCCTTGGGTGTGCTAGGTGCTGGGTGCCCCTGGGCTCCCAAGCCGCACTGGGGACTGAGATGTGGCTCACTGAAGGTAATGGATACCCGGGAGACTCTTACCAGGAGGCAGAGACACCAGATTTATGCAGAGAACATTGACAGGAGCTTTGATTGTGTGCTCTCCTGTGCTATACATGTACTGGTGTGTAGCCTGCGTGTGTTCATGTCTGGAGAGAAGACCATGCACTGATGGTCAGCAGGGACCAGACTATGCTGGGCCCGGGGGGGGGGGGGGAGTGCGGTGTTGACTGTCCTGAAAGAACAAGGGAGCCGCAGAAGGCTCTGGGCCAAAGTCTACAAAGTCAGGATCATGTTAAAAGCCCTCATCTTGTCTAGCTTTTGTGAGCACTAAAATGGGTGCCTATGTGTAAAGCTCAGACCGTTCCTGAGCATCCCAAAAGAGAAGCGCTGGGCTCAAGTCAACACTGACCACCGTGAGTCACCTCAGTCAGTGGTGGGGTTTCCATGCGCTGGGAGCAGTTCTGCGAGGGTGTTGACACTACTCGCCTACTCGAGAGGCTGAGGCAGGAGGATCTCAAGTCTTGGAGTTAGTGAAATCCTGCCTCAAACTATGACGTATAGTAGGTTTGGTGGCACACGTCTGTAATTCTAGGACTCAGGAGGCAGAGGCAGGAGGGTCCAGTGTTCAGGGCCAGCCTGAGGTACATGAGACTGATTCATAATCAGAGGTAGGAGCTGAGGTGTGTCTGTGGTAGAACACTTGCCTCGCTTGCACAAGCCCTAAGCTCAATTCTTAGCATTTCAAGAATAAGTTTCTTATTACCTAGTGACCCCTTAGTCCTCTTCACACTTGACTTGCATGTTGGTGGTGACTCTGGTACATACTAGCCACACCCCTCATACAATAGTTACAAGTTGGACATAGACACTTAATGCCAGTAATAACTGTCTACGCTTCGGATTCACGTATTTACTATATATGTTAAATTATACATGCCAGTGGCCTGCAGCACCTCTAATGGCCAAGGCAATGTGCTCCTTCTGCATGCTCCATACCCACCCCTTAAAAAGGGCACCCTCACACCAGTCCGGCGCTGTCTCTACGTATCCCCTCTCTGAGGCAGCCGCTTTGTGTGCCCCTCCTCCTGATTCCCTCAGTAAATCTCTTGCATGGGATCCTGTTGCACGGTGACTTTGCCATATTCCTTGGCCCTCATACAAGGGACGCCCTTCTGCTGCAGAGAAAAAAAACAAAAACAAACAAACAAACAAAATCCTTTCAGAACCAACTCCTGCAATATGTCCTCTGACACACAGGGGCGGACACACACACTCACACACACTCACACCCACCTAATGCCCGTCTGGCATATGAGCCAGTCTCTGAGACTCCTCAGTGCTCAGTGGGGTGTGTCTCCTTACCACTTCCTTCCTGAGGACAGGGTGAGGCAGGGCTTGTTGACCTGTTGTCTTTCTGCCCTAACTTTGGACACATGCTCTGTTTTCATCTGTGTGACTCTTGCACCTGCGTTTTTACTCTCCCCTTTATACAGAAACTAGAGGCTCAGAGAGGTGAACTAGTTCTCCCAGAATTCCACCGGGCCAGGAGTCTCTGGGTACTGCCATTTTTGTTAAGTTTCATTTTCAGTGAATGGTTCTAACAATCCAACCGCCAGGCCTGGTTTGTCTAGGCCAGAGCTCTGTCTTTGAGCCATGCCCCCAACCCTCTTCTTATGTTTTACTTTGAAACAGGATTTCACTAAGAAACCCAGGGTTGGCCTTGAACTCACTCTTACTCAGTCAGCCTTTGAACTTGTGATCCTTCTGCCTGATTCCCAAGTAGGAATAGCCGAGACGATAGGCCTGTACCACCAGTCCCGGCTCAGGGACCGTGTCATGAAGCCCTGAGATCAGCCTGATGCTGAAGAGCCTTCACTTCTGGAATATTCTCTCACCTGGAGGTCAAATCCAGTTGACCACATGGCAGTGGCTCCCCATAGAACGGGACCATCGTGTATGAATTTAAGGGGATTGTGGGCTTTGTGTGGGGTGTGAAGTAGGAGAGGAGAGTGAGGATTTGCTTGTTTGGGTGTGGTAACAATGAGTCTGCCATACTTGAAGTAGGCAGGAACAGGGAGTGCTGAGACCGAGTAGCTGCGTGCAGACGCTAGAACGCTGTGCTCAGCAGAGGGTCTGGCTCACAGGCCTAGAGGGAAGGGCTAGGAAGCTATTTTCTGCTAACCTAGGAACTAAAGCAGCTCTCGCTGACAGTGCTCCCTCGAGCTGCACACCTCTCTCTTCCCCTCCCGGTTCTATGATCTGCACTTTGCTGACTCATCCCATGGAGCCGAAGGAGGAGGAAGCCAGACTGCCTCATTGACCTTTTTTCCATCCCTTAAGTGACTCAGCTCTGATTCACATTTTAATTAATGGGGGTGGGGGTGGGGAGCGGCTGGATCCAGGGACGGTCCATCCACTCTCCCTAACCCCCCTGGCCCGGGTACAAGAATTAGACCTGAAGGAAGTGAGCGCCTCAAATATAGCGTGAATCCCAAGCCCTCCTGATTCTGGGCCCCACTGGGACTTCAAGAACCAGGGCAAGCGAATCTGAGCCCAGAGCTGCAGTTTGGAAAGTTAGTCTGAGGTCAGGATGGAACCAGGCTGGAGCTCTCCTAGGACAACTAAGGATCATGGGAATGTGCTGTCATTTCCTGAGCATCTCCTTGGCTAGCAGCTGGGGCCCTGGTCCAGCCTCCCTCCTGTGAGCCGGAAACTTGTCAGAGCCAATCACAGGCAGCTTTGCTAGGAAAAAGAGAGAAGTCACATCTGGCTGCTTCCTGGGCCTGCTCAGCACTTTTCCTGAACAATCAAGTGTAAGCCTCACTCCTCAGACCAAAAGGAATACTTTTTATATCTTTCTCCATCCTCCCTAGAAGGGAACTGAGCCTGAGTTTCCAGTGGAGACAATTAAGAAATAATTGAAGGGAAGGGGCTGAGAACATGGCTCAATCGGTAAAGTGCTTCCTGGGTAATCACGAGGACCTGAGTTCCATCCGGTCTGTGTGCAAATGGCAGTGTGTTGGAGGGGGGCAGCGCCCACAGGTCTGGGGGTCAGAGGGCAACATGGGTCTTGGCACCTTTTCCCACAGAGCCCGTTCTTTTTAGTGGCTAGGTAATATTTTACTGTGTAAAAAAGACATTTCCAAAAGGAGTGTTCTGGATTCATGGCCATTTTCTTAGTACTGATGTGGAGCCCAGGCTCCTTTGTCATTTTTGCTCCCCGTCTTCAGTCCACAGCCTCCATTCCCCTGTCCCTCTGTAGAAGATGCAGCCATAGGGAGGGGTCCAAAAGCACTAAGAAGCATTCCTATCCAGAGCAGAAGGCAGTCCACAGTACACCCCACCCGAAGCTGCCATCAAGGCAGTGGGGAAAGACTGGCCTCTGCCCGGGGGGAGCTGGCTTCTCAGGTTCCTTACAGAAAGCTGAAGCAAAGCTGAAGTTGATTAAGGAAAATTGTTGTTGTCTTAATTTCCTGTTACGTTTGTTTATTTTGTGTGTGTGTACATTCATGTGTGTGTGCATCCACCTGTACTTGTGTGTGGAGGCCAGAGGACAGCTTGTAGGTCCTGGGGATTGAACTCGAGTCACCAGGCTGGGCAGCAAGGGCATTTACCTGCTGAGCCATCTTGCCAGTCCAGGAAATGTTTTAGTATGGACACTTAGAGGAGAAATAGACACCCTTGCACACTTGTAAAAGGACAGATGTACACGTAGGGGGTGTTTTGAAGTCGCATTGTTGAAAGGATTTAAAACGCCTTAGGGTTCCTATTTGTGTCTAAGGAGCTTCTCTTGAATAATGTGGTTTGTGAGGGGCAATGGCTAAGCCCGCTCGCTGAGATAAAACCAGACATCAAAGAAGACCCAAGGACTCTGTATTAGTCTATATATACACATACAGGGCGGGGGGGATTGGAAAAGGGGGTTTATTAGCATGACTTAACAGGCTGTGGTCCAGCTAATCCAACGGTGGCTGCTTTTGAACAAAAAGACTTAAGAATCCAGTAGCTGCTCAGTCCATGAGGCTGGATGTCTCAGCTGGTCTTCAGAATACACCGGAACCCTGACGCACGCAGTAGGCGCTAGTGCCAGTGAAGGAATGGACTTGCTGTTGAGAGAGAGAGCAAGCAGGCAAAGGGCGAAAGCTTCCTTCTTCCCTGTCTTTATAAACTGCCAGCAGAAGGTGTGGCCCAGATTAGAGGTGGGTCTTCCCAGCCCCAATGATCTGGATTAAAGGAATCTCTTCCCACCTCCAAGATCCGAATCAGAAGTGGATCCTCCCGCTTCAAATGATTTAATTAAGGAAAAAAAAAATACCTCACAGGTGTGCCCAGCCATGTTGGTTGGGGTTTTAGTTCATTCCAGTTGTAGTCAAGTTGACAACCAAGAATAGCCACCACAGACTCCTGCCCGCCCGCGGGGCGAAGCACGTGTTTTCACGCTGAACGTGGTCCTTAAATTTTTTTCATTTTTAATTATATGTGTGCACGTGTGCCTGTTTGGGAACGTGCCTGTGAGTGCAGGTGCCCGTGGAGGCCAGAAGACATCAGATCCCCCAGAAGAGTCACAGGCAGCTGTGGACTGTAACACAGGTGCTGGGAACCCAACTCAGATCCTCTGCAAGAGCGGTAGGTGCCTTAGCCACTGAGCCGTCTCTCCAGCCCTGAACACGGTTCTTCATCTCCTGGTGAGACTCAGAAAAGTGAAGGAACAGATGAGAAAAGAGTAAAGTTAACTCAGACGTACTTTAACCTAAAGCAGGGGCCCTGTTATTTTAACATCCTTATTTGGAATGCCTCTTGAAAGAGAAACTGGGGGTATAGTTCCCTCTGTAAACTGTGTGCTATGGCCCAGCTCATCCCCAGCATCACGTAGAGAAGCCCCCAGGAGAGGCTCGGGCTGACCAGTCTAGCCAGTCAGTGTGCTCATCGCGCTTGGCGTGAGCACCATTGTCCTCTGAACCATCTTGCAGGCCTTGCTCAATGTGTCAGGATGTCAGGTCTTAACTCTCAGAGACTGCAAGCAGGTTCTGGAGTGAGAGGCCCCCCGTCTCGGGCCCAAGTCACCTCCTTATAAACCCTGTCTCAGACCATTTTTAAGAAGCGCCCTGTCTTCTACCTCCTCCTCTGTGTCTTGTGCCTTCTGCCTGCAGACCTGCTCTTGGCTTAATGAGGCAAAGCAGCGCACCATCTGTGCCCTTGGGGTGGGGAACTGAGAACCCACCCTGATTCTCCAGCCTTTGGTCCCCAGTGCTGCAAGCCCGAGAGGACCTCAGCAGACAGCTACAGGAGACAGACAGGCTACTGGAGTCTCTAGAAGGAAGTCTTGTCAGTCCTCCGTTCTGGGGACCCTGTGAAGGTCCAACTCTGCAGGACCCAGGTCAGGACAGAAGCAGGGAAGCAGCATCCTTCCCTTGATGTTCTCCTACCTTCTCTAGGCAGATGTAAACCAAAGATGTAGACCCAGCACTTACCCTTAGCTAATCCAACCAGAGCATTCTGGAAGTATAGTCCAGACACTTCCCTGTATCCAAGGTTTGAAGCAAAGATGTAGTCCCAGCACCTACCTTTAGGCAAACCCAAGCAGGAAGCAAAGCAAAGTATTACGGGATTTGTAGTCTACATGGTTCTACCACACAGAGCACAGAGTTGACTGGAGAATGGATGTGGGAACCACCCCCCCAACCAGCTATGAACAAGTGATGCCTTAGCAGAACTTGCTGAATTTAACTGCAGAATTGCACACTGTGTGCATTGATCCGTTTCCGTTGTTACGGCCAAATGCCTAAGGCTAGGCACTTTCTAAGAGATTCTTCAGTTCACAGCCTAGGAGGCTCAAGGGCAGGTTATATCATCAGCTGGGCTCTGGCGGGGCCTCGTGACAGCTGCGCGCGGTTGGATGGCATCGAAGCCGGGGTGTGGATGAGGAGAGGGTCTGTGCAGATAGGGGACAAAGGCAATTCCTGGTCTTGCTGTATTATACAGGCCTCTTGGGAAAGTTAAGAGTCCTGTGAGAACTGTGACCACCCATGAGGCCTGTGTGTTAATGGTCCCATCACCTCCGGGCGTCCCCTTCCCTAATGAGTGGGCATTTGTGAGACAGACCTCACGGGACCAGGGCCTGCATGGTAGGTTGTGAGAAACTGCCATGTGGCCTCCACTGACTCCTGGCAGAAAACGAAGCTAAGGCCAGGGGTCGCAGGGCAGCAAGCCTGAGGGGCCACAGGGACTGCTTTCCTCTCTGAGGACGGCTTCCCTCTACACCTGCTTCACCTCCTTGGGGCTTCAGAGCCCCCGCAGCTCCTGGGCTCTCGCCAGGTTTGTCATGGGGTGTTGACACGTTGATGGACAGGCTTCTTTCCACTTCCTGGGGACTGTTTCTACTTCTCCCTCTGTCCTGGGGTTATCCACGCGAGCTTTCTTCTCCTAGTCTGGAAAAGGCCACGAAGGCGGACAGACTCCTCCATCTGCACGGCACCCTCAGAGCGTGTCTTTACTGGTGTAATAGTTCTAGTCGCTCATTGTTGGCTTGAGGCCTGTGGGGGAGAACACACACTCCGAAGACACTTGCCTCCTGCAGAGGGGACTTCAGTGTCTGTGTACCTGGAACTAGCCGCCTGAGGAAACCAAGAAGCAGCTGTGCTTAGAAGTCTGTGAGAGGGGCTGGAGGGGTGGCTCAGTGGTTAAGAGCGTGTGCTGCTTTTGTAGAGGACTCCAGTTCAGTTAGAGTGCAGTTCCCAGCACCAGTGTCAGGCGGCTCACTACTGTCTGTGACTCCAGCTCTAGGGGACCCAGCGCCCTCTTCTGGCTTCCAACAGTACTGTACACGTGTGGCATACACACACATCATGATGATGATGATGATAAACTTTTAAACAAAACAAGAATTTCATGTATGTGGTAGCACACACCTCTAATCCCAGCACTCTGAAGGCCAGCCTGGTCTACATAGCAAGATCTTGTTTCAGCAATGACACAAAAAGGAGAGCAGAGAGAGAAGGAACAGGAGGAGGAGGAGGAGTGGACATTGGGTCAAGACCTGTCTGAATGGTGTACCAGGCGTGTGAGTCGGAGTAGTGACTTGACCTCTCTGATCTTGAAACTAGAGAAAGTGTCTGAACGTGTCTCATGACCATCTTGGAGGTTGGTGATGCAGGTGCTTGACCTATAACTCAAAACATGCCAGCTGCTTTCTAAATTTAATTTTTAAGTTCATGTTGGAGTGTGATAAGCACAGAGACATGCACATCTCTTGGAGGTGCAGCTTGGATGTTTCACGTGCTGGGGTCAAAACACAGAGTGTCTGCAGTTTCCAGACCCTCCCCCACCCCACGCTGTTTTGGTCTAACATCATCCTGATACCCAGCAGGCAACACACAGGGCCTGGACTTGGTTTTGAACTCAGAACACAGAGAGTCAGACAGTTGCTCCACTGACCTTTTATGAGAAACAGCCATCTCTCCCTTGGCCATCTGTCCCTTCTCAGGCTGTGGAGACTAAACTGCCTGCCTGTCTGTTTCACCTACTGTGGACGTCTGGGGACCTGGCCTAGTGTGGAGCTGTTGCACAGCTACTATCTTTGGTGACCTAGTGACCACTGTGCATTCTTCTCAGGGACACCCCGAGGGATGCCAGGTCATGGGGGGTGCCTTGCTTCTGTGAGACACCCCTAGGGGTGCCAGGTCATGGAGGGTGCCTTGCTTCTGTGAGACACCCCTAGGGGTGCCAGGTCATGGAGGGTGCCTTGCTTCTGTGAGACACCCCTAGGGGTGCCAGGTAATGGAGGGGTGCCTTGCTTCTGTGAGACACCCTGAGGGGTGCCAGGTCATGGAGGGTGCCTTGCTTCTGTGAGACACCCCTAGGGGTGCCAGGTCATGGAGGGTGCCTTGCTTCTGTGAGACACCCTGAGGGGTGCCAGGTCATGGGGGCTTGCTTTGCTCTTACGGAAACTGACTGGTGATTTTTCCAAGCAGTCAAACCAGCTTAGATCCCACCCGCTGTGAGGTGTCTTTTCTTCTGTTTCCAGGAGGAAATTGTTCAATTTGTTTTGTTGTCACTGGTGCTTTGTTTTGCTTTGTTTTGACATGGGTCTCAGGGAACTCAGGCTGGCCTCAAACTTACTCCACAGGTCAGCCCTTGGCATCATCCCTCAAGTACCATCCACCTCTTTTGAGACAGAGTCTCTAGCTTCCTGATCCTGTTAGACTGGCCATCCAGCATCCAGCAAATCCAGGTGTCCTGTCTCCCTTCTCTCCCTGCTCTCCTTGCCCTCCCTGCCCTCCCTGCCCTCCCTGCTCTCCCTGCTCTCCCTGCCCTCCCTGCCCTCCCTCCTCTCCCTGCTCTCCCTCCTCTCCCTGCTCTCCCTCCTCTCCCTGCTCTCCCTGCTCTCCCTGCTCTCCTTGCCCTCCCTGCCCTCCCTGCCCTCCCTCCTCTCCCTGCTCTCCCTGCCCTCCCTGCCCTCCCTCCTCTCCCTGCTCTCCCTCCTCTCCCTGCTCTCCCTGCTCTCCCTGCCCTCCCTGCTCTCCCTGCTCTCCCTGCCCTCCCTCCTCTCCCTGCTCTCCCTCCTCTCCCTGCTCTCCCTCCTCTCCCTGCTCTCCCTGCTCTCCCTGCTCTCCCTGCTCTCCCTGCCCTCCCTGCCCTCCCTGCTCTCCCTGCTCTCTCTGCTCTCCCTGCTCTCCCTGCCCTCCCTGCCCTCCCTGCTCTCCTTGCTCTCCCTGCTGACCAGGGCAAAAATCACAGGCACACACTATACCTGGCTCTCTGGATCTGAACTCTGTCCTCTTGCTTGTGTGGGAGATGTTTCTCCATCTAATCCATCCCCAGACCTTCTCCTTTCTCAGTCGGGTTCTCATTATGTAGCTAAGGCTTGCTTTGAATTTCCAAATCCCCCTGCCTCAACCCAGAGTGCTGGGATTCAGGCTCTCACACTTCACGACACAGGGCTCTGTTATAATCTTTAAGGGATGGATACCCTTGCGCTTGAGTGCTGCCACGCCAACTCGGACGGTGTGGGCCTCCCGTCTCCTTGCTGTGTCTGTGTGTGTTGGAGCCCCTCAGTTGCCTAAGGCGCTGTCAAATGTCTGTGAATATAGTTGTCCATTTCTTTCTCTCTTCCCTCTTTTGGGTGTGTGTGCTTGAGACAGGGTCTCACTCTGTAGCTCACACCTGCTTTGAACTCCCGTTCCCCTGTGGCAGGGGGGTTGGGGGGACCATTAGCACCACATCCAACACCTGTAATCGTTAAGAGCGTCCCTCCACACTGCGCCCCTATAGGTTTCTGGTCCCTATTGATAACTCCTCTGTGTGGAAGGCACCCCACAACCTGCTGGCTCACAGCACTGTCCTCCTCCCCCCCCCACCTCACTCCCACCTGTATCAGACTCCCAGGATCCTTGTAACCCACAAGCTTTAGACTCCACCCTGAAGCCTCGGAAGCCTTGGGACTGCTGCCTCTCAGCCCTGCCCTTCTTACTTGAGGACTCTGTAGGTTGAGGGGCTCAAGAACTGAGAGAGACAAGTCCTTGGTTTACCTCGTTAATTTAGGGGACAGAGGGGGGAAGCATGTGTGAGCAGCGCTCGGAAGTGAATAAGCAGTCAGATCCGCCTTGGGATGGGACAGAGGAGCAAGGGAGGGGCCTCCTGACACAGGGAACCCCCAAAGTACGAGCTCTGAACCTGAGTGGTGGCACAGACCTGTCATCCCACCCCTTGGGAAGCTGAGGCTAGAACACCCTGAGTTCATAGCCTGTGTGTCCTTGGGATAATTACTAAACCTTTCTGTGCCTCAGTTGCTTCATGGGTTGGATGGAGAGAATTATCTCTGTGAGGTGTTACAGGTTATGAGTAACCTCACTTTTACAAGTCATTTGGACAGGAGTCAGCACCGGGATCAGAAGGTAGAAGCAGTGGTGAGATAGGTGGGGACATTGGCAGGGTGTTGAAGGGAACTCCCCCACAGCCACATCACAGCACACCTTTATACTGGCCCGCTGGCTTGGATGTAAATGATTAGTGGGCTGCAAGAAGGCTCCGTGGGTAAAAACACTTGCCAGCTTTATCGAGGACCTAACTTCAGGCCCCAGGACCCACCAAGCAGAAGGAGAAAACATGCTCACAAAATCTGCCTCCTGATCCCAGTACATTTGTGTCACACACATGCCCACACAAGTACACATCATATACACACACCCTAATAACCATGAGACTTTAATAAAATTCAAAACTCAGGTCCTCATTGGCTACCTTTCCAGTACGCACTGGGGATACAGCTCCTCTCCACATCCTTAGGGTGCCGACTCCAGGAAACCCTGCACTGCTGAAATCCTTCATATAGCATCCTGTGGTGCTCACATAGAACCCATGGCATCTTCCCTCAGATGTCAAATCAGCCTTAGAAGATGCCCAACACCCGATACTACGCCGTGCCGCAGACACTGCGTCCACCGCACCGCCTGAGTTATATGCAGGCCTTTGTGCTTTTTAAAATATTTTCAACCCCAAGTTGATGAGCGCCATGGGTGTGAAACCCAGGGATCCAGAGATCCACTGTGCTCGGTGGCGTTAGGTCCAGGCCCTCTCCGGGCACTGGGAAGTATGATGTGTACTTGGCTTCTCTACAAGGCATGGTCAGGGGCCCAGTGAGAGCCCCAGTCAGCCCATCAGCTCCTCCTGGGTGGCACTTTAAGCACAGTTCTGGGAAGAAACAGACAGCAGCACTTGACGGCTAACTTCATCCTGCGCGCATGTCAGTTGCGAACACATGCTGTCAGAGGGCAGCACGTGATCCCACGAGGACGTGTTCTAGCAAGACGAAATTAAACTCAACGTTGATTGCCTAACAAGACAGAATTACAAAAATAGAGCTAGAAGGGGCTAACGCCATGGCTCAGTAGCAGGGGGGCAGCCTAGAACCCCCCAGGGAGGGGCCGGGTGTGGCCTGTGTGATGACACTCCGGGTTCCATCGTCCCAATACTGTGAAAACTACGAACCTTAAAACTTGGCTAGGAGCTAAAATGCAACAGGCACACGGGTGGACGAACTGGAGGTGCCCTGCTCAGGAGCAAGAGGAAGCTGTTCTGTGAGCCAAGCAACCTGATTAGTTCAACTCTGAGGGTTTTAGTGAAAGGATTTCCAAGGTGGCTTTCTGGAGAGGAGAACAGGCCGGGTGTCTCCGTGTACCTGCTACTAAACCCTGTGATCTGCTGATGGAAGTGTAAGAGACATTCAGCGCTGAAGGCTCAGAAACCCAAGGCCAAGGCCAGTTGACTCTCCATACACAAGGTGACACTCCCGCTGGCTTCATCCTCACAGGGCTGAGGGTGGAGAGCCTCTTCACCTGAGCTTTTTTTCTGACATGATCTCACTACACAGCCCTGACTGGTCTAGAACTCAGGAATCTGCCAGCCTCAGCCTCCTAGATGGTGACACACACCCCGTTCACATAGCTCTTTATGAAGACGTATCTACCCATCCGTCCAGGCGCTTTCTTCCTGGCTTAAGCCCCATTCCAGGGAAGACTAGGATCCAGCAGGCATGTTGGAGGAGCCCATGGGTCCTGCACACACCAGCGAGTAGATTTGTACAACCCAGGAGCAGCCAGATGGCCAGATGAATGAGAAACAGCCATGCTGCCTGGCTTCACCTTGGCAGTGCTGGGAATGCGAGTCTAAGAAGCAGGTGCGTCATCTGGGCTGGGGCAGGGAGCCATCGCAGCTCTCCTCAGCTCCACAGCTTTCCACACTCACCAGTGGACAACCTCACTGTTCACTCCAAGCTCCAAGCCCACGTCACGTGCTCCTCTCCTCATTCACAAGTGCATGGCAATCCCCGCCTCTGTTAATATTGATGGGGCTGGGGCCATGGCGCACAAGCTTGAGGCTGGAGTTCAGATCCCCAGAGCTCATGCAAAAGCCAGGTGTGCCGGCTCCCAGTCTGACAAAGAAACCGTGCCTCCGTGGATAAGGTGGGAGAGGGGTGGACAGTGGAACCAACTCCTGGCCTCCGCCCTCATTCACGCATTTGTTCACCACACTGGGGCGAGTACGAGCTTACATCCCACTTCCAAGCCAGCAGAGAACAGTCACAACCTCAGCCACAACCTGGTGGAAGCAGGTTTTGAAAGAACTTAGCCGTGAATAACAGAGTGGACAGGATGAAGCAGCAGCCAGTGTTCCGGAGGCTCACGCATATCCCAGAAATGTCCCCACATACGTATAAAGGAAGCACTGTTACCATCTCCATCTTACTTAGGAAACTGAGGCAGAGAGGTGAGGTGAGTTGCCTGAGGCAACACAGCCCGTGATTCGAAGAATTTGGATTTGGACCCTTTGAGGCCCTCAGTGCAGAAAGTACGGAGGCCAGTTGGTCGTGGGGTTGGGTCTGTGGCTCAGCCACACCCGGGGTCTTTTCAGCTGCCTGCTCGTTCTTCTATGTAGGGATTTTTGTAGTCCCACCATGGCCAGCAGCAGTTCCAAGACATCGCCCTACCATCGTGTGACGTTAACAAAGGTATCAGCCACAGGCAGGAAGAAGAGGGGCTTTTTCCTGTTGATTTCCTCTTCTCCGAAAGAAATCCTTTCCCAGAAGTACCCAGCAAACTGACTTTGGGTCTGTTGTGCATGAAACTAGGTCATGTGACTAATATTCCCATAGCGAGGCATCCTGGGAAAAAAATGCACTACTGAGCATTTTTTGTAACAGAATGCTACTGTAGCAGATTCCTAACTTGTAACAGATTCCCACTGTGCCTTTCGTACCCTCTAGCTCAGGAAAGAGAAGGGAAAGATGGAAAGAAAGAAATTAATCTTCACGGCTCTTGCAGGCAGCCTTGAAAGAGAGAAAGAGAGAAAGGAAGAAATGTTCACTGCCCTTTTTGGCTGTCCTTAGCTTGGGAAACAGGAGTTGCAAGGAGAACCAGCTTCTATCAAACCAACCCACCAACTGCCAATGGCCCCTGCTTTCCTTTATATTCTAAGCAAAGTTCCCAGAAGTCCAAGCGGCATCCAATCATAAGGAAGACTGCACAGGACAAAAAACTTCTTGGCAAAGCGTCCTGCTACACGTTTTCTCAGGCTTTGTTGGGAGGCACTGGCTGCCACCAGGGAGGGTGGGAGGTGTCTGTTGAGTAGAACAGTTTGTGCTACCTGTGAGTCTTTGCTTTAAACTGCCTAGCCTCCCATCTCTTGTAGACGAGTCTCTGTTGTCTCCACAACAGTGTACCTTTACTTCTCCGTCCATCATTATGTATTTGACACATGCGCATTGAGCCAGGCATAGTTTATGTGCCTTTGGGAATCACCGTCCGTCAGGGTGGCTTCGCTGGAGCTCCCACTGTCTGCTGTAATTTTCTGTGGTGAAGGAATACTCCGTGTTCCCATGTGCAGGGGTCTGAGTCCAGCTCTAGTTCCCGCGGTGGGTTCCTCAGCTTCCACGAAGGAGGATAAACAACGAAAACTGGCAAGTGAGCGCAGTACCTCACTCTTCTATGGGACCCTTAGTTGGCAAGCTTAAAGCTCTTTTAATAAGACACATAGAATACGTCTTATGGTGATTACGACACGCAAGAGTGCTTCTTTAATAGTAAAATAAAGATAAAGAAAAGCAAATAATAAAATCAAAGAAAATAACAACGTGCACATTGGGGGAATAAAACAAAGTTTCTCTAAGCCAGCAATCCAACTCTCTAGGCCTTGCGATCTATCTTCCTCAGTTAGTTCATCTTGCCTCGTCTCTCCTGAGCTGTCTGTCTCTGTCTCTTGTCCGTCTGTCCGTCTGTCCATCCGTTCGTTCATCGTTCTTCTCCAAGACTTTTTCTGTCCCTTAAGTAGCACTGCAGGGATGCTTATCAAAGGGTTGCAGGTGTCAGGCATATCTCAAACAGGAACCAATGCGAAAGGTGTCTCTCCTCTTTACAGCTGCAGGTTTCAAAGTTACTCAGTTATCACCAAAGAGTAAATGATACAATGATTAATTAGTGGATGGTAGGGATGTCACTGCTGATTGAATTATATTGCCATTTGCCTTGCACAGATAGTTCAGGGTGCCATGAAGGCGCCAAGGGAGGATTTTATGGTTTTTTAGTTCTTTGGTATGTATATTATTCTTCTGGATCAAAGCTCTAAATTTCTAGTCTTATCTGATGGCCTGGCTAGGTTGAAGGCTATTTCTCTCTTTAAGTCCTGGGAATGTTTACTTTTAAGTTGGTGCAGGCTTGCTATATTCTTCGTTAGTGAAGGACTGTCTGCTTGTCTTTCCAGGTGCACTAACTTTCTAACTAAGCTCTCTGGCTTCTATCTATTAAGGCTTATCTCTTCCTGGGAAGATCAGCATTTACTCCAGGAATTGCTTTATGATGCACTTGCAATAAACCTGGGTTGCTCTCATGTTCCAGGACTTGGAAGTCTGGATGTGATTACAATTTACTTCTGAATAGCATGGCTATGTTTCATTCCAGCCCACAGTGGCCAGCTCAGGGATTAATTCTGATATTACTATTAGGCTATGCAGATCTTATTATTGATGAGAAAACGTATGTCACCGTACAGTAAAGATAAGAAAGGGGCAAAGCAGTTAAGGAATTCCAGTTCCCAACAGCGGATGCCAGGAACCTTGTCAAGCTGACACTTCCATAGTCTGGGTAACCTGGATCCCAACACCCATGCATGGCTCTGGGTGCCCGACAGACAACCACTATAGCTGAAGTTTTGTCAGCAATTAAGGACACTGGCTGCTCTTGCAGAGTACCCAAGTTTGATCCCTAGCACCCACACTGGACAGCTCACAACTGCCTGGAGCTCCAGCTCCTGGAGAGCCAGTGCCCTTTTCTGGCCTCCACGGGAAACTACACTCATATGCACCTACAGTCAAGCATACACGCGTGGTTGAAAATAAAATAAATCCTAAACAAATAGACTACGTGTACTGCATGCGGTCTGGCCTGAGAGCTGTCTCTCCTCACTTCAGTCAGAAACCTGGTGAGGGACGGCTGCCTCTGTCTTCTGTGTCCTGCTGGTGCTGCTCTGGGTACCAGTGACCCCTTCTCAGAACCCTTGCCCTTGGCCCTCAGGGATGCCCTGTCCTCCACGTGGACTTCTCTCCCGCTCCTGTATCCTGACGGCTTTGTGCCTTGAACATTCCATGATCTTCCTGTGGCATCCGCCCAGGGCTGAGGTTGCCAGCCTTTGCCACCACGCTGCTCTCCACTTGGTGTTTCTCCTCTACTTGGTGTTACTCCCTTTTCACTGCACCCATCTGGTCGGGGACACTCAGTAGCCTGTCACCCTGTCCCTGTCACCCACCAAATACTTATTAAGCATAAGGTGCTGCAAGCACCACAGAGAAAAGCGTCTGTCCTCTTAGAGCTGACATTATAGACTCAGATCAGCGGTTCTCAACAACCCCTTTGGGGGTCAAACGACCCTTTCACAGGGGTCGCCTAAGACCATCCGCACTCAGATATTTACATTATGGCTCCTATAATGAGAGGTATTCCAAAATGACAGTTATGAAGTAGCAATGGAAATAATTTTATGGTTGGGGGTCAGCACAACATGAGGAGCTGTGTTAAAGGGTCACGGCATCAGGAAGGTTGGGAGCCACTGCTCCACAATCTAGAGGAACTGACTTAACAGAAAAATGCGTGGGGCGCTGCTCTGGGCATACATAGTCTGCATTTGCAGCTAGCGAAAGGGAAGAGGCCAGGGAGTCACGGTGTTCCTGATCCCTGAATAAGAACATTGGCTTTGGGGGCAGAGTGCTCAGTGAGGGCATCCAGGGCCAAGCCAAGGAAATTCTCATGATTGTGGTAGAGTTTGGATTTTCTTGCAAGTCTCATGGAAGCTACTGGAAGTTTTTGGTTGGTTGGTTGGTTTTTGTTTTTTGAGGCAGGATCTCACTCTGTAGACCAGCCTGGCCTGGAATTTACAGAGATCCACCTGCCTCTGCCTCCTAAGTGCTGGGATTAAAGACCTAGACACAGAGCCTGGTACCACTAGAAGGCTTTTAACTAGGGCATCTGTGATTCAGCATGCCCGCCGAAACCCTGGTGTCCCTGCAAAGCTCCTTCTTCCTCAGTCTTCCTGTCTCTGGTGGTGCCAGTTCCTTGGCTCACACTAAACCCTGGAGTCTCCTTAGCGCCTCCCCCCACCCTTTTCCACACAATCCGTGTTTGGATGCTGAGGGAGGGGCCTTGACACTTCTCATACCCAGCCTCTCCCCTCAGCTGGTGGCCTCCTGGCGCTCCCCAAAAGCCTGGTACCTGAGCTTCTGTTGAACAAACAGATGAGTGTCTTTGTTCTCCACAGTGACTCCCTTCCCTGTCCAAGTAGTCCCTTGAGGGTCAAGTTCTGCAGGGTGGGGACCTGGGGCTGGCCATGCCTGTGGCCCTGAGTTCGAGTTTCTTCTTGGTGTGACTCAGATCTCCGTATACTGATTTCTGTGAATCTTGGCATCCTCCTCTGTAAAATGGGACGTGAGCAGCTGGCGGCCTCAGACGCAGGCCGGGATGCAGCGCACCCAGGCAGGCTCCCTGATGCACAGCATTAATGGCAGCTATATATAACCCAAGGCCTCCTTTGTACTCCCACCGCCTCTGTCCTACTTCCAGCCCTCATTACGCCGGCCAGGCTCACAGCTCCTTCCTAACTCGGGCTCCATCGCCACCAATCTGTCCTCTCAGCTGTCAAGCTCGTCTTCTCCCCGCCAGCCCTAATCATGTCCCTCTTTTGCTCCACAACCTTCCATGACTCCCGCTGTCCACAGGGCAAGACACATCCCCATAGACCCCAGTTCTCCACCTCCTGATTTCTCCACTCCCAATGCCTTCCATCTTTCTGGGGAAGTGGGCATGGGACCAGAGCTTCACCATCCTGGGAACCAGCTCAAGTCATACTGTGCATGAGAGACATCAGTGCTTCTGCCATTCTGAGGCCTGGGCCAGCCAAGGCCAAGGTCGGTCTCACAGGAGCACATTCAAGGCAGCACTGAAGCCCGGGTCTGGGAGTTTATGTGCCCTGGGTTTGAGCTCCTCAGCAGTGTGCTCTCCCGTTTTGGGGGGGGGTCTTCATTTCCCTCTTTCCTGCTTCAGGAGCTATGGAGGAGCTTGCACTAGGATCTGTGCGAAGCCCTTGGGACAATTTCATAGCCAGCATCAGCTCCTGCCCATGTCCAGCTCTGCTCACTAGCCCCTACACCCCGGCTCTGGCCCCCTCCCCCACCTGGTATTTGTTTGTCCTAGTTCAAGAATGACCTTGAACTCCTTTTGTGTCTTTGAGGAATACTGGAAAGTTTGGGGTGGCTGGAGCCGAATAAGCAAGACTGGGAGTGGGTGGGGGTGGGGTGAAATGGCCAATGGTGCCCGGCTTTGGGGATCACGAGGAGGACGAGCCATGGAAGAGTCTGAGCAGAATCTGTATTATGACAGTTCAGTCCCAGCCGGGTACAGTGGCCTGTGATTGTGGTCCCAGCAACCAGGAGACAACAGAAAGATCACAGGCTGAAAGCCAGCTTGGGGTGCAAAGTAAGAATCTGTCTCAGAGAGCCAAGCATTGGAGGTGTGTCTCAGAGGCGGGGTTCTTGCTTAGCACACACAGGTAGGGCCTTGGCTCCCATTCTCAGTACTACAAATGATGATTGATAATAATATTTCGGAGCTGGGGATGTAGCTCAGAGGCTCAGTGTTTGTAGCTGGAAATGGTGGTTTCCACCAGTTATTCCAGCACTCAAAAATTTGAGGCAGGAGAATTACCCCCATTTCCAGGACCAACATGGGTTACAAAGCAAAAACTTGTCATTAAAACAACATCTGGGTGTAGTGGTGCATGCCCTTAACCTCAGCACGTTTAGTGCAGTAGCAGGGAAGAGATCCTGTCCCAAACAAGGACGGAGGCCAGGCTCAGTGCCTGAGAGCTGACCACTAACTCCACAGGGGGCCTGTGGCGATGTGCACCCGTACATACAGTCCACAGGAAGATGTGTGCAGTCCTGACACAAATACCGCACCGTTTCATAGACAGGATGTGTGGACTCCTGTGAGTTCAGCAGGGGGCTGGGCTGTCCTGGAAGCACCCTCTATGGATGGCAGAGAATGGTCAAGCTTGGCATAAAGGAAGATAGCTATGTTATGGAATTAATTTCACCTGTTTCTTTGTATTTGTTTAATATGGGAAAGTTAAAATTTCCTCTGTAACTTTAGATGTCTACTGGGCAGTGCTGGCCTGTTCTCTCCTCCTTTCCACTTGGGATGAAAATCAGGGCCTTGTGGGTGTTAAACACTCATTCACTAAGCCACGCCCCAGCCCCTCATTGGGGGATTCTAGGCAGGGGCTTTATCTCTGAGCCACACCCTAGCCCCTCACTGGGGGATTCTAGATAGGGCTCTACCCTTGAGCCACACCCTAGCCCCTCACTGGGGGATTCTAGGCAGGGGCTCTACCCTTGAGCCACACCCTAGCCCCTCATTGGGGGATTCTAGGCAGGGGCTTTACCCCTGAGCCACACTCTAGCCCCTCACTGGGGGATTCTAGATAGGGGCTCTACCCTTGAGCCACACCCAAGCCCCTCACTGGGGGGTTCTAGGCAGGGGCTCTACCCTTGAGCCACACCCTAGCCACACCCTAGCCCCTCTTTGGGGGATTCTAGGCAGGGACTCTACCCCTGAGCCACACCCTAGCCCAACCTGGACAAGAACACCGAGCTGCTTCCCCCCAGTGGTAGAGAGCAGTCCTGTACTGATGTAAACACCATCACTTCCCTCCAACCCTGTCCCCAGTTCTTTTCTCCCATGCGTTTCCCCCCTCAGTACACATCACTCTTGACCTTTGATGTGTTTGCTGGGCTCTCTCAGCTTCCCCCACACGGAGACACGTAACTCCTTTGCACACACTAAGCAACGGCTTCTGTCTGCAGAGAAAGAAGAGAGTGAGGCTCTGTGATACAGTGGTGCTGTCAGAGGAAATCTGAAGAAGCCCAAAGAAACCTGCAATGTTGGAGTGAGCTGGGCAGGGTCCTAATCCCAACAGGCAGGGGCTGTGACATCAGAACAGCACAGCCAGGCCAGCCTGAGCTATAGATAAGACACTGTCTTCAAAGAGTATGTGTGTGTGTGTGTGTGTGTGTGTGTGTGTGTGTGTGTGTCTGTGTGTGTGTCTGTGTGTGTGTCTGTGTGTGTGTGCGTATATGTGTGCATATGTGGGGTGTGTGTGTGTGTGGTATGTGTCTGTGTGTGTGTGTGTGTGCGTATGTGGTGTGGTGTGTGTGTGTGTGTGTGTGTGTGTGTGTGTGTGATTCCACACCGGGGAAGCTGAGACAGGAGGATCTGTGTGAGCTCATGGACAGCCTGGGCTACAGAGTAAGTATGTTGTGTGTGTATTCTGTCA
Organism: Cricetomys ansorgei; assembly: GCA_026225945.1. Taxonomy (NCBI): domain Eukaryota; kingdom Metazoa; phylum Chordata; class Mammalia; order Rodentia; family Nesomyidae; genus Cricetomys; species Cricetomys ansorgei. The sequence continues at coordinate 16,025,750 of JAMJFZ010003163.1, forward strand.
CGTATATATTTGCTGGGTGTGGTGGTTTATGCATTCCTTTAATCCTAGCACTTGGGAGGCAGAAGCTTGAGTTTGAGACCAGCCTGGTCTACACAGTTAGTTCCAGGCTAGCCAAGGCTACACAGTGACACAGTGTCTCAAATTTGTGTGTGTGTGGTGTGTGTATGTGTGCGTATGTGGGGTGTGTGTGTGTGTGTGTGTGTGTCTGTGTGTGTGTGTGTGTGTATATGTGTGCCTATGTGGGGGAGGTGTGTGTGTGTGTGTGTCTATGTGTGTGTGTGGTGTGTGCGTGCGTATGTGTATGTGTATATGTGTGTGTGTGTGTGATTGTGTGTGTAGACACACTTATGTATTTATCATTTATAAAACAAGCTTGTGGTGGAGAAAGAGGAAAGAGAACAGGCTGTCACTTGCTGTCTCTGCTCTGCTGTGTACTCCAGACTAGCTGGCCCATGGCATCTTGGGATTGAGGTGTGCCCCCGCCCCACGGGTACACATGCACACTCATGCATCACACATGGAAAGAAGAAAAAATGGGCACCAGTCACCTCTCATTCGCATGACGGGAGCCGTTACTGTCGCTCGGCAGGTGATGGACCTGACCTGACGGTGTCTAGTCCCAGCTGAGGACCACCTGGCACTGTGCACCGCCCATCCACCTGCCCCTGCCCTGGCTTTCATGTCTTGCTGTTGTTTTCTCCCGCAGCATCTTGGCCACTGTCGGGACGGAGTTTGACCTGCGGACACTGAGGGCGGTTCGTGTGCTGCGGCCACTCAAGCTGGTGTCTGGAATCCCAAGTGCGTGAGTCTCCGTCCCTCTAGAGGGCTCTGCTCAGGGTTCCCCACCCCCATCAAGGCAGGCTCCCCCTTGGGCTTCCCAGGAACCAGGTCTAGGTAGTTTCTGGAAGCAAACCAGAGCCTTATCCGTTTATTGAGCACCTACAGTCTCCCAGGAGTCATATTCTGCACACAGGTTCCTTCAGAATCCATAGCCTATTACATGAACTACGCAGATGTCTCCATTTTACAGTGGGCCATAAGCTCAAGGTGACTGAATATGCGGATTAGGGTCACAGGAAAAAGAAGTGCTGAGTGACAGTTAGCCAGTGGCGCTCCAGGCCTGGGTGGCGACCCTGCGGTGGCGGCTGCTGGCATTTAGTGCCTAGGAACGGAGCACTGCAAAGAGAGCCTCCGATACGCTCATTTTACCATCACACCCAGCTGGTGGACTCCCACTGCACAGATGAGAAGGGCAAGGCTCAGAAGAGTCCTTGACAGGTGGGTCCGTGCACATCCTCCTGCTCTCATGTCCTCCAGGGATGTCATGGGGAAGGCTGTAGCACAGGCTCAGGATTCAGTCCCCAGTGTTCCATGCCCAGGCAAATGCTGCCAGAGGGCTGTTTCTGCCCTGCAGCCTCACTTGATGGCAATCAGAAAGCAGTAGCTCTGGGCGGCAGGGAGATGGTTCGGTTGGTGGACCGCTTCCCACGCAAGCGTGAGGACCTGGGTTTGGTCGTATAGCACCCGTGCGGAGAAGCCAGGCGTGGTGGCACATGTCTGTAATCTAGCATGGGATGGGGGAAACAGAGACTCCTGGACCTCACGGCCAACAAGTACCAGGTTTAGTGAGACCTGAGGAAGACGCCCGACGTTGACCTCTGACCTCCACGTACATGCACACACAGATGGATACATAAATCGGCGCTATGCTGTCCCGGGCAGTTTTTGAGCTCTGTCTATCTCCAGAACAGTCCGTGAATCGGCTCTTGTCATCATCGCTGCGCTCCATGCTTTGGCCTCACCGATCAGTCACTCCCACACAGATTTAAAGAGATTTCTCTGTGGGGCTGATGTTGTAGAGTTCCTGCCTAGCCATGGCTTCCCCCTCGGCACCATAAGAAAACATACAATTAAAATAAAAAGAGATTTTCCAGCTGGCCACCAGCATTTTACAGGGAAAAGGAGCCCATCACCAGGCTCTGGGAGCCGGCAGGCACCCGCGTCTCATTAAATTAAGAGCAAGTGACAGGTAGCACTGACGAGGGCCCCGGTGGGTAGGGTGAGCCAGCTATCTGCTGGTGTTAGGCAGCTTTCCGTTGCTGCCACAAAATGCCTGCGAATGGGAAGGGAACAATAAGCAGGTAACTGCTGGCCTGGGTGGAAGGAGAGCCCGACACCTGCGAGTCATCATGTGACCCGCACACTTTCACTGTGGCGCATGTGCTCACACACAAGAAATAACTAAATGTAAAGTCGGGTGGAGCTGGAGCGATGGCTCACAGCTGTGTGCAACTCCAGTCCCAGGGGATCCAGCGCCCCGTTCGGTCCCCTGTGTGATGTCATGCCTGTGATACGGCCACATGCATGCGGGCAAAATACCCACATACGTAAATAAAATAAATAAAAGTAATACAAATAAACAAGTAAAAGTAATAAATAAATAAATGTAAATAAAATAAAAGGGAAGAAAAAAAATTTTAAAAACCAAAGAGGAAAGGTTTGTTTTAGCTCTGTTTAGAGGTTCTAATCCTTGGTCATGCCCCCTCGCTGTCCCGGACAGCACATCTTGATGGAAACGCATAGGCAGCAGCTTACCTCCCGGCAGCCAGAAAGCAGGAAATTAAAAGACTTACACACCATACCTAAGCATCCTCCCACAAAGTCCCACCCCTTAAGGTTCTACCACCCCCAGTTACTCCACAGGCTGGGGGCCAAGACTTTAGCTGATAGCCTTTTGGTGGACTAACCCAAACCATCTCAGCCAGCCATGAGCTCTCTGAGAGCGTCTTTGTTAGCCCTCTGTTACTATAACAAAACACCCACAATAATCAACTTACAAGGAAAAAAGCTTTGCCTTGCCTCGGGTTTCGAAAGTTTCAGCCTGTGTTCTATGCCCTTGCCTGCAGTGAGGCTGCACATCATGGTGGGAGCACAAGACAGAGCAAAGCCACTCACCTGGGGCCTGGAGAGATGGCTCGGGGATTAGGACACTGGCTGCTCTTGCTGAGGACTCAAGTTCGGTTCCCAGTACCCCTGTCTGGCAGCTCACAGCGCCTGTAACACCAGCTCCTCTCCTGGCCTCTGAGATCACTGCACTCACGTGAACAAATTCATACACAAACACAAACACAGACACACAGAAAAATAAATCTTTAGGGGCTGGAGAGATGGCTCAGCTTATGAGCACTGGCTGTTCTTCCAGATGGTGATGGTCCAAGTCCCAGGACCCCCCATAGAGGCTTACAACTGCCTAACTCTGTTCCCTTCTTCTGGCTCTATGGGCACCAGGCACACATATGGTGCCCCCACATGCATAGAAACACTCATACATATAAAATAAAAATAAATCATTAAAAAATTTTTAAAAATTAGCTGGGTAGTGGTGGCGCATGCCTTTAATCTCAGCACTTGGGAGGCAGAGGCAGGAGGATCTCTGTGAGTTCAAGGCCAGCCTGGTCTCCAGAGTGAGTTCCAGGGCCGCCAGAGTTACCACAGAGAAACCCTGTCTAAAAATAAATAAATAAAATTAATTAATTAATTAATTAATTAATTAAAATTAAATTTTAAAAAATGGAAGCACTAATGTGTGAGGAACACAAGGAAGGGGCCCTCCATGCAGTCTGCCGTGTCGTGAGCTCCCCACTCACAGATTCAGCCAACTGTGGTCGTGAGTGAACAGCTTGGTCTGTACTGAGCACATGGCTTTCCTGTCATTACCCCAGAACAGCACAGTCTACCAATTATTTACGTAGCGTTCATGTGTGTTAGGTAATAAAAGTTATGTAGAAGCTGGGTAGCAACTCATCATGCTATTGATCCCAGCACTAGGGAGGAAGAGGCTGGCAGATCTCTGTGAGTTCGAGCCCAGCCTGGTCTACATAGGGAGTTCCAGGACAGCCAGGGCTACAAAGAGAAACCTTGTCTTAGGAAGGAAGGAACGGAGGGAGAGAGGGAGGGAGAGAGGGAGGCAGGCAGGCATCTGTCTCAGGACTGTGTAAGTTACAGGAGGATGTGTAGACTATGCCAATGCCAGCCCACTTTATAGAACAGACTCGGGCGTCTGAGGACATCAGCAGCCCCAGGACCACCTGGATACCATGAAGACTGTGTACAGCACAGAGATTGCGATCAGGATTTGACCTGCTTCTCGGGGAAGTGAGAAGTCTCATTCTGTTTCCTTCTAGCTTGCAAAAGAGGGAGTGGAGGGGGAAAGGGAAGAAGCTGTTATAACATCCCTTGAGTCTTAGAATTGTGACCACTGGCAAAATAACTCCGGGGTAAACGCTTTACCGGGTAAGGCTGACGGCCGGAGTTCGATCCCATAGGCCCACAGAAGGTAGCGAACTGACTCCGCAAAGTTGTCCTCTGACCGCCATAAATAATCACAATAATTAATTTTTTTAAGTTGAGAATCGTGGGGCTTTTCACATAGGATGAAGATTTAAGCAGTTTAACCCCGTCCTGTCTCTCAAAAAAAAAAAAAAAAAAAACCAGCTAAAGCTCTCCATCAGCCAGCAACCAATGTGGATGCAGCATCTAGTAAGATGAAGATGCCGGTGGTGAATCTGGGAGGGCGAGGACTCACCTGAGCCCTGATCTGATGCCCTCCACACCCAGATCTCCCACACCCAGGGACCTGTGGCCAGCTAGCCATGGCCCCCAGGACCACCCACCCCATGTTCAGTATCCTCCTTCTCGGTTGAGTGACTCAGAAGAGAAGCTTGTGTGGGTACATAAGAACAGCAGGCTCGGTGTTGGGCAGACTCGGGGGCAAACCCTGGCTTTGTTCTCCCTTGAACCCATTGAGAAACCAGACCTCCCAGTGCCCACTTCCCGGCATGGAAAATGGAGGTGATTTTTAGCCTGCAGCTGCCTCCACAGGTCATGGCTACAAGCTGACAAGATAATAAGGAATCTGGTTCCTTGGAGTTGAGAGTTAGGTGCTGGCTGCAGACTTATGCAGAGAGACTTTGGGTGAAGGGCCCCTTCTGGCTTGGGGCGGGTTAGGAGAAGAGCAGCGCCCCCTTGTGCGAGGAAGCTACTGAGCATCCCGGGAGTATGGCTTAGAAAGCCCTTGAGCCCTAAGACTCCTCAAAGCACAAGGTAGATAATAAAGACTTTGAAAGTTTTATAACCAAAGATGCCCTTCTTGGGGATGGGACCACCTCCCTCTTCGTCAGCCCCATGCTGGGCTCCCTGGGAGGCTCTTGACAGGGTGCTTGCTCACAGACCAGCCTCTCTCTGTCTTCCCCAGGTTTACAAGTCGTCCTGAAGTCAATCATGAAGGCGATGATCCCTCTGCTGCAGATCGGCCTCCTCCTGTTTTTTGCAATCCTTATTTTTGCAATCATAGGGTTAGAATTTTATATGGGAAAATTTCATACCACCTGCTTTGCCGAGGGGACAGGTACGTCCATGTTGTGGGATGTGAGGCTGTTCTTGGAGGACAGAGCTCCAGAACGGTTAGGCAGGGGCATTGGTCCCCACCACCCTGGAAGCTGGAACTGGGGCGCTGGACCTCCACAGCGGAGGGCCTACTTACAGTCCACCAGAGAGAAGGCTGTATGCAGGGCTGGGGCCGAAGCCTGGACAGCCCCAGCACAGCCCCAGACTGCCTGTAGGAAAGACAGCGGCCCATAATTGCCTCTGACGCATTGATTGAGGCTACGGTGTTGGGTTTGGGGGCCCCTAAAAGGCAGCCCCAGGGACAAGGGGTTTGTTGGGGAGAGACCCCTGAGACACCCCTGGGAGACACAGGCTGACTGAGGGTGCACTTCCAAGGAAATGGAGGGCAGGGCAAGCTGACGAGGTATGGACAAGGGAGGACTGTCCTGCTCCTTCAGAACCCAGCACCTGACAGACTGTACCGTAGGCAGTGGGGACCTTGCCTCATCCACTCAGAACCCAGCACCCAGGAGGTGCTGCCTGTACCCCATCATGCTTAAGTTAACCCTTGGGAGGCTGAATCCAGAGGGAGCTGCGATTTGGGTCTCACAGAGGTCAGCATGGAGGTGCGCTGGGGCTCAAGTCTGACCAGTGGCGCAGAAGACTTGCCGCATTCACATTTGCAGGCCCAGGCCCTTCCAGATGCATTTTCAGTCCAATCCTAGACTCGCCAAGCTTGAGCTGCCTGATGCCCCAGAACCAAGAAGACTCAAACAAGAGCGGGTACTTGTGTCTCAGTACTTGGACCAGCTGCCCCCGAGCAGGCAGCTGGTTTCCAGAGCCAAAGAAAGAGTGAACCCGTGAGCAGAGAGGTGAGGGGCCTTGCTGGGAAAGACAGCTAGGGAAGAATGGCTTGCGCAGAAGTGGGCTGTACCCACTGACCCCAAGCAGATCCACGCGGGTGACAGCCTAGCTTGGTCCCAGTTGGGAAGGTCGTTCTAGAAGGCTGGGACTTCGTTTCTTCTTTCTCCTGCTTCTTCTCTCCGGGGCTTGTGAAATTTGCTCAATACGGAATGGCCTAATTATTTCTTGCTCCAATGAAGAAGGTGTTAATTGAGGCAGATCTATTTCTGCACCTGGCCTCACCCAGGCGGAAGACAGAGAGAGAGTGTGTGTCTATCAGCCTCAAACAGAAAAACCCAAACTTAGGGCTTAGGGGCTTAGGTTGTGTGAAGTTTCTGGGGTGTTTCTGGTTTGGTTTGGTTTTCCCACCCAGGGCTGGCTGGCTGGGGTCCCAGTGGGGTTGAGGGGGGACAGATGTAGGTGGAGCCACGGAGGACAGCAGCCCGGATTCAGGAGGCGATCCAAAGAGCTCCCAATTAAGACTGTAAGATGTGTGAGTAAGAGACAGATATATACTGACGCCCCAGCAGCAAGCTAATTTTAAAGTATATTTATAGCCGAATTTCTCCGACTCCGGATGGCTGTGTTTCTCGAATCAACCCTGGGAGTGCTTGGCATCGACGGCTGGGGTTGAGGGGGCTGGGGTCGAGCACACCTCTGGATGCTGTTGTTAAAGATAGGCGGTTCCCAGCACAGGCGCGGGGAGCCCACTTCCTGTCACCCACTGCTGTTCCCACACAGTCACAGACTCCAAGACAAAGTGGAATGCTTCCTGTTTTCTAAGAGTCTCCAGAATCCTGGACGAGCCAGACCCTGGCTTGCAGACATTGTTAGGCAGGGAAGCTGATGTGAGTTGTTTCTGTGCGTCCCACTCACAGGAAAGTTGGGGGGCTGCTGGGGGCCTGAGGAATTTGCCAGGTGAACACAAAGGGCTTCACATGAGCCAGATTTAGACTACAAGTGGGGCAGAGAAGCTTCTAGAGACACAAGTGATCTTCCCAGTAGTGCCTCTATACAACCGTGTCGTTTTCCTTCCCGCCCTGACCCTAAAGCTTTAAAGCTTGGCTTTCCTGTCTGCATATCGTGCGTAAGTGTAATGTCGGTGCGGCCTGATTATCCAAACTAGAAACAAAGGCCTTTTTGTTGCCTTTGTTTACCTTGCACTTCGTTGTGTTCTTGTTTTGTTTTTTGGTTAGTCTGGTCTTTGTGTTGTTTTAAAAAAGCCTCACTGTATAGCCTGAAACCAGTCACCTGAAACCAACCTCCTGGGTGCTGGGAGACGTGAGTGCCATTTGTACGAGGCGTGAGGCGCTCACTACCCCTGGCACGCCCCCTCTGTTGGCGGGGGTGCATCCACCAGCTTCCCCCTTCCCTGCATGGCAGTTGAGTGGGTGCGGTGAAGCCAGCTGCATACAGGAAATGGATCTCTGCTGAGTTTTTATACACTTGGCTGTTAGTTTGCTTTTCAAACATGTCATCTTTGGTTTTGAGCCTTCTCAAGCCCGCCGTGCCAGCCCTGTTGGAGCAGAAGCAGGAGGATTTCCAAGATGTAAAGATACACCAGATTGAGCCAGGTGTTGGCTGTGGGTGCTGTGTGCCTCACCGTTCACTTCAACAGCAAAGGATCCGGATGTGACCTGCACCCCTGCTCCTCCCCGACAGCTCACTTGGTCTCAGTGTGAAGACCTGGGACTCCTGACACGTCACAGTCTATCTCCTGGTACTGGGGGAGAAAGCTCGGTTCCTAAGGGTAGGAACCCTGTGCACCTGTCCGTCACCCCAGGGCCTCGTGTCAGGAAGAAAAACACCCAGCAAGGCTCCGGAAGTAACACCCGTGTGACCCACATCTCACGGCACCCTTATCTGACCGTGACTCAGCAAGGCTCCTGAAGTACACCCAGGTGACACGCATTTTCACGGCGCCCTGCTCTAACCTGCCGTGGACGGGAGAACACATCTCAGTACTAAAGATGGGGAAGATGAGGCACAGGTTCCGGGATCGCACCACTGCCAGCCAGGGCCCAGAAGAAAGCACTGCAAGCATTTGAAATTCAAGAGGAATGCTTCTTGTTTTGGATGAGGATATCTGATATTGGGGATTTGCCTTCAAAGTCCTCTGGCGAGCGGTCTGAGTATGGAGGGGTGGACATGACCAAGGCTGGCCTAGGTCACGTGGTGTTGCTGCCAGTGATAGGCGCACAGGAAATCCCCTCTCTCTTTCTTCCCCTCTTTCTCAAGTCTTTTTATTTTTTCAGAGAAATACTTCTTAGTTACCCATGGGTCAAAGGAGAAATAATAATGGAATTGGAGCCCGTCTTAGGCAGTCTCTATTCTGTTGCTGTGAAGAGACACCATGACTGAGGCAACTCTTACGGAGGAAAGCATTTAATTGGGGCCGGCTTACAGTTCAGAGGTTTAGTCCATTGTCATCACGGCAAGAAGCACGGCAGCACGCAGGCGGACATGATGCTGGAGAAGGAGCCAAGAGTTCTACACTTGAATCGGCAGGAAGGGAGAGAGAGAGACTGGGCCTGGCTTGAGCTTCTGAAACCTCAGAGCCCACCCCAGTGACACACTTCCTCCAGCAAGGCCACGCCTCCTAATAGTGCTACTCCCTGGTGACCAAGCATTCAAACACACGAGTCTGTGGTGGTCATCCCCATTCAAACCACAACAAGGACTATTTTCACAATAACCAATAATAGCCATGACATTCTGAGGTGCGGTCAAAGCTGCACTTGAAGGAAAAGTTTGTAGCCTTAAAGAAAATGACTCAGTTTCAACAGGTTATGAAAAGAATAGAGTATTAAACTGGTGGAATACCAGAAAATGCAAATAAGAGCTGAAGAACCTAGTGACACAGAAAGGAATTAGGAGATCAAAGACCAAACGCTGACATCATTTCTTCCCAATAGTCAGTTTCCAGTCCTCAGTTGGTTTTTCCCTGCCCCTCCCACTTACTCTCCACTTTCTCCTTCCTAGACGACATCCAGGATGAGTCGCCAGCTCCGTGTGGGACAGAGGAACCTGCCCGCACCTGCCCCAACGGGACCAAATGTCAGCCGTACTGGGAAGGGCCCAACAACGGCATCACTCAGTTCGACAACATCCTGTTTGCTGTGCTCACTGTTTTCCAGTGCATCACCATGGAAGGCTGGACTGATCTCCTCTACAACGTAAGTGCTGCTGCAGCGCCCAAGGTGACACAGGGCGGGGAACCCTGAGCTGGGTCCAGCATCTTTCCTGGTGGCATGAGGCCCAGGCCTTTGAAGATTCCAAGGCAGAGGTTCGCTGGCCTCTGGGAAAGCCCTGAGCTGTGGAAGTCTAGATGGTACATAGACAATACTTTCTAATGGTACCTCGGCCATGTGTTAAATAGGGTTTCAGTGGGTAGAAGAGTGGGACCTCCCATCCCGCCCTGGGCATGCCCTTCCCATGATATATGGAGTATAGGGGGCCCAGGGAAGTGACGATGAGGATGTGGGTGTCCAGTTTCTAGGCCTTGGTGAGTTATCTGGAATCCCAAGTTCTTCGTTGAAGCTCAAATCCGTGCGTGTCTGTGAGATCCTTCCCTGTGTGTTAATGTGTCCCCTCTCCCCGCTAGGCATCCACTGCACAAACACGGCTGGAGCTTGGGCACATGCACCAGACTTTCCACACATCTACACAAACCACTTGGCAGGACAGAACTGAGAACAGAAACAGGAAGAGAGGGGGCAGGTCACGGTCACAATACACAACAGACACCCAGATTCTAGAATCACAGAGTGTATTTGACTTAGGAGCTTGGACCCTCCTTAGCCAGATCTGAAAAGGCACCTGCCCTGCTTCCCCCTGCCTTAGACACCATCCTTCACCGTCCATCCGTGACCCCCTCCTTTGCCTTGGCGTATCTCTCCACTGTTCGTGTACATTGGTGTAGGTATCCCTCAGAGCTGCGGTCACTGGTTGCAGAGCCCCTTGGACGTCATGGTCCGGGGCTGCTCACATTCCCTGCGTGACATGGGGAGGAACTGAACACTTTCTCATGTTCTCAATGATGCTGTGCAGCCTTTGCCACATCTGTGCTGCAAACGTGGTTCATGCTGTGAGCTCAGAGAGTGTGGGCAAGAGGTGCTCCTGAGTGTGCTCAGTGCAGACGCGTGTTGCTTTCTGAATATTTCTGGCCACAGCTATGGAAGACTGACTGCACAAGAATAATCAAATTTATTGCTTGGGCTGGGGAGATGGTTTGGTAGACAAAGTGTTTGTCTCACAAGTGTGAAGACCAAGTTTGAATCTGAATGTGAATGCCGAGTGTGTTGGTGGCCTTCTGGAACCGGCAGGCAGAGATGGGATCCCTCAGCAAGCTGGCTGGCTAAACTAACTAAAGCTCCAGGTTTCAGTGAGAGACCCTGTTCAATGTTGGAAAAGGATCCGTGTCAACCTACAGCCTCTGCATGCACGCACAGGCACGTGGCATGCATACATATGTTATAGACACACTACACGTACGTTTTCAAAAATCTGTATTGTCCTTCCTAGACCATAGGGTCTCACTCGACACTTTTTCCATCACTCCTTCTTTTTCGTAACAACATACTTGACAATGTTCTTTATGGCAAAACAGGGTTCTTATTCTTTGTATAGCAACATAATATTTATTGTGTTGTGTTGCTGCCTTTATATGCTCAGTCCCTTAGAGAGACACGGCAGGGCCCCCCGCCCCTGCCCCGCCCCAAGGTCGGGAACCATGAGCGGTGAGCATTGCTGCACTGTGGGCTGTTTGTGCTTTTACAGATGCAAATGGAGTCTGATGGTTCTGAGTCCCTGAAGTGGGATTACAAGGTCAAAGCTAAATTCATTTATAGAGTCGCTTTTTAAAACCTGAGATGAGGGCTGCAGAGACGGCTCAGATGGTGAGGGACTTGCCACACAAGCATGAGGACTTGAGTTTGACCCACAGAATCCGTGCAAAAAGCTGTGCGTGGCGGCTTGTACTTGTAATGACAGAGAGGGGGAGGTGGAGGCAGGAGGATTCCTGGTACTTGCTGACTGGCCAGCCTAACCTAATCATCGAGCTTGAGGCCAATGAGAGATCCTTCCTTAAAAACAAAAAGTTGGACAGCACCTATTGAGCAACACCCAAAGATGCCCTGTGACCTATACATGTATACACACACAATCACATATACACATGCATGTAATATTCTAATGCTTACCTACACACATGCATATACATACATACACGATGAATACACATAGGAAAACAAATACATCCACATACATACATGTGCATACACATATACACACAAGCATATGTACACATACATACAACTAATGCATGCATGCATATATACACATATACACACATGAATACATGCAGACACACACAGATGCACACACTTGCACATACAGTCATTCATGCCCTTATACACACAGCAAGATGAAGGCGAGAACCAAGTATTTTGCAATTCTCATAAACTATCTTAAAAACAGGTTCGTATGTTGGGTGTGCTGGCACAGAGCTGTCATCCAGGCACTGGGGAGGCAGAAACAGGAGGTTTGAGAGTTTGAGATCAGTCTGGGCTACAAAGTAAGACACTGTCTCAAAACAAAACGAAAGAGGGCCCAAGAGATGGCTCAGAAGTTAAAAGTGCATACTGCTTTTGCAGAGGACCTGGGTTCTATTCCAGTACAAACACTGGGTGGCTTACAACTCCCATAATTCAGCTCTAGGTGATCTGATGTGCTTTTCTGGCCTTTGAGGGAATACATAATACAGACAGAGAAGATAGATAGATGATACATACATACATAGTTTACTTTCCTAAAGCTGGATTTATGACATTCCTTAAGAAGACCAGATCCATTATGGAGCCTCGACAGCCAGCTGTAGCAGCAGATAAAGGGCAGTGGGTCACATACGTCTCACAGTTTCGTGGCAGTTCCAAGTGTCAAAGGCTGTGACTGTGTATAGCTCTGAGACTCAGTGGCAGTGATACCTGCAGTTGCTGTGGTCAGAAAGTGATAGTGTAGCAAGTCAGCTGAAATCCTCAGCCTCCATGCTTGGCTCAGCACAGCACCACCTTGCTGCCCAATGTTAGTGAATCCAGAACAGCCTTGTGCTGAGCGTGCCATCCCATAATCCCGGTACTCAGGAGGCAGGGGCAGGTGGATATCTGGGAATTTGAGACCAGTCTGTTCTACACAGCAAAAGCTGCAGGCCAGCCAAAGCTATGTAGTGAGACCCTGTCTCAGGGAAAAGCAAACAAACAAAAAACAGCCTCGGGTTAAGATGTGTTTTTGTGTTTTTAATACCATTTTCCAGATGAGAAACAGACTTAGACTTGGGGGGAGGGGGTTAGTCTCTGAGTCTCCTAGACAATTCTTGCAAAACAGGTTCTAATCCAGCACTGTCTCTTGCGTCCAGCCCCTCTTTGTCTTATTCCCCATGTGTTCATTTTATTTACTTTATATTTACATAAATTTTTATTTATTTTATTATTATTTTATTTTTAGTTATTTACATATATGTATATATTACAAATATCTTACTTTATATTTATTACTTTATATTTGCATATACACTCTGTCTCTCCTGCTCCTTGCCCTCCTCTCCTCCTCCTCCTCCTCTTTTCTCTCCTTCCTCCTCTCTGTGCATTTCCCTGTGAGCCTCTTTTACTCCATTTCTTTCCCTTGGTTAACGTCAGTGAAGAAACAGCAGAACGTTCTGTTAATGAACTCACACATCTTGACTAATGATCACAATCAGCAGGCATGAGTTTGCAGCCTAAGCCTTTTCTCATCCAGGGATACTTGTCCCGTTTCAAATCAGGTAGCTCTGGGGGACTGACAACCACTCATTCATCCAGCAAGCACTCATTGTATGCCTACTATATGCAGCACCCCATGAAAGCCTACTGTGTGCATCTGTATTGGCAACGCATCCCCTGTGATGACATTTCAGGACACAGAGGAGTTGGCGTGGTGAAACCAATAAATGTTAGATCAAAGACAGTGGACAAAAACTAAATATTTTATGCTGAGTGTGGGCCACACAGACAGAGCCGGCTGCACAAGTCAGACTTCCACTTTACAGAAGTTCAGGAAGTAAGGCATTTGCCACGCTAGCAGAGGACCTGTGTCTGGTCCCCAGGCAAGGTGTCTCATGCCTGTAACCTGCCCCACCCCACACTGTGGAGTCAGAGATGAGAATCCATGGGGCTAGCCTCACCTACTTGGGCAAGCCCCAGAGACCAGTAAGAGACCCTGTCTTAAAGGAGGTGGGCAGTTGTCTAGATGAATCACACCCAGGCCCCTCACCCAACCTCACTTCCCAGCCACACACATGAACACATTAAAGAAAGCATAGAAGTGGTGCATTTGAGATGGCCCAGAGGTCATATACACTAAGGGAACTGAAGCAGTCAGGGGTCACAACACCCAAGGGATGGGTGGAAATCCTCCTGACAAGACCTAACAGAGGTTAGGGTAGCCCATGGGTCTTCCTGGAAGGACAACCCCGGCAGGCGGAACAGCCAGGACGAAAGGCCTGAGGCGGAGTGTCCTAGTCTTAGTGAGGAACACTGAAACTGCACAGCAGGCAGAGCAAGAGAAGGTAAGAGGGAACGGAGGAAGCCAGGATGGTGACCGGCTACATGGGACAACAGACTCTAACCGTTCTAGAGTGGACGGAGAGAGGACATCTCCGAAAAACCAACCACAGCCAGGAATCAGCATGTAGACAGGCGTAAACTGGGACCTTTGGCCTCCCTCAAGATCACCATCAAACCTGGGCTTTTTCACGGTCAAATCCTCCTCGTCTTTATCTCAGAAACTGTGGAGCCGATTGTTTTCTTAAACTGAGGTTTGTTTTTTTTTTCCCCCTTTACATCTTTCCTGTTTTCTGAATGAGGCACCTCCCCCACCAAAAGAAAATTAGAGGGAAATAAACCCTAAGGCAGAAGGCACCTAAGGATTTCTCTGGGGCTCAGCCATTAATTTGCCTGAAGAGTATTTATCGAGAGCTCACTAAGCGCCGGGCGCCAGGCTAGGACGCAGCACTGCTCATGATGAGTCAGAATCCTGGGCTCGAGGGCCGATTGCTTTCAGCATGAGACACGATTCTGAGCGCAGCCAGAAGTAAAATGAGCTCAACACAGTCAGGAGCAGAATGGCGGGGTAGCCCCTTTGGCGGTTCACCTGTGTGGCGTGGCGCTGTTAACTGTTCCTAGGGAGATAGCAGAAGTCTGTTCACTCCATGTAGGGAACCATGAGAAGTGGGAGGAGTCATTCCACCAGAGTCCAGTTTCGCAAACCAACGAATTCACTGGGGTAACTCACAGGTATATATATGGGTGTGGAGACAGAGAAACGTGAACGAGGGAGGATTCCTTATAGGGAGCAAGGACATGACATGATGGTGAGTGTTGTCACCTTGACGGGACCTGGGATCACCTAGGAGACACATCTCGAGGCGTACCTGGGAGGGACCATTAGGCTATATTAGGCTCACTGAGTAGCCACCAAGGGGAACAAGCCATTCCCTAGTCCGGGGCCCTGTGCTGTATAAAAAGGAGAAACGAAGCCGAGCACAGCATGTCACTTGGCACTGTGGCAGCTGCTTCAGGCTCCTGCTGCCTTGACCTCCCCACCGTGAGCGACTGCACTTTGAGCTGACACCCTTTCCCCCCTGGAATGCTTTTGTCAGGAGGTTTTATCGCAGAGACTGTTTGCATGTAACATGTTGCCCGAAACAGCTGCTGTGCTGAGATGCGGTCCCAACCGAGAAGCTGAAAGTGAGGTGCTGGCCACCTCGAGAGGCTCACCCATCGGTGAACTCACACCTGCACAGACTGTGCTGGTCAGAGAGGCTGAGTGAGGAAGCAGGGCACCAGGGCTGCGTCTCTAAAGGGCATGATCTTTCCCTGTCCCTCTCTGCAACAAGCTGAGCAGCCTGAAACAACAGAAATCTGTTCTGTCCCAGCCCCGGAAGCCAAAGTCCAAGACCAAGATGTCAGCAGAGCCATGATCTTTCAGACACCTGGATGGGACCCTTCTGGTCTCTTCCCTAGCTCAAGATGGCTGATGCTCTTCCATCCCGGCCTTCACCTCCCATCACCCTGTCCGTCTGTGTGTCCGTTCTGTGGCCTGACTGCCCCCTTATAAGACACCATTGGTCACAGGATTAGTCCTGCCCCAATGGCTTCAGCCTGACATGGTAACCCAGCAGAGACTCTGGGTGTTACACAGGATCTGGGAGTTCTGGCTTAGACACCTTCCCAGGAGACTGTATGAGCCATGGACAGTGAGCATTTTATTTTTGCCTCTCTGGGCCTCAGTTTCCCAGGTGAGAGGACAAATGATTGTATACTCCTTCATGGAATTCACAAGAAGATTTTAGTCAGTTTCACTAGGCCAGAATTCTACATGTGCATTCACACAGCCCTTGTCAAGGAGTTCACTGTGAACAAGTCCAACTGAGGAGGGGGGTTACCTTGTCACAAACGGGGCCCCGTACCGTCCCTCCACCAGCCCACTTTGTCCCCATCTGAGCCACCTGGTGTGACAGCCCAGAGCCCTCCTTCTAGCCGGCTGCTGCTGGCTCTGGCTCCCAGTGCTATATTTAGCCCGAGGAACTCGAACGAGGAGCTCTCAGCTCCGCAGTGCCGAGAGGAACACAAAACCGTGCGGCCTTCTGTCCAGCATATTCCAATGACTTCATTCTTCAGAATCTTTCAAGAGCAAAGCACTGGGATATTGGGGCTTGGCAGAACAAGGGTGTGGACTAGGGCCTCACACATTTATTTTCTCCAGATTCCTGTCTGTGCTCATGATTAAAAGTGGCTATTTGTTTTATTTGATTAAAACATTAACGATAAATGTAGTTCCTTTTTTAAATATTTTTTCAAGATTTATTTATTTACATATCTATGTGTTCTGTCTGCATGTGTGTCTCCATAGCCAGGAGAGGGCATCAGATCCCACTGTAGATGGTTGTGAGCTACCATGTGGTTTCGGGGATTGAACTCAGGACCTCTGGCAGAGCAGCCAGTGCTCTTAACCACTGAGCCATCTCTCCAGCCCATAATGTAGTTTCCAATTATTTGGGGGGATTTGTTCGTTTGTTTGTCTATATATTGCAGAAGACAGAGCCCAGATTCTTATGCATGCCAGGGCTCTGCTGCTAAGCCACACTCCCGGCCCTGTCTTAACTTTTCAATTTTTTTAGACAGGGTCTCACTATGCAGTCCGGCTTGCCTGGAATTCTCTATGTAGACAAGGCTTGGATTAAGGCACTTGGTTAATTTTTGAGACAGTCTGTGCTGCCTGGGTTGACCTTACACTCCTGGGCTCACGTCATCCTGCCTCAGCTTCCCATGTAGCCGAAGTCACAGGTATGCAAGTACCTGTGTTCGCCTTTTCTTTGCATTCATGCTGTGTCTGGCAACAGAGTGTTACTCGCTGTTATGTGACACTATTCAGGGAGAGATCTATTCATGTCAGTGGGGAACCGAAGTATGGGTACCACTAAAGCCCAATCTGGGGACCCGATGTGTTTTACTGGGGTTACTTACAAGAATATGAGTGAGGAGTGAAACTGACTCGCAAAGAGCCCACCCCAGCAACGGTGACAGCGCATGAGCCCTGGAGACCTGGAGACATGGAGTGCACTGTACCTGCAGCCAAGTCAACAGGTGGAAGTCCATCTCTCAGGCAGCACAGTGGTCTGAGTCTCTCCCAAGTAGCTTGGCTGGTCTCTGCTTCTTCCAGGCAGCTCAGCTCACCTAAGCTTGGGCAGTTTCTAGGCAGTTCAGCTTGTCTGAGCGTCTCTCAGCAGCTCTTACTCACTTACACTTGGGAAGGAGGAGCCTAGTGAATCTGGTCAGTTTCCAGGGCTTCTTGAAGCTTTTGAGTTGTTTACTTCCTGAATTTAAGGAGCTTCCCCGCAAGATGGAATGTTCTACTTCTCCTTAGAACATCCTGTGTCGTATTAAGAAACTTCCCTCTGAGGTGGCTGTTTTTATTCTCAGTGGAAATTGCTATACAACACATGCATACTGTGTCTGACTGTGGAGTCACACATGCATGCTGTGTGTGGAGATTTTCATTTGGCATTGTTTTAGCCCAGCTTCCATCACAACCATCCCTGTGGTAACCCATCATCAGACAAAATCGCACTCCTGTATATTGCCTCCTGATGTTGTATTCAGTTGTTCACAGTTCAGGGCATTCTTCTGGTATTCTTTGTGAACATTCTTGTGTGTGCCTAGGGTAAACATAGGTTCATAATTCCATTTGGTAACCATATGGGAGTGGCATGACTAGGGCTTAGTGACGCACCAGTCAGTTTGAGTAGAAATTGTTGAGTTATTTCTCAGAGTAGTTGTACTCTGTCCTGTCAAAACTTATGTGTTCTCTTGGTGTAAGCGTGCCTGACTGTCATCCCAGGCAGGAGGATCAGAGATCTAAGGTCATCCTGGCCAACATTATGATACCCAGCCTGAGAAAACAAACAGATTTTGAGTATGTGGTTCAGTTCTAGAGTATGTGTGTCACCCACAAGGTACTAGACTTCATCTCTAGCATCACAAAAACAAAAGCAAACAAGAACAAATTGTAGTGAAAATCTTACCACCACCTCCAGTAGCTCAGAATGTGATTTTATTTGGAAATAATCGTTGCACATGTAATTCATTACATTGGGGTCAGTAGATGTCCCTAAACCAATATGACTGATTTCTTTATGAAAAGGGTAAATACACACACACACACATACACACACACACACACGAAGCAAACCATGTTAAGATGAAGGCAGAGTTAGAAGTGGGTGTCACAAGATGGCCAGAAAAAACACCAGATGCCTATAAAGAAACAGAAAACAGATCTTCTCCCAGCCTTCAGAAAAACCAACCATGTCCACAAATTGAACTTAGAGTTCCACCCTACAGAACTGTGAGATAGATTTCTATTTTTTACTCCATTCAATTTGTGACTTTTTGTTACAGCAGCAAGACACTAATGCTGTCCTTGTGCAATCATGACCTGAAAGTTGAGTTGCTCCACACCCTCACCAGTAACTGGTGACATTAATCTTTTTGTTTTAGCTTTCCTCCTATAGTATTTATGTTTACTTCAAAAGGTGAGCTTTTAAAGCCACACTTAAAAGCCCTGTAATTTCCAAGTGCCACAGCTGATCAAACACTGGCAGGATCCACTTTCCCCAGACTGTATGAGAATCTTCTCCAGCACACAGGTTAGGTCCGCAGATTTGAACATTCAAACTCCACATCTGGCACTCTGTGACTCTGAGCTGGTTGTTTGTGTTTCTCAGCCTCCATCCCAGTTGTAAAACTGCACATGGTGATTACAAAGGGCCTCATGAAGAGGAAACAAGTGAATTAATAGAGGTGATAGGCTTAGAGGAGGATGGGCACATGATAAATACTCTCTTAGTGCTCACACCAGTCATCCCTACAGCCAACTTCCTCCTCGTCCCCTTCCCTCTCCTCCTTCTTCATCCTCTTCATTTTCCGTATTTGTCTTCACTTCCTCTTGTTCTCCTCTGTCAGTTTTCTGTCCTCCACTTCAAGAGTGTTCAATCCGTGGACCTCTTTTTCCTGCAGAATCAGTTGGGAACGTCCTAAAGATGGTTTTGTGTTGTGATTCTCATCACATTCCAGGGAGTGGAGGAGAGCCTGAGGGAGAGGCTTGTGGCTCTGAATTCACCAGGCCATGAGACTCTGTAGCCATATGCTTCCTCTAAGGAGAAATGGTGACTATGTAGAGACAAGTGTGGGAAACAGAGATTCATTCTTTTTTTCATTTCAGTGGTGTGTGTGTGTGTGTTTCCCTCTCATTTCAGACTCAGGTCCAAAATCCTCTTAGGCATCACCTGGGCTCCCAGATGCCTTGAGAACTGTGTGTGACATGAGAGAGCTTTGTCCCCTGGTGGTACCTTGGCGATATTCCCGACCATCTAAGGCAGTGGTTCTCAACCTTCCTAATGCTGCGACCCTTTAATACAGTTCCTCGTGTTGTGGTGACCCCAACCATAAAATTATTTTCGTTGCTACTTCATAACTGTAACTTTGCTGCCGTTACAAATTGTAGTGTAGATATCTGATATGCAGATGGTCTTAGGTGACCCCTGTGAATGGGTCGCTCAACCCCCAAAGGGGTTAGGACCCACAGTTGAGAACTGCTGATCTAAGCTTTACCCTCCATGTCCCTCACTTGGCTTCCAGAGTGCCAGGATTCCACAGGTCAAGAACGTTTGAAACAAAATCACAGGAGGCACGAAGCTAACCCTGTTGCTCCTCGTAAGTCCCCCCTGGGCTCCACTCAAGTCTCACATGCTTTCCCATTTTGCACTCTGCAGAGCAACGATGCCTCAGGGAACACTTGGAACTGGTTGTACTTCATTCCCCTCATCATCATCGGCTCCTTTTTTATGCTGAACCTTGTGCTGGGTGTGCTATCTGGGTAAGTCTCTGCTGCTCCGCCCTCCATCCCACTCTTCCTAATGAATAAACGTCTCTCCTAGTTTTCAGTCAGCAAGACTCTCATTAGAAGCCACGGACAGCTGCATAGATTGTGTACTTCTGGGGCAGCCTATGAGGAAGCCCTTACTGGTTTTCTTGTCTGTTGTTTTTTTATTTTATAAACTCAATACTTTGGGGTGCTGGGGAGATAGCTCAGCAATTAAGAGCACTAGCTGCTCTTCCAGAGACCCCAGGTTAACCCTCGTGACTGAATAACAGCCATCTGTAACTCTAGTTCCAGGGACTCCCAACAACCGTTTCTGACCTCCAGGCATACATGCTGTACACAGACATACATGCAAGTAAAACACCCATACACATAAAAATACAAATAAATAGATCTTTAAAAAAATAAATAAAACAAATAAATAACAAGCTATGAAGCTATGGGTGGTGGTTCACACATATAATTCCAGCACTAAGGAAGTTGAAACAGGAGGATTGCCAGGAATTTCCTTTGTAGTTAGTTCCAGGCCAAAACAGTGAGATCCTGGCTCATAAAAACAAAGCAAAGCTGGAAAGATGCTCCGAGTTAATGCCTGCTGCTAGTCGGATCCTGTTCATGTGCATCTTTGATTCCAGCACGCTGGAGGCAAAGGCAGGTGGATCTCTGGGAGTTCAAGGCCAGACCGGTCTACATCGTGAGACCCTGTCTCAAAAACAGGAAGGGGTGCTGGAGAGAGAACTCAGCTGTTAAGATCACTTACTGTTCTTGCAGAGGACATGGGTTTGGTTTCCGGTACCTTATATGATAATTCACAGCCATCCAGAATCAGTTCCAAGGGTCTGGTGCCTATTCTGATGTCCTTGGGCACCACACATACCTGGTACACACACAAACATGCAGGCAAAACATTTGCACATATATAATAAACTTAAAAGGGAAAAAAAAGAGTGGTTACTGCTATCTCAGAGGACCCAAGTTCAGTTCCCAATACCCACATCGGGCAGCTTATGTCACTCCAGTTGTAGTGAATCTGACACCCTCTTCTGGCCTCCAAGGACACCTGCACAAATGTGGAACACACACATACATGTAAATAAAAATTATAACTCAGCATTTTAAACACATTTTCCTAACACAAATGGCTCCCAAATCCCCAGAATTACTTTAATTTTTAAAAAAAAACTAAATTATAAATAGATTTTATATTCTCACTCATGAAGTCTGGGGGTGCATAATGTAGCTCGCTGCTGCCAGGAGCAACCCCAGATTCTCCAGGTTCCACCGTGACATCCTCATCCGGGACTTTTGCTGACAGATAGTTCATGTCTCAAAATAACTGCCTGATACTCACAAGATGGCCTCCCTGTGATCTAAACAGGAAGGAGAGCTGCTGAAGGCAAAAGAAGGCTGGAAGTGTTGTTAGCTAGGAGTGTTCTGGGAGAATGAATCGAATGTGTGGCAGCTGTAGTTGGCTTAGCTTCAAGCTCTTGGCTTTTTGATCCAGATGTGTGGGGGCACTGGGAAGTGTGTGCACTGACAGAAACACCCAGCCCTGTAAGATTAAGTCTCCCTCCTAGAGGACTGCCTTCTGTGTCGAGAACCACCGCCCTTCACGGAAACCCCGAACACACATGGGCCTCCTAAATTTTTCCTAACAACAGAATCTGGTTTGGCTTGGTTTGGTTGGAGTCAGGGGAGTGTTTTTTCAGTTTGTTTGTTTTCAAGACAGGGTCTCATGTAGCCCAGGATGGTCTTAATCTAGCCAGGGGTGATCTTGAGCATATGATTCTCCTGCCTCCCTGTTCCGAATGCTGAGATAACAGGCGTGCTCCACCATAAACAGGCTTATGCCCTGCTGGCTCTGCGAATGCTAGACAAGTACTCACCGACTGAATCCCATCACCGGCCAACCTCTGGCTTCTTTGTGCTTCCTCAGGGAGTTTGCCAAAGAAAGGGAACGCGTGGAGAATCGGAGGGCTTTTCTGAAGCTAAGAAGACAACAGCAGATTGAACGTGAGCTCAATGGATACATGGAGTGGATCTCAAAAGCAGGTGAGGTCCTTTCATCGTGGGGTCTGGGAGTGGATCTCCCAGGCCACAGACAGCCCAGGGCCACACCTGCAATTTGAAGAGGCCTACGGGAGGGGGATGATGGGAGGAGAAAAGAGGATCTGAATCGCAAGCCCCAGATGTTAGCAGCAAGAATCCACAACTGAGCAGGGCCTGTGGTGCACATCTGTAACCCACCACTGGGAGGCTCTGCTGGTTCGCTTTTTGTTACTGTAACAAACCAAAAGGGTTGACTTTAGCTCACACTTGAGAGAAGGCAGGACAGGAGGAGCTCAAGGCAGAAACCTGGAGGCTGCAATTGAACCAGAGTCCCTGGAGGGACACTGGGTAACACTGATTCCTGGATTGCTCTGCATACTGAAAAGACAGGAGCCCAGTAGCTCCTCTGTCCTCAGGAATGGGTGCCTTGGCAGTCCCAGTATGGTACCAGATGCCTGGCATGGTGACACATGCCCTTAATATGAGGCAGAGGCAGAAGCAGATAGATTTCTGTGAGTTCAAAGCCAGCCTGGTCAACATAGTGAATTCCAGATCAGCCGGGCTATGTAGAGGGACCCTACCTCAAAAAAAAAAATCTGGTACCAAAAACCTGGAAAGTTCCTGGAGAGGCATTTTGTCCCCAGTCCGTGATGTTATACCAACCCAATTACAGTTATAACAAAGCACCTGAGGCAGACCAACTTTATAAAGAGGTCTAGTGTCTGCTGCTTCCTTACTGCCGTGATGAAAGCAGTGTAAGGGAGAGAGGACTCATTTTGGCTCACAGTTCCAGAGTGTTAGAGTCCGTCAGGGTGGGTAGACTCCATTATGGAGGCTTAGAGTCCGTCATTGGGGGGTAGACTGCATCATGGTGTGTTAGAGTCCATCACAGTGAGTAGACTCTGTTATGGTGGATAGACTCAGCAGCAGGAAGGGGAGGCCTGGTAGCAGGAGCAGGAGGCTGGCTGGTCATATTACATTCACACTCAACAAGCAGAACCAAGAAGTGGGGCCTGGTTGGAAGCCTGAAGACCCACCCCCAGTGACTCAGCAACCTCCCCAAAAGCCACCATCTGAGTACCAAGAGTTCAAATGTGTGAGCCGGTGGGGATGTCTCACATCTGACCACAGAAATAAGCTCCTAAGGATCAAGGTCATGGCTTCATGGAGGGAAGCCTGGGGAAGACTCTAGGTCTTGTGGTGGGCATGGTGGAGCTGGGACATAAGAGAGAGCTATCACTCCGACAAAGAAGTGAGACAGACCAAGGGCAGGCTTGCTCTGGCGGCCGACTTGTGCCGAGAGCTCGGATGTCCCACAAGAGCCCTCTTAACTCCTTCCAAGGATGCATATCCTGTAATTTAAGGTCCCACCACCCAAGCACTGTTCTGCGGGGTGAAGCCCAGCTGCCTCAATCACATCCTAACTCCCTCAGCTGCCAATCAAGCCCACCGCCAGGGTCCTTTCTTCAGTCCTTGGAGATCACTTCCCTGGAAAGCCCTTTAGGCAGGACCTTAACTCTGCTCTTCTCCTCAGAAGAGGTGATCCTCGCGGAGGATGAGACAGACGTGGAGCAGAGGCATCCTTTTGATGGTAACTGCTCTGAGCCCAGCATGAAGGCGGGTCCCAGGGGAGTGGGGTTGGCTGGAGCTGGGCACAACTGACTTGTTCAGGCCAGGGAGAGATGTGAGACTTTGGGCCATGCAGGGAGGTTTAAGTAAATCAGGACTGGGCCTCTGGAAGGAGTTTCAGAGCCTACAGCAGGAAGGCTTTTCCTTTTCTCCTTTAATTATGTGCCACAGCTTTTCTCTTCCGTAAGATAGATGTGCTGGTGCCAGGAAATGGCTCTAGGGGTGCAGGCATTGTGTCCGAGCCTAATGATCTGAGTTCCATCCTTAGAACCCCACATGGGAGAGAAGTAGAGAAAGAAGTGTGTGTGCACACATGCACATACATACATGTACACACACACACACACACACACACATACACACACACACGTGTTACTAATAACGAAAGAAAGAATTCCGTGTCCTGGATAGAGGTGTGGACTGGTGACAGAGTACTTGCATAAAGTTCTGTTTCATCATCAGCACTGCCAAGAAAAACAAAGTGGGGGGGGGGGGCAGGGGAGGAATAGATGAGCGCCCACTCCCCACTGTCCCTAATATGATCTACTCCAACCAGTCAGATCACATGGCTCAGCTGCTTCCTAGATCCCGGCTCTACCCAGCAGAGGTTTCAGGAGACGCACGGGAAGCAGTAGAGAACAGACATGGACCAAGTACAGGGTCATATGTGTGTGAAAATAGCCTACTATTTGGGGGAGTCTGGAGAGGCGGCTTCTCAGATAAAAGCCCTTGCTGCTCTTCCAGAGGACCCAGGTTCCTGTCCCGGCACCCGTATCGAGTGACTCAGAACACCCTCACCCCAGCGGTGTCCACAAGCACCCTACTCTGCAATGTCCACAAATGCACATACACTTGATTTCTTTTCAGACGTTTCTTTAAAGACCACTATTTGGTGAAGTAAGAGAAAACATACATTAGGGATAGCAAAATGCCCGAAGGAAGTGGAGAATCGTAGATCTTTTATTTGGGCACAGGAAGTGATTCCCTGTGGGGGTTCTAAGTCTGTTAGAGTGTATATCTGCTGGAGAGCTTTGGGGAACAAGCTTCAGCACTGGGCAGCTGTCTCGGGGCTAACTGGCCCAGCACACGTGTGCTAGGTTAAGGGAAGGGCTGAGTCTCCTGTCTCAGGACTTCTAGGAAGTGAACCTTTCTCTCAGTTTAAAAATAGACCAGAGTCAGCGTATGATGCACACCTATAATCTCAGCACTCCAGAGGCAGAAGCAAGTGGATCTCTGTGAGTTCCATGGCAGCCAGTGCTTCATAGTGAGACCCTATCTCAAAAACAAACAGGGATTGTTTAAGAGCACTGGCTGCTCTTCCAGAGGACCTAGGTTTAATTCCCAGTAGCACCTACAGGATGGTTCACAACTTTCTATAACTCCAGTCCCAAAGAATCTGATACTTTCTTCTGGCTTCTGTGTGCCTTGCACACATGTGTTGCACAGACATACACACAGGCAAAACACCCGTACACACAAAATAATAATTGTTAATTAAAATAAACAATAAAAACAGACCAGATTGAAAATGGTGTTTCTGAGCCTCTCAAGCTGCACAGTACTAGAATCTTGTCTGGACTCCTTAAAGCAAAGGGACCTTACCTTCCCCAGTGGTGGCCTGCACGTGTGTACAGTGGGCATGGCAGTACGCTATGTCTGCCGCCATCCTGGCATAAAAGGGTAACGCCGTCTTCTCTCGCCATGTTTCCCTTGTTGGAGCTCTGCGGAGAGCTACTCTGAAGAAAAGTAAGACGGACCTGCTCAACCCTGAGGAGGCGGAGGACCAGCTGGCTGACATCGCGTCTGTGGGTAAGTCCCTCCCTCTGTACCAGTCACTGTCCATCACCTAGGAGGGGAAGGCTGAGCCCCAGGGGCTGGGCGGCTGGATGTGGGCCTTAGAATTGCTTCTCACCCTCTCACTGTCTTGGAAACTACATTATGATGAAATCAGCAACCCTCTCATTTGCTTTTTTAGTTTATTTGGGGGTTTTGTGTTTTGTGTTTTGTACCTGGCTGGATCCTTTCTCCTAATGCCATTGTAGTGTCTCAACTAAATGAGCCCCATAAATCTCTATTGTAGGCGTAAGTCCAAACTTTCTCATTGACACCCAGCCCCAGTCAGTGAGCAGGCTCCTAGTTACCTTGGCTAAGTCCATTACACTGAGTGTCTCTACTCCAAAATATTCTGCATAGCAAGGCATGGTGACACACACCTTTCATCTCAGCATTCAGGAGGCAGGGCATCTGATCTGGGTCTATGAGTTAGAGGCCAGCCTGCACTGCATAATGAGTTCCTGGCCAGCTGGATTACACAGTGAGACCCTGTCTCAAAAACAAACATAACAAAATCCTCTGTACCTGAACTGTTTGAAGTATTTCCAGATTTGGGAATGTTTCCATATATATCAGGCGGTGTCTTAGGCATGGGACCAAAGTCTAAACACAGCGTTCATTTATTTTCCATAAACAGAGATCAAAGGTAATTTTAGATTCCTTTAAAAATACTTTTGTGTGGCCAGGTATGGTTGTGCATGCATTTAATCCCATCATATGGGCCTCTCTGAGTTCCAAGATAGCAAGAGTTACATGATGAGAATGTCTCAGAGTAGGATAATAATAATGATGATGATGATGATGATGATGATGATGATGATAATAATAGTAAAAACAATATTGTGGGCAGGCAAGATGACTCAGCAGGTAAAGGTGCTTGCCCCTAAGTTTGATGGCCTGAGTTCAATACGAGCCAGTATGGTGAAAGGAGAGATCTGACTCTCACAAGTAGTCCTCAGACCCCCACGGTCACTGCACGGTACACACAGGCACACTGTGAGCAGATGGCATTGTGATTTTAACAAACGTGTGCAGGAAAAGTTGTAGATATTTAAATCTTGTGTTTATTATCTTGTTGTGTATGATACATTAGGGGGGCCGCACACCCCATAGCGCTGTCCTGGAAGTCAGAGGACAGCTCTGGAGTTCTACAAAGCACGTGGCCCGTCTTGCCAGCCCCTATATGGACTTTTCCACACACGGTGTTGTGAGGTGTGCCGAGGTTTAATACTGGGAGCACGGAGTGTTTGGATCTTCGGATTAGGAATGTCAGTCTGGGGTCACTGGCCACCAAGTTGGGGATGGGTGCTGGGTTTGAATCCAGCTGAGTTCAGCACAAGACAGAAGCAGAGTTCCCACTCGTGGGAACGTTGCCACTCAGGGAGAACACACATGAAACAGAGATTCGGGGCCAAGGAATGGCTCAGTCAGTAAGTGCTTGTCCCCAAACCACAAAGACCTAAGTTCAGCCCTCAAACCCACACCCAACCTGGGCAGAGCAGAGCATGCTTGTGGTCCCAGCGCTGGCGACAGGAGACGCTGGCCGCCAGTCCAGCCCAATCAGTGAGCGCCAGGCCAGTGAGAAACCCAAACTCAAAGGAGGTAGGTGGCCTTCCTGAGGGTGTCACCTCAGGCTGTCCTCCAGCATCCAAACACATGTGCACCCACAGACGTGAACATGCAGACACACAGACTCACATATTAGAACCAAACCAAAGGGAGTCAGGAGGCGGACTGGCAGATGAAGGTGCTTGCTGCCGAGCTTGGCTGAGGCCGATTTTCCTGCAGTCTGACCTCTGACCTCTGACCTCCACATGTACACTGTGGCACAGGAGACCTTTGTCACAAAATAAGTTAATCAATTAGTAATGCAAATTTAAAATTTTTAAAAACACACACTTCTCGGAGGAGGCGGCATTGGGTTGAGCGTTGAGGCTGATGGAAGGAAGAATTGTTGAAAGACGTCTCTTCAACAGTTAGCACAGTGGCCAAGCTTATCAGGCACAGAGCAGCGTGGAGATCCGTGCACCCCTCTTTTCTCCCCCATGTCACCATCTCTCCTCTCAGAGCTCTCTGATCCCACGGATGGCGCTACCAGATGATATCTGCCTCCTCACCAGTTTCTCTGAGGAGGAGCGCCTGTGCAGGCTCACAGTTACTCTCCACACCCTATGGGTGTGCTCCTGGGGATAATTACAGGATCAAAGACATGAATGGCTTCCCAGCTGCTGACTCCCTAAGCCATTCCCGCAAATAACAGGACGCTCATTCATGAACTTGCCCTGACACGGATTCTCACCAATCCCCACCCCCACCACCCCTCCACCCCTCCCCCACCTTGGCTGTTGTATATTCCCTTTCCCAGCTAAAGAGGTTTATAATGCTGCTTTAAAGCTGGTTTTCAACTTCTGGCCCAAACACGCTTGTATTTATAAAGACTGTTATTTCTGTTTCCGTCTGGGCACACCTGGTCATATCATTAGAGAAGGTGCTGCAAATGTCTCTTTTTGCTTCATACAGTTAGCCCGTGTAGCTCCCCCACCCCACCCCTGCGCTTTTTTTTTTAATGACACACAGGATCTCACTGTGTACCCATGACTGATCTGGACCTCATAAAGATCTACCTGCTTCTGCCTCCCGTGAATTTAAAGTGTGGGCCACCATGCCTGGCCTTCTACTTTTTTAAAAAATTACATTTGTCAGGAAATAGAGATGGCTCAGAGGTTAAGAGCACTGGCTGCTCTTACAGAGGACCTGGGTTCAATTCCCAGCACCCACATGGTGGCTTACAATCACTTGTAACTCCAGCTCCAGAGAGATCTGACATCCTTTTCTGCCCTCTCCAGATACACACAGTGCCTTTACATGCATGAGACAAAACTCTCATACACGTAAGGTAAAAATAAATCTGCCAGATGTGGAGGCACATGCCTTTAATCCCAGCACTCAGGAGGCTGGGGCAGGTGGATCTCCATGAGTTTGAGGCCAGCCTGGTCTGCCTAGAGTTCCAAGTCCAAGGCTACATAATAAGACCTTGTCTACAAATAAATATGTGTGTGTGTGTGTGTGTGTGTGTGTGTGTGTACATACATACATATACATGTATGTATTTATGTGTATATATGTACATGTAGGAAGCATGTCACCATACATGTGTGGAAGCCAGAAGACAACTTGTGGAAGTAGGTTCTGTCTTTCCACCCTGTGGGTCCAAGAGATGAAATTTTCTATCTTGATAGGCAAGCATCTTTTGTTGATATTGCGGTGTACTTCGGAACCGAGTTGAGACCTTGTGAATCAGATGGGTGCCCACTCTTAGTGAGTTTCTAGTCTTCACCCTTTGTTCTAACAGACATGAAAAAGTGGTCCAACCTCATGCTGACAAGGATGAGGTGAACTGACACTCTGGGATGCTCTTGGTGAGGGCATAAATCTGAAATGTTCCTGGTTTATTTGTGATATATCACTTGGCATTTTTAATTATAGGTCAATTCCTTGACCTGTTTATGCAACTTTGATTTATTTGTTTGCTTGCTTTTGCGGAGCTGAGGGCACGGCCCTAGGAGTGCCTTGAAGCCCGCTCTCGTACCCAGCTCCATCCTCAACCCCTTCATTTACTGTTAATTCTTCACAAGTGATTTCTTCTCTTGTGCGGGAGGCATGCACCCCAGCGGCTCTGGCAGGATCGTTTCTAATGTTTGAAAACTTAAAAGCAAGGGCCAGAGTGGGGCTCACAGGAAGTGCTTGCTCAGAGTGCATGAGGCACTGGGTTCTACTCTTAGCACCATAAAATCAAACAAAGTGAAAAGCCGGGGTGAGCTGGGAGGTGGCTCGGGAGCAAAGCCTTGCCTTGGGAGAGCGAGGACCTGCGTTTGAATCCCCAAAACAATGGGAAGCCAGGGTCAGTAGCACGTGTCTGCAGTTCCAGTACTCCAGTGAAGTAGGATGCAGAGACAGATGCACGCCGAGAAACTCAAAGGTCAGCTAGCCAGCAGTGAACAGCGAGAAGACCCTGTTTCAACGGGCATGATGGCACACACATCTAATACCAGCACTGAGGAGGCAGAGGCAAATGGATCTCTGTGAATTCAGGACTATACCGGTGTACTCAGTGAGTTCCAGGCCAGCCAGGGCTACATAGTAAGACCCTATCTAAGACAAACGATAGACAAAAACCCTTCTCAAACAAGGTGGAAGGTGAGGTCGGACACCCTAAATTGTCCTCCATGTAGGTACCATGTGAGTGAGTGCAAGCTTGTACGCTTCAAACATGCACACGCAGAAAAACATTTTTGTTAAAAAAGAAAAGCCAGTATCTTTCTAAATGGGCCCCAAGCACGGTCTGTGGTTTGATATCCTGTGACAGGTTCTGCCCAGGCAGCAGATCTGTCCAGCCACAAAGGAGAGGACCCTATGCTAACAGGATTTCCTAGGCTACCCAGAGGGGATATCTGGGATCCTGGAGCTCTGAGAAGGAAACTCAATAGCTGTGTCAAGTTGACAAAAACCCACGAGCACGTCCCTCCAGGCCCATCTCATAAAGTGTCCACCACCTTCCGTTTATACTAGAGGCTGGAAGCATTTAAGATGCAGATCATAACAGTAAGGTAATGCACATGGTAATTGGCTCAAGCTAGCCATGGTGCATGTCCAAAACCGCCCAGAGACTGCAGACAGCGCAGCAGCAAGAACACTCGCTGCCTTTGTGAGACTCTGGTTCCATTCCCAGCACCCACATCCTGTAGCTTACAACAGCTCCAGGGTATTTGACATCCTTTGCCAGTCCATGTGGGCACAAACCACCCCCCACACACACACACATACACACATACACACACACACACACACACACACCACATCACATCACAATATTTAAAAATAATTATTACATTCCATTTAAATAAAAACAAAAGTTTGGTGTATATGATGTGTGCATACATGTGTGTGCAGGTATGTGTACCCTGCCTACATGTAGAGGCCAGAGGAGGACAGAGTCCTGCTGTATCACCCCCATGTCCGTGTCTGTGGGTGCACATGTGTTTGGATGCTGGAGAACAGCCTGAGGTGACACCCTCAGGAAGGCCACCCGCCTCCTTTGAGATGGGGACTCTCACTGGGCTGGTGCTCACTGACTGGGCTGGACTGGCGGCCAGCGTCTCCTGTCGCCAGCGCTGGGACCACAAGCATGCTCTGCTCTGCCCAGGTTGGGTGTGGGTTTGAGGACTGACCTCAGGTCTTTGTGGTTTGGGGACAAGCACTTACTGACTGAGCCATTCCTTGGTCCCCGAGTCTCTATTTCATGTGTGTTCTCCCTGAGTGGCAACGTTCCCACGAGTGGGAATTCTGCCTCTCTCTTGTGCTGAACTCAGTAACTAATAAGAGCAGCCCCCCATGAATACGTCCCCAGTGACCTTCAGCTGATCGCTCCTAATCCAGACATATAAAACACAATGAGCTCCAAGCAGCCAGCCACACAGCTGTGAGTGGGAAAGTCCATGTCCATCACTCGGGAGTTGGTCCTGTCACTTCCGGGAGGCCTTTGGAGCACGCAGTGCCCATGCCAGGAGTCTGTCACACAGCACCCTGCTCCATCCTGCTTTCCCGTGTGACCTCCCATTGATGGGCACCCTCACTGAGGGCCACGCTGAATCTCACCCTCTCCATCCTCTCCCTGGCAGGGTCTCCCTTCGCCAGAGCCAGCATTAAAAGCGCCAAGCTGGAGAACTCGACGTTTTTCCACAAGAAGGAGAGAAGGATGCGTTTCTACATCCGCCGTATGGTCAAAACCCAGGCCTTCTACTGGACCGTGCTCAGTCTGGTAGCCCTCAACACGCTGTGCGTCGCCATTGTCCACTACAACCAGCCCGAGTGGCTCTCCGACTTCCTCTGTGAGTGCCGCCTGCAGACGTTCGCCCTCTGCTGGCTTCTGCTCCTCCTTTGGCCCGTCCCGAACCTGCCCCTACCCACGGCCATTTCCGCTGCTGAAACGGGCCACACAGCTGCTGCCACAGCGGAGCCCGCACTAGACTGGTATTAGCAGGAGGCAGGAGGCAGCTGAGGAGACAAGGATGAAGGGTTCTTTAGATCAGGGTCTGGGGGTAAGGGCATGGTGCCACCTGCTTAGCTCGGGGCAGAACCTCAAGGAGAGTGACCTGGAGTGTGCGCTGGAGCCTGCGGTCACACCCACAGCCAGGAAGCAGAGACAGGCGCGCAGAGACATCAGACAGAGAAGAGAGAGAGAGGAGAACTGGCGAGATGGCTCGGTGGGGAAGGGTGCTGGCGTCACGCCCCGGAAACCTGCGCTGACTTCCGGGACCCACGTGGTAGAAGGAAAAAGAGACTTCCGAAAGTCCTCTGACTCCTCAGGAGCACTGTGGCGTGGGCATGTACACACACAGAGACAGAGAGACAGAGAGACAGAGAAAGAGAGAGAGAAGTAAAAAGAGGCACAGAAAGTTAGAGAATAGAGACAGGCAGAGCTACATATAAATGCAAAGATGTGAGATACAGTGAAATCGAGACAGATTCAGAGTGAGACAGACAGACACAAAGCAAGGCACGCTGCTAATGCCCTAAGGGCCTACTAGGCCCCACCTTTTAAAGCCCCACACTGGCTTCAGTGTTCCCACTCTACAGTGCAGCCTCCATGACGTGGGCCTCTGGAAGGGATACAGAACACACCAGCCTTGCCCAGCCCATCTTCCTCACAGTTCTGAGAGTCCAAAGCTGGAAGTCAGGCTACTGCTTCTAAGATACAGGAACACGGGTGAAGCACAGAGAGAGGTGATAAGAGACCACAAGAGAGCCACACAGAGACAGTGGCGTGTGTTTAACCCTGAGAGCGCCGCTCAGTGTCCTGTGATATGCACTTTTGAGACGGGAACCTTAAAACCACACGCAGTCCCTCTGCTCCCTCTCTCCAGTGCTAGCCTTTGAATATGAGGTTTACACATAGTAGGCAGGAGCTCTACCACAGAGCCACGCCCACAACCCCACACTGGGGGATTCTAGGCCATTGCCCCCTGCCCTCTTCTTTGTTCAAACTTCTATTTTCTTCTCTTCCTGTTCCTTTTGTCTCCCATCTGCCTGAGACTCATTTTTAGAAGACCCTTCTAACAAATGTGAGCGTGTCTTGCTTTCTCAGTGGATACCAGGACCCTCAAGGTTTTGTCCTCTGGACTCTTCATAGATTTCAGAATTTGCCTAAATGGAGCATGGGCACCGGAAGGTGGGAGCCCCCAAAACTGGAAAAGCTCTAAGGAATCAACAGAAGAGGGTGTGGGCCTGGCAAGGGTGTGGACGGCCGGCTCTCCCCTGGAGGCCCCTGAGAATCTTTTTCGCCTTCTGGGCGCCTTCTTCTGGAGCCACAGGCTGTCCTTGTTCAGGCGTGGCCTGGGACAGCTATTAAGGATGATCATGCTTTTGACCTAGAAAGACCCAAATTCTAGTCCAGAGGACTGTTTCCTTGAACTTCGTGGTCCCCAGGCCTGTTGTCTGACCCCACAGGACATCCCAAGGGGACTGTTCTTCCTCTGGGCCTGACCTGCTTCCGAGTCGCATAATTGCATCTGGTCCCTCTGGAGCTGAGCAAATGAGGCTTTTTACTTCTCGTTATGACCTCTTCTTGCAGACTATTTTTACTCGCCTATTTTCCTCCACTAATCAACTTGTAGTCTGTCCTGGTTAAGGAACCTGGGGATTAGGACTGCCTGTCTGGAGGTTTTGATGTCTGTAGACATCTTTTGGTTTGCCCCCATTTTCTAGTTATGAAAAGAGACAGAGAGGTGAAGGAACTTTTCCCAGGTCACACAGCTTGTAAGAGATGCATCCAGGATTTGAACCCAGGCAGTTGTGTTCCTAAGTCCAAGCTGTGTCTAATGATGGAGTCCTTGAAGTCTTGATGCCTGTCCTACCCCCTAGGCATCTATTAGTCAGAGGTCTTCAGCTCTAAGGCACTCTGGAAATAAAAGGAATGAAACAGTGCGACTGTAAGATGTAGCTCGGTTTCAGAGTGATCCGGACCAGAACGAGGGAGCACCCTGGGAATCAATGACATATGCATCTGGGCCTCGGGATCTCTGTCTGTACCTGGTAAGGGGTGGGTCTGACCGTTCTGAGGGTTCTCCTGGGCCCTCCAATGCTCTGGTGTTGTGTGCTACTAGCTCCCGTGTTTCCATGGTAACTAGGGAGCAAGCATCTTAGAGACTTCTGTTCTCATAGAGCCGTTCCTGCTGGGTCTTAGAGGAACCAGATGTTACAGGCTGATCTGCTTCCCTAGCAGCTTTGTCCTAGGCACCCAAGAGTTTCTCCCAAAAACAAGGAGCTTCGGAGAATCCAACAAATCCGGGAAAGTTTTGACTAGAAATGACAATGAGGGATTTTTGGCAGTCGATTCAAACCACCTCTTTAAAGCAGGACCTAGCTGGGGCTCTTGACCATCATCGTAGCCAGTCCACACTACTGTAACCAGATACCTGAGGCGGGGCCGTTTAATAACAACAGACATTTCCTTTCTCAAATTCCTGGAGCCTGAAAAGCCTTGGTTGGCACTGTGCCCTCTGGAAAGGATGAATGCCGTGTCCTGGAAGGCCAGAAGATGAACTCCCACGCCACGCCCCTTCGTAGGCACGTGTAGTGCGGTTCACGGGCTCCGGGACTTGGTGCCCCTTCAGCCATCTTACCCTGTTCCAACAGCTTTATATACCATGGGAGCTGCTCCCTTGGGGATCACCGTTCAGTGTGGGTTTTAGAGGCCAGCTGTTGTGGCGCACGACATTGATCCCAGCACTCAGGAGGAAGAGGCAGGTGGATCTCTGTGAGTTCGAGGCCAGCCTGGTCTACAGAATGAGTTCTAGGCCAGGCTGGCCCACATAGGATTGCCAAGACGACACAGTGAGACCCTATCTCAAAAAACAATTTATCACAGATTTCCAGAGGGGAACAGAGGAATTCAAACCGTGGCAGAAATCAAACAGGATCGGCTCTGGAGCCATAATCACTATGTTTGTGGAAATTACTTTGAATCCACACTCTTTCCTTTCTTTACACTTCCTTTGGTTTGCCGTTTGTTCTGTTTGTTTCAGTGCTGGGATATAGCCCAGGGTTTTATATACAGGGCTGGTGCTCGACCGCTGAGCTCTCCCACTGAGCCAGGCTCCCAACCCATCATTGGGGACTTCTAGGCAGGAATTCTACCACTGAGCCACACCCCCAGTGCCTCTGTTGGATTCTAGACTGACTTTCTGCTGCTGATTCAAGTCCTCTGCCTCTCACTAGTCTTAGGCAGGCATTCCACATACGTGTGGCTGTACTTGAAACCCAGTTAGTCGCTTACTAAACGTATTAAGCCACACACAGATCCATCAGTCGACGCAAAGACTAGATCCCCGGCAATATTCTATACCCAGCTTTCCTCATCAAACCAGGGTAGAAACTATTCGATGAATACCCACTGGACTTCTCACTCTTTTAAGACTGGCCTAAATTAGGTTGGTTAGATGGAAGGAAGGGAGCGGTTGGTTCTATTCTTCTGCAGAAGAGAAACTGAGGCCCATGGAAAGGAATCCTTGCTTAGCCACTGGCCATGCTTTACAGTGTCGTCTCTACCTTCCTGCCTGCCAGGGACACAGGAGAGAAGGCAGAGGCGGGGCCTTCCCCACAGCCTAACACACGCTCTTCCTTCTCCTTCCAGACTATGCAGAATTCATTTTCTTAGGACTCTTTATGTCCGAAATGTTTATAAAAATGTACGGGCTCGGGACGCGGCCTTACTTCCACTCTTCCTTCAACTGCTTTGACTGCGGGGTGAGTACTGCATCTTCTCAGGCCTC
Source organism: Cricetomys ansorgei (assembly GCA_026225945.1). Taxonomy (NCBI): domain Eukaryota; kingdom Metazoa; phylum Chordata; class Mammalia; order Rodentia; family Nesomyidae; genus Cricetomys; species Cricetomys ansorgei. The sequence continues at coordinate 16,060,855 of JAMJFZ010003163.1, forward strand.
TTGTTCTGGGTCTCAGCAGCAGCGGCGGATACCTGGGGGCTGCGTATTAAAGTGGAGGGAGCCGGATGTGGGCATGTTAGCCATCCTAGTACTTGATTCAGAGGCTGAATTGTGAAGGGTAGCCTGGGCTGCCTAGTGAGACCCTTGGTGGGTGGAGGAGGAGGGAGAGCAGTACCTAGGACACACAGCGGCTGCCATCAGGTGGGACAGCTCGGTCTGTATTAGGAAAGTAGAGGCGGGACCCAGCAGTTCTGCATGAGCAGGGAAAGAATAGAACTAATTTCTATTTTAAAAACTCAAGGCAGTCAGGCAGGAGTGCCCACGCCTTTAGTCACAGCAGGGGAGGCAGAGGCAGGCGGATCTCTGAGTTTAAGGCCAGCCTGGTCTACAAAGGGAGTTCCAGCACAGCCAGGGCTATACAGAGAAACACTATCTCCAAAAAGAAAAAAGAAAGAAAAAAAAAACCTCAAGGCCAGATGTGGTAGCAGCCACCTTTAATCCCAGCACTTGTGAGGTAGAGACAGAAGGATCGAGAGTTCAAGGCCAGCCTGGGCTATATCATTCAAGATTAGTGTGTGCTTCATAGTTCAAGGCCAACTTGGACTATATGACACTCTGTTCACAAAAAAAAAAAAAAAATCTTGGGCCAAGAAGATGGCTCAGTGGGTACTTGCTGCTAAGCCTGCTAACTTGCATTCAACTCCCAGGACCCACATGGTCCAAGAAGAGAACCAACTCCTGCAAGTTGTTCTCTGCCCCTCACAGTAACAACAAACAATAAATAAATTTAAATAAATGATAAATTAAAATTATAAAGAGAGAGAACCTTGAAGAAAACCAGACATCAAGGTTACGTTCGCCTAATTCCATTTCCATGAAGTGGCCAAGGAGACAGATCTACAGACAGAAAGCAGATCAGAGAGTACCAGCACCGGGGCATAGGGCGGGTGCTGCAGTCTGACCTGGAGCTGTGCAGACAACACTGGGCTCCTGTGGACGCCTCTGGGCTGTGCACCCAAAGGGTTAATTTTGTAGTGTGTGAGTTTCATGTCAAAGTGTGTGTGTGTGTGTGTGTGTGTGTGTGTGTGTGTGTTTGAAACAGTGTTCTCTCTCTAGCTCAGGCTGGCTTCCAACTCCCAGTGATCCTCCTGCCTCAGCCTCCTAAATAAATATATAAATAAATAAATATTTATTTATTTTAATAAATAAAAAAGTAAGCCAGGCATGCCTTTAATATCAGCATTCAGGAGGCAGAGGAAGAGGCAGGCGGATCGCTGAGTTCGAGGCCAGCCTGGTCTACAGAGTGAGTTCCAGGACAGCCAGAGTTACAACAGAGAAACCCTGTCTCAAAAAACTAAATAAATAAATAATACATAGAAGGAAAAGATGCATTTTTGGCCCACAATCTGTTAGTCACTCTGACAAAACAGCTGACAGATGCTCAGGTGTGGTGGCACACACCTTGAATCCTAGCACTCAGGAGGCAGAGACAGGCAGATCTCTGAGCTGGAAGCTAGCCTGGTCTACAGAGCAAGTTCCAGAATAGCCAGGGCGGCATAGAGAATCCCTGTCTTGAAAACAAACACTTAAACAAAACCTGACGGAAACAACCTGAAGGAGGGATTCTGGCCCCTGGTGAGGGATGTCCTCCAGCCAGGCCGCACCCCTTAACAGCTTCACAGCCCTCCAATAGGCAGCCTAAACATGAGCCTGTGGAGACTTTCCAAATAGACAGCATCGTGTTCTCCTGAGGGGTGGGCCTGGTCCAGGCCCTGAAAATGGGTGGGGTCCTGAGGCCGACCGTGTCCTTGAGACTTTGCTCTCTGCCGCAGGTCATCATTGGGAGCATCTTTGAAGTCATCTGGGCTGTCATAAAACCTGGCACATCTTTTGGAATCAGCGTGTTACGAGCTCTCAGGTTATTGCGTATTTTCAAAGTCACAAAGTAAGTCTTTGAGGTTTCTGATGAGGGAGTGAGGAGGGAGGGCACCCTGCCCAGTGTGTGTGACCCTGGTCTGACCCCCACCTTGGCTTCTGTCGGCAGGTACTGGGCATCTCTCAGAAACCTGGTTGTCTCCCTTCTCAACTCCATGAAGTCCATCATAAGTCTGTTGTTCCTCCTCTTCCTGTTCATTGTTGTCTTTGCCCTCTTGGGGATGCAGCTGTTCGGCGGCCAGTAAGTACTGCCCGGCATCTCAGACTTCTCACCCAGGACTCCCACTCAGCCTCCATGGCACCTCCCACTCCTTCCCCCAAGCTGACCTCCATCCTGTGACTCCCCCTCAGGACACAAATGGTCATCTAGAGCAGCAGGCTCCTGGGCACCAAATACAGTATCTTCTCGGGGAGCAGAGATGCTCCAGATGTTACTGTGGAAACCCAGAAGCTAGCCAAGCCTTCAGGGCAGGAGCACTAACGTAAACTATGCTTGCTATCCGCAGGTTTAATTTTGATGAGGGGACTCCTCCCACCAACTTCGACACTTTCCCAGCAGCAATAATGACTGTGTTTCAGGTATGAACTTCCTCAGCCCTGACGCAGGCTCCTGACCACAGGACAAGGGGCTGCCCAGCAGCCCAGGAGCACCCTGAACTCCTCAATTTTGTTCCTTTCCCTGCTGTTTTGGAATGCTTGTTTCTGTTGTCACTGGAGATGTAGCTCAGAACTAGATAGAGCATTTATTTAATACATACAAGGGCCTGGATTCCAGCCCAGGAGGACACACAGGCACAGGAACTCGCGTGCGAGCGCACACACACGCACACACACACACAGGAGCACACACATGACGGAGAGATAATAGCACATCCCAAGAGAATTTAGGATACCAAAGGACTACACAGAAAAGCATCCCGGTTAGTTGGGGTACAGAAGAGCCTTGCTTGTGGTTTTCTCGGAAAAGAACAGGTGAAGCGGAACACCTGCCCCTGCTGCAGTGACCTGAAAGCAGACCCCGACAGAGCTGTTCTGCATCAGAAGAGCAATGGCCAGGTTCTTCCCTGTCTCTAGAAAGCGGCTTCCCCAGGGCAAGACCATCTCCAAAGTCTGCAAGGCTCCAGCTACTTAGGTATCAGAATACAGTCAGGAAGTTGGCTGGGCGAGATGCACCCTGGATGTCATCCCAGGGCTTGGAGGTTGGGGCAAGAGAATGCAGGAGTTCAAGGTCATCTTCAGTGCATAATGAGCTTGGAGTCTGCCTGAGCTACCTAAGGCACTGTTAAAAGAGAAAGAGGGGGAGGCAAATCTGAGGACAACCTTGTCTACAGATCAAATTCCAGGACAGCCAGGGCTGCACAGAGAAAACCTGAAGAGAGGGAGGGAGGGAGGAAGGAAGGAAAAGGAATAAAGGAAGGAAGAAGAGAGGTGGTGGTGGGAAGAAAAGCCAAAAATAAAAAGAACCCAGGGTGGTGGCACACACCTGTAATCCCAGCACTTGGGAGTCAGAGACTTGAACTCCAGTTCAAGGCCAGGCTGTGAGGCCCCGCCCCAAACAAAACAAAACAAAAAGGGAAAGGCCTAGGTAATCATCTACCTGTCTTTGAAGCGAGTGAGACACGTGTCCCAGGACAACGACACTAGTGACCTCATGGGGCACCTACACTGAGGCTGACCGATCAGAGTTCTCTAAACATATTCAAATTGATTTTTTTTCTTTGAGAAAGGGAATATATAGAAAATGTGGCCTCCATCCTTCCTTTTCTTAAGGAGACGGCTGTTGTTAAATGAGACTGTTAAATGAGGCCTGAGAGAGAACAACCAACTGAGAAGCAATGTCTGGAGCCGGAGAATGGATGATTGACAGGGCCAAGCTCCAAGGAGTAATTCAGCCCGCAAGGACATGGGCATTGTCTACACATAATGTCGATGGTCCTACCTAGCTGGGGTGGGCGAATGACATTGGCATCTGATGGCCAGAGGCCAGGGATGTTCAGCAGTGGACAAGGCACAGGTTACTCCTCCCAGGGAATGACCTGCCCCTGACCCACATTGCCAGGCTGAGAAGCCTGGCCTCAGCAGAGGAACATTCTAGAATTCTTTCCTATTTCTTTCATCCCCAGGAGACCATGGAAGAAGAAAGGAAGCTGGAGTATTGTGTGTTCTTTTTTTCTTTTTAAAAGACGTAAGGGTTGGGTGTAGAGGCGCACACTTTTAATCCCAGCACTTGAGAAGCAGAGGAGTGGATCTCTGTGAGTTCAAGGCCAGCCTGGTCTACAGAGTGAGATCCTGACTCAAAAAAGTAAAAATAAAAAGATATGGAACAGTGAGAAGCCTCAGTAGGCAAAGGTGTTTATACCCAAGTCTGACAAGCTGATCTCTGGGACTCACATGTTAGAAGGAGAGAACTGATTTTTACATGCTATCTTCTGGTCTCCACACTAGTACAATGGCACGCGCACACACACACATGCACAATGAGAAAGCCCGATACCCCTTGATCTCCAGGCTCATCAATAGGGTTGCCACCTTTTGCTCTAGCTGCTGGCTCCCAGTGTGTGACCCGACTCTGCCCTGACACAGGAGCTGTCCTGGGTGGGTAAACACCCTGGCTCCTTCACCTTGGAAGACTGAACCCCAGATGTTCACAGTGGAATCTTGCTCTATAAATTATCTCTCATGTGTGTGTGTATGTGGAGGGGTCTCATGTAGCCCAGGCTACCCTCATACTAGCTATTTAGCTAAAGCTGTTCTTGAATTCCTTGTCTTCATGCTTCCATCTCCCCTGTGCTGGGATTACAGGCTTGTGCCGCCATGCCTGGTTTATGCAGTCCCAGGGATAGAACTCCATGCTTTGTACTTGCTAGGCAGGTTCTCTGTCCCTGAGCTACATCCCCAGCCCTCCTCCTCCTCCTTCTCCTCCTCCTCTTCCTCTTCCCTCTCCTCCTCCTCCCCCCTCCCACCCCCCCCACCACCACTAGCAGGAACCCCGCAGCATACAGGCTTTGCCCTCATGACCCGGTATCACCCCAGTTACTTCTCACAGGTCCCATAACAATGCCAAATGGTAAGCTAGGCAAGGACTTTGCCACTGAACTTCATCACCAGGACCCCCACCATTTAAAAATGTTGTTTGTTTGTTTGTTTGTTTGAGATAAGGTCTTACTAAATTGCCAATACCAACTCGCTGGGCACTGGGCTTCTTCCTTGGAGCTTGACAGTAACCCATTTAGCCCAGAGCAAACACTTGTGTCACATCAGAGAAGACAGGATCACAGCGAGCTATGTGACCCCCGAGTCCCCTATTTCCCATAGCCAAGCTGAGAACCCCCAGTTACAGGCAGAGATGGGAGTTCACACGGGTTGCTGAAGACTTGCGCTGGGGTTGGGCTGCCGGATCATGGCCGCAGCTGTGGCTCCAATGAGCTGGTGGCTGAGAGGGGTTTGGCTGTGTGTTTGTCTTTGTCTTTCAGATCCTGACGGGTGAGGACTGGAATGAGGTCATGTATGACGGGATCAAGTCTCAGGGAGGCGTGCAGGGCGGCATGGTGTTCTCCATCTACTTCATCGTCCTCACCCTCTTTGGGAACTGTATCCTTCGTGGGCACCAGGGACAGACTGGGTGTGGGTGGAGCTGGAGGGACCCAGATGTCCAGGCTCCGGGTGGTATGCTTTCCATCAGCTGCTTTCCCTGACTCGACATACAGACACCCTGCTGAATGTGTTCTTGGCCATCGCAGTGGACAACCTGGCTAACGCCCAGGAGCTCACCAAGGTGGAGGGCACAGTAGCCACCTGCTCATGGCAGATAATGACAGCAGGGGTTGGAGGGATGTAGGGGTGGGGTCAGGGCTCTCTCTGGGGATGGGAGCACCAAGTGCCTCTCCTAGAGCCATTCTGTCCCTGATCAAGCCAGTTTACAGCCCAGGAGGGAAGGGAACTGCAAGGTGGCTACTGAAGACGGATAGCCAGCTGCACCCAAGGGCTTGAGGAATAGGGAGCTCCAGGGTAATGGGCACCACTACCAACTGAAGGACGGCATGGAGTGACTTGTTAGGGCTGCAGGCATTGCTAGCGCTGAGGAAGGGGGCTCTCTTAGACCGTGTGACCTCTGGAAACCCAGAACCAGGGCAAGGCTCAGACAGTTACCAGGAATGCCTCCACTTTGCCCTCCCTCTGGCTTCCACTTGGAGCCTGCCAGGGGATGGTTGACAAGAGGCCAAGAGGTAGGTCGGATGCACACAGGTCAGCTGCCCGGGAGGGCAGAGGATGGAGCTGAGGGCATATGGCTCCACTGTCACTGTGTGCTGAGGAGCTGGGCAGGTGAGATGCCCGAGGGCCGGCCTTCAAGGGGCCACAGTAAAGAACTGTATGGTGCTCTGGGTGCCAGGCATTACTCTAGTCTCCCTTTGGAGAAGGGAAACTGAAGGTCAGAAAGGCAAAGCCCCTTTGTCCCAGATGGTATGATGGCTCCAGCCACTAAAGCATCATGCAGCCGGCATGGCAGTGCGTATCTGTGAGCACAGAGCTGAGGCAGGAGGATTGCGAGTTTAAGACCAGCCTATGCGACATAGCAAAAGCCTGTCTTCCCTCCCCCAAAAAATATATATCCTCATTCCACTGGTGGGGAAACTGAGGCCAGGGAGGGTAGCTGCATGTGCCGTACCCTAGGATCTGGGAAAGCAAAGATAGACCCTGCAAAGGACAGAGAAGAGATGGGTCAGGGAGAGTTTGGAAGTGGGAAGAAAAGCCACCTGGGTAAGATGAAGCCCGGGTTTCATTCATACTCGGTGACACTGAATTCTCTGGGGACAATCTGGTATCACGTGCCACAGGCAGCCTCAGGCGTCCTCGGTGACACCGGGTCCTCATCAGTCAGGCACGGGGGAGGTAACACTGCTTTCAGCAATGCAGCTCAAGCCCTCTGGTGGGGACAGCCGGCAAACAGGGCTGCAGTATACAAAGGAGAGTGGACAAGGCAGTGTGCCCAGGTGCGTGCATCTGCCCGGGAGAAGGAACCACGGGGTAGCACTCCGCTGGATCTTGAGGTGGGTGCAGTCACGGCTGGCTCCGCAGAATTAAAAACTTCACAGTGCTTACAGGGAGGATCTTCTTCCCAGCTTCAGCCTCACCACCTCATCCCCAGTGCCTCGGAACGCAGGACACTGGGACCACGGGGTTGGGGCCTGCCAGTCCTCCATCTGTTGGCCCCGGCAGGAGGGAGGAGAATTTCCCGGCCTGGGAAAAGCGGAAGTCTCCCTCCCCAGGCACAGAGCCAAGAGTTCAGCCACCATAAAGTTGGCTGGCATGTGTCACCACAGGCCGATCCAGCTCGTCCAAGATACAGGAGGCTGGCATGGGAGGAGGCCAGCTCCACTCCGAAGTGAGGGCAGACCCCAGTCGTTCCCATCGTCCAGTGTACATGTTTTGCATAGTTCTAATCCCCAAGCGAGCCCCACTGTACAGATCTTTACCCTCCCTCATCCAGTGCATCGTGTATTGAGGACCTACAGTGAGCACAGCCCTGGTCTGGTGGAACAGGAATTCAAGCTTCAGAGCGAGGACAGAAATCAGACACATTTGTAAACCAGTTTGTCAGACGGTACCGAGCAGAAAAGTGCAGGGGGGGGTGAGTTAGGAGTCTTGAAAGTTTAGGTGATGGAGAAGTGATACAGAGAAGTTAAGAGACTTGCTGAAAGTCACACAGCAATAAGTGATAAGGCTGGGATTTGAACCCAGGCTGTCTGAATCTGAAACTTGTGGTTTACACCACTGCCCAGGAAATTCTTAAACCTTAATGTGCTTCACCCCCACCCAGGAGCTTGCTGAAAATGCAGATTCCAGGAGGAGCCCTGGGTCTGCAGGTTCTGCCAAGGCCTGGGTATTGCTGAGGCAGATGGTCCAAAGACCTGGTTCTGAAAGATGCTCATAGGCATGGTGCCTGGCGAGGGGATGCCCCACCCTCCTTGTCACTGACAGTTTTAAGGTGCAGGTTACTTCTGAGGAGAACTTAGAAGGTGGGGGCAGCCACCCTGCAACCCCCCCATGGCTCTTCTTATTGGTGGGTTTATTTTTTGTCTGTTTCTTCACTGTTTTCTCTATCTTTCCATTGATGAGTCAGGTTCCCTTGCCCTCTCCCTCTCTTTCCCTTCCCCTCTCTTCCTTCCTCCCTCTCTCTCTCTCACTCTCTCTCTCTCCCTTGAGACAGGGTCTCATTTTGTAGCTTTGGTTCGCTTGGCCTGGAACTCACTCTGTAGACCAGGCTGGCCTCAGACTCACAGAGATCCACCTGCCTCTGCCTCCTGAGTGCTGGGATTATCCACGTGCACTACCACACCGGGCCACTGAAGGCTTTTCTGAGACTTAGCTAAACTTCAAGTCCCCAACCATCTAGGCCACAGATAGAAGCCATAGAACCCAACCCCCTCACCCCATCTTCCCACAGTGGGGGCTGAGGGAAGACCCTGTAGACCCCAGACTGCTTTCTCTGAGCGGTTGACGGTTGGGGCACAAGCTCTGCCTTTGCCTCTGAGCCGTCCAGTGTTTAGGGAAGCTGCTGCTGAGCATTTAAACGGCTAGAAAGGTGTCGAACACCCACAGACCCGGGACTTGGGGTGCAGTTTGGTGACAGAGCTCTGTTCTAGCTGGCACAAAGCCTCAGGGTCCATCCTGAAAATAAGTTGTGGGCATGGAAGGGAGCCAGGCATGATCGCAAGTTCCAGACCAGCCTGGGCTACAAAGGGTTAATGAGTTGGAGACCCAGCCTGTCCTCAGGGGGAGACAGTATATTTCACCACCCAGTCGCACTGGTGACCTTGGTTCCAATTTGTTAAGGTCCCGGCCAAGCTTATTTTCAGATTTTGCCCTGACAGCAAGGTGGGCAGGAGGCCCCCAGGCCTGCTCCTGTGACCAGGAATCCCATCTGCCTTCCAGGATGAACAGGAAGAGGAGGAGGCCGCCAACCAGAAACTGGCGCTACAGAAAGCCAAGGAGGTAGCAGAAGTGAGTCCCCTGTCTGCAGCCAACATGTCCATAGCTGTGTAAGTGCCCCCACGCCTTGGGCGCCACTCGGGCACGGATGTGGGGAGGGTTAGGGTTGGAAGAGGTGCCTTTGCCTCCCATCCACTTTCAGCGAGTACTTAGTGAGCAGCTACTATGTGCCTGGTCCTGTTGTAACTACCGGGAAAGCAGCATCCATGTTGGGGCGGGGCACTTTAGTGTAGCCGTTCACGTCAGAGAGATAATAATAATCTTCTTGAAGCTCCAGAAGGCAGCTGGGAAGGGGCAGAGGGTGAGGGTGAGGGTGAGGAACCTGGGCCATGCTGCCGTTCTGTGTGTACACGGGCCCAGCTGAGCTTCACTCCAGCCTCACGCTGGGGTCGGAGGCAGGCAGGTCTGTGTGGGTCAACAACAGCTGGGTTTACATACCCAGTGAGTGCCCGACTAGGCACAGTGAGGTCCTGTCTCCAGAAAACAAACTTGTTAGGGAAGGCCTCACCTAGAAGGAAACAAAGCTTAAAAGAAGTGAGAGAGGAGGCATGGGGAAGGCCCTGAGGCAGGGGTGTTTCAGGACTAGGAAAGAGACCAGCTGGAAAAGGGTAGATGAGGAGACATACTTGGAGATTAAAGCAGGGAGCTGGCAGAACAGGCAAGGCCCTATGGGCCACAGGGAAACTTGAGTTTGGGCTCCCAGGTTTGCTCCAAATTAAGTGAGAGCCAGCAAGGGCTCTTGAGCAGTAGGCTACGATGCTCACAGGTGTCCTCTGGTTATTCTTGCGGTGACAGATTGCTGGGGTGGGGATGGTTATATGCGCCTGAAGGTCAGATTCAGGAACCTGGACTGGCTCGTGCAGAAGAGATGAGGACTGGGCGGTGCTGTGGGTGCAGCTGGATGCGAGTCAGATTCTAAAGGTAGAGCAGCCATTTCGCTGGTGGATCAGAGGCAGTGACGGTGGAGTGTCTTCATGAAAGGGAGGTTTGCAAACCCCAAATTCAGAGCCACACCTCTGCGGATGGCTAAGGGAAGTGACTGGCAAAGCCTGCTTCCATAGGATCAGTGCTACCCAAAAGGCATGCACAACCGTCCACAGCTCCCACCTGCATACCCAGCTGCTCACAGCCCAGAATAACGGATCGGACATTGGCAGGGCCTTATGGAAACTGCTTCCATATTGTAGTCAGTGCAGAGGCTGAGTTAGACCATCACAATCACCCCCAAACTTCATGGGCTGCCATTTAAATTGTTTGTTCGTTCGTAAGTTCATTCATTCATTCATTCTGGCACTCGGGGTGGAGCCCAGGGACTCACATGTGGTCAGGCTAGAACCACTGAGCCACACACCCCGTCCCTCACTGGCAGAATCTAGGGAGGAATTCTACTGCTGAGACAGTTGGACCTGCGGTGAGGCAGGGCATTTTAATGGAAGCCCATAATGGAGCCAAACTGTTCGCTCTGGTGCTGGAGAATCAGAAGGAAGGTGCCAACGTGCCCAGTATCTCCTTCAGAGGAAGGCTCTCCTAACTTCCTCCCAGTAGACTGCTAAAGTTTCTGCCACTTCTCATCCATATGGCTATGAGCCCATCAGCGGACAATCCATTCACGTCTCTCTCTCTCACACACACACACACACACACACACACACACACAACGGTCTTCCTAACAGTGGAGATTGGAAGCTGGCCTACTCAGCAATCCAAAAGAAAGGGCCAGTAAGATGGCTTCGAGGGTAAAGGGGCTTGCCCGAAGCCACCAAGCCCAACCATCTGAATTCAATCCCTAGGAGCTTACACAGAAGATGAGAACTGGAGGTCGTTGCCCTCTGACCTTCACACAACTTGCCGTGGTCAGGGCAACATACAGAGACATACACCAATATAATAAAAGTGGAAAGAATCCACTGGAGCGGAGGTGGGGGGTGGGGGAGTCACAGCCCTCATTATCCGACCACCTTCGCACACAGCTGCAGGGCAGGGCAAGCAGCCTCCCTCCTTGCCTTGCAGGAAGGAGCAGCAGAAGAACCAGAAGCCCGCCAAGTCGGTGTGGGAGCAGCGCACCAGCGAGATGCGCAAGCAGAACCTGCTGGCCAGCCGCGAGGCGCTGTACGGGGACGCGGCGGAGCGCTGGCCCACCGCCTACGCGCGCCCGCTGCGGCCCGACGTCAAGACGCACCTGGACCGGCCGCTCGTGGTGGACCCGCAGGAGAACCGCAACAACAACACCAACAAGAGCCGCGCGCCCGACGCGCTGCGCCCGAGCGTGCGACCCCGCGAGGGCGCGCGCGACCCCGACGCGCGGCGCGCCTGGCCCGGCAGCCCCGAGCGCGCGCCGGGCCGGGAGGGCCCTTACGGCCGCGAGAGCGAGCCGCAGCAGCGCGAGCACGCGCCGCCCCGCGAGCACGAGCCCTGGGACGCGGACGCCGAGCGTGCGAAGGCCGGGGACGCGCCGCGCCGCCACGCGCACCGGCCGGGGGCCGACGGCGAGCCTCGCCGCCACCGCGCGCGCCGCCGGCCCGGGGACGAGCCGGACGACAGGCCGGAGCGCAGGCCGCGTCCCCGCGAGGCCACCAGGCCGGCCCGAGCCGCGGACGGCGACGGCGACGATGGGGAGCGCAGGCGTCGACACCGGCACGGGCCGCCTGCCCACGACGACAGGGAGCGCAGGCACAGGCGCAGGAAGTGAGTGGGCGCCGGGAGGGAGCTGGGCGCCCTGCTGGTGTTCTTCCCGGTAGCTAGGGTGACAGTCACCCCTGGAAGACATGGGACGTACCCCGTGGCCACAGCCCCACGGAGCGGATGGCGAGACATGCAGTTCGGTGCTGGGATGGACCCACGGCCTCGTATTTATCTAAACAAGTGTACAGCAGAGTCACACCTCTCACTGGGGGATTCTAGGCTAGCCCTCTATCACTGAGCCACACCCCAACTCCTCAGTGTGTTATTCTAGGCCGGCCCTCAACTGCTGAGCCACGCCCTCCGCCCATTACTCAGCCAGGTTCTAGGCAGGGGTCTACATCCCATCTCAATGTTATATGCTTAACAAGAGGTCTGGGGCCAGCCCTCCGGAGTCCGGTGTGGCCAGAGGACCGTGCATCTTACGCAGGCCCTAGGGAAAGCCGGAAGTCTCCACCAGATTCATAGAGCTTTTCCATTGCCTGCTGCTTCCTCTTGCGCTGGTGCCCTCTTGGCATCAGTGTTCTCCCCTGTAAATAGGACTCTCCGAAAATAACTGAGTCATTGCTAGAATTGAATAATCAGCTCTGCCAAGGGCTCAAAGGGGCACCAGAGCATGCGAAGCACTTGGGATTCAGCACCTGTGGCTGCCTTTTCACCAGGGCTTTGCTAACTTGATGGTGTCTCTGGAGGAGTCCGCAAAGCTGCTCTGATCTCTCAGACGTAAAGGGATCTTCCGCAACAGCAGCCCACCATTACCTGCTTTCTCTTATCCTTCTTACGACATTTTGTCGTGCTTCACGGAAGATCCTGAAGTGATTCTTCACAGAGAGGCCAGGGGGCCTTCTGTGTCGATAGGGACATCCATCCACCTGTTATGAAATACCGCCCTCGATCCAGGGGTGGAGTCACCTCTGTGATCCCAGTCCTTGGGGCGTGAGACAGGAGGATCTGAACTTCAAGGCTAGCCTTGGCTACATAGTGAGTTTGAGACCACCCTGGGCGACATAAGAACCTGCCGATAATAACAATATCCTCTTGATTCTCCTTTGTGTTGCTATGAGAGCATGGTTTCTAGAAAAATGTACCAAATCTGACGCAGAACTTTGGAAAAAGGGCATTTGTACAACCTACAGGAGTCAGCTTTTTTCTTCTGCTGTGTGGGTTCTGAGGTGTCCCACGTCTTACCAGACTGTGCAGCACATACTGTGATTGGATGAGACTCAAGCTTCCATCAAGCCGTGAGACTCCGTATTTCTAACAAGAGCAGACTAGTGCATGTCCCAGGACCACACACTGAGTACGCTCAACTGACCATACTCAGCTGAATGAGCGTTTAGACAAGAGTCTGCAGACAAAAATCACTACTGGGCAGGCAGGGTGCCCATTCTTGTTATCCCTAGACTTGGGAAGCTGAGGCAGGGGTCACAGGTTCAGGGCCAGCCTGAGATAAACAGGGAAATCCTGTCGAGAGAGAAAGAGAGATGAGAGGGTTGGGGTGACTAGGAGAGCTGACTTTCCTGGAGGGCTAGTCCTGGTCATGGGGGCTGACTATACTTCCTACTCCCAGTGTCCACAGCACCCAGTGTCCACAGTTCTGCCGTAAACACCGCTCCTGAGTGTTCCCTCTGCTCATGAAGGTGTGAGAAGGATCAACTAGTAACCCAGACTGTGAATTCCAACCAGTAGCTAAGGCAATGGGGGCCGCTATGTAGAGGTCGGCCTACTCCCTCTACATTGCGGTAACCAAATACCCGAGGTCACGTTATAAAGAGTAGAAGTTCATCCAACTTCTCATTCACAGAGCACGGTGCCAGCTACTCCGAGGGCTTCTTGCTGCATCTGAAGATGATGGGGGATTCCCTGGGTGACCCAGAGCCATCATGGCAGCTCAGGCTCTTCTTACTCCTATAATGCCCTGCCCTTTGTGACCTTATCTAGCCCCAGTTACCTCCCCGATCTCCTCCGAATACCATCATCAGACAAATTTAAGGATTAAGTTTCCCAGTACACGAGTTTGGGTAGAGGGGGCAAGCCCACTGTAGCGGAGAAACCTGAGAAACGTGACCAAGGAACTATTTCGCCGGGTGTGTCAGGTGAGTCAGACCCACAGGAGTCCTTAGAGGAAGTGGAGAGTTCCAGGCAAGAACGGAACGGTCTATGCTAAGGTTGTGGGGACAATCAGAAGACAGCCAGCTTGCAGGACAGAGTGAGGAGAGGGACACAGAGGGGCATGATGGGTTACGAGGACCCTGGGTCCCTCGAGATGAGGAGCAGCTGAAGGTGAGAGGAGCACGGTCCTTGTATTGTGTCTGCTGCTGCGTTGAAGGAGGCTGTGACAAGGACAGTATGCTGTCCCTAACAGTGCTCCAGGAGGAGGGTTTTCTATTGTTCTGAGGTAGGGTCTCAGGCTGGCCTTGAACTCCTGGTCCTCCTGCTTCTACCTCCCAAATGCTGGGATTACAGACGTACAGCACCACATCAAGTTTGACTCGGTGCTGGGGATGGAGTCCAGGGATTTGCTCATGCTAGACAGGTACTTTGTCAGCCGAGCTACACCATGACCCTCCAGGAGGTTCTGAAAGTCTCTAAACATTGAAGATCAGTCACACTGGGAGCAGAACCTGGTGCTGAAATGCATGGACTCTGAATATTCCTGTCCATTGCCGCCTGGCTGTGACTTTCAGAATGTCACTGTATCTCTGGGGAATGTTTCTTCATCTGCAAATAGGATGAGCGTAGGTTAAAATGCACAGGTTTAAATGAATGAGTGCGTATAACTGTGTTGAGTGATGCTGAGCCAACAGCCAAGTCCTCAGTAAATGTTAGTGTGGGCGGGATTGATAGCAGTTCTAAGTTCAGCCGTTGTTGGCTGTCTTTAGGGGTCTTTCTGAGGCCTTCTGGGCTATCGAAATCCACACATCTTTGGGCTCCATCTATAAAACAGTGCAGTGTCTGCATGGAACCCACACTCATCCTCTGTGGACGTCGGGTTGTATCCAGGTGACTTAGAACAACTGATGCAAGCTCTCTGTGGACAGTCATTAGACTCTAATTTTTTTACACAGATATTTAGAACATGGCCACTTAGCATAATAACAACAGTTGGTTCCCCCCTAGGGCCTTCCCAGCACTCAGGTTTATGGAACTCAATCAGTAAGCAGTTGCTTACTTCCACAGCTCTGTCCCGTGTGTTCCGTTGTCTGGGATGTTGGCAGTGTCATTTGTTCCGTTCTGCTCAATCCCACTCCCGTGTCTTCACTCACCTCTCCCCGCCTCTGAAACAAGCACCAGAACCCTACTCCTGCACCGTTCAGTCGTTACTGGTTCCCACGCACGGGCAGCTGAGCCTGGTGGTACCCTGATATGGCCAGAGTGAAGCAGCTCCTGACTCCTGGTAAAGACCTGTGAGCTGCAAACATCTGCCTCTCCCAGGACTTGTCTCCTGACCAGCCGGGGATCAGCTGCTTGCAGCCTGGTTCCATCTGCATCTGTCACCATGGCAACAAAGGTTGCTAGAGTTCTGAGTTCCCTGGTTTACTCCACCTGTGTAGCAGCAAATCGTGATCCTTCAGCACACGGGGCCCTTCACATGCTCCTCAGCACCTCCACTCTACGAACACAAGTTGTTCACTGCACGTTTTCTTTGCTGAGTGATGCTGGGGTTAAATATTTCTAGATAGGACCAGATTCCAGCTCAACCCCATTCAGGCTGATTCATGAGACCCTGGGTCACATGGGACTCTGCATGGGACAAGCTTAATATAGCCAGTTATCTGAGCACTGTGGGACAGGGCCTAACTTCAGTTTTCTGTATCTTTTAAATCTTTCTCGAAGACACTTAGCATTAAAATTGGAAATTGAACTGGTCATAGTGGCATACACCTTTAACCTCCAGCACTTGGAGAGCAGAGGCAGACAGATCTCTGTGAGTTTGAGGCTAGCCTGGTCTACATAGTGAATCGCAGGACAGCCAGAGCTATATAGTAAGACCTTGTCTCAAAAAATAAACAAAAGAAAAAAGCTGGAAATTTATGATTGGGCTTTGCACACTGGGCCAAAAAAAAAAAAAAAAAATCCTCGTTAGTACCAGGGGTGTAAGTCAGAGGTAGAGCGCCCGGTGAGGGCGTGTGGGTGTGGCTCAGCATTAGAGGCCTACCAGCTTGTGCGAGGCCCTAGGCTTTTCCCCAACACTAGAGTTCACAAGATGTAGTCTCTTTATCTGCAAGTTCATAACCGCTTGAGCTGCCTGGAGCTAAGCAATGCTCCGTGAGCTGCAGAATCAGTAAAGAGTTGTTGTTCTTTTTGGGGTGGCTGAAGCTTGGGACCTCATGTGAGCTGGGTAGTGTGGCAGGCTTAGTCCTAGTGCTGTGCTCCGGCCCTGGGTAGTGGTCTCAGCAGCCGCAATGCTGATCCTAACACAGATCTGCACTCTTCTGCTTTGATCCCCTCCTCAGAGAGAACCAGGGCTCCGGAGTTCCCATGTCTGGTCCCAGCCTGTCCACCACCAGGCCCATCCAGCAGGACCTGGGCCGCCAGGACCTGCCACTGGCCGAGGACCTTGACAACATGAAGAATAACAAGTTGGCCACTGGGGAGCCTGCCAGTCCCCATGACAGCCTGGGCCACAGCGGCCTTCCCCCAAGCCCCGCCAAGATTGGAAACAGCACCAACCCTGGTCCCACCTTGGCTGCCAACCCCCAGAACGCTGCCAGCCGCAGGACACCCAACAACCCGGGCAACCCGTCTAACCCCGGTCCCCCCAGGACCCCCGAGAACAGCCTTATCGTCACCAACCCCAGCAGCAATCAGCCCAACTCAGAGAAGACTGCCAGGAAACCCGAGCACATGGCGGTGGAGATCCCCCCGGCCTGCCCGCCCCTCAACCACACTGTGGTCCAAGGTGAGGAGCTGCAGGCTTGCAGGTCCCAGTTCCTCCACGGTCCATGCACACAGTTGTATGAGGAAGAAACAGTAGACCCTGTGTGCAGCCCTCAGTGGCCTCGGCCTGTGGCTGTACTCTGTACCCGGCCTTCCCGCCACGGAGCCCACACTGCCACAGTGGAGAAAGGGATCCCCAAATGGAAACTGGGGGCCTGGGGACTGCTTGGAGGAGTAGGTACATCACTGCTGTCCAGAATACACAGCACGACTGGAAGCATCACCGTAAATGGTCCAGAGGGTCAGTAAGGAGGGAAGGGGCTGGAGATCTGGCTCCGTTGGTAGAGTTCTTGCCTAGCACACACCAGCACCACAGACAACCTACAGTAGTGGTGGGTGGAGGCAGAAGGTTTATAAGTTCAGCCCACCTTAGCTACACAGTGAATTTAAGGCCAGCTGGACCCCGTCTCTGTTAATAAGGGTATGTCTTTATCCATCCCAAATGTTCGTGTGTATCTGAGATGTTACCGTCGCAGCGCACGCTCCAGAATGTCTACACACTCTTCCCTCTCTCTTGGTAATCAGGCCTCTCACACACTAGTCTCGCCCCGTTTCTCCAGTCACCTGGGGCTTTGGCCCCTAAGGGACAGCATGGCGTAGATTCCGGTGGGGAGCAAGTCAGTTTTTGGCTTGGGGTTTTTTATGAGACACCATCTCACTATGTAGCCCAGGCTGGCCTCAGACTGGAAGTGACCCCGTCTCTTTTCTGGTGCCAGGATTATAGGTGTGCACTACCATGCCTGGCTTCACTGTGGTGGATCTCAACAGTGCACTGATTTTCAGATGAAGGAACAGACTCCCAGGGAGGCTCAGCCTGCCAGGAGGGAGGAGTCACAGTCAGAGCTGGGTGCTCGCACAGGGGCCTGAGTTTTCTACTCTTTGAAACAGGGCTGTGGGCAGCCCCATGCAGGTCCCAGTAACACCAGAAAAGTCCAAGGAAACGGGGTCTCCATTGCCCTGTAGAATGCTCGGGATCTGGCATTCTGGGGCCAGGTTGCCAGTTCAACACCCGCTCGGCAGCTTCCCAGCTGTGTGACCTTAGACTAGCCACTTCACTTCTCTGTGCCTCAGTTTCCTTATCTGTCAGAGATCACAGGCACCAAGCTCATAGGATCCGGTGATGTCTGGCACACGGGAAGCTTTCTCAGATGCCCTGTATGTAGTGTCAGCTCTAGGTATGACCAGGAGCCAGAGCCTTGTGGGAGATCATGGAGGAATCTGTTGGTTCTTGTCCCAACAGTAAACAAAAACGCCAACCCAGACCCACTGCCAAAGAAGGAGGAAGAGAAGAAGGAAGAGGAGGAGGCAGACCCCGGGGAGGACGGCCCGAAGCCCATGCCGCCCTACAGCTCCATGTTCATCCTCTCCACCACCAACCCGTGAGTATGAGTGAGACCCGCCATGCTCCCTGCGTGGGGCAGACAGTCGGAGATCCCTTTGGCACCAGCCTGAGTCTGCAGGAGCTGAAAACTAGTCCCTCTAGCTTCACCCATAGAAGATAAAAATTTGTCATGAACTACCCTGGAAAAGACCCCTTCCTGCTGTGAGATGGAAAACCACTGCCACAGATACCCAGACCTATGCCATGCTAAGAGAGGTGTCCTTTAGAAATGGCTCCCTTGTACGGTGCACCTGGGTGACCCACGCAGCGGCCGTACGTCTGAAGTCTGTCTCTAACCATTGCACCACAGCCATGTGGTGCCCTGGGCTTTGCATGTCAACTTTCTTGAGTTTTTCTCCTTTACTAAACAGATCTTTAAGAGGCAGTTAATGCCAGGTACTGTTGTAAGTGCTTTATAAACTGAAGAAAAAAATTCAGAATAGCTTCTTAGCATTGGTACAATGAAAACCAGGTGGCATTTGAGCCAGAGCAGGCTGCTTCCAACAGCCCCAGGTTTTGCGTGTGTGTGTGTGTGTGTGTGTGTGTGTGTGTGTGTGTGTGTGTGTTGCTGGGACCCAGGCTCTGCGCATGCTGGGCAAGCACTCCACTGAGCCCAGCAGCCCTGGGCATTTTTCTGTTGGTGGGGGTAGTGATGGGATTTGGTTTTGGTTTTGCTTTTAATTTTATTTATCATTACTGTGTTATGTATGATATGTGTTTGCCACGACCCCTCTGTGGAAGTCAGCAGATTCTGGAGTCAGCGCCCTCTGTCCATCTTCCTGTGGGTCCCAGTGACTGAACACTGGGCACCGGGGGGCCTTCACATCTCACCGGCCCTTGTTTTGTCTTTTCTTTTTCTCTGAATGCTGTTGATGTTGTGTTTGTGTGTGTGATTTGTTGGTGTGTGTGTTTTGTTGGTGTGTATTTGTACGTGTGTTGTGTTTTGTATCTGTGTGTGATTTTCTGGTGTGTATATTCTGTTGAGTGTTTTGTTGTGTGTGTGTGTGTTGTGGGTGCATGTTTTGTTGTCAGACCAGACCTTATTCTGTGATCACTCTGGCCTTGAACTCATTCCATAGTCCGATTGTCTTGAAATCTTAGTGATTCCTCGGCCGCAGCCTCCCGTACGCTCATGTTACAGATTGGAGTCACCACACTTGGTTCCTCTCTTTTGGATCCTAGAATATTTTACACACGGAAAGCCTGGCCTTTAGAGGGCTCAGTGGATAGAGGCACTCGTCGCCAACGTGCCAACCTGAGTTCGGTTCCCAGACCCACAGAACCAAGTCCCACAAGCTGTCCTCTGACCCACACAGGCAAGCCTTGGCACAGTCACCGTCCAACACACACAAACAAATGTTACTAAAAGAAAAATAAGCGGACTCTTTCCACGTCCTGCAGGATCATTAGTACTAGTGATTCCGCCTGGCTTGGAAACAAGGGATTTCAGTTGTTTGGCGGGCAAGAACCCTTCCACAGGCAGCACGAGGTCTTCCCTGCTCTAGACTATGGGCCCTAGCCAGCCCCCCATTGAGAGCCCCTGACTGGCGGTTGGAGCGGGACAGTGGAATTGGACATTTCAGTTGAACTGTAGGTGAGAGGTGGGGACGAGTCCATGAGACTGTGGTCTGAACGGCTCCCTGCTCTGCCTGCAGCCTTCGCCGGCTGTGCCATTACATCCTGAACCTGCGCTACTTCGAGATGTGCATCCTCATGGTCATTGCCATGAGCAGCATTGCACTAGCTGCTGAGGACCCGGTGCAGCCCAACGCGCCCCGCAACAACGTGAGTTTCAGCTCTGCTCCCCATCTGAAACAGCAGACTAGACAGAAGCTCTGCCTCTCTGCCACAGCCACAGCCCCTCACTGGGGGATTCTAGGCAGGGACTCCACCCCTGAGCCACACCCACAAACCCTCACCCACAGCCCCTCACTGGGGAATTCTAGGCAGGGACTCCACTCCTAAGCCACTCCCACAGCCCCTCACTGGGGGATTCTAGGCAGGGACTCTACTCCTAAGCCACTCCCACAACCCCTCACCCACAGCCCCTCACTGGGGGATTCTAGGCAGGGACTCCACTCCTAAGCCACTCCCATAGCCCCTCAATGAGGGGATTCTGTTCTAGAGCCACACCCCCTCACTGGGGAAGTCTAGGCAGGAGCCCTACCTCTTGAGCCACACCCAGCTACTAGGTAACATTTTGACAGGTGACCATGGAAGGCATAACTAGAGAATATTTGACCCATGCCATAAAGGAAGATCTGGAATCAGATGAGATCTAGGAAATGAGCAAGGAGAAAAGTGGTCATTGGTGAGGAAGGAAAGTAGCGAGGAAGGTGCTTCTGGGCTTGATTCAGATGGCCCTGCGCACACTTCCATGGCTGCCTTTGGGATTTGGAGCATGTCGCCCCGCAGGTCTCTAAGCCTAAGAGAGGCAGTAGCCATGAAGGATTGGAAGCAAAGAAACTGTCTTGATTCAGGTGGTCATGACCACCCTCTGCTGGTCATGTTCAGTAATTACAGTCCTTGAGCCTACAGCCCCCACCCTCAGCCCTCCACCAGAAACTAGGGGCGGGGCAAAGGCCATTGCTAATCCAGGCAGAAACAACTAGCACCCAGCTCTGGACAGGACAGTGGGTGGGGAGGGGAAGTTCAGTCATCCCAGACTGAATGGTACCCTCAGAGTGAAAGAGCCAGTCGGCCAGGTGGCCCAGAGTGCATGTACACGGGCCAGTCAACCCCATCATCCCAAGGACAATCACCCTCTTAGTCCGCAAAGGCCTTGGAGTACATGAAAAAGGCTCCCTTGACCACCAGATCTTTGCTCCCATCTCCTGGCAGCAAATCTTTTATTCACAACCTACACATACTTAACTCTGCCTGGGAGGGGCTCCTGAGCAGACTTACCCTGCCCAGTCTACTGGGTAGGAGCTTTGCTTCTCAGAAAGTTTGAGTGGTTCACACACCCCAGTGGGCTACTGGTGGGTTCACCAGGAGTCTGTTGCTGGAACGAGCCTGTGATTGGGTTTCCCCTTGCCTTTTGTTTATCCCTGCAGGTGCTGCGATATTTTGACTATGTTTTTACAGGCGTGTTTACCTTTGAGATGGTGATCAAGGTAAGAACAGAACTGGGGCTTCCAGGAACCTTCAGAGAGGAAAGTGGCTCAATCAAAGAATAAGACATGCTAAGTGGGTTTGAGGGGGGCACTCACCAGGCAGGCATGGTGGAGAGAGGGAGGAGGAGGGAGTGAGAGCAGGGAAGTAAGACTTGACAGTGGCTGAGGGGACTTTGGTGTACACACCGAAGGAAATGAGCGCCATGGAGAGCTCTAGGCAGAGGGACTGTACTGAGCACTCTTAAGCACCTCTGGCAGCTTTCCAGTGACAGGTGAAAGGATTGTCAGTGACCAAGGAGGCCATGATGAGGGTAGGAACCACAGGTCACCGAGGGAGAGGCCGATACTTGGGGGGTTCCAAATATAAAGTCTGCAACCCCTGGTGATGCATGGTCTTCTGGGGGTTTCAGCAAAGCTCACTCTGAGACTGAGGCTTGGGAACTATCAGTTCAGGCTCCCTTTCCTCAGAAGGGCCCCCTGTCATCCTGGATGGGAGGTCCTACCAGCCCCTCCTCCCCTAGGTGGGTGCTGTCCTGGGGAAGGGGTGTGGTCTCTGAACACGCTGTCCTCTCCCCCAGATGATCGACCTGGGCCTCGTCTTACATCAAGGGGCCTACTTTCGTGACCTGTGGAACATCCTGGACTTCATAGTGGTCAGTGGAGCCCTGGTGGCCTTTGCCTTCACGTAAGTCTCCATGCAAGGCCCCCCAGCCCCACCCAGTCTGAGTTCCACTCTCAGGTGTGGGTCGTATTTGAGGTTCAGAGATAGGAACAAGAGCTGTGGGCAGGGGGGAGGAGGGATGCCCAGCAGAACTGCAGCTGGCTTTGTGCATGCCCTCACCATTAAGGAAGGAAGGGACCAGAACCGCCTTCCACTCCTCCCACAGCAAGACAGTGGCCTCTTGCTGTGCTGCTTCTGGTATTCTTGCCTCTGGGGACATCTCATCTCCTTCCCCACAATTCCCCTACATGTTGTCTCTTTGGGGTGCCCCGAAAAGACAATCAGAAATCAAGTGTGCATGAGAGCCCCATCCCACCCATTCCCCAAGGCTCCTCGCGATCATCCAGTGGCCTTCTGCGTGCCTCTCTCTTCCCTCCACGAGGTCATATACCATGGCACCATTCCACAATGACACCCTGGTTATGGGTAGCACTTTCAAATATGCCTCCCAATTTCTGAGGGATCATTTTTAAATGGCAACCATCTCAAGATGACACCCAAGTTCTGAGTTACCATTCCAAGGTAGCACCCGCTTCACAGTGGTGCTCAAGAGCTGTGGAGCCATTCCAAGATGATCCCTGAATCCTTGTTGTCATTCCAAGATGACATTCTAGGGTTTAGCAGCCATCCCAAGATGGTGCCTGGGTTCTAGATGGCCATTCCAAAATGGACCTTTAGGTCTGAGAGGCCATTCCAAAATGGAGTTCAAATTCTTGAAAGATGTTTCAAGATGGTGCTCAAGAAACGAGCGGTCATCCTAAGATGGCAGATGAGTTCCAAGGAGTAATGTCAAACGCGTTCAAGGGGTGAGAAGCCACTCTAAGGTGTTAACTGAAATCCTGCCATTGTTCCAAGATGGCATCATAAGGCTTAGTAGCCATTCCAAGATCCAAGATGGTGCCTAAGTTTGGAATGTCACCTGCAGCCTGTGCATCCACTTAACATGGTATCTCATATCTCAGTGGCCATCCCCAAAGGCACATGAGCTCTACCATCCAAGTGTCTAGACAGCCATTCCAAGATGATGTACAGTGTTGGCTCCAGCCTGTGGTGGATCCCAGTTTAGATCTAGTCGGAGAGGGAGCCCAAGCTCCCTGGCGGCCCTTGGAGCAGTGCAGTCTCCCACAGCAGACATCTTTATCAGGGAGAGACCTAACTTGTTCCCGTTCCAGAATCCATCCTGGGAACCAAGGCTGTGCCTATCACATGGACCACTCGCAGAAAGGAAGGTCTTACCGGGACCCTGACCCTCTCACCCAGCACAGACCTGAGGGCTTCTTTGTCTTACTGGCTGCCTCCTCAGCAGGCGGCCTCTCAGTCAGCTCCATCTCCTGACAATGAGTGCATGCTTCATCAGAGGGCCGGGACTGCACTATTTCCAGGCGGAGGGCTACAATAGGCCCTTCCAGGTTGCTTCCTGGGGCCTAGCAAGCTGTGGTTGTAGTGGACATGAATCCTCAGTGTTTCCATAGCCTGCAAGCCTGACTCAGCCAGGCGCCACTCTTCTGTCTCTCTCTCCCTGTCCACCTTGGATTCTCCCCTCTTCCTTTCTTTTCTTTTTTCCAGGCCCGGGGGTGGAACCAGGGCCCTTTGCACTGCGCCCAGAGCCGTGCTCACAGCCCTGGAGTCAAGCTTTTAATGTTCTCATGAACTCAGTGCAGATGTAGTGCTACCCTGTGCTTCTAGAATTTCTTGTTTTTAACTTGTTTTCCCCAAGACCTATGCAAGAGAAAGTCAGTCCAGGGAGATTCATGTGCCTGTGCAGGCTGGCAGTTCTAACAGAAACCGGCACTGAAAGCATGGGCCAAGGATTCTTTTGGAATTTTGGAAGAGCTTGGAATGTGGATCTTGCAGTGGGGTGGATGGGAGAGAAGACACCCTGACCCGCTGCCATGCCCTACTCACTGCCAAGAATCCGCTTGGCCCTGGACGGCAGCTCAGCGTAAGCTGGCCAGCACCTCTGTTGAGCCACTCCTGAATACCCAACAGCAAGAAGTGCCACTTCTACTTGCTTCCCAAGAGACGTTTCAGAGCCCTCCTTCAGCCCCCAGTCCCTGGCAGCAGGCTTCTGATCACTTGCACCAAGGTGTCTCAACTTGTGAAGTCTCTCCTTGGTGTCTCCTTGTCCATGTCATGGTAGAGCGTCAGCTTGCGGTTTCTCTCTGCTCTGTTGCACAAGCCTGTCTGCTCATAGGAAAGGTAGAGACCCCAGCGGGAGTAGGAGGTACTTCCACCTGGGTGTGGTCGCAATTGCTTGTAATCCTGCCCCTTGAGGCTGAAGCAGGAGGATTGCTAATCTAAAGCCAGCCGGGGCTATGGAGCACAAATGTCTCAGAAAAGGAAAGAAAGAAGAGAAAGTTTCCCAAGCCTGGTAGCCCCTCTGTGCCTCAGTTTCCCCCATGCAGCAGATGTAATGGCTGGAATGAGAGGAAGCGCCTTAATATGTGTCATCTCCTACGCTGTTGCGCCAGGGTAGTGATCCCCATCCCCCGATGAGGAGCTGAGGCTGAGGAGGGGTGTGTGGAGAACCGAATCTAGACCAGCGACTTGTCCTGCCGGGTCCTTCCTTCCTGGAAGGTCTGCAAAGCCAAGGGGCAGGAAGGAGAAAGAGGGAGGCTCCTCCCATCTTGATTAAGAGGGACTGAGGCAAGGACTCAGATTGTCTGTCTGTGCTCTCCAAGGGATGTGCCGCAACCCTCTGAATGACCCACCCTCCTCTCCTCATCTGTATCTGTGCGTGTGCGTGTGCGTGTGATTTGTGTGGGTGTAGGTGCGCATACCTGCTCGCTCCATCCACTAACCACGTTCCACCCTCCACGTACCATCATTAACAAGCATCTCACAAGCTGTCACCGTGAGGGACATCATGCTCAGGGCCCATGCTGTGGAGCAGCAAGCTGACATCTCACAACAGCTGCTAGATCATGACCCCACCCTCACTGCCAAGAGTCCATCTGGCACCACCGCCCCTCCCCCCCGGGCAGGTGTTCAGCCTTGCATAGCTGGCACGGTGTACCTTGATCAATCCACTCCTGAACCCTGAAAGCCACACTCCCAAACAACTAAAGAAGAGGCCCCCCAGCAGCACTCACAACAGCCCTGCCCCAGAGGAAGGAAGATTCAAGCGCAGGTCTTGCAGCTTGAATCTCAGTCGGCCATTTTCTGGCTGTGTGCCCCTAGAGAAGTCACTCTCCCTGTCTGGGCTTCAGCTTCCTTATCTGGAAAATGGGCACAGTGGTGCCATCCTCCTGCAGGTAAATGCAGTGACATGCACACTGGGGGAAATCCGGCTGGGGATGGAGCTCAGTGACAGTGCTGGCCTGGTGTTCAGGAACTCTGGGTTCAAAGCAAAAGATGAATTCCAGTGCCATTGGAGGCATCTCTAGCATCCGTGGAGAAGGATCTTAGACTTGCAGACAGGTCTGATAGCCGTAAGCCTATCAGGAGAGGGCTCAGTAGAGATGCTGCGACACCCAGAATCCCAGCTCCTTGGGAGGCTGAGACGGGAGGATCACAAGGTCAAGGATATCCCAGGAAATTTAACGAGACTCTGTCTCAAAATAAAAAGTAAAGAGTAGTCTCGAGGTATGGGTCCGAGGTAGACCCCCTGCCTAGAATCCCCCAGCGAGGGGCTTGGGGCAGCTCAGCAGTAGAACGCTGACCTAGCATGTGTGAGGCCCTGGGTTCCAGCAGCAGCAGCTACCCTTCCAGAAAAGCCCACCCACCACGGTGACACACATGTCTAGATCATAGCTACTTGGAAGTTTGAGATAGGAAGATCAGTTGTTCAAGCTAGCCTGAGCTACATCTTGACGTGAGTCAGTAAAAGCCGAGATACTGACACTGAAGCATCATGGAGCCAAGCCCATTTTCCAGATGAGGCTTGTTGGCAGTCAAGGCAGCATTCAGACCTCCATCCTCTCCCCACAGAGCTCCCCTTCCTCAGGCTAGGCCCCCGTGCCAGGACCGCTGCAGGAAGCGATACTCCTGCTCTTGGCAGTGACTGAGTGGGGAGTTCACCCAGGTCGCAGGCACTTGGAAATCTGCCTTTGCGAGCTGCCGTCGGGGCCATGTCCTGCTCAGTGCAGAGACTGCAGGAGGGGCTGACGCACATGATCCCCTGGGGTCCCAGAGCCCAGCACCTGTGTGTGTCTGTGCGTGTCCTGTGTTCTCTCTGAGGCCGCTCACGATTTGTCTCTCCTTCCGACGCCACCTCACCAGGAGCAGTGCACGGTAAAGTGTCTCCGTCTCTCTCTATCTATATCTCTATCTCTCTCTCTCTCTGTCTTGTCTTCCATGCCCCGTTCGTAGCCATGTTGGTTCTGGCCTTTTTTTTTTTTTTTTGTGGCCTTTGTTCTTGCTGGTGTCCTGTTGCTTACCATGACCAGAGCCTGCTCCCCAGGGAGTGAAGGAGTCACAAGGGCTCACAGCCTCGCCTGCTGCTGTGACCTAGCTCTTACCTAGAACAGAAGAAGCAGGGAGTGTTCTTCCTCTCATGTGATTCCAGGGGGCCAGGGGTGTGGGGAGAGCCTTCACCAGCGCAGCTGAAGTATGCACAGTGGACTCTCAGGGGAGGAAGTGGCCATCACTCTGAGGAGCACCTACCTGGCAAATATTTCTAGCCCACTATGGTAGTATACACCTAGCACTCGGGGACTGAAGCAGGAGAGCCTTGAGTTTCAGGTTAGCCTGATTTACATACTGTGTCCCTGCCTTAAAAACGAGATACAGAGAAGTCAGTACTCTTCCTTAATATACGACAAGCAGTTAGAACTAAGAAACGCTAAACCTCTAATGGCCAGTGGACAAAACCATGTAAGCATAAATATCAGGGCTGGGTGTGGTGACACACACCTTTAATCCCAGCACTCGGGAGCAGAGGCAGGTACGTCTCCGAGTTTGAGCCCAGTCTGGGGTACATAGTTCCAGACCAGCCAAGGCTACACAGAGAAAAGGCGCTTAGTTGGTAACATGTTTGCCGTGCAAACGAGAACCCGAGTTCAGTCACTAGAACCCGTGTGAAAAGCCTGCTGTGACTGGGGGGTTGGAGATAGGCACGTGTACCCCTGGGGCTCACTGGCCAGCCTAGCCTGCTTGGTAAGCCCCAGGCCACAGAGAGTCTCTGCCTCAAAAAGTAAGGTGGGGATACCTGAGGTTGACCTGTGGCCTATACACACATGCACAGATACCTGCACACAGGTGCACAGACACATGTGCATGCACCAAGAGGGCTGAAAGCACAACGCACACACACAGCACACACAGCACATATACATAGGCATATACAAATATACACAGCACACAGCACATATATACACAACACATACACACAGACACAGCACGTACACACAGCACATATACACACAGCACATATACACACAGCACACGACACATACAAACACAGCACACACATGCACATGCGCACACTCACGTACACACACAGAGCTTTCCTCACCATGCCTGGAAATGGTGGACTCCACCAGAAACCCTGGTGCGGGGCAGCTGTACCCATGAGTTGAGCGGTAACCGACAGGGACATGTGTGCCCTGGCACTGCAGCACTGGTCCGTTGAGGGTCCGGACACCTCACACCAATAGTGAGTCGGTAGCTGGACAAGAGCTGAGATTAAAGGGAACACAGAAGACTTCCTCACAGGTTGGGCCTCTGAGGGGTTTCCTGTCTAAAGTTGGGAATCAGCCTTTCTAAGTCTGTCGTCAGATCTCTTCAGAAGAGCACCAGAGGCTGACAGAGCCCAGAGCTGTCAAGGGGCATCAGGAAGGGAGGTGAGCATGGCTGTGCAGATGGCACAGTCCTGTGCAAAGCCAGACTGGGCACGCCCATTAACCCAGCACTCAGGTGCGTGAGGTCAGAGACTCTCAAGGCCAACATGGGCTACGTAGCGGAATTTTGTCTCAAGGAGATAAAAAATAGAGGGCTGGTGAGCTGGCTGAGCTGGTCCGGGCGCTTGCCACCAAGCCTGAGACCCTGAGTTCAGTCCCTAGGTCCATATGGTGAAAGGAGAGCACCAACTCCCAGTTGCTGACCTCTGACACCCAGGCTGTGACACGCACAGATGCCGACAAACTAAAGAAACATAATTTACAAGTTTTTTGGCTAGCCAAGTGGTGGTGGCACATACCTTTAATCCCAGCACTTGGGAAGCAGAGACAAGTGGATCTCTGAGTTCAAGGTCAGCCTGGTTTAGTCTACAAAGCAAGTTCCAGGACAACCAGGGCTACACAGAAAGAAACCTGTCTCCGGTGGGGGTTGGGGGGAGAGTTTTGGCTGGGCAAGGTGGTGTGTATCTTTTAAACCCAGCACTCAGGAGGCAAAAAGCAGGAAGATCTCTGTGATCTCAAGGCCAACCTACACGGTGCGTTCCAGGGCTACACAGTAAAGACTCTCTCCAACCTAGTCTACACGGTGCATTCCAGGGCTACACAGTAAAGACTTCCTCTCTCCAAAAATAGAAAAAGAAAAATATTACTAGGAAGCCAGGGATTGCGGGTCCTTCAGCAGTTGGTGAGTTGGGCCAGGCTGGAAAGGGCTTGGTGTGCCTATCCTAGAGTCCGCCTTGCTCTCGAAGAACTCAGATTTGGGAAGGCTCCTCAGCAGGATGAAGTGGTGACCACTATGTGCGAAAAGACAGAAAGTAGACAGATGTGTGAGGTGACAGGGTATGATGTAAGCAGCTGACCCCAATGGACAGTGGACACTTGGGACAGTACCCTCTGGGGCTTGGGTGTAAAGACACCAAACAAATATGACTCTAGAATTTGTGTTTGGGCCCTGGGTGGGGGTGGGGACCGTTAACCTCAAGCTCTCGATGGCCTCATGTCATGCACCCTCTTAGGGAGCCAAGTTGTGAGTAGCTAAGAGCTCCCTGTCTCCTTGGGGTCTTCATGGCCAAGCCCAACAGGTCCTACTGTTTACTACTGTCAAAGATAGCTGGGGGATGTTGACATCTTAAAGGACCAGCCCCTGATTACTTCTGTCCTTCGGCTTAGAGAACATGGTGGGAGGGGGAGTGAAGCATCCTAAATCCCTCAGAAGGAGGGTACTCTCATCTAACAAACAGTTCACAGCCTCCTGGATCAAAAGCTTTGCTACAAAGAGCAGTGGGAGAATTGGTGCAAAAGCCTGCCCTCAGTAGTGCACGCCCTGAATCCCAGAACTCGGGAGGCAGATGAAGGAGCGCCTCTGTATCTCTGTAGTTCCAGGCCGGCCACGGCTACATAGTAAGATGCTTGTCTAAAGAAGGGAAGGAAGGAAGGAGTGAGTCAGTGCAGAGGCAGGGTCTTCAACAAACGATGAGATCAGGACCCCTCAAAGCCACCTGGTTCCCAGGGCAAAGCTAGACCAGGCATTAGAAAGGGAAGGGATGTGCCTGACTCAGCCCAGACTCCTGGGTCCAGGCAGCTGGGACCATGGGGGCTTGTGGGCCTCTCCTTCCCAGCCTGATTTCCACTCCATCTTCCCTTCCCCCAACCCTGAACTCCCCAACAGTGGCAATAGCAAAGGGAAGGACATCAACACCATTAAGTCTCTCCGAGTCCTCCGGGTGCTACGACCTCTAAAGACCATCAAGCGGCTGCCAAAGCTGAAGGTGAGACTGGAGTCCACATAGGGCCCTGGGCCGGCCACCCACAGATGGAAGGGTTGCTCCAGACACCATATTTAGAAACAGACATAGTGGTGTGCACCTAGGATCCAGCACTCGGGGGCTGAGGGAAGTCAATCCCAAGTCCAAGGTCAGCCTGAACCCGTGTCTCAAAACTCCACATGGAAGGAGATGCTGGTTGCCTCATGGCCTTTATATGTGGATGTGGTTACTGTACTTGTCCAGCAGATGGCAGCAAGAGGTTTGGCTGGCAGATCTGCCCCAGGTCCAGGACTCCTTTTGTTGGGTCAGTGCAGACAGGGCAGAGCCCCAGTTACAGAGGCTCAAGTCCCAGGACAACAGGACTATCTAAGAGAGCAGGGGTGGGATGTATCCCAGTTGGCAGAGTATTTAGTGTACCAGAAGCACTGCGCTCCATACCCAGTAACTCAAACTCTGGTGGAGGCAGGAGGATTTAAAAGTCAAGATCATCCTCTTAAGGCCTGCCTGGGCTACATGAGACCCTGTCCAAAACTGGATGTGAGGCTCCTGTCCCAGCACACCTGCCGTGCGCAGCCACCGTGCTGCCGTCACAGAACAAGGGCGAGGAAAAGTCCGCACACTCGTGGACTCTATCTCCCTCCGATGTTTTCAACCCAACTGTTCGGGCCCGCAGATGCCCCAGGTATAGAAGGCATAGCCATGTCCCCTGCCCTCACGCCTCTCCTTCCGGTGCAGGCTGTGTTTGACTGCGTGGTGAACTCGCTCAAGAACGTCTTCAACATCCTCATCGTGTACATGCTGTTCATGTTCATCTTCGCCGTGGTGGCCGTGCAGCTCTTCAAGGGCAAATTCTTCCACTGCACGGACGAGTCCAAGGAGTTTGAGAGAGACTGTCGGTGGGTGGGCCACAGTCTCCGGGACACCACAGTGGGGGTGGGGTCGGCGATCCAGACACTGAGGCAGAGGAGTGACTCTGGGTCAGCCTGGATAGAGTATTTAAAGTCAGGCGTTGTGGTTCACACCTAGGACTTCAGTATTCAGAAGGCGAAGGCAGGAGGATCACCCTGAGTTTTGAGACCAACCTGGGTTACAAAGCGAGAACTTGTCTCAAAAAAAACAAATTTAAAGATGAGGTGTGATAGCGTTGGTGGCTGGCCGTGTACACGGCAAGGCGCAGGCCCACTCCTCAGCGTGGAAAATAGTAACGAGGAAAAAGAGACCTGGGTGATGTGAGACACAGGCTGTCACCCCAGCTCTTGGGAGACTGGGGGAGAGAGAGGTCTAGCCCAGTCTGGGCTCCCCAGGGAAACTATCTCATAACAGAAAAGCAAATGAGATGCAGTTTTGAGAATTTGGGTGCCCACCCCACCTCTACAAACTGGGGTAAGCCATTCTGATCTCCCAGCGACTGTCAAGCAGGGCTAACGCGAATCCGCACTTCCTCCTCGGGTCGCGTTGAGCAGCCCTGGCCACTGTTTTGAACACTGAGGCAGGAAGAGTTCCCGGCCAGCCTGGGTTACATTGTGAGACCCTGCTGTACAAAAAGGATCCTAGACTCTTGGATGGCCTTTGAAACACACTGAAAAGAGCAGCCACTGCCTCCTGAAGTGGGGTGTCCCTGTGTTTGCTTCCCTGTCCTGTGTCCCCACACCCACACTCAAGCCAGGGTCTCGGCTCCCACAGGGACAGCGCTGTGCGCCTCCAGGCAGCACACTTGGCCTTAGGGAGGTGGTGGCGCCCTGCTGACTAACCAGCTCTCTGTGACAGAGGCAAGTACCTCCTGTATGAGAAGAATGAAGTGAAGGCCCGGGACCGGGAGTGGAAGAAGTACGAGTTCCACTACGACAACGTGCTCTGGGCCCTGCTCACGCTCTTCACCGTGTCCACGGGCGAGGGCTGGCCGCAGTGAGTGGCCCACACCAAGGGGCAAGGGCTGGGGACCCTGGGAGCAGGGGAGCAAAGTGGAGGAGGGGGAGAGCAAGGGGGTCGGAGCCTGGCCCTGTGCCCAAGGTTGTTAACCAAGATGGTAGTGTCACCATTTAGAGGCTGCACTGCAGGCCTGAGCATGTGACTCTGAGGCTCACCTCAGGCCTGGCAGTTGGGAAGCCCAGGTTCCAACCCCAGCAGCTCATGTGTGAACACAAATTTAAAAACAACAGGCAAGCCAGATGGTGGCAGCGCACGCCTTTAACCCCAGCATTTGGGAGTTAGATGCAGGAGGATCTCTGTGAGTTCGAGGCCAGCCTAGTCTACAGAGTGAGTTCCAGGACAGGCAGAGTTACAACAGAGAAACCTTGTCTTGAAGAAACACAAGAGAAAAAGGAAAGAAAGAAAGACAACAGGCTTACTGGGAGTCATGGCCTCACCTGTAATCCCAGTATCCCCAGAGGCAGGGGGTTCTTTGTGAGCTTAAGGCCACATAGCTAGCTCCTGGCCATCTAGGACTGCACAGTGAGGGTCAAAACAAACAACACAGGGCTTGCTACTCTTCCAGAGGTGGCTCTGAACAGGGCTTGCTACTCTTCCAGAAGACAGGAGCGGATTCCCAGCACCAGGCTTCCAAACACCTGTGCCTCTAGGGATCTGATGACTCTGAACTCCGAGGGCACTGCCCCTGTGTGCACATACACACAATTTAAAGTAAAAGTCTTTTACAAAGAAGAGCCTCAGGGCTGGAAGCCTGGGTCCGTTGATAAAGTGTCTGAGTGTCCATTCTGGCACCCACATGACAGCCAGCACTCAGGGGCAGAGACAGGTGGATCCCAGGAGCTCAGTGGCTTCTCACTCAGCTAAATCAGCCAGCTCCTGGTTCAGTGAGAGACTCCACCTCCAAAAGTAGGGCAGGTCAGTGAGATAGCTCAGCAGGCAAATTGACCCACCTGGCCGAAGGGATCCAACCTTCAGAAGTTGTCCTCTGAACTCCACATGCATACACGGCATGCGTGCACACACAGATAAATAAATTTAAGTGTTGGGGCTCCGTGGTTAGGAAAGCTTGCCATTCCTGTAGGAGACACGAATAGTTCCCAGCACCCAAGTCGGGTGGCTCACAACCACCTGCTACTCCAGCTCTGGGGATGCAGCATTGTTTTCTGGCCCTAGTGGATATCTGCACACACACATACACATAACTAAAAATAAACTGAAGGGGGCTGGAGAGATGGCTCAGTGGTTAAGAGCACTGGCTGCTCTTCCAGTGGTCTAGGGTTCAATTCCCAGTACCCACATGGCAGCTCACAACTTTCTGTAACTCTCACACAGACATGCATGCAGGCAAAACACCAATGCACATGAAATGAAAAATAAATACAAAATTTAAAATAAATAAATTTTAAAAGAAAGTCATAGCCACACAGAAATGATTTGTCCAAACAAGATATCCATGTTC
The DNA here is from genome assembly GCA_026225945.1 of Cricetomys ansorgei. Classification (NCBI taxonomy): domain Eukaryota; kingdom Metazoa; phylum Chordata; class Mammalia; order Rodentia; family Nesomyidae; genus Cricetomys; species Cricetomys ansorgei. Next base: position 16,093,609 of record JAMJFZ010003163.1, read on the forward strand.
ATCATGGTGAACACACACATGTATCATATCTGCTATACACAGACACTTTTTCTTCCTTCTTTAGAGATTATTTACAGAGCAAAAGACAGTCATGAATACTGCATTCACCAGACACAGAACTTTTTTCCCTTGAAACAGAACTCAAAGCCTCATACATTCAAGGCACTGAGCCCCACCAAGAGAATTTTTGAGCAGTGCACAGCCTGTGCATCTGTCCAGAGCTGTTTCGACCACACTCTGGCACACATTGCTCCTGAACCTCCTTCACACCCACCTCCACCTATGTCTACCCCACGCTGAACGGTGCCGGCTTCCAAGACGCCCTACCTCACCCATCACCACAAACCTGGCTTTAGATACCCACGTGACAACTTCTTTCTGAGTCTCTCCAAACTGCCGAATGCCAGTTTCCTTGTGTGCAAAATGGAACCAGGAGTAACCTCCCCAAGGGCTGCTGGGAAAATACGTGCAATGTTCAGTATTACCAGGTACATAATCAACGTGATGCTCCTCAGAAGTCACTGACTGGGTCTTTTCCATCTCCCCTTGTTCCCCCCGCTCCTGTGTCCCTTGCCCTCCATTTCCTCTGCTGCTCTCCTGTCTCCTTCCCATGCTTCACAGGGTCCTCAAGCACTCAGTGGATGCCACTTTTGAGAACCAGGGCCCCAGCCCCGGGTACCGCATGGAGATGTCCATCTTCTATGTGGTGTACTTCGTAGTGTTCCCCTTCTTCTTTGTCAATATCTTCGTGGCCTTGATCATCATCACCTTTCAGGAGCAGGGAGACAAGATGATGGAGGAGTACAGCCTGGAAAAAAATGAGGTACTGCTGCCTAGTTGTGTTCCCTGTTTAAAAGCTGGTACACAGCTCACATTCATGTGTGCACTCACAAACACACACACGCACCTGTATAACAAGAAACCAACTTGTGAACAGGACAACAAATGTTCCCAAGCAGGGGACAGTCTTCAAGATAGCTCTCCTTGGGGTTTCCAGGAGACAAACAAACAAAAAGCAAAACAAAAAGAAAAAAAACATACATACATCATCTATCAAGAGGATGTATCAGTCAGTTTGGATCAGGTTGTGCTGCAATAACAAACAGCCCCATGTAGCCACAAAGAGTCTGATTTCTTGCTTATGCTCCATGTCCAGTTCAGTGGTCCTATCCATGACTTCTGTATTCTTGTTGGTCAGTCTTCATCCAAGATATTTCAGAGCAAAGGATAGAACACCAGTGGTCTAGCCCTTGGTTCCTTCCAAAGTGACTCTGATTTTTCTCTAAGGACATATAAAAGATGTCTACTCACCTCAGATAGTTCACCAGACACAAAGCAAAGACACTCCCACCCGGGTCTGGCTGTATGAAATGGTGAGTTTACTGGGGTCACTTACAGAAACAGTTGACTTAGAGACAACTACATCACCAAAAAGCCCACATCAACATGGATGACGACTCGAGCACTGTGTCCATTCTTAGAACTCACTACACATTTGCAGGCAGCTCATGGAAGTCTCTCCACCAGCAAACCTTTACTACATATATAACATTGGGCCTACTGAATATAACTTCCTGAGCTTCCTGAGTCCTGTGAGTTTCCTGAGCTTCCTGAACCTTGTGAGCCTTCCTCCTTGCTTAAGGACGGAGAGTTTTCGTAGGAAAGAGCTTCACAGACCTCCACACCTTCCTCTGGCTCTTACATTTTGTCCTGCCTCCTCTTCACCGATGTTCTCTGAACCTTGGATCTGGTGACACAGATGTCTGTTTTCTTCCACTTATAGCTGAGCATTGGAACACTTTGCCACACACAAAGCCACTTACTCTCTGAAACTTGACCACTGTTGAGTCTCTGCAATAACACCACTTGCTCCATAGCCCACACTACAATAGCAGCATCTGTAGGCATGGACCGCAAATGTTCAGAAGACATGGCAGTATATCACGTCTGTTCATCGAAGCAATGGCTGAGGACCATCCACTGGGGCTCTGACTTCACCAACTGCCTATTTTTGTCCTGGCTTTCAGCACCAGACATGGTTCCTTTCCTGCAAAGCAGTCCTTAATCCAATCGGATAGCCCATCTTGCCTGGTCTGGTGATACTGTAGCACGTGGAGCCCAGAGCTGAACAGGACCATTAGTGACAATTCCCCTCAGCAACCTCTGTCACTATACAGAAGCCAGCCAGCAATAGTGAGGGAGCTTCCTGTCATCCATGTCCTGAAACCACAGCATGCAGTGTCATCAGCAACAGGGTCTTACTGTCTTATTTCTGGCATGCAGCCAAAAGGCAGTAATGATGGTCTTTATGGTTTGTGAGGCCATCAGAAAAGTGCCTAGCTACCACTCATTGGGAGGTAGTGACCCCTGGTACTGAGGTTCTCATTCTCCAAGTTTATGGCCCCTGGGAATATATTTCCCACCCATACAGGAGGCTTTTGTTAAAACCCTTTACCTGCTGTTTATTTTTTTCTTCTTCTCTCATATACTACATCCCAACCCCCCTCCTCCCCTCCCTCCACTCCTCCCAGTTCCCCTCTCACCTGATCTACCACCCACCCACCCACTTCTCAGAAAAGAGCAGTCCTCCCAGGGTTACCAGTCAAACTGGTCATAACAAAATGGAACAAGGCCAGACAGGGTTAGTGGACTAGGTGGCCAGAAGGAGGAAAAGGGTCAGAGATAGCCCATACACACTCCAACTTGTAGGAGTTCTGCAACAATACCAAGCCAGACAACCATAAGATATACGTAGGGGACCTGCATTACCTGTGTTTTCACTGCCCTGTCGGATGCTTTCACACATCTGTAGGAGACTTGGAGTTAGTGCTATGTAATGAGACCTTGCGGTGAGAGTGGCCAGGGTCTCTGACCATCCACTGTCATCTATTCCAAGCAAGTACCTATTGTTCATGAGATTCAGAAGCTAAGGAAACACTGTAAAAGGAAACATTAGTGAGCACAGCATACAGCAGTATGTACCACGCTGTAACTGGTTCTCTGGAAAGAGTGACATTGGATACAACATGAGTAGGAGAGGCTGCCTGCCTCAGCTCTAATCTGTCATTCCCCATGATCTGTGCCATCTCCCCATCTTGGGAACCTTCTGTGCTGCTCTGGGTCTCCCTACCAGCCATGGCTTCAGTGGGGCAGGCTCTCCCTAGTTGGCCTGGCCCGTGGAAGAGGGGAATCCTCTCACCTGCTGCACTTGCTGCCAGAGCCAGCTCCCTGGTTCCAGAAGGTAGCCCCAGGGCTCTCACCTCTCCGTCAGCCACACCTGACTACTGAGGCGCCCCACGCTGAGTGAACAATGTCTACCATCAAGTATACTTTCTCCCAAGGGAGAAGTGTACACAGCATTCTCCGAGGCAGCTGCTACCTGAGGACACATTTAAGGTTTTCCACCCACACTGCACACTGACAGTCACTCCTTCCTCCACCCTCCGTGAACTATTGCTCAGAGCGTAAGGACTTACAGGGCCCCACAAGCACTGAATTTGTCTTCTTTAGTTTTCCTTCAGAACTCGATCTCAATACACGTCTTCCTAAAACTGCCTTCAAGTGACCCAGCCCGACTGTTTTGTGTGCCTTGCCTTTCTCATCTCAATTTCTTCAGCACTTTGTAGATTCTCTTCTACCTCATAAAGTCAGTAAAACCTGAAGCCCCGTGATGGCCCAAAGGTCCTTGATGGATCAGCCTTTTTCTTAAATCTCCTGTGAACACAGTCCTGTCTGGCATCAGACACTGCCTGACACATACCCAGTTCTCTCTGTAATATCTGTCCCTCCTGTGTCCTACAGTACCTGATGTCCATGGAAACCCCACCTGGTAATAACCAGATTCCTCATGGCACCTACAAGCCAGTCCCTCGTGGCTTCAGGCTGTACAACCTTTGTAGCTCTGTCCTCAGCTCTTCTGCCTCCTCAGCACTCAGACCAATGCAGTCAAGGAGAGTCCGAAAAGAAAGAATAGTTTAGCTGGCCAGGGTAGCAGACCTGTCAGCTCAGCACACAGGTAGGGCAAGAGAATCACTACTTAGAAGCCAGCATGGGCTACAAAGTGAGGCCCCGGCTCAAAAGGACAGCCAGCCACTAGAAGCGTAGCTCAGGGGTAAGAGCCTTGTACAGTGTCCTGGTAGCCCTGGGCTCCTGTCCCCAGCACCATAAGAGGTCATCCCAACCACATGGGCAGCTTGGAGCCAGGCTGGGCCACATGAAATCCTGGAGACCTGGAGGGGATGTGTACGGGAAGGGAGGGAGGGAGAGAGAAAATACGGAAGGAACTGTCAGACCTGAAGGGCATAGTCAGTGCTTTTCTCAACTGTGCCTCAACCCCAGCCTCTCTGAGCTGGTTTCCCTCCACAAACTGGTGCTGTAGATAACTGCTTTAAAGGGAAATCCCAGGAGAGAAGCAGGGCAGCCGTGCGGTGACTCCCCAAGTTACCACGGGCAACAGAACCGTCAGTTTTTGTGGAGCCCTCGAGGACTGCCGGGATCCCAGCAGGGGCCAGCAGAACAAGGGGTCTGGGCAGCTGCTCCAGCTGTGAACAGCTGCCCTCGCTGCTGTTGGCCCGTCTCATGCGCTGGCGTCTCCCACAGAGGGCCTGCATCGACTTCGCCATCAGTGCCAAGCCGCTGACCAGGCACATGCCCCAGAACAAGCAGAGCTTTCAGTACCGAATGTGGCAGTTCGTGGTGTCCCCACCCTTTGAGTATACCATCATGGCCATGATCGCTCTCAACACCATCGTGCTAATGATGAAGGTAAGCCCCGCCCTCCTGACGTAAGACCCACGCACAGCGTCTCAGCCAGACCACACTCCGCCACCTCTGAGCCTGCACTGCTGTTCCCTCCGCGTGCCACGCTGGTCGCGCCACACTGCCTAGTCAGCCCCTTCCTTCATGCAGAAGGCCGCCTCCCAGAAACCTTAATCTAAGCCTCAGCCTGGTCTCCGCACGCCTCAGTCTCACTGTTCGCACTCTGTGGTCCCACTTGTCTGGGATCTTTGGGATGTCGGATGCCTAGCTCCCTAGGGCTCAGCAGGGGCCTCGTGGCGATGAGTGGACGGTGTCCTCAACTGTATGCTGGGTGGAACATGCAAATAGGTCAGGGGTGGGGAGCTTCTGGAGCTTCGAGGCTCCCAGCCCCTCACCAGGGAGTTCCAGGCAGGGCGTGGAACTGAGCCATGCCCCCAGCTCTCACTAAGGGCTCCTGGGCTGTCACCATACCACTGACGCCACACTCCCAGGCCTTCCTGTCTTTAAAATGACTATGTACTGTTTGACTAGTAGAGCACTGGAGATTACCAACAAACAGTAATGGTGCCAATCAGTAGGCTCAGCCAGCACGGTAGCCCACCTGTCACCCCAGCAGCTCAGAGGCTGAGCCGGGAGGACCGCAAACACAAGGTCAGCGTGGACACTTCGTAAAACCCTGTCTCAAACATAAAAATATAAAGAGCCGGGAGATGGCTCAGTAATAAAAGCACTTGCACCAAACTTGGTGACCTGAGTTCAATTCCCAGGACCCACGTGGTGAGGGGAGGGGAAGAATCAACTGCAAGTTGTCCTCTGACCTCCACATGTATGCATGTTATACACACACAGTAATTTAATAACATATTATTAAATTGTTAAAAAATAGGCTGGGTGGTGGTGGCACACGCCTTTAATCCCAGCACTTGGGAGGCAGCAGATCTCTGAGTTTGAAGCCAGCCTGCTCTACAGAGTGAGACCCAGGGAGGATGAGGCTTAGTGGCAGGGCACTTGCATGGCATACTTGAGGCCCTAGACTCCATTACTAGCACCGAACAATAAATAAAAACTGAGGAGGGCTCAAGAGATGGCTCAGTGGTTAGGAGTCCTCCCCGCCCGTCCAGAGGACCTGAGTTTGGTTCCCAGTACCTCTGTGGGACAACTCACAACTGCCTGCAACTCCAGCTCTAGAGGATCCAGAAGCTCTCTAGCCTCCACAGGCATTCACACATGTGATACACGTACACACACAACACGCACACATACACATGCCCATAGACACACAAACACAATAAATAAATATATATGCATAAACTTGCTTAATTGTCAAAGAAGCTTGGCTACATTATCATCGAGATGCTATACGGTAGGTAGAGGGGGAAGAGGGAGGAAGGGAGGAGGAAGAAGAAGGAAGGAAGAAGGAAGGAAGGAAGCTAAGTGCTCAGCATATCAGGATAAAGAATGCCAAAATAAAGATGCCTGCTGTGGCTTGTGGCTCGTGTGTGATTGCAGCACTTGGGAGGCCGAGTTGGGATAATTACCGTGATTCTGAGGCCAGCCTGTGCTAGAGTGAAACCCTGTCTTAAAGAAAACAGAAATGCAGATAGCCCAGGACTCTGCTGAGCTATTGCTCTCTCTGGGCCCTCAGGTCGGACCTGCAGCCTGGCTCCCAGCCTGGCCACTAACTCGTCTGCCTCTCCTCCTCATCTAGTTCTACGGAGCCTCTCTGGCCTATGAGAATGCCCTCCGAGTCTTCAACATTGTGTTCACCTCCCTCTTCTCTCTCGAGTGTGTGCTGAAAGTCATGGCCTTTGGGATTCTGGTACGTGGGGCTTAAGAGTGGTGGGCAGTGGGAACACGTAAGGCTCGGGGTGCAGGAGACGGTGTGGGCTCTGGGCCCCAAGACCTGGTCCCCAGCAAAGGCCCACGCTGAACCTGCACAGCCTCATGCTGACCTAGAAATACCAGGGAGGCCCAATCCAGATCTGCCAGGGGCCAGTGGTGCATGGAATCAGCTGTCCTCCAGGTGACCCGGGTCAGGGGTGCTGATGCTGGGAACCCAGGACCACAGAGACAAGTCCCTAGTACTCACTGGCCAGGCCTGGTGAGGTACACCTGTCACCCCAGCACTTGGGAGACTGAGGCAGGAGGCTTGTCAGAAATGAAGACAGGAAGGGAGGGAGGGAGGAAAAAGAAAAGAAAGCAGTTTTGCCCATAACCCAGCAGATCTCATAACACAGGGTACCGACACCAGAGTGGATCCCAAGGAACGGAGTGTCTGACCTTAGGGCACCTCTGCCACTACACTGTACCTGCTGTCTTTTTACTTTGTCTTGATTTTTTAATTTTATTTATGTGTACTGGTGTTTTGCCACCATGTATGTCTGTGTACCTGTGTGCTTGGTGTTCCTGGAGGCCAGAAGATCCCCTGAGACTAGAACAGAGGCAGTTGTGAACTGCCACGTGGGTACTGGGAATTGAACACGGGTCCTCCTCAGTGCTCCCAACTGCTGAGCCATCTCCTTGTCGAGACAAGATTTCCCTGTGACCCAGGCTGGAAGCTGAGAGACGGCTCAGTCAGCAAGTGCTTACCTCAAAAGCCACGAGGAACTCAGGCCCCAGAACTTCTTGAGAGCTGGGGGTGATAGGCAAGGAGGAGGAGGACCTGTGCCCCGCCCCCCCCACCTGACAGTCCAGCCTTATTGGTGCAATCCAAACCAGTGTGAGACCTTGTCTTAAAGGAGATAGACAGCATTCCTGAACATGACTCTTGAGGGTCCTCTGGCCTACACACACATGCACACACATGAGTATATACACATGCATATACAGGAACATGCACACACGCATACACATACAGGAACATGCACACATGCACACACATGAGTATATACACATGCATATACAGGAACATGCACACATGCAAACATACACACATGCATATACAGGAATGTGCACACATGCAAACATACACACATGCATATACAGGAATGTGCACACAAGCAAACATATACACATGCATATACAGGAACATGCACACACGCACACACATATACACATACAGGAACATGCACACATGCACACACATGAGTATATACACATGCATATACAGGAACATGCACACATGCACACACATGAGTATATACACATGCATATACAGGAGCATGCACACATGCATACACATAAGTATATACACATGCATATACAGGAACATGCACACATACAAACATACACACATGCATATACAGGAATGTGCACACACACAAATGAAAAAAAAAAAAGAGGTCTAGCCTGGCCTTGAATTTACTCTGTATCTCAACGCTGGCTTTGAACTTGCAGTCCCCATGGGTCACCTCCCAGGTGCTGGGATGGCAGGCTTGTGCTATCAGCATGGCTATGCCATGCATTCTGAAATTGTCTCTTTTATCCAAATCCATATCTTTTTCTTTTAAAAGTGTATCATGGCCCACTAATTTAAATCTATCTCCACTGGTGGTTAGGTCGTAATCTAAGGCACTCTGTTAATAAATGTCCATCACTGGTTTTTCTCATGGTATTTATAAATTACAAGCCATGAGAATTCTCAGGGATTCAATACCAGGGCTGCTAGGCAGAGACTTCATTCCATCATCCTCTCACACCGTTCTCTCTCCTGCTTCTCTTTCTAGCTCCTTTAATCTTTTCCCCAAGCCCCCTCTCCATGTACTGGCCTTCATTGCAACACAATGGTATCTCTGGGTCTGTCAGCATACTCAGCTGGGGATGATCAGCGTCTTCTCTGATCACCCAGCACAGACCTGTGTGTGGCTGCCTTCAACTGTAAACAATAAGCCTTTTCAGGTGGAGGTCAGAGTGGCTTCTCCTTGGCATAGCACAGAGGTGCAAATAGGTAGGAATTATAGCTGCCAGGCATCAGGAAGCCCTTTTCCCAAAACACAGCACACAGGAGTGAAATATCCCACAACAGCTCTCAGACCCCTAAGGGAGTCAGTGGGTCAATAGAGGGGTTCTGAAACTAGATGGGGAGACATCACACCAGCTATTGACTGAACTGGAGTGCTTTCTTTCATCTTGATGTGTTAATCAGTTTCCACTGCTCTGACAAAGTATCTGAGCTATTCAGCTTATAAAGCTGGGAAGGTTAATTTTTAGTTCGAAGTTTCAGAGTTTCAGCCCATGGCATTTGAGCCCCATTGCCTTTGGGCCTGTGGAGAGGCCACTTGACATGGGGGAGCTTGTGATAGAGCAGGACACTTACCTCATGGCAGCTGGGAAGCCAAAAGCAAGGGAAAGGGGCTGGCCTGCTTCAGGGACCTGGCTCCCCCCATGACCACAGGCCTGAGTCTGCACCTGCTGATCACACCGCCACCTAGCCCTACCAGATCCTGATAGCCATATTTCTGATGGCATCCATTAGACACTGAAATATTAGATGTTTTCAAACCAGGCCTGGTAGCATGCACCTTGTAACCTCAGTGCTCTGAAAGCTGTAGCACGAGAATTACAAGTTCAAGACCAGCCATAGTTCACGTAGTGAGCTTCAGGCCAGCCATGACTAGACAGCAAGACAAAGCTTTAGGAAGGAAGGGAGGGAGGGAGAGGGAGAGGAAGGGAGGGAGCAGGGAGGAGAAAAAAGAAGAAAAGAAAAATTACCTAGTTTTAATAGGGCTTGAGAGGGCTCACAAATATCTTGAAATTTAACTTGTATTGTTTTTCAGAATGCTGGTGGTTAGCACACCGGTAATCCCAGCTCTTGAGAGGCTGAGGCAGTAGGATCAGGAGTTCAGTGCTAGCCTGGGCTACATGAGACCCTGTCCCAATAAAATAACAAGAACGGCGATGATGATGATGATGCACGGGCGAGTGTGGTGGTGCGCACCTTAATCCCAGCACTCTGAAGGTGGAGGCAGGTGAAGCTCTGAGTTTGAGACCAGCCTGGTCTAACATTGAGCTCCAGGCCAGCATGGAGCCAAGGCTACATTGTGAGCCACTCTAAAAAACACAAAAAGCAGCAGCAGTGAGGGGAGAGAGAGGAGGAGAAGGGAAAGGCTTTTTATACAAACCCCACCCCCACCACCCCCACGCCCATTCACAGAGACCACACTGTGACCTCACTTCCTTTCACTAGGCCCTGCCTGCAAAGGTTGCACCACCTCCCCTCAGCAACACAGCTGCTGACCCAGCTCAGGGCCGCAGGGCCTCTCACCCAAACTGTAGCATGGAGTTGTGTTAAGGGGCTTAAAGGTGCCTTGAGAGCCACTGAGGTGAATGAATGCTGTCTCACCTGGTTCAGTCCTTTGAGGGCTCCCTGTGGGCTCAACCAGCCTCCGGGTCCTCATCTTGGCTTACTGAGGTTCTTGAGACCAGAAAAACCTAGACTCAAAGTCAGCCCATCTTCCATAGGGCATGTCACCTGACGGTGATCAGAAGGGGCCGTTCCATCAGCAGAGTCCCAGGAAGTGTCAGGTGCAATTATGCATGTCAGGGCTGCTCTTTTGGGGGGTCACCTCCCAGATCAATTATTTGCACTCAGTGCTTGTGGTGGGCTCTTCATCTGAGGAACACCCATGAAACCTGGCATGGAATGAGCACTGTAAACAAGGGACAGCCCAGTCAGTGCTTGCCATATAAGCATGAACTCAGATCCCAGCACCCATGAAAGACGTACGTGGCACATATCTGTAATCCCAGCACTGGGAGGATTCCTGAATCACTAGCCAGATAGCCTCGTGAGCTCCAGGCCAGTGAGAGACCCTGTCTCAAAAGACACCCTTAGTTGACCTCTGACCTCTAGCATCCACAGGTGCAGCCCAGAATCATACTGTACATTCATGTACACACACACAGCACATGGGCAAATGTCTTAAAGTTCAATGTGTCTCAGACCAACCTCCAAAAGTTCCATGTTGTTGGATAACAGCCCCAAAACTTGTTTTTCTGGTTGTCTAACACTGCAGCCCAGGTTGATCAAATCTCAGTTTCCCTGCCTCAGCCTCCTGGATTCACAGGCAGTAGCACCATGCATAACCCGATCTTGTGGGGTTGTTCTTCTGTCTTTTTTTGAGACAAGGCCTTACTGTGTAGCCTTGGCTGGATTGGAACTCATAAAAATCCACCTGCCTCTGTCTCCAGAGTGCTGGGATTAAAGGCGTGCACCATCATACTTTATTTGTCTTTTCAAGACGTCGCTTCTCTGTGTAACTCTAGATGTCCTGGAACTCACTCTGTAGACCAAACTGGCCTGAAACTCAAAAGATCTATCTGCCTCTGCCTCCCAAGTACTGGGATTAAAGGTGTGTGCCACCACTGCTTGGCTGTCAGACTCATGATTTTTAAGGAGTACTCCCAGAAGGCTCTGTGTGGTATAGCCCGGACAGTGGGGCACTGAACTAGGTACCTGCAGGGTACCTGCAGGCAGGAGCCATCTGTGTCCAGGGCTGAACAACCAGAAGGTCTCATGTCTCCTGTGGGTTGAATACACAGGAATATCACACGGAGTGTACAGGGAAGGTGTCAGCTCCCCACTTGACCCAACACGGGTTCAAATCCCTTTCTAACTGGACACCACCAAATCCTTCTGTAATCTTTGCACTCGTTGGACTCCTGAGAAAACAGAGATGGAGCTCCTGCAACTGAGAGCAGCTGCCTTCTCTCCAGTCGTCCACTGTGCTGGGGCTGAGGCTCTGCACCTTTGTGGTGTCGGTTCTTCAGGAGTCTTTACAGAAAGCCTGAAATTCCTCACGTGACATTCAGGCGACAGATCCTGGGCTTGAGGTCAGTGGCCCAACACCTAGCAGTTGTCTTTGCTGAGTGTGAATGAAGCGGAGAAGAGTCTGAGATGAGGATGGAATGCTAGGAGTCTGCCTGGGAGGTGACTCCTAACGGACAGGGAGACAGTGAAGGACAGAACACCACTGCTGCCAGCATCAGACCTGAGATTGACACCCCGCCCCCAGCGCCACAGAAAGTACCAGGCATCGTGGCGCTGAGAGGTGGCTCAGTGGTTAGAGCAGGTACTGCTCTTGCAGAGAACTCAGTTTGCTTCCCAGCACCCACAATCAAACCCCTCACAACTGCCTGTGACTCCAGCTCCAGGGGAGAGACACCTACATATATACATAATAGTTTAATTTTTTAAAATCACTTGAAAGCCGGGCAGGAAGGTACACATCTGTAACTTCAGTGCAGGAGGTAGAGTCGGGAGGCTCTATGGGGCTCGCTGGCCAGCCAGCCCAACTGAATCAGTGAGCCCTGTCTCAAAAACAAGATGGATATCTCCTGAGGAACTACACCTGAAGTTGACCTCTAGCCCCAACACCCGTGTAGACACGTGTGTATGTGGAGCGTACACACACGTGCGCGCACACATACACGCACACACCCATATCTATTCCTAACAACATAACCACAACCACACACACACACACACACCACACACACACACGCACGCGCACACACACACACCGGCCAGGGCAGAGACTGGAGTAGCTTTGCTCTGAAGCCTCAGCAGCCCTGGGGCCCCTGTTCCAGTGCCTTCTCACCCATATCAGGAAATAGAGGCACAGAGAGGTTAAGCCCTTTACCACAGCCACAGCTCTGGTAGTAGAGATGGGATCTGAACTCAGAAACTGCCCTCTTAGACTATGGCCGTAAACATAGTGGACCCTGCCTGCAGACACTTGGCTCCCCTGAGCCTGGCTTCAAATATTGACTCTACCTGCACCTTTGCTGCTGGCCATGGTCAGGGGAGCCTGTTCACATTACAGTGTCTTGAAATCATAGCCCCTAGTGTCTTGTTTGGTTTGGTTTGATTTGGTTTGGTTTGGTTTGTTGAGACAGAGTTTCTCTGTTGTAACTCTGGCTGTCTTGGAACTTAATCTGTAGACCAGGCTGGCCTCGAACTCACAGAGATCTGCCTGCCTCTGCCTCCCAAGTGCTGAGATTAGAGGTGTGTGCTCCTAGTATCTTTTGTGAGGAATTCAGTGATCTCCCAGAGGCTTGAGAAACTTCTAGAAATGTTCAAAAGATGGGCCCAACAGAACAGAGGCAGGTCCCTGAGTCCTCTCTAGAGCTAGCTGTCAAGGATTGGGGTTCAAGGGAAGAAGGTTCTGATAACATGGAGCAGCTCTTCCCACACATTTGTCATGCCTGAATATGTCCCTCTGGCCTCCGGGCGGTGAGGGGCAGAACCTTCTGTTGGCATCTTTGTCTTGTGGGTCCCTATTCCAGAATTATTTCCGGGATGCCTGGAACATCTTCGACTTTGTGACTGTTCTGGGCAGCATCACAGACATCCTCGTCACCGAGTTTGGGGTAAGTCTCCTGCCAGCTTCTCTCTGGGTGACTTGGGTCTGGAGTAGCGGAGGCAGCAGGAGGGGACCCAGAAGCAGCAGTTACTGGCAGGCACAGTGGGCTGTGACCAGTGCTTGGCTAGAATCATAGGGGAAGAACTTCAGATGCACAGCCTGAGACAAGGAGAGAGTTTATCTGGGTGGCGATTTAGGGGTGTAAGGACAGCCCTTTAAAGTCTCAGTGAGGGGAAGTGGGTGTGTCCAAAGCCAGGACATAGAGCCAGGGCTGAGCAGTGCACTTCCCTACTTGGTGGCTGGTAAATTATGACTAAAGAGTGTAACTTAAGTAATGCGGTTCACTGCATTGAGAACTCACACATTTAAAGGCAAACAAATGGTTTGCCATTTAATGCTCCAAATGGCCCACTTGGGTTCCACCCCCCTGCTGGCCATGGTGAGTATAGCACCCTTAAGGCCTTGGGATAGCCTGGAATAGCAGCCCTCCACCAACCCCAGGCATTCCCCTATTTCCCCAAATAGGGGAAAGGGGGCTGGGCTCTCAGACCACATTGTCCTTACCCCTTTCAAGTAAATCCAGGGCCCAAAGTTCCCCTCCCAGACCTTGTCCTTGGCCATGAGCCCGTGAGCTCAGGCTTGGGAATCCTCAGGAGTCTAAGGGGAACAGGAGACAATCCTCCCCGGAAATGGAAGGAAAACACCAAATATCAATGCCCGTAGTGGTGTGAATGCCCCCCCAATAACAATGGAAATAATAATAACTGGGCCGGGAGAGTAGCCCGGCAGCAGAGTGCTGGCTTGGCTTGTGTGCAGCCCTGGCTTGGTCTCTTGCATCCCAAAACACAGAGAAAAAATTTTTTTTAAAAATTTTTAATTTTGAAGCAGCCAGGTGGTGCTGGCACATGCCTTTAATCCCAGCACTCGGGAGGCAGAGGCAGGCAAATCTCTGTGAGCTCAAGGCCGGCCTGGTCTACAGAGTGAGTTCCAGGACAACCAGAGTCACAACAGAGAAACCATGTCTCGAAAAAAACATTAAAAAATATATATATACACACTGAGAATGTGACGCCATGCACCTCATGTGAACCGGCTCCCACCGAGGGTCTGGGCTCAGTACACAGAAAAACTGTCTCAAAAGATTAGGCTGAAGGGACTGAAGAAGCGAGACAATTGTCCAAGGTGAGGGGGTCCAAGGATATCCAGATGCCCAGCCACCAAGGGGCAGTCAGCAGAGCACAGGCCCCGTCTCTCCCTGTCCTCTCCCACCAGTGCCCCTTGCCAAACTAGGGGAGATGGGGAGAGGAAATGAGCCCCTCATGGGATGGATGGGCAGGCGTGAGCTGTCTCCTTCCACACAGTAGGAAACTGACACTCAGCATTCAGGAAGCAAGGCTTGAGCTCAGGACACCCTTGAGACCATGTCCCTTTGGGTTCAGAGGTTAGAAGGAGCTGTCCGCTCCCAGTAGGACAGGTGGAAGGAGTTAGTTGAAATTTCCAGTTGCCATCGAGACAGTTGCTCATCCTGGCAGGTAGGGTAGTGGCACATGCATCTAGACCACTGCCATAGCCAATCAGCTCTCCCAACTCCCTGGTCAGACCATCACTTACGCAGCAGGGAGGATGCCACCAACCTCATCCAGCAGACATGACTACACTCACTCAGACTTTCAGTGGGCACACACTGAGCACCTGCTGTTTCCAGGGGAGTTGTAGGTACTACAGACAGAGCAAAACCAAACAGCCAGCACACAGGATGCCTGACCCAGAGGGCTCCAGCTTCAGAGAGGTGGGTAGACAATAACAGGGACATCAAGATGGCCCCATGGGTTAAAGTGTTTGCCACCAAGCCTGACTACCTATTTTAAGTTACTCTTCTGTTGCTATGAAGAGACACCATGACCCAGGCAACTTATAAAGGAAAACATTTAATTGAGGGCTCATGGTTCCAGAAGGTCGTAGAGTCCATGACCACCATGGTGGGGAGCATGGAAGCAGGCATGCAGGCATGGAGCTGGAGACATAGCTGACAACTTGCATGAGGTGTGTGTGCACACATACACGCGCGCACACACACGGGAGGGAGAGGGAGATTGAGAAGGAGCTCCCTGGGAAAGGCATGGGCTTTTGAAATCTCAAAAACACCCCCACAGTGACACACCTTCTCCAACAAGGCCACCCCTAATTCTTCCAGACAGTTCCAGCAACTAGGGACCAAGTATTCAAATATATGATCCTACCACCATATTACCTAAGTTCAATCCCTGGGATTCATACAGGCTCACAGAATAAATAAAAAGCAATTTTTTTTAAATTTCAAGGAAGTGAGCTGGGAGTGCAATTCAGTGGCAGAGCCCCTGCCTGCAATCCTGCGGTGAGGGCTGAGGGCCATGGATCCACGGCAGAGCACATGTCTAGAACCCTACAATACCCACTGGTGAGGGTCTCGGTGTGTGCCTCAGTGGCAGAGCTCTGGTTTTGCTTGTGAGAGACCCTGCACCTAACCACAGTCTATGTGCACACACACAGTCATCCACCTGAAGTGTTGGTCTCAGAACCTGCCACAAAAATCAGTTCGCAGTAGTTATTATTATTTCTATTGTTATTGTTCCCATGGATGTACTTGGGTGTGCAGTCAAGCTGCCCTAAGATACCATTGTTTTGAGGAGAAGATGCTGGGTGAGCATATGGCCTGTCCTCACCCTGCACCAGGTGCTGGTAGCCCCTGTCTGGGACCCAGGTAAGGCCACTCTCCTTGAAGCTAGAGCTAAGCTGAGGTAGGAGAGCAGCAGGGCAGTTAATCCCCTGGGGGTCTAGAGGCTGAGATGCTAGCACAGCCCTGGGCTTTAATGTCATGCCCAGACTTGGCCGGGGGCGGGTTTGCCCATGCGCGATGGATAATGACTGTGTTTCTTGTCTTGTCTCTTTCCATGCCTGCTGTTTAAACTGTATATTGGCGCAACGCCGTCTGAAAAACTCATCCAATCAAAATGCACTATGAAATCCATTTGTTCACCCATGACGTGGTCTGTGTGTCCATACACCAATGACTTACCTCCCAACCCACCGCCACCGCCACTGCCACCCCACTCCCCACCCGGGAACCGAAACCCATTGGTTTTTTGGCACTGTTTACAAATCCACCTTTAAAAAAAATTAAATTAAAAAAAAACGCTGAATCGCCTCCCCAACTGCCCCCGCCCGCCCGCTCCCCCTCCATCTTCAACATCTGCATCTAGAATCCGGTTGGTGTTACTTCTTTCTGAAGTGTAAATGCCTTACATTAACTGTGACTGCACTGCATGCCTACCGCACCCCCGCCCGCCCCGCCTCTGTCTGTCTCCCACCCTCTCTGCCTCCCCTTTTCTAGAGCTCCTCTGGTTGGTTTTATTGGATTCTGGATCCAGGCTTCTGCTCGATGGGTTTGTGTCCTTGACTAGAACGGAATACTTTGCCTCCACTAGGACCCCAGGGCTTGGCCTGAGCTCCTGTCGCACGTATATCCCTTACGCTCTTACACGTCCCAGAGCTGACAGACTGGTGGCACAGAGCTGCGGTCTCAATGTTTGGGAGGTTAAGGCTAGCAGGTTGCTGTTTGAGGCCAGCCTGGTCTACATAGCAAGCTCCAGTCCAGCCAGAACTACAGTAACCCTGTCCCAAATAAATAAAGTGAACAAAGACATCCAATATTAACCATAAGATCACACGTATGCGTGTGAGCACACACGCATGCACACACACGCACACACAGCCCCTTTTGAGTGCCAGAATTCCATCACATTTCTTGCCCTGGTCACAACCCTCAGTTGCTGTGACCCCTGCCTCCGCTCTCCTACCCACCTCCCTGGAGACACTCTGAAGGACCTCCAGTGGCGTACTCTCAGTAAACATGCATTCGTTCACCAGACACAAATGGATTCCTGTTAGGCGCCACTGGTGAAGGGCCGTGGTTGGCTACCATGAAGGAGGGTGCAGCAGGCTTTGGTCCTACAACCCTGATTCTAACTGTAACTGCACTGCTCAAAGAATAGGCAACATTGGCAAGGCAGAGAGGAGAAAAGGTCATTCTAGGTCCCAGCCCTGTGGCTAGGAAGAGTACGCAGAGATCAAGGTCTGCAAGTGAGGAGACTTTGGTACAGAAGAGAGAAGAAAGCTGACTGAGGCTTCATCCTGAACAGCAAATAGATCTGGGAGGGTTTCACTCAGGAGCATTTCCGGGACTGATTAGACAAGATGGCTGGAAGTGGGCACCAGGAAGCCTTAGTGAGGGGACAGTGGGGAGGAGGGTGCTAGGAGGCTGCCTGCAGCTGGGGAAGGGCTGGGATGGGTGTTTCTGGAAAGCTAGAGATGGACCTTAGGAGTGGGAGGAGGCCAGGGTCCGAGGTGCCCTCTGATGGCCCAGAAGAGCCCCAGTTAGGGGTCTGGGTCTTCGGGAAAGCACAGAGAGGAAAGCAGTGGACAAGTAGCAGGGACTTCTGAATCCTTTGGACTTTGGGAATGCCCGTGTTTTCCTACAAACCCAAGGGACACCTGGAGAGAGCACCACAGGACTGGGATCCCACACACCTCAGCCTGTATCCTCTGCTGCTGTTCCATCTAGCCCTAGAGCACAGGGTGGGGGTCCGAGTAGAGAGAGGGTCCCTTTTGGGAGTTGAGTGTATGCTAGCAGGACTCCATGCAGACCCAGGAAGAGCTGGAGGTGCAGATGAGGCCTCAGACCCCTGACTTCTCCGGTCCCTTCTCCTCCCTCGTGTGTGCGCATGCTCTGCTCAGCAGCTGCTAGATCCCTGCTTCTGCATGTGCCAGTCTGCCCCCGGCCCCAAACTGCTCCTAAGAACCCCTGTCTCTGCATGTTCAGCCGAGCCCACATGTTATGGTCCACCCCAGGAAAGGGATGGCTTGTTCTCTGGAGGGTTGAGGGAGAGGATTAGGAATACCTTGGTCAGTGGTCCCGTCCCCAGTGGAGCTGGGTGGCCAGGCAAGGACCAGGCATCAGGTCAGCAGGGCATGGTGGGGACTCTTAGCTACGTTTGCAGCCTTGTGTGGGGTCTTGGAGCAGGCTCACAGTGGTTGGGCCCAACAGTGTCATGGTGTAGGACCTCCAGCCTTATGCCCAATCCCAGAAGCCCAAGAATCCCCCAGATTCTTTTACCCCAGAGGCCTCTTGCCAGCCTCAGAAAGTCTTCAAACTCCAGTCACTGCCTCTTAGCTTCCAAGCCAGAGCTAGCTCAAGGCACAGGTCCAGTAAAGGCATGCCTCTGGGAAGCAGGCTAAACACACAATGTACTGCCCAAAGACAAAGCGTAGTGATGCCACCCTGTAATCCCAGGACTTTGGAGTCTGAAGCAGGAGGATCTCAAGTTCAAGACCAGTCTGGGTGTTAGCACAACCCTCTTGCAATAAGTAAATAATTCATTGTGCAAAAACGGACACATTGAAAGGCCAGAAAGATGCCGCTGTGGCGGCCACTTACACAAGCACCCTTGTCCTCAGGCGTCATTCAGTCTCCAGTACTCCTACCAATCCTTAGACTGGGACACCAGTAAAGCCCCTCTTAGCCAGAGACCCCTTGCCCTCCTGCCTAATGCCTGCTGGTGGTAAACACATGGTCCCCAGGCAGAAAACTCAAATGCTCTGTGGCTCAATCACCAGAGAGATTAGGAAACTGAAGAGCTTGTAGCCAGACTCCAGGGGACAGCTATTAGAGGCAAGGTGGGGCCAAAAGTCCAGACTGGTGGGCAAAATCTGCTTTTTAAAATTAGCAACTTAAAAAAAAAAAAACCTCAGGCCCAACAAATTGGTTTCATTGGCCATATTGGGTCAGTTCACAAGCCTCTCCTGAAGCCCCCTGCAGAGTCCTGGGTCTTGCCCACAGTTTCAAGCCAGCTTCCTCTACCCACTTACAGCCTGGGTGGGAGGCCACAGAGGCAGCGACTAGACTTGGGTTTGGAGCACAGGCAGGGCTCACCTAGGGAAGTCCTGGGGCCAGGGATAGCCTCATCTCCCCACCCCCAGCACTGGCCCCTTGGTGGGCCCTGGGCTGATCAGAGCTCCCTTGGCCGCCCCGGGAGCTGAGACCTTCCTGCTTCCCGCAGGCCTGGTCCCGAGACACCACCCAGCCCCAGAAGCTGAGAAGCCATCCCTGAGAGGGGGGAAAAGGGCCCCTAATGCATCTTCTCCGACTCAGCGGGCAG
The DNA here is from genome assembly GCA_026225945.1 of Cricetomys ansorgei. Classification (NCBI taxonomy): domain Eukaryota; kingdom Metazoa; phylum Chordata; class Mammalia; order Rodentia; family Nesomyidae; genus Cricetomys; species Cricetomys ansorgei. Next base: position 16,112,864 of record JAMJFZ010003163.1, read on the forward strand.
CGAGGACTCACCCTGCAGCCGAACAGCCCCAGCTCCCTCCCGTCCTCCCCATTCCCGCTCGCCAAGGGGGTAAGAAAAGATGCCCTTCCGCTTCTCCCCATTGGCTCCAGCCGCTGCTCCTCTGGGCCGTGGGGTGAGGTCAGGGCGGGCAGGAGCGGGTGGGCAGCTCGGCAGGGCAGGGCAGGGCAGGGTGCCCGGTGAGTCCCAGGACAGATGCATTTCTGGCCCCGAGAGCGTAACATGCCCTCGGAACTGCACTTGCTCCCTAGGCCTGCGTGTGCTGGCGCCTCCCCCACCCCGCCCGTGTCTGTGCTTTGTACTCTTGTGCTGGGTTCTGCAACTTGACCCGCTTGTGTCCTGTCGTCTCAGTGCATTTGGTTGTTGGGAGAAATAAAAACCATCTCGATTTTTTTCCTGATTGGATGATTCGGATGTATTAGTTTCTTTTCCGTGCTCTTTTGTTATTTCCTCCCCCATCCAGTTCCTTTCTCCTCCTTTCCCCCACTTGTGAGTGGGCCTGGCTGGGTGGGCTTAAGCTTTTGAGTTGTATCTCTTCCTTCCCCGACCCGCCTTCCCCTACCCCAACACCCCTCTCCCCCCCCCCTTTTTTTTTACGTTCCCCTCTGCTCCATTGCATTAACAGTGCTTTCTCTCCTCTCCCTCCTTATTCGGGGTGTGGCTTGCTTTTTTTCCTATTGGTTGGCTTCATGTAGGGGCCTCTGTGAGTGTTGACTACTCTAAGCTCCTCTGGGTGGGTGGATGGTCACCTTTCTTCCTCATCTCCTCAGAATAACTTCATCAACCTGAGCTTTCTCCGCCTCTTCCGTGCCGCCCGACTCATCAAACTCCTCCGGCAGGGTTACACCATCCGCATTCTCCTCTGGACCTTCGTGCAATCCTTCAAGGTGAGTCACAGCCGCAGCTGCTGTTCGTGCTGGCCCAGGAAAGAGCAGGCCCCTAGCTCTGAGCGAAACGGAGAAAACAGTCGGAAAGTGCTTCTGTAGTAGTAGCTAGGTATGCCAAGGGCAGGACTCTTGTCTAACATCTGCACCCAGTGTCTGCAGAGCTCTGAAGGTCTTGTCCCGGACCCCAGCAGCCTGGGGCATGTGATCACCTGACCCAGTGCAGGCAGCTCTGGACAAGCTGCCGGGCACCCTTCCTCACTGCCTTCCTCCCCCAGGCCCTACCGTACGTCTGTCTGCTGATCGCCATGCTCTTCTTCATCTACGCCATCATCGGGATGCAGGTGATCCCGCACCCTTGGGGTACCAGGGCTGCGGGAGGGGGGCCTGCCTCAGAGGTAGCCAGGGCAGCCGTGGCTGACCCTGGCCGGCACCCTTCAACTCTCCAGGTGTTTGGCAACATCGGCATTGATGGAGAGGACGAAGACAGCGACGAGGATGAGTTCCAAATTACTGAGCACAATAACTTCCGGACCTTCTTCCAGGCCCTCATGCTTCTCTTCCGGTGAGGGAGGGGTGAGGATTGTGCTTCTGTTAGGGTTGGGTTCGAACCTGAATTCATCCTGTATGTTCATTACTCTTCTGCTTTGCAACGTGGTTCCTCTGACTCTTCCTGTTGGAGGTGAACTTAAGTCTGCCCAAATCTTTAACTCTTCTTCCCACTAGAGCTTTCGGGACAAGGATCCTGGGCAGGGAAGAAGCATAGAAGGGCCAGCTTTTGAGGTCTTGTGAGACCCTGTCTTACTGATGTTAGAAACAAAGGATAATCGGTGTCCCACAAAGGAACACACTAACAAAACAAGGCAATTCTTTTTGCAACAAGATCCAAACGGTCTAGCAAGCGCACCAGAGCCATCCCTGACATAGGTAGTGACTGTGATTCATCCTATTAGTGACACCTCTACTTCATAAGCTGATGTGATTAGCCAGTCAGTGCAAAGGGGACAAGGAAGATTCTGAAAACACTAGCCCTCGCTGGCTGGACCAACTACCTTCAATAGAAAAAAAAAAAATGTTTCTCACAACTCTCTCTCTTTGTTATATCCCTCCCTGCAAACTTAGCTAGCATATATAGACCATTCGAAGTTTCTAGTAATAGTAAACTATTGTTATAATAACTGATGGCTTAAAAATGGTTAAAGGTAAGCCCATCTTCCTAGAGAAAGGTCCCTTAACCAATTGATTGAGGTGGCCCAACAGAATGTGAGGTTTTCACCCTAGATAGAAAGTCAGTTCTCTCGACCAGGAGTTTTGTCGCACAGGCATTTACTGCTTGTCTTAGGATTCTATTGCTGTGATGAAACACCATGACCAAAAGGAAGCTGTGAGGGAAAGGGTTTATTTCCCTTACACGTCTACATTGTAGTCCATCACTGAAGGAAACCAGGAAACAAACAGGAAAGGAACCTGGAGGCAGGAGCTGGTGCAAAGGCCGTGGAGGGGTGCTGCTTACTGGCTTGCTCCCTATGGCTTGCTCAGCCTGATTTCTTACAGAACCTAGGACCTCCAACCCACGGATGACCCCCCCACAATGCACTGGGCCCTTCCCCATCAATCACAAAATGTCCTACATGCCTGACTGCAGCCTGATCATATGGAGGCATTTCTCAATTTTGGCTCCCTTCTCTCAGATGATTCTAACTTGTGTCAAGTTGACATGAAAGTAGCTATCACAAGATGCCATGGAGGAGTGCTACTTACTGTCTTGCTCAACATAGCTTGCTCAGCATTTTCTTATAAAACCCAGGACCACCAGCCCAGGGATGGCACCATCCACAATGGGCTGGGCCCTTCCCCATCAATCACTAATTGAGAAAATGCCCTACTGCCGGATATTATGTGGGCAGTTTCTTAATTGAGGTTCTCTCCTCTCAGATGGCCTTAACTTGTGTCAAGTTGACAGAAAACTATCCTGCACACTGCTGTTTTATTATTCTCTGTGCTGAAGTGGTAAATCTAGAATTGTTTAGGAAACTGATCAAAGATCGGGTCCCCCGAAACACTTTGGGATATCTGGTTTCTGATAGAAGCACAAGGATATTTTTGCCTTTTAGCCAAGAAAGAAGTTGTTTATGTGGAGTGGGGGGGGCTTTTTACCCTAAACTGCCTAGACAATTTCTACCTCCTGTTCTTATCAGCTCCCTGAAGAGGTAACCCTAAATGCTATTGGGAGCCTGTGGCAACAACCAGTCTGGAGGCCACCAGCTGAATCAGGGCCATCAAGTGTGATAGTTTTGAGTTACTCCTCCAGAGGGCACATCTGACCTCAACGGTTAGACGTAGGGAGGAAAGGAAGTCCTTGACTAGTCTGTGGAAGGAGATGTGAGAGACAAGTCAGAACAGGAGAGATTAGCCTAGGCGGGGAACCAGGAGAGGCAGACATGTCCGCCAAAGTCCGTTAGCGTCTCTGCGGGCTCACAATAGCACCCATCTACTGGGCTCCTCAATTTCTTTTGGCCTGTATGGCCTCGCTCAGCAAGGATGAACTCAGGATCATTTTTAGGCACTATGATAGCTGTTGGACTGGCTAGACTCACACTGTGAGGTCCCTCCCAGATGGCTCTGGAGCAGTGGTTCTCAACCTTCCTGATGCTGCAACCCTTTAATACCCTTCCTCATGTTGTGGTGAACTCCCAACCATAAGATTATTTCATTGCTACTCCATAACTGTAATTTGCTACTGTTATAAATCATAATGTAAGTACCTGATACACAGGTGGTCTTAGACAACCCCTGTGAAAGGTGTTTGACCCCCAAAGGGGTCGTGCCCCACCGGTTGAAAACTGCTACTCTACAGAGAAAAAGAGAAGATTTAAATTTTTTTTCAGTTTTTAAAAAGTAGTACACTTTTCTCTCTTGGATACAGGTAGGCCTTGCAGGGAGCCACGTTTGAAGTCATAACTCTGAACAGCTGAGCTGGACAGTGGTGGTTACGCCTTTAATCCCAGCACTCCGGAGGCAGTGCTCTGAGATCTCTGATCTCTGAGTTTTAGGACAGCCTGGTTTACAAAGCAAGTTCCAGGACAGCCAGAGCTACACAAAGAAAACCTGTCTCAGAAAACAAACAGACAAAAAAATCTTGAGCAGCATTTGTTTGTTTTTCGAAAAAGGGTCTCACTATGTTGCTCTGGCTGTCCTGGTACTATGTAAATCAGGCTGGCCTTGAACTCACAAAGATCTGCCTGCTTCTACCTTCCAGGTGCTGGGATTATTGGTGTGTGCAACCATGCCCAGCACAAAGTCTTAGGAGTGCAACCCCTTGGACTCTTGAGGAAGCAACAACCATTGGTCTTCTGTTCGACTTTTTTCCTGGGCAGTTAAGATCATGCAGATGGCCAAAATTAATCGCTTTCTTTTTTTCCTCTGCCAAGCCCTGTTGAGGGTCTGGTTCTCAGGGGTCACTTCTGGGGTTTGAGAGGAACCTCTGGCTCCGTCAACAGCTCCATCTATGTGAGGAAGTCAAAGGCCTTGTTTGAACATGGCTTTCCTGAAAGCATCGAGAATCTTCCTCTGTGTTGCTTCTTCTCTTTGTAGGCTGGAGACTGGTTAGAACTCACCTAGTGGGGTCTCTGTGGCCTATCTGAAGAAGAGAACAGGTGACTCCCCATAGTTATGGGACATTTTAAGAGATGCCCTACAGTGCCCTGGAATCTAGTTGACCTTGGAGGGAAAGGAGAAAAATGTTGTCTTTTTTAATCCCTCTGCCCACATCAGTGCAGTCCTCCGAGCATGCTCGTTGACACTCAGAAAGTCAGTTACACCAGCCAGGTATTTCAACTACTGTGTTTTCCTGGATGAAGATAAAACACTTTTACAAGAACCATGGATTAGACACACGTTTGTCCTTTAGGTTCTTGTGGTCATCGGGGACAGAGCAATAGCACCGTTGATTTTAAACAGACATTGACATCAATGTATCGAACCTTGACCTTAGAAATGTCAATGTTACATAATAACCTCTAATTCTCATCTTTTACAAACCTTAAATAGCTGACTCCGACTTTCGTAACTTCATAGGCTCCCTAGTTTTCTTTTCCATCCTGAAAACATCTAGCCATCTTAACCCACGCACAAATCCTTCTTTAACTAAAGCTCTTTCCATTTTTGCATTCTTCTAAAAGTTTCTTCTACTTCTTTCTTTTAATTATTAAATTTTATTTTACGTGTATTGGTGTTTCGTCTGCATGCGTGTCTGTGTGAGTGTCGGATCCCTGGAGCAGGAGTTGCAGTCGTGAGCCGCCGTGTGGGTGCTGGGAGGGTTGCTGAGCCATCTCTTCAGCTCTGGAGTTTTCTTCCTTAATACCATGAGATATAACAGTTTTAACAAATAAACAGCATCTGTTGTGAGAATTTTTTCCCTGGGGAAGACTAAGCAGTGTCTCTCCCCTTCTCATAAAGTCCTAATGACAAACCAGAGTTCGACTTCACCGAAGTTCACCCTGGGGGCTCACTTACAGAGCTTGGCTGGGGGGTTACCAACAGGACTATGGGCGATCTGAAAGCAGCCACACTGGAAAGTCTTCACTCAGGATAGACAGTGGCTTCCCCGGAGCTGCATAACTTCCCCGTAGATGAGCCTTCTCTCCCTAGTCTTCCCCTGTCTTTACTCTTCCCCAGGACCTCAAGGTCAAGTACAATCAGGGTGGAACTGCACAGCTGGTGGGTGGTCAGTGTGGCCTGTGGCAAGAACCTGTGTGTGCCAAGCCTCCTACTCACCCCTCCCCAGGGACTCTAAAGGCACAGGCAGGATTGAGCGTAGCCCTCTGAGCACTAAGGGAAAGGGGATGGTCCCCTGGGACTTAGGCACCTGGCTGGCCAGCCTCGAGCCTCAGTCCTTACCCTTCTTCGGAGACAGTAGTGTCCTTTGGGGCCGGAGCCCAGGTCACTGATGCTGCCTATCCTCAGGAGCGCCACAGGGGAAGCGTGGCACAACATCATGCTCTCCTGCCTCAGCGGGAAGCCATGCGATAAGAACTCCGGGATCCACACAGCTGACTGTGGCAATGAGTTTGCATACTTCTACTTCGTCTCCTTCATCTTCCTATGCTCATTTCTGGTGAGTCTGCGCACGTGGAGGGCTGTTCCTTACCCCTGCTCTGACTCAGGCAGACAAATCTATAGACTGTAACTGGATGGAAGACTCTCCCTCCCTGATACTGACATGGTGTCTCTCACACGGTGATGTCTGGATGGGTGGCTCTGGGTCTACGCACTCACTATAGGAAGTTAAGGAACACCCTGGCTCCTGTACTCTGAGCCAGTAGCAGACACTGTCTCCTACAGAGGACCAGGGCCTCCCCAGTTGGAACTGGACCCCAGTGAGAACCTGATTTGGCCCTGGTGGGATAATTTGGACCACAGTATGCTCTGGCTTTGGCCGCAGGCTCACACAGCCCCCTACCTCCAACTGTGCCATCTCTCTCAGGTTCTGCCTCTGTGTGTGTCCGTCCATCTCTCTCTCCCCCCACCTTGGCCATTGACTTCCACTCTCATTGGCCTTGTGAATGAGTTTCTTTTGTGTCTGTGCCCTTTTCCCGTTGATCTCGCCCTCTCTCCCGCGGACCTCTGTGTCCATTGCCCCTATCCCTACGGTCTCCTCTCTATTCCCATTGGCCCCCTTGGCCCCCAGATGCTGAATCTCTTTGTTGCTGTCATCATGGACAACTTCGAGTACCTCACCCGAGATTCCTCCATCCTGGGCCCCCACCACCTGGATGAGTACGTGCGTGTCTGGGCCGAGTATGACCCTGCTGCCTGGTAAGGAGGCATCTCAAACTTTCTGGCTGTGTTGTCCACCTCCTCCTGACACTGAGACAGAACCTGTCAGGTCTCAGGCGTGAGACATTAGGTTACCTAGGGTTTTAGCAGGGACTCCATGGGTGAATCCAGGGTGGGAATCATGGCTTTCATAATACCTCAGCTTGAGCACATGCCACCTCTGCCCAAGCCCCAGCCTTTCTAGATGGAAGTAGTCAACTATGAGAATTTTCAAGGATCCCTAGCCCCTACAAGTCCTCTGGTCTCTTACAGTGGGGCTTCAGATGGTAACCTACATTAAGAACCTCTGGCCCAGCCAGGTGGTGGTGGTGCATGCCTTTAAACTAATCCCCAGCACTCAGGAGGCAGAGGCAGGCAGATCTCCAGGCCAGCCTGGTCTACAGAGTGAGTTCCAGGACAGCCAGAGTTACAACAGAGAAACCCTGTCTTGAAAAAAGGAAAAAAAAAAAGAACCTCTAGCCTCCATTCACCCGAGAATGTAAAGACAGCCTCGCTCACCCTGCCTGTCCCCAGGGTCAGAGTCAGAGAGGCAGAAGCAAGTTCAGAACTTAGAGCAGGCTGGACATCGTGGCACATGTAGGCAATCCCAGCACTCAAAAGGCTGAGGCAGGAGAATCAGGAATGCAGGGCCAGCCTGGGCTATAAGTGACCTTGTTTCAAAATCATTAATAACCAACATGCTTACAAAAGAACCAGACACAGTAACTTAATATTTGTAATCATAGCATCCTGGATGCTGAAGCAAGAGGATCAGGAGTTCAGGCTAGCCTGGGCTGCCAAAGACCTTGTTTCAAAAACAATCAAAGCAAACCAGGCATGGTGGCACACACCTTTAGTGCCAACAAGCAGGAGGCAGAGGCAGGTGGATCTCTGTGAATCTGAGGCCAGCCTGGTCTGTATAGTGAGTTGCTGGCCAGCCAAAACTATATAATATATGAGACTCTGTTTCAAAAAAAAAAAAAAAGTGGACATGGTAACACACACCTGTAATCTCAGTGCTCCAGAGGCAGAGACAGGCAGGCCTCTGAGTTCAAGGCCAGCCTGACCTACAGAGAGTTCAGCCATGGCTACACAGAGACTGAAGATCTGTATCAAAAAATAAATAAATAAATAAATAATAATAATAATAATAAATACTGACAAAATAGCCAGGCATGGTAGTGCACACCTATAATCATAGCTTTTAAGAGACTGAGTCATGAGGATCTGGAATTTGAGAAATTTGATCCTACTTCAAAATAAAATTTTAGGGCTCGAAAGATGGCTCAATATATAAAGGCGGTTCCTGCCTGTGGCTGCCTGAGTGCAATCTCCAGGGCCCACTCATATGGTGAGAAGTAACTCTCATAAGTTGCGCACCCCACACACACACAAATGTAATTTCTTAATTAAAAACATAAGGGGCTGAAGAGATGGCTCAGTGGTCAAGATCATGTGCTGCTTTTGCAGAGGACCCCAGGCTCAGTCCTCAGCCTGGTCTACACAGTGAGTTCCAGGGCAGCCAAGCCACATGGCGAGACCCGGTCTCAAAAAAAAAAAAAAAAAAAAAAAACCGCAAAAATAAATAAATAAAAAATCCAAAAACAAAAACAACAAAAAAGCAAGAAGGTGAATAAGTAACACTTTTTAAAAATAAAAATAAAAACCAGGGCTGGAGAGAGAGGTCCTGAGTTCAATTCCCAGCAACCACATGGTGGCTCACAGCCATCTACAGTGGGACCGGATGCCCTCTTCTGGCATGCAGGTGTACATGCAGACAGAGCACCCACTTAAATGAAGTAAATCTTTCTACTAAAAAAAAAAAAAGTGAAGGTCTAAGAACTGAATGGCAGACGCCTGTCCAGCATGTTTGAGGCCCTTAGTTCCACCTCCAGCACCTTGAAAAAACAAAATAAAAACCTTAGAGCAGATCACACAGGAAGGGGGTCTTGCATCCCACTGATGACGGCAAGGCTGAGCTTCCCCGTCTCACAGAGCCCCCAGCTCACCTTCCGCCGGCAGACAAGATCACAGAGCATCTTAGACTCCACGAGCGTTCTGAGGCCCATGAAGCCCCTCGGAGGGGGCAGAACACAGATCCTAGTTCATTCTAGGCACAGGACTGAAGGAGCGTTACTGGGGGCTCTTAGTGGTCTGTGTCCTGCTTCCTCTGGCCTCAGCCCTGGAGAAGAGCCCCACAAGGAAATGCAGAAAGCCGTCTGTGTCTAGCTGAGTCGGAGAGGCTGGGGCAAGGCATGTGGCTGGGGCTGGTTTGGGGACCCTTTTTAACTCTTCCTTTCTGATTTTAGGTCACGGCAGCGGGATGCTGTCCCCCCTCCTCTAGGCCACATACCCACCCACACCAGTGTAGCCAATGTAGATGGCAAAGGAAGCAGATGCAGAGGAGTCCTGGTGGACCCCCAACACACCCCCATCAAAGTCCTTGAGGGTGGGGCGCACAAGTGCCTGTGATCCTATCAAGCCCTTTATGTGTCCGAGGTTCCCACTCCTTCAGATCAGGAGGCCTTAGCCTCATTGTCCTGGTCTTAGCGTGTGCTTGGGGAGCCCTTCTCATGGTGACCAACCCCAGACCTCCACTAACCCCTCTCTTCTCCTTTCAGCGGCCGCATTCACTATAAGGACATGTACAGTTTATTGCGAGTAATATCGCCCCCTCTCGGCTTAGGCAAGAAATGTCCTCATAGGGTTGCTTGCAAGGTTTGATTTCCACTAAAACCTGCTAGCATCGATTGAATGAGTGTGGCTTGGGGTCTTCCATATATATATTTCATATATATATATATATTTCTCAAAAACAGAGCCATCTCTCTCTCTTGCATTAAACTAGCAAACTGTTAGCCTCCAGAATGCGGCCATGCGGACGCCACGAAGCATGGGACATACCTGTTCCCTCCAAACATCCGTGCTTGCTCTTAGCTAAAGCTGCCCATCCCGTGGTCTCAATGACACCCCCAAACCAGACGCATCCCTTGGGGGAGTTGTAATTTTGCATTTCCCTACCCCCCACTCTCCTCCACCACTCCCCGCCTCCTGAAGCCTCCAGCCCTCTCTCCCATCCCCATGCCCTGTCCTAGCTCCTCTTCCTCACCCAGGCCCCCTCAGAGACCAGCCTCAGCCAAACCAGGGTCCTTGGCCCCACCTTAGCGCCATGACCTCGCACCGTAAATCCCTCCGGCTCTGCACCCACCTGAACCACAGCTTGGAGCCCACGTGGAATCTGACTGTTTCTCTTTTCTCTCTCTCTCCCCGCCTGCTTGTAAGCAGTGAAATAATCATTTTTAATTGCCTTCTCTTCCATTTTTTTCCTCCTCTTTTCCATTTATTTGAAATATCTATTTTATCGTTCTCTGCCTCTTTCTCTATTTTTTCGGCTCGTGTGGTTTTTCGTTTTTGTTTTTTCTTCTTTTTTCTTTTTCCGTTTCTTCTCGACCTTTCCCTCACCCTTTTGGTTCTCTGTCCCCACCCACTCCCCCTCCTGTTTTTTGTTTTTGGTGCTGCCAGGGGTCGCATGCCTTACCCGGACATGTATCAGATGCTGAGACACATGTCCCCACCCCTGGGTCTGGGGAAGAAGTGCCCGGCCAGAGTGGCTTACAAGGTAGTCTATCTTTGCCAACACCGATGTCCCAGCGCTGGGGACTTTTCGGTGGTGACCACAACACCCAGCGAGTCTTCTGCCGACATTCCTCTTCTTTTTTCTTTTTCTCTTTTCTCGAGTAACTGAGTCATGAGCACCCCTCGACTCTCCGCGGCGCACTGTGTCCTTTCTGATGAGTGTCTAAGTGTTTTGAGACTCCATTATGGCTAACAAGCCAGGGGGAGGGGGAGGGAACGCTCCAATCCCCTAGCACCCATATGACCCCCCTTGGGGAGCCAAATTGTATGTCTCTGTCCATCCAGAAACACGCACACCCAGGCCCAAGCCAGACTGTGTTTTGTGCCTTGAGCCCCTAAGCCCTGGCCTCACCACACACATCTGAAGCTGACCTCTGACTTAGGGCTCGGGAGATCTGACACCTCCCACAGCTGGGTCCCCCCACCCTCCCCTTGCCCTGGAGATGTCTCCCCAGCGCCTGACCCATGCCACCACCCATCTACCCAAGATGCCCCAACATGCCTCTCCACTCCATCGTTTCAGAGCAAGCAGGAGGGCTGCAGCTGCCCCGACCCCGAACGTGGTGCACCAGTCAGGCCTTGCACGCTGCCTTGGAGGGGCCTGAGGGTGGGGGGTGGGGCGTATGCCAGCTGAGGGAGCGAGGAGACTGTTGCTCCTCTAAAGTTCTGTCCTGGAATCTCCCTCGGCCCTGGAGGACATCCCCCTCGGTCCATCCTCGAGGTGGTCAGGGATGACCTTCAAACCCCACGCCCCAGAAGTGACTCCAAATCCCGACCTTGGTCTCCCTCTCCTGTCAGCACTATTCCCAGCCCGGTGTGGCTGTGTTCTTTCCCTCTCAGATTCGAGCCTCTTCCCACACTGCCCCCTTGCCCCTCCCCAACCTGATCGCTGTATAAAGCCGCCATAGCTCCTTAAGACACCTTTGTGCACATTTAAAATAGCATGTTTTCCACAGAACACGTGGTCTTCTGGGAAACTGTGTTACAAAGAAGGCGCTTTCCTGCGATGCAAGTGAAAGCTGTCATATTTAACACGCCGATCTGTGGTTTCTAAGCTCCAGAGTCCTTTGTGCAGTACACACCTGCCCCACTGTACACAGCACCCCAGTCTGTGTTTAATGCCTCCCCCAAGCCCCACCCCAATACCCCACTTCCTACTCTATTCTTGATTTGCTGTCTCCCGCTCTGTGAATCCCCAGAGAACCCCAGACTTGGCCTTGACACCCTCTCGTGCCTATGGTGCATCAAAGCCCAATGTCCCCCTTCCCAAGCCACAGAGCAGGACAGAACCCCTGCCTGGGACACCGAACTCCTTCTCTGGGCTTCAGGAATGCCCCTGGCCCCTTCTCCCTGCTACTGCACAGACAGCCATGATCTGGCAAGCCCTGATAGTCACTTCCCACGGAGCTATGAATGAGTCTCGAGATTCCGTCTGCATGTGCCCGTTTGTGCCGCTCTGTGTAGGCCTCGCTGCATGTCCACGAAGGGCCTGAGTGGGGTGGTGCCTGCCGCTTCTGAGGTGGAATGCTGCGGCTGGGTGCCCATCATCCGCCCATTCTGGGCCGAGCAGGGGGGGGGGGGGCGGGGAGCGGCGGCTGTGGCCGTGGACCCCACCGCGAGGCTGCTGCACGCACATGCTGCCAACATCTGCCTTCTGCTCTTTCTTTTTGGGTGGGCATGAAGGGAGTCTTTGAGAAGAACTCGGGGGCAACAGCTCTGGACCTCAGGTCCCTCAGGTGGGATCCGAAACAGAAAAAAACTTCAGCTGGAAGTGATGGCAGGCCCTGGCATCCCAGCTACTCAGGAAGCCAAGGCAGGAGGATTCCCATGAGTTCCAAGGACAGCCTGGGCTACTAGAAAGACCCTGTCTTCAAAAACAGGAAAAAGGGGTGGGGGGGCAGGTGGGGGTCAAGTGTGGAAATTCCTCGATTCCTCTGTCCCTTAACGATTTGGGGGGGATGAGAAATTCTGTGCTGCCATAGGTGACCACAGAGGAAGTTGCCCCACTTCAGAGTTCTTCCTGGGACTCCCTGGGTCAAGTGAATTTGGCTTGCAAGATGCTGGTAGGGCCTAAGAATGACTGCCCTCATCCGGGGTTTTCTGTAGAGACTCCTGCGGATGGACCTGCCTGTAGCAGATGACAACACAGTCCACTTCAACTCCACCCTCATGGCTCTGATTCGAACAGCCCTGGATATCAAGATTGCCAAGGGTAAGGCAAGCTGCAGACTTGGGGTGGGGATGGGCACGGGCTGTGCCCTGGAAGGGAAAGCAGGTGCAACCAGGGACTCCCCCATTCTGGTGGGGTGTCAGAGGGAGCACAGTCTAGTTCTTCATTCTTGCATCTCTGTGAACACCAGACACCCCTCCCTCCAACCAAAGGGACGCAGCAGCTTACACTTACCAAAAAGAACCCCCCCCCAAGTCTCTGAAGTAGCTGATGAGATGAGTTATGTGTACACACAGGCGAAAGGCACTCAGGGCTGAGTCCAGCCTGTGTGCAAAAGCCCTGAGAGGTAGGAATGAAGCAGGGAGTAAGAACCAGGGGTCCTGCTGGGATGACTTGGCCTTTGAGTAAGGAGACACCCCCCAGGATCCAGAGAAAAGAGGTAGGATCTGGCCAGCTCATATTGGAATGCTGCCTCCTGGTCTATGGGGACAGCCCAGTGGGAAGAGCCAGGTCAGAGGCCTACATTAATCTGACTTTTGTTACTGTCATGAACTAGCTGGGGCCAGTGCTTTACGAAGAAGAAGCAGGCTGGCAAGATGGCTCAGTGAGTAAGAGCACTTGCCCCCAAGCCTGACCACCCTGATGATCGCATTCAGCTGCTAAGAGTTGTTCTCTCCCTTCCATATGTGCGCCTCGACATACACACACAGCCCGCCCACACACGCGTGCGCCTCGACATACACACACAGCCCGCCCACACACGAGTGCGCCTCGACATACATACACAGCCCGCCCACACACGCGTGCACCTCGACATACATACACAGCCCGCCCACACACACGTGCAAATAAATGTAACTTTTAAAAATCTCCGAGAGTTCTAGGGCTCTCAGGAGACCCCATAATCAAAGTGTCTCAGCCCAGGGGATTCTGGTAACATCAGAGCCTCCTCCTCACTAGGCTCCCTAACCTTTTCCCTTGAAACAGAAAATTGCTGCACTCCAGAGGCAGAGACAGCCAGCCAGGGCCACACAGAGAAACACTATCTCGAAGGAAAAAGGAAAAAAAGAAACCGGAAAGAATTTAAAAAGGGGAAAGAGAATTTTGATTCTTTGGGGGTTAGAGAAGACAGTGGAAGGAAAGAGTGAGGGGACCAGGAGGAGCCAAGTGTGGACAGCTGAGGAGCGCCACCTTCGGTTCACACAGCCTCTGTTCTTTTCTTAACTATTTCTTATTTTCTGACATCTTTCCCTCTCTTTTTTATTTTTTACTAACTAATTAGTTTATTTATTTATTTATTTTTATTCTGGGGACAGAGTTTCTCTGCAGCCCTGGCTGCCCTGGAACTCACTCTGTAGACCAGGCTGGCTTTGAACTCTGAGATCCACCTGCCTCTGCCTCTCAAGTGCTGGGATTAAAAGCCTGCACTACTGCAGGGCTCCCTCTCTTTAAAATGTTCATCTGATCCCTAAAACTCCCTTAGTTCCTGCTGAACTAGCAGTTTCATTATTTCTTCTATTTAATGCTCTTAATCTCCAGCTGAGCAGGCTGCCCAGTTCTCATTTTCAGTTCTATTGCTGGTACTTTTATTTTAGTGCAGACAAAAGAATTTTAGGGATACAAAAGCTCCCATTTTTCCAAAGACTTGTGGGCTGAACAAGCAGAATTACTCAATAAAACTTGCTAGGGTACCAAGTAACTGTTTGTTTCCAAGTAGTTCCTTCTTTGAATTTGTGTTGTACGTTTTAGTATCTTTTTAAAGGATTTACTTATTATTATTTTATGTGTATGAATTCTTGCCTGTATGAAGGCCAGTGCACCACATGTGTGCCTGGTATCTGAGAGGCCAAAACAGGAAGTCCGATGCCCAGGGAGCTGGAGTTACAGGCAGTTGTGAGCTGCCCAGTAGAGGTGCTGGGAACTGAAATTGGGTCCTTTGCAGGAGCAGTAAGTGCACATGACCACTGAGCCATCTCTCCAACTCCCTCCCCATACCATATCTTCCTGAAAGTCTCAACATTCTATACTAGCTGGTAGGATTTCACACACACACACAGGTTCTTACTCTGCAGCCCTAGCTGGCCTAGAACTCGCTATCGTACACCAGGCTAGCCTAAACTCAGAAACCCCACTACCTCTGCTTCCTGAATGCTGGCATTAAAGATGTGGCCACCATGTTTGGCTGGACTTATTTGAATCAGGTTTTTGTTGTTGCTGCTGTTTGTTTACTGTGACTGGGTCTCTATGTAGCTCTGGCTATCTTGGAATTCACTATGTTGTGAGGTCACAGGCTGGACTCAATTCACAGAGCTCTGCCTGCCTCTGCCTCCTGAGTGCTGGGACTAAAGGTGTGGCCACTGTGCCCTGCTGGGAGTGGTGTCCTTTAGCATCTGTCTGAGGTCAACTGGTCCCACTGTGTCTTAGGTTTATCCTGCATGCTGACTGGAATATGAAGAGGCAAGGCACTGGGTGATCACCTCTGAGGTGTCTTCACAACCAGCCCTGTAAGATTCCTTCCAAGCCAGGAATGCATGTGTTGTCTCATGATGTCCCATGAGGCCACTACCTGTTGTGGGAAGTTCCCCACACCTCCACCCTGAAGGACTTGAAGGAACTCATGGCTGTTCTCTGTGGCATTGCCATAATCAGGCTCTCGGATGCTGTGTAAACTGAGAAAAGGGGGCGTGAGGCTAGGCCAAGCGCTGGCAAGGATCTGACCGGTGAGGCAGATGCTCAGGAAGCTTCGTGGATACAATGGGAGGTGGCCTTGTTGCTGCTCCTGTTGCCATGGTAAAGGGGACACACTCCAACCTAATCCACACCATGGGGGGGCCACATAATCCAAGTGAAGACAGGCTGGCATCTTAGACTGAGGGGCACGGAGTGTTCAGACTTTGGGTACCTCCTGAGAACTGAGTTGATGGGACGCCTTCCATGTGGATGTGGGTGTGAGGGGGAGGGGATCCATAGACACTCTCAGATTTGAGGCCTGGGCTACTAAAGGATGGAACAGACAAGAGACAGGAAGGGCAGGTTGGAGCCAAAGGCTGGAGGCAAGCAAAGGGCACAGAAAGGAAGCAGGCTCTGGAGAGGATACTTCAGACTTTCTGAGGCAATGAGCAGGAGCTGAGAGACCTCAAGCCCGTCATCCCAGGGCCTTGGCAAGCTGAGACAGGAGGATCACAACTTCAAGGGCAGCCTATGCTACAGAGGAGCCTTGGCCAGCTTGGTTGGTTTAGTTAGACGTCTCTGAACAAGAGAAGTCAGGTCAGTGGAGAACTTCCGGTGTGTAAGGCCCTGAGAGCCATCCCTAGAAAGGCCAGACACGGATACCTCTCCCCTCGACACCAAGCCAACGTTCATTCTTCATCACTGCAGACTGAGAAAAGGTGGCCAGAGACTGGGACAGAGAGGGCACCTTAAAATCACACAACACAGAGTAGCCAGGCAGGTGTGCTGGCACATGCCTATATCTCAGTACTCAGGAGACTGAGACAGGAAGGTCATGGGTTCAAGGCCAACCTGGGCTAGACAGAGAAAAAGAAAACTGTCTTTAGGAGGAGAAATAGAGACTAGGACTACAGGGGCAGCCAGACAGAGGCCGGAAGAGGAAGGAGCCTGGCCTTTGTCTGGTGTCCTAAATCTCATTCTCGTCTTCCGGGGCAGGCAGCGGTTGATGTCACTGCGTGGGACCCAGGTTCTCTCACATCCCCGCTGCCTGCCTCAGCACAAGGAAGGAAAAGGCAGCATTTGTTTTGTGATGTCAGGTAGGAACATCACATCCTGCACACTCGAACTGCCCACCCACCTCCCCTAGCAATGCTCTGAACCTTGACCTCCTCCTCTGTGAACATCAGTCTTTCGATATCATCTAGTTATCCCCCATAAAAAATACGAGTTTCAAACAAACAAGCAGGGCATTACCACACGTGCCTGTGGCTCCTGTATCAGAGGGCAGAGACAGGCAGGCCCTGAAGCCAGCCTGGCCAACACCCTGAGCTTTAGGTTCAGTGAGAGACCATGTCTCCAGATATCAAGATAATAAGACAGAGAGCAAATGGAGAAGGCACCAGACGTCCTGCTCTGGCCTCTACACGTGGGACCCACACGTGTGCACGGAGCACATGCCACACATGACACAAAGGGCTCAAGACTGACAATCTGAGTGTGATCGCTGGTACCCACATGGTGGGAGAGAGGATGGTCTCCACAGGCTTCCTCTGACCTCCACAAGAGCCCACACAGGCACAAATACCCACAGATAAATGATCATCGGTCATGGGCCATCTGCCTTTCTATGTAGCCCAGGCTGGCCTCAAACTCAGATCCACCTGCCTCTGCCTCCAGGCACTGGGACTAAAGGCGTGTGGCACAACACCTGGCAATTTATTTATTTATTTGTTTGTTTGTTTATGTGATATGTATGGGTGTTTTGTCTGTGTGTATGCCTGAGCATCATGCATGCGCTTGGTGCCTGCAGAGTCTGGAGGAGGGTGTCAGATCTCTCAGGTTCCTGGAGCTTGAGTTATGGGTGGCTGTGCTCCTGGGAACAGGGCTTGGATCTTTTGCAAAAGTAATACGTGCTCTTAACCACCGAGCCTTCTCTCAAGCCTAGCTCGCTTGCTTGCTTGCTTGCTTTTTCAAAAGTCTTTTGTAGCGGGATGCTTTGAAGGGGTTTTGTGATTTTGGTTTCTTTAAAAACACAAAATGGTGTTTGGGCTACGTTTTTGTTCCCATTCCCAGGTTCTTCTTAGAGGATATAAGGGCTGAAACCCAGAGAGCCAGGGTCAGGTGGTTGTTGGTCGTTGGTGGGTCGGTTTGTTGATTGATTAGTTACTGCTTAGAGGACCTTCAATTGGAATAACCAAGTCCCAGAAGACTGCAGTGTGACACTATCAGCTCGCTATCAGCTCTTGCTCTCCAAGCTTCGGTCAGCCAAAAAGGGCTGTGAATATTTCTTCTTTTCCTCCTTTCTCTCTTTCCAGGCCACTTACAAGGGCAGTGAAGATTTCTCTCTTTCTTCTCTTCCATTCTTTCTTCTTAAAATTTATTTATGAGTGCTCTATCTGCATTGTACACCTGCATAGCAGAAGAGAGCATCTGATCCCATTATAGATGATTGTGAGCCACCATGTGGTTGTGAGAATTGAACTCATGACCTCTGGAAAAGCAGTTAGTGTTCTTAACTAACTGATGAGCCATCTCTCCAGCCCCTGTTTCTCCCTCCCTCCTTTCCTTCCTTTCTTCCTTCCTTCCTTCCTAATTATCTACCTACCTACCTACCTATCCTTCATTTCTCTTTCCTGAGTTAAAGACTAAAAAAGCATAATAGCAACCTGCTGCAAGTGGCCCCTGAAATGTGGGGCTCAGGAAAAAGGAATAAAAAAGAAAAAATGGGAAATTTGATTTCAAGTGCCATAGAGATAGGCAGAAGATGAAGGTAGGGACACTTTGGTTCAAGAGGCTGGCGACGTACTTACAGAGGCCTTGACCACAGGGACACATCTCACTTTGCTCCCAGTGGGGATTTTCTTTCTCCTCTTTTTTTTTTTTTTGTTTGTTTGTTTGTTTGTTTTGCTTTGTTTTTCGAGACAGGGTTTCTCTGTTGTAACTCTGGCTGTCCTGGAACTCACTCTGTAGACCAGGCTGGCCTCAACTCACAGAGATCTGCCTGCCTCTGTCTCATGAGTGCTGGGATTAAAGGTGTGTGCCACCACTGCCCGTCTTTTTTTCCTCCATTGCTTTTATTTCTTTTCAAAAAAAGGTTAAGGAAGTGGCTGTGCAACTAGAAGAGTCACAGAGGAATTGGAGGTGGCTGAGAGATGAAAACAGAGAAAAGGGAGAACGAAAGGGCTCAGTCTTTTCTCTCCCTTCGAAAAAGGTTAAGGAATTAGTGGTGCTACTAGAAGAAATACAGGGGGAGTTAGAAAGGAAGGAATTGGCGGTGCTACTAGAAGAAATACGGGTGGGATTAGAGAGGGTGGAGAAAGGGAGAAGAGAACACAACAGGGTTCATTCCCAATGACTAATCAAGATTAAGGATCCCACCACCACCCCAACCCCTCCCCATAGGTGAAAGGGAGGAGAATGAACAGGACAACCGTCCTGGTAGGAATATAAGGAAGAGTCTGCTCGGGAGAAGGATCAGATAAGGCAGGCCTTCCCAAAAGACACGTCCAATCGTGAACCCTCAGCACCACCTACAGTAGAAGAAAGGCAGTCTGGGGTCACGAGATCACCTTCAGCAGTTCCAGTAGGGATCCAGTGTATTCCAGCTGATGGGGATAACCCCCAAGGTTATAATGAAACAGGATGGCGTCTGACAGAAATGAGTGATTTAAGGCGATTGAAGGAAGCTGTGGTGTCCTGGGTAAAGCAAGTGCTGGGCACTGCAGAGCTGGATGGTCCCATTCACTTGGGAAGGGTTAATATCAGCTATACTAGAGGCAGGTCCTCAGGGTCAGTGGAGAGAAGAAGCTACAGGTATGGAACAGCAGACTAGGGTGTTGTGGAAGTTTATTTTCAGTTGTGTTTAAAATAATTTGTGTGTGTGTGTGTATGTGTGTGTGTGTGAGCACGCACTGTTGGAAAAAGGGATGCATAGGCCTTGGCATTTTGTATTGTCTGCAGGTGTTGCATTTCTGTGGAGGACGTTTGATTGTTAATGATCTGCACCTTCGGAGCTCTAATTGAATAAAAACACCTGAGCTCAGATGCTCAGGGTTTCACTGTCGAGTCTGGTGCCGACCAGGATGGTGGGTGGTTCTCTCTGCTGAGGTCTGGCAGAGTATCCATGTATGAAAATGTCTCCTTGTCTCCTGTGTTGAGCCACCCCGTAGGTGTGCTGCTACAATAGGGCTAGAGGAATAATACAATCCAAGATCAGCAACTTGGTGAGGGTCAGTATGCTGAATTACAAGAACAAATTCAGTTTGATGACTTGACCATAGAACAGTGTTATTTAACAGCTTTATGAGCTTGGGAGAAAGTAGAGGAGCCAGGAAAAGAGTCCACCTCGTTCACAAAGATCATACAAGGCTCAAGTGAGGGCTTCACATACTTTTTGCAAAGATTAACTGCAGCAGTGAATAGAGCCATCTCAGACCTTGAAGCGAAACAGATGCTGACTGAGACAATGGCATTTGAAAATGCCAACACAGACTGTAAGAAAATTTTAAGGCCATTAAGAGCAAATTCTGCACCATTGGATCAATGGATCAGTGCTTCTGTAGACATTGGTTCAACTACTCACATGGCCACTGTAATAGGACAAGCTATAGTTAGAGGGCTGAAATACCAAAATGTCTGATGTTTCAACTGCGGAAGACATGGCCACTTACAAAGAGATTATAAACAAGCCATTTCTAAAGGCAATGGTTTCTTTAAATATCAGCCAGGAAAAAAAAAAAAAAAGGAGCAGACTTCCTGGGATATATAGGAAATGTGGCAAAGACACTGGGCAAATGAGTATCGATCCAAGAGAGAGATATACAGGGGAATACTTTGCCATTGGAAAACCCCACAGGTGGCCATGCTCAGGCCCTGGGAGAAAAAAGAGCTGCCTGTGTCCTGTCAGCACTGGGGTGGCATGCAGACTGAAAAATCCAAACTCAGTGTTGGAGACCTTGTGCATGCAAGTGCTTTACTAGATCTGTCTATAGACGGACAGCTTACCCTTTCCCCGGATGTTCAGTGCTATAAAATTGCCACTGGAGTTTATGGTCCTCTTCCCCCAGGGACAGTAGAAATGAGCCTACGTAGAAGCAGTTTGACATTAAAGGGATTCATTGTGCATCCAGGAATTATAAACGGAGATTTCGAAGGAGAAATTAAAATCATGGCTTATGTAACAAGAGACATGCAGTTTAACGTAGAGGATAGGATGGTGCAGCTGTTACTGTAACAAAAGAAAAGCCGCCCCTGTAGAGAGAGCAGGTGAATTTGGAAGCACTGGGCACCACGTGTTCTGGAAGGCCATCATTAATGATAAAAGGCCAAAATTTAAAATGCAAATAAATGAAATAGAAAGGTTAGTAGACACAGGTGCAGATGGAATTCAAATTGGCCCCTTCAGGAAGTATCCACACAGTTTATAGGGATTGGGAAATTATCCCATGTAAAGCAAAGTGTAAAATGGATTACATGTGTGGGACCAAAGGAGAAAAAAGGAAAGTTAAGGCCTTGTGTATCTGGCATAGCTATAAATCTATGGGGAACGCAGATTAATATCCCTTCTATCTGAGAAAAGGTACACAAATAAGGTCTCAAAGGGAAGATGCTCTTATGAGGGGTATGCACAGGCTGTACAGGTTGTCCAAAAGCCAGACACAACGGGTACCGTTTCCAATTTTATAAAGGGCACCACTGCCAAAACTATACCACTTCCCTACCCTTAAAATAGTTAACAAGTCTATATGGGTAGAACAGTGGCTTTTAACAAAAGAAAAATTACAGGCACTTGAACAGCTGGTTGAGGAGCAGCTAAAACCTCAGCATATAGAAGAGTCTACCAGCCCATGGAACTTACTTGTGTTTGTTATCTGGAAAATGGAGAATGTTAACTGATTTGAGGGCTGTGAACAAGGTGATTTAGCCCAGGGATCCCCTACAGCCTGGAATTCCCTTTCCTCCATTATTACCTAAGCCATGGCATCTGATAGTGACTGATTTGAAAGATTGGTTTGGTTTTTTTTGCTACCCCCTTGCAAGAGCAGGACTAGGAAAAGTTTGCATTTATAGTACCTACCTATGACAATGCTCAACCTGTCAAAAGGTTTCAGTGGAAAGTCCTTCCCCGGGGAATGTTAAATAGTCCAACGTTATGTCAATATTTTGTGCAACAACCATAAGGACTAATTCAAAAACTATTTCCCCAATCTGTTATTACCATTATATAGATGATTTTTTGGCCGATTCTGACACAGATACCTTAGAAAAAAATGTTTGATGAAACAAAAAGAATCTTACCTTGTTGGGGGTTACAGATCGCTCCTGAAAAAATACAAAGGGGATTCTACTAACTATCTAGGTTAGAAGACAAGTCAGCAAAAAATTCAGCCACAAAAGGTACAGATCAGAAGAGATCAGTTACGAACTCTTTAATGATTTCCAAAAATTACTGGGAGACACCAACTGGTAAGACTCATGATTGGATTAACTACACAAGAGTTAGTTAATTTGTTTCAGACATTACCAGGAGAATCCAACCTAGACAGTCCAACACTTAACTGCTGAAGCAGAGCAAGCGTTAACTCTGGTAGAAAAGCGACTACAAGATGCACATGTGGATCTCATAGACCCTCATTTGAGTTGTATTTTGGTCATCATTCATTCAAAACATTCCCCTACTGGGATTCTGATGCAGAGAGAGGATAATATTTTAGAATGGATATTTATGGCACATAAACAGAGTAAAAACTTAAAAGACTTATATAGAAAAGGTTGCTGATTTAATTATAAAGGGAAGAATAAGACTTCATCAGCTGTCAGGAACAGATCCAGCAGAAATAGTGGTGCCTCACACTAGTGCTGAGATGATGTCATTATGGGTAATCAATGAAGATTGCCAAAGAGCTTGTAGCAATTATTTGGGAGAAAATAATAATAAATATCCTAAAAGCAAGCAAATTCATTTTATCAAGAGGACTAACTGGATACTCCCTCATGTAGTAAGAAAATCACCTATTTCTGGAGCACCTACAGTTTATACTGAAACAAATAAATCAGGAATGGTAGACTACAAGTCAGAAAAAAATAAGTAAAGTCATTCAAAGCCCATGTGCTTCAGTTCAAAAATCAGAGTTGTATGCTATTCTTATAGTATTGTTAGACTTTCCTGAATCTCTTAATATCATCGCTGACTCTCAGTATACTGAAAGGATTGTTTTGCATATAGGAACTGCTAAATTAATTCTTGCTAATTCAGAATTAACATCATTATTTATGCAGCTGCAACAAACAATTTAAGACAGAAGCTGTCCATTATAGATTACTCATATCAGATCTCACACAGGGTTGTCAGGCCCATTGGCACAAGTAAACCCTGAAATCAATCAGTTATTAATAGGAAATGTGTTAGAAGCCTCAAAATTACATGAAAAGCACCAGGTAAACAGCAAAAGTTTACAAAGGAACTTACCCATTACTTGGCGATAAGCCAAGGAATTTATAAAGAATTTATAAAGTCCAACATGCCCCTTGTATAATCAAGGCCCATTGCCTGCTAGAAGCAACCCTAAGGGCACCAAGAGAGGAGAAATCTGGCAGATGAATGTGTTCCATGTTGCAGAATTTGGGAAACTAGAGTTCGTACACCATACTATCGATACTTAATCAGGATTTCAACAGGCTTCAACCTTGAGTTCTGAAGGGGCTGATTCTGTAATTACACATTTACTGAAAGTAATGGCTATTATAGGAATACCTTTAAAAATCAAGACTGATAATGTCCCCACATATGTCTCCAGTAAAATGGAAAAAAAATTGCATACTATGGCATAAAACATATTACCGATATACCACACAATTCTACAGGACAAGCAAGTTATAGAAAGATGTAATCAGACATTAAAGGAAAAGCTTGAAAGACAAAAGGAATAGCAAAGACCCCCAGAGATAGACTACATAGTGCTCTACTAACTTTAAATTTTCTGAGTGTTAATGAGACAGGAACAACAGTGGCTGAGAAACTTTGGAGAATAGAAAGAACTGCAGAGTTGAATCAACCCACATATTATAAAGACATATTAACGGCTGAATGGAAATCAGAACATATATTGCACTGGGACAAGGGGTATGCCTATATTTCCGATGGAAATGAAAAGTTGTTGGTACCATTGAAACTGGTGAAGATTAGATTTGAGCAGGGGAGATCTCCTGAATGCCCTGATCGGAAAAGTGTGACCATGGAAAAAAAAGTTATTTAAAAAAAAAAATAGAGCCTTCTAATGATTGTATTAAAGTATAAAAAACCTAAAAACATCAAAGAATCCCCTGAGTCATGGAGTAAAGTTTCTGAATCCTAAATTTCCACCTGACTCCAACACCAGTGACAGTGAAGAGTCAGAGGAAGATGAAGAATATGAAGCCGGGATGAAAAGCTGTCCCCATGTGGATCTCACTTTGCTGATTTGGAAGTCGGCTGGCAGTCGTCAGAAGGGTCCAGGGAAAGATAATGAGAGTGATGGCCACAAAATGCCAGTCACTGTGAATGTGACACAGCCTCCCAGACTCCCAAGACTTCCCATGACCTGTACAATGGCCGGCGGCACACTGGTCCTGAGGAGATTGTTGGCCTTCCTTTTAGAGGAAGAGAACACTCACAGCAAACAGAAACCAGAGGAAAAGACCTTGAAGCCAAAGTTCCAGGCATACAAGGAATAGCTGTCTCTATGCAAAGGAATCAGTGGACAAAACGTTGAAGCAGACTGTTGCCTTTGATAATTTCAGTGACCTTCAGAGTTCCTTGAAACGTGAAGATCCCCATAGCATTCTTATAGAAAATGGATCCACGTGTGCTAATGGCTCACCAATAAACTGACTTCATGCCAACCTGCAAAGAAGGTGAACAGCCCAAACCACATTCAGCCCCTAAAGAAACAGTATGCTTTTGAGAGCCAGAACCATAAAGTAGTGTCTTCAACTAGTTTTGACAAGGGAAATAAAAATCTTCTCTTATGTCCATTGCCATTAAAAGGTAAAACCCCTAAGTCTTAGTGCAAAGAGTCACAAGACAAAATCTGAAAGAGACATTTGCCACCTGCCTGAAAGTAGAAAAGCTTCAGAGAGAGAAGGGACTGATTCAAGCAACCTTACATCTCTTGAGAAACCACCAATGGTGTCTCTCAGGGAAGACCCTCAGAAAAGCACAGCTGTTTTCTTATTTTCTGTTAGTAATGCATCATGTACGAATGCTAAGGATAAACTCCTGAAGACCAGAGAGAAGAGACAGCCTAGCAGAAGGCCTCAGAGGAAAAAGTAATCAACATCATACAACTTATGGCTTAGTAAAAGGAGGGAAACTTAGCAGGACGCTTCGAAGACGTTTTTTGTCCCGTGCAGCCTTCCTTATGATTAGATGCTGCTTAGACTTCTGGGAACTTTGCTTAGAATATAAAGGAGAGAACTGGCAGTTGGTGGGTTGACTTGTGAGATGCTAGTCCAGTGCTCTCAGATAGATGCTAGTTCTCTCTGCAGCTCCTGTTCTCTGAGCTAAGGACAGCCAAAACGGGCAGTGAACATTTCTTTTCCTTCCTCTCTTTCAAGGCCACTTGTGAGAGTGGTGAAGATTTCTTTCTTATCTTTTCTGAGCTAGAGGTTAAAAAAGGAAAAAAGTCACAATGGGAATCAGTTACAAGTTAGAAATAAGTTACAAATTAGGACTGTGTTACAGTAGCGCCCTACTATATGTTTGTGTAGTGGAGGCTGGCCTAGAACCTCTGACACTCCTGCCTCCGTTCCTAGGTGCTGGATTTACATGCAAGTGCCATCATACCCGGTTCTGTGTACTCAGTTAACAGCGCAACAGGGCTGGTGTGCGGCTCAGCAGTAGAGCACTTCCCTAACAAGTGTAATTCCGTCCCCAGCCACACACGGCTCCCCCAAAAAGTCATTAAGAAGATAAAATTTTAAAAATCATGGCCTGGGACCCCAGCATGAAGGCTCAGCAGGTAAAGGTGCTTGCTACCAAGCCTGTTGACCTGAATTGGACACCCGGAACCCACATGGTGGAAGGAGAGAACCAACTCCAGTTGTCCTCTGACCTCCACATGTTCACGCACAGAAGCACACAAATAAATATATGTCATTTTAAAAGTTTACAGAAGGGGAAAAAGACAAGGGGTGGGAGACAGCTCCGTCAGGAAAGTGCTTGGGGTGCAACCCGGAGTCCTCCTTTCAATCTCCCAGAACCCAACGGCCCTAATCCCAGCACTGTGTCGGAGGCCGAGGCAAATGAATCCCTGAGGCTCCATTTCAAGCCACCCTAGCCTAATGGGTGAATTCCAGGCTGTGAGAAAATAGATGAATGCCTCCTGAGAAATGACAGCCAAGCCTCACCTCTAACCTACATATATATATATATATATATATATATACACACACACACACACACACACACACATACATGTATGTATATGTATGTATATATATATGTATATTCTCACAATGGAGGCTATTTATTACAGTGATGGAGCATGCTTCAACTCATGTGGAGTGTTTACCAGAGGAGACTGCTGGGAATGGGTTTAAGCCAATAGAAAGTCTTTATAAGCCGGCCAGCAACTTCACTGGGTGTTTGGGATCCCAGTGTAGCCCCGAACCTTTCTCAAGATGAGCTTTTAAGCACAAAAACCATGTTCTGGTTGACATACTTCAGTTAACAAGAACATTTAGACTGGACCAGAAGTACAGAAGCCAAAAAGCAAGGTTAGGACATTTAGAGACTTTCCCAGAACTTACAGACTTTGAAGAATTAGGCCTTTGTTTTAGATTTGGCTGGTGGTGTTATCTACATGCTGAGTCTTACAGCCTGAATAGCACTTCCATCATGAAGTCAGTTGTGCTAAGGTCTCAGGGCCTGCTAAAATCTGGGGCCCTGTTACACCAACATGACTGACACCCTTTCCTGGTCCCAACTATCAACTGCCTCAACCACGGAACAGGGGTGTCGTTCCAGACATTTTCGGTGTGAATCAGTGGTATAGCTCTTGCCTAGTTTACACAAGGTTGTGGGTTCCATCCCAAAACTGATGTCAACCAGTTCGTGGACATGAACTCTAGCCTGGGTCTAGGGGACAAAGCCACGGCACTATGGCAGTAATGGCCTGGAGGTGCTATCCCAAGATGGCACACACACACTGCTTGGATCAGCCAACAGCCTGGTAGGGCAAGTACTATGACTGTCATCCTGATGGGGTTCATCGATGGGGAAACTGAGGCAGTGGAAGGTAGCCAACCCTAGGAGCACAGTTGGTAAGTAGAAGCCAAGATGGCGATCCTGGCTCGCCCAGAGCCTCTAGGCCAGGCCTGCAGGTCTTGACAGTGGACCCACAGTGGCCCCAGAGGCCAGCTCTGTGCAGGTGCTCATTCCCATATCTCCCCACAATGCAGGCGGAGCCGACAAGCAGCAAATGGATGCAGAGCTCCGCAAGGAGATGATGGCCATTTGGCCCAACCTGTCCCAGAAGACCCTAGATCTGCTGGTCACACCTCACAAGTGTAAGAGCAAGCCCAGGGAGGGGTAGCGGAGGCTCGGAGAGGGGGCTGGGCCGTGTGACAGCTCACCTGTCCTCCGCAGCCACGGACCTGACAGTGGGTAAGATCTACGCGGCCATGATGATCATGGAATACTACCGGCAGAGCAAGGCCAAGAAACTGCAGGCCATGCGGGAAGAGCAGGTACTCCCATTGCTGGGGGTGACTGGGACGGGGTGCAGGGTCTGTTCGTCTTTGTGGGAGCCAATTGGACCAAGGAGTGTGGTGAGGCCAGGCCATTTCAGGAACACCGAACCAGGACAAACTCTTGAGTCACCAACAGGAACTGAGTGTCTGCCATGTGCCCTAGCCCGGTGCCTGTCCCAGCGAGCCGACATTCCGGCTGGGGGGATGCTAACAGCTTCAAAGGACTAAATGACTACGTTCATAGAGGGAAACAGTGCCACGGGGAGCGTGGAGCCAACTAAAGTGCCAGAGCAAGGGCGGTAGTGAGAGATGGGTGGTCCAGGACACCACACCCTCCCTGGGGAGGTGAGATCTGAGCTGAGGTAAAAAGGAGGAGAGGGACTGGAAGACATGGCTCAGCAGTTAAGAGCTAAGAGCAAGTGTTGCTCTTGAAAAGAGCCTGAGTTTAGTTTCCAGAACCCACATGGTGTCTCATAACTACCTGGAACTCCAGTTCCAGGATCTGAAGCTCTCTTCTGGCCTGTGGTCAGTTGATCATGTGTGGTATGCATGCATACATATATACACACACACATACATACACTCCTAAGCCTACATACATACAAAATAGTGAGATAAATATTTTAAAAGAAAGCTGGAGACCAGGTGCAGTGCAAACCTTTAATCCTAGCACTTGGGAGGCAGAGGAAAGTGAGTTTATGAGACCAGCCTAATCTCTGTAGGGAGCTCTAGGCCAACATAGTGAAAACCTGACTCAAAAGAAAGAAGGAAAGAAGGGAGGGAGGGAGAGAGGGAGGGTAAAAGAAAGAAAAGGGAGAGGAGCTGGAGAGATTGCTCAGCAGTTAAGAACCAAGTTCAGTTCCCAGCACCCAGTGGCCTACACCATCTGTAACTCTGGTTCCAGGGTCCTCAGGCACCCGCCACACAAGTGGTGCACAGACATACATGCAGGCAGAAGACTCACACACATAAAACACTTCTATAAACATGAATGAGGGGGTCAAGTGTGGTGGCACATTGCCTTTAATCCCACCACTAGGAAGGCAGAGGCAAGCAGATCGCTTGTGGGTTCAAGCTTCACCAGATAGAAAGAAACGAAGGGAGGAGTTTATATGCAGGGGAAGACATTTGTTGTAATAACAAAACTTTCCCTGGAGAGACATAACACTGATGTCAGATAGGGAGCCTCTGGCAGACCAAAGCGTGGATACCACAAAGTCCAGCTTGGTGAACCATGAGTTTATTGGGGTTACTTGAGGAACAGAAATGACTTAAAGACACACCAAGGTCCACGATGACATGAGTGATAGCTCACAAAACCTACAGCACAGCCTGCTGGCAGCTCCGCAGGCTAGAAAGTGTCCTCTGCAGTGACTCGGTTGGTCTAATATCCTTCCAGGGTTTCTGCTTCCTCTAGACAGGTGTTTTGTTTGTTTTGGGTTGTTCGTTTGTTTTTTCGAAACAGGGTTTTCCTGCTATAACTCTGGCTGTCTTAGAACTCACTCTGTAGAGCAGGCTGGCCTGGAACTCACAGAGATCCACCTGCTTCTGCCTCCCGCATGCTGGGATTAAAGCATGTGCCACCAACCTGCCTGGCTCTTGACAGTGTGGGGCTCTCCTAGAGCTGAGAGCGAGTCGAAGCTGGGAAATATTGAAGAGGTCAAGGTGACAGAACACAGAAAGGAGGAAAGCGGGAGGAGACAGGGCAGGGAGGGTACAGGGCTAAACCCTAGAGACTGCAGGGTGAACCTGGCTTTCATCCCAAACGACTTGAGAGCAGCCGAGGGGTCTTAAATACAGAAGGTACCGTCTTTGGGTGCTCGCTGGCACCCTCTGGTGGCTGTGTATGGAAGACACGCACAGAGAGGTTTCTATACTGGTTTTAGGTGTGGGAGGAGGAGCTGAACATGGTAAAGGGTAGGTTTAGTTCTGATTGAATTTGGGTAGAAGGTGTATGTATAACTCGACTGCATGGATCTCCAGCGTGCACTCTGTAGGTGACAACATTGTGTCACAGTGTCAACAGTTGGACAGGGTCTCAAGAAATAGTTCAGCGGGTAAACTGTTGTCTCTGAGGACCTGAGTTCCGTTCTCACTGGCATGTTTACACGCACAAAAACTGGCACACAAAATAAATAATTTTAATTAAAAGGAAAAGTTTAATTAGGGCACTCTGGAGGCAAAAGCAGGCAGATCTCTGAGTTCTAGGCCAGCCTGCTCAACATAGGGAGTTCCAGGCCAACCAGGGGTACATAGAGAAAGACCTGCCCTCAAAGACACATAATAAAAATGGGTAGACAAGCAGATAGATCAGACCTACCTGTGTGTGAGTGGGTGTCAAGAAGCACCTGCTGGGGCTGGGGGAGAGGTTGACAGCAGAGTACTTGCCTAATACACAAGGGCCTGGGTTTGCCCTCCAGCATCACAGGGCCCGCCTCAGCTTCTGACTGGTGCTCTGTCTAGCCCTGACCCTGTTGGGCACTCACTGCTTTCTTGCCTTCCTAGAACCGGACACCGCTCATGTTCCAGCGTATGGAGCCTCCATCACCAACTCAGGAAGGAGGACCCGGCCAGAACGCCCTTCCTTCCACTCAGCTGGACCCAGGAGGAGGCCTGTGAGTATCTGACTGGGCTGTTGTAGATGGGTATCAGGTCCTGGGTCCCTGAAGCCCAGAGGATGTACACCCTTCCTGGCCTTTGTCCCTGGTGCAGGATGGCTCAAGAAAGTGGCATGAAGGAGAGCCCATCCTGGGTGACCCAGCGGGCCCAGGAGATGTTCCAGAAGACTGGCACATGGAGCCCAGAGCGAGGGCCACCCAGCGACATGCCTAACAGCCAGCCCAACTCACAGGTGCTGCCGCCTCCTCCCCTAGGCTGGGTGGTTCAGGCAGAAAGGGTCTTCCACACACGTGGTCAGGCCGCAGACTCATTCAACCCCACCCTCTGCCTGACAGTCTGTGGAGATGCGAGAAATGGGTACGGATGGCTACTCGGACAGCGAACACTACCTCCCCATGGAAGGCCAGGCCAGGGCCGCCTCCATGCCCCGCCTCCCAGCGGAGAACCAGGTGAGAGCTTGCAGGGTACTGGGCCATGCCCACACATGTTCCTGAAGACACTCTACTTCTCCCTTGGGGACCCTGGCCTGGGTGGCATCACCTGCAGCTTTGTTCGGGGCCCTACCCCTTCCTGGCTCCTTCCGAGCACACAAAGGACCTAGCCCTCCTACCTTCTCCCTGACAGAAGCCAGAGAGCAGTGGGGTACCCTTGCAGAGCATGGTGGTCACTGCCAAGCGGCTTCCTTCTGCCCTATTTGGGAGCACACAGGGCAGGGGGATGGATTTGGGAAGGGTGGGTCCATCTCTGGAGAGAGGTGCCTGTGGGAATCCCTGCTCCAGCAGCCTGTGGTGCCCCAAGCACTCAGGAGGTTGAAGGAGGAGGAGTTCCAAGCCATTTTAGGCTATAGACC
Source organism: Cricetomys ansorgei (assembly GCA_026225945.1). NCBI lineage: Eukaryota > Metazoa > Chordata > Mammalia > Rodentia > Nesomyidae > Cricetomys > Cricetomys ansorgei. Next base: position 16,143,258 of record JAMJFZ010003163.1, read on the forward strand.
TGGGCAATATCTCAAAACAAACAGCATGGCTTGAATCTGTAATCCCAACTCTTGGAAGTGGAGACAGAAGGATCAGGAGTTCAAGGCCAGACCCTGCTATATAGCTAGTTTGAGTCCAGCCTGAACTATGTGAAATCCTGTCTCAAAAACTTAAGAATGCTGACTACTAGCTGGAGAGGTGACTCATCGGTGAGAGCACGCACTGGTCTCTTGCATAGACCAGACTTCGATTCCAGATCCTACATTAGATAATAGTTCACAGCTCCAGGGGACCCAGTGCCCTCTCTGGCCTTCTCAGGCACCCACACACGGGTACACAGACCCCCCCACACATACACAAATAATAAGCTAATTTTTAAAAGAGAATCCTGACTCCAAAGCTGGAGATAGAGCTCATGGTATCACCTGTGCTTAACATGGGCAGTCCTGGGTCCCATCACAGCAAAAAGAAAAAAGTCCCTGCTACCCATGCGCTTCACACACATACAGCTTACATGTGCACCTGTACATATGCACACACACCTGTGTGCTAGCAGTGTAACAGGCGTCCATAGGCATCACACCTGTTCATGTGCACACACATGGCCTGCTGCCTTCAGGAACAGGTCATGTCTGAGGACTCTGAAGGCAGAGTCTGGGTAGGCCTGGGATGGCTGGGGCATATATTCTGTCATGGGCCTGGGGGTGGGGGTACCTGGTATGTGCATCTCAGTGTGGCTGCTTCACTTAGCTACTGCGGCCCCCTATAGGGAAGGCAAGGTGCCTATGGGGGTAGCTGAAACTGAAGCTTGCCTGGCTACTGCGCAGTAAGAGATGGGGATGAAGCCCAGGCTGCTGCTGAGGCACCCCTGAGGACAAGGAGAAAGGGCAGGGGGGAGGGGGAGTAGGAGGGTGGCCGGCATGTCTGGCTGGGGCAGCTTGCCCTGTGTTTATGTAGCATATTGGCTGCGCCTGGCTGGGTCATCATGGCCCAAGGGCCTGGCCTCTGGCTGCTGTGACCTTGGGGTGCATGTGGCTGCCCCATCCCTTCTGTCAGGCCTGGCCTGCTGGCCCCCAAAACAGAGATGAGCCAAGCTGGGCTAATGGCCACCTGGAAGCTTTGAGCTGAAGCTGGGGCGAGGTGGGGGAGGGGTGCTGGCCGCAGTGCATCGCATGAAATGGGCCAGGAGCCTGTGGGCTTGCTGTCCCATCTGTCAGTCTCCTGTCTCTGCCATCTGCCTGTTTGTCTCCTGTTTCTTCTGTGCTCGTTGTGGGGGACAGCCATCCGGGTCCTGGGGCACCGCGTCACGCAACACTGGAAATTTTAACCTCTCTCTAGCCACCACCTCCTCCATGTACCACCCACAGCCTCACCATCCCTCTCGCCTTTTATATTTATTTCCTTCTTTCTGTTTTTTCTGTGTGCGCCATCCTGTGGGGCTGGGACAGAGGAGAAGGGGCCGGCCACGTGGAAATAACCTCAGTGTATGTACCGCGCCCGGCCAGCCTGGCTCCAGCCTCCTCTCCCTCCCTGCCCTGTTGTGCCAGCTCCTACCATCTCCCCCTGCCCTCCACCCCACCCTTTTGTTGCAGACCCCACCCCTCCCCCATGGAGCCCCTCCCTTGTATGTTGTGTCCTGTGTGTGCAGGGGGCCACACTGCACCCCACTTCGTCTTCAGAGCCTCCAAGAGGCCAACCTGCCCACCCTGCCCCTTTCTTGGGGGTCTGTTCCTCCAACTCCACCAGTGACCATTGGCCTATTGCCTTAGGTCCCTTTAGTTCCTGCCTTGGGCTGTACCCTGCACATCAGAGCCCAACCAGGCCTGGTCCACTGGGCCCTGTCTGCCACCTTCTGCCTGCTACAGAGAACTGAAGACTGTCCATGGCAGAGCAAGACCAAGGATTGAGGGACAGTAAATGCAGATTCAGAATGATCTCCATTGCCTCCACTGTTAGGGCAGTCCAAGCCAGGCCTGGGTGATAGGAATCAGGGCTGAGGGTGGGGATGAGGGAGAGTTGGGCCAAGGAGAAGCAGGGCTCCCAGGTTGGCAATCAGCAATTGGAGCATGCTTCTTGCAAGCCAGCCAGCCTCAACACCAGGGGATCCTGGGAAGCAGGACAAGGGGTCAGCCAGGGCCTTCTGGCTAAAGTTCGGCATGCACCCTAAGAAGCAGCAACAGCCCGGTCAGTGGGACTTAAGTATCCTTAGGGCTCCACCCTTGCAGCCAGCAAGCCACTCAAGCCCCCACTGCACCCCTGGACACAGTCCCTGATGGTCACATATACCCTAATTCTGTCACCACCCATCAGCCAGGCTTCAGCTGCAGGGCTGGAAGGAGCAGGCCACAAAAGTGCTGGCCATTAACTCTGTCCACACCTGTCCCTCCCCCAGACCATCTCTGATACCAGCCCCATGAAGCGCTCAGCCTCTGTGCTAGGACCCAAAGCCCGGAGACTGGATGACTACTCCCTGGAGCGGGTACCACCTGAGGAGAACCAGCGGTACCACCAGCGCCGCAGGGACCGTGGCCACCGCACTTCTGAGCGCTCTCTGGGCCGCTACACTGACGTGGACACAGGTAGGCTGCTACAGGACCCAGGCCAGAGGCTCTACAAAGAAACAGAAGGAAGGAGGAGGCCGCAGGACAGAAGTTAGCACAGCCTACCGGGCGTACACCACTAATGCCAACCCAGGAGCAAGGGGTGGGGGGTGGTGTTAGGATCTGGAGTTGGTGGCCAGCCAAGATACACAGTAAGACACCAGTTCAAAACAGAACGAAGGCGGGGTGATATTTCTTTGGGTACAGTGCTTGTTGCCGAAGCCTGAGGACCTGACTTAAGATGCCCGTACCCATGTACAGAACCAGGTATGGCAGTCTTGCCTATAACCCTGGTTCTGGGAAGGCAGGGAAAGCTGGATCCTGGCTGCTCACAGGCTAACCAGCCTAAGCCTCCCAGTGAGCTCCAGGCTAGCGAGAGACACTGTCTTAAATGAATAAATAAATTCATAAATCCATAAATAAATAAATAAATAAATAAATAAATAAATAAAACAAGGCGGCTACCATGCAAGCATCAGGACCTGAGTTTGTAAAGACCCACCTCGGGACAGACAGAGTAGTGCACCTCTGTAATCCCGGCCCTCCTAAAGTGAGATGGGAGATGAAGACTAGAGAGTCCCCAGAAGCTCGCGGACCAGCTAGCATGCATACACTGCAGATAACAAGAGACCTGTCTCAAACAAGGTAGAAGACCAGGCAAGGCCTTTGTGACACTTGCATGCTCATTTAGGTCCGCACATCATACACACCAAAAATAAAAACAAAGGGGGGTGTCTGAGTAAACCAGGGGCTGCTGCACTGAGCCTGGGGACCCTCCAGGCCCTGCCTCCCCAGACTTCTCCCTTCTCTCTGGGGCCCCTTCTTCCTCCCTCACCGTCGTCTCCCACTCAGGCCTGGGGACAGATCTGAGCATGACAACCCAATCCGGTGATCTGCCCTCCAAAGATCGGGACCAAGACCGGGGTCGGCCCAAGGACCGGAAGCATCGGCCGCACCACCACCATCACCACCACCACCACCATCCCCCTGCCCCGGACCGGGAGCGCTACGCACAGGAGCGGCCCGACGCCGGCCGGGCGCGGGCCCGGGAGCAGCGATGGTCCCGCTCGCCCAGCGAGGGTCGGGAGCACGCGACACACAGACAGGTGCGTGCGGCAGGCCCGGCTGGACCGGACGGGTCGGGACGGGTGGGGCGGGCTGCAGGGGGTGGGAGGGCGGGGGCGGGCCCGGGGGGGTGAGCGCCCGGGATGGGGCGCGGGCCGCCCGCAGCTCTCGCTGTCCCCTCGGCCCGGCCTCCCTGCGCCTCGTGTCCTGCGGACGCCTGTGAGTGACCTCGGAAACTTACGAAGCTCGTTTCTCGTTTCTCTCCTCACTGTTGTGTTGGTTTGCCCCCCCCCGTCTCTCCGTCCCGCCGCCCGCCCACCCTCCCGTCTGTGTGTCCCCGTGTGCTCCCGGTTGGTCCGTGGTATCTTTGCTTTTGATTTCCTTTGTTTCGATTTTCGTGTAGGGCAGTAGTTCCGTCAGTGGAAGCCCAGCCCCCTCTACGTCCGGCACCAGCACGCCGCGCCGCGGCCGCCGCCAGCTCCCCCAGACCCCCTGCACCCCGCGGCCACTCGTGTCCTACTCGCCCGCGCCGCGCAGACCGGCGGCGCGCAGGCTCGCGGGCCCCGCACCGCCCCCTGGCGGCTCGCCGAGGGGTTGCCGCCGCGCGCCGCGCTGGCCTGCGCATGCGCTTGAGGGCCCGCGGCCGCGCGGCGCCGACTACCCAGAGCCCGACGGCCCCCGCGAGCAGCCAGGGGGCGCGCACGAGCCCGCGCCGCGGTCGCCCAGGACTCCGCGCGCCGCGGGCTGCGCGTCACCGCGCCACGGCCGCCGGCTGCCCAACGGCTACTACGCGGGTCACGGCGCGCCGCGGCCGCGCACAGCCCGCAGGGGCGCGCACGACGCGTACAGCGAGAGCGAGGACGACTGGTGCTAAGCCGCCCCGCCCCCCGCCGCGCCCGCCGCGCGCGGGCGCACCGCAAAAGATAAACAATAACGTTTTTAAAAAAAAGAGAACCGGGGAGGAAAAAAAAATAGCTTCTATTGATGAGTTTTATCATCTCAATTGAATCTTTCGTTTTCCCGGTGAACGAAACCGAAGTGGCTGCGAGCCGGGGGCACGGCCGCACGCCCACACTTCTCAGACCCACGGGAGTGCTTGCGGGCCACGCCAAACTTAGTACTGCCTGCAGAGATCAACTAAAAGAAAATAACACTAACAGTTTTTAAAAGGACAAAAAAAAATTGAGAAAAAAAACGGCTTTTTTTCTGACATTTGGTCCTGCTTGAAATAACAAAAGGAAAAAAAAAAAGAAAAAATTACCACCACCACCGATTCCCTCGCTTCTTTTTTTTTTTTTTTTTCTCTCTTTTTAAGAACTTTTTTTTTTTCTTTTTTCCTATCTTGTTTGAAAAACGTGGGCTTGGGACTGTGAAATATTGCATGACATTAAAAAGAACAAAAAAAAATAATAAAAACGAAAAAACTTGAATCCAAGGGCTTCTGAATCGGAGTGGTCTTTGTCCCTTGACCAAGATGCCATGCAAGTTAGTCTTGGGAAATGGATGGAAGAGGATAGGCAGTTTGTTAGCTCCCAGAGAAACAGGGCTGGGCCATGCGTAGCTCAGGCAGATCCCACAGGTACCGGAGCGGAGCGCAGAGGCTCTCCTGACTGTGCCCAACCTCTGGTGCCTCCCACCCCTGTTAGCAAGTGTTCTGCCAGGCCTCTGTCTCGCTGAACCAATTTCCTGAGAAGTTCCTCAACCTGTCTCAGCCAGGTTCGCAGATCTGAGCAGTCTGTGGAAAGATTACAGGTCACGTCAGAGCAATGAGTGGGGCCACGATTGTTTTTTAAAGACTTATTTATGTAGATGAGGGTTTGGGAATGTGTGAAAGTGTCCTCTGAGGCCAGAAGAGGGTGTTGGATCCCTGGAGCTGGAGTTACAGGCTGGAGTCTAACGGAGCTCCCAGCCCTTACTGTCTACATCCCTCTGCAGCCTTGCGACAGCTGGCCATGTCCATGAGGTGATGAGAGCCCTCTGCCGAGCCCCCAATCTCACAGGTCCTCATCTCCCTCTCTTCTCTGTCTGTCTGGAAAATACTTCTGTGACTATGGCCTGTATCTGTAAACCTGAAGTAAGATTAGGTGAGAGGAAAATGTATCTATTCACACAAAGATCAGGTAACCCCTCTTTCAAGTTGAGACGCCTGATAGGGCAACTTCTGGTTGCATGTGTCTGGGATGTGTACGGTGCATGTGCATGTGCATACATATAGGGGTGCGTGCATATGAATTGTGTGAAGGCCACACAGATACTGGCTGCTTTTATTGTTAGCACCTTTTGTTGTTTGTGAGACAGAGTTTATGTAGCCCCGGCTGTCCTCAGACTCACAGAGATCTGCCTGCTTTTGCCTCCCAAGTGCTGAGATTAAAGGTGTTCATCGCCACACCCAGTCACACCTCAATTTTTAAAAAAGTCATGAGACTGAAGAATTGTCATTACCTCCCAGCCTTGGCATCAAAATTCTACTGCCTTTGTAACATTTAGCATGTGATTTAACTTCTCTGTGCCCTATTTCTCTTCAGAAAAATGGAAATAATAAAATTACACACACACACTGTGTGTGTGTGTTTTTCTTTTTTATGATATACAAATGTGTGAACTCTATGTTCTGATAAAACTTTTTTCATAAAAGCAGCCAGTGGGGCCAGGGGTGCTGTTGAGGTGGCTCAGCAGTTAGAGCACTGACTGCTCTTCCAGAGGATCTGGGTTCCATTCCCAGTACCCACAAGGCAATTCACGGCCTTCTGTAAGTCCAGTCCCCAGGGATGGGGTGCCCTCTTCTGGCTTCTGCAGGCACTGCACACCTGTAATGCACAGACATACATGCAGGTACACACATAAAATAAGTAAACACATGTATGACAGGAACCTGGGCTGATGGAACGTGTCCATGATCTTGGCTACTCAGAGGCTGAAGCAGGAAGATCCTTTTTTTTTTTTTTGGTGGGGGGAGGGTTCAAGACAGTGTATTATAAAAGCGTAAGTTATGTTTTAATTAATGTGCCTCAAGATCTATAAAACAAGGACACATAACTTTCTGAAATGCTGGGTGGAAGCTGCCCATGTGAGATACAAAAAGACATAATCCTGTAACCCCCACTTGCCCAAGGACAGATGACCTCCTGGAATGTTGGGTGGGGGCTGTGTAGATTCTGTTTGGTTAATCCAACTGCACTGGATATGATTCAGACTCACTAGATCAACTTAGTTATTGTAGGTGGAAGACAACCCACAAAGGAAGTACATCAGGATAGATGCTTGCCCCTGATTGGCCCTGGTGGGAGGTACATAGCCCTATGGGTTCTGCCTTAATAAGCATCTTTTCCACCTGACTCAGTGCCATTTCTTGGGAACCCCAGAATGGGGAACCTCAGAACAGTCCTGGACAGAGTCCATTTTACTGGCCAGTATTTATTTAATTTAATTGAAGCTTGTTTCAAATTTGGCTCAAAATTGTGGTGATGGTCTTATTCTGAAGCAGTGGAATTTACAGTTTTTCTGTGTAGCCCTGACTGTCCTGGAACTCACTCTGTAGACCAGGCTGGCCTTGAACTCAGAGATCCTCCTGCCTCTGCCTTCCTTGTGCTGGGATTAAAGCATGCCCCACCCCCACCCTCAGCTAAGGAAGATCTTTTACACTCAGGAGTTCAAGAAGAGCCAGGTTTCAGGGCAGTGGTGGTGCACACCTTTAATTCCAGTACAGGGGAGGTAGAGGCAGGTGGATCTCTGAGTTCGAGGCCAGCCTGGTCTACAGAGGGTGTTCCAGGACAGCCAAGGCTACACAGAGAAACCCTGTCTCAGAAATTTAAAAAAAAAAAAAGAGCCTGGACAACACAGTAAGATCTAGTCTCAAAATGGCTCAATGGGTAGCCTGCCACCAAGCCTAGTGATCTGAGTTCAATCCTGGAGCTCATATGGTAGAAGGAGAGACTTGACTGGATTATCCTCTAACCTCCACACCTACAAGGTGGCATGCTTCCCACACACACATACAAATAAACAAACGTATTTTGTTGTATTTTTTTGTTTGGCTGGTTTTTGACTTTTGGAGACAGGGTTTCTCCATTGTAACTCTGGCTGTCCTGGGACAAACTCTAGGCCAGGCTGGCTTCGAACTCACAGAAATTCATCTGACTCTGTCTTCCGAGTGCTGAGATTAAAGGTGTTTACCACCACCGCCAGGCTGGTTGTTGTTTTTTGAGACAGGATCTCACTATGTAGCCCTGGCTGACCTGGAATTCTCTGTGTAAACCGGGCCAGTCTCACAGAGATCCACTTACCTCTGACTCCCATGTGCTCAAATGTAATTTTAAAAATCAAAATATATGCAAATACGATCCAGAACTGCAGGGCTGCCCTGGGACTACCTTCCCTCAGAAGCAGGGGAAGAGAGGCAGTGGCCGCCTTGCCCCCGCATGTCTTCTGCTCTTCATCCTTCTTGGAAGACTCAAGCAACTGCTCACTCTGTAAACGTGAGCTCTGAAAGGAGCCTCTGGAGTGGAGTCCTCCTCCTGCTGGCCAGTGTCCCACCGGTGCTGAACAGTGGCCTGAACATGCAGGCAGTTGCTACAGAAGCACTGGGTCCTCCAAGCAGACATAGGATCAAGCTTGAAGCAGGAGGATGAGGGCAGCCGACAGCTGGAGATACAGACAGGACTGCCTCGTCACACTGGGCCCTGCAAATCGCATGTGCGTGTCTGCAGCTACGGTAGACCAGAGTTGCCCCAGCAAGTCACCTCTCTGAGGACACCAGACAGGCATCGCCATGCTTTGGCTGCCAAGCAGGGTGTCAACTACAGCTCGACCTCCCCAAGATCTGAATGCCTGTACAGAAGGGAGGTTTGTGTGACCCTGCATCACCCCAGCTCCTGCTCTTACCCACCTGTGCCAGACCACACAACTGTACTTTGGCCCAGAAATCTACCTCCCTGAGCCAAAGTCCTGCCTCCAAAATTCTTCCTCCTCCACCTGAGAATGCACAGCCACACGGTGCCCCCTAGCCCGAAGTCTGAGATAGCCCAACACCCAGAGCCAGAGTCTACCTCCTGCCTCCTAGGTGACTGGTTACTTCCTTTGTCCACTTGTCTGAGATTTTCTGCTATTCCTTCTGTTCTGACCCAACATCAGTAGGCACCACTGAAGGCTCAGGAGAGCTGGCTATGCTTAGATATCCATTCGTGAGAACTCACTGCTCTAAAGACAGACAGAAGACAGCAGGGGTTCCTGGAGGCATGAAGAAGACAAACAGCAAAGTTGATGTTTAATGAGGACAGGACACAGGTTGCATAAGAATGTGCTTAATGTCGTTGAACCAACCTAACAATGATTAAAACGCTCACATTTTTTAAAATATTTATTTTATTTACAGATGTGAGTGTGTAAATGCACCCACACTACAGCAGGCATGTTAAAATCAGAGGACAGCTTGTGGGAGTCGGTTCTCTCCTGACAAGTAGATCGGAGTTATCCAGCTCTATTGATGGAATTATTCTAAGATAGGTCCAGAAAAGAACAAAGAGACAATCTCCAAGATGTAAGCCTGAAAGACTCAGGCAGAGGGGACAGCCTCTGAGATGGCCTGAACCTGACCACATGGTCTTCAGGTAATTTATTGAGGAAAGGCACCGCCCACAGATACAAAGGTTTTATTTGTATTAATGAACAGAAACCTGTAGTTCAGATCCTCCAATGCCTGGCTGGCTGACCTTGATGCCAATAGGCAAAGGCCAAGGCCAAGGGACATGGGTGTTCCCATTTTTCTTTGTTGGACGCTCCCAGAGGAACCACAGAAATCCCTTTCATTAGCAATAAAACAAACAAATGTAGCAGGACACTTGGAAAGAGTTTGTTATTTTGGCTTCTTTAAAATGCAAAATAGTGTTTGGACTCTGTTTTTGTTCCCATCCCAGGTATGGTGGATGGTAATGAATTTAATTTGGACTGTTCATTTCCAGTGGCTTTAATTTGGTTATGTGCAGCTGTTTCGCCACGTGTAGCTTGTCCCTGTGAGTGTGTGCTGCTTACACACTGGGAACCTCTGCTTGGCTTATATAAGGGTTGAAGCCCTGAGAGCCGACTTGGTTGGTTGTTGGTGGGTTGTGTTTGTTGGTTGGTTATTATTTAGAAGAACATAGGTTGTAAAAATTGGATTCCATGTGTTGAGACAGGGGTCCAACTGACTATCACCTCCTGAGAGGAGGAAAGAGGGAGGAGGAGGAGCTTCAAGAAGAAAGGAAGGAAGAAAGGGAGAGACAGAGAAAGGAAAGAAAGAAAGCAAAAGCCAGACAGAGTCTGGCCAGTATATTGGGGCTGCTTGTCATCCTGGCATTTGGGAGGCTGTGACAGAAAGACCACAAGTTGGAGGCCACCCTGTCTCAAAATAGAAAAGAAAAGAAAAAAAGAGCAGTGGATGGTATGCCAAGTAACCTAGTGTGGCGAGAGAAACCTGTGCCCTCTGCGGCAGCCTGAGGGTGGGGTCCATTTTCCCAGGCTTGGAGTCTTGAGTGTGGGGGAGCTCTGGGAGATCAAGCCTGCCTGGTCTGACTGGAAATTCAAGTCTGAGCTTGGGATATGAGACTACAAGGGTGGATCTGGGCTCTGGCCTCTCCAGCCTAGAGTGCAGGGCTGGCTTAGCTAGGAGAGGACCACAGGAGGTAGGGCAGTGTATGTGTCTACCACCACCAAGGGAGGCCCACAGGGTGGAGGGAAAGAGGGAGAAGACCTTGACAAACACAAGGAAGGACAGACAGAGAAGGACAAGGGAGAGATTTTCTTCTAGTAACTGGGTGCAGTGGTGCCAGTCTGTAATCCCAGGATTTAGAAAGTAGAGGCAGGAGGAGGAGGAACTCAAAGTCTTCTTGTCTCCATAATGAATTCAAGGCCAGCTTGGGTTACATGCAGCCTGACACTCCTTCCTCAACAAAAACAAGACCAAGTCAGGCGTGGTAGCTCACCTGTAATTCTAGCACTAGGGATGCAGAGGCAGGGGGATCGCTATAGATTTGAGACCAGGCAGACCTACATGACCAGACTCTGTCTCAAAAAACAAAACAAGGGCAGGATGTGGTGGGGCACACCTAATCCCAGAGAAGGCAGAGGCAGAAGGATCTCTGAGTTCAAGGCCAGCCTGGTCTACAGAGTGAGTTCCAGGACAGCCAGAGCTACACAGAGAAACCTTGACTTGGGGGGCGGGGGAGTTTTACAGTATTTGACAGAAAAGACTCAGAATTAATTTTTTTAGAGATCCTACCTTGAAGAGGAATAATTCCAGTTTCTTTGACCAGCTTGGGTGAATTTGAAGGGCCTATTAAAATCAGATAAACCTTAGTTCTGAGCCCTTTTACTGTCCTTCAATACGAAGAGTTCTGAATGCCAAGGGTGTTATACACTGGGTGGGTCACATGAAATCCCCCATGTGAATGGAAAAACAAGGTGTCGGGGCCCACAAGATGAGTCAGTGAATAAAATCACTTGCCACAAAAGACGGAAGACCCAAGTTCAGTCCCTGGAACACATATTACAGGTAGAAGCTATGAGGGAGAATGTCTAAAGGGAAGCATCTGTATAGGGTGATCAACCGATACAAACTTGAGTGTCTGTGCGGAGCTTGGGACATAGCAGGAGCCTAACTACAGTTTATCTCGGCGATCTTCAGCCTACCAGACAGCTGTTTCCCGCTTGCCTCTGTGTCAGCCCTGACATCCTGACCAACAGATAAAAACCTTGGGGATATACTGACTTAGCAAAAGCCTATTCTCCACCAATCACAGGGCCGTGAATGCCACCAGACAGCATCCGAGGCCTGTAGCTGAGATTCCTCACCTGCTACAACTGCCGACTTCATGTTTCCATCAGGTGTTTTTAATGTGCCTTGATTTATAACTTTCTCTGTTCTGTTACTACAAAAACTCCGTGAAGCTACTTCCATGCAGGAACAGTGTATCTGGGGAAGCAGAAATACATGTTCCTGGGCCGTAGTCACTCACATTTGGCTCCAGAATAAACTGTCTCCCTTGCAGTAAGAGCTGTTTTTTGTTTATGAACAAAGGAGAGAACCGACTCCACAAAGCTGTCTTCTGACCGCCACAGATGCACACCATGACACTGCACACCCTCACGCTCCACTTCCAATATTTTTTTTTTTTTTTGAGAAAGGATCTCACTATGTATTTCCAGCTGGCTGTCACTGTGTAGACCAGGCTGGACTTGAACTCCCAGAGATCCACGCGCTTCTGGCTCCAGTGTGCTGGGATTAAAGATGTGCACCACTACTGCCAAGCTAATTTTTTTTTTATAAAAACGAAGTGTCATGCTGCCTTTGACAGTGCAGGACGCGTGGGAACAAAGGCCTTGCTCAGCACGCTTGCCTTTAGCCACACCCATAAAGTGCTTCTGCTCCAGCAGCCAACAGCCACGTAAAGCAAGACAGAGAGGTGAAGAGCCCAGGCTGAGCTGAGCTGCTGCTCAGCGGCAGCACACCCACTTAGCATGAGCCAGATGCTGGTTTCTGTTAACAACAGCCTGGGCAGCCTCAGGACGCTCCTCCTTCCCTCGGTGTCCTTAGAACCTGGTTTCCTAGCCTTATGTTCGAAGGGAATTAATTCCACAGGACAACACACTGATGGCTGGAACTGGTTGCCCCCGCCTGTCATCTTAGAACTCGTGAATCTGAGGCAGGAGGATCACCATGAGTTAAGACCAGGCTGGATTATATAGTGAGGGAAAAGACAGAAGAAGAGGAAGGCGTGTCTGCGTACCTCTGCAATCCCTGCAGTTAAGGAGACAGCGGCAGGAAGATGTTCAGAAGTCATTCTTGACACAAAGACTTCAAGGGCTAAATGAGACCCTGTCTCAAAAATCAAGCAAATGGGGCTGGAGAGGTGGCTCAGGGGTTAAGGGCACTGGCTGCTTTCCCGACGGACCAGGTTTAATTCTCAGCACCTGCATGGCAGTTCACAGCCATCTGCATCTGTAACTCAGGTTCCAGGGGATCTGATGCCCTTTTCTTGCCTCTGAAGACACCAGGCATGCAAGTGATGCACAGACATGCGTGCAACAAAATATCCCCACGCAGAGAATGAAATTAAAATAAGAAACAACGAAGCTACACAGCGTTCTAGGGCTACCCAACTCTAAAACAAAATACAACTGTAATCTAAAAACTGAAAGAAACGGGGTGGGGCGGGAAGCCTCTGCTACTGTCTTTGTACCCCTGGTACTGCTGCAGTAACTGTCTCGTGCGTACCAAGTAAACTGTTCTGTTGGGAAGAAAAAAAAAGTACAGTAAAGAAGAGAGAGAAGGGAAAGGAAATTCCAGAAGCTGTAAGGCCAGTCTTCAGGAAACGAAGTACTTTGGAACTCTGGCTAACTAGTGGCTCTGCTGCCCCTCCCAGCAGGTGGCCCTGGAGTTAAGAGTCCCTGGAGTTCCACCCCACCGCACCCTAGTTAGAGAGCTGCAGCTCCACAGGGACTCACTGTAATTGCAAACTCACAGCAGTTTCTGGGCACCAAGAGGCAAGGTTCATGAAGGAAGAATGGCCAAGAGCCCTCAGGTGACCTGAGGTCAGGAGGGAGCAGACCTTAGCCAAGCCCTGGTGTGTACTTAGCAACCCAGCTCTCAGGTCTAATGAGCCAAACAAACGAACTTGGGGATTTCCTGTGTGGTAGACTAGGCCTGATTTGCTCCTAGATGAGGACTAGGAATGAGTGGGACAGTGGCTGTCCTGGAACTCACTTTGTAAACCAGGCTGGCCTTGAACTCAGAGATCCTCCTACCTCTGCCTCCCAAACACTCGGATTAAAGTCAAGTATCACTCGACCAGCTTTGAGGTTTCAAAGTCAGTGCTCTTCACCTTAGCTGCTCAGCCATTTCTCTAGCTCATCTTTCATTTTCCTCTTTTTCTTTTTCTTTCTTTCTTTCTTTTTTTTGAGACAGGATCTCAGTCTTTAGTCCAAATTATTCTGGAACTATGTGTGACATGGCCCAGGCTGTCCTGGAACTTCAAACAATTAAGCCTCAGGCTCCTGAATGCTGCATCTGTACCATGAGCTACCGCACCTCACACACACACACACACGCACACGCACACGAACACGCACACGCACACGCACATGCACACGCACACGCTGTGTTTGTTCCTTTAGGGCAGTGTGGAGTGCTGAGAATTGGGCTTAGGGCCTCTCAAATGCTAGCAAAGCTATATTCCTAGCCCTGGTTTTCTTTTTATTTGAGAGAGGGTCTATGTAGCCCGGGCTGGCCTTGAAGTGGAGAAATTCCTGTGCCGTGCTGGGATTCCCGGCTGCAACCCTTGCTTTCTTTTCTTTACTTCTGTCTACTTGTGGTGGCACTGCCCTCGGCGGTGTCAGTTTGGTTTTACTCACATAACAACCACTCAACAAGCAAATACCTTTGTCCTCTTTGGGCCTGTGGGCTGCGTGTACACAAATTGGCCTCTTGGGAGGTTTTTACCCTGTGGAAACTAAGGTACCAAGGGAGAAACGGAAGCAAGAAAGTGGAACGTGGGAGGGAGAAAGTAGAAGCATCCTGTAGCACGGGAGGACTTCCTGATCTGAGAAGCTGAGATGAGGCTGAAGGGCCCTAGTAAGAGGCCCACACCAGCTAGCGAAGGAGACTGCAGTCAGGGCACTGGTCAGAACCATGCGCCCTCCTTCAGCCCTGAATCTAAGAGGATGAAGGATTGTAATTAGATAAGTCACACTCTAGCTTCTAGGAAATCTTTGTAAATATTCTGTGATGATTTAGTGTGCACTTCCTGAAACTTTAAAGCAGTTGTTAATTGTGGGATAAGGTGCTGGGGAAGGGCTGCTTCCTGGAATGTGTGGGAGACATCTGGAAGGTCGAGATTGGTATTTAGGAAAAAAATCTGTAAATCCAGTAACTGTTAATGACTGAGATGTAACTAGTACCTGATGAAAGCCCTGGCTGAGGCAATTGTTAAAAATACTCTGCCCCCAAAATCTTCCATGCTAAAGGCATTTGTTTATGATGTTGCTAATGAAGAGAACTTACCTACCCGAAGCCACTCAGCAAAGAATGATCTTGGGAAAATCTGAGAATCTCTTGGACCACCTGGGGCTCTGTAATAGTTCCAGGTTAGTAGGCTGAAACTGCAGGTCATATTGTTGTATTCGTTATACAAAAAAAGACCTTTGTATCAGTGGGGAAAGTCAATTAACATTGTCTCATATCAGTAAAAAAATCAACAAAGTGACCTCTGGGTTCAGCTCTCTGAGAATGAATCCTCCGCTCTCATGAATTCAAGGTTTGCATCTTGAAGTGGCTTTCTGCTGTCTATTAATCCCACATAATAACAATATAATAATAATAACAATGATATTTTGTGCCCAACATGGGGCACAAAGCATAAGAGAGACTTCAAGACTTGGGTGAACATATGCTCAAAGAGTAAATGAGACTCCAGGACTTGGCAGAGCATGGGAAACACTTTCCCATCTCAGGAAGGCTCCTGAGACAGCATAAATAACAAAGACAGGGATCCCGCCCATTAAAAAATGAGATACTCTCCATCTCAGGAACAGCAGTGCACACAGTTGTTAAAAGGTTTGTTAAAGGGAAATGGAGTAAAGATTAAGGAAAGACAGTTTACCGAGCTTTCTGCACTAAGGAGGCAGCACTGTTACTGTTCCAGAAACTTCTCACGTGCAGTTAAAACCAACAGTACGGGTATGGAAGCAAGTAGTGGGCGCTCTGAGATGAGCACATAAGAAAGGAGACTATGTGGCCCAGGCCAAAGGTTCGGACTTCCTGTAATTTCATTTCAAATGCCTTGAAACTATGACAGAGAAAGCAAATGAGAGACAGTCCACGTAGGAGCCATCTATCAGTAAAGGAAAATGTCTCCTCAGAGACGGATGAAAGTGAGAAAGGCCAAGATGATGGCCTTGCCTCCATCCTCTCTCCTCACCATAGACAGATGCAGGCAAGGGGAAAGCTGAGGAAGTGACTGCACAGTTTAAAAAGGTCTTGGGTTTTTTCCAGGCAGATGAAAGGGAAATATTTACTCGAAGTAAAAGGCTCCAAAGAGAGAACTCTCCTGAAACCAAATGAGATTTGGTTTTAATCAAAGCCCCACAGCACCACCTTATAATGGACTTACCGAACGGCAGCCCAGGGTCATAAGAACACTGCCACCGGCCTTTCCAGTTACCATGCAGCAAATGCCTGCAAATAATCAACATCCTCAAGATTGGTTGGCGACCTACAGACATGACAGATCTGAGGTGATTAAGGAATGCACTCGCCCTATGTGAGACAAATTTTGAATAATTGGGCTACTCAGAATAGAATCATTCCCCAAGTCTGGAAGGACCTGATAACAACTGTACTAGAACCTGGACCTCAGTTGCATGGCTTACATGGTGGAGAGAAGAAACAGTGGCCACGGAACACATAACCAGGCTAGAGGAGTGAATATACTAAAAGATCAGTTTCTAGGTTTAGGTCAATTTGCTGATTACAAAGACAGGTCAGTTTGATGACGCCTCTATAGTCCAATGTCATACAGTGGCTTTAAGAGCCTGGGATAAGGTTGAAGAGCCAGGAAAGAGACCCACATCATTTATAAAATTTAAGCAAAGGGGAAGCCTTCACTGAGTTTTGTGCAAAGACTAACTTCGACTGTACATAGAGCAGTATCAGATGTGAGACAGGTGTTAACTGAGTCTTTGGCTCTTGAGAATGCACACGCAGAATGCCAAAAGGCTATAAGGCCTCTAAAGGCACAGTCAGCCCCTTTGATGAATGGTTTAAGGCTACTGCTGACATTGGATCTACGACTTATAATGCCGCTGTAACTGGACAGGCCTTAGCTAAAGGTCTTAGATCTCAGAACACTTGATGGGAAACTAGGACATTTAAAAAAGGACTGTAGGTGGACTGTTTCCAAGGACAATGTTTTTCCTGAAAATAATCATGATAGAAAACTCTAGCCCCCTGAAGTATGTAGGAGGTATAGAAAGGGCAACATTGGACTAATGAGTGTAGATCAACAAGAGATGTATGAGGCAATCCTTTGCCATCAGGAAACTCAGTGAAGGACTTAGCTCAGGGCCCGGTAACAAACAGTACAAGCTGCATCAGTGGAGCAACCAGGGGAAATCAGGCTTGGTGTTGGAGACATAATGCATGCTATGCAGGATACAATGCAAGCACTAGCTGTGAACAGACGTCTTACACTGTCCCCACAAATTCCATGTTATAAAATAGCCCCTGGGGTTTATGGTTCTCTGCTCTCAGGGACAGTATGGTTCGTTTTAGGAAGAAGTATCTTAATGTCTCAAGGATTTATCCAAGAATTATAGATGAAGATTTCAAGGGAGAGATTAAAGTTATGGCTCATATAAAGAAGACTATGCAATTAGTTGCAGGTGATACAATTACTCAGTTATTATTACTCCCATATGCCAAAGGCAAGGCAGCTCCAGTAGACAGCACAGAAGCGTTGGAAGTACTAGAAAGAAGAAATTTTGGCAAACTGTTAGTTAATGATGAAAGACCAAAATTAAAGTTGCACGCGGATGGCATTGAAATTAAGGCTGGATGGGTACTGGAGCTCATGTATCTATAATCTCACAAGAGTCTTGGAATCCAAATTGACCCCTTCAGGAGGTGTTTGCACAGTTCTTAGGGATTGGAACATGCATTATCACAAGTAAAACAAAGTGGAAAATGAGTTAGATGTATAGGACCAGGAGGTCAAATGGGAAAATTGAAAACGTAAGTGGCTGATATAGCCATGAATTTATGGGGAAGAGCTTTATTGCAACAGTGGGGAACTCAGATTAAAATTCCTTCAATCTCAGAAACAGCTCATAAAATGATGTTTAAAATGGGATATACTCCTGGTAAAGGTATTACAAAGAGTTAACAAAGAAAATCACAGGCTATCCAAGGTTGTCCAAACGCCAGAAAAAAACAGGAATTGGCTATCCAAATTTATAAAAGGGGCCACTGATGATATATCAACTGCCCTAACTTTAAACTGGTTAACTAACAAGCCTGTATGGGTAGAGCACTGGCCCTTACCTAAGAAAAATTGTAGGCACTTCAACAGCTGATATAACAACAGTTCGTTTAAGACTCAACATACTGAAGAATCTACTAGTCCCTGAAATTCTTCTGTATTTGTCATTAAAAAGAAATCTGGAGCTGGGAGGTGCATATGCCTTTAATCCCAGAACTCTGGAGGCAGAGGCAGGTGGATCTCTGTGAGTTTGAGGCCAGCCTGGTCTACAGAGTGAGTTCCAGGACGGCTAGAGTTAGAAACCTTGTCTCAAAAAAAAAAAAGAAAGAAGCAAGCAAACAAACAAACTTGGAAAATGGAGGATGTTACAGCCAGGAATTCCCTTACCTTCTTCATTACCTAAGGCTTGACGTATAACAGTTATTGATCTAAAGGACTGCTTCTTTACTATTCCTTTACAGGAACAGGATAAAAAGAAATTTTCTTTCACAGTGCCTACTTATAATAATTCTCAACCTGTAAAAAGATATCAGTGGAAAGTCCTTCCCAGGGAATGCTAAATACGCGAACTTTAGGTCAATATTTTGTGCACCAACCATTAGAAATAATTCATAAACAATTTCCTCAGTCCATTATTTACCATTACATGAATGATAGCTTATTGGCTGATTTTGATACAGATACCTTAGAAAGACAGTTTAATAAAACAAAAGGGAGTTTGCCTTGCTGGGGATTATAGATTGCTCCCGAAAAAATATGAAGAGGAGATTCTATCAACTACCTAGGATTTAAGTTAAGTCAACAAAAAATTCAACCACAGAAGGTATAGATCAGAAGAGATCAGTTATAAATTCTTAATGATTGTCAAAAATTATTAGGATCTATTAACTGTCTAGGCCCTACCATTGCATTAACTACTAAGAGTTAAGTAATTTGTTTCAAACTTTACAAGGTGATTTGGATTTAAACAGACCACAACAATTAACAACTGAAGCAGAGAGAGAGTTGGCTTAGGTAGAGCAGAGATTGCAAGATGCTTATGTGGACCTTTTGGATCTGAAACTTAAACATATTTTAGTTATTTTATCTTCTATTCATTCCCCTACTGGACTCGTTATGCAAAGGGAGGATAATATTTTAGAATGGATCTTTTTAGCACATAAACAGAATAAAAAGCTAAAGACCTATATAGAAGAGTGTTGTATATGTATAGTTATGTATAAACTATATGTATGTATAATATAGTTATGTAGTGTACGTTTAGTTATGTATAAAATGTTTATGCTCAGTTGGGTGAGGGGCTAGCCTGAGTCTTGGCATTCTGCATTGTTTGCAGGTGTTAGATTTTTGTGGGGGATGTTTGATTGCATATGATCTGCGCCTGAGGAGTTCTGAATCAATAAAAACACCTGAGCTCAGATGCTCAGGGTTCCACAGTCCTGTATGGCCATAATGGTGGTTCCCTCTGATGAGGTCTGACAAGGCTTGCACATATGAGAATGCCTCCTTGTCTTCCATGCTGAGCCACCCCAGCAATATGCTACTATAGAAAAGATTTCTGATTTAATTGTAAAAGGAAAAAAATCAAAATTAATCAGATGTCAGGAACAGACTCAGCAGAGATCGTAGTACCTTATACTAATATTGAAATTGTGCAATTATGAGTAATTAATAAGGATTAGCAAAGAGCTTGCAGCAATTATTTAGGAAAAACTAACAACAAATATCCCAAAAATAAGAGGCTTCACTTTATAAAAAGAACTAATTGGATTCGCCTCTGAGTAGTAAAAAGGACACCAATTTCTGCAACCCTTACATTCTATACTGATACAAATAAATTAGAAATGGTAGGTTGTAAGTCAGGAGATATAAGCAAAGTAACCCAAAGCCCATATGCTACAGTTCAAAAATCAGAACTATATGCTATTCTTATGGTTTTATTAGATTTTCCAGTATCTCTTACTATAATTACCAATTCTCAATACACAGAAAGGGTTGTTCTACATATGGAAACTGCTCTACTTATTCCAGATAATTCAGAATTAACTTTGCTATTTATACAACTGCAACAGGCGATGTGAGACAGAAATTATCCGTTATATATCACTTGTATTTGAATCTCATCCTGGATTGCTGGCCTATTAGTACAAGGAAATAATGAAATTGATCAATTATTAGTAGGGAATGTGCTAGAAGCTTCAAAATTTCACAAAAAAACATGTTACTAGTAAAGGCTTAAAGAAAAAATTTCCATTACTTGGCAACAAACCAAGGAAATTATAAAAAATTGTCCTACTTGTTCTTTGTATAACCAAGTTCCTTACCTGCTGGAAGTAATCCTAAACGTACCCAAAGAAATGAAATCTGGCAAATCGATGTATTTCATTTTACATGTTAAAGGCATTTGTTTATGATATTGTTAATGAAGGGTGTACACGGAAATATTAATATCTGGGACAGGTTCATTCAGGGAATAGGAAACAATCATGGTGTGTAAGTCCGAGCCACTGCAGAGGGTCCAGCCTCTCATGGACTGACCTAGAGCATGTGGCCTCTAGATAATTTATTGAAGCAAAGCATCACCCACTGATACAAAGGTCTTAATTGCTTAATGAATAGAACTTCCACCAGTGCACCAAACCCCAACTTTAGCTGGCTGACCTGATGCCATTTTATGAGTGAAGTCAAGACCCCAGGCAAGGTATTCCTTGATTGGAGCTTAGGCTGGGGAAGGAGACCATGGGAGGCTCCTCCTTATTAGTATTAATGCACTTGGGTGCTTTCAATACAAAGATCTCAGTGGGCAAAGTATAAGCTGAACAAATAATTGTTCCATCCATGGATATTTGAGAAGACAATTGCTTATGATCCAAACTAGAATTCAAGAAGGCTGCAGCCATCCACACCAGAAAGCTGGTCCTAACAGCTAAGAAGGTGACCTTCTGCAGCAGCTCTAGCTGTCAGATACAGCAGCTGTTCAAAGTTCATATTACCGCACAGAGTGCATGGAGCATTATAATATATAGGTTTAAATATTCCGCTACAGAAGGGACCTTATCTGCCCATAGCCATCAGTGAATAATGATGTTCCAGTATGTTTGACAATATCTCCGGATATTATATTTATTGAAGATTCATTGCACTGACCGCCTGAAGCCTACTAGCGGGATGTGATGTCTATGGCTGAACCAGCCTGTTTTATCATGTACATGGGAGCTGATCTCTCTTAGCTTAATGTAAAGAGTGTTGCTGATAAAGAGGTCATTTGGATGGGCCACCAGGCCGAAGACATTAAGCATGACCCGGTCTCTCCTATTGTTCTGTAGTTACCCCACTATAAAAAGTGTACATAGCTCAGACGGGTGGAGCCTAGCCCCTTTTATGTTGGTGGCCTCCCACTATAGACTGGACATGCCCCAGTGGCCAAAGGTTTGGGAGGGGTAAGCCATTGTATCTCTTTGATCACGCAAATAGACTGCTAAGGGAGAGCTGGGTGAACTGTAGGGACAGCAGAGCAGTTAGAGTTGGAAGATGACATGTTGTGAGATCTCAAATCTGTCTGGCTTGTACCTTTAACCATGTCTCTTGTGTTATTATTAATATATCAACCCACATATTAATCTTCTACAGAGTGATCTTGGGAAAACTTGAGAACCTCTTGGACTGCCTGGGACTCTGTAATGGCACCAGGTTAGTCAGCTGAGACTGCAGGCCCTATTCTGTTCATTCTGCAAAAAAGGCCTTACTATCAGTGGGGAAGTCAATTATCATTGTCCTACATCAAAGTGAGCTCTGGGTTCAGTTCACCTAAACTGAAGCCTCTGTTCTCATGAATTTGAGGTTTGCATCTTGAAGTGGTTTTCTGTTTTTTATCGAACACGCACATGACTAATAACAATCACAAAGAAGAGGTTTTGCTGAACTGGTGCTCATTCACCATGCGCCTATAACGTGGGGCTAAGTGTGGAAGTGGCTCCAGCCTATAATTGCAGCCCTTGGGAGGCTAAGGTAAAAGGAAATGTTTGAATTCTAGGTTTGGGCTACAGTGTAAAACCCTATCTCAAATAATAAAAATAAAAAATAAAAAATAAAAAACAGAAAGAAAGAAAGGAAGAAAGAACAATGTTTCTGTGTTCAGTAACAGAGGTATGGGCTTTTTTGGGGGGGGGAATTGTTTCTTTTGGGGGGAGGGGGCATTAGTTGGGTTTTTGTTTCCTTGTTTTGTTTTGTTTTAACTTTTTCAAGATTTATTTCACTGTATGTGTATAAATGTTTTGTCTGCAAGCACGTATGTGTGCCACATGCATGACTGCACTCTCACAGTCAGAAAAGGGCACTGGATCCCCTGGGACTGGAGTTGTGCATGGTTGTGAGCCACCAGGCTGCTTGCTGGGAATTGAACCCCTGTCTTCTGCAAAAACAACAAATATTCTAAACCACTAAGCCATCTCTCCAGCCCCTGAGGGCTTGTTTGTAATAGGTCTCACTATGTAGCCCTGGCTAGTCTGGAACCTGCTCTGTAGAAGAGGTTGGCTTTGCCTGCCTGGGATTAAAGTGTTAGTAGCATCACATGTGTCTAGTGGTAGAGTGAGATTCCTCCCCCTCCCACCCCTACTGAGGGAAGAAAGAAGAGAGAAGAGAAGAGCGACAACCTTTTCTGAGAGATAGGTTGTTGCCATTGACAGGGTCTCATCCTGTAGTTATTAGAAAAATATTTCAGTCCTTTCTCAATCTAAGGCGTGATTAGAGCTTATTGGAGCCACAAATAGGCAGGTGGCCATAGGCCCCTTTCTTCTCCAGCTGGCAGCTGCTTGTCTCAGGACTGGAAGTGTCAGAAAATGACAGGGGGTCTGCTACAACGTGACTGAACCCTAAGCTGTTCACTGGATGAGGCTTTGTGTCCTAGTCAGTGAGGTGGGTAGTTTGTGAGGGATCAGGTTGGACTATAGGAGAAGGGGTAGGAATTTCGGGAGACCAAACTATTTTCTTAAAGGTTTTTGAGGGCTTTAATAGGGCTTTAATTCCCAGTGAACAGAGGATTATTATATTATTATTAATTTTATTTCTTTGGAGACAGAGTCTCTCTATTATGTATGTAGCTCTGGAACTTGCCTAAAAGACCAGGATGGCCTCAAACTCATAGAGATCTACTGTGCTGGTATTTTCAAATTGAATGTCTATGTGTGTCTGTGTGTGGGTTTCCGTGTGAGTGTAGGTGCCCTGGGGCCCAAAATAGGGAGGCAGATCCCATGGAGCTAGAGTACAGGCAGTAGTAAGCCACCTTGTGCGTGCTGTGACCCCAACTCAGATTCTCTACAAGAGCAGCCAGGGCCCCTTGCTGAACCATGTTTGAAGCCCCTGTTTTCCTTTTGCTAACAATCTGCTCAGCTTCTTTCTAACCTGTGTACTTAGTCCTGGGACACAAGAACCGAGATACTTCCCTTGTGAGCCCAGTGGACTCAAACTGAGACAAAGAACAGGAAGGCCATACTTTGATCATCTTGCCCCCTGCCCAAATTTTTCCTGTATTTAAACTTAAAATTTGTTGGGCCTGGTGGCTCATGTCTATACTCTCAGATAAATTTAGGGTTCCTGCGTCCTTTGTTCTTTTCAGTGAGCTATGGTGTGGTCTGTGTGCAAACTATTCAGACCAGAGTGTCCTGCTCTATCCTGTGCGCCAGCTGGGCTGGCCACCAGTCAGCCCCAGGGATCTCTCTGTGTTCACACCTCACAGCCTGCAGAGCTTCCCCCTTTCCACCCTCCCCCACATACCCTGGTGTTTTTACATTGTGCAGGGATTTGAACTCACGTTCTTATGCTTGCACGCTAAGCCCACTGGGCTAACTCTGCAGCCCTTACTCGTTACTTTAATTGGCATACTGAGACAGGTGGCTGAGCCCGGCCTTTGAAAATGCAAGGACTCTACAAACCCACCCAGTGCAGACACTCCCGTGACTTGCATTCCCAGCCGATGCTGAGGAGGGGATCCAGCTAACCTCAGGCACCTTTGTCCTGATCACTTATACAAAGGAGATGTGGAAGAGCCCCCTCCCCAAAGAGGCCAGGCGGTGGAGGGGTTCAGCCGACTTCAGAGGCAAGGGTTAACAGGATGCCACTGGCGTCCCACTGGCCGGCTACAGAGGCCTCATTGTTCTCCAGTCTGTCCCCCTCCCCCTCTTCCTGGAAGACCCTCCCAGGAGCCCCTTCAAAGGGGCCCCGCGCTCTCTCCAGGCCAGCCCTTGGGGAGGGCAAACAGGAAAAGGAAACCAGGCAGCCAGGCGCGGGCTGGGGGGCGGGGTCACGGCTGTCACTGCAGGGTCCCGGGGAGCTGATGAGTTGAAGGAGCCCTCCTACAGTTTCCATCTGGAAGCCAGAAAGGCTTTGGTCTGTGGCTTTCAGGTACTTGGGAGAACCTGCCTTCTCCCTCCACCATGCGGCTGTGGGGCCTAAAGCTTTGCGCCTAGTCCTGTCCTCGGTTCGACTTCAGATCTCTGCTCCAGATCTGTTGACCTGGTGGGGTGGCCTGGGCTCGTGGGTGGGCTCAAGGAAAGAACTGTGAGCGCCCCTGGGAGCCCCCAGAGACCCGCAGGACTAGGGCGAGCAGCTGGCGGCCAGATGTGAATGGACCGGCTGGGGAGGAAATTAATTGGTGCCAGTTGGATGGCGGCAGGCTGGAAAGGCAGGGCCCTGGGGGAGGGGTCGCCGAGTGCCCAGATTCTTAGCTGGGAGGAGGGGTGGCCTCGGGGCCCACATGCCGGGAAACTGAAGGCTGTTGGAAAGCAAGGGGTACAAGGAGGAACTGTGAACTGAGAGAAGTAGACTCCCGGAAGGCCTTAGCTCCCCTGGACACGATTTCGAGGAGACCCAAACTCAGCTTAGCAGGGGATCGTGGGGACAGGCTTCCCCGGACACAGGTGTGACATTCTGGGGTCCTCCAAACACAGGCAGGAGCATTAGCAGCCCGCAAAGCTGGGACACTTAAGTTCACGCTCCCTCAACCTGTCCGTTTCACCTTTGGCCGCCGTGGGCCTCCAGACCCTTCTTCCTGCACTGCACACAGATTCCACGCCGGCGACTTTGTGGCTGGCTGGGGAGCGGGAAAGCCTGGGCCATCGGGAGGGCGGACCATGGGGCCAGGGGTTCCCAAAAGGCACAGGTTACGGCACGCAGGGGCGAGGTCTGCATGTCCCACCCAGTTTCTGATTGGCGTGAGCGTTCCCTGGAGCTGTTGGCTGGCTACCGGGCTCCGAGCTCCGCCTCTGACTCGTTTCTTTGGTGAGTCAAATCCTGGCTCCACCCAGCCAACTCCTAGGCCAAGTTCTGCAGTCTTCCTGCCTCAGGCCATTGGACCTCGCCAGAGTCCAAGAGCCCTGGAAACCGGTCTAGATACTTCCTCCTTCAGACTAGTCACGACCTGTGGCCTGGCCCCGCCCAGACTGCAGAAGCTGACCTCGATGCCATCTGTTTATTGAATCCTGCAGGGCAGGGGAGGGGTGTCTGTTCCTTGCTCTCTTGCAAGGACATCTTCCCAGGCCTCAGTTTCTTCATCTATTAAAAAAAAAAAAGGTTGGGAGAGATAAAAGGGAAGTTCTTACTGCTCTTAGTAAGGACCCTTGTCTCACAACATCTGTAATTTCAGTTCAGGGGACCTGATGCTACATATAAACGCTCAGGCACACATATACACACGAAACAACGATAATTAAAACGAATATCACACCGGTGTGGTGATGGCTGGATACCAGTAATCTCAGCTACTGGAAAAGTTGAGGCAGAAGGAAGCAAGGTTCAAGTTCTGTCTGTGCTACATGGTGGGTTCAAAACTATCCTGGACTATTTAGAAAGCCAAGATCTCAAAAATAAAATTAAATAAAAGAGAGAGACTGGGGAACTGGGGACGTAATTGAGTTGTAGATTCACTACCTAGAATGTGGGAAGCTCTGAGTTCTATCCCTGGTACCTCAGTGAACATTAAGAGCTGAGTGGGGCTGGATGTGAGGGTCACTGGGTAAAGTGCTCGCCTAGCACGTGTGAGTCCTGGTCACACCTGTAATCCTAATACTCAGGAAGTGGAGGCAGGAGGAGGATCAGAAGGTGAAGTTTATCCTCGGCTACATAGAGAATGAGACCACTCTGGGCCACATGAAGCCCCTGTTTCAAATACAGAACAAAAAAGATCCCAGATTTTCTAGTAATAGCCCACTTAAAATCTGCCAAGGTAGGCAGATTTCTGCAAGTTCAAGGTCATTTTGATCAATGTAAGGAGTTCCAGGTCATCTGAGACTACAACAGTGAGCTCTTGTTTCGTAAAACAGCCACCACAATAAAACCAGCAAACAAGCCGAGTGTGGTGGCCCTTTTCTTTAATCTCAGCAGTCAGAAGGTAGAATCATACTGATCTCTGTGACTTTGACCCTGCTTCAAAAAAAAAAAACAAAACAAAAAATAAATAAAAAACACCCAAGAAAAACATTAAAAGGACAAGTCTCACAGGAAGTTAGTTACACATGGGCCATTAATTCACTAAAAAGCAACTTTGCATTCTGAAAAGAGTAACTAGATCCTTTTAAAATTTTTTTATTTTTAATTATGTGTAAACTGTGTGTGTGTGTGTGTGTGTGTGTGTGTTTCTGTGCATGCAGGTGCCTGCAGAGGCAAGAGGCATGGAATCCTCTGAACAGGAGTTAAAGATGGCTGTGAGCTACCTGACAGCATGTGGATCCTGGGAACTGGAGTTGGGTCCTCCGGAAGAACAGTGTCAGCTCTTAACGGCTGAACCATCTCTCTAGCCCCCAGTAGTGATGATTACTAGTGACTGTGTTTAATTTATTCGTAATCACTTCCTGAGCATTTGCGGTTTGAGCTGAGCTAATGTAACGAGGGAAAGGGAAAGGGAAGGATCACAGCACTGTACAGAAGCAGGGTCTGGGGGTTGCTCAGTTGATCCAGCGCCTGCCTAGAAGCATCCCCAGTGAGGGGCACCTGAGAGGCTGGAAGACCAGAAGTTCAAGGTTGTTGTTGGTTACATAGTCCGTTTCAGGCCTGTGCTATGTGAGATCCTATTACAGGAAAGGAAGAAGAGTCCAGCCAGGTAGCCCAGTGTGTAAGGAAGCTTTCTTGCTTTTTGATAAACCTAAAGACAAGTTCTATCCCTGGAATCCGCATGGTTGGAAAGAGAAAACCGACTCCCACAGGTAGTCCTCTGAACTCTGCACACTCACCACCACACCCCCAAATAATTAATTTGTATGTATGTTAATGTGTGAGGGCATGTGGAGACTGGAAGACAACTTGGAGGAGTCAGTCTTTCCTTCCACTCTGTGGGTCTCAGGGATGGAACTCAGGTAGGTACTCAGGCTTGGTGGCAGATTCCTTTACTTGATGAGCTATCCTATTAGCCCTATTTAAAAAAAAAAAAACTTTAAAAATTAAAAGCAGGGGCTGAAGAGATGGCTCAGCAGTTAAGAGCACTGACTGCTCCTACAGAAGACTAGAGTTAGATTCCCAGAGCTAACATGGCTACTCACAACCATCTATAACTTCAGTTGCAGGCAATCTGATGTCTTCTTTTGGCCTCTGGGGACACTAGGAACATATGTGATGGTACATGTACATACATGCAGGTATGTATGTACTCACACATATAAATCTTAAAAATTCTTTAGAGGTTCATAAAATAAATCTTTAAAAAGCAGACATTTATACAGACATTTGTGCGCGCATGTTCATAGCACATTCTTAATGGTCACAGGTAGAGATAACCTAAATATCCACCAGCAGGTAGATGGGTAACAAATGTGAACCTTATACACAGGAATATTATAAAGCCATAAAAGAGGAAAGTGGTTCTTTATGTGCTAAAACGTGGGTGAATCCAGAAGACATGATGTGGCTAGAAGGAAGCCTGACATAAAACAGTTATATTGTGAATGAGTTGTCTATACAACAGCAAGACACACAGTTTCCTCTTGGTGGCCCCAGGCTGGGGAGAGAAGGAACGTTGCACGTTGCATGGTCGGGTCCGCTTGCTAACAGGGTTGGGAGATTTTTGTTAGATCTCAAACTCAGGACAAACTGCAGGCTGAGATGCCTACTTAACATATCAGTGTGAACCTGCTCCGCCAGGTTCTCCCAGGTCCCTCTACCTCTATCTGCTTCAGGGTCAATCCCCAGCCTCTCCCCTGAACTCTCTAGCCCAGGTGGCTGGGATGCTCTTCCCTAAGTAATGCAGCCATTTTGGTTACCTCTCTTTCTCTTCTGGCCTCTTGGTCTCTAGGTTTTTCTCTTTCTCCACCACCCCCCCCTCACATGGCCGGCAGCTCAGTCTGGTCGTGTCCACACTGCACTCTCCCAGATGTCTCTGCCTCTGGCCGTGCTCCCCCCATCTGACTAGATCTCTCTTTTATCTACAATAAACTTTCTCCTCCACCACACTTAGGAGCGGTCAGAGCCTTACCTTTTTCGTTTTTTCATTGAATTTGGAAACTAGTAAGGGTAATGGTTGTATCACTCTGGAAGTGTACAATTTGGGTCTGAGTGGAGATGGATCAGTCCACAGAGAGCTTGCATGTAAGCAAGAGGACCTGATTTCCACTCCCAGATGGAGCACTTTAATCACTGCACCCAGAAGGTGGAGCCAGGAGACCTAGCTCAAGGTCATCCTAGGAGTTCCAGGATAACCTGGGGCACAGAATACAGTATCTCATAAAATAGCAGGATATGAATATACACCTCCACAATACAAAGATAAATACAAAGCTCTGTACTGAAATGAATGGGCTGATTCCAGACCTTCTATACACAGATTGGCAGGTTTGGTTTTGGTGCTGGGGCTGGAACCCAGGCTTCAGCACCTCCCTCAGCAACACAGCTGGTTTCAGACTCAAGAGTGTTTCTTGAGTGATTCAGAGTGACTTTCTCAGAACTCTTAGTAAATTGGCAGTTTTTCTCAAAGTAAGGATACTCATCAAGCATCCCCTCAGCAGTTAACATGGCTTTGAGTGTCTTAGAAAAGGTCTCACAGAATCTAGGATGGCCCCAATCTATGGAGCTAAGAATGACCTTGAACACCCTGGGGGCCACCACACCCACTCTCTTTAACTGTTTTGAGTCTCACAGTGTAGCCCAGGCTGGACTTGAACTCTCTAAAATCCTCTAGCTTCAGCTTCTCAAGTGTTGGGAGTACAGGCTCTGACTGCTGCGACTTTTCATGTAGCTCATCCTCTGAGAGAAGTGTGCACTTGGTTTCAGTCCCCACCCCACAGTGGCTACAGCACAGGAAGCCAGGGTGGGGGTCGGACAAGCCACTTCCCTGAGAAGGGCCCCGCGGTTCCTGGGACAGGATGTTCACCCTAGGCCCCCTCCCTAGCCACCAGGGACTTCCCAGGCCTTAAGATCCCTTAAGAAGTCAAGGGAACTCAGTGGGCAGCGCTAGGAGACCCCCACGTTTTCAACTAGGAATCGGAGTTCAGGGAGGGAGCCCTGCTGTGTCTCCAGGTAGCGCGTTACCCTACTTCCCAGGAAGGAGGGGAAGCTGGGGGCTGGGATGCTCTGGGGAGTTCCGCAGCCAGCTAGACAGGCCACTGCAATCCCCTCCTCCCGCCCTCAGCCCTGGGGTCAGGAGAGGCCCAAGAGGGCGGGGCAGCTGTCGGGCAGGCAGGGCCCGTGCTTTTCTTCAGCCTCCCGCACCTGCGGCTCCTTTGTCTTTAGGGCCTCGAGCCCCTCCCTCCTCTTGCCCCCAAGTTAGGTCTAAAGCCTGCCTTAGGCCTGTCGGAAACCAAAGTGAGAGAAATTAGTTTACTATATTCTGATTGAATAACCCGCAGCTGGATGGAATTAAGGCTTATAACTACGGCTTTCGAGGACTTGGAACTAACTATGGCTACTAACTCAAGAGATCCGCCTGCCTCTGCTTTTCTCTTACTGAGATTAAAGGCGTGCACCACCCCACCGGGCTTTTAAAAAAATCAAAACACAAATATTTAGGATCTTGCTGGTTTCTGGGACTGGTCTGCATGCCAACCTGCGGCAGGTTAAACGTGAGCCACCACGCTGGGCAGGGAGTATTAGCATTATCAAACCCTAAGTGTGATAGGGAAGTGGTTTACAGACCCCACCCCCCCCTTTTTTTTTTTTAGGAGACAGGGTTTCTCTGTGTAACAGCCATGGTTCTTCTGGAACTTGCTTTGTAGGCCAGAAACTCATGAGATCCACCTGCCTCTGCCTCCTGAGTGCTGGGATTAAAGGCGTGTGCCACTACGCCTGGCCTAGTTCCATTTCATAGCTAGGTAACTGAAATTGGCACTCACTCGCCACACAGCTGCACTACAAAGATAGGATTAAGGGCTGAAAGCATTCAAAGTTCAATCATCGCCACTCCACGCGTGGGACTCCCGCACAACCGTTCCGGTTGAGAGGGGCAAGAGAGAAACGTCATCATTTAAAAATTCCCCAGCTCCTCTTGAAACACTGCACCCAGTGTCACCTAAATATTGTAAAGTGAACTTCGACCCTCTCTGGCTAATAGTTTTACGTTAATTTCTAAGGAAACCTCAAAACACAGGGTTAGCTTAAACTTGAGGAAAAAGAATGGGGACCCGGCCTCCCTCCTGCTCCGCACCTAGTCAAACCAGTTCCCGAGGCTTAGGGAGCGGCCTCCAGCCCTGACCCCTTAACCCCAGCCCTCCCCCACCTGGGAAGCAAGCCAGACTGCAGCGTTTTACTCCGGTCTTTATTTTCCTAGCTGACGTTGTAAAACGCCAGGTAGATGAGAAACACAACCCATCATGGGGAAGGTAAACAGACTTCATAAACGCGCTGGCAAAAAAAAAAAAAAAAAAGTTTCCATTCCTGCCCTTAGAGGCCAGGTCCAGACGGCGACTGCGACCAGCAGCCCACCCTTCCCGCGGTCCACGCCAGGCGATCAGTACAGGCTGACCGGTCCCGGGGTCTCCAGACGCTGCACCTCTGATAGGATTTGATCGGTCCAGTCCAGGTTACCAGCCGAAGGCAGGCTCCACCCATAGCAGCCGTGGGGGCGAGGTGACTCAAGTCACTTCCCAGTCCCTAGGGCGGGTCCACGCCCTGGCCTCCTCCCAAGCCCCACACCCACGCAAGGCAACAGGAAGCACCCGCGTCTGCCACATGACGCAACTATGACCGCTTGCACAAGCGTGCCACTCGGAGGGGCCGAAACGCGTATGCTAAGGAAATGGCCTTGAAAGGGCAGGCTACCAAGAGAGTCCGACCCTGAGATTCAAGATCCAGGTGTCCCTTCTCCCAGCCAGGGAGGGGCCGGGCCTTTAACAGCACCTGTGGACGCACGTCTGGGAGAAGGCGCCCGCGCCTCCCAGCTCCTCGGTCCTTCCTCGGGCCTCTCGGCAGCACGAGCCGCGGCTCTTCACGGACCCCGCCGGCTTCCCCCAGCCGGCCCTTGCCTCGGGTGTGCGTTTTCAACTCCGGTGGCGCGGTCCCGAATCCTCAGAAGGCCACCACGGCTCGCACCAGCACGCTGAGCATGTTGTCGGCCGGGCGGCAGGCTGGCTTGGCCTCGCACGCGGGGGTCGTCGTCGGGGACGCGGTGGGGCCACAGTTCAGGAGACCGGAGAAGCGTCTCTGGAGGACGCGGGCGAGGTTCGGGAAGGCACCTTCAGTTTGTGCTGGGGGAGGCTGTAGGCGATCGGGGACCTCCGACGTCGCCTCCCTCTCCACCTCTTCTAGACGGGCCTTCTTGCTTGGTACCAGTCCGGCATCGCCGCCGTCGCTCGGGTTGCTGCTGTTCCGGCGCTTGCGGCTGACTCTAGCGGGGGGCAGGCCACAGGGCGCAGGGGTCTCCGGGACTCGCAGCGCTTCCTCCTGCGTGTCCATGGGCTCCGGAGGCTGCCCGCCGTCGGGGGGCGCTGCTCCCACTGCAGCCTCGGCTTCTCGCGCCGGGTGCAGGCGGGGGTCTAGGGTCCGCCCGGGTGGCGGGAAGTCGGGCTGGTGAGCCTCGACCTTGGCTGAGAGGTAGAGTTCCCGAGCGCTGCGCATGACGAGGGACAGCTGCAGACTCCGGTGGAGGCGCAAGCCACCTCGCTGCATGCGCGAGTGGTACATCTTCCACACCGACAGGGTCATGATGCGCTGTGCTTCTTTCTGCACTTCCATGTTTGCTCGACGGGAACGTAGAGAGGAGAGACGGGTACGGAAGAGACTTGCTGCGTTACTAGAAGACACACTTAATCCGGCAGATCTGCGGGAGAAAGAGTGTCGGAGCCCGTTTATATAGTCTGAATGACGTCACGGAGACACCACGCCCAATCAGAGGGCCGCATCCGGGCTTTCCACGGTGGCCAGACTCCTTAAAGCAATAGAGATAAATTTACGCCTGAAAGAAGTCCGGGACTTAAACCCCGACAAGAAAGAACTACCCCCCTACACCTTGAGACCCCGGGTTGGTCTGATTTCTCAGAGCCACCGGCAGGCGAGGCGATGATGCCTGTGGGTGGTGGGCGGCAATCTTTCCATTGCGGTGGGGAAGACCCGGAACCGGGTACATTCCCCGAGGGCACTGTTCGTCGCGCCTGCCTGCCAGCTAATTAGTGTTTTCTGAATAGTAAAAACGCTGCTACTTATTAAGTAGTTACTACACGATAGGGCTATTGAGCTTTCTCTTTTTATTCAACGTTTAGGACTACTTTTTCCAGGTGAGAAAACTGAGGTAGTCACCTGACCAATATTTACTAAACGAATGATTATACTACAGCCAAAGTGGCGACAGACGCCTTCAACTCTTCTATCTCCACCTTCCCGGACGTGGGCGCGGATGATGGCTGGCCCTGGAGGGAGCCACCCCGCAGCCGCTGATTTCCACGTCGCGACAGCTGTCCTCACGCTCAGTGTTAAATATCTTCCAATTTCCTGCATGGCGTGGAAGTCCTAACGAACGTAGGACCTGGCACCCTCCCCCGCCTACAGTGCAGTGTTCTGCCTTTGCGCCCTGGAAAGCTCAAGTACCCCAAGAAAGATATCTGGGCCAACGAGATGGCTCAGTGAGCAGAGCCACTTGCTGCCAAGCCTCACGACCTGAGCTCAGTTCGCGGGACTCACAGGGTAGAAGAGAACATAATTCAGTAAGGGCCCGAGCGGTCACACACAAACGAGCACACACATAAAGACATACATAAAGAAAAAAAAAAGACATCGGTTCCCCGCGCCACCCGTGAAGAAAAGCTTGATCGTAGAGAGGTGAAAAAAAATTTAATACCGCCTTTCATTTGCTGTGCTGGTCCTTTAAGGAACAGCCCTCCACTAGTGCATAGGCTTCCCGCCACTGCAGCGGGCTGACTTCCCTGGCTAAATTTGGATGTTGTGACGTAGGACCGCGCCGCGAACCACTTCCGGGTGTCCATATAAGGACAAGAGCCGACCGCGGTAGCCAGCCCGGCGGGCTTCCGGGGCGGGACCCCGTCGTAGACCACACCCCCTCATTTCTGGTGCTTCCAGCCCCCTGAGTTCTGTTACGGTCCCGGGGTGTTCCCGGGTGGTCTGTGCAGCTATCCTCTGGGCGGTGAGCTCTGGGCCCCGACGTCCCTCTACTGGGCCAATGGTTTTCTTAGATTACGCCGGATGACGCTGTCACACGCGACAGTCTCAGCAGTCCCGGTTGAAACTTCGATAACCTCCTACACTCGAAGATCGTAGAGGGCAAAATACTGGGTCTGGATCTGTTCCCTCCATCCATCTTCCTGGGGAAGCTTGGTACTCAGGCTTGGTGACACATGCTTACCCGCTAAGCCCTCAAACCGGCTTTTTATTCATTTTTAGTGTTTTGAAACAGTATCTCACTTGCACAGCTCCAGCTGTCCTGGAACCCAGAGACCTGACTGCCTTTGTCTCCTGAGTGCATATATATGCATGAATATATATATATATATATGTATATGTATATATATATATATATGCCAGAAAAGGGCATCGGAGCCGCGTGGGTGCTGCGAACCAAACCTGTGTCGTCTATGAGAACAGAAACCCTTTTGGGGGAGGGGTTGAGAGAGGAGCTTACTATGTAGCTCTAGCTATCCTGGAATTCACTACGTAGACTAGGCTGGCCCCGAACTCACGGAGCTCAGCCTGCCTCTGCCTCCCTAGCACTTGGATTATCATCTAGGCCAATTATCACCAGGTGTGACTTTGTCAGCCTGACCCTATGTATTGTCTTCTGCATCCTGCCCTTCTGTGTCAATGTCCAGTCTGGGTGTTCTTTGGTTATCTACCTGCCTCTTCATAGATGTCTACACCTAAGCCCTCAGTACCTAAAAACATTTAGAAGGATGTGTTTGTAGAGGGCACAGCTCATTGTTTCATCAATGCTCTTGAAACAGTTGGTAATTGTTGTTTATACAACACATAGGGGGTGGACCTAAAGATAGAGTCTATGGTGAGCTGGGCATGGCGGCTTATGTCTCTAACTCCAGCATTCAGGAGATTGAGGCAGAAGGATTGCAGCTAGTTCAAGCTACTGTGGTCTACATAGCAAGTTCCAGGCCAGCCAAGGCTACATAGTGAAATCCCACCTCAAACACATCAAAAATTCATGGTGAGGTTGGTGAGGTTGCTCAGGCCTATCATCCAGGAGCTCAGGAGGTTGATGCAAGAACTCAGCAGTTCTAGGCTGGTCAGGCTTACACAGAGATCATGGTTTTTTGTTTCAAATTTTTCCCATTTAATTGTTTATATATTTATTGTATGTGTGCATGAATGGAAGTCAGAACAATTTCTGGGAGTTGATTCTCTCCTTCCACCACGTGGATCCCAGGGATTGGCCTCAGCTGGTCAGGCTTGGCATCAAGTGTCCTTACCTTCAGAGTCATCTTCACAGTCCCAGACCTTGTCTTTTGGTTTTTGAGACCATGTCTCCCTTTTTAAAAAAAAAATTATTATGTGTGTGTCTTGTGTATGTACACATGCATGTTGGTGTCCATTGAGGCCTAAAGGTATCTGATCCCCTGGAGTTGGAGTTACATGAGCTTGTGAGCTGTCTGACATGGGTGCTGGAAACAAAACTCAGGTCCTCTGAAAAAGCAGTAAGTGCTCTTAATCATTGGGCCATTTTCCCTGCACTCAGGGCTTTACTTTTTTTTTTTTTCAATTGTTTTACACTGGGTCAAACTATATAGTCCTCAAGAGATCTGCCTGCCTGGACATTTAAGACCACGGGGCTTAAAGACGTCTAGCCACTAAAACTTTCCCTTTTGAATGTGTGCATGTGTCTACTTCTAGCACCAGGCTTACACATTTCTTCTTAGTTCTTTGAAACATGTCTGGGGGTGGGTGGGTGGGACGGGAAGAGCTGGGCCTAGTGGCGCATGCCTTTCTCAGAGTTTTGAGGCCAGCCTGGTCTGTAATCAAGTTCTAGGACACGTAGGGCTACACAGAGAAACCTTGTCTCAAAAAACAAAACAGAGCACACCCCCCCCCCCCCCACATCTTGCCTCCTAACCCACTCTCTTGTGAAGTTGTACAAGGAGACACCCTCCACCCCACCCAAGTAACCGAACAGAACAATACAGTAAGTCTACAGATACGGTAACAGAACCTAGCCTAAGGACAACTCCAGCCATGCAACCTCCTAGCATCAGGGACCAGATCCTCTGGCTTCATAACACCTCCCACACTTGAGAAGCAAAAGGGGTCTTGGAATATTAAAAAAAAAAAAAAAAAATTCCAGCCTCCTATCAGAGGGCCAGAAATGTTCAGAAGACTGCTCCCTGCAGCTTCATGGGCACAAGGCTCCAGGCTGTGGATCAGAGTGTAGCCCAGATTAGCTTTTTACTCAAAGCAGTCCTCTTGCCTCAGGCTTCCAAACGTTGTGTACCACTTGCCTGGCTCAGGTGGTAGTGTTGTTTTAGCATGTTTTAAGCCATAGGTTTGATCCCTAGCACTTCATAACAGGGTATGGTGGGCCACACCTGCAATCCTAGCACTCAGGATTAGTTCAAGGTCATCTCCAGCTACATAAGGAGTTAGAGAATCCATGAGATCCTGTCTTTGAAGGCCCACCTAGACAACTGAATGAAACAATTAACAAAGGGCTGATGTGATAGAGCCTGGGAGAAATGCCTTAGCATGTGAGTGTCTATATACAGTCAAATGTCATAAAGACAATGAAGAGAAGCCAAGGTGTATTAGCATTTCCAGTTGTGGAGTACTACTCTAGGTATTCCTTAAGAATTAACTTAATAATTCTCATTCTGACTCTGGGAAATAAGACGATAGCTCTCTTAAGCTGGGTGGCATTTGTCTTTGGGAAGCAGAGGCAGAGATCTGAGTTCCAGGCCAGGCAGGGTTGCCTACATACTGAGGCCTTCTCAAAATAAACCAGCAAGCAAACAATTGAGAACTGAGGCATGTCAAGTGGCATGGCCTTAGGGTTCTCGTTAGTTAAGTGGTCACTCACTACCCTGTCAATCTGTTACTGGTCAGTGTCCTTCCCCGCTTCTGTCAGCTGGCCAGAAGCCTGTGACCTGATGGATGCCGGTATGGTCTCACTTGCTACCTGTCTCATTACCTGGAAGAACAAGCCACCCAGATTTGTGGGTGTTGGGGAGGGACATGGCAGGGTGAGGCTGTGAAACCCCCAGGTTTCCTAGCTGCTGCCACTCTCCCCTCAGCAGTTGACCATGGACCATAGATCAACAGCTAGAAATGGTGTCTGAGAGCATCTAAGTTCTGAAACACACCAGGCTGTGTTGGGGAAGAGTTGGACAAATAGGGCTTGGGTGCAAGGCTTGGGTGGTGGTGCCCCTGGCTTCACTGGTGCTCAGGGGTTCTGTGGTGTTGGCAGTGTGCTGGATACTTTCACTCACAAACTGGTCCTATCTCAGATGGATTGGTCCCCAGAAAGTTGGCTAAAGTTCTTTATAGGGTAAGTGGAACCTGTAACGGGAGGGGTGGGGGAATAACTTCTAACACTTCTGTCTCCAGACCAAGGAAGGACAGTGGTGCTCCTAGGTATGGTTTTCCTGGTCCTGATTTTACTCTTTCTCAATCTGGACTGTCCCTGCCTACTAGAAAGAGGGAGTGGAATTTGGAGAGCTGACCCAAAGCTCTCTTCTAGAGCCAGTGGGACTCCTTAGGTTTGGGGCTGGAACCTGAGTTTCTGCTACTCGTTTTGATTCAAGTGCACTTATAGGGTGAAGAAGTGGAAAGACCTTGCACAAACCCTGTCCCACAGCCACCCCCCTCCCCATGCCTTCTAATCCTAATCCTGCCAATATGAATAAAATCCCAGGATTTAAAGAAGTATATACTGGTACCATATAGTGTTGATTCAAACTTTTGGGTAGCTTTTCTAAGCTTCTTGCTTGCTACCTCTCAGGGGCTCAGGTGTCTGTGTAAGTTAGGAACTCAACTGCCAATACTTTATTTGATACAGAAAAGATCATTTTGTTCCTGTTTTATATATAAGAAATCTATTGTTAGCATGTAGGCATGTGTAGTGTGTTCTTTCCTACCTTTACATGGGTTCTGGGGATCCAAGTCAGGTCCCTAGGCTTATACAGCAAGTATCTTTTTCTAATGAGCCATTTCATTTCCCCAAACCCTATTTTCTGAGGGCTGAGTATATGCTTTCTTTTCACCATACTAAAGTTCCTGGTCTGGGGGCAAGAGAGCCTAGCCATAAGTCCTAGCCAGCCTGAGCCATGTAAGAGAGCTCTGATTCATAAACCACAAACCAAACCAACCTCATACTTCACAGTGGTCCTGTGGAATAAGAATGTGATTTTCATTATCTTCACAAGAATGCACCTGCACCTCAGAGACATACTCCTCACAGACGGGGTGGGCTTAGGCCAATCTGAAGACCTGGAAGCTGAACCACCCACCTTCCTCTTTTAGACTGTTATATAGCCCAAGTTACTCTCAAGCTTGAGCTTGCCATGTAACTCAACTCTCAATTCTCTTGCTTCAAATACCTCCAGGTATGAGCCACCACCATTTTCACATGCTTCTTTGTTCTTTTGGCCTTCCTTGGGGCCCTGGGACCCAATGCCTTCTGCATGTTCCTCTCTACCACGAGCTCCTGTCTCCCAGCTGCACTTGTGATCACAGAATGGGTTGAAGCTTGGTGGCAGCACAAGGACTCCAACACATGGTACAGGGTTAGTAGGCAGTTGTGCACCTGGTGCAGGTGGCCCGAGTGTCCCTGTCCAGTGAGCAGAGCACAGCAGGCTGTTACAAAGGCGTCTTGTTTATTCTTATCAGCATCACTGACTCTCAGGGTTCACATTTCCCAACACCACTCCTCTCCATACAGTAGTTAATGTGCAATCTCACTTGTGGGCCTGGGAGGGGTGGGGGCTTGGCTCTGGGTGGGGAGGGCATTGGCACTTCACATGGGCCACTGGGCGATGGCCTGTCCCCATGAGAGGCATGGATGGGTGGGAGGGTAGCCACTGGGTTTGCCCCTAGTTGTCTTTCCTGCTAGGTGGGTTACTTTTTCACTCTCCTGGGTGCTTGGGGTGGGGACCATGCAGCTCAGGAGGGCAGGGCAAGCAGCTGACTGCCAGAGGAGGGGCGCAGGGGTGGCTCCTGAGGTAAGGCACAACCCTGTCTTTGGCTCTCCTAGTGAGTAGTTTTCTCCCCTGCACCCCTGGCTTTATACATCCCCCACCCCAAGCCCCGGGAGTCAGGGCCACCTCCTGAGGTGCTTGGAACCAATGGGCTCTGCTGCCCACTCTACTACAAGACCTCTCAGTCCCATGGAGCTGCCCCTTGCTGAGCCTGGGCGGGAGCACAGCCTGCCCTCACCAAGGCAGGGCTCAGCTGCTTGCCAGTTACCAGGAGGTTGTGCTTTGGGATCTTTGCTGAGGGAGGTGGGGCAACAGGCCAGGGCAAGGGTGGAGGGAGGGGGTATGACTAAGGTGCTTGTGCTTTAGCTAGGGGTGTCAACTCCCCTCCACTTGGCCACTCAGGGCTAAGGTACTGGGGGCCAAGTCAGACCCAACATCCCACCCTCACCATCAGATGTTAAGAGGGACCCCGGCAGATTAAAGGGTGCTGCTGGCCTGGAGGCAGGTGTCCAGATCTGACTCAAAAGATTCCGCCTTCTCCAATCCTGCAATCCCCCGCCTCTGAAGAGGCAGCGAGAATGCAGAGTTGGGGAGAGGGAGGGAGTTCAGGGCTAGAACAGAACCAGTGAGATGGTGAAATGACATTAATGGAGGGGAGTAACAGAAACCCCTGTGCTCACACATGAAACTCAGAAACTCAGCTTGCTCTTGGAGAGCTAGAGTGGAAAGAAACTGCCGGAGAAAGCTCCACAAACCACTAACAACTGATGTGGACCCTGCCCTGTCCCATCCCCCAGGAGTGGGCTCAGCCAACTGGGACCTGTTAACACCCTTAAACTGTAGTCCTGGGGGAGGGGAAACTGGTTGGATCCACAGGAGCCCTGGGGCACTGGGACTGGGCCCCTGTGGAAACATGCACCCACATTCCACACACGCACGCATTCAATTTTCCCTGCATCCTGCCTTCCACAGCCCAGGGACCCAGGGGACCTCAGACACATTCCCATTGATTTGAAAAATAAAAGGAAATCTTATACTTCAATATTTCATTCGCTAAAAAAATGTTTCAAAAAGTTATGTACAGGGGGTGGGGGCTGGGAGCCCTGCCCAGGGTCGGATGGGAAAGGGCAGCAGCCTCCCAGCATGCTCCCTGGTTCCGACCCTGGTCTTGCTGCCTCTTGATCTTCATGTTTTTAAAAGCAAACACTCTACGCAGGCACGCACGCACACACACCCACAAACTCTGCCAGACTGGAAACCTGTCCTGAGACCCTCACCTGCCCACAGGAGCACTGCTCTCTTGGGCTGAGGGGACCCACTGAGGCAGAGCAGGGTGAGATTAAGAGGGGCACGATGGAGGCTGCCATGGAGGGTCAGTTCTAGAATTTCTCTAAGCTTTTTGGGCTTGTTTCCTCAGCTGTAAAGTGGACAGTCCCTCTTGGCCTCACCTACCCCAGCCCCAAGGTGCAGGGACAGACTAGAGGGACAGGAAGGCGCTTTTGGAGACATGGAAGCACTGGGGGGTGGTGGGAGGGGTCCTGAGAACCCCTGGGCCCATGGAGTCCCAAGCAGCCACAGTGAGGGGCAGGCTCTTCTTGAGCCCTGCCCGTCCCCTAGCTGGGCCTGGTGCTGGGAAATGCCTAAGAGGAAGGGGAGCCAGGGCTCCCCGTGAGTGTTGAGGAAGGTCACAGATCCCACCTGATGCCTGTCCTCTCTTGACCCAGCCCAGCTTGCTTTGGGGAAAAGGTGTGGGATGATGACAGGGAGGCAGAGGAGCTGGGAGCATGCAGCACCCCCTGCAGGTTCTGGGGAGGGACAGACAGTAGCTCGTGACTAAAGTGGTAGGGGTATGTGTGAGACAGGAGGGGGAGTGTGACATCCATGGGAGGGTCCTGGGCGGTTACTGGAGGACCTCCGCTGAGAGTGCTGTCTGTCTGGAGGCTGTATTCTAAGCTCACCATGTTCGGCTTTCTCAGTGTCATTGAGAAAGCTGCTGTAGGTTTTGCCCTCTGCTAGGTGCAGTGGCTTGGCCTTGGCCAGCCAGCTCTTGCATCCAGATAGGGGGCATGGAGCACCCCCTCACAGGTCCTGGGGGGGACAGACAGTAGATCGTGACCAGGTGGTAGGTGGGGGTGTGTGATAGGGGGAATGTGACATCCTGTAAGGAGGGCTGTCACATGTATGTTACTGGAGAACCTCAGCTGAAGGGCCGGCCTCGCCATCGTGGCTGGCTGTCTCGAAGCTGTGTTCCATGTTCATCATGTCCGGCTCCATCTTGCAATTGTCGCTGATGAAGCTGCTGTAGCTATCACCCTCCACCATGTTCATTGGCTTGATCTTGGGCAGCCAGCTTTTACGTACCACTCGGCGGGCATTGGTGCACATGTCAGCTGCAATGGCATTCATCTCACTCTCCTTGAAGTTGGGGGCGAAGTTCTGGCAGTAGTCTGTGGGGGTAGAGCAGGCAGCTTAGGCCTAGCTAGACTCCTTCCATTAAGCCTCCCAGCTTCTATGAAAGTCCAGTGGATATCACTAACTATACCAAACTACTGCTGCCCACCTGGGCTTCCACCCACTTGGGGACATGAGGTACTGTAGCATTTGGAGTCTGGGAGGCTGCCCAAGTAAACTAAGCCTCTCCCCGCCACTGCCACTGCCTTGCTCTTTGACAGATCTAGCCACCTCAATCTCTTGACTACCCTAGCCTCAAAATCCTCCTGCTTGATAAAAACCCTCAGGTCCCTCCCATTCTATATGCCAAATGTGAAGAAATACCTAATTTCAGCCTTTTTCCCAATAAGCTACGGGGAACCTCAGAATCCACCTCCCCCTTTTTCTCCCCAATGTAGCTGTGTCTGACCTTGAACTCTTGACCTTCCTGTTCTAGCCTCTTGAGTGCTGGTCAGACTTCTTTTTAAAAAGTTTTAAAATTTACTATTAATTGAATGTGTGGCAGTGAGAGAATGTGTGGAAGCGACACAGGAGGTCAGACTCAGGCTGTTCTGCTGCTGAGCCTCCTTACTGGCCCCAGAGATGCCCTCACCCCCTTCTCTCCATAGCTCTGGCTGCCCTCAACTCAGAGACCCACCTTCCTCTGGCTCTGCGTGCCACCATGCCTGGCCACAGAACCTCTAAAAACATTTTATCATCATTGCACGCTGCTTCTCTTTTTCACCTTTATGCGGTTCTGAGAATCAAACTCCACTTACCATGCAAGTGCCTTCACCAACACAGCCGTTTCTCTGCCCTCTACCTCATTTTGTGACAGTCTTTCATTGAACCTGGAGCTCAGCAATTGGCTTAGGTTGGCAGGCCAGTGAACGCTAGGGACCCTCCTGTCTTGTTTTCCCAGCTCAAGGCTTTTAGACACCCAGCTTTTGTTGTGTGTTGGAGATCTGAACCCAGGTCCTTATGCTTATGAGGCAAGCACTTTATCCACGGAGCCACTTTCTCAGCCTACCAGAACCCTTCTTAAAGCTCAACTCCTCGCCCTGCATGGTAGGTAGCACAGGCCTTTAAATCCTAGCACTCAGGAGTTCAAGGTCAGTCTGATCTACATAGTTCCAGACAGCCAGGGTTATGCAGAGAAACCCTGCCTCAAAAAAACCAAAATCAACCAACCAAACCCAACTCCACCCATCTATCTTGTTGAACAAGGGAGGAAAAAAAGCTACCTGCCAACCCCAGGCCCCAGCAGAACACTCACACTTGACAGCATGGAGGACGCGACTGTCCAGCGGCTTGCGTCTGGGATCATTGGTGGAAGAACGGATGCCGGTGCCACAGCTATTGGCTAATGTGTTCCTGGAAGTGAGGTAGAGGTGTGGAGGGTATCAGAGCTCCAGGTACAGGTGTGGGGGGACAACCAGCTCCCCAATCCTAGGGCTCTGGGGTGTACCTCACCGGTCAAAGAAGGAAGCCAGGAGCCGCCGCAGCAAGACCTTGTGCCGCGTGCCTGCACTGACGTGGCAGTTCATGAGCTGTGCCCTTGTAATGTACACATTGGTACCTAGTAAGAAAAGTCACAAGATCTGGGACCAAATCTCAACCATCTAGCCTGACTCAAGTATGCCATAGGCACTCTAAATACAACCCGGTAGATACAAACAAGGCAGCAGAGGCTCAGAAAGACTAGCACCCCCTCTGTGGCAGTGAGCCCCAACCTGATGGTCCAGTCACACTCCTCTCTCCACTAGCTCCCATGACCCAGAAACCTACAAATTGGTCTTTGATGAGAAGCAAACCAATTTCTCTCTCTTCCCTTTCCTGGCTCCCTTCTTTTTGATTGAGACAGCGCCTAACTATGTAGTCCAGATTAGCTTCAAACTCTGAATCTTGAACCCCACATGTGTTCTGCCTCACTTGAAGATAGATAGCTTTGAACCACTCTCCTCACCTACCTTCCTTTTGTGGTGCTGAGAATAAAAACTGGGATCTAGTGAGGCAGTTGTGGTGCCCACCTTTAATCCCAGCACTCGGGAGGCAGAGGCAGACGATCTCTGCGAGTTCAAGGCCAGCCCAGTTTACAAAGCGAGTCCCAGGACAGTCAGGACTACGCAGAGGAACCTGTCTCAAAAACATAAAAACCAAACCAAACAAGAACCCAAAACTTGATATCTCTAGCATGCTGGTACTCCACACT
Organism: Cricetomys ansorgei; assembly: GCA_026225945.1. NCBI lineage: Eukaryota > Metazoa > Chordata > Mammalia > Rodentia > Nesomyidae > Cricetomys > Cricetomys ansorgei. The sequence continues at coordinate 16,186,103 of JAMJFZ010003163.1, forward strand.
GAGTCATACCCCAGCCTTAAGCTCAGCTAATTTTTTTTTTCCTTTTTGAGACAAGGTCACACGTACCCAAGCTAGCCTCAAACTTGCTCTATAACCAAGGCTGACTGTGATCTTCTGACCTTTCTGCCTCCACCTCCTGAGTGCCGAGATTGTAGATGTATACCACCATGCCTAGTTTATGCAGTGTGTAGTATGAAATCCAGGGCTTTATGTACACTAGGTTAAGTACTACCAGCTGACTCACATCCCCAGACCCAGCTCATCTAATCTAACCACCTCTCCTGTCAGGACAGTAGCCATCCAAGTGGGAATGGAGGGTGTCAGCTGCTCTGAGACACACAGGTAGGGTGCTAGTTTATAATCAGTATAACATGAGACCAGAGGTTGACAAGTGAAGGGGTTGGGGACTAAAACACAGCCAACACACCTGTCACAAGCTCCAGCTTCTCTGAGGGGTCACCTTCATCATAGAGCTTTGGGTGGCAGCGGTTGCCAATCTGGTTGATAAGTTCAGCTGGGAGAGATGCCAGGTCTTGCCGCACCCGAATGCGACTTCGAGACTCAAGGACCACCTGCTCAGGGAGGGCCTCTACTTTCTCAGCTGTGGGAACAGGGGGCAAGTGTGTTCATGTTATACATACATGCATACACCCACACACACACCCACACACACACACACGAGCATAAGGAAGGGGTGCAGGTGGTACTCACATATCTGGCCAACGTTCAACATGCTGTACATGGTGTACATATTACAGATTTGACGGTACTGCTCATCTGTACCCTCCTCACCCGCATCTTCTTCTTCGTCCTCCTCATTGTGGTAGGAGCCAGGGCTGTCACTGGTGTAAGCACTGGAGGTACCTGGGCTGGTCCGCTCTGACATGCTGGGCCCACTCACACATCCCCCCACTGCGACCACAGCCACTGCTGCTGTAGCTGTGGTCACTGAGACTGGCTGGGACATCCGGTTAGGGGCCGCATCTGGTGTGGAGAACTTGGCCATCTTGCGGCTGCCATTGTTGCCACCACTGCCTCCAGCTTCCTTCTGGCTGCTATCCCACAGCCTCTTGGCCATGGGTGTGCACTGCACAGAGTCCAATTCCTGTTCTGTCTTCACCCGTGACACAAGGGGCAGTGGTGTACTACAGACTGGCCAGCCCAATGTCTGAGCTACAGGGCTCTGAGGCTCTGAGGATGGAGCCTCCTCTGGGTGCAGGCCCTGGGAGTCGCAACTTGGAGAGCTAACTTTGAGGAAGAACTCGGTGCCCTTCTCCATGATCTCCTGAATCTGCAGGAAGCCGGCTGTGTAGATGAGCAGGAACTGGTCCCCCATATTCATGCTCAGCCGGCCTGTATAGCAAAATGTGAGGATCTGCTGGAAAGACTGTGGCTGCACAGCGGCAGGCAGTTCTACCACAGCACTGCGGCTGCTGTTGAATAGGTCCCGGAAGTAGGAGCTGCTAGCGGCCAGTACAGCACGGTGGGCCTTGAAGGCATGGCCCTTAACCACCACTGACACATCACAGTATAGTCCCTGCAGCCGCTGCTCATTGAGGCACTCAAGAATGCTGTTTCCAAAGTTTGGAATTTCCATCTGCAGGGTTTGCGCCATGGCAGCAGCTGCATGAGGACAGGAGATAGACACTGGACAGGTCAGAAGACAAAAAACAACATAGGCCCGGCCCTGACTCTGCAACCTCACCTCCTCCAAGAGAGCATGTGGGAGCCAGAACATCCACAAGGTAAAATCTGTGGGACATCTAAGAATGGCAGTGCCATCTCCATTTCCTGTCCCTACGCAGCCCTGCCTCTGACATAGCCATTCCATGGGTATCTGCAGGTAACTGGTTCAGGGACACTACAGCTATTAGAATCCACAGCCACTCAATCCCCTTTGCTTTTTTTGTTGTGCTAGGGATGGAACTCAGGGCCTTTAGTGTGGTAGGCAAGTGCTCCACTACTAAGCTTCTGAGCCTCATGTTACCCAGGCTGTCCTCAGTCTTGGCCTGCCTGCCTCAACCTCTAGAGTGCTGGGGTTACTGATGTGGCTCTATATATCTTAAATGATCTCTAAAGGACTTGTAATACCTCGTTCAATATAAGCACTATAAAAATACTTCCCATATTCAAAATTCTTGTCTGTTGGAGTAGGTTTCCCATTACAGCTGGCCTGGAACTCATAGCACTCCTCCTGCCTCAGCCTTCAGAAGGCCAGGATAACAGGTGTGAACCATCACACCTGGATTTAAAAATGTTCTGGGCAGGGGCTGGAGAGATGGCTCAGCAGTTAAGAGCACTTGTGCTCTTGCAGAGAACCAGGGTTTGATTCCAAGCATCCATATGGTGGCTCATAACTATCAGTAATCCTAGTTCCAGAGGATCCAACAGGCACACATGTGCTGTACATTCATTCACACATGTAGCCAAACATCCACACACATAAAATTAAAAAAAATCTTTTAAAATGTTCTGGGCAGTGCTGGAGATGGAACCTAGGATTTTACATAAGCTAGGCACATGATCTACAACTTCACCATCAGAGGAACTCTTTGTGGATCTATGGTTGGTTGAATGTGATGCAGGACCTGTGGATTCTTAGAGTAGATAGCCAAGATCAGTTTTTTGTACATGAGAAGACAGGCATACTGCACCAATACTTACACTCCATGTAAGAATGGCCACTGGCAGGTCACTGTCGTAGCCCAGAATATGACTCTTGGGCACTCACTGATCACACTGCTAGTCATCATGGAAGTGCACTTCAAACCATAATGCAAAACAGGAAACACTTCCTACTGTAGCCGTGAGGGCAAACTGTGGACAAAACTGTGCTGGGTGTGTGAACAAGGTTCTAAGTTCCAGCCACGTCCATCTCCACTGTAACGTATGGCAGGTATTACCAAAGGTGGGAACTTGAACTCAACACACACTGCTGGTGAGAATATAATATAGGGAAGCTACTTGGGAAAAGTCTCAAGGTCTTCGTATGATAGGAAAAGCCAGGTAGAAGGACCACATGGCATATGATTCCTTTTATATGAAATGTCTAACAGGCAAATCCATTAAACCATAAAACAGATAGATGGTGCAAGGAGCTGGGAAAGAAGAATTGGGTTTGCTTAGAGCAAAAGGATATGTGCTTATTCTTGGGTAATGAACTATCACGTAAAGTTAACAACAGTCATTTCCTAACATGAAAGACCACTACAAAGCCAGATGTGGTAGTCCTAGCCATTCTGGAGGATGGAGATGGGAGAGTCAACTGGTCCTAAAGCCAGAGGTTAGCCTGGGCAATACAAGATCCCTATCTCAAAAGTAAGTAATAATTATCTCAACAAATATTATCTCAACAAAACTGTTGAACAAAAACAACAGGGCTGGCTAGGATACAGCACTGACCTACATGAGGCCAGGGTTCCATCCCTGACACATCCCCACCCATAAACAAACAGAAAAGGAAGATTTCAACTGGTTTTCTCTGCACAGAATTGGGAAGCTGATCTTAAATTTTGAAGCTAGTGGGCATACATTTCACTTGCATAAATAAAAAGGGACCTCTAGACAGGTGGTGGTGGTACATGCTTAAAAAAAAATCCTAGGGTTTGGGAGGCAGAGGTAGGCGATCTCTGTGAGTTCGAGGCCAGCTTGGTCTACAGAGCGAGTTCTAGGATAGCCAAAGCTATACAGAGAAACCTTACCTCTAAACAAAACAAAACAAACAGACAAAAAAAGGGACTTATTGCTTTGTTTGTAGACAGGTTTCTGTTATGTAACCCAGGCTAACTTTGAGCTTGCACTGATTCTTTAGCTCCTCCTCTTCAGTGCTGGGGAGCCTCGATACCAGCTCCAATTCTTTCTTCCTTTGCTTTTTTTTTTTTTTTTTTGAGACATGGTCTCATTTTGCAGCCCCAGGTTGGCCTTGAACTCACATAGAGATCTACGTGCCTCTAAATGACTAAGTTGGAGTAGAACATGCATGCAGTCCCAGCACTCAGAAGGCAGACGGTAGGCTGAAGCAGGGTTTTACTATGTTGCTCTGGCTGGCCTGGAGCTCACTATGTAGACCAGGTTGGCCTCAAATTCACAGAGATTCACCTGCCTTTGATTTCTAAAGTCATGCATCACCACTCTGGGCTTTTTTTCCTTTTTCTTCAATTTTTAAAAAATTTAAAATTACATAAATTCATTTTGTGTATGTTTGTCTGCAACATTTTGTGTAGGTTTGTGAACCATCTGTGTGCTTAGTGCCCTTGGAGATCAGAAAAGAAAACTAGAGTTCCGGATGTTTGTGAACCACCATTCAGATGCTAGGAATCCAACCCTCATCCTCTGCAAGAGCAACATGCAACTCTTAATTCCTGAGCCATCCTCCACACACACATCCCTTAATGTATGTGTGCACACACATGCCACAGGACATGCATGGCAAAGACAACATTATGGAGTCAGTTCTCCTTCCACCTTATGTGCGTGAGCTCCCAGGACTGAACACAGGTGGCCAACATTGTATTTTTGTATTGCTTTTAATCTGCTGAACCATCTCACCAGTGTAACAAATCTAAAGATCTCTCAAATGAGGCCTTTTCTTTCACTGGGGCAGAAGTTCACCAAAGCAGCTCACCACTGTGTTCCTTGACCCTAGGATTGGACCACGTAATGACATATGCCTGTTATTTCCAGCTACCCAAGAGTGTGAGGTGCAAGAACAGGTTGAACATAAGATCAACTTGGGCCACTAGATCTCCAGTTCCAGGAATCAGATGCCCTCTTCTGGCCTCCCTGGGCACGGCATGCACATGGTATACATACATGCAGGGAAAACACCCATACACATAGAATATAAATAACTCTCCCAACAATATTTTTTAAAAAGACTTAACCAACATTCCTATTACTTAAAAATCTAATTCAACATATAAACAAGAGTGGGGTTCTGAAGCATTTTCTTGGCTTCCTAACAGCTGACCGCAGGACAGCCAGAAGATCAAACTTCGGAATGGATGTCACTAAGTTTCAGATCTTCACATTGCTATTGACTCACTGTCTGTGGGAAGGAGGCTGGCGGGATATTTCTTGAGAAGAGACTACTGGCTTTTGGGGAAGAGGGCTCCAGAAAACAGCCTTGAGCCCCATCAAGGTTACACAGGCATGGCAGTGAGTTCCACCCCTGCACCACAAAAACAAATAAACCAGCTCAGTATAATGGTGCATATCAATAGCCCCAGCACCGGGTAGATGAGGTAGAGAACTGTGCTGGCCTGAGCTTTAGAGATCCAGTCTCAAAACAATAAGACAGAAAACAAAAGACAAAAAAATGAAAGAAAAACCAATTTGTCAAAATCTATTTCTAGCACAACAGCTAAACCGGACTTTGGCAAGCACAATGGCACACAACTATTCTCTTGGCAAGTGGAGTCAAAATCAAGAGGTCTGAAGTCAAACTGGACCAAGAGACCGTGTTTAAAAAAAACAAAAAACCTAAAGACCTTTGGGAGGTGATTACTTCATGATGGTCCCACCTTCAGGAAGACATCCAAGGAAGCCTGTTCATCACTTCCATTGCTGCCCTCTATGGCCCTTCCCAAACACAGAGAGCTGAGCCTACAGCATCTTCATCTTAAACTTTCTGGCTTCCAGAAAGTGAAAGTGAGCAATACATTTCTGTTGGGACAGCTCAATGGAAATCTCTGGTTCCAGTTTCAGCCTGCATGTGTGTGCGAGTGCGTACGCGCACATTTTCATATTTCCATTCAGACAGTATGAAGAAAACATAAACATCCTGATAGTAAAGAGAAAAGTGATCTAGCTGTATGGATCCTATTATTGCTGTTTATTTTTGGGACAGGGTCTCAGAAAAGGTAGGTAGCAATCCCTGCCCTAGACTCCCAAGTATGTGTACCACCACAATCAGCTGACATCTATTCTTTGGTCTTTTGTTTTGTTTTTGAGACAGGGTCTGACTATGTAGCTTTAGCTGACTTGGAACTTCTTATGTAGACCAGGCTTGTCTTGAACTCAATGAGATCTGCCTGCCTATGCCTCCTAAATGCTTTTTTTTAATTTTCCCATAGTTAATTAATTTTCTTTCCTTGCAAGGCTGTCATTAAACCCATGGCAGGAATAGAATGAATAGCAGCTCATTTCAAAGTGCCTGGTAACAGCTCAGACAAGGCCACCTCAGGATATTTCCTGAGAAGAAATGAGCATTCCTGACATCTAATTCAGGAGAACAGGCCAGAGAGGGAAAAACAGAGGCCTGGACCACATAGAGAACAGGGCCAAGTGTGTTCCTGAATCCTGTCCATGAAACAGACAGTGCGAAGGAGTTAGAATGGAACCACTGATGGAAGCCACAAACACAGCAGGCAGGAGCCCAGGATAGGCAAGCCTCATCATCCAGAAGAGGAGTCTGTTGGCTAATTTGGGGTCCTTACCACAAGAGTCTCCAAAGGTCAATTTGACCTGGTTTTCCTCCTGCCCTAACCCGTCCACTAGCTTCCTCCACCAGAAATGGCATCCCTGTCTCCTAACTCTTCCTCTTCCTACTTGCTCCAAGTGGCCCCTACACTCTAGCTTCTGCAGCAGCAGCTCCAGATCCTTACAGAGCCCAGCAGCTGTTCTGTATTCATGGGGCCCTGGCCTGGATAATGTCACGAGTCTGATCATAAGCCTATTCTCCCAAGTCACAGTTCATTCTATGAGTGCCTTCAGACCCAAAAGACAGAGCAGAGGGAACAAAGATCAAACAGGGAACAAAGTGCATAGTCACTGAGGTAACACTGGCATGTCTAATAACAGTGGTAGGGCTGAGGGAAGATGGTTCCACTGCAGATGGGGCTTGGTGAGATGCACCAGAAACCACGCAGGACCAGGGTACCAGCAAAGGTACAGGTGTTATCTCCTAAACAAGACAATGCAACAACTCCTGTTTATTTTGAGACAAAGTCTTTGTACGTGTATGTAGTCTAGCCTGGCTCTGAACCGGGCTGAGAGCCCCTACAAATCAGGTATGATGCTTATCCCCATTTATCAAGTAAGAAAACTGAGACTTTAGTTCTAATTACTTGGGAGGCGGAGGCAGGAGGACCACTTGAGCTAGTTCAAGGCTACATGGCAAAAGAATGAAAAAACAAACTAAACAACAAACACTTGCCTGGAGAACCCAATCTCTTAAAACACAGAAGCTCCAGTCCCTTGTATAAATTGGCATGGTAGTACATAGAATGTAAACATATCCTCTGGTAGATTTTTTCCTTGTCTTTTTTGTTGCTGAGGATCAAATCTAGGATTTTTGCATGCTAGGTTAGTGCTCTTCCTCCAGTGCTTCTAGACCTTAAATTATCTCTAGCTGACTTCTAGTACCTAATCTACTATAAATGCTACAAAAGAGTTGTCCGAAGCCAGTTAGGTGCAGGGCCAATGAAGTGGTTCACTGGGTAAAGCTTGTCTGTGGGCTAAGGACCTGAATTTGATCTCTAGGACTCTCATGGTGGAAGGAGAGAACTGACTCCCCCAACTTGGTCCTCTGGTCTTCATGCCCTGTCAAATATAGATTAAAATGTAATAAAAAGTAAATATGTAAGTTAAGGAAGCTAGTTATACACCCACCTAATCACAGCACTTTGGTGGGTGCGGAAGGAAAATCATGAGTTCAAGGTTGGTCTGGACTTTGTATGTGTAGAAAGATCCTATCTTTAAACTAGGAGCCTTTATATTTTTATTTAGGGGGATAAGGACAAAAAACAATAGCCTATTCAGGGAAGGGAGATTAGCTCCGTGGTAGACTGCTTGCCCAGTAGGCACAGACTGTGGATTCCATCCTTAGCATCACAAAAGAAAGTTAAATGTGTACATATTCAACACAGACACAACATTGTTTCTGAACCTGCAAAGAGGTATTTCTGTATTTTAGTAGGCTCAAATCCCTGTCAATGGTTGCCACTGGTTATGCTGAGTTCTACTGGCTTGATACCAGTCTGTAAAATAGATTAACAAATGGGCTCTGGGTAAAGACACTTGCTGCCAAGCTTGGTAACCTGAGTTTGATCTCCAGAACCCACAAGGTGGAAAGAACAGACTCTCACAAGTTACTGCACCCCCCCCCCACCAAACAAACAATGGTTAAAAGAAAAAAAAAAAAAAGTAACAACACAGCAACCTCAGTTTTTAGCTGACATCTAACACCACCAGCTATTATTGGCACTGTCTCTTTTGCACCTTCCTGTCTGTAAACTCTGTCATCTTATGCCTCTCACTATCTCCTGGAACCTGTACTGTTTGTTGCAGGGATTACCTGTTGGGCAATAGTCCCTAAGGGTTACTTAGGACCTTCACAGCCCAGTCTCATCACACACAGCTGACAGAAATCTCCCATAATCCCCCAAAACCAGACACTGGGAATTACTGGAGCAGCGTGTATCAATGTCATTTATACCAGGTCATTCTTTTGTTGTTGACAGGATCTCACTATATAGCCTTGGCTGGCCTAGATTCACCTGCCTCTGCCACCTAGTACTGAGATTAAAGGTGTGTATCACCATGCCTGGCCACCAGCGCAATTCTTGGTGGTGGAGAGCTATCATAGACAACTGCCTTGGGCTGCTGAGTAATGCCTCTAGTAGAGCCAGGAATGCCTCTACTCCTACCCATGACAACCTAAACAGGTCAGGCATGACTGTGTGACTGTGTGTCCTTATTTATCAGAGGGGCAAACTGAGGCTTATGACCTCTAGCCATTGTCTCAGGGCTGAGTAAGGTGGCCTAGCAGTGGCACCTGACTGTCCCATCAGAAAGCATTCATCCCCATCTCTTCTGCTCCACTCAGAAAACACCAGACACAGAAGTCCCTCAAGTTCTAACTTTTGCACCTCTGCTGAGGCAGCATTAAGGAGAGCAGATGGGATGACACTTGCAGCACACTTGTGACGTTGTTACTTCTGACCTGCACGATTCTCTCTCCCAACTCCACCCACCCACAGACAAAGTCAATGCACTCCAGGGAACACACCATTGGCAAAAAGGTGGCTACCACAGGCTTCAGAGAAGAGGGTTATGTTGAAGGAAGGACTGCTTCAGTCCTTCCATGTGTCAGATGGTGATGACAACATGCAGGGCTGGCTAGTCATGGGCTTGAGGGAGCTCAAACACAGAAAAGTGCTCAGAGTAATCCAGGGGTGGGAGCTGGAGTATGGAGGGGAGGGAATACCCAAGACAGGGGCACATAACCCAAGCATTGCCTCAAGCTCAGCTCAGGTATGCAGCTCGAGTCAGGCAAGTGCTGTGCTGCTGGCTCTGGCAATGAACTCCTGGGTCAGAGCTCACTGGCCAGCCTTCTGATGGACCCTGTAGTGCCCACACACAGATTTCCACAAAGCCCAGGACACGGACCTGAGGTGGGTGGTGGTGAACAGATCTTAAGAGACTCTGGATTTAAGTCAAGGGGGCTGAACTTTGTCTGGAGGTACTATGGAGACCCATGAGATCCTCTGACTGTGTTCTTCTTTCTTATGGACAGCATGAAGGACCTCTGCCCCACACCAGGGTCATCCTTTCCTCGTTCTCTTACAAAGACAAAACATTTTGGTAACTCAGCAGAAGCCTGGCACACACTCAATAAAAGCTTTGAATGTGTTGTCCTCAGCCCAGAATACCCACCCCCCAACCTAACTTACTATTCAGATCATGGCTCTTCTCTGACTACCCAATGGAAACCTCCCTGCCCCCACACCACTGACCAGCTCCTCACCTTGCTATATCATCTTCATTTACAGAGCAGCCTAATTTCTCTATACCCCTGGGGACCATTTCCTTGAATTTGAGTCTGAATTTGGTTACCATCTGAACAGAAATTGCCAGAGAGCCCAAGTCTGCTGACTGTGTTACTGAGAGCTACTTCAGTTTCCAGCAAGGGGATAGGTACAGAGGACTGAAATCAAACTGCCCACTTTATTCTGTCTGCTTTTTCTGAGTCTGCCTCAGGGTCTCACTGAAAAGCAGATATAACCAGTGTATTTTCTATTCTAGTTTCAGGTGGAGGTACCGCCTGACCATTTCTACATCCATACTGCAGGGCCAACTCCTACCAGTTCTTCATTCCAGCTTTGACTAACTGACACTATCTGTCCTCAATACTCCACCCAGCTGAGGCCTGGGAGCAGCCAGCCTATTCTTCAGTAGCTTCCCTTGGTCCAACCAGGCAAGGAATAGTCTCCTTGTGCATTAACAGCTAATGCACAAGGTTGCAGTAGCAACTGGTGGTGGGAACAAAAGCAATTATAAAGGTTCTGAGGAGATACTAGTTCAACTAACAGAGAAAGCTGGTAGGGCAGGAGGGGGTTTTACTTTAAGGAGAGCTGCAACAGCAGAGTGGAGAGAACCATCTACAAGCACCAAGTTCTTTACATAGGCTGCTGGTTAGTTTCCAGCACCCCCAGAAACAAGAGGCCAGGGCAGAGGGCAGAGCCCAGCAAGCTGTTGTTGTTAGTGTTCTGGAAGCTCCAGAGATGACAGGAAAAGGGAGATTCGGGAAGAAAGTTATCATTAAACCCAGGACTGGCTGATGATGATACCAGACACTCCAAAGTTTTTGGCTCCTGCTTCTAGTGCTGAGAATACCCAATCAAAGTCACCAGAACAGCCTGTGTGTGATGGCTTATGCCTATATAATCTGAGCATTGGGATGCTGAAACAAGAGGCCACAGTTCAAAGATAGCCTAGGCTACATAGTAAGTTCAAGGTCAGCCTGAGCCAAAGTAACATTGTCACAAACGCCCCAAACAGAACAGCAACCCAAACAAACAAAAATACTAACGAAAACAAAAACTTATCAACTCCCCAACACAAACACACAGGCCCAGGAACACAACCTTGCCATTAGTCCTGAGCTGGAGCAGTCTGATAAGAAACCAAAGTGGGGAGAACAAAGCCTAGACAAGCAAACCACTAACACACACTTTTATAACCACTTCCTGTAGCAGGACAACACTTCCATGACCCCTGTGCCCCTGGCTCCCAGATGAGCAATGGAAGAGAAGGTGTGAGCAGGCCTCGGCTGAAAAAGCCCACACACTGCTCCTAGGAACTCAAGGGAAACTTGATCCATCTGTAAGCGGACTGATGAGCCACTCCAAGGGAGCCCAGGAGATGCCAGGTCCAAGGAGAGTCCATCAACAGGGAATCAGAACAACAGGAATTTCTCTACTGGTGCCCCAGGAGGGCCAACTTGATTTACTAGGCATAGGCCACAGCCTAGTCATATGACCAGGCACAAGCCCCGCCCCGAACCTCAGCTTTGAAAAGAGAAAGCCCAAGACCCAGCGGTGGTGAGCAATCAATGAGCTTACCGGAGATCAGCTTAGCATACTACCTGACCTAGAAGGAGCACCAAGGAGGGAGGAGGGAAAGGCCTGGGATCAGGAGCCCCCAAGGCACAATCCAGGATGTGTAGGTGCCTGTTTTGACTCAAAGATACAACAGAGATTCAGGCACTCACTATCCCAGTATTTTGCCTCTGAGGAGGAGACAGAATTCAGGCCCAAGTAGCAGGTTGGGCCTGGAAAGCCAGGGCATACAGACTGGCTGGCTGTGAGGTCTCATTCTCTAGATCTGAGCCCCCAGGTTCCGGCGCCAGAAAGCTGAGAACGAATTTAGGACTCTGAAACACTCAGGTATTGTCTGCTGGGCTGTCTCCAGGCAGGGTGGGTGGAGTGGGGGAGTGAGCAGGGGCCATCCAAACAGAAAACAAGATGTTTGAGCTAGGTATCCGGTGCAGCCCACGCAAACTCCCACCCACCCGCTGGCTGCTCCCTGTTAGCAGTTGGCCGAGGCATCAGAGAAGAGGCGTGGGAAAGAGGAAACCCCCTGGTTCTGACCCTTAGCAAACGCTTGGGGACCTGGGGGGCAGATCCCTTAGGTCACACTAGTCTTTCCTGACCTGCCCCCACGTCCCCAGCAGCCTAGCCCATAGACCCCGAGCCTCCTCCGAACTCCCGACACTCCTATCGTGGTCCCCAGCCTTACCTGGTGCCCTTCGACGTCGCTTACCCCCACATATCTGAGCCCTGACCTCGCGTGACCCCCTGCAAACGTCTCCAATCCGCCCCCACTCGAGCAGGCTCCGCCCACCCTCACCAAGTCCCACTTCCCGGGCTTTTCCTCGCCGCCCCCCAAGGCCTGTAACCTGACCCGCCCACCCCCTTCCCAGCGCTCCCTACCTGAAGGCTCCGGCCCTCCCGGTCCCCTCCAGGCCCTTTCCCTTCGGCGGCGCGGCCCTCCTCTTCCCCCTCCCGCCCTGGCCAGACCGCCTCCCCTCCCCCCTCTGGCCTCGCCCGCCGCCTCCTCACAATTACCCCCTCCGGCCCTGCGACTTCCAGGAGCCGGAGACCAGCGCCTCCCTCGGGCCGCTCTCAAGCCCCGCGGGCCCGGTCCGGGGTTGGACGCTTGTAGGCCGCCAGCTGAGGCTGGGCCACCTCACCCTCGCGCTCCTGCCGCTGTCAGCGCCGCAGGCTCGGCCGCTCGCTCCCAGCAGGGCGCCCCGGGGCCTCCCCTGCCGGCCCTCGGCCGGAACCTCGGATGTCCTCGGGCCGCCCCGGCGGGAGGAGGCCGGAATTGGGCCTGGGGCGGGCCGTCTCACCTGCGCTGTGGCCGCGCTCCGGGGCCTCCCGGCGGGCTCCGCCGCGGCAGCTGGGGCCGGGGCTGGGCCCGGGGCGCGCCGCCCTACGCCTCGGCTTCGGCCTCCGCCTCTGCGGCCTCCGCGGCCTCCGCCTCAGCAGCAGTGGTAGCCGCGGCGGCCATTCATTGTGGGCCAGGCCGCCCCAGCCGAGCACCGAGGAAGCGCACAGCGCAGCCGGCAGGGAGGAAACGGCCTCGGCCCCGCCCCTTAGGCAAGCTTAGCTGCGCTTCGAGCGCTTTAGTTCTCGCTGGCTTTTTCCTCCGGGGTCTCAGTTCCGTAGACTGTCTAGTTGCGTGACTGTGGCACAGGTTGCTCTGTCCTTTCGAACTTCGGTTTCCTGTAAAATGAGAACAGTAGCGACTCTTGTCCTTCCAGGAACAGTTTTAGGCTCTTTGTGGAAATGAGGTTTCATGGAGCCGAGGAAACTTGCTCAAAATCACAGAGAGGGAAATGATGGTGAATGCCAAGCTTTAAACTTAGGCTCAAGAGGTCAATAAAACCAAGACAGGGTGCTTACGTGATGATGATGTCAAGTTCTGTTAGCATTTTGCACTACCTCAGATGTCTTACATGTCTTACAACTAACGTTAAAGAGGTCTGACTTTTTCAGATGAGGAAGCAGAGTCAGGTACAAATAGTGCAGATTGCAGAGAATACTCGGCGAGTAAGAGTCCGTTTCCCAGCACCCATGTCAGGTGACTCACAACTCTTATCTTCAACTACAGTTCTAGAGTATCTATCACCGCTTTGCTCTTTGAGGACTTGCACAAAAGTGCACATACCCACACCCACACACATACACAGAAATAAAAATAAATCTTTAAAACACAAGTACCGTCGGGCCTAGTAGTTAATGCCTGTAATCTCAGCATCTAGGAGAATGAGGTAGGATAGTCTCTGAGAGTTCGAAGCTGCCCTGGGCTACAGAGTGAGTTCCAGGACAACCTGGACTAAGAGTGCCCTCTATCCTCCACTAAGAGAGAACATGCAGCGAGGCCATGGATCGCCACACTTTCCTGTCTTCATACTCGGAGGGCTTACTGTCTGAGCGGCTCCTATGCACACTCCCCAGGCATTCGGTTACTTAATCTTAGCTGTTCCTTGGAAGCTAAGATTCTTATTTAGTACGCAAGGGAAATGAGAGCCTTAACATTTTGAGTACCTTGCCCTGAGTATGTGGTAGGACTGAGATTCAAAGCCAGTGAATCCTATTCCAGAGCCTGAGTTAACCTGCACGGTGCACACGGGAGACACCTAAAGGTACCAAGTTTCAGCGCTTTTTGCCTTGAACTAAACTGCAGTGAAACTCTCTAGTAGAGGAGTTGCGCTATTTAAAACCACCAAGTAGCGTAGTCCCGGTACTTCCTTTCCTGGAAGAATATTGATCCTGGTCGGCTACCGTAAGTAGTGTCGCTGATTGGTCAGCTATTGTCATGTGATGGACCCGCCTTCTTTGCCAATATGGCCGCTCCCAGGATCTAATGCGAGAAGCGTGCACCGAGACTTGGGTCCTGTGAGCGGAGAGGCGAAGCGTGCCGAGGTGTGTGTGTTGGGGGTGGGGGAGAGCTTGCGCCGCAGGCCTCGGGTTCTGCCGGGTGCGGTGCCCTCGGAAACGCAGGGTGTCACCTCTCGATGCCGCGGCGTTTCAGTTCTCGTTATAGATGTGCAGGCCATCCCCGCCCCAGAACGCATCTCTCTGACCTCCCTATGCCCTTCCCCTTCCGTCGAAAACGGCAGGCGGGTTGAGGCGCCGCGGATGTCCCACGCGAGGACGGTCCTGTGGCTAAGGGCCCCTCTCCGACCGGCCCGCTGCCTCTCTAGAGCTCAGTTCATGGAACGGAAGGCCCGAGGGCCTCCCTCCCCACCAGCGATGGAGAACGGTACACGGCTCTGCGAAGAGCGCCCACCCGCGGCCCCCGTGGCGACTGTCACCGAAGGCGCCGCCAAGATCGTCTTCCCCAACGCCAACGAGGTTTTCTATAACCCGGTGCAGGAGTTCAACCGGGACCTGACGTGAGCAAGGGTCAGGGGTCAGCTTGGCCAAGGGGAGTGGGTCAGGGAGGTTGAGAATGTGAGTCCCGGACGCGCGCCGTAGGGAGGAGTCAGCTTTAATCGCAGGCCGGCGTCCTGAAAGATGAAGGTGCGCACCAGGTTTTTGTAATGTTAAGGGACAGGACTATGCATGCCTTTCAGAGTCCTCTCTTGGGGCGTTCAGGCCTGTGTCTCCTTCAGAGCTAGTTCCTGTAATTGTATTCACACAGACTGCAGCTATTCACCTACTTTTCTGCAAGTCAAATTTCACTTCAATTTATATGCTTTGAATTGAGAGGACTGAGGGCAGATTTATTGGGTTTAATGATCTAAAGACAGAGCAGTTAACATCTTAGCTCATGAGATGGGGTTTCTCTTTATTTAGAACTTGGGACAATAGGGAGCACACTTAATGGATTCCGGAGGGACAAGAATGTCAAAGGGAGCACCAAAGACCTGGGCCACAGCTAAGGAGCAGGCAAGCTGACCATCCCCCTACCATCCCCTCTTCCAGATGTGCTGTGATCACCGAGTTTGCCCGAATTCATCTTGGAGCCAAGGGAATCCAAGGTGAGTGGAGGTCCAGGCTTGGGGCGTGTCACATACAGCTCACATTCCGCTTTACCTGCCTCTCTCTCTGGGCTCCTGAAGACCTGACTGTGTTCCTTCTGCCTTTTTGCTGGGGTTTTGGGAAAGACTTTCTTGCATGAATCATCAGGGTTCTGATGATTTGAAGGTTATGGTAAAGTTTCTTAAAAGGAGCATTGATCATCTCTGTTTTTCTGCCTGGGTGACTTCAGTCAAGGTGCCAGGAGAGAAGGAAGTGCAGAAAGTGGCCTTGAGCTTGTCTGAGCAAGAAGAGGAAAAGACTGACCAGAAAGAGAGTGAAAACCTGGCCCGAGGAGACCAGCCCCAGACAGCTGCGGTTGGTGAGACATGTGAGGTAGGGCCTGGGTAAGCAGTGGCAACTTGGGAGTCTGGGTGACAGGGTCTAGGAAGCTGTCGAGGGGTGGTTGTGGGAAATCTATGAGGGCCCAGAAAAAGATGGAGGTAGAAAGGACCTGAGCATCAGCCAGCAAGATGGTCATGAAGACCTGAGTTTGATCCTCAGACTCCATGGTGGAAGTAGAGAACTAACTCAATAGTAAAGGAAAATTAAAAGAGAAATAAGACATGTCTTTGCTTATTTCCAACAGGGAGGTCTACGAGTGCTAGAAGGCCTGGCAGCTTCCGGTCTAAGGTCCATTCGATTTGCCCTAGAGGTTCCTGGCCTCCAGTCAGTGGTTGCCAATGACGCATCTGCCCGTGCTGTAGAGCTTATACACCAAAATGTACAGCTCAATGGTGTGGCTCATCTTGTTCAGCCCAGCCAGGCAGATGTCCGGTAGGTTGGTTGGCTGTTATCACTGGTGGCAGCACTAGAGATGGAACCCAGGGCTTCTTGCATGTCAGACAATAGCTGAGCAACATCTCCAGCTCTCAGTAGGTTCTAAGCAGGCCTGGCCAGGGCCTGCAACTTGACTCTGGAGTGAGGCTACCTGGGGACAAATCCTAACCTCCAAGAATGACCTTGGGTTAGCCTCTTTGAACTCTAATTTCCTTATTTGTAAAAGAATAGTAATTTTATAGGGGTATGCAATTCTATTTTTCTAATTTTTATTTGTCTGTGTTTAAGAGAGCACCAGTTGGTCCTCAGGCTTGTGTTGAAAGTGCCTTCACCCACCCAGCCATCTGGATAGTCTTCTTTTGAGAGTGTCTTGTAGCCAAGGGTAGTCCAGAACTAGCTTTGTAACTGAAGATGACCTTGAATTTTCTGTAATTTTAACAAAGACATACTTCATATTCATGTGGTTGCTGGGAAATGAACTCAGGTCCTCTGCAAAATCAGCAAGTGCTCTTTAACTGGTGAGCCAACTCTGGCCCTTTTTAAATTTTTAAATTACATTTATTTAGAAACAGTCTGTGTGTGGGTTTGTGTGTGTGTGTACGCGTGTACGTGTGCGAGCGTGCTTGTTCAGAGAACAATTTGGGTGACCCTGACCTTATGTAGCCCTGACTGGCCTGAAACTCTGAGATCTGCCTCTCAAGTGCTGGGACTACTACCACACCTGGCTCTGACCAAGAATTTCTGATACTTGAGTCTGCCTTAGTACTAGAATTACAGGCGTGGATTACCACACCTGATTTATTCAGTAACGGGGATCAGATGGAGTCTAGAGCTAGTAGGTAAGCACTCTGCCAACTGAACTACATCCTCAGCAACACAGCCCCCTTTTGGAGATGCAGTCTCACGTAGTTCATACTGGCCTCTCATTAACTGTATAGCTGTGACCTTGAACTACTGATCTCCTGCCTCCAACTTTGTGCTAGGATTATAGGCTTGATGGCAGGAGTCTTAGTTTTTTTGTTTTGTTTTTAGTTTTTGAAACAGGGTCTCACTTTGTAGCTCTTCATGACCTGGAAGTCATAGAGATCTGATTGCCTCTGCCTTCCCAGTGCTGGGATTAAAGGTGTGAGTTACCACACAGGCCCATAGCAGGATTCTTAAATAATAGACTTGTATAGCCCAAACTCTGTACAAGGGTGTTGCTTAGTGATGAGAAATGTGTCTGTCTATAGGTACTTTGATTGTTTTGATACATGGTCTGACCAATTTGAACTCGTGGTTTTCTTCAGCTTTCTAAGTAGCTAAGAGAATAATTTTTTACTATCAGGCTCCAGAAATCAATTTCTTTTCTAATATCTTAACTTTGTAGTTATCCTGCCAACCTAACCTCTCTTGCCTCAGGCTGTTTTTCTAGAATTTGCTCTCACACTACTGCCCTACCTCCTTTTGCCCTTTATCTTGTTTTTAAATTTTAAATATTTTATGTGTATGATTATTTTGCCTGTGTGTATGTGTATATATATGTATGTGTATGTATGTATGTATATATATGTATACATAAAACATGTATGTGTATATATGTGTGTGTGTATATATGTATGTGTGTCTACATACATATATACACATATATATACACACACACACACCCACACACACCACATTATTATCTGAGGTCAGAAGAGGGGAACTGGAGTCATGGATTATTGTGAGACACCTTGTGGGTGCTGCGAACTTGAATGTGAATCCTCTGCGAGAGCAACAAATGTCCTTAATTGTTAAGTCATCTCTCCAGACATGTTTTTTTTTTTTTTTTTTGCTTTGTTTTGTTTTTGGATAGGGTCTCCCTATATTGCCCTGACTAGCCTAAAAGTCACTATGTAGACCAGGTTGGCCTAGAGCTGACAGATTTGCCTCTGTCTCTCAAGTGCTGAGATTAAAGATGAGTACCAGCACACCTGGCTTCTTAAATAATTTTTGTTGGTGTTATGGCTATGGTACTATTTATTTGAACGATGGCATAATTTGAGATTTGAGTGCTTTGTTTTAAAAATTAGTTCTTTATGTTTATTTATTTATGGAGGCTACACCTGCCACAGCTCATATGTCAGAGAATGACAACAAGGGAGTTAAAAACCACATTTAAAAAATGTGTTTATTGTGTGAGCACTCATGCCATGGGGGTCAGAGGGCAACTTCTGAGGATCAGCCTTCTCCTTCCACCTTTATGTGGGTTCTGGAAATTGAATTCATGTCACCAAACTTGTGTGACAAGTGTCTTGACTTGCTGAATCATCTCTCTACACTCCCTCAATTTATTTTTAAAAATTTTTATTTATGTATATGCGTGACCATGTGAGTGTGTGCCACCTGTGTGCAGGTCCTCACAGAGGCCAGAAGAGGGTGTAAGAGCCTTGGAACTGGAGTTAGGGGCAACCTGTATGCTGTAAACCACACTGTGTTCTTTGGAAGAGCCAAAAGTGCTCTTCTCAGCCAATGCCTTATCCCTGTCCTCCCCCACCCCCTTTTTTTCTTTTAGGCAGGGCCTTGCTGTGTAGCAGAGGAAGTCTCAGACTCATGACAATCCCTTGCCTCAGTTTCACAACTGCAGGGATTACGGTTGTGCTCTGTGGCTGTCGCCGTAGCTTGGTGTAGTGCTTGCCCAGCACATGTCAGCCTTGGGTTCCATCAAGGGCAACTAATGATGGTAGATTGCCTTAACAGTACAAGTGTGCACCACCCTGCTGGGCTTCATAATCACTTTTGTTATGAGAACATTGTAGAGTGCACTCACACAAATGAAGATGGTTACAATGTCAACAGGACTGGAGAGATGGCTCAGTGGTTAAGAGCATTGCCTGCTCTTCCAGAGGACCTGGGTTCTATTCCCAGTACCATTAAGGTGGCTCACAACTGCTTGTAACTCCAGTCCCAGGAAATCTAACTCCTTCTCCTGTCTTCTGAGGACTCCAAATATACTATAATACACAGAACACCTGTGCACATTAAACAGATAGATGATAGATAGATATCTAGATAGATAGATAGATAGATAAATAGATAAGCAAATTTTAAAAATAAATAATTTTAAGACATGTCAGCAGGTGGGAGAAGCTAACTGTTTGTTGAGCTGGCCTTCAGCTTGGGTTTTTCCATCTCCCCTGGAATTTACAGGTGTATGTGTCACTAAACCTGGTTCTAGTCAATGTAATTTTTGCTGCATTTGCTTGTTTTAGGCATGGACTCCGTTTTCTGGGCTGGCCTTGAACTTGCAATTTACCTGCCTCAGCCTCACAGTTAGCTAGGCCTGCATTACCAGGCCTGGCTTAGACCTAATTTCTTGTTCCATTTATTTATTTGTTTATTTATTTAAACTTTTTAGTGTGTGTGTGTGTGTGTGTGTGTGTGTGTGTATGTATGTATGTATGTATGTATGTGTAGTCACGTGTATATTATAATAGGCAAGCAGTGGTCAGGACAACTTGTGGGAATGGTTCCCTCCCATCATGTGGGATCTAGAGATCAGACTGGGATTTGTCCAACTTGGTGATGGGTGCCTTTATCCACTGAGCTATCTTATCAGCTCTATTTTAAATTTTTGGTTTTGTGTATCTCTGAGTGTGTGTGGGGGGGGGTCTTTGTGGGTCTGTGTGTGTCCGTGTCATACCTGTGAGCATAGGTTCCTGAAGAGGTCAGAAGAGGGTGTCCATCTTGAGCCACCGAACACAGGTGCTGAGAATACAATTGGGTCTTCTGTAAGAGCAGCATTCTCTCTCAACCATTGAGCCACATCACCAACCCCTTGGTTTCCTTTCTACTACAGTGGCTAAGGGAATGTCCTGTCATATTGGTTGTTACTGTTCAGGGTTATAGGTTGGGAAACTGAGACCTGCGTAAAACAGGAAAATCTTGCAATTATCAAATGGCCACAGGGGCTGGGGTTTAGCTCAGCATTAGAAAACTTGCCTAGCATGCATAAGACTCTGAGTTCCATCCCTATGGCTAAAAAAACTATAAAGAAAACCTCAAATGGCTAAGCTGGCCCAAGTTCAAGGCCAAAATCACTGTGTCATTGGGGACAGGGTGGGGGCTTAAGTTAAGAGGCTGAGAACTTGGATCTCTAACATCTAGGATGCTGATGTACCAACACCAAAAAGCATCTGAACGTTTTGATGTCATTGACCTGGACCCCTATGGCAGTCCCGCCCCTTTCCTGGATGCAGCAGTTCAGGCTGTGAGTGATGGAGGTGAGGCTGACCCATAGCATCTAGACTGCCCATGCAGGTGTAGGGTTGGGGTGTTTGGAGGGTCATCACTGCCCAGCCCCTCCCCACAGGACTTTTGTGTGTCACCTGCACGGACATGGCAGTATTGGCAGGGAACAGTGGAGAGACGTGCTACAGCAAGTATGGGGCCATGGCCCTCAAGAGCCGAGCCTGCCACGAAATGGTGAGAGTCCGAAGCCAGCCTGGGGGTTGGGGAACAGGCTGTGAGTAGCCCTTCCCCTGACTTTACTAGCATACCTTCCCATTCTAATGACCTGCTCAGTGCCCTCAGATACCCAAGACTGGTCCATCTCAAGCTGTGATGTGACTGGCAACCCAACTTTTAATGTCCTTTGTCAATAGGCAGGAGTGGGTGGGCAGCCATTTTTTTCTAACATTCTATAGTACAACCTTATAAAAATACAGTTTTGCTATGTGTGATGGTATATGCCAGCACTCAGGAGGCAGAGGCAAAGGCAAATAGGTCTCCTATGAGACCAGCCTGGTCTACATAGAGAGTTCCAGGACAGTCAAGGCTACATAGTGAGGCCCTATCTCAGAAAAATAAAAGTTTTGTGTGTATGTACACACACACACATATGTATATATATATGTGTATATATCTGTATATATACATACACACACACACACACACACACACACACTTTTATGTTACGGGCACATGTGCCATGGTGAACATATGGAGTCAGGACAGCTTCCTACAGCCCATTCTTGCCTTCCACCATTCAGGTCCCATGTCAGTCTTGGTGGTAGGCACTAAAGGTGCCTTTCCCACTGAACCATTTTACCACCCAAAAATGAGGATATCAAGTATCTCAAGTAGGGATCCTCCTGTGTTTACTGAGGTGCTGGATTATAGGCACAGCACTCAAAATAAAACCAGGTTTTCATGTGCCCTGGAATGGACCTTGTGTGTTAAGGTGCTCAGCACTGAGCCGCAAGAAGTAGTGATGTTGAGAGTTTGTAGCCTAGGCTGGCCTCAAACTTGATATGTAGTTGAAGATAATCTTAAACTCCTGATATTCCCAACTCCGTCTCCCAAATATTAGGACAAAAGAAAAAAATCTTAAAGGACGGTTTTTTCCAGGTCTGAGTTCTAATCCTGCCTTAGCTGGTGGCTCCGACTTCACCTTTCTGGGTATTAGTTTTGCGTCTGCAGAAAAAGTGAGGTCATGGCACCTACCCTGTATGGTTGCTGTGAGAAGGTGAGGCAGGGGGCGGGGGGCAAGGCCAAGAAATATGGTCCTGTCCTTGTTCTTGGGACCCTGGGTAGTGCCACCACCTCTTTGGTGTCAGGTCACAGCAGCCCCTGATACATTGTCCACAGCAAGGGCACACTAAGCTTGTGCTGTAAGTTCATATCACCTGTGCAGGCTTCAGACATTTAGTGCCTGCCACCACCCACAGAAATGGAATGGCGTGGCTCTGTAGATGTTGAAACTGAGGAGCAGAAAACACTGGCTTGCCAGTGTCACGTAGGCAGGACACTTGGGGTGCGCTCTCAATCCAGGGAGCATTTTGAACCCTGTTCTTCTTAGTGCTAATACCTATCCCCACCACCAGGCCCTGAGAATTGTGCTGCATAGCCTGGACCTGCACGCCAACTGCTACCAGCGCTTCGTGGTGCCGCTGCTCAGCATCAGTGCTGACTTCTATGTCCGCGTCTTTGTGCGCGTTTTCACTGGCCAGGCCAAGGTTAAGTCCTCAGCCAGGTAAGCCCAGCAGGGGAGGGGGGTGGGAATCTGATGAATTGAGGGAGGAGCTAAGTCTTGCCCTAGCGGACCTTGGTGTCCGAAAAGGGACTGAGTCTGTCTGAGGGAAGAGTTGAGGTATAGTGACCACATCAGAACTCACGGCCTCTTCTGGGCTTCTGCAGCAAGCAGGCTCTGGTGTTCCAGTGTGTGGGATGTGGAGCCTTCTACCTGCAACGCCTTGGCAAAGCATCGCGAGACTCTGGTGGCAGGTGAACAAGGATGTTTTGTGCTGGAAGGAGGGATGTCCTAGGTCCCCACCCCTCCAACAGCCTCTCCTCCAACTGGCTCTCCTTGCAGGGTCAAGTTCTCTGCGGCCTGTGGTCCTCCAGTGACCCCTGAGTGTGAGCACTGTGGACAGCGACACCAGGTGAGTCCAGGTCAGAGAGGCAGTGGGCCCAGGATCCCATCACTAACACAGTCATGCCCCTTGCCCATCTGAACCCTGGATGTCCACAGCTTGGAGGCCCCATGTGGGCAGATCCCATCCATGACCTGGACTTCGTGGGCCGAGTCCTTGAGGCAGTGACCACTAATCCTGGCCGCTTTCACACCTCCAAGCGGATCCAAGGTGTCTTGAGTGTTGTTACTGAGGTATAAGCTGGACTCCCGTGGGGAGGGGACCCTTCTGTGCCCACCTTTCTGTGAAAACTCCATGCTACCCCCTCCATACCTCTCAGGAACTTCCGGACGTTCCTCTCTACTACACACTGGACCAACTGAGCAGCACAATCCACTGCAACACACCCCGCCTTCTGCAGCTTCGGTGAGAGCCTTGGGGGTGGCTCGGACCATCAGATCTAGTATGTGCTTAGGGCAGAGCTGAGAGGCCATGAGCCCTCTGCAGGTGCTTGTTTGTTTCTTATATTTCTATGTGTATGCGTTTTGCCTACACCTGTGTTAAGTATACCATGTGCATGCAGTGCCTGAGGAGGCCAGGAGGTGTCATTCCCTGGAACTGGAGTTACTACAGTGAGTGGATTGTGGGCTTTGATGTGGATACAGGGTCATCTCTCCAGCCCCCAGCCAGAGGTTTTGATGTCACTGTCAGTGACATGTCTTTCCTGTGAAAGAAACAGCCGTGCCATTCCACATGACCTGGCTTGTGCCCACCCAGGTCAGCCTGTGTTTCGGGGTCTAATCTCCCCTTTGTGGTCTCTGCACCCAGGTCAGCTCTCCTCCACGCTGGCTTCCGAGTCTCTCTCTCCCATGCCTGTAAGAATGCAGTGAAGACAGATGCTCCCCCTCTAGCTCTCTGGGACATCATGCGTTGCTGGGTGAGAGCAAGTGACCCCTTGGTACAAGGCAGGAGGGCAAGGAAGGGATGGTGGCTTGGGTGCTCCTCAGGCTTAGCATTTCCTTGACCTCTGTCCCCAGGAGAAAGAGTGTCCAGTGAAACGGGAGCGGCTGTCAGAAAGCAGCCCGGCATTCCAAATTCTCAGCGTGGAGCCCAGGTATAGACAGACATGGGAGGACAGAGGACCTCATGAGCACGGCAGGCACGCGTGCACAGCAGACAGACACTGCCAGGGGTCCCGAGCCACTCTCCCACCTGTGTCCTCGCCCTGGGCCCTTCTCACTCCTGCACTATCTGTTCCTCAGCCATACAGATCTGAGTGTCTGGGTCAGAGTACCGAGCTCAGAACCTCCATGGCTGGCCCAGTCAGTCCCACTGCAGGCCCTTTCCCCGGCCTTCTTTCTCACCCAGAGAAGCCGTCTGGACTGGACCACCCTGTCAAGCATTATGTCCCAAGTTATATCTTTTACCAAAATAATCGCTGAGTGCCATGTCCTAACACAGTATAGTTTTATTTTTATTTCTTTGTAGCGCTGGGGATGGAACCTAGAGCCTTATGCCTGCTGGGCAAGCTCTTCTACCTGGGCCACACCCCTAGCTCTACTTATTTCCGATTTGTCTTGTTGCTTGTTTGTCCCTGGTGCTGCAAAATCAGCTCCACTGGGGCAGATCCAGGCCACTTGTCAGAAAATCAGTAGGAAATTCAGGTGTTTATTGAACAAATGGAAGAACTTGGGGCCCGGCTGACTTGTGCTGCCTCTGGGTGGGCAGGCTCAGGGTCTGTGTCCACCCTGCATAGCTGCTGCCTTCAGCCTCCACCCCTTTGTCCAGGCTGAAGGCCAACTTCAACATCCGGGAAGACGCCAACCCCAGCTCCCGCCAGCGAGGACTTAAGCGCTTTCAGGCCAATCCAGAAGCTAACTGGGGTCCCCGACCCCGCGCCCGGCCAGGGTGAGTGATAATGTTGTCAAGGTGGGCTTGGCCAGGGCCAGGTTGGGTAAACGCAAAATGGGGTACCAGCCCTTGTCTCTGCTCAGAGGCAAGACAACAAGTGAAGGTCTGGAGGAGAGGCGGAGGCTGCTACAGAATAAGCGGAAGGAGCCAGCTGAGGACCCAGCCCAGCGGGCAGCTCGCCTCAAGACATTTCCTTGCAAACGATTCAAGGAGGTGATTCTCTTCTTTCACCCTCCCTTCATCAGGGTCAAGGGATAGACTGGCCTGGCGCAGCTGGGGCTAAGGACTGAGGAAAGAAACCCAGCCCTGTGCCCACAGCCAGGAGTGTCACACATTTCATTCTCCCACCAGGGAACCTGTCAGCGAGGGGACCAGTGCTGCTATTCACACAGCCCTGAAACACCTGTGGCCTCTGCTGATACTCCCGTCACAGACTGTCCAGAGACTACTACCCAGATCTCCCCTGGACCAGAGGCTGCTGATGGGGGCACTGCTGGGCCAGGTGTGGACTAAGAAAATAAAGAGATGCCACTGTCTGCTGGTTGTCATTTTGAGTGGAGAGCTTGTCTGCCTGAGGGACTCTGCCTGTCTGAGGTCATTGTTTCCGCCTGACTGCCGCTCTGTGTCTGACATGGAACCAGATCTGGCAGCTCAGGAAAGCAGTTCGTCAGGTGGCCACAGGGCGGCAGCTGCAAGCACACTTTTCATCCCACTGCCTTCCCCCCTCTGACTATCCAGGCATTTCCCCCACCTTCCCAGCACCCCGCAAGTCCCCCTGCAGTCTCAATCCTATTGCCTGGTTTCTTGGGCCCAGCTCTCTCCAGTTGGTATGGTGGCGGAAGCCAAACCGGAACCAGACACTCTGTGCATCCGCTCCAGACCAGGTGCTTCCTGCCCTGCCTGCTCCTCAGTAGAGTATACTCACTGAGAACACAGGCAGGGCAGGCAGCTGCCCAGACGCCCCATGAAGAGATACTCGTCCCCCTAGAGTAGAGGGTTACTAATGCTAAGGGGGTAGAATCTCTTCTTTCACATGCACTGTCCACCACCAGCTGTAAAGTGAGGCCCACTGTAACAAGCTCCTCTAGAAGCCAGTAGGTGGCTGACTGGGCTCTGGCCCTCAACACAGTTTGGTGGCCACTGCACACCTCCGGGCATGCTCCTGCAATTACCGAGCTGTATTACACGGGATGAGGGAAGCCTATTGTGCTACCAAGGGCTCAGCTCCTCCTCTTGGAAGCTTTTTTTTTTTTTGACAAGAGTTCTATATAACACTGACTGTAGTGGAACTCAATATGTAGACCAGGCTGGCCTCAAACTCAGAGATCCAACTGCCTCCCATGCTGGATTAAAGGTGCACCAACATGCCCAGCTGCTTGAGAGCTTTCGGTAGTTTCCAGGATTTTTGTAACTTAAAAAGAAAAAGGTGTTTGTTTTTTTGTTTTGTCTTTAATGTGTACGGCTTTTCCCTGTATGTGTGTTTGTGCACCATGTGCTTGTCTGGTGCCCTTAGATCCGCCTAGAACTGGAGTTAGGGTGGCTGTGAGCCACATGTCACACTGAGCAACAACTGGTGACAACCTGAGGCCTCTGCAAGAGCAACAAGTGCTCTTGACCTGCGCCGTCTCTCCAGCCCCCAGATCTCCAGGATTTATAATACCACTCCAAAACACCTGCCAGGAAGGGCCACCACGCGGTGTGGCATCTTGGGGAGCCTTGACATTCAGTCTCACCTCTTGGGCTTGGAAATGTGTTGGAAGTGCAGTAAGACTCAGGACACCTGCACAGCAGTGTCAGAACACAGCAAGGCCACATTACCAAAACTCTCTCCTTCCGGAGCCCTATTCCTGGGTGTGTGTGGAGGGGGGAGTGGCCCCACAGGGGATCTGTAAAAAGAGGAACCAGGCTAGAGGCTGGGGCCCTTGGGTCACGAGGCCTCAGAGGACCGGAAAAGGGCCCCTTCCACCCCCAACTGCACAGACACTGGACAGGGGGTGGGGTTCAAAACCAGACCACAGAATACATCAGAAGCAGCCTTGCCTCGTTTCCCCTTTGCATGCGTTTGGCTCCCGGGTCTCCTGAGGGCTGGGGTCTTCCAGTGCCTAAGGGAGCGGCAAACCTCGAGGGGTGACTGCCGAGTGCTGCCTGTTCTGGCAGGGGTGGGCCAGGAGGTGCGCGCTCTGTGATCCCTGCCCACTGGTTTCCTCCCCGGTCAGCTCCGTTCCTTATCAGGCTTGGCCAGGCAGCCAGACCCTTATCTGCACAGGCCCAGCATCCTCTGGCCTCTGCGCCAGGGGGTAAGAGGGAGGAAGCCAGGCTGTGGGAGGCGGGGAAAGGGCGGGTCAGTCCAAGTGAGGCTCACTTTCTCTCGGGGTACCCACCACCACGACGCCTCCAAGGCTGCTCAGGCCCTCCGGAGCCCGGGAGGTGGCGCAGCCCAGCTCTAAGGCCCAACGGGACCACCTGGGGCACACTGGCCGGACTGGACAGTGGAAACCGCCTCCTGACATGGATTGACAGCCTTGACCACACGTCCTGGCACTCCAGCCTGCGGGAACTGCTACAGGGTAAGAAAGACACTTTGAAAGTTAGGAGGGAGTGTCTGCGCCTGCATTCTGTGTTCGTAAGTTCATTTATTCATTCATCAGCTGGGAAAGGGGGAGCTTCTCCAGCTGGGGAAGACAGGACAGAAAGGTAGGGAGTCACACATTGGTAGGACACCCCAGACCCTGGAGTCCAGCAGATATATTAAAATTGGGTGCAAAAATCTGGGTGCTGATGGGGTTAGGGGGCTAGAGGAACTTTCAGCAAGGGTAGGGATCCCTGGAACAACCATGAAGATGTGGCATAGGGTAGGTCTTGGAGTTTTATGGGATCCCTGCCTTACTCCAGCTGCACATAAGAGACATTCTGAAAGAAGGGAAATTGGCTGAGAAGCTGTGAAAGAATCTGCGCTGAGAAGGTTCTCACCGGGTCAATGCTACCTAGTACTTAGTAGATGACCGAACTGACACCCCTCTGTGGAGGAGGCCCCCCATCCAGGGCCTCACAGGTTCTAGGTCCACTCATTTGCCTTTGACTACTGAACCCCTAGGCCCTTTCCTTCAAGGCCCTCTCTTACTGGAGAACTCAGGTTAAACAGGTGGGAGAAAGATGGTCTCTGGCCCTCCTCCCCAGAAACTCTGCTCCCTTCCACAGGTGAGCATTCCATCCTTGGGGTCCATGTGCCCACCCCAGGCCCTGGCAGAGGTGGGTTCCGCCATGACTGAGAAGGCAGAGATGGTGTGTGCCTCCAGCCCAGCACCCGTTCCTCCCCATAAGCCAGCCTCACCTGAGCCCCTTTCTGCAGAGGAGGTGGACCACCGAAACACGTGCACCCCCTGGTTGCCTCCAGGTGTGCCAGTGATAAACCTGGGTCACACCAGGCCCACAGGGGCAGCCATTCCCACCACAGAGCTGAGTGCACTCCGACCCTCCTTGCTGCAGCTAGCAGCCTTGGGAGCAGCTCCACCCACCCTGGCCCTGCATTACCACCCTCACCCCTTCCTCAACAGGTCAGTGGGGAGCTGGGACTGTGGCGGTGCTGAGGGTTGGGGGTCAGGGTCTCTGCCTATAAAGCTTTCATGGCCCATAACCCCTTGCAGCGTCTACATTGGGCCAGCAGGACCCTTCAGCATCTTCCCTAACACTCGGCTGAAGCGAAGACCAAGCCACGGCGAGCTGGACTTGGCTGAGGGTGAGTATGTGTCTAAGTATGTGTACCTGTGTGTGCCTGCAGCCCATGTCTGACTGACATGTCTGATTGGCCTGTACTCTGCCACAGGGGGAGAGGTGTTTGTGGGGTGCACACACCAACACAGGATAACCCACACAAGTGATAGCCGATGCAAGAACACAGTACTGAGCCCAGCTTGGTGGCTTACCCCTGTGATCCAGACAGAGGCAGGAGAGGCCAGCCTGGGCTACATAATGAGTCCCCATCAAGCCAGGCATTATAGCTAGTCATGGCCACAATAGGACATAGCAGCAGCAAGATGAGGCTTCCCAGCTCCCCAACCCCTGAAAACAATCACGAAAGAGACATCCTTGGACTAGAATCACAGAGTTATGAGACCACAGTCAACCTCAGAACCCCAGCCACACATGCAACAGCCACAACCACATGGCATGATCCCACACAACCACAGCCATTAGATAGGCCACCAGTCACCCACAGGCCCACGGCAGGCAGGAAGAGGACCCTGGAGAACCAGAACCGTGAGCACTCCCTACCACCCAGGAGCAGGTTCTTCTTTGTAGTGAGGCCACAGGATAGACTTCTTTAGGGGATCTCATCCTTGTCCTCAAGGCATAAACGGGCTCAGCAGCCCCGGTGTCTACACAGCCCACAGTCTGGGTGCAAGCCCCACGTGGGTGCTGGCAGTGTTCAGTGAGGACAGCGGGTGCGGTCTAGCCTCTACACTGACGCGATCCCTTGGGTCCTCAGGGCACCAACCCCAGAAGGTGGCTAGGCGCGTGTTCACCAACAGCCGCGAGCGCTGGCGGCAGCAGCACGTTAACGGCGCCTTCGCGGAGCTCAGGAAGCTGCTGCCCACCCACCCGCCCGACCGGAAGCTGAGCAAGAATGAGGTGCTGCGCCTGGCCATGAAGTACATCGGCTTCCTGGTGCGGCTGCTGCGAGACCAGGCGGCGGTGCTGGCCTCGGGCCCCGGCGCGCCCGGGCTCCGCAAGCCGCTCGCGCTCCGGGCCGGGGAGGGCGGCGCGCGCTGCGGGGCCAGGCACAGGGTGGAGGCCGCGCGCCCGCCGCCCGTGCTTCCCGAGGACTGCGACCGCGACCCTAATGGGCTGGTGCGACCCATCAAGATGGAGCAGACGGCCCTGAGCCCCGAGGTGCGGTGACGCAAGGCAGCGGCTCTTCACCTGCTGCCCAGGGAATTCCCTGTAAAAGGGGCTGCGGTCGCCGAGACGAGGAAACCCCCGGTAGCGCTGGAAGGGTGACGGGCGAATTCAGGGAGCCCCGCAGACTTTTAAGAAAAATTTTCCACAGGCGCCTTGAGGTGGCCTTGCCAGTGTTCTCTTTCCTGGGCCGAAGCAATAGAATCAACAAGGCAGAGAGCTCCCTCCCGGGCCCCAGGGGGTGCTGCGGGAGGTAGGGAAGGGTCTGGAAACCGGTGCGCTTCCCATCGGCGCCCCCTGCTGGAGGCGGGGAGCCCCTGGAACGTGTGGGAGGTCCCGCCCCGTCGAACCCAACTGGTTGCGCTTGATCCATGATCCTGTTAACCGCGTTAACGAAGACTCAGGCACTATTGCATTTGTTTTTCTTTATTTCTTTATTTCACATACACATTAGCCATTCAATGGAGAAGCCGGAGAGAGTCAGGCAAAGATGGTATAACAGAAGCGCAGTGACGGGGGTGGGGCGGGGCGGGCGGAGAGGGGACAGACGGGCTGGCTGCCTACTTGCATTCCGCTAGGACACTGAAAACCCAGAAAACAAAACAGACAGTAAACTACCCTTGTTTCTTATGTATCTCAGTGCAGAGACGGGGGTGGGGGATCGGAGGGTGGAGGGCAGAGAAGGGAGACCAGGCTGAAAGAGGAGCAGAGGGAAGGGGACGCTAAGGGGGAAGCACACCAAATCCATTAGTACTATATATAGAGATACTCGTATATACTGCGTTTCTTAGCCTAAGAAGAAACTTGTTTGACGGGACGGGCGGCCTTTGCGGTCCGCGATGCTGGTGCTGATGGGGCGCACGGATCTCCCAGAAGGGGCCAAAGCGGGGACTGGCCCCCGGCTAGCTGGCTTGCGGGGGGGGGGCGCCCCGAGGGTGGATGGGGTGGGGGAGCAGAGGTGGGCTGGGGTGCCCCTAGGGCTCTCAATTGGGGGACAAAAGTTCTCATAACTTTATTGCTCCTTTATTTTTCTCTCGTGGGGGGTCCGTTCAGCACGGTCGGGGTGGGGAAACGGTGGGTCGTCTGAGCCACCCGGCCCCTCTGGGACCCAGAGCGCGGCGTCCGCTCCGCCAGCACGGGGGTGAGAACAAGGCACTAGGTCGGCCGGCCAGCGCGGGGGCGGGTGTGTAAGGCAGTCGACAGGGCTGGTTGCGGGGTTGGGTGGGGGTGTGTGCCGGGCTGTGTGCGTGCGTGCGTGCGGGCGCGGGCCTGGGCAAATCGACCTGTCAGCGTGGCTGGACCTGTACTGGAGCATCGGACCTCCCGGAGGGAGGGGGACAGTGGTGTTCCGTGGGAAGGGGTCGGGGAGGAAACTACCAACTTGCTGAGCGCGCTCCTGATTAATGCTGGTGAGGGTCAAGTTGGCGTCTGGCTCAAAGAAGGGCGCTCGGAGTGGGGAGGGAGGGGAAAAGGACGTTTGTTCGTTGGCATTGACCTCTGCGGGGGAGGGAGCCGGGGACCCCCGCCGCGCCCCAGTGCCCGGAGGGAGAGGGGGCGAGGGAGGAGGGAGGGGCGCCCGGGGAGACCCGCGGCCAGAGCCGCCCAGCCGCGAGGCGCACGCCGCTGTCCCGTTCCGTTAAACTCAACAAAGAAGGGATATGCGTGTTCCTAACAAGTGCAGAATATTTAATTGATTCATAACGTATGTATAATAGTTTGTGGGTTTTTTTTAAAAACGTACTTTATAATGTAATAAGCACCAGGGTTTTTATGTTTAATTATCTTAAAAATAATTTTTCTCTCGTCCTTTTCCTTTTGATCTTGTGTGTGTGTTTTTAAACGTCGAGGTGTTTTTTAAAATATAAAATGTGAACTTTTTTTTCAGCCTTCCCACCGAAACCGAACGACGAAACAAATTAAAACCCCAGATTATTCTCGTCAACGCAGGAAAACGGCAAAAAAAAAAAAAAAAAAAAATCAAACAAACGAACAAACAAAAAACCCAGAAAACTATCAAAAAAAGAGAGAGAGAGAGAAAAAAAAAAGGAAAAACACTCAGCTTTCATCCCCGCTAAGGGCAGGGCAGGCCCAGTTCTTTTAGCGTCCCCAGAGCCGCGAGGACATTACAACAAAAATAGATTTTTTTTTCTTAATCTCTTAACATACAAAGATAGGAAAACTCTCTGATGCATTGCACTTGGTTCAATGAAAAAAAAAAAAGGTTAATTTCCCCTATATTTTTTGTGGGTTGTTTCCTCTCATAACACGTCCCCACATCTGTTGCCCTCATCGTCCCTCGCCTGCCCCTCACAACACCATTTGAGAAAGGAGCGCCCCACCCCCGTCCTCCCGGGGTACCTCGCCGGGCACCTTGGGCCCCGGCCCAGCTGGCCTGCAGCTTCTGACCTCGCCCGGGGCGCGTGCCCCGCAAACCCACAGCGCCCGCAGCCCCGACGTCCTCGACAGACCGTAGAGGCGCACGCGGCCGGGCAGGGACCCTCTTTCGCTAGCTCTTAGCTCTGACCCTGTTTAGCCAACCGAACTGAAAAATCATTGCACTTTGACCGCGCGTCACGCCCGGCCCGCCCGGCCCCCAACCCCGGGGCTCCCTCCCCTCGCACAGGGGCTGGGGAGGCCCCGCGGGATCTCCATCCCGGCCCTCGACGCCGCCGCAGGGGAGGGCTTCTCTCAACTTCCTCGCAGCTTGCTCGGACAGCCGCCTCGCAGCCCCGAGCTCTCTGCTCGCGGCCATTCGCCCGCTCGGGGCCGCAGCCTCATCAACTAGAGTCTCAATAAATAAAGCCCACACCCCACCCCTACGCGGTGCAATGTTGGACCGACTTCCGAGGATCCTGACCTGTGCTTTGTGTTTTCATACCGGAGAGAGAGGCGCAAGGCCTTGAGAATGGGCCTGGGAGGGGAGATGCAGGGAAGGAGGGCTAAGGCACAGAAAGACAAGCCAGAGGGGCCCAGTCACCCTGGAGGGGGGCTGGCGTGCTCGCGTTCCCCTCCCTCCCAGGGGACTTCTCAAGACCCTCTGGACAAGCCTCCACCATCCCTTGCGGGAGGAGGGGGCCGGGAGGAGAGCTGCTTCCTGTGGTGTGTTACGAAATTGTTCCCAAGTTGCTCAAACAGGAGGAGTTCCCAACTGCAACAGCGAAAGACCCAAACAATGACTGCCCCACCCCTAAATAAAGAGGAAAGACATTACTGCTAAAATCTAGGGAGAAGTGGCCACGGGGTGTGGTGGGAAGGGAAGGGGACCAGAAAGCTCCACAACAGTCTTTTAAAAAGACGACACCCCCCACCCTCCACAGGAACTGAAAGGCTCGCGAGCAGGACGCCTACCTAGCGCAGGTGGAGGCTGCCTGGTCCTCCTCGCTCGGCTCCGGGGCCCTTTTTGCTCCGCTCTCAACCGGCCCCTGGAGGGCTGTGTGCGGCAGGGGCAGGGGTAGGGCAGAGGGGCGGAGCGAGGGCACCTGCATGCAGGGCTGGGGTGCAGGGCGACCTGGGGCCGACTCCCTTCACTAGAGGCGTGGCAGAGGGCAGCCCTCGCGGCCTGCGGGGATGGAAGAGGGTGCCCTTGCCGGGCTGAGCGTCCAGTCCAGAGCATTCTGACTATTTCCTGTGTGCTGTACAGAGAGGGGTGGGGTGGGTCCAGCCCGAGAACTGCTCGTGCGGTTCAGAGTCGGTTGGCAGAACATCCTCCATTCTGGACTCATGCTTAATTCAGCTAGCTCCAAGGAGCATCCCCTGCCCACCCCGGGGCCTCCCTCGCCTGGTCCAGAGCAGCTGAGGACAGAAGCCAGAGAGGAGGCTCCCAGGAAGGGCGACCGGGAGAGGAGGGAGGGGCAAAGTCCGGAGGGGAGCTCGCACATCCCCCATCATCTTTAAGGGGTGTTCCTCTGGGCTCCTAGGAAGCTTAGGTCCAGCGGAGGGGACTGGGGGGGTTCCCCAGTAACCGCAGGGGCGCCGGCCAGCGAGCTGGCTGCTCCTTCCCGGGAAGGCCGGGCTCGGTAGGAGGAAGGCAGTCTTGTTGCATCCTTTCTTTCTGTTTATCCTCTGCTTAGCAGAGTCCGCTTAGCATGCTTCTTTCTGCTTGGCTGCTGGTGTACAGCTCCGCTGAGACCCCTTCCGAGGGCTCCCCAGAACTGGGCTGCTTTGGACCGCAGGGGTACCCGGGCTGGAGGAGGGAAGGGCTGAGTGGCTGACGACATCTAAGTTTTGCTTTTCGGTGGGGCTGGGCTGGGGGATATTTCCATGTTTCGAATTTTCTTCTCCCCCCTTTTGAGGAACCTCTTTTTTTTTTTTTTAATTTTGCTGTTTCTTTGTTGATCTTAATCAGAGGAACCAGGACTGAAACGGGACCAGGAAAAAAAGGCAACAATGAGAACAGCTGAAGCAGGTCCCGGCTCCCTTCTCATCCCTACCTATGACCCCCCAACCTCTATGATGAGCTCAGGAGGAGGAATCAGGGTGCTGGGCCGCTGACCCCAACGGAGGAAGCCAGCTCCTTCTCTCCACCCTTTGAGGGAATCCCCCCACCCGATCCCCAGTGCAAGAGTCCAGCTGGCCTTCCCGTGGGCACTATGCCCAGCGGGTGGGACCCCCATGGCTGGCACTGGCACAGACCTGGGATCTAGCCATGTTTGCAATTGTTTAGGTTTTTGTGAGGGACCTGGAAGGTGGGGAGGATGCCAGGCTGAGGCTTTTGTACCCATAGGGGTTGGGGGGTAGGGTGGGGGTGGCCCAGCTTGAGTTCTTGCTGAGTTTTCTTTCTGTCTCTTTGGATTAAAAGCAGAAATTCACATCTGTACATCCCAGCCAACGTCCTGTCCCTCAAAATGAAGGGATGGGGGCAGGGAAGCACATGGCTTCAGTTCCTATCAGGGCCAGGCCTGGGGGAGGGGGCCAGAGCCCACCCACCCTGTGGGATCCTGGGCCTTCAGGGCACTAGACTGGGAAAGGAGCTTGATGCTCCCTGCAGTGGGCATTGCTTCCCTAGGAAGCCAGCAGGGGGCGCTGCCTTCCCGTCTATAGGGCCCTGCTGGCAATGAACACTCAGTATACATAGGGTGGACCCCCTGGAGCTGGCTGCTTGGCAACGCCCTCCATCAAAGGCTCGATTCTGGTTTCCTGCCCAAGAGGGAGTGGAGGCCTCTTTTCTAGACCTATTCCTTGCCTGGGTATACCTGGCAGTACCTTCACAACAAGAGTCTCTGATGTTGCAACTGGGGGCATCTTGGGTCTATAGGAGCAACCAGGCAGTGCAGAGTATACACACCAGATACTGCCTTATTCCATCCTTGTACCAAGCCCGCATCTTGCCAGGCACACACAGGATAGGTGACCTTGACCTGCTTGAGGTCACAGTGCTCAGATGACAGAACTGGAACTCAACCGCAGGGAGTTAGGAGCCTGTGCTCCTATTTACTGCCTGTTCGGCGTCATGAGGAGGCAGGGCTGGAGGAATGCCTGTGCTCTGCCTAGGGAGAGTCCAGCCTGCTAAGTTGGGGTAAAGGCATCAGGCAGCTGGGGTGGCCAACTTTTCAAAAGAAGCCAGAAACCCAGGCAGAATTTCATGTGAAATTTTCCAGTATTTAAAATACTACTGGAGCCAGACATGGTGGTGCGTGACTTTAATCCTAGCAGGCGGGTCTCTGTGAGTTTGAGGCCAGCCTGGTCTACATAGTGAGTTCCAGGATAGCCTTGGCTACACTGAGAGACCCTATCTCGAAACAAAAGCAAACAAACACATTATTGGAAACCAGAATTGATGGCTTATGGTTGTAATCTCAGCACTGAGGAGGCTGAGATGAGAGGATCATTGGGAATTTGAAGACAACCAGGACTTCATAGTGAGTCTCAGGCTAGCCTGGACTACAAGAGTGCAACCCAGTCTCAAAACCCAAACTATTTGATCTAGGTGTGATGAAATTTGCTAGTAATTCC
Source organism: Cricetomys ansorgei (assembly GCA_026225945.1). NCBI lineage: Eukaryota > Metazoa > Chordata > Mammalia > Rodentia > Nesomyidae > Cricetomys > Cricetomys ansorgei. The sequence goes on from JAMJFZ010003163.1 coordinate 16,221,327, forward strand.
AACACGCAGGAGGCTGACACAAAGGGATCAAGTTTGAGGCCAGCCTATATTACATAGTGAGACCCTGGCTCAAAAACAAAGCAAAAATAGAAAACCCATCACTTCTGGGCTGGGGTGTGACCTTGCCTAACATGTCTGAGGCCCCGGTTAATATTGGTTAGCTAATATTGGTTAGCTAATGGCAGACCCTGCCCCTCAGGCTCTGGTGTGGGACTGCAATAGATGCCCCTGTTAAATGGGGCCTAAGTATAAGAATTAGCCATGGATTTAGAGGAGCACAGTATCTTGCTCTTTTAGTGCCAGCATGCCAGCCATGTGACCTGAATGTAACCCCTAAACCTACATAAAGGTGGAAGGAGAGAACTGACTGAACAAAATTGTCTTCTGACTTTCACATGCACTCAGTGGTACATGTGCCTATATATCACATCTCTCTCACACACGCACACACACGCACAAAGATAAAGCCTAAGCTTCAAAGATCCTCTAGAATTTTCTGTGGCAATGGAGTCCTAGATGTGCTATCCAATGCAGTCACTACTAGCATGCTTTATGAGCATGAGCACTTGAAATGTGGCTTGCTGGATAAGATGTGAAGGAGACTGAACCCAGACCCTCAGGAATGTCAGGGGAGTGCTCTACCTCCCAGTTCTCTCTCCAGCCCTAAACTTTTCTCTAATGTCAATGTACACTACTGCATGCGGCCAGTGGTCATGAAAATAGAGGGTATAAAGGATAGATATCTGGAAATGTGGCTACCTGGACTGCCACAGCAAAGGGTGCTGCCTACCAGTGATACTGAGTGCCTTCAGGGTGCCTGGCAGGATGTGCAAAGGAGGGTCCCCTTCCTTTGTGGGTTCTCAAGCACCTGCCACAGTCCCACTTGTCCATTTGTTAAAAGCCAGGTAAGGCCTTGGGAAGTTGAGGTGGAAACCCAGGACTGAGCCTCCTCACAGAGCGACAGGACCAGCCAGCAGAGCTCTGGGCTTCTAGCTCTGGTGTTCTCTGAGACCCAAGGGTGGTTATATGAGCTCTTATACCACTGCTCCAGGCCAGGGAAGCCACTCCTTCTCTGCTTCCCTAACAGGAGGTGGAGGACACTCTGGGACACAGTGGGGGGCGGGGGGAGGGCTCCCACACCATGGCCCAAGCTGGCCCCTTGAAGTTTTCTGTTCTAATCAGCTTTAGAGTCTCAAGAGTGGGGGCTTCGCAGAGGATGAAGACTCCAGTTTCAGGCCCGGATGGGGCACTTAGTAGTGCCTCCACATAGGCCCCAGGAGCAGGGATCCTGTCAAGCCCAAGGCTGCTTTTTCTCCTTACCCCCTGCTTCCCAAGCCAGGCCCAAAATTGATTAAAACTAAGTAAAAAGCACTGTTTAGGGAATGATAAAATTGCTAAAATTTTCTTTTCTTCCCTCATTCTATTGTTCTGTCTCCATCTGGTGCTCCAGGGATCAGCTAAAGTCACTGGTTACTGTGGAAACCACTCCTGATTGTCCCCCTACAGCCGCCTGTCTACTCCCAGGCCCAAGGGCTCCTGCTCCGGGGGTGTCTAACTTCCATTTCCCCATGATCCCCAGACACACCTGCCTGGTCAAGGGCTATGGATAGGCTAGGACTCAGTCCCCCACCTGCAACATAAGGCAGTGAGGGAGAGAGACAGGTTGTTTCCCAAACTTGCCTCAACTCTGACTTGGCCTCGAAACATCCGAGTAAAGTGAGCAGGGAAAGTGAAGGAGGCAAGACAGGAAAAGAGGGGAGGGCTCTCGGCAGCAGCAACAGAGCAAGCGCACAGCACTAGGAGGGGGAGAGGGAGGGAGCAATGGAGCCCTGCTCCTGGTGCCAGCCCAGAGCTGGGAGGGGAGGCCCGCCTGCTGTCCCTTCCTCTGGCACCCCCTCCCACCTTCTGCCAGCAGGGCTTTCTCGGCCTCCCTGGCACAGAGCAGAGGGGGCTGGCTCCAGACCCTGCTCAGAGCCATTGTTTTTCTTCTCAACACCCCCAAGTTCAAGTTCATCTGGGTGTTACATCATGTCTGGTTGCTCCTGGAAACCAGACGGGTCAGACGTGACTCTGGGGAAAGGGGGTGGGAGGCTGGAGGGGGTTGAAGTTCCCTTCTCCTCCCCTCCTCACCACTAGGGAGCTCTGAAGTTTGAAGTTTGACTAAGTTGTTTGCGTGTGTGTGTGTGTGTGTGTGTGTGTGTGTGTGTGTGTGTGTGTGTGTGTTTGTTTTAAAGGGAAAGAAAGAAAGAAAAGGAAGAAAGAAAGGAAAAAAAAGGAAGGAAGGAAGAAAAAGACCCTCAAACCACACACACAAAAGTTCCATCCACCAACTTTCTCTGGACTGGGGCCTCAGCAGAGGCGGGGTGAGAGCCAGCAGAGGTGGCCCTGAGGCTCTGAGCAGGGTAGATTTCCCAGGGCTGAGGAAGCCTGCAAGGAAGTGTTTTTATAAAATGTACAAAAAGAATATTTATGTGCTCTTTCTGAAAGCCTTGACTCTCTAAAGCTGCCCCTGGCCTGTTCCTGAGGTGGGTCCTCCATGTGTTCCAAGGCTCTGGGTTCTGTCTACTAGTCTCACCCTTTCTAGATAAAGGAGATATCCACATGTGCACGTGAGCACATGCATTCTCAAGGCAGACGGAGGGCTCATGCTGGAGAACAAGTTTAGTTTGTCTCCTTTTGAGAAGGGGGGGTGGTGTCAGTGGAGACTAGGGTCTCCAGAAGCCTGACTTTCATCCTGATGGGACTTATGGGGACTTAGGGGAGGGGCCTCCAGGACGGCAGCCACCCCTGCCTGGGCCTTGATGCCAGGCTCTGGGCATGCAGCCCACCAGACCTACTTTGTCCCTCCTCCATCTTTGTCCAGCCCACCCAATGCCAGGGAAACAGGAAAGGCCAAGGCTTCCTTGGGTTGGCCAGAGCAGACAGGCAGGGCAGGAGGGCCAACAGATAGGGCCGTCTTCCTAGTCAGCGCCTCAGACTTCCATCCTTAGTCTACCAGGATGGCCCAGAGGCCTCTAGCCTTGGGGTGCCTTTCCCAGGTCCAGGGCTGTTAGAGGTAATTATCCAATTAGCTGATTAGCCAGGGAGCCTGAGGCTGCCTAGGGAGGCGGCTCAGCTGGGCAGAAGCCTGGGTGTGCAACTCCCAGGCAAAGCTCTCCCAGGACCCCAGCTTCTCTCCTCACCCCAAGATGTGCCCCCATCTGCCCATCTGCCTGCATCCAGGCATCTCCTACCTGAGACTGCTGTGGGATGTTCAGAAAGTTGCCGTCCCGGGGTCCGATGCTGACAAACCGGTTGGCAGAGGAGGCGCCTGTCGTTGTGAATGCTGTGGGGAGCAGGGTGGGGGACGGGGAGAGAGGGAGAGACCAGGTCAGGCTATGGGGCCCACCTGGGCACTGCCCCTCTGGGAGGCTGAGAGAGGGAGAGACTAGGTTAGACGTGCTGCAGGACAAGCTGGCTGTAGGAAGGATGAGTGAGGGGCTGCAGTTTGGGAGACCAGGCTCCAAGTCCTTCCTCTCACTGACCAGAAGCACACAAAAACCCTCCTGCCTCAGCCTTTCAAGGCTGGGGTGAGGAAGGGCCCCTGAGGCTGCAGCTGAAGTTCCTTGGGCCTAGTTCTGTCCCCTATGAGATGATGGTTAGCACCAGGTCCACCAGTGGAGACCCTGGCTTTTCTACTTGTAGAGGGGCAGTGCAAAGGTGGGAGCTGGGCAACCTGGACCGGCCTGTCTGGGCATGGCCTTCGTATCCAGGCCACCTCTCCAGCCCCACAGCCTCGCTGGGGGCTGCATCACTTACCACCTTGGATAGTCTCACTGGTTGGCAAGTGGCTCAGGAACTCACAGGGGTCCAGTGGAGGGCAGAGCCAGCAGGAGTGGTCACAAGAGAACCAGTGGCCTGGCAGCCTGGCTTGTGCCGTGGCAGATGCGCTGAGGCCCATGCTACTACTCTCTTCTAATCAGTGCACCAGGCCAGGTGACAGAGAAAGAGGCCACAGACAGAGCCCCAAAGCTCAGCCACCTGAGGGGCAGCTGTCCAGTGCCCCAGGGGGCAAATGAACCTCTGAGCTCTTGGGTATCAGCTGAACCTGACAGCTAGGAAGCAGTCCCCAGAGAAAATGGAGTGTCACAGTTTGACTAGGAAGCCCACCCCTGCTCTATACCAGACACATCCAGGACATGCTCACCAGATTCTGTCCCCTTCTCTCCAGAAGTGTGCTCCAGCCTGGCTCCCTCCCCCACTCTGCCCACCTCCAGTGACTGTGATCATGTCTAATGGCATATGCAAATGAGAAGATGGCATGGAGAGGGCAGGGAAAGGGAAAGAACTCAAACCACGGGAGAGAAGGAGAGACAGAGAGCGCGAAACGGACAGGAGTGTTGACATGGGCTACCCTCCCCCCCTACTGCTGCACAGTTCCAGCTCAGAACCCTGCCCACCCTTGTCCCAGCCCAAGACAGCGCGCAGCCCGCCTTCCGCCTCTCCTGTCCTTCACGTCGGGTCTAGCGGGTCTAGTGGGGCCTCGCCACTTAGATTTTTCTTCTCTTTCCTTTGGCAACATTTGTCATTGGAGTTAAAGGGAAAAAAGGAAGGAGAGAGAGAAGGAGGGAGGGAGGAAGAAAGAAAAAGAAAGATGAAGTAAGTTGGGACCCAGTGCCCTCCCTTGTCCTTGGAACTTACAACCTGGGAAAGGAATTAAGGGAAGAGAAGGGAAGGGACAGGAAGATGGGAAGAGGGTAGGGAAAAAAAAAAAAAAAAGAGAAACAACGAGAAACCAAACGGGAGACTGCGGGAAGAAGGGCTGGAAGCAGCCTCCTGCATCTTCAGAGCCAAAGGCCGGATGGAGGTGAGGGAGCAAGGCAAAAAGATGGTGGTGGCATCACCTTGTGGTCACATTTAATTTTCTTGGTGTGTGTAAGGGAACAATGAAACAACAACGAAAAATTGAAAAACAAAACCAAAAAGTCAAAAAAAAAAAAACCAACAAAAAACAAAAAACATCAAAACCAAAAACAGAAAAAAAACAAAAACAGCAATCAGGCATGAAGATGGCATGGCTGTGCCTCCCGCCCCCCCACCCGCGCCAGCACCCCCGGCCCAGTGCCCCACTGCACTCTCCCTCCCGCCCCCCAGGGGGGCCTGGGCCAGGGCCTGGCTGGGAGCGGTGGGCAGGGCTCATGGGGTGCTGGCTGGTGTAACTGAGGCCCGGGAGGCCATGGCCTGGGCTCAGCCCTGCTCATCCGGTGGGAGGCTTTGAGGCGCTCTGGGAGGGGGCTTTGTTGGGAGGGGATGCTCCTCTTTTTGCAGTGGAGACTGTGTAGATGGGCCAGGGATGCTGGGCGTTGTGGTTTCGGTTTCATCGTCCACTTACAAGGTGATGGAGGAGTCAAGGCGGCGCCGTCTGGGGCCGTGCTGGTGGTTTTGGAATCAGGCATAGGAAGGGGCACAGGTCTGGCCACTGGAGGCGGCGGCGGTAGCAAAAATGACCCCGGGACTTTGCCCTGGCCGCTACCGTTGGGCTGCGAACAACATAAATAGAGTGACGCATGAAGGCACATCACACACAGACACACGCTCCCCTGCGCCTGCGCGGCCGGCCACTTGCTCCTGAGAGCGGGCGCTCCCGATAGAAGATGCAGGAGTGGGAGGGAGGGTCCTCTCTTCTAGGCACAGGATAGAGGATGGTGTAAGGTCTCTATTTGATCTCTCGGGTGTTTCTCTCTGTCTCTTTCTTTTTCTCTTATGAAGTAGTGGGAGAGAAGAAGGGGGGGTGTCCGACGGGTGTTCATCCTTTCTTTTCATTTTGATCTGTTTTTATTTTTTTTGAGACTGGGTCTTACTGTGTAGCTCTATCTGGCTTCAAACTCACCATGTAGACAAGGCTGGCCTCAAAATCATAGAGATCCACCTGCCTCTGCCTCCCAAGGGCTGGGTTTAAAGGGGTGTGCCACCATACCCCGCTGATTCGTCAACTCTTAAGCAAGATGTTCTAGGTACAGAAACGAACCATCTGGCAATGCAACCGCGGCACCTAGAACCGTCATGCTCCTGGAAGACCTGTCCCCATGGCAAGAAAGAGAAGCCAGCTCACCTCCAAAGTCCCAAAGGCACACTCCCTCCATGGCTGGCTAAGGCTGGCTGTCTAGCCAAGAACCACAGGCCTGCCGACATCTACCCTATGGGCAGCCTGGCCCCGGAGGCTGTCAGCACTGAGTAGCTCACACCCCCATTTCATCTCCAGCAGATCCTGTTCTGAGCCTGAGGACAGTTGGGAGCTGGCCTTTTCTATAAAGATCAGCCAGTGAGGAAAATGTGCCACTGGTGGCTCCAACTTCTGTGAGGTTCTTCAAGAGTGAGTCCCTGGACAACGCACACCCTCAGGAGCCAGGGACATTCTGCCTCCGGGATCCATTCCTTGTCCTTTGTGCCCTCTTTGGCCTCAAACTTGCGTTTCTCCTCCAGGCCTCATGCCTGACTGTGCCTGGGTCAGCTTCAAGCTTCAGAGAAAGTACGCACCACAGGCTCCCCAGCCTCTGGCAGGCACAGTTTCCCTGGAGAGATCTGGAACATGACTCCTGCTGCTTGGGACCAAGCCCTCAATGCCCATCTGCAGCTCAGGTGCAGGGAGGCCTGGCCCCAGCTCTTCGTTTCCTATGGAGCAAACGTCAGCCCTTCTGGCCACCTAGGCACAACTCCTAGGGAGGTCTTTCTCTGTCAGGGTGCTCTCAAACTGGCAATTCTTCTGCCCTGGCATCCTGAGTGCTGGGATTACAAGTATGTACCACTATACCTGGCCAGCGCTCCTTCTTCTACCGGAGGACAAACCCTAGGGAGCCCGCCCCCCCAGGAAGATGACATCCTTGCTCATCCCACTGCAGGGGTGGAGAACGGGGTCTCCCCTCTGCTCCGACAGTGACTGGCTCAGCTCAGGGCTTCCGTGTCCAGCCAGGCATTGCACGCATGCTGTGTCTGACCCTCTAACTACTCACAAGGGAACAGTTGTCACCTCAGGGCCATTTTGCTACCCATCCTAGAAGACACTGGCAATACCTAGAGACATTTTTAAGGCTGGAAGATGCTATTGGCATCAAGTGGGTAGCTACAAATCCATATCCTGTAGTTCACAGGATGGAAGCTCGTTCTCAGCTCAGAGCTAACAGTACTGTCTCTGGGAAACTTTGATGCAAAGGAAGTTTTATTCTACCCATTCTACAGGTGAGTCCAGTGAGGTTCTGTGCAGGGAAGTGGGTCATCCAAAGCCACCTACTACAGTGGCCATGCCTGGAGGCAGAGTCCTATCTGTCTGACCCAAGAGCCTTTGCCAGGCTCATGGCTCTCTTTCTCCAAGTAAAAGTTAGCTCAGGTCTCTCGCAAATGCTCCACGGTTTTCGAAGATGCACTCTCCCTAAGGGGCACTCAAGACTCCCATCTTTTCTCCCAGGCATTCCCATTCTAAGCTCCCTGGACTTTTCAGAACTCAGGCTGAGATCGAGGTCAGACTGCAGGCCTGCTTACCACAGAGTGTCCTGGCTGAAGCTCCGTCATGTGCCCTCTGAAAGCACTACAGGATCAGCCAGATTCTCGGTACTGGACTCTCACTGTTCTAGTTCTTGGACACCCTTGGCCCTTGTCAGAGCTGTGGAAGCAGCTGTCCCCCATACAGCAGACTCCTGCCTCACTCAAGTCCACGGCCCAAGTGGGACTGTACTGTCCTTTCTGCTGCACTTCATCTCCTTCCTTTTTATGAGGGTTCCAAGAATCAAACTTAGGTCATCAAACCTGTGTGGTAAGCACTTTACTCCCAAGGGTCATTAACACCTGATCCTCCTGCCTCCACCTCCCAAATGCTGGGATTATAGGCACACGCTGCCACGCCCAGCTCCTGTTCCACTTCAGTCACGTCGGACCCAGAGCTCTGGTTCTACCCATCAGCCTTTGTCCCTAATGACCTGCCAGATCAGATACACTATTCCTCTACATGGCTCCTTCTACCGTTCCTGCACACTCTGAAGATGACAGATCAGAAGCATTGCAAAAATGGTCAGTGGCTGCCCAGAGTCCCTATCTGTGACCTGGACTCCTGGAGTCTTTTGTGCTAGGTACCCTTTTAGGGAATGACTCTTTGGTTCTAGGCAGCATCAGGACCAAAGAACAGGCTTTCCAGTTCTGCAGGGGTGCCAATGAGAGCCAAGCAACAGGCTCTTCCCTCACGTCTATGGCCTGTCTGGCTCCCATCCCATTCTTTCCTCAGACAGGAAATGGAACAGTCCCACAGATCACAGCCTCGTGGCTTCTCTCTGGGCTCTGAGCAGCTAGGACACAGAACAGAGGCCCCTGCCTCCTCCAGAGCCTGAGTCCTGCAAGAATGTCTGAATGGACAACCCCACCTGATGGGGCTAGTCACAAGATTCAGACATATTTGTAGAAGTAAGTTTCATCAGGCCCGTGGCATCTGAGTTCTGGTTGGGGTACAAGTTAAGATATTAAAACATCCAAGTCTGTGACTCTGCGTTACAGAGGGGTTGTGGGCTGAAAGGAGTCTACAAGCTGGCCCAGCACATTGCTTGCCTCTTACAAATGGTGGCGTTCTTGCCTCCCTGAGTCATCTCCCCACTGGGCCTGCAACTTCACCATGCTCATTTGTCTGCTCCTTCTCTACCCCTGAAACACTGCGAGCCAGGTCCTTTCCTCCTGCCCTTGCATCACTGTAAGTGCTGCCGAAACAAGTGCTCAGGCTGGGGTGGAAGGGAGAACTATTAGAATACCTTCTGGAGTAGTCTGTAATTTCCCCTATATGGACATTTTCCTGAAAAGCTGATCTGTAACCCAGGATTACTCAGGTGGTCAGGAAGGTGTTTCTGTAGGCTCTAGGTCAGTGGTTCTTAACATAGGTGCTCTGGCCAGCCATCCAGGAGCAGGACTTTGGGAGACCCTTGGGTTCTTAGGCTCCACCTTTGCTGAAACAAGCTGAAGGCTGAAACCTCTGGCTGACTCTTTACATATACTAAGTCGGAGGTCTGCTGCTCTACTGTGGTCAGGGAAAGCACAGCACAGCCTCTGTTCCCCAATAAACCAGCCTCTTCCCCAGCATCTCACAGCTCCCCTCAGAAGCCCATGGGCCCCTGCAGCAGGCTTTTCTCTTAGTCTCAGGCTACAAAGGAAACCCTGGGAGGATTCCCTACTCCCCACTGTTAGTTACACTCAGCAAGGTGTCTGCTTACATCTCTGTCTGCAAGTACCTGTCTTGAGAAAATAACGCTAGGCAAAGTGAAAGCTCCATGTTAAACAGTCGGGGCGCAGGAGAGGCTCAGAACCCAGCCCTCCGGAGAGAGAAGCCAAACTCATTCTTTCCTCAGGGTCCCATGGTTAAAGATGGCTGTTTTCATTGACCTCAAATTCCTAGGTCCTGCTCATCTGGACTCCAAGCCTGGCTGCCTCTGCAGGAGAAAAGGCAGGCTAGGCAGCCTCTCTCTGGAGTCTGCTCTATTTCTGAAGTGGTAACCAGGGCCTAGTTCTACATGTCCACCCCACTAAGATGGGCAGTGTCTATCCAGAGAAGCAGGAAGGCCACCAACATGCTAAGGAGCTGTAGAGTCAGCAAGAAAACCCCTCAAGGGGTAAAGTGGGGAAAAAGACGAGGACAGCAGAAGCACAGGGATGGGGAGAGCAAGCCAGAGGAAATAGGGTCAGTCCCAGGGTAGACAGAGAGCCAGGATGTAGACCCTAGCCCAGTCAGACTCCAGAACCAGCAAACATCCACTCTTCCCAGAGCACATCAAGGCAGCTTGGCTGAACAACAGAGGAGCACCGCTGTTCCCTGGACTGCGTTTGGTGTTCTCCCAACCTGCTTTCCGAGCCCTCTGAGCATCCTCCTGCTTCTGACAGCCAGGCAACCTGCACTGGCTAAGAGAAGTCCTGGGGTCTTCATGCCACTGGGCTGCAGAAGTCACCAGAGGTCTGGACCACCACGTCCCATCTCAAGTGACCCCTAGAGACTGAGTATGTCCTGCCAGCATCACTGGTCCATTATCTTCCTGGGTAATTCCTTTGCTGAGCACCTTGAGTGCACCAGACCCTGGGGCTGGCTAATGGAGAAGGAATCCACAGGGAGCCCTCCTGACCCCAGGGTCAGAAGAGCTTTGCTCTAAAACCATAATAGCATGGGAGCCTTTTGTTAAGAGTCCTGGCATAGGAATTTTCACACAGGCTTCTCATGTGGGCCCACTGACAGCAGGAGACAGATTTGATGGCCATGACTAAGAAGAAGGAAGTGCTCCTGGGATCTGTCCGGTGGGGGCCAAGGATGCCTCGCACAGAGTCCAGGGCAGCCTCGAATCAAAGGAAATAAGCAGCCCAAATGTCAACAGTGATGAGCCAGGCACACTCAGGTACAGAGTCTGTCAAATCCTTGCCCCTCTAGATTTCAGGAGAGGTGGGGGGCCAAGACCTACATCAGACAAATTATAGGCTCATTCCTGCTGGGAACCAATGGGTCAACAGGAAGGACAAGGAGCCTCTGCAGGGAGGGCTGGGCAGCTGCCCCACCTCTCCAGACCCTAACAGACAGGCCCTAGCACAGTTCTCAGACCCTGGCCCCGAGCCCACTGAAATTGATCACAAAGTAGATTCTTTGGCTCTCTGCAGCTCCAACTCCACGAATGTTCCTGACTTCTTTCCCCTTCTCCTTGTGAGCCCATAGACAGACGGACGGACGGACGGACAGACAGACGGACAGACCAATCGATGAGGCTACGGGGCCTCCTGGGCCCTCTGGACTCACCTGTCCGGTGGCCTGACCCGAGCCGTCAGAGCACACGAACTGCACAAACTCCTTCAGCGAGTCCTGCCCGTGGTGGTGGTGGTAGCGGATGGTCGGGTGTGTGAAGTACGGGCTGGACTGCTGGATGATGGACGTGGAGGGGAAGTGCAGCGCTGACGCCGTGGCCCGGGGGCTCCCTGTGCGCAGGCAGGGAGAGAGAGGGTAAGGAGAAGGCAGCAGGAGGGCTGAGGATCCCGAGGAAGGGATGGGGCAGAAGTACTGTATCAGGCACAAAAGACCCTCAGTCATCTAAGTAAAAAAAAAACATTTCAATGCAAAAGAAGAAAAACCCCGAGCTGGCAGGCGAGCACCTGGGGGCTGGAGGCTGGCTTCTACAAATGATGTCTGACTGCGGGCCCCAGTGGGCTTAGCTGAGGCAGGGGAACGCCATGCTACTAGTGCAGGGTTGGGCGCTCTCTGTTTAAGAGGCTGTTTCTTTGGTTGGTTGGTTGCTTCTTGCAGCCCCAGCTAAACTCAATCCTGATCCTCCCTCTCCTTCCCGCTGCTTGGACTCAGGCATTTGTCTGGCTGCTCTCTGTTGCTGCTTGCTTTAGATGCTTGGTCTGCTTTTGTTTTCGCAGTACTGGGGATCGAACCCGAGGCTTCATGCATGCTACTTAGGCTTTCTGTCGCTGAGCTACCATCCCAGTAAACTGTTAGAATGTTATTTGCTTGTTGTAAGCTTTTACTTTTATTTGTTTTTTGAGACAGTCGGTCACACAGCCTCAAATTCTTAATCCTCCTGCCTCAGTCTCCAGTATGCTGAGGTTTCAGGTTTTAGCCTCTTCCTATGTTTTTATTTTTTAGAAATAACACATAATATATTATTTATCTTGAGTTTTTGGCATCCTTGACATTTTCCTTCTTGCACCCTTGGCAAACACCTCACTTGCCCTGCCCTAGATGTGAGCCTGCCTGAAGGACAGACAACAGGATATCACGGCTCCAGGGACTCTGGACAGACAGGCCCTGCCCGTGCAGAATGGACACCTAGCGCACACAACTCCAAATGTGTTTGTGGGATGCACGGGCCTCCTTCATGTGCTGGCCCGGCTGCTGTGTGCACAGCTCCTGCCCCTGAGCAGGCCTCAGCTCTTTCCCGGTTTTCCCCCTCTGTCTGTTTCCAATCAGCTCACTCTTGCTCTCTGTTTCATTAGGGGGCTGAGGAAACTTGGCTTCTCTCTGGAGTTCATAAAAATGGAGTGCAGCAGAGTGGAGCCTGCCTCCCTCCTGCTGCCTGCACAAGGCCTAGACTCCCTGCCCCCACCTTGTGGCCACCACACCCTGCCCCAGTGCTGGCTGCCTCTGGGCTCTAAGCCAGGAGGCCCCAAGGAGGAAGCTGGGAGGTAAACCTCCCTGTTGTGTCCTACAGAAGAGAAGAGATGCATGGCAGACACAGGGCCATGTGCAAACAAAAGCCAGGCCTTTGCTGCCAGATGGGTGCTGAGGGAGGAAAGGAGCAAGGGAAAGCCAGGTTTCTGCCTGGCCCCACCCTCAGGAAGACCCAGCATCTTCTCAGTGACATACCCTCAAAGCAGCAAGACAGTGCTTCCCATGGTAAGCCACTTGTCCTTCCCACCCAGCCCTTCACTTCTGGGAAAGGCAGGGAAGTCCAGAGTAGGTGACAGTTTGCCCTAGGACAGACATCAGGAACCTGGACTGCTGAACAGTGCTCTTTCCAATCCACAGGGGAGCAACTTGGCTCGACTACTTGCTGGTGGGGGAGGGATAGGCTGCATGCAGCTCCGAGTGAGCATGTGCAAATCATGCACCCAACATAAACTTACACAGCCAGAGTTAGCATGTGGGAGGGTATCTGGGAACCGTGGGCAAGCCTGGTTCTCTCAGAGGTGTGTTGCTCGTCCCATGCCACCCCTCTGCTGTGCCATGACCCACTCAGGGAGCCCAGATCTGTCACTTAGAGTAACGCCCTATTACACCTGGCCAGCTGCCCCTTGCTGTGGCTGCCTCCCGGAAGTGTCCCCTTAAGCCCCCCCACTCCATCTCTCACCTGGTCTGACTCCAGCAAGCACAGGCAGCGGGTGGTGGGTGAAAGCCATGCGTGGGGAACTGCCCTGAGAGGAGAGGGCGCTGCAGAAGTCCAGCTTTCCTGACTTCTTTAGAGAAGCAGGGCCTGGGGGGAGGAAGCAGCAACACGCAGGTTTAGCTGGCTGGGGTGGGAAGCCAGCAAAGCAGCCCGCTCCTTCTCTCCTCAGTGTCCAGCAGCCCTTCCTCCACCTCGGGCCCTGCTCTGCTCCTTCTGTGGCCTGAGCTCAGGGGTGCAGTCTGGCTACGATTGCTTCTGAAAAGAGGAAAATGAGGCCCCTGGTAACACAGGGAGAGTATGCCGTGCAAGGGTGGCAAAGGAAGGCATCCTGCTCCCCGGCAGTTGATAAAGGACTACAAGGGGGTGCAGGGCTAGCACCTAGGATGGGGTGCATGAGGAGCCCACAGGAGCCAGATGGAGAGCCAGGAGTGGTGGCCAACGAAAGGGACCAGAGGGACCAGGAAGGGAGGTATAGGCTGGGGTCTGTGAAGGCTACTCTGGAGAAAAGGAAGAGGGAGAGCATAGTTAGAGCCCTCCAGAAGGGTGCAACATCTAATGAGAGAACAAAGACAGGAGCCAGAGAGCTTGGAGGACCCTGGGGGCAGAGCCGGACGGTAAGGACTATCTTAGCCACAGAGCTCAGAGAGTGGGTTTCTTCTCTGCCCTGATGCCAAAGGCCAGGGTGGCATTCAGCCAGAGGCAGGGGCACAGAAAAGACCCTGTTTGGGCTTTGCCTCTAAGAGTCGGAGATTGCAAGCCAATGTCATCTCTGTCCAGTGTGCACAGCAGCAAGCCAGAGACCGGCCACCAGGGCTCCCAGGGGCACACCCTTTTGTTATCTCTTGTCATGGGCTGAGCTTCAAGGCCATGCCCAGGCTGACCAGGTGAAGCTGAGGTGAGGCAGACTTTGAGCTCTCTTATCTCTGAGGGATAAAACTAGTTGGTTTTGATGGGGAGTGGGGAGCTGCAGAACAGAAAACCAGAGTTTTAACCACAGAGAGAAGTGGCGGGGGAAGGGTGAGCTCCCAGCGACCAGCAGAGGTGTTATCAGGCGGCAGCTGTGTGCCACCTGATAGCTGGCATGGTGAGGAGGCGGGGAGTGCCCCACCAGCTGTGCACAGCTGTCCCCGCTGCTGCACAGTGCCTACCCAGCTGTTCCCATCCTGCAGCTGGGCTGCTTAATTGGCGATTTGTCGCAGCCCAGGGAAACAACGACAAGTTGGGGGGTAAGGGATCCTGGGGGTGCAGTGCATGGCAGGACTGCCAGAAGCAACAGAAATGGCAGGCAGTAGAGCAGACAGAGAAGAAAGACCACAGAAGCCTGGCGAGGAGGCTCTTGAGAACATGGAGAATCGTTGGCAGTCAGCAAGCCTTCAAGGTACCCTGGTAGCAGTCCTTGCAGAAGATGTCCACCTGCCCAGGGCCAGGCCTGGCTGGGATCTGGGCTACAGCACTCTCCAGCCTTCTCAACTCCCTCTCTGTCGACCTCCAGCGATTTCCCTGGGGATGTGTGTAGGTCACACTGGCTCAGGCCTGTCTGCCACAGGGAGGCCCCAAGAGGGACCTCAAGTCATACTGGGGTGCCTTCTCACAGAGCACAGTCTCCTCTGGTGCTTTAGAGGGTCTCCCAAGACCAGGAAGTAAAGTTTGCTGTCTTTGCACAGGAAACAGAGCCAAAGCCAGGGGCTGCAGTGGCTCCCTCCGCCCAGTCTCTACCAGACAAGTTGCCATCAGACCAGACCCTACCTTAAACAATAAAGCCTGGTCCCCAGCGCCATTCAGAGTGTCTCCAGCTCTATCTAGAGAGGGCAAAGGTCTGTACACACTGTACAGAAACAGGTCTGCACTTGTGGGTCCCAAGTCTTCAAGGACACTCATGGCTTCGGGTGTACATGGCACACATTCTTCCCCTACTTCTAGGCTGCCCACAGGATCAGCCTGCATTGGAGCTGCCCATGGCTGGGCTCAACAGGAAGCCAGCTCAGGGAGGATTGGGAAGGTCTGAGCTGCTTCCTCTGGGCTCTTCAGAATCTCTGCTCTCTGCTAGCTTCTCAAGACAGTTCTGCCCTTCCAACCTCAGTTCTGAGCCTCTTTGTAAAGCTGGACCTCAAGGCTAGGGTTAGCCCACCTCAAATCTATCTCCCCAGGGGCATCTGGCAATGTCTGAGGACATTTATAGTCATCCAAACAGGGTGGCCAGATGCGGCGATGCACCCTGCAATCCCAGAGCTTGAGAAGCTGAGATTAGGGCATTCAGAGTTTGAGGCCAGCCTGGCTATTACACAGCTAGGCCTTGTCTCAAAACAAAAACAACCAACTAAAGAAGGGGGTAAATGTCTACTACTGGCATCTAGTGGTGGAGCCGGGATGCTGCTGAGCACCTTCCAATATAAGGGCAGCCCCTACTACAGAAAGCACAAGGCCTCAAATGCAACCCTGGGCCCAGCTGGGAAAGTGGTTTAATTCTGAGAACCACTAAGCTGGGCAGGTCTCTAGAGGCCAGAGGTCTATGAAGAAGAGGCCATGCCCTTAATAAATAGCACTGGGTGCTCGGTAGCCATCTGCCCTACCCACCATGCCCACGGGTCAGCTAACGTCTCGGATGGCTGGCTCCTCATCCCACTCCTCCCCTTCAGCATGGTCTGCCACCCTTAGGACCAAGAGCCTGCAAGTGCCACCTGACAAAAGAGGCCATAGGGAAGGATAGGCTGCTACATTGCGAACACTATGTCCATACCTGCATCCACATCATTGGGCCACCCACTAGACTGGCTGCTGCCAGCTGCTGGGGAGCGGCCTGTCCCAGGATAGAACACATCATCAACTGGGCTCTCCATCTCGCTGTCATCGATGGACTTGGGGCGCTTGGTGGTGCTGAGGAAGAAGAAGGGAGTCAGGTGGGCCAAAGTTCCAGGCAACAACAAGGTACTGAGTCCCAGGTATTGTATGTGGCTGCGTGCCAGCCCACAGAAGCACTCCAGACACTCCCTACAGTAGAACAACTCCAGATCTGCCTCTCACAGGCTACTGGGAGATCACTGAGGGCCCATCAAAGAACAGGCAAAACCTTCACGCCTTCTGTGCCCTATCTCCTATTTCCCATCAGCTCTCAGCTGTGCCATGAAACTCAGTCATTAAAAAGTATTTTAAGCCAACAAGTGGTAGCACACATCTGTAATCTTAATACTCAGAAGGCTGACACAGGAGGATTGCAGTGAATTCCAGGCCAGCTAGTTGGACCTGTCTCAAAAAACAAAAATAAATAAATGAATAAATTCTAATGTAAGATTAAAAACAAACACCAAAGGCTGGAGAGATGGCTCAGCAGTTAAGAACATGTACTGTTCTTACAGAGAAAGTGAGTTTGGTTCCCAGCACTCACGTCAGGGAGCTGTAACTCCAGCTCCAAAGCCTCTGGCCACGTGTGGATACCCACGCACAGACATGTATAATTTCAAATGAATCTTTAAAAAATCGTCAGGCATGGTGGTGCATGCCTTTAATCTCAGCATTCGGGAGGCAGAAGCAGGTGGATCTCTGAGTTCAAGGCCAGCCTGGTTTACAGAGTGAGTTCCAAGTCAGCCAAGGCTACACAGAGAAACCCTGTCTCGAAAAAACAAAACAATAAAAATAAATCTTAAAAAATTCAAAAGAAAAAGCTTCATGGTAAACAAAAATGTTTCAGTTAAAAAGGAAAGACTCAGCCCAGTAGTGGTGGTGGTGGCACACACCTTTAATCCTAGCATTCAGAGGCAAGGGAGGCGGATCCCTGAGAGTTTGAGGCCAGCCTGGTCTCCAGAGTGAGTTCCAGGACAGCCAGAGTTACAACAGAGAAACCCTGTCTCGAAAAACCGAAAAAAAAAAAAAAAAGAAAAAAGAAAGAAAGACTAGACTCAACTTTCCCATGCAAAATCTAGCCCTGACTCGCAGCTTTCTCTCCCACGCATGTCTCTCTTAGAGCTGCAGGGGCCACAGTCTGGCTTACCTGGTGGAAGGAGGGGAGGTGATGGACCGCCGCCCCAGGGTCACTTGGTTTATGTTGTAGTAACTGGGGCTCTCCAGGTCCGCCAGTGAGAAGTTGGGCCCTGATGCAGTTGCAACAGGAGCTAGGAAGACAGAGAGGTTGGTGAGGTTGGATTATGCTGTTGGGGACCCCATGAGCCAGCTAGGCTGCCGTGAGTCACTTTCCAGAAGCCCAGGAAGAGCTCACTGTGGTGTCTAGGCTGCTGGGAAGGCCCTTTCCTGGCTAGGATTTCCTGGTTGGGCTGTAAGGGAAGAGTCATTGGTTGTGGATTCCCCACCCTCACAGCAGAGGTTAGAGACCCTGGGTGTTCCTGCCAGCTCAGAGCCACTGGGTCAGAGAGTCCTCAAGATGTCATCAATAAAGCCCAATGAGATCTGGAAAACCATTGTACCCTAGTCCCGGTTCCCTGGCCCTGATAGGAAAACAACTTACTCTGTGATACTCTCACCAGCTCTGTCACATTCCAGACCCCAGAAGTCACAAAGCAGTCCTGGAAGCTTAAGTGCCCTAAAGAAGGAAAATGGCTGGTGAGTGGAGCCAGATCAGGGTGGGGTGCTGACCCATCTCCCCAAAGTTCTCCCTGCTGGACTACCTCCCTTCAGGGCTTTCCTACTAGCCCTCAGGTGTCCCCTGGAAAGGGGTATACACCAGGATATACACATTCTCCCTCCTTGGATGGCAGCCCATGCCGGACGGCTAGGTGGAAGGGAAGGAGGACGGGACCGGGCACTGACCGTTGGGCAGTGGTTTGATGTCCGCATCTCCTTGCTGGTTTGAACTATCTGATTGTCCGGATTCTGCAGAAGAAATAAACAAAGGAAAGGGTTAGGAGCAAAGTTTTATACAACCACTGGCCAAACAGTCACCCTTTAGCCTTGGCACTCACCCCGGGCAGTAGACCCAGGGCTAGCCCAGGAGAACAGGGGAGAGGAAAGACAGTGTGCACTTCACTCCCAACATTTGGGCTGGATTGTCACTGTATGGGGGTAGGGGGGCTATCCCAGTCAGAGTGTGAGGTGGCATCTCTGGCCTCCACCATTAGATGCCAATATACATCTTAGTTGTGACAACCCAAACTACCTCCAGTAACTATTCAATGAGCCCCGAGGGACAGAGTTGCCATGGGTAGGTAGCACTGACCAAGAGTCAGAAGTCAGGAGGGCACCAAGGAAAGAAGCCAGTGAGGGGCACTGTCTGTAACAGAGCAGACTCCCGAGCCCTCCCTCCCCCAGAGGGGCATTCCCATCCTCAGGTTCATTAATTAATGCCGTGCTTGTGGGCTCATGCCCCCTCCGCCTCACCTTTATGCTTATAAGCGACGCCTGGCAACCCGGAGGGGGGAGGTGTGCCCCGCTGCCACCCATTCTGTGCCAGCCTGTCTGGGTTGTCTCATGCCCCATTGCCACAGCTGCTCAGAGGGAGCCCTGAGACAAGGGCCTATTGTGTGGTGGAAGCTCACAGAGGGCTGGGGGCAGGGTGGAGTGTGTGTGTGAATATTTTGCAGAGCTTGAGAAAGCCCCCCACCCTTGCCCCCAGGTCCTCCAAAGCTTTGTGTATGCCAGGGGCAACATGGGGACCTCCAGAATGCCTGCCTGGGCATGACAGCTGGTGAGAGGGTGGGAGTCTGGGGTAGGTTGTAGGGCTCTTGGTGAAGACTCAGCTATTCATAAGGACCACAGAGGTGGCATCTGACACTGTGCCCTGGTTCTGGACAAGCCTTTGTTGGGCTTTTCAGAGTGGCCTAGCCACCCAAATTCACCATCAGCTCCAAGTGTACCTGCTGGCTCCCAAGAGGGGTTGGTGGGCCCTGCTCTAAGAGCCATGGCCCTGTAGATTTGTGGCTGGGAGCACTGGCCAGGCTCCTGGGCTATTTAACGGTATGATGGGTAGAAGGCTATCACACTCTGGGGCCCTGCTGTTCTTATGGCAGTACTGGGGATTGAACTTAGGGCCTCATGCATGTAAGACCAGAGCTCTGCCACTGAGTTACAGCCCCAGTCCTTCAATTTTTTTTAAATCCCAAAAAATAATAGTAAATCTTGCTATGAATCAAGAGGTTGGAGGTTATGAAGAAAGTGCTCACAAACCTCCCTCTCCAGTTTGAGGTGCACCCTCCCACACCACTGTGGGTCACCTCTTCGCTTGGGTACTCTGTTATGGAGGGGCCTGGGGCCTTTTCCCACCATCCCTGGCTGTATCTTGAGACATCGCTAAACCCTGATATCACACAGAATGAATTTTCTTCTTACTCTTTGGATCTCTGGGTCTGATTCAAGTCCAAGCCAGTCAAAGGGGAATCCAAAAGGTGTTTGGATGTTTCGATGGCAGGTGGCCTGTGCTAGGGCCTTTCTGGAACCCCACTGTGAAGCTGCCTCACTATGCAGCTGAGGGAGGGCACAGCCTCAAGACTAGCATGCAAAGTCCATCAAAGGACACATGGCACATGCTTTGCTGCCCTGTAGACTGCCATAGATCCCACCCATCCTGGGACCAACACAGCCCCAACGAACGCCAGGCTTGGCTCAGTTTGATGGGGCTCAGAGTCTACAGGAGTGCACCTGGCCCACTGCAAAAGGCCAAGTATAGAGGGAGAGCTGTGTGTGTGTGTGTGTGTGTGTGTGTGTGCCCGTGTGTGCGCCCGTGTGTGCGCATGCGCGCGAGCACACGTGCGCAAGTGCGTGCATGTGTGGGTGTGCATACACCCAGCCAAGGGACAGAAAGAGGAGAGAACGTGACAAAGAGATGGAGGTGCGCCAGCGACTAAGGCAGAGACAAATGGGGTCCAGGACAGTGCGACAGACAGGAAATCCTTTTAAACCAGGACACTTCCCAAAAGGGTGCTGCTGTTATTACTATTAGTTCATATAAAAAAAGCAAGCAGGAGAGGCTGTGGAGGATGAGGCCGGCTGCCACGCGCCACCAGGCGTGGCTCTGGGCGCTGCTGGCAGCCATTTTAGACCTTGGCAGCCATCTTATGGCTGGCGGCCCTAGCCAGCATTGCCACAATGCCGCCACCACCAACCCCCAACAAGCTCAGCTCAGCTCCAGGACAAAAGGCAGAAACGCTGGAAATCTGGACCTAGGCTCCCAGGCGGAGGTGCCAGCCCTATAGCCAGGGCAGCTGCAGCCAGGGTCCTGCAGGTCTGTACTAACCTCAGCTTTTATGATCCCTGCCTGTGCCATGAAAGGGCAAGGAGGACGAAGCTGGTGCCTGGCAACACTGGAGCTTTGCTGAAAGGCAGCTGAAGCCCTGAGTACCACATCCAGGCCCAAGGATGGACCCCTGCCCAACAAGGCCAAGGGCATCTTGGGAGAAAGGGATGTTAATGTCCTGTCACCTCAGAATACATTCTGGGTAGACAGGAGATGGGGCTGGCAGGGAGTCAGACAGGCCACTGGGTCCTCAGTGGTCAGGCTCTGGGGCCAGCCAAGGGACACCCTGCCATCCAGAGATGGGACCCACCGGCCAGCTTTCCCATGTGGTGGGCTCTCTGGGATGCCTTGAAATAAGGTCTGTGACTGCTATGGACACCCTAAGGACCAGCAGCTGGGCCCCAGGACAGCATGCCACAGAGTGTCCAGGCACCTTGACCCCCTCCTCTGCCTGGGACTCCTGGGGGAAGTTATAACCCAGGATTCGGGACAGAGCGGAGGAAGGCCCCTTTACAACAACCCCTCCCCTGGCCCCGCCTCATAGCCGCTTGGCTTTTATCTGGCAGAATGGGGCTTATCAGAGCCACCAGCTGAACAAACACACAAATCCACGGTTAGTGAGAAAAAATACTCTGCCTGAACTCTTTATCTCCTGTTCACAGGCCCTGCACACTGCCCATTGCCAAAAGCACAGGAGGGAACCCAAGGCGATGCAGTGGGGGCTGCGTTCTCCGCTCTGGAGGTGGAGGGTAGCCTTCCCGACTTGGCCTTGCCTTGTCTGCCTCTTCTCCTCAGCCACCTCCCTTCCTCCCTCCTTGTCCCAGCCCATCGCCACTCTTCTCTAGGAGCCTCTGCCAGGGGTAGACATTAGTGGGCTCCTGCCCACACAGAACCCCCTCTAGTGTCTGCTTTCTCACTGGGGACAATGGGCCAGCTGGTGGCCCGCGGAACAGCGCGGACCATGGATGGTACTGGTTCATACAAGACAGTGCTGCTTCATCTCTTATCTCTGTCCTGCCCAGCCCACACAGGACACTGTCACCCTGGTTCCCCAGTCTGCTGTGGCCGTGTCCCTGGGGGCTTTTCCTGCTTCAGCCTCTTCAGCCTGGCTTCATGGAAGCAAGGGCTACAGCGCCAGGCCAGTCTACAGTCAGTGCAGTCTGGGAAAAGAGAAAAAAGGCTCCGCCCTGCACCCACTTTCTACAGAGCCTGGGGCTCCTACACTTCTGTCAGAGAAGGAACCAGGACAAAAGGTTCACCGCCGCCTCCCCTGGACCCAACCCAAGATAATTCATTGGTCTCCTAAGTCCTGGACATGAAGAACAAATCTCCAGGCTCTAATGTGTCTCCCGCTCTGCCTGAGAACAGAACCCTGACCATGTTTGATGGTCACCCTGGATGGGCAGCTAGCTTGGGCCTTGCCCATCTGTGCTAGGTTTGGAGAGGGAGAGAGTCTCAGAGCTCACAGAGCTCAGTCTGTTAGGTGGTTACGGGTCAGGCCACTGGTGACACACAAATCACAGCTCTTGTCTTTCTCTGAGGACCCAGGCTGCTTATACAAGGTACGCCTCCGAGGCAGAGGCCACCCCTGCCAGTGGTCCAGGTTTCTTGAAGGCAGGACTGTGAAGGGACAGGTGAGGTGGACTGCCTGGGCATGGGCCCGAGTGGATTGTGCAGCAGGGCCTTGTCTGCAGGTTCTTGCCTGCTCTCTGGTCACTCCCCTGCTGTAACAGCTTATACATCACAGGCGTCAGACAACATGCAACTGGCAGTGGCCAGCGTGGGCCCCTCCTCTCCCCACCCTCCATGTCTCTCAGGACAGACAAAAAGCTACCAATAAAGCTGCCTTCTCACCTCACGGTAGCCCTGCCCTCTCAGCCCCTGAGCCTTGACTGTGGTTTTCGCTTTCTCTCTGAACTCCATCTCTGGGTTCTCTTTGGTCTCCACCCTCTGTCATTCCCTGTGGGTCCCTGCACTTCCTTGCAGTTTCCTTTTCTCTCTTCTGTCTGCTTGCACACACGTGTGCATGTGTGTTTGAGAAGACCGTCTCTTAAGCAGAGCTCTGGAGTGCAGGCTCTCATAAGCAGAACCCAGCATTGCCCAAAGCCCTGATTATATATATACCCCCAACCACAGACAAGGATGTATTTATGGCTCCTAGCAAGTGAGGGAGGAATTCCTGCTCACTACAGCCAACACTCCATAGCTCCCACGCGAAACAAGCTCATTCTGCAAGGGGGCAGCTGCATAGAGCTCGTTGGCCAGCTGCCTCCATGGACTTCACCCAACATATTCTTTAGGGGCCGGGAGGGGTGCACAGATCGGCCTCGGCTATACTCCAGGAGCATACCTAGGCATGTGGACATGTTCAGATGAGCACACTTGTTATACCCTCAGCCACGCAAGCCACCTGCAGATGCCACCAGCTCCTTCTTAGTATCAAGAAGAGGTGGAGTGAGAAGGAACACCCAGAGCCACGGAAAGGAACACCTCAACCATGGCAAACTGCTGGTCCAGAAGCAGGCAGGTCCAGATCCCACTCCTCCTGCCCTCCCCAGGGCTGCATCTCATCTGCTTGGCTCTCTTTCCCTCCTCCTCTGTGATTCCGGAGTGTCCAGGGCACAGGAAACCCAATCTCAAGGAGAGCCAGAGGCCCAGTCTGTGGCAATCAGAGCTGCAGAATGTGACTATTGTGCCTCCTGAAACCCAAGTCAGAGAATCTGAGACACCCTGAGGAGGGGGCCGCAAAGGATGGGGGCTGGGGGAAGGGTCACAAAGGGGTTCTCCCTGTCTCAGCAAACAGGACACTGGGGAACTGGACTGAGGAAGTCCTTGAGAGTGCAGGGCAGCCAGAGGGCAGAAGGAGGTGGGGCTGGGCAGATGAGGGGCTTCTCAGGTCTCCCTCTCCTTCTCTGTCTGTATGCCCCACCTGTCCCCAGAGCTGTCCAGAGGCTGGGACTTCCCTACTGTCACTTCTAGATTCTCACAGTTTAGGAGCAGGAACCTGACCATGAGCTACAGCCTTGGAGCTGTGGGTGGGAATGGAGGGTGTACCATGTCTGTACGGATCCTTCCTCTATCTTCTCCTTATCACCTGGGCACAGACCTAAAGGGCTCTGGCTTTGACTCGAGTCACCTGCCAGGGAAGTGAGGGGCACACCAGGAGGGGTGAGTGACGGGAAGGGGAAGGAACTAGGTCACAATCCCAGGGAGGTATGGTCTACCTGTGGGCTGAGGCCCAAAGAAAGACAGGTGGATGCCCTGATGAGTTGGGCAACAGGGACCTCGTGCCCCAGGGCTAGCATGGGAAAGTGACATTTTACCTTCCTTGCTACCCTCTCTCCCTGCCTCATAGGTACCATGCTGGTGCAGAGATGGGTCTGTGGGTCTTTCAGGCAGCAGGTAGACCACTGGTGTGCCTTTTTTCCATGGCCCATGATCAGGCTTTGTCTAAGAGTCTCAAATCCTGTATAAGGAAGAGGCTGTCTCCTATATAGCTCTTGATCACTATCCCCCCTTTGTGGAAATGGAACCCCAATCAGAAGCCCTCCAGCCACCAAGACTCCTTCCACCACCTTTGTATAAGGAGAACAGTGTCCCTAAACTTCCTCCTTTCTGCTAGAAAACAAGACTGGGGTTTGCATCTCCCTCCACCCCTGTAATAGTCTGGCCTTCCAGGGAGGTCTTCCCCTGGCATGAGCTGCAGGATGTGCCCTTCCAGGTATCTGCCAACTGCCAGGAGGCCTAGGGAGAACTGGAGCTGGAGATGGGCACTGAGCAGTGGGACAAATGGGACAAGTTGGAAGGGGAGCTGGGTGCTAAGGGGGGACAGGCTGAGGCCAGTAGAGGGGATGAAGGAGATGATGGCACGGATAGAAGCACCCAGCAGTGAAGGACATAGGCAAAAGCACCCGGCCTAACAGGAGCCGTGAGATCCTGAGCCGCCACAATGCAAGCATGGGTAAGCCCACGTGTAGACCCAGCACCTCAGAAACCAGCACTGAACAAGCAGACCCAGGGCTCGCTAGGCAGCTATACTGTCCCAGTGAGATGTCTCAGAGGTGTCACAGGCCGGGAATTGGGTCAGAGCAAAGTTCTCATCAGAGACAGTGGGTAGGAGACAGGACAGAGGCTGCCGAAGGAGCAGGTAAGGCTCTCAGGGCGATAAGGAGAGACAGAGCCACCTGGCCCTGGATTGCCTCCCCTTCCCCTTGAGTCTGAACCTGCCCAGGAAGGAATCACTGGTCTGGACTGCAGGAGAGCTATGTGGGTTCTCTACCAAGCTGGAGACCCTGGTTTTACCCTAGCACAAAGGAGACAAAGGGAACATCCAGGCAAAGGGAGACAGGAGAAGGCAAGCAATGGCATGGGCAACTCAAGTTAAGACCTGTATTCCAGAACCTCCCAGCTCACTGGCCTTGGCAGAGCTCATACTGGTTCCTTGACTGTAGGTAAAGGCAGAGAAGCAGGTGGAAAACATGGACAATAGCTTCTGGCCCAAAGTCTGGCTGCAGGTAGCAGCTCCATGAACACTGGCTATCCTTATGTCTAGTCACCATTTCTCTTCATCTGCACTTGCTGAAATGAAATGCCCCCCTCCTCCAGACTCTGCTCAGATGCCGCTTTGGCTCCAGGATGACATACTAACTACATCAGAGAGTGTAGATTTTGTCCCTAGAGGCCAGAGAGGCCACAGTGGTGAGCATCAGGGTCTGGCTCACTACCTTCTATAAACAGCAGCACAGGGGTTTCTCAGCCACAGGTAGACCCAGGTGGACCTCTGATACAGGTATGTCCTCCCAACCACAGTCATCAGTGATGGCCTGAGGCTGCTCACCACATGGAGACAGGTAAAGAGACCAGAAGGTGGGTGAGGCTAGCAGAGAAAAGGGAGACAGTGTTGCCTAGATTCTGGGGTCCCAGTCCCAATGACCTGCTCTGCACTGCCCTGCACAGTCTTGGAGTTCAGAGAGCTGAAGATACCAAAAGCGCAGGCTCTAGTCTTGGGATGGTAAGCACTACCTCTTGCTGCCCACGGACCTGCCTTCTTTATAGAGAATCCTCTCCTGGCAATGTTGGCTGGTGCCACAACTTGCCAGCCACTGCAGCTAGTATTTCCAAGGGCCTGAATCTAGAGATCATGTGACAGTGGGGTCCAGGCAAGTGGCCCCTAGCCTAAGAGCCTGCCCCTCTTCAAGGTGATGGGTAGGAACTAACAGTGGAGAATGTCTTCGACACACAACAGGCTAGGAAAAGCCAGTGTGGGGTGTGTGTGTGCCCCTACCCCAGCCAGGGACCTGTAAAGCTGTGCCCCACCCAACTCCCTCTCTCTATTTCCAGCATTGCCCTTTCTAGACCTTTGAGTTGCCCAGGCCAGGCCAGGCCAGGCTAGCCAGACATCCACTCCCATCCCCAGCTGCTCCTGAGCTATTAATAGTGTTTCCCCTTCCCAGGGCTGGGCAGCACCCCCACCCCCAACCAGCCAAACACATTTGCCCTTGATCTAATTATTCATGAAGGGAAGGAGCACTCAAGTCTCTACTGCCAGCCCTAGGATGAGAGGGGCCACAGAGGCTCTGAAGGTCACATAGGTGACAGCCTAGGACTAGCAGGAGCAAACCCTAGGCCAAGAACATAAGAGAAGAGGGGCTATCAGAGAGAGACGAGCAAGGGAAGGAATTAGGGCCAGGCCAAGCAGCTCAGAAAGAGAGGGAGGCCTGCACAGAAGAGCCAGAGGTGGCCATATGCAGTAGGTGGAGGGGGGCACAGAGAGGAGATGGTGGGCACAGAGAGGAGATGGTGGGTGCAGAGTATTGCTCTCCAGGAGAAATGAAGCTGACAGGGTGAGCCGCTTCTTGTGCCAGCTTCTATCTAGTGATAGGTAGGTAGGTGGATGAATGGCCAGATAGATAGGTAGGTAGGTAGCGGGGAAGCTGGGAAACCATAGGACCAGGAGCCTCATGCCCACCCCTAGGATTTCTGTGCAAGGAGGGAAGGAAGAGAATCAGAGAAGAAAGAAGAAAGCAGAAGTGAGTCTTCTCAGCCTAGAGCAGGGAAGACCACTGAGCTATAGGTCTTCATCTTAGGAAGTAGAGCCTGAGGGACAGAGATGGAGGGATGAGTAATGAGCCCCTGCACCTTTGCTACCCTGCGCCTCTCTAGCTCAGCTCCCCTTGCTGCCCACTGCCCTATCTCTGAGGGAGAAGAATGCTGGGACTAGTGGGAAAAGCTGGGCAGAACCCACCTACCTCAACTCACTACAGAGGGCAAGGCCTCTGCCTCAGCCTCTACAGGACGGTGCCCTGGCTGTGGGCAGATCTGGTCGGTGGAAGAGAGGGAAACACCCATGATCAGATGTTTCAGCAGGACTCTGTTCCCACCTAGAAGCCTATCAGCCCTATCTTCAAATCCTCCCCACTGGGCAGCCTCCAGCTGGGTCAACACTGGGAGAATGGGGGGTGGAAGAAGGTTCCAGTGGCGATGGCGTGAGAGTCCCAGGGACCTGGCTGACAGTTGCCTGGGCTGGGAACCCTCCCTGAGCCATCGGCTCCATGAGGATAAGGCCGCTTGGCTCTGCTCACCGCTTCATACCCACCACCTCTCAAAGTACAGTCAGTGTTGAGAGGACTCTAAGGAGTCCCTTCTAGATTCTTCTTGTAACTGTGGCTACTACTCTGACCCCCCAGGGGATAGAAACACCCCCTAACTGGCACCTCCCTCCCCTGCTAAAGACAGACCATCTCCCCATTCCCACCTTTAACCCTCCTGTAAACCTCACTGAACCTCATATCAAAGAGCTGGATGGGCAGAGAGAGCCCAGGGCTCCCAGAAAAGGGTTGGACAGGAGAGTACTCTGTCCCTGGCCTGCTCTTCTTCTTCTACCTGGGAGGCCTGAAGGCTGCTACCATCCAGAGCCATTCAGAGGAGACATGACGGATCTGGAACTTGGATCTTGACTTCAACTTGTGTGTATATGTGTGAAAGCTTGTCTTGTTTTATCATCATCATCATCATCATCATCATCATCATCATATGTGTGTTTATCTGTGTGAGGGTATCAAATCTCCTGGAGCTGGAGTTACAGTTGTGAGTTACCATGTGGGTCCTGGGAACTGAACCTGGGTCCTCTGGAAGAGCAGTTAGTGCTCTTAAATGCTGAGTCATCTCTCTACCCCTAACTCCAACTGTTGTTGTTTGTTTTTCAAGACATGGTTTCTCTGTGTAGCCCTGGCTATCTTGAGAACTCCCTGTGTAGACCAGGCTAGCCTTGAACTCAGAGAACTATCTGCCTCTGCCTCCAGTGTGTTGGGATTAAAGGCATGTGCTACTATGGCTGGATAACTCTAGCTTTCTAATCAGAGCCTGGAGAGCCTGGGCAAGGCAGAGGTGGCACTGGGGGCTGAAAAAGACTTTGAGCCTAGACTCAGAAGTCTGGGGTCCAAATCTTAGCATAGCTATTAGACCTTGGTCTCTCTGGCCTCCTAGAGCAACACAGCCTGGACCTACTCAGCAGATGAGATGTGGATGGGGACTAGATTTTCACTAAGAAAACATCAGGGCAGTTTTGTAGGGAAAAAAAGCTATGCACATATAAGGAAAATTCAGACTACTTATGGAACACAATGAGCAATCCACCTATCCATGGCCAGCAGGTGCCAAAGGTTCTTAAGGACCCTATGGGGCTCAAGGAGCTTTGAGTTGCGCTCCCCAACCAGGTAGCTAGGTGGCGCAGTGAGTTAACACTAGCTGCCCTCTGCCGGCCACAGCAGGACGAGCCCATGGGCTGCTGGCCTAGAAGTCCAGGAGACGACAGGATTCCCTTTGACCGCACACTGGGCCCAGCAGGAAGGTCAAGAGCCCAGCACAGCTACCAGATCCTGCATTGTGTACCAGCAACGGAGTTGGTCGAGGCGGTGGATCCCATGGCTGCCTCTACCAAGCACATCCAGGTGTACGACCAGGGCCGAGCTCCCCATGCACATTGATTAGGAACACCTTACGGTGGAGGTCCCAAAGGAGGGAGGCCTCCATATCGGAGGCAAGGAGATGCGGAAGGTTAGGCTGCCAGGTGTTTGGCCCATTGGAGTGTGATCTGTAGGCCCAGCTTGGCCCCAGGAAGATGTCTTCCAGTTGAGTTTTCAGCTGTTGACCCCCAGAGTGCTCCCAGCATGCCCCGGACAGCCTCACCTTTTGGTGGTGCTAACTTGCCTCTGCACTTGGTAACTCTTGGAAAGTAAAATCCCTCTACCACCCACCTTTCAGGAGTGAAAAAATGGAGACTGAAGCCAGATCAGGGATCTCAGACAGGGAGAGAAATGGTGAAATCAAGAGAAGGAAAAAAAGAACAAAAACAAAACCTCCGCACACTAACGCTTGCAATGGCGGCAGGCAGGCAGGCACACCCTCCCAGGCTACAGGCAGAGAGAGGCCCCTTTGTTCTGCCCAGAGGTTAGCAGAGGTGAGGCCTGCCCTGCAGTCCCCCTGACCCTGGGCAGTGAAGATTGCTTCGAAGGGTAGGGTCTGACTGGGCCTGGTTGCTTCCCTCATCCACCCACCAGTCCTCCGCCCCAGCACACAGCAGTCAAGGGAGGCAGCCCCTACCCACTGGGCTTAGGCAGGGCTGGGATTCCTCCAGTGGTTCTCTGGATGTCTCCACTGCCAGCTGTTAAAAGCTTGTTCGGGCTTCTTCTAAGCTGTGGATTTGAGGCAGAGCAGGGGCAGGACCCAGCACGTGCTGTGCTGGAAAATGGCTCAGGAGAGGCCGGCCTGATGGTCTTCTAGTCTCATTCCTGATGAGCCTTTCCCAGGGACCAAAGCTAGGCTCTCATGAGGATTGCTGAGTGGGCCTTGGCTCTGGGCTAGGATTGCCCTCGCTGTAGTGATGTCTCCAGTAAATAGGGGCTGAGATCAGACACCCTAGACCCGGCCAAAGCAGAGGCTGAAGTGGGGGTGCATGGAGACCAGAGGAGAGAGAACTCCAAAGAATTCTCAGCTCTGAAACACCCTATCCCCTGGGTTAAGGCTGGAAAGGGCTTCAGCCCCCAGCACCCTGAGCCTCCACAGGCATGCTTCTTTAGGCATGCAGTGGCCATTCTTGCAAGTGTCTGGAGAACAAGAGCACACCATTCCTATCTCTTAGTTAGAGGTTGGTGGTTTAAATTTGGCAGAGATGGCTCCCCCTTCTATCAGCAGCACCTTGCAGCTCCCATCCAAGTACAGTGTGAAAACCTGGAAGGAGAGACTGGCCTGGGCCCCTTTATCCCTTACAGTGCCCCAGCCTCAGTCTGGGAGCACCTTCTCAGGAGGCCCCAGACTTCAACTAGCACCAGTCAAGCATTAGGGGGTAATACGTGGAAGCAAGAGGGGAGCAAGCAAAAGGGAATATCCCTGTGCATGATCTTTGGCACGGGAAGTGGGGGACTAGAGGGAAAAAGCTGAAGGGAGAGCTTGCGCAGGGAGCCTGAGTGGCTGCCTCCTGCCTCATATAAGAAACTGCAGCTCAGATACACAATGTCCTGCCAAACCCAGCCCCTTAATTCAATTAAGGGAGCGGGACCGACTTCCCAGATTGTTCTGCGTGCCAGTGCCTGTGAATGTCCTGATGTATGTGAATCCTGGGATCTAAGTGTGTGTGTGTGTGTGTGTGTGTGTGTGTGTGTGTGTGTGTGTGTGTGTGTGTTTATGTCCTGACGACCCTGGAAGAAGAGGAGAGGCAAAAAGGAGTGAGGAAGGAAAGAGGTAGAATAGTGAGGCTATTGGAACTGAAATCTTGGAAAGATAAATTTCAAACTACCCCACACAGACACCACCACCACCACACATAGTGTTTCTCTTATAACTCTGGCTGTCCTGGAACTCACTCTGTAGACCTGGCTGGCCTATGAACTCACAGAGATCCACCTGCCTCTGCCTCCAGAGTGCTGGGATTCAAGGTGTGCACCACCACTGCCAAGCTAAGTGAGGCTTCTTAACCCTCGAACCCTGGACACTGAAGACAAGGACACTGTCTGGGAGTGGCCTGGGGGCTGTCCCTGCTTGGCATGTCAGGCAGTACCCCAGGCCTCTATTCAATTGGCGCTAAGCCTCCTGCAAGCACCAACTAAAATGTCTCCACAATTACAAAGGTTCCTTGGGGACAGGGCTGGTGCTGAGACTGGCCTCTTAGGGTAGCAGTTGAATCCTGCGGCTCCATGCATTCACTAAAAGGCCTTTCTCACACCTGCCCCTTGG
This sequence comes from Cricetomys ansorgei, assembly GCA_026225945.1. NCBI lineage: Eukaryota > Metazoa > Chordata > Mammalia > Rodentia > Nesomyidae > Cricetomys > Cricetomys ansorgei. The sequence continues at coordinate 16,251,600 of JAMJFZ010003163.1, forward strand.
GCTGCAGTCTTGGCATGCATGTCCTAGGCCAGCCTCTTTTTCTGAGCCACACCCCAACCTGATTACTTGCTCCCAAAAGGCTTGAGAGCGGTCTACAAAGGACAAGATCCTCCGTGTGTTCCACGTGCTCCCTGTGCCCTTGTGATTTTCTCCCAGCTGGTGACCTGGGGTCACCTCTGAGGTCATGCCTGAGCAAGATCTAAACTGAAACCTGCATTCTACCTCACTGTCACAGGCCCCACAGGAAAAGGTGGGGATGGACCTTGGAAAGATGTTCTACCTAAGCCTCTGAGGCCAACAGATGCACCCCAAAGATGCACTCCACAGCCTTTCACACTCACTACTGCTGTTTGGGGGAGTTCTCCAGTCCAAGGTTACCTGCAGCTGTCCTTGCCTGGGGGGAAGGTATTCTAGCAGCCCTCTCTACAGCAGCACTCCCCTCTGGAAGTCTATCTCCTAGCCCTCCAGGAGCCCTGAACACCCCGCTTCTGGGAGCAGAGCCAAAAAATGGAAGAAGGATGTTTATAATCTGCTAAAAGGGAAGAGTGGGAGTGGGCAGAGAGGCCCCTGGCCTCCAGGTAGTGTGGACTGGGCCTCAGGGAACAATATCTGGCTGGGAGGAGTAGCCTTCTGCTCCTCCCTGGCTGCCACATCCTGGGCTGACTGTGCTGAGCAGGGGGCTCTGCCGGAGCCGCCAAGAGTCCCCACCGTGTCCAGAAACAGCATCTCAGTCCACGTACTCTGCCCCACAGGAAGCGACACTCTTGGAGTTTTTCTCTTGTTCACCCTCCCTCCCAGGCCTGAGGGGAGAGGAATCTAGGTAGGATGGGCTTCCAGGAGAGGCCAAGGCTGGGGGTGTGGCATCAGCAGGCAGCTTGGTGGGAGCGAAAGCCTAAAGTCAGTCTCCATTTTGCTCTAGGGCTCCACACACAGCTAATGGGAGGCTGGCAGCGGCAAATTGTTGTTTACTTTTAATTAAGTAAACAATGTCGGCTTTCCGCCTCCTCCCTGCCATCCCAGCCAGTAATTTAGGGATGACAATGGGGTTGTTTCCTTCCTCCTGCCTTCTTCCCTTGAGCACTCCTGCTAGCTCCCCCAACTCCTCCACACAGTTTTTGGATTTGTGGCTACAGGAGGCTCCACCCAGGGGGACAGGAACGTTCTGAACAACCCGATACCTCCTGGGCCAGTGAGCTGCAGGTTTAGGGGCTGCCCAGGCCCAGGGCTGTGATTCTATTATCTCCGCTCCTGCAGGGCTGACCAGGGCAATCTTACTCTGAAGGCACTGAAGGTATATCCCCCCCTTCTCCTTCCCTCCTCTCTAACCACCATCTCTAAAATCCCCCAAACAAGGTGAACAAAAGTTGAGGTTCAGGGGGTGTTGCATCAGCAGAGAACAAAGCCTGCAAGAGGGGATTCCCACTCCCAGACCTCAGAGTCCACAGGTCTCCCTCACAGCGCATCACCACCTGGCCCAATCAAGAAGAGCAGAAGAGCGAGTGTCCCAAGACAGCGATCTGTCTGTGGTCCCAGCTTTCCTCAGAAATGGAGCTGCCTTCAGCTGCCTTTGTGGCCTTGGTTTCTGATGTCACTGTCTTGAAATTTTTAACTTTTGAACGAGAAGTCCAGCATTTTCAGCTTTGAGCCCCACAAATTCTGTAGCTAATTCTGTTCAGAGACTGAAAATGAGTGAGGAGCAGAGAGAAAAAGCAAGCAAGCCTTTCACCCACTGGGTTGTCCTGCCTAGGGGTGGGATGCTGAACTCCTGAGGAGGCTGGATTCCAAATGAGGCAGCCTAGGTGGGACTCCATACAATCAGGTTTGTACCTGGGCTGCTGGAGAATACGCTTTGGATACCCTTTCTCTGTAAGCCAAAGGCCACTTAGTAGGTGGCCTTGCTTACCCCAGTCTACCTCTCTGAGCCCTCTGCACACAGTGGGTACATAACTGCAGCAGACCTGTGTGGCAGAGAAGAGATCCCTTCAGCTCTTCTCCCTCTTCTACTTTCTGAGGATGGAGTAATGGAGTTCAGAATCTAGCCCAGCCCAAGGGACTCAGGGCTAAGGTGCCTTAACTTAGGTGCATGGGGCAGTGGACTGAGTGAGTTGTATGCAAGCTGCTCCAAACTCTTGCCAAAGGGCGGGGTCTTCTTTAGCTCAAGCTGGCTGGGCCTGGATGCAATTTCAGCCACAGAGCAGGACTCGCTGGCTGGAAGCAATTTTCTCATTAGGACCCCAGGCCTGCTTGCTGGTCTGTTCTCAGCCCTTACTCCCCTCCTGCAAAACCGCACCCCACAGGCCTCCCGATAGACCACTCACACGCACAGGGAACCGCACGTGTACTGAGTCAGAGAGGCGACTGTGGGGTCACCCCAATGGGGCTGGGTTCAAGGAGAGCAGCGCTGGCAGAAGGCCCTAGCACTGAGGCACATGCATAAACAAGGAGTCTTAACTTGGCTCTGGCACCCAGGCAGCTCACTGCAGGGAGAAAGGGACCCCAGACCCCAGACCCCAGAACCAGAACAGAGTACTGGCCTCAGGTGACCCTCATGAGTTTCTAAGGCCAGTCACCAGCCTTCCTTGCTCAGATGGGCCTGGGGCAAGCATGTCGGCTCTGGGGAGGCAGCTCCCTTTTCCAGCCCCAGGCCCTGTGAGTGGAGGGTGGTCTCATGGAGACAGGGGGAGAGCTGAGGCGGGAGGGGCGGCACTGTTCTGCTCCTCAGACACATGTGGTTGGACTTAAAAAGCTATTAGGGAGCGAGGCGCTGGCGGGAGTACGGCTGGCCCTCACACCAGAGGTGGGGGGGAGGGCAGATGCCGAGGCAGTGAGCTCAGCACCCGCTCCCTCCCTGGCAGTGTTGGACCCAGGGGACCCCCCGCCCAGCAGGAGAGTACAGCAGGCTCTCAGGGGAGGGTGAGCGGGCTTTGGGCCTGGGTCTTCCTTGGCACTGCCTCTGTAATACTCTTCTAGGCCTGTGGTAGAGCTAGCCTCTGGGGGAGGGGCGGGGAGCCTGGATCCGCCCCAGGAAGGCACAGACAGGTCCTCAACCCCCTCCAGTCTTTCTGGAGTGATGCTGTTAGAGATCTCCTAAAGGTAGGTGTGTGTGTGTGTGTGTGTGTGTGTGTGTGTGTGTCTGTCTGTCTGTCTCTCGGGCGGGGAAGTGGAGATTATGAGAAGAGCAGGAGAGAGCAGGGAAGGAAAGTGGGCCCCACCCATCACGAGGCCAGAAAAAAACTGATGGAAAGTTCTCTAGATCCGCCAGCTTGTAAAAAGTTCCTTTTCTTTCCAAATTATGAACATTTTTTTAACAAGGGAGGAGGGGACCCAGGGCAGAGAGAGATCTAGCCTTCATTAGGACAGTATGCTTCTGTGACCACGTGCCACGGTGATCGGTGACTGAGGTTTATCTGCCTATATTCCAACGTGCTCAGCTTCCAAAGTCAGGCTACCCCCGCCCCGGCCCCACAATGCTGCCCCCGCTGGTACAGAGTGGGGTGGGCACCAGCAGGAGAGCACATGTGCAGAAACATGTCTGAGTCGGGGCAGGCTACTTGCTGAGGATGCAGCCCTATCCCTCAGGGAAAGAACTCCCTAGGGTGCCGGCCTCAGCAACAGAAACAGGCCTTAGAATTGCAAGGAAACATACCACCCAAGGCTCTAGAGGCCCCACCCAGCTCCTCGGTCCACAGCCCAACCAAAGGGCACCAGAGCGAGGCGCTCTCAACACAGCACTTAGTGAAACTGCCTGACCAGTGCGGAGGTGGGGGGGTAGGGGGTGGAGGGGCTTGCTGTCTCTAGCTGTACAGATGGGGGTGCTTAGCTTCTACAGAGAAACCATTCTAGCTCAGCCCGACCTGATGAACCCTTTGGCTGGTTCCTTCCTAGGGGTCTCCCTTCTCAGGGCAGTTGGATCTACCCATAGGGAAGATGGCAACTGTGGGAGGAGAGAGGGACTTTGAGAAACCACCAAGAGTCAAGCGGGGGCCTCAGGCTGGGTGGGGGAGGAGCCGACCACTGAGCCAGGATCCTTGCTCAGGAAACACGCAAAGAATGCAGTTGGCAGCAGGCCAGAGGGCCAGGACCACAAAGAGGCCTTTGTTTTAGGAGGTGTCCGGGGAGTGGATGGACAGAACAGCAGAGGTGGGGAGGGGCAGAGAGGGATCGAACCCCATGATGCGCCCACACTGCTTCTTCTGGTTCCCACTTACACACACATCAGGATCAGCAGTGACAGCTTCTTGTCAGGCTCAACTTAGGGCACCTTTGAGGCCAGGTTCCCCATTTCCCTGTGCCCATGGCTGTCTGACCTCCAAGGTGGATAGCCTACTAGCACTGCCATCACACTGCTCCCTTGCAGGGGGAGGGACAGGCGTGGAACACTTTCCCTCCAGTCCCCTGCTCTGCAATTGCAGGATTTTTCTGGCCCCTTCTTGGCATCTGGAAAGTTGGGGGAATTTAAAAATTTTTGGAGAGTTTATCCACTGCTTTCTAGTCTGCCAGGGAGCTGGAGCCAGAAAGAAGGAAGAGGAAAGAGGGAAGTGGGGTGGGTGTTGGGTGGGGGTGGAGAATAGGGACGGAAAACAAGATCAGAAGAGAGACTCAGCACTTAGGAAAGGAGGGACACCCAAGGGTACCCCATAGCCAGCCTAGCTCCCATCTGAGTTTCCTGAGACATTCAGAAAGAACCCTAACACAATAAGCCAAGCCCAGTCGGCTCTCATATGGCTGCTCCATACCTGCCCTGGCCACCCAGCAGTTGGCACCTGTGCTCTTCACCAGCATCCCGAGCTTCAGAGCCACGGAAGGAAAGGCCATCTTAAGGATTAGAGGCTAAGCCAGGTGACTGCAGTGGCTCTCCACCCCCTGGGGAGGAATGTGTGATGCAGGAGAGGCACAGGGCATGGTCTCCATCTCTTCCCCATGGTGAGTGTGTGGATAGAAACTGGACTGCCAGCTCAGCTTCAGAGCAGGAGCAGCCTAAGCCGGCCCAGCAGGGTCCAAAAGAACTACTGGGGTTGGGGGCAGGGATCTGCGTTTCAGTAGCCCCTCGCCAGGATTCCGGTAGAAACTCCCAACCACGGTTTAGGTAGAAAGAAGAGGGGACAGAACGAACCACGTGCCAACCTACAATGCCAGGGCACCCACTCACTCAGCTCTGGTTATCAACCTGGAGGCACTTTGTCGCAAATCCTGCCGGCAGAGTGAAGGGTGGAGGGAAAGGGACAGAAAGGAAGTGATGGCCAGCAGATAAATGGAAAGCCAGCGGTGAGGGTTCGGAGGGGGTTGAAGAAGGAGTAGGAGAAAGCCCAAGAGTACAGAAAGAGCTGGAAGAGTAGACATGGGGGGGTGGGGGTGACTAAGCTGGTCCCTCTGTGTCCAGCAGCCCCTCCGGAGCCACCCTGCCCCCTCCAGGCACCTGCTAAGGCAGCAGCAACGGGTTGTGTTTCTTTAACCCCTGGGGCCTGTTGACACAGATTAGTATCGCTGGTCAGGGGTCAATAGGGAAGGCTCTTGAGGTCAAGACCTGAACAACTGGAGTTGTAATGAGCCACGTGGGGAAGAGGCCCAGGGCGAACAGAGCCGGGAGGGAAGAAGGGAGGAGGAGAAGGGGGGGTAGTTGTCTCTCAGCAAGCTTGCTGCTGTAGTCTGCTGTAGTCTGCTCCCTGAACCTGCTGGGCTTGGGGTTTGAAGAAAAGAAGTGTGTGTGTGTGTCTGGCTGACCTGAGCTGGAATCCCAGTTAGGCAAGGCCAGGGACGATCTATGGGGAAAGGGAGTAAAGGCTATCCGTGCCTGATTAAACATAACCTTCTGGGCTGCTGCTGGCACTCTCTCACTACTGTTCTATCCCGTGAGTCCGTAGACACTCCTGTTCCTCCCTGGGCCTGCACTGAGGCGGCACTGTGCCCGCTTCAGCACCCACCCACCTCAGGCCATCTGGCAAGAGGCTGAGCTAAGTGATTCACTTGTGACCAGCTGCCTCTGAAGGGAGCTAGCAGGGGCAGGACAGTGTCCCCAACCCCCTGGGATGACTTCAGCCCACCATGGGCTGTAGGACCACAGCACAGGGCTCAAGCAGCAGGGCAGCGGCTTCTCTGCCCCTAAAGGTATGGGAAGAGGGGCAACTCCAACCTCTCTGCCAGCTATCACCAGATAGCCCTGAAGGCAGGTACTTCAGAGGTTGCCTGTCCTGTGCCCAGGGCTACCTCCCAGCACCCTCTGTCCTCAGGCTGCTCAGCTCCTCCCTTACGTGAGAAGGAACAGAGAGAGCTGGAGTCCACAATAGCAGGTCACTTATTTGGAACTCCCAGGTCCTGTCTAATTCATCACCTTTAATTGCTCCATGGGGCCACAGAGGCGCTGACACCCAGAGGTCCAGAGAGTATCCCAAGGCACACTGCGATGCTATATTCACTTGCATGTCTGCGGGGCATGGACATGGGTCACATCTAGCCCAGTGGCACAGATGCTCAGAAAATCGTGTGTACCACCTTACGAATCTACATGTGTTTGTTATGTATCTGCCTGGACAAAGGCCCCTGCAGCTGGAAGCTGGGTACACATGGAGATGGAGGAACTGGATCTGAGGAGGAGAAGTGAGGCAGGGCTGGACAAAAGAGAGAGATACTCATACATAAGAGAAAAAAGAAAGCCAGGCAGAGAAATGGAATAGGAGTCCAGAGGCAGGGCCAGCACTTTGAGCTTGTGGCTTGCATTCAGCACAGGCCGGGTGGTGATGGCGAGGGATGCGTCAATGGAAGGGTCATCAAGGACTCAACAATGAGTGACCCTGGGCACCTGCCTAAGCAAGCAGCAACTCTTCTGGGTCAAGAGGTGGATGGGGAAGAATGTGGGATCAGCTGCCAGTTAAATGCAGTTAGTTGCACATCTCTAGGAGGCAGCAGTTCCCCTCTCAGATATCTAGAAAATGGAAACGTATGTCCACGTGGACACGTGAACACAAATGCTTCTACGGCACTGTCTACAACTACCCAAGACGGGAAACATGCCAGGCACGGCGGCAAACACCTTTAATTCCAGCACTCACAAGGCAATGACAGGTGGATCCCTGTGAGATCAAGGCTATACATAGCAAGTTCCAGGCCTGCCAGGGCCACATAGTGAGACCCTGTCTCAAAAAAAGGGGGCAGGGGGAGACCCCAAGTATCTATCAGTGGATGAATGGATCGTCAAAACATGGCATGTCTGTGCCATGAAATATTATTCCCCCCTCATAAGAATAAATCATTAATACAGGCTACAACAAGGAACATGGATGAAACTTGAAAATAATCACGCCCCACTCGCCAAGACCACATATTGTATGTTTCCATTTATATGAAATGTCCAGAATGAGCGGATCCAGAGAGAAGAAAGCAGATTAGTGGTTATCAGGGGCTGGGGGAGATGGAGAAATGAGACTAACTACTTACAGATGTGGGGATTTCTTCTTAGAATGATAGAATTGTTCTAGAATTAGTCAATGGCAACCACTGCACAGCACTGCGATTCTACTAAACATCAGAGAAGTTTTAAAATACAGTTGTGAGGCAGAGCGATGGCTCCGTGAGTCAGGTGCTTGCTGCATAACCCTGAAGGCTTGGGTTTGACCCCACATAAAGGTGGAAGGGCAAAACCAACTCCACAACGTTGTACACACACACACACACACACACACACACACACACACACACACACCAGGCACTCCCCCTCTCACACAAAATAATAATAATAATAAAAGGTTTTTAAGATAAAATACAATGGCTTCTCAGCTTATAATGGGTTGGTACCGCTGACAAACACCTCATAACTTGCAAATATTGTTGGTTGAGCTTTTAAGGTGCCAAACATCAGCGCTTAGCCTAACCTGCTTTCTTTAAATGTACTTGTGCCAGGAGTGGGGATGCACTTGGGATGTGAGGCCAGAGCATCAAGAGTTCAAGCTCAGCCTAGGCTATATGAAATCCTGTCTAATTAAATAAAACAAAAAATAAGAACTCAGAACAATTACATCTGCCTGCAATAGGGTATATCCTGACACAAAGCCTATTTTACAATAAAGAACTGAAGGCTTTGTGTAATTTCTTGAATATAGGACTGAAAGTGAAAAACAGAGTAACTGTATATAGGCTGGAAGGCAGCTCAGCAGGTAAAGGTTCCCGCTGCCACGTTTGATGACCTAAGCTTGACCCCTGGAATCCACATAATGGAGGGAAAGAACTGACTCTCCAGGCTGTCCTCTAGCCTCCGCATGTGTGCCATGGTGAATGTGTGCCCCTCTACCCCAAAATAAATAAATGTAATGATAATAAAGAATATCTGTATGAGTATGCTTTCTAACCATCGCAAAGCCAAAGCTTCCTACAAACCACTCTAAGCCTTAGACCATTGGCAGTGAATTTTATGCTGTGAATTGCAGTGCAATAACACACCAATCTGTGAGAAGCAGAATTCAGAAGACGATATTTGGGGGGGGGGGGTGTCAGGAGGGTGTCTCATATGCTAGGCTAGGTGGTAGTGCTTCACAAGACATGGAACCAAAGAACAGGAAGCCAGGTGGTGAGGGAGATGACTCGTGTGGTGGACATATCAATGAGATGTCTGTCTGTAGCTAGAAAGTAGAGTTAGGAGGAATCAGATACTGGGAATTCTCAATGGTCAGTGGCAGGCTGCATGGGGACAGGATCCAGGTTGCTGCTGGCTAGCGGGTCATCTTATACACAAGCCTCAAACAAGGCCCACCAGCTTCTGGGCAAAGATCAGTGCCCGGTTCCTTAGCCTATTACGGGCTTGATGGGGCTCAGTGGCACTGATGAGCGCCATCGGGCAAGTAAGCATCCAAAATGCAGAGGGTGAGACACCCAAAGAACATCGCTCTTGTTCTTCAGAAGGAAGAGCAACAAGACCTAGCAGAGCACCCAGGAAGAAAGGAGCAGGGAGAGGGGCCGTCTTCCCCAAGCTTGGGGACCAGTCTGCCACAGACAGTTAATGCAGACACATAAGGGTCTCTTCCCATGGGCTCCTATCCCCAGCCTCCACACTACCGGTCCTGTGCAATAACCCTGCCCACAGTGCTGGGCCCTATGGCTCAGCACATGGCACCACTCAATGGTTTCTGGCACCAGAGAGGAATTTATTTCCTGGACAAAGCAGCCAAAATCGTTCTGCACCTTTGTTCGTGAGCGCAGTGTAGTCGGAGCCGACATTTTCTAATGGGGCCAGAGAAGAGCAACTCAAAATGGATTCAGGGAGGGTGTCGGCTGTGGAACAGCTCCCAGGCAGAGCATTCCGCGGTCTGGAAAGCTAATGGTGGAGAAAACGGATGTGGCCGAGCTTATAAAATCAAATCGGCTTGGGGGGGGGGGGTTCCATAGAGACTGCTGTAAGCCAACCCCAGGAAAGGTAAGCTGCCTAAAGCTTAGAAAGGGGGCCCACAGAAGGCAATAGAGGCTCTACATTTAAAACAAGGACAGGATAGAGCCTTGTAGAGGCCCGCCACAGGGAGAAGTGGATTCCCACAATCTTAGGCCCAGTCGCTTAGGACTGGGCACAAGGAACTGTCTTCAACGCTCACCTAGAGGACTTTGAGAGTCAGGATACTTGGATGTTGAAGTCAGGTGCCAGCAAGAATAGCGCCGGCATGCAGCCAGCTCAGAGCCCTTTCCTGATCAGGGACTGTGACTCACATCAAGGTTACACCCCAGATTATGTCTCCTGTCCCCAGAAAATGTACCCTCAGCTTCCCTGCCTTACTCATCCCTCCCTGCCTCTGTTCCTAACACATGCGTGGAGACATGCACAGACACAAAAAGACCCTGTGTTCACTGGGCCCCGTGTGGAACCACTATCCCACAGCCTATTTACAGATATTTCACCAAACAAAATATCAACTCCCAATGTTTGACAGGGAGCCACTCCTCTCTTGTCAGAAGTGATCTCTCCTAAAGGGGGTCCCCAGTGATGAGCAGCAAAAACCCCCAGGAAGAGGAAGGGGAAGAAAAGGAACACATGAGAGGTAAAAGAAGGTAAAATTATAAGGTTGGAGCTGTCAAGGAAAAAAAAAAAGAGAGAGGTGGGGGAATGCAAAGCAACTCCACTATTAGGGACTCGCTGTGAAATGCAGCATTCACAACAGCTGAAAATCCAGCGCTTTGTCTGCAGAAAACGAGACATAGCGGCCCAGCGGCAGGGAGGGCACAGAAGCCCCCACGCATGGCAAGCAAGCAGTGCATGGACCCTAAAATATAGGGCTAGACGCTTATACTCACTTCATCGAAGCTGCCCCTCCCCACTGTGCCCTCCTAATCCCGTCCTAGGTCCTCTCCCAGGGGGCATGCAGCAGGGGTCAAACGTGGAAACAAAATAGCAATGGGAGAAACAGTGTCCACTGGGAGTAGCAGTGCCCTCAGGGTGCCACATTGATCAAGACAGAATAGTGGAGGGGGACCCCAGGGCCCATTCAGGAGGCAGCACAGGGGATCAGTGCCCAGCCTCTACGACACTGGGCTCCACTGCATGGGACCCAGCCCAGTTATCAGAGGACACAGGAGGGAGAGGCCAAGTGTAGCCAGTGTCCTTTCAGGATGGTAGTAGAAGGTGCCAGTTCTTCCCACTCAGAAGGATCTATAAAGCTCTAAATCCCTCAGTCGGAGTGCCTCAGTGGGCAGTAAGGACATTCTGGCCAGTGTTGGTACAAGCCTGTAGCGGCACTTAAAGGAGACTGAGGAAGGGTTACAAGCTCTAGGCTACATAGTACAGCCCTGTCTCAAAAACAAGCTACCTTCCCACATGGAGAGACAGACAGATTCCTTAACCTTGGGTCTAGCTTTTGCCATTGCAGGAGGGAAGAGTCTGACAGAAAAAGAAGGGTTACACCATGGCCTGGAGTCCCGTGACAGCCATGGAGTCAACACCACGCACGGTCACCTTGGTGTGGCTGCCCTTGCTTTCCCAACTCCATGGCCCCGCACCTGGAAGCACCAGGAAGCACCAGGAGCATCTCCAGCCTCTGCACAGAGGCCTCCGGAGTGCTCAGGGCTCATCAGCTTGACCCCGCTTGCCACTCCTTTCTGCTCTGCTCAAGATTCCTCAACTTTGACACTTCTGACACCAGGGCCAGGAAATGTCTGCTTCGGAGGTTGCTCCTGTACAGCGTGGCCTCCATCTGTTAGACACCAGTAGCATCCCCCACATGACCATGTTTCCAGATACAGCCAACCACCCCTGGGGGTAGAAAAGCTGCTACCAAAAAGGCCTGCACTATAAAGATGGTCCCACATCCTTTCCCTCAGAAGCACCTCCGTCACACAGCTCTGAGACTCAGGTTGAGCACAGAACAGTCTCTTCTGTGTTTCCATTCAAATAAGCAGCCATGGTTGCTAAGGGGCCCCGTCAGAATCCCCCACCCACACCTCAACACGAGGACTACATCAGAGTGCTGGTGCCTATGCCTTACAGAGGCTGCTCCAGGATCAGAGGCAGCCTACAGCATAGAGCCTGTGGGACATGGTGTCAGGGCCTGTGCTGCTCCAGAGCTGTCTGCCATCTGGGAGCCTCGCCTGCTGACTGCGCCCTCAGTCATGAATTCCCAAGATCCATGGCGCCCCTGTCCCAGGCCTGACTAGCCCTGTCTCAGGTCTCAGCCCCACAGAAGGGCTGCTGTCCCGGTACTACTCCAAACATGAGCTTTTAATAGCAGCTTCCTGCGGGGCTGGCTCTTCCCCCCTCCCCCCACACACCACTCACTCAGCCCTACTCCTGACTTGGAGACACAGCGCCCTGTAATTACGGCAATTGTAATCTCTTTTACTAACAGGTAGATTAATAGCGAGGCAGGTTCACAAAGAGCCCCAAAAGGGAACTGCTCAGCTGCTGAACCAGTGGGAAGAGGCTGACACTTCTCGGCAAACACACATTCCAACTCAGAAGCTGCAGCCATAGTGCACCAGGCAGGGAGGTGAACCCAGGGGGACACACCAGCTGTGACCATGCTCACTGGTAATGACACAGATCACTACACTTTCTTTGGGTTTCCAAGTCATCACAGATTAACAAGAATTTAAACTCCCTAACCTGAGAAATGTGTCAGGGAATGAGTTCACTGACATTCACACACACACACACACACACACACACACACTGGTCCACTGACACCTACCTCCTGACACCTATGCGAGCAGACACCCCACAAGTTAGTGGTTACTGAGCACCTGTAGAAAGAGCAGACCAAGTTTCCGAAACACACTTTTCTGCCCACTATGGCACAGGCGCTTGAGGGATGGGTGGTGCCACACTGCTATGCTGCAGGGGAGAAGGTATCTGCTCCCTTCTCCTGTCCCACACAAGTAGCCCTCATCGTTACTGCACTTCACAAGCTCCCTGCCAGGCCTCTGGGGCCTCCTACCTTCTGAGCCTGAACAAGATGGAACATCACATAGGAGTCAGGGGAACACCAGGTACCCCAAAACATTTCAGTTCCTACTGGCCAAAAAGAGGTAGAAAGTGATACTCAGGGCTGGCTTAGACATGAAGGAACGTGTGTGTACACAGAAAACACACACACACACACACACACACACACACACACACACACACACACACGGACAAACAGGCAAACAGTCTGGGCTATGTACCCCAGACTGTATGACCCTGGGGAATGTTGTCCTAAGTGTGAAGTGAGAGTCGGATGTTTGTGGGTGAAGTCAAAGTCCTGAATCAAAGTTAAATGTGGTGTCACATGCTTATAATCCTGCCACTGAGGCAGAACTGGGACAGCCTGGGGTATCACAGCAAGAACAATATGCCTGTGACCCTAGCAGGAGAATGACCACAAGTTTCAGGCCAGCCTGGTCTACATACTGAGTTCTGGTCCAACAATGGATACAAAGCAAAAACCTGTCTCAAGAAGGGGGAAAAGAAGGAAGGAAGGAGGGAGGGAGGGAGGGATAAAGGGAAGGAGGGAGGGAGTAAAAGCCATCTGAAGTTCAGAGTGAAGGTTTCCTTCCTCCCAACTCCACCTCTGGGCCACATGGGCCATGCTACGGATTCCTCAGGAGATCTAGAGCATATGCTGTATGTACCTCAAATGTCACTGGGGGTGTGCTGCCACTGAGACTCTGTGGCCAGCAGCTGCTCACCACCAGGCAGTGTTAAGAGCCACTCTGCAGTCCCTGGACCAGAAGCTGGTACTGTCCAGAGTCATCCCCTTCTAGGACCGCCCAAAGAGAGATGCGGCTACAGAGGCCTAAGAGAAGGTACCGCAGATTTCCATAAGAACACAGCTGGAGAATGTGAGGGACAGCCGATTGGTAGTTATAAGGAGGGCGATGGAGCATGTCCATCAGCAAAGCAGAACCGAGGTAGAGAACGAATAAAAGGGGTACCCATACCAGTGAGGGCAGACTCATAAAGAGCACCCTGAGGTGACACCACAGGACAGGTGATGGTAGTAGCATCCTTCTTCTGGGTCTCAAATCAATGTAAGCAGGCAACAGTCAGAATGTAGTGAAGACAAGCTGGTATGCTGCTTTAGTGTCAGGTTACAGGCAACAACTAAGGACTGAGGTGTGAGAAGAGTCTATACAATTCAACTGGAAATTCAGCCCCTAGGAAGCCCCACCTGAGGTCAGTAAACAGCTACGACCATGATGTGATCCTGTTTGGAATTTACAATTGAGGTGAGGTTACATCAATTTGTACATTATGAAATTTCATGCTGCCATTTAAAAAGCATGCTTTTTAAAAACTGTGTCTGACATTTACAATTTTTATTTTTTTATTTATGATACAGCTAGCGTGTAGAAATCAGACAACTTTTAGACACTCTCTCCCTTTACTGCTGGACCCTTTCACCACAGGATCTGAGATCTGGGAACTGAACTTGGGTCATCAGGTTTGCAGAGTAAGTGCTTTTCCCCATTGCACCATCTCATCAGCACCTTGTCTATCTATCTATCATCTATCTGTCCATCTGTCTGTCTAACTATCTATCATCTATCTATCTATCTATCTATCTATCTATCTATCTATCTATCGTCTGTCTGTGTGTCTATCTACCTACCATCTATCTTTAAGACAGAATCTTACATTGTTCAGGCTGGCCTAGAGTTTGTCATGTACTTGGATGACCTCAGACCTGTCTCTTTCTGCTGACCAGCCCTAAAAAGCATGTGTTTTTACCTTTTATTTTGAGTAAGCAAGGCTAACCTTGAACTCAAAATTCTCCTGCCACAGCCTCCCAAGTGCTGGGATTACAGATGTGTTGCTCTACCATACAAGCTGCATTTTTTTTTTACAAATTTGTTATTATATTAATTGTTCATAAAATAAAAATATAGCTGGGTGGTGGTAGTGCACACCTTTAATCCCAGCACTCAGGAGGCAAAGGCAGACAGATCTCTGTGAGTTCAAGGACAGCCTGGTCTACAGAGTGAGTTTCAGGACAGCCAGAGTTACAACAGAGAAACCCTGTCTCGAAAAACCAAAGTAAATAAATAAATAAAGAAAGAATAAAATGAAGATATAAAATAAGCAAGCTGCACATGGTGGCACACACTCAAAATCCCATCACTTGGGAGGTGGAGGCCAGAAGATCAGAGGTCACCCTTAACTTTACATTTAGTATTATTTAATTTTTATTAAGGTGTATGGATGTTTTGCCTGCATATATGTCTGTGTGCCATGCAAGTGCCTAAAAAGGGTACCAGATCACCTCCCCCACACCAGACTGGAGTTAGAGGGTTGTGAGCAACCGTGTGGGTGCTGGGACTTGAACCCAGGTCCTCTAGAAAGGCAACTGTGCTCTTAATTGGTAAGCTGTCTCTCAGCCCCTCCTGGTTTTTTGTTGTTGTTTTATTTCTAATGAGTACCTATAGGACTCACATAAAAAGGAAGTTTCTCATCCCCAAGTGAAAAAACAGAACAGATGCCATTAAAAATGATGAGGACCAAGGACAATGCACTAATAAGAGGTGCTAAACTCCCAGATAGTGAAATGCACAATGATGCTAAAATCCAAAAGCACTATCCAAGCTGGCCACGATGGCAGATCGTTAATCTCTGTGAGTTCGGGGCCAGTCTGTTCTACATAGCAAGTTCCAGGCCAGCCAGGACTACATAGCGTGGAGAGCAGAGGAAGCCCTGAGTGAAAGGTGGAGTGAAAGTGTGCCCTTGACATGAGCATGTGAAGGACCCTGGATGCCTCAGACCCATGGGGATGGCAAAGCCTTCCTAGGCTCCAAGGGCGAATGTGGACAGCGTGTGCAGAAGACTGGTCCCCACAGAGCCCTCTCCTACTGGGATTCACTAAACCCGCACCCTTGTTCAGCCACATATAATAACCCCGCCTCCTGGTTCAGCTGTACGCAGTAAATCCACCTCTCAGTTCAACTGAATATAATAAACACGCTGAACTGGGGCGGGAGGCGGAAGTCTTCATCAGGGAGCGCAGCCCACCCAATCCCAGCGTTTTTTAAGTGTGTGTCCGAGTCTCTGTGTGTCTGTTGTTTCTTCCAGTTTTCCTTTATTCCCTCACCTCCTTAGTTAGGCAACTCCCTTTTCCTCTGTAGTGCCAGAGATGGAACCCCGGGGCTCAGACGCACTGGTCAAGCTTTCTGCCACTCAGGCACCCCTGAGCTACTCTAACAACCAGAAAAATACCTTTTAAAAGAATTCTGGTTGGTTTTCTCGAGACAGAGTTTCTCTGTGTAGCCCTGGCTGTTCTGTTCACTTTGTAAACCAGGCTGGCCTCCACCTCAAAGTCCCACCTGCCTCTCTCCTAAGTGCTGGGTTAAAGGCATGTGCCACCACATCTGGCTTCAGAAAAACACTTTTTAAAACAGACACTTGTCTACAGTCCCAGAACCCAGAGGCTGAGGCAGGAGAATTGCCACAAGCTCAAAGCCAGCCTGGGCTACAGTAAGAGTCCATCTCAAGCTCCTTCCTCCCTCAAAAAAAGTTTTAAGAAAGAGGGGGCTGGAGAGACGGCTCAGGGTTCAGAGCACTGGTTGTTCTTGCAGAGGATCCAGGTTTAGTTCCCAGCACCCACATGACAACTCACAATTATCTGTGATTCAAGTTCCAGGGGTATCTGACATCTTCACCTGTCCTCTGTGGGTACCAGGTGCAGCACATATGGTACATATGCATGTAGGCAGGCAGAACACTAATACATATAAAATGAAAAAATAAATAAATAAATGTCAAAAGATTGTTTTTAAGTTTTAAGAAATAAGAAGATAGATGGATAAATAGATGACAGACAGACAGACAGAGTAAGCAGACGAGACTCTACACGTGGCACCCTCCTAGAATCACAGAACATAGGCAAATCCTTGGCCCTGCAGAGTTAGCCAAGGGTGCCTGAGGCAGGCTTAGCCTAATGAACTCTCTTCTGTTCTCTAAGAGACTCCACCCCAAAATGACAAAAAGCAGCTGGAGAGAAATACCCCTAAATCACATTCACGACACAGCAGCCTTAGGTCCATGCCTTGGCATCCAGTGGTCCCCTGCTGCCCTTCCGCTGAGCACGGGGCACTTTGCAAGGAAAAACAGATCTCTAAAGTCAAGGATGGGAACACGGGGCTGAGGAAGGCAGTTCAGGACAAGGCAAAAAGGGAAGAAGTGACACCTGGAGAGTCTTAAAGCCAGAACAGGGAGCCTGAAGGTCTGGGGCAAGTGAGGGGCAGCAGTGGCAGAAGTACTGTATTTGTATTCGGAGTGCACAAGGAATAACCCCCCTCCATGCTTACACCCTTCCCATAATTCATCGTCAATAACTGAATCCAGCTTCCAGAGCTTGGAGCACACGTCCCAGCTGGAGGACGGCAGTCATCTTTGATCAGGGAGGCTCAGAGTTAGAGCATTCTAGGAGAGAAGGCAGGAAGGCAGGTCCCCAGCCTGCTGCAAGAGGAGCCATTGAGCAAGAGGCAAGCGTTCTGCTGGACCCAGAGCTATCCCTTGCTAATCCAAGCCACAGGGTACCAGGCTAATGTGGCACCAGACTAGAATGGCAAGCAGATCATGCATGGGGGTTTCCGAGGGCTGAGTCTAGAGAAGATGGAGACTAGAGACAATGTCTGTTCTATGGCTAGAAGGAATCTACCTGCAAAAATAACGTCTGTGGCAGCAGGGTGGCCTGGGTGAGGGTGGAACCTGCTGAGCCAGGGCCAGAGTACACACTGAGCAATGGCACCTGGAACAAGATAACAGCATAGAAGAAGGATCCAAGAAGAGGGCTGTTTCCCCCCATTTTTTCTGACACCTTATTTGTATAAACAGAAAAGAGATGTCTTTTGAGAGACCACCTCCTTTTCAACCCATAAACCCACAGCTTCTCCATAAACCGCAGGGGCTGTTTTTACTATTCCAGAAGCTTCTGACAGGATGCTCCTCTTCGGTGCCTACTTTCAAGCAGTGCACCTGCCGTTCCCCTACCTTTACTCCTCTTGTTCCTCAGCCTCCCTCCTGATTTTTATACCACTGCAGGCCTTTGTGTCATTGTTGCAAGGACAGGTTAGCAGCTGTCCCCATCTGAAGGTGAGTCAGTATTCAAAAATGGGCTTGTGGGCTGTAAAGAAAAACCACACACGAAGGCAGAAAATATCAAAAACACAGCCCCAGCTCCGAGACAGAAGCCGAGCAAGGGAAGCCTATACTATGATATCCAGTCACTGGGAGGAAAATAACCCAGCCAAGCCCCAGTCCAACTTGTAGAGTTGGGTCTCTCCCAGTGGACCACCGGCAACTGCCACAGACTCTCCAGAGGTGCCTGTGTCCTGGCAAGACACAAAAAGTCAGGCTTGGCCAACACAGGAGTACCTGGCCTCTCCCAGGAAAATAAACTAAGGAGGCTGAGGCATGCCTTCTGCCTACACACGAACAGGCTCAGGCTCACCAGGGCACCCCTGCAGCCAGAGCACTTTGCCGGAGAGGAACACAATTCAAGAGTCCTTGCCAAGTCAGGCTGGCATGTGAGTAATTATATTAATGAATCTCTGAGTTATAAAATCTAATATTAGCTGGTGGCTTTGGTACCATCACCCTCGGTTACTGTCCCACATGGCCACAAACACTTCTGGGCAGCGCATGGCTGAACAGACCGAGTATGCAGGAACACATGCAAGCCGAGAGAGCAGCAAATGTGTGTGCGGTGTTTAATTTAAAAGAAATTCATGTCTTTGAAACTATGCCCAGAGATCTGTGTGCGAGGCCTACTTTATAAGCCACGATACCATAAATAAGTGAGAGGAATCTGGCCCATCCTCAGGGCAGGGGCCGCTCCCTTGGCCCTATCTCTCAGGCTGGCAATATACTGAGGATTACTTCCCTGAGGAGCATGGGCTCCCCACAAGTTCCCTTTGGCCCTGCAGACTGCCTCACCACGAATGCTCATTAGCTCTCTCCACCCCGTGCTGTACAAGCCTGGCGATCTGCGTGGATCCCCAGAACCTGACCTCCACAGATCCAAACTCCGAAGTCAGGTCTCACACACACACAGGGTTCAGCTGGCCATCCAGCAGGTCTCCCACTCTGAGGACTAGACCACTGTCACACCACCATCCTGGCCATTATCTGTGGTTCCTGCTAGGACCAGCGGAAACCACAATTGGCTTGTGCTATGCATGTGGTCAGAGGCAGAGGGCGCCAAGTCACCTGCAGCCAGGTAGTGAGTGCCGACACTAGAGGCAGGTGAAGGAGGGAGTGTTTGCCATGCACTTGTGGTTGCACTTCGCGCGTACAAATGATATCACGTATCTTAGAACCAGGTGTCTGTAAACCTCACATGCCACGGTAGGGCTAGGCTCCCTTATCCTGTCAGTTCATCTGTTCCACCAGCTGAAGCCTCTTTGGGGGCACTGCCCAGTCTTGGTCATGGGGTCTGGAAAGCTGGCTTTCATAGAAATGAGTCGTCCTTACCCTGAGAATTGCATACTGGGGGTGGGGCTCATGCCTCCTCCTACCCCCACCACAAGTAACCAAAGAATTGGAAGCAACTTTAAGAAAGTCACAGGCGGCTTGAGTAGCCCTATCACCAGCAAAGGGACGTCCTGGAGAGAGCACATAGGAAGGCCTGCAAAAGCCCCCCTCGCTAAGGCAGGGCTGCTCGGTCTCCCAACTGGTGACACATGTGGCCACTGATTCTTTGTTCTTGAGGGACTGTCCTGTGCACTAGACTCTCCCCAGTGTGGGACAAACAACAGTATGTATGTGGCTGGCTAAATGAGTGAGCAGATGCTGTATGAGCCTGACGATCTGTGTGGATTCCCAGAACCTGACCTCCACAGACGTGTGGGCATACATGCACACACTGCACGTCACATTCGCACATAATAATAATAATTTAAAAATGTATCTACCGGCTGGGTGTGGTGGTGTACAGCTTTAATCCCAGCACTTGGAAAGCAGAGGCAGAGGCAGACAGATCTCTCTAAGTTCAAGGCCAGCCTGATCTACATAAAGTTTTAGGACACCCAGGGCCACATAGTAAGACCCTGCCACAAAAATAAATAAATAAATAAGAAAGATGTCCCTAATGGGCAGAATAACCCAGTGCTCAAACCACCTGGTTCCCAGGGACTGAGGAATTTCCTGGGGCAGCACTACAACCAGGGAACTCGGGGAAAAGGTACACACGTTTGCCACACACACCGCCCCAAACTAGCTTCACTACTCCACCACCAACAACACGAACCTACTTGATATAGGAACACAGGACAGTCGTTCTATGAGGAACTGTGTCTCCTCCATCTATACTCCATCTCATGGCTCCTGGGGTCAGGACACTGTCCTGTCTCCTCTTCCCCTGGTGCCATCTCCCCACCACTGCAACAAGGCTCTCAGGTCTATGTGGAATGGCTCACATGCTTCTTCTATTGCTCAGGCTAATACTGACCCAGAATCTCAGCTAGGGAAGTGGCATGAGCCTGGGCCTGTCCGTGGTCAACTCCCATTCAGCAAGTGTCCCCCAAACCATGGAAAGAAACAGATATAGAAGAATCCACTCGGCTCCTCTTGTCTCTCTGAAATGAGACTAAGGCTGACATGCTTGCTGCCCACACAGGAGGAGCCCCTAGACTCTCCGAAGGGCAGATGAGAGGATATAGAGCCTGCTTCTGTCACCAGATGGGTGGGACACCCACCCAGGGATCCCTACCCTGGTCAGTGACAGGCTCAGCCCTCACCCCCATCTAAACACTCTACCCATCTGCCACCTCCCTTTAAAGGCCTCGCCTCACTTGGTCCCCTGGGGAGCGGTCTTGTTACTAAGGAAACAATGATGTCATGTGGCTAGTGGGGATCAGGTCCCTCCTACCACCCCCTAACTAGGTACCATGGCTGCTGACGTCACTGCTCAGAAATTTATAGCCCAGAGCGGGTATTTATAATATGGCTCTGGTGTGGCCACATATTCAGTGTGGAGCTGGTGGCTATTTATAGCCAAAGGATACACACTTATTATACCCCCTGTCTGTATTCTGGGCCACCTGTTATATAACTGACATTATGCAATAATGCCCATTATATAATAATTATGCACTAATGGGGATATAATCTACAGGCATAATAAGGACACACTCCCCAAGGGCTGCACTGGGCCAGCCGGCCTCCTGCAAGTTGCCTCTGGGGAATCTCCTGATCTTTTCCTGAGGCTCCGCCCAGTCCAAGAGAGTCATCAGGTGTCACCCTACTCCTGCCTGTCTCTCAGTCTCTCAGCAAGGGGCCTTCTTCCCTAGACTGGCACACCCAACTGCAAAACCTTCTCTGGATTTCTTCCTAAGCCTTTTGGGTTTTGATTTTTCCCATCCCCACTCCTGGCTTCTAGAGCACCTCTCTCTCTCCGCCCTCCTTTAAGCTTGAAACATCAATATGAAGGAATAAACTCTAGTAGTAACTGACATCTCCGTGGCTTCCAACCCTTGTAAGGCAGAGAGCCTCAAAGCCAGGCTCGTTGGTGAGGGTTCTATCCCATACTAGTGTCCTTACCCTCTAGGAAAATCTTGTGAAGCCAGATGTGGATGTCTGGGTCCAGCCAGACAGGCCACTCCATCTCCTCCCTCAGTCCCTTCAGACAGGTAGAAGAGGCTGCTTTCCTGACTTACATGGTAATTGGGGCTATACTGGCTTAAGAACACACACACACAGCAGGATCTGGGCCACCCAGACACCAATACATGCTCTGCTGGTCATCTTTCCCCCAGGAAGGACAAATGAAACTGCCACCTGGGGGAGGGGAGGGGAGAGGAACACTGGGTCTGCACCTGTGACAAAGGGACACAGGAAAAGAGGTGGGGAGTGGGAAGAGTTAAGGCCACGGTGGCACCAACAGAGCCGATTCAATTAGCCCAAATATACCATCTGTTCTTAAAACAGATAGCTCTATATTTAAAGGTTACTTGATATATGAATTGAGTTAAACACACACACACACACACACACACACACACACACTGCCATGGATCTGTGAAGTGAGGTTCCTTGCAGGCATGAGGTGGTAGTCTGAGAAGGCTTCCTCTACGCTTCTCTATTGTTCAAATTTTCAGAGTGTATTTTTCTCTGTAATAAAAAAAAAAAAATCAAATACTCAATTTAAAAAAAAAGGCTAACAAGACCCTGCCATGACAATTCTGGTCTGAATTCCACACTGCATGGCTACTTGCTGCTGCTCTCAGGGTCTTGGATGGTCCTGGAAGGGTCACTGGCTTACGGCACACAGGCCTGGCAATCACCAGAGCAGCAGTCCTGGCACACAGAGGGACTATGAACAAGAAATCAAGATGGCACCCAAAGCCAAGAACCTGAGGCAGGGTTGCAGTTCCCTCGAGAGGAGAACACAGGCGGATCCTGCACCCCAGTGGCACTTCAGCTGGAGGGTCTACTGTTCAGATATCTGGGAAGAGCACAGGGAAAGAGTCAGGGCTCAGGCGTTCAATCTCCATAAAGCAAAGGTAAATGAGGCCCCAAACTTGAGAGGCCATAGCT
Source organism: Cricetomys ansorgei (assembly GCA_026225945.1). Classification (NCBI taxonomy): domain Eukaryota; kingdom Metazoa; phylum Chordata; class Mammalia; order Rodentia; family Nesomyidae; genus Cricetomys; species Cricetomys ansorgei. The sequence continues at coordinate 16,273,576 of JAMJFZ010003163.1, forward strand.
AAATACAGGTGGTGTTCTATTTGAACCCCATTTCTTCCAGGACAGAGGCCCTCAGCTAGGGGTGATCCTGTCCCCAGAAAACACTAGAACATATCTGGACACATTTTGGTTGTCACACTTGGATGAGGGAGGGAGGCACAACAAGCAGCTGGTGGGGGTGGAGTTCAAGGCCAGGGATGCCGCTAAGCACCTGATGGTGCCCAGCATTGTTCCCATGGCACTGAATGATCTAGCTAGAATGTTAACTGCCATGTCAAGGGAAGCCCAGCAGGAGGGGAGATGATAGGAGTGGTAGAGGTCAGAGGTCAGGCTTGTCTTAGCCTCAAAAGCAAGAGGAAATTTTTGAGCCATGTGCCAGCTTCTCACATAACCCAGGCCTTGGCGTGTTAGGAGAGATTATATACACACAGCCCCAGACTTTCCAAATGTTAAGAGAGCTGTGAGGGGTGATGACTGGGTTAGTGGCAAAGCACATACCTAACATAGGTTCCAGACCCAGCACCACGTAAAGGATCATAAAAGGTAACGAATTGCTGACTATCATAAAACTTCCAGCAATCATCTGGTTAATTAGGATAATTACTTTTTTTTTTTTTATTTCAAACTGTGACCTCAAGCAGACTCCCAGGAAAAGGGTGTGGCGGGGAAGGGCTGTGGCTCCCAAATCCTGCTTGCCTAGCTCTACACCTGACCTCTACTACCCAGGTCCAGTGAGTGATCTTTCCTGAGCCCCACAGAGATGTGAGAAGCTGTCCCTGGCTGCTGCAGAAGGGAAGAGTCCAGATAGCCTGGGCCCTAGGCCCTGTCTATAGATCAGAAGCAGAGAGCTTTTCCAGAAAGGATAGGGAAAGAGAGAGAAAAAGTGGCCAAGGGGTCAGCTCTGTGTCTTCCCCACAGGCTTAGCAGCTGGGGGAGCCCTTGAGCTGAGCTATAAGCGGGGATCTGACCCTTTCTAGACAGCAGCAGGTACTACAGGGCTGGAACTGACTCCCGTGGGGATGCAGGGGGCTAAGAGGCTTTCTCCTCTCGGATGCTACCATGATGAAGTTCAAGGAGCTTGGAGGCCCTCAGGCCAAGGTGACCTGGAACTTCTTCTGCCAGAAAGTCATAGTGTGACCTGAGTCCTTTGACATCTCTTTTAGTTTCCTCTCTACCGGAATAAAATGACACCTATCCTGCCTGTATCAGTCAACCTTTGAAAGGAGGAAGTCAGCCCTCCAGCAGGCTGAATGGCTCAGTCAGCTGACAGAATGAGCTAACTCCTCCCTGTCTTTCAAGTGCCTGTAAGGTGTAGAGCATCGAGGTCACCTCTCTCCAGTCCCTGAGTCTAAGGCTGGCCTGCAGATTGTTCTCTCTCTGCCACTAGAACAGCATACACACACCTAGTCAGGAGCATGGATTTAGAACAGGTCACTGGGAGAATCTGGAGAAGATCATAGGGAGTGCTGAGCCCTATGCTAACACCACTCTGGATCTTCAGTAGAAAACTGGAATTAAAAGAGAGGACAATCCCCTTCCTCCATCATCAGAGGATTAAAAGTCTCTGGGAGACTAGGTGGACAAGTACCCTTAAGTTACTGGGTATCCCCAAATACCAACAAAAGGAGGCCTAACTCTAGGGTGGCCGCATGCTGAGCCATCACTAATGGCTTCAAAAATGAAAAATGGGCCAAATATCTCCTCCTGCGGGGCCATGGCAGTCACCTGGGAAACAGGCATACAAAGGGCAACCTCCAACATACATATTTTTCAAATCACCAGGGGGGCCAGAAAATCAGGTGTTAGGATCTTCAGAGATAAAATAAGGGACCCAGGCATCCTTGGAGGGAGGAGGGGAAAGCCTAATCCAGCCCAACTTCCCCAGCCCAGCCCCTCTGCCTTCTGGGACCCTGTTCTAATGCCAACAGCCCTTCGGCGCAAACATGCTTAAAATGGCGACAGCGGCCTGTAGGGCCGGGCGTTTGTCGTGCTGTTTTCCGCGGTGCCCTCAGTGCCAAGAAAAACCTATCATCAGAAATGCCATCAGCTATATTTATCTATCTCTCAGCCCCCCAGCCTCCTCCTCCCGTCTGCCAAGCAGGCCCTGCGCAGCACGCCCCCCCCTCACCCAGTGGGCACACGTCCCTGTTGCTGATGACTGTGACCACCTGCCCAAGCCCAAGTCTCCACCACTCCCTTCCAGGACCCGGACAGTATGCAAAGGCCATTCTCCCTGGTGTGCAGGGGTACACCCGCACGAGTTTCAGGCATAGGCTTGGCAGGGGCTGGCCTGAGTGTCTCTTGTCTGCATATGTGGACCATTTCCTTTCAGCCTCAACTCTATGCTTATAGGGACCTCGGCAGAGCCATTGTGCCCTCAGCCCTACGCAAGTGGCATGCCTGGCCTCTAGAAACCATTCCCAGAAAGATGTGCAGACCTGCATCCCTCACTCCATTCTCTGGCATGGAGCAGGAAAGTCTCTGTCTGTATCTGGAGACATCAAAAACCCCTAAGTGAGAAATTTGTATTTTAGAGGACTCCCACTCTCAGTCCAAGGAACCAAGAAGAAAGCGGCGGAATCTGGGACCAAAAAGGAAAAATGACAAAGTCAAGATTTACAAGCACTCAAGTCCTCTGGGGACACAGGAACAGAGGCAGGTCATCTGCTGTCAGGCACTTGGGATCTTTCGCTGCTCAAGACACAGGCTTTAACATGAGTCTTCCCACCCTTGGGCCTAGCCCCCAAGAAGAGCCTACCAACCCCGCATAGCAGGGTGAACACACCCCGAACCCTACACCTTCTCCCATGGCTTTGGGCACCCTCTGCCCAGTCAACCAAGCCCCCAACTCAGACAGGAGTTCCAGGCAGCCAGCTCCAAGAATGAAACAACCCAAATAAAAAATTTAAAACCCAGAAGCTCTTTCTCTCCTGCCCCCTCCCCCTCTACTGGCAAATGAAAACAAACAAGAAATCAAAGAGGCCTTTTGTGCAAGCCCTGCACTGACACGGCTGGAGCCTTTGAAAAGACGTCTGAATTGGACAGTGAAGGATAAAATAACCTAAGCGTGGCAGCTCCTAGGGGAGGGGGACAGAAAGGGTTGGGGAGGCAGCCACCTTCTCCAGGCAAAAAGTGGGGACACCTGCTGCCACAGGATACTGTAGCAGAGATAGAACCTGGCATGGATCTCATTCCGGTCTGCACCCCAACTTTGCAAGCAAGTCCCTGACTCCCCTTCGTGGCCACCACGAACTGAGCTGCCCCTGAGGAAGTCCCGAGGGCCTTGCCTCTCTCCAGCCAAGAATTACTTCTGGTTCATGCCTACGGGGTGTACTGGATAGAGCTTTCTAGAAGTCATCACCTGGCCTTTGCCTCTTAGGCACATAAAGGATTTCCTTCTTCTCAGAGATCTGGGAGTCCCAAGACCAGGTCCTTGCTCACCATACGCTAAGTGTGCACTTCACGAAGGACATTCTTCCATCCTTTGGCAGCGTCAAAAAGTAAAACAATTCCTAGGCAAGTGGTGGCTAGCCCCCAGCACTCCTGCCTGTTTCCTCTGGGCTGATGGTGGAGTACAGCTGGTCCTCATACCCATAATTACGGACTGGACCATCCGGCCAACTTTGGCTCCACTCATGGTCTGACCTCTGTAGCCTAAGCTCAGACAAGGACGGTTCATTCTGTCCTTCATGTTACAGCTCCAGCTTAGCCAGCATAGCAAGTCTCTACCAAGACCCCTGCGAACTGTAAGCAGTAGGATTGCTGCCAGGCTGGGCAGACAGCCCTGTAGACAGAAAAGGCATGAGCAGGTGGTCAAGGGGCTCCTTAAATAACCCCAAGCCTGAAGAGGGGTCAGAAGGGTCTAGCCACAGCCAGGGACCCCGATGATCAACAGTAAAAGATCTGTGTGGGTTGACTGGGCCTGTGTTCACTAGATCATGGTGCTTGGGTCCTGCATTGGTTTAATGCCTCTGTTGCTATCACGTTGCAATGCCTAACACCCGTGGACAGGAGCCTTGCACTGTTGTTTTGCTCTGGGACTTGTGAATTGTGTAGCTGGATGGCCCTGAAGATGGCAATATGGCGAGCACGCTAGGGCTCCAGAGGGTTGGAGGAGGACACTGGAGGGCTGGAGGGAGGGAGGGGAGTGCGGGGGCTTTACTCAGGTGGAAGTTGCCACAGTACAGAACCTGCTTCCTGGACAATCCCAGGACAACAGGTGGAGGAGACAGGGAGGCATGCTGAGCTCGGTAACTCACAACAATGGTCACTGTGGCACTGCCGTCCACGGATGGCCTATGTATAAGTTGGCTCAAGCCTGTGATCACGTACCTTGAGCCAGAGGAAAGCAACTTACAATCCCCAAAGCCATGGTGGCATTGCTTATAGAAAAGTCTCAAGAGGACTAGACATTGCACTACAAAATAACCCATAGATCTTGCTAATGTCACTAATTATGTTCTTAGACCCCGTGGTCTCTGCCTGATACCATATGGCACTTCCTCAAAGTCACAGACAAGTGGGGTGACACAGGGTCCATGTCCACGATGGATCTCAAAAGGGAGCTGTGCTTTGGCAGTCTTTCCCACGTACATTAGACTCACCAGAAGGATTGGGAGCCCAGAAAAGGCTCAGGGGTTAACACTGGCACTCGGCAGACAGGAACAAGCAGTAGCTGCCACCAGTGAGGGACACAGTTGAGGAGTCCTTGCTCAGACCTCGAAGCCAGCACTAACTGCTAAGGCCAAGTCCTGGAAGGAGCAGAATCAAACCAGAAGTACATATCATACTTGAAAAAGTTCATTAGGCAAAGCCTGAGTTAATAGCCAATCTCCTATGACAAATAAGGCTAGGCCTGCCTACCCCAGGGCCTGGTGACACACCAAACCACAAGGCGCAGTCTGTAGAAGTCCCACAGAAAACCACACAGGAGGAATGGCCCAGTTCCCTCAACAAAAACTGCCAGAAAAGTCGTAAAGTCCAGGAGGAGGGCAGGGACGACCCGTCGATGGCCGCCACTACCAGACAGAGACAGGCCAACCGGGGTGGTGCACGGACGTCTTTTTTGGCTTCTGACTTAGATGAACTATTAACAAGAGCAAGCTGATAATTAGGGGAGAGGGCCTATCAGCTAGTTTCTCATGATACAAGAGACTTCCGAGTTGTGCTCAATAGAGCACACCTTTAATCCCAGCACTGGGAGGCAGAGGCAGGTGGATCTCTGTGAGTTCAAGGACAGCCTGGTCTCCATAGTGAGTTCCGTCACAGCCAGAGTTACATAGTGAGCCACTGTCTCAGAAAAATAATAAAAAAGGAGAGAGAATGCTGATTTCCTTTTTTAATCTCAAATGTTACAGTAGCAATTGGCTCAGCTTTCCAAGAGATGTTCGCAGATGTTCATGAGAACATGCTATAATGCCCAGTACGGTTGGGCAATGATTTGAGCCTAGCCTGAGTCAAAGACTGTGGTCCTGTGATGGGTGCAGGAGGAGGTGCCTACCGACAGGTAAAGGATTTTTATAGCTTTGAGCTTAGCTTTCTTTGCTAGGGCTGACACCAAGGTTGGAGGATTGACCATGGTGCCCGTTCACTTTCAGACCACTCGTGGGTTTTGGAGACAGGTGACATGGCGGCTGAGCCTACTTGGCTACATCTCCCCACACTGCAGAGCCCTCCTCCCCTGGGGACCCTTGCTGCCCCTCCTACACCACCTGCTCTGGGACACCCTTTCTGGATAAAAAGATGTCCCGAGGAAATGGACACTCTCCATGACTGATGCGGCCGGGCCTCCGCTTCCCCTGCTGATGTGCACACCACAGTGACACTCCTTCACAGTAGGTAGGTGGCTTGTGGCAGCCTTTCAGACCCCAGCACTAGAAGTCACCCACACGTGTCCTCTGTTTCCTATCACTGTGTCATTGCTTGAATCTTCTCGGGGCTCAAGGGCCTGCGAGGGCCCGGGTGACAATGGTACACCTCCTGTCTTCTAAACCTCTGTCATAAGAACCGGCACCACCAGCTCAGCCCCACCCGGCTCTTCAACCCAGCTTTCATTTTTAAAGATTTATTTACTTTTCTGTGTATGAGTGTCTTGCCTGCATGTGTGTCTATGCACCACGTGCCTGCAGAAGTCAGAAGAGGGAGTCAGATCCTCTGGAACATGTTGCGCTGTGGGTGCTAAGAACAGAACACAGGTCCTCTGGAAGAACAACAAGTATTCTTAAACACTGGGCCATCTCTGCAGCTCTCAACCCCGGCCCTGGTCTCTTATACTGTGGCTCAGCTGGGTATAGGGGGAGGGAAAGTGATGGAGAAGGTAATGTCACAGAATCAACACCAGTCACAGGATATTTTCTACCACACCGTAGCAGCTCAGAGAGAAACAAGCAATAAGGCCCTGGCCTTACCAACACCAAATTTCCTCCAGAAAGGTGCCCTGAAGTTCTAGCCATTCCAGAAAGAAATCCCGAACATTCATAGTTACTATCTAAAGTCTGAGCCTGAATTACAACGAATGTCTTTAGTTACATACTCGGTATTTGCTAAGGAGACTCAGGCTCAGCCTGGCCAGAAGTGGCCTTGGCAACATGCAGCATACTATGAATTCACTCATATTCCTGGGAGAATGATCTCATTAGCTGGGGATAGAAAGCCTCGTTCCTTCCCTTTCCCCTTCTACCTTCCAGATCAGTACAGAAGAGAAGGAGCTGGCGGGGAAACAGTTTCCTTCCTCATGCATACCTCCCCATCTCAGCCGCATACTGGCAGTAGTCAAGAATGTGGCAGAGGGCTAACTGGTCCTGACTTTGATTCTAGCACTTAGATGCAGAGACAGGCAGATCTCTAATGCGTTTAAGCCCAGCCTGTGCTACGTACCAAATTCTAAGCCAGCCAGAGCTACATAGTGAGACCTTGTTGAAAATAAATGTAAAATAGCCTAAAATAAAAGAGGTCAGGGAAACAGCTCAACCATCAGAGTCTAAACAGCAATAGAAGAGGGGAGAAGCAGAGGAGAAGCAGGGGAAAAGCAGGGGAGAAGCAAGGGTCTAGGAGGAAGGTGGGTGTTGATTTTCCCAGATGTTCTTGGGTTCCTGGCTCCCTGAGTGAAGGAGCTATCTGAGAGCTACACTGACAGGCTCCTGTCCCACGCAGCCCCCCAAAGCCAACAGGCTCTCATCCTCTATAACCCGGCAGACAGAAAATGAGGGATAACTTTTCTCCCTTAGTTTTCTTTCCCAAAAAGAAAAAAGAAAAGAGAAAACCCAAGATGCAGGGAGAGGGAAGGACATGAAACTGGCCTTTCTGAGCAAGGGGTCACTTAAGGCCATGTGTAGGCCTAGAAAGATCCACAGAGCGTGAGGGCCCACGGCAGCGTCCCCTCTCTCCAACTGGTCACCGAGGCCACCTCTCAGACAGGAGGGAAGGGCAAGGACAGAGACCTTAAATGTCACTTCTCTTCACTCCAACATACACTCCACACTTGTTCTCTGCAAGAAAGACTGAACCCCTGGGAGCATCGCCTCAACTGTACGCCTGGACCCATCGCACCACTTCCTCTTGACTTTCCCAACAGGCAAGGAGGTGACCGCAGTGGCATGAACTGCCTTTCTTTTTTATGAATGAATGCGAAGGAAGACACGGAGGCACTGTCACAGGAAAGGCAGGTTTTCAGTTTCCAGAGCTTAAGTAAAGCCACATTCTCTCACATTCGCACAAAAAAAGAAGGGAAATGGGGGGGGGTTGGAATATTGGAGAGGAAAACACACACACACACACACACACACACACACACACATACAGGGAGAGAGAGAGGAGAGAGAGAGAGAGAGAGAGGGAAGAGGTTTGGTAGCCTCTCATTACAAGTTGGTTGGGCACAATGTAAACACACTTCTGCCTTGCTTAATCACAGAGTACCGGCCCGTTTAGGTTTCAAAGGCGGCAGTAAATTGGGCGTAGCTGAGTGGAGGCTAAAAATTAACCAGCCATCTCTGTTTCAATTTGTAAGAAAACAAAAGTGGAAAGAAATTATGAAAATAGAAAGGAAAATGGGTAGGCAGGCAAGGCCAGAGCACGGAACTAGCCCAGGCCAGACACCACAGGGCAATGCTGGAGGAGCGAAGGCGACTAGGAAACACATAAGGCACAAAAGAGAAAGGTTTTTGCAGGTTTTGTTTGTTTAAGACTTCTATAGCAAGCTGTTCCCTGGCAGGCCTGCTCCCCACAAAGCAGCAGAGGGGCCAAGGGCCACTGGCACCACGGAGCAAGCGGGAGCTCAAGAATCTCACAAATCTCACTGTGCTCTTTCCCTACAAAAAAACCAATCCAGCCACAACGGCTCTACCTGGGCTTTTGGAAGGACTCCAGAATCAGCCCCTCTGCCTGCTCTCCCCTGGCCAGTTCATCAGTCTTATATGAGAGATTCCAGAAGCCCCTCTCTCCCGGACTTGCTGCCAGCCAGCGCCCGCTTCTACCAAATCCAGCTTTTCCTGGGATGAGGCGAACTACACAGTAGCCTGCACCTTCTCCCTGGCCCCTAACACATCGGTCTCGTTTTCTATACCAGCAACAGTCAGTGTTGATGTTTGTCACCATTTGTCTCAAACTCTCGACATTACGGTTCATTATGAGACATCTTGGCCCTGGCCTAAAACCTACAGCATCTTTACTATAGGAAAGATGATGGAGATGCCCAGATCGGGTACCCTAGCAAAGTGGGGAGAGGGGAAAGAGGAAAAGGGTGGGGGCAAACAGAAAGAGGATGGTTAACTGAGAGGGGCACCACATGGGAAGCAGGGACAGGCTGCCAGTGTGGCCCATAAGTAGTACTGCTCAGAAATGGGAGGAACAATAAACAGAACAAACACCAGCATGTGAAACAGAATTGGGGAGGGGTGCCGAAAGCCACCTACCCGGAGTGTGGACAAAGTAAGCCAGATAAAGGTCCAGTTCTTTGATTGTGACTCCAATGTGATGTGGCTGCACGCACAGGCCGGGGTTCGAGCACTGGGGCGACTTGTAGAGCCGCTCCCCATCAGTACTTTCCAAGGGGATCCCCTTAAACAAAATCACCATGACCAGGTCCAGCCGCCACACCTTGTCAGCCTGGCGCAGGCAGTCAATCCGCCGGATCTTGCCCTTCTGGTCGGGGTTGGAGAGCACGCAGCAGGGGGGCTTCTTGCCCGTGATGGTCAGCACAAAGTCCTCGCGGAACTCGGGCCGGATGTCTTTGCGCAGCTTGGCCAACAGCCGGGATGCCCACTTCTGCTTGATCTCAGGCTTCTCGCCCAGCAGCTCGTCCTTCACTGCGCGCTCCTCGTCCTTTGACATCCGCTTCTCGTGCTTCTTGAAGTACTTGCGCTTCCGCGCCTGCAGGTTGAACCAGGTGTAGGAGAAGGCTCGGACGTGAGGCAGCAGCGCCTCGATGAACGGGTGGAACTCATCCTGCAGGCGGCAAGCCGGGAGCATGCGGGGCGAGGGAGGACGGGAGGAGGGGAAGACGGGATGAGGGGGAAAGAGAGAAGGAGAAACAGCGTTAGAAGGGGGCACCAGGAAAACCGCCTTCTCCTCCTTCTCCCTCCCCCCAGCAATTTTCTCTTGAGATTGTTCTACTGAAGTGTGGTTTGAAGCCACCGCCAGCTTCGCCAGCCACTTGCTCCCATCTCAGCCTCAGCCACCAAACAGAGGCACGGAGCCTGTCCACACACCTATTCTCTCTCTCTCTCTCTCTCTCTCTCTCTCCACACACACACTCACACACGTGCAGTGCACACAATGTTGCTGTACACACGCGCACGCACACACACACACACACACACACACACAAGGGCTTGCTGGCATCCACCCGCCCCCTCGGGTTCTGTCGCACCCATGACACCTCCATGTTCTACAGCAGCTGTGAACTAGGGTCAGCTGGTCCCAGCACAGTGTCCGGCTGCCTGAGGGTGCAGACCGAAGGGCATGCAAGAGCTGCCTTCTGTCCTCCTGTCGGACTGGCCAACGTTTGGCTGCCCCGGAGGAGACAGAAAACGCCATCCGAGATGGAGGAAGCGGCTTTAGGTCCCCTCTCACCAGGCTGTTTGCATTTTCTTGTTTCCAAATCCAGTTGGAACATCCACCCAGCCTTTTTAAAAAATCAGATCTAAACCCTAAATATGTGGTTTCAGCTTTGTTATCGGCACCGATACTAATGTTAATCACAGTAGTAATGAACAAAACACTTCATGTTAGCCCAAATAAGGTGGTTTTCTCAGCCACATCAGGGTTAAAAGCTACATGGGTCGTCTTGCGGCCCCTTCCCCATCTCCCACAACCCCTTCACCCTCAATCAGGTGACAGAGGGCTGGGCTCTCTCAGTTTTTTTTCCTTTTGTTTTGTTTTGGTTTTGGTTTTTGCTTGTTTGCTTGTTTGAAGTTTAAATAATAATGGATTTCTTTTTACAAAAATAAAGCTGGAAAAAATCAAATAATTACCATTGATCTGAAGCACCCGGCAAAGCCAACGCCTGATTCTGAGATTCTGGACTCAACAGAGTTATGAGTTAGGGGCGGTGGGACGAGGGAGGAGGAGGAGCAGGGGAGGAAGGTAAATGTTTTAAAGGGGGTTATTATTGGTGTTCTGGGGAATAGGGGCCGGGCTTGGGTGGATTCTTAAACCCTTCCCCCTCCACCCCCCACGCTCCATTGCACAGAGGGGGAAATTAATTTTTTTAAGGAGTAAAAAGAAAGAAAGGTCAGGGATGGCGAACAGAGAGGGAGCGAGGTGGCTTCTACACACACCAGGTAAACAAAAGCCAACAAATTGTTCAATTTCTTTCCCTGTGCATCCTCTTGCAGTTTAAAATAAAAGAGCAAAAAAAATGCAAAATTAAAGATCAAAATCAACCTCCTACCTCCCCCCCACACGCACACCCACAACACGTACCCTACCCCACCCCCCACCCCCGAAAAACAAAAACAAAAACCAGGAGGGAAAAAGCAGCAGCTGAAGAAAAGGCTTTCGGCTTTGGCAGCGGCACAAGGGTGTAAACTTCGAGCTGCTCCCTCCACCCGACCAGAGGAAGAGGGGGAGCTCGCAGATTCTCGGGGAAGAGGACGAGTTCTGACCGGCTGCAGACCGTTGCTGGCAGACGCAGCAAAAGGGAGAGAGGGAGCCAGGGAGGGAGGGAAGGAAGAGGGGGAGGGAGAGAGCGAGGATCTCTGGAAGACTGGATGGGATGGGGTGTGCGATGGTGCGCATGTGAATGTGCGCGCGGGAGAGAGAGGGTGTGTGTGCACCAGCACCACTAGGGTTTGGGGGGGTTGTGGCTCCTTTTCTCTCTCAAACTACCCCCTCCCCTTTCATGCTCAATCCCTATCCATTTGTGTGTGCCAAGTCAGTAAAGGGGTGGGGGGGGAGTGAGAGGAAAGGAGAGAGAGAGAGAGAGAGAGAGAGAGAGAGAGAGGGAGAGAGAGAGAATGAGCGAGGGAGAGATCGAGAGAGCTAGAGAGAAAGCTAGAGAGAGAGTGAGGGGGATCCACCTATTTGGCAAAGAGGCATCCTCATGTAGCCAATGGCTGCGTCCAAGAGGAGGAGGGAGCTGGGCGAGCTGAGAGGGTGGGGAGAGCCCCCCCTCCCGGCAGTTGGAGACCAAAAACAATTTGCCCAATCGACAAGTTCACATCTAATGAACAAGCAAAAGCAAAGTCCAGCAGTTATGAATTTCTCATCCCAGGTGCCCACTTGGGTCTGTTTGGCAGCAGTCACCCAGCAAACCAGGACTGAGGAAGATGCTGACTTTTTTTTTAAAGCCAGAAAATAAATAAATAAAGGCCTGACTCCTGGCGGGCTGGCGGCTGGGCGGGAGCCCCAGAAGGCCTTGGGGAAGCAGCTGCGCCTTCTCTGTGCTCTGCTTTCAGTCTTTCTCTCGGGCCAGCACACTCTTTCTGGTTCTAGCCTTTTTTTTTTTCCTAACGGAGCACAGTGGAGCAAGTGGACATTTTCCCCTCCACCCTGTGTGCCATGCTACAAACTATGACTAGGAGAAAGAGCTCAGCAAATGTTCTCACCAGCAGCAGGACCAGGGCCCAGACCGCCAGCTGGGTGGAGCCACCTCTTGGTCCCTTGGACCAGGCTGCCTACGGGACTCAGGAGCTCTCCCAAACAAGAGGACCCCACCCTGCACCTCCTTGCCTTCTCCTCAGCCCCTAGTAAGCTCACAGCCTACCTCGGCCCACACCCAGCCACGCACACTCCCGTAGTGGTGAAGAGAGATGCCAACGCGATGCAGCTCTGCTCGTGAAACTGCAAGTTTATTAAAATAGCCTCCTGTTACAGCACACTCCTCTGGCAAGCACTACACGAAGCCACAAACACAACAGCCAGCCCCTGGGAGAAGTGACAGAGGCTGAGAGACCCGCACTACTTCCCCTCCCCAACACCACCTCCCACTAATGCAGTCCTCCCCTCCTCCAGATCTACTCTTGCTTGCTCAGGCCCGGTTAGCTCTCTTACCTGTCCCCCAAGTCAGACTAAACGGCCAAAGAAAGTGCAAGGTGCAAAAGCATAAACCCAGAAGTCTGAATGGAGGGGAGACTTGAGAAAGGATGTGACAGCACACGAAACAAAGGGCCTTCAGGAGCCAGATGCCAGAGAAGTCCCTTCTCCAGGTCCCCAGCTAGGTGCTTTCTCCTAGCAGGGGGGAGGAGCACACTCTCAGGAGGGGACCCCCCACCTCCCGAAAGGGCTCAGAGCAGCTGCCTTGGGCCTCAGGAAAGCTGTAAGAAGACAGGAAATGAAAGGAAGAGCAGTGTTGGACATCAACAGACCCTGCTGAGTGACTGGCTCTCAGTCCCCACAGCCACTCTCTCTACAGGCTCAGCCCTGAGCCTGTGAAGGAAGAAAGGTCGCTGCTCACTCACGCCCCTTCCTCCCCAGCTGAAACCCTGTGCTCCACAGACTTTCTGTTCAATGGCAAAAAGGTCCCTGGAAGAGTGCCTGGGCTGTGTCAAACAAAAGATCTACCCCAATGATCCACCCCCTAACAATGGGAGGTGCCAGGCAGCACCTGGGACCCCATACCCTAAATGGGCAACTCCAGAGGACTGAGTTTACAGCTGACCCAAGAGACACAGTTAGAGAGAACAGTGCAGGAGGCAGGTGCCATCACAGACAGGCCTCTTAGGGTGGTGTTCAATAATTCACGTCCTGTGAATAACAGGCTTTGGTCCAAACAGCTAAAGATGCTAGCTTAGCGCCTAGCGACATAAGGTACTGAGTGAACTGCCTTCTCCACCTTGAGGAAGCATTTCACTTCCTAAAGTCAAGATGAGGTCATAAAAGCTGCAAGTGAGTTTGCATTTGGTGGTACAGAGGGTAGTGGGGATGTTGTTGCTATTCTGATTAAGCTTTAAATATTAAAAAGAAAATGGCCAATATTGCTCCATGGCAAATCCTGGCTTGTTCCTTTTTCACAACTACAGAGTGGTGCAACAACCTGGTTGAAGGTCTGACTTGGGGAGCAACAGTTTCATGGCTAGAGAGAATCCACAGAAGTTAGGGACCCTGTGAAAGTCTGTCCCTGAGGAACTGAAGAAGAAAAGAGTTAAAGGTTTCTGGAGTGGCACACTGATCAGAGAAGTGGCAGGACCATGGAGTATGTGCAGGAAGCCTGGGAGACTCTGGCAGAACAGCAACAGGCCCTTCCTCACGAATCTGGAAGGGAGAACAATCATCAACTGTCCTTCACTTAGCCAGGGGCTATAACCTTGAAGGTGAGCAGAAGATCTTTGGGCAGCTTCTCCTGTATGCTGCTGCCAGCAGAACCTGCTGGCTTCCTGTAAGCATCCCAGTAGAGAAAACAGTTCTTTCTCTCTCTCTCTCCCTCTCTCTCTCCCTCTCTCCCTCTTTCTCCCTCACCCTGTGTGTGTGTGTGTGTGTGTGTGTGTGTGTGTGTGTGTGTGTATTATGCTTGTGTTGTGTGCCTACACCCCAGACAAAGGAGAACCTTCTCCACTTTGTTAGGAGACAGTCTAGGAACTCTTGGAAGATGACCTACCTGTCCTTGTCCCAGCCCCTTCCTTCCTCCCCCTCCCTTTCTTCTGGGGATCTCACTCCTGCATCCTAATGCATCCAGACCGAAGACAAGCCTGGAAAATTGTTGATGATTTGATGATTCAAGATGCTTCCAAGTCTGAGTTCAGGGGATGGAAAGAGCAAGTGTGGGAACCTGCAGATCGCCGAGGAAGAAAAGAGAGAAAGAAAATGAAAGAAAAAATCGACCAAAGGGAAAGGAAGCAAGGGATGCTTAGAGCAAAATGGAAAAGTAAAAGACAACGGAGAGGGGAGAGGGAAGACAGAGTTTAAAGGTACTTTCTCCATTTGCAAAAAAAGAAAAAAAAAAAAGTCAAGAAGCCAGAAATACTACTTTTGAAATTGACATGGACTTTTGGTTTTTGCAAGGGAAATTTTTAACTCCATGAAAGAAAGGCCTCTCTTATTTTTGAGAAGATAGAATTTGGTGGAAAGGCAAGAGCTTTTACTGAAATGCTTTTAGATAAACTCTGATGCTGTCCAGCCATCACTACTAACAGGGCTACAAATGCAAAGGGGGAAAGAAAGAGACAGAGGGCAAACCCAGAACACCAAGCTAGGCCCAAAGCTGGGAGAAAAAAAAGTCAAGGAGAAAGAAAGCACGAGAGGACAGAGAAGCAAGAAAATACAAAAGGGCTCCAAGACATGAAGGAGAAAAGAAAAAGAAAGCTAGCTAAGAAAAAGGGAGGCTTCCAATGGTGAAAATAGTCTGGCTTTCAAAGCAGTCCTGTGAACTGAGGCCTTGCGGGTTGTTTGAGGAAAAATAGGGAACACATCCAGTCCTTCACTTACATGTATAATATTAAAAATTCTTTCAGGAAGCAAAATAATTTCCCAAAACTGATATAGATTTGTAACTTGCCTTTGCCTCTGGATAGTAAGACAGCTGTAAGCAAAAGAAGCCTTGTTTTAAACACCCAGCCACGGGTAGGGTAGGTCTCTTTATCTTTAAAAACCAAATCTTATTTGTCCCCAAGCTGCTAGCTTCTGGGCCTAGATATATATTCTTTCGGATCCTGGGCACCTAGACCCATATGATTTGGATAAGCACCCACAGTATAAGCACCCACATGTAAGCACCCACATGTAAGCACCTACAGTGTAAGCACCCACATGTAAGCACCCACAGTGTAAGTACCCACATGTAAGCACCCACAGTGTAAGCACTTGGCTGTTGTGCTCTAGTGGAAATCACCAGATATTTAGGAGTCCATTTTACTAACATGTATCTGCAGACTAGGTAAGGAATGACACAGGAAATTAGAAAGGCCACAAATAGAGCCCTGGTGAGTTCACCTAATTCCTGGCATTTGTAATTCTGCCTGGGTCTGAACTGAAAGAGAACAGCTTCATACACATACCCCCACCACTCTACACACACACACACACACACACACACACACACACACACACCCCTCCCATCTTGTCAGATCTGTGCTCCTCCCTCGGAAAGCTATGAGAGGCCATGGGCAGACACAGTGGACAGCACTCTGGCAGCAGCTAAGGAAAAGACCTGGCTGCTAGTCCTAGGGGTAGGTGGGGCCTCCCTCTCCGGGGGTGGCAAGAAGAGACTCTGCCACCCAGTGAAACTATCCAAGAGTCTGCAAATGCCTGGAATGGAAACCGGAAAACGTACTTTCTGAGGAGGCTCCCGGTAATTTGGACAAAGCGGGTTTCAGCTGATTTGGGCCTCGGTTACTCTGTTCAGGAACAGTATCCTTAGGCTAGGAGGTTGAGTTTGCCCATACCAGAGCTGGGTCTCAATTGGGGTCTGTCTTAGAACCAGGCCACATAATTCTTCTGTAAAATGCCCCTGGGTGCCCCCCACACACTGCATTTTCTCCTTCTCTCTACAAACCGGGAGCTGGGAGCTGTGGCCTGGGACCCAGCCAAGTAGCAGCCTCGTTCCTGGCTGGAACGCTCCCTGCTCGGGCGCATCTCCCCTCACCCTCTTGGCACAGAGTGCCAGGGTAGGCATGGGTGTTAGAGGAGATGATCTATTCTCTCCGCTGCCTCTGGAAATTGTTTACTTTCATCTTGTCTTCTATGGGGAATAGGAAACAAAACCCCTAGTCTTTAATTCATTATTTAGCTTGAAACTTCCGTGTCACCAAATACAAGTAAATGCTGGGAAGGCCAAAACTCTCTCTAGTCAATGGGCTGAGTGAGGACGGGGCCCTTCAAAGATCGGAACAGGTAACAGTCAAAGGCTTCAAGGGGCAAAGGCAGTGTGGTGCCTCACCCACCTGGTTGGCTTTGAACGTGGCACTGCACAGCGGCCGCCCAGAGCCCAGGAAGAGGGAGGAACCCCCCAGACCAGCTTCACAACTTTCTAAAGAAGAACAGGAAAACTGACAAAAGGCAAGAGAAGGAAAAAGGGGCTGCTGTGGGTGAGCTCTGTGCATCCAGCACAAGAAAATGTCTGCAGGGTGAGAGAGGCTGGGGCAGGGCAGGTGCTGGCACCGCTAACGGGCACTGCAGCAGCAGGACCCCTTCTTCAACAGCTCCACTAAGGTTTGAGGGCACAACCTGACCCTTGTGGCGCTCCCAGACACCCTAGGTCCCAAGAGCTCCCTCTGCCAGGATCCAATGCCCCTGTGTTTCTTCTCAGCGATTTCTCTGCGAAGAAGAGGCCAGGGTTCTCCAGATCCCTGTGCCCAGGCAGCCTGCACCGTGGCTCCCTCGGCCCTAAGGGAGCCTAGCCTCTTTCTCCAGTTGCTGCAGCAACAGGCAGAGCCCCGAGCTCTGGGGTTTTCATTGCTCAAGGGTTCTGGGAAAGCTGGGCCAGCCCTGCCTGGGCAAGTAGCTTACCCAAAATGTTCAGTTTCAGACATTTTTCCAATCCCTCAAAATGTACTGCTCCCCAATTATTTTATGACCAGGATCACTGCCAAAGAAACCCTAGAATCCTCATTTCCCTGGTGCCTAGCCCCTACAGAGAAAGGCTGGCACCAGGGCCTGAAGGACTTCGGAAGGTGCCCACCCTCCGCCGCCCGCTCAGTCCCTCCTGGGCTCCCTCTCTTTCTCACCCTCTCTCCCCCTCGGCGTCTTCCAGCTCCAACACAAACTGTTTGCACGGGAAGTCTCCCTCTATGACCCGATTCAGCACACACAAGAGAAAACTGTGGGCGACAGACCCAACGTCCTAACGAACTTGAGTTAATTAATGCTAAGGAAGAAAAGAGGCGCCCTCGCTCTGTTGAATCACGGTTCACTAGTCCTTTCAGTTTGCTGTGGGTGGAGGAAAAAAAAGAGAGGCTTTTTGGTTCAAATATTTTTGGGGGGCAAAGAGAAAACAAAAACACCGCAGAAGGGCTGTGGGGGGTGGAGAGCGGTGCAGTCGCTACCTGAACAAGAAGCTTAGAGGGGAAAAGAGAGAGCCTGTCCAGGGCTGCTGAGCGTCCTCCCTTATGCTTCTGGCCAGAGCCAACGGCAGAGAGAGAGAGGCAAAGAATGGCGGCTATCATTGGCCTGTTCTTCACACTGCTCCAAAAATTATACTGTCAGACTGTAAGATGCACGTTTTTTAAAAAGTCCAAATCTAAAAATTAAATTTGAACACAGACGTGAAGACGTTTTTACAGTGCAGAAGGCTGAAGTATGTAAGGCAAGCACGCAAGAAAATTTACGTGCAGAAAGAGAAGCGAGAGAGAGAGAGAGAGAGAGAGAGAGAGAGAGAGAGAGAGAGAGAGAGAGAGAGAGTAACAGGGGAGCAGGGAGAACAGCTGCAATTTTGCTTTCCAGATGTTGACAGCAAAATGTAATTGGCAAGGAAGGTAGTCTGTACTTCTCATCCTCTGGTTCTGAGACCAAATCCCACTTCAACACCTAAGTCTTCAGGCAGCCTGCAGGTCACGCGCAGATGGGTCAGGGAGCTGTGTGGACCACACGCCTTTGAGTTTTTATCTTTTTTTTTTTTTTTTTAATCAGCCTACTAAATTTTTTTTTACAAGCCTTCCCACCATTCCTAGCAGGAAAAACTGAGTAAAGCAATCTGGAGTACATTTTTATTCAAATTTGTATTTTTAATTTGTAATGGGAGGCCTTTTCTTTACCTTTGGGGCCCAGGGTTTCTTTCTTTTTTCTCTTCCTTTTTTTCCTTTTTAAAACAAACTTTTTAGCAGAAGCTGTTGTGTATAAAGAATGCTCTCACTGTAAGTACACTGCTCCATAGGTCTCCACAAAGAGCACACACCCATGCAACTCCACCCAGATTAAGAAAGAAGTATTTTCAGTAGTGCTGAACAGGCCTTAAAATTTTAAGCTATAAAATTTCCGTAATTTAGGAATTCTTAAGAATGGTTATGCAAAAACCAAAGGCTTCAATGTCAACACTTATATATGCACACACACCTTAGAGTCCAGAGACCAGTGTGTGTACTCATGTGACCACAGAGATGTATGGCACACAGAAGCCTCCCTTGCCCTCAATAATCCCAGGGAGAGAGAGTCTTTCTGCATGTGTCTGCCCAACTCTGATCCCATCAACAGGGCATCAGACTGTGCGGCAGTTCAGTCAACTAGCAGGACATAGGAGGGCAGGACAGGACCCACAGAGCTAAAAGCCAACAGCCTTAGTGACTGAAGGAGCAAGGCCCCTCCTCTAACCCTGCCTGCAGGCACAGGCAGGACTGGAGAGCCTCCTATGTAGGTCAGGAAACTCTTAGGTGTGGATGAGCACTCTCTCTGGGCAATCAGTGCCCATTGCTGCCCACCAGGTTCCTGCTGGGAGATGAGGAGACCAGGGCCCAGAAGGAGGAGGCTGAGGAAGAAGCTGGTAGCTGCAGGTTAACTTGGGGTCCTGGGCTAGGCTGCCCCTGCTGAGGAAGGCTGAACTCTGCGTGTCCACCTACCCTTCACTGTCTGTAGACCCAGCTGGCTTACCTCTTACTTTCACTAGCACTAAATTTGCTTTATAATTTTAAAATTAAATTTTAAAAAAAATCAGGAAAGAGAAAGCACTGAAGGCAAAATACCTCCCACGATATCTCTCCAAGGAGGAAAAAAAAGTTTCTGCTTATGTAAAAAGATGGATGCAAGGGGATCACTGAAAAGTCTGAGCGCCAAATAACCAGGAAAATGAGAGAAACACATTTAATTAAAAACACCTGAAGCAAATAAATAAATAACTCCCTCTGCAGCTTGCAGGCACTCTGTGGGTATAAGCCCCAACCCTCTCTTCTTGCCCATTTTCAGTCCTTTCTTACAAGGAGCCATATTCTCCCCACTACGTTAAGGGCCCATCACAACCCATCCCTATTTCCCATATCTCCCCAGGCAGTGCCTAGCCTCTTCACACTCTCCCTCTGCAACCCAGGCCCTGTGGATTGCAGAGGCCCATAGAGAAGACACCAGGTCTAGCCCAAGCAGACAGATCTTTCCCCTAGTAAGGTCGCAGGACAGCCAGGCAGCTCTCCAGAACCACTTTCTTTAGTGCATATGGGCTAGTGAAAGAAAGAAAGAAAGACAGAAAGAAAGAAAGAAAGAAAGAAAGAAAGAAAAAGAAAGAAAGAAAGAAAGAAAGAAGGGGGGAGAGAGAGAGGAGGGAGGAAAGAACTATATAGCTTAATTTAAGATACAAGGGTCTAAGCCCTCCCCAGGGCAATTTTTAAAAACACTTGATCCTTTTGGGAATGAGGTCTGCTGGATAAACAGTGCTGGCAGAGGTAGGCTGATCTCTGAGTCTGAGTGTTCAAGGCCAACATGGTCTACACAGTGAGTTCCAGGCCAGTCAGAGCTAGTGAGATACGGTCTCAAACAAAACAAAAAAAAAACCAACAACAAACAAACTACAGTGAAGCCACTTCCCTACACCGGGGTTGGCTCTCCCTATCCCAGCCTGCAGCCTGGGAAACGCGCCCTCACTGGCATGGGGTACTAGAGCCCGGGCTCCTTTCTTCCTTTCTTTTTAAAATCGCTCTACTTACTGCAAACCAGGCAGCAGGTCAGGGACCAGGGGTGGGGGTGGGGGAGGAGGGGCAGGGGGAGTCATCTCCAACTCTCGGAGAACTGCCTCCCGGCAGGCAGCAAGTTTCCCACTTAGTGCCAGTCTGGGGATTTTCGAATCAGACCAGAGTTAAGGGAAAGGCTGGTAAGGAGAGAAAGAGCTGGAATTAAAACTATCCAGGTCGGCCGGCGGAAAGCGCTCTTTCAGTCTTTAAACAAGACAATGCCGAATGGAGGAGAGAGAGAAGACATGAGTTATTTCTCACTCTTTAATTATTCCAGTGCTTAGCATTATTTTTTTTAAACCACTACATTAGCCAATGATCAATTCTAACCCCCAACAAAGCTGGTATTTTTCTCTGATTACAGACTCTGCCGTGGCAAACCCCGGCTCTGACTACAGAGGCAGCACAAAAGTGCAATCCTAAATGAGACAGTTTTTTATTAAAATCAAAATAATGCCTTGCATTTCTATAGTGCCTGTTCCACGGTGGGCACCCCAGGTGTCTCAGGCTTGGTTCTACCAGGGAAAAGAGCCACTTAAAGCCTAGACCGCAGCATGGTGACAGTCTCCACATTTCCCATATATCTTCCTTTCCCTTCCTTCTGTCTGTCCTTCCTTCCCTCCTTTCCACCTGTTTCTACCATTCAGCCTGTCTTGCACACTTTTTAAAAAGTAGTAATAAAATTTTAAATGGAAAAAAGTTAAGTGTGTGTGTGTGTAGGGGTTTGTCTTGAACAATAATAAGTCGCTAAGTGTGGCCAGGGAGTTTCACATCGAGTGGGAGGAAAGTTTGCAGCTCAGGTAGGTCATCTTGGGGTCCAGAGTCCATGAGACAAGTCTAGGTGTTAGCCACTGCCCAGGGTCACTTCCCTCCAGTGAGCAACTGGGAGCAGTTGAGTGAGTCACTTGCAACTGGGGACCAAAACGGACCTGCACCATTAAAGCGCATTTATGTAATTCAGAAGAGGCGGGAGGGGACCAGGAGTTCCTCGGGCACTTTCTTGGAACACTTTGGAGGTGGCGGCTCAGGGAACATCTGCCTACACCAATTCCCTTCTCCAATGGGTTCAGTGCTCAGGTTCTTTTTCTACCTTTTCCACTTTTCCCTCTTCCCATCCTGACATAGAGGCCCCCCAATAAAGCTGGTTAGCTGCGATGGGTAGGGAGGCTTTGGCGCCCCAAATTCAAGAAGTCAAACCCATGTTGCTCAAGGGGACAAAATCATTTTTTTTCAAATGAGAGTGTTTTGTTGTTGCTGTGTATTTGTCTTTAAAAACAATACAAAACAAACAACAAAAACCAGGCGGCCTGAAAGCAAAGGGGAGGTGAAATGCATTTCTGCCATTTAGTCGAATTTCCCCCACTCGCTCCCTGAAGGCCAAACGCCCCCAACCCCAGCCAAGCCTTGAAACAAAACTCTCCCCGGACAATTCCCGGCCAATGCCCCCTACAGAGCCGCGGCTCGGAGGGTCGCCGGCCCGGGGGCCGCAGGGCTGTGGGCGGGACCTCGTCCGGTGGCGGAGGACTCGGCTTTTCAACTTTTTAGGAACAACACCCAGCAGCCGGCGCCGCGCTGGTCCGGAGCGCCTCGGCCGGCTCCCGTGGGCTGGCCGCTAACGGAGAAACTGAGGCAAAAGAGCCCTGGGCACCACCCTGCGCCTTGGAAGGGCCCTCGAGGGGAGCGACGCGGGGTCGAGCGGGTAGTTCCCGAGTCGGGAGCCCCGGGCACGTCTGCGCACCGCGAGGCCCACCGGCTCCTCGCCACGCCGACCCTTGCGAGGTTCGGCGGGTGCGAACGGTCCGGCCTGGGCGCTCGCCGCCCACGAGGTGGGTGTCGGCAAGACCCGCCCCAGTGCCCCGCGGCCACGGCGCCAGGTGCGCCGCTCTGCCGGGCCTCGACACCCACTCCCCGCCTTTTTGCCTCTGTGCGCAGCCCCGGCTGTGGTCCGCGCAACCCCGCCGTCCCACGAGGCAGGTCGGCGGTGACATTAGGACGGTGCTACGGGCGACGGTCAGCGCTGCTATTCTCCTGCATGGGTCCTCGGGTGACCTCGTCACCACCCCCAACCCACCATCCCCACCCACACCTGTCCCCTGTTGGGTCTTGAGCCCATAGCAGCAGCGAGTCCGGAGGAATGCCATGCACTGCGGTGTCGAGAGAATACCCGGGGGCTACTACGGAAGGCACCGCTGGGCGGCCGGGGGCACCTATGGGGAGCACACAGCTGGGGCATGATGGGCGTCCATTGGACTAGGGAGGGGACTTAAGATCGCCAAAAGGCAGCGATGGCTGGACGGCGGGACTCTCCGGGGAGTCCCCACTGTGTTCATCCGAGCCACTCCCAGACCGGCTCAGAAGTCCCACGGATAGGCCGAGCACTCTCGGCGCCAGCACCCACCTGGAAGCGCTGCCCCAGCCGCTACCCCGTACTCTGCGGGCTGGTGGCAATTTAGCTAGGGTGGGTGTTGGGGGCATTAAATGGTTTTTTTGTGAATTGAGATTCACACACACACACACCCCTTGGAGGGGGGGATGTCCCCTGGTCTCCACCACAGGAATTGTTTAGGGAGGGCTGAAGGATCCCACAGTGCAGCCCCTCCTTAAAAAACGTGTGATATCTAGACTATAGAGAGGGGAGCTCATCCCGCTTTAACCTCACATCCCTGCCAGGCAAGAAAAGGTTTTGCAGGTTTGGTTCGAAGCCTAGTGGGGGTGGAAAGTCCTAGCACAAAGGGAAGGGGAAAGGCGAGGGGGAGTAGTTCTTGCAGATTATATATATATATATATATATATATATGTGTGTGTATATATATATAGCAAATATAAATACAGCACAGGCAGGAGCACCACTGGGCAGCAGCCCTTCTGGGGTGTCTCACTTATGCCCCCAGGGGCGTTTGTGGGAGCGGGTGTTCTAAAAGAAAGGAAGAGGTGCAAAATAGGCCTCCTCTCCTGGCTCCTTCCCCCCAACAGCCTATGAATAAGGCTTTGGAGCCAGGTGCCCTGGGCTGTCTGGCAGGTGTGTTGCTCATGTGAAACACAAGCATGTGCAGCCTGGGAAGATATGTACATGCCAGTATGTTTGGAGCCACAAGCGTGGACACTGACAGCTCTTGCAACCACACAGACCCCCTGAGTCATGAACCTCCATGATTGCACATTGTAGTACTTGTGCTAGGATTCCCCCATCCCTGCCTGCGCGTACCCGGGATTGTGTCGGCTCTGAGGATCACTTCTTTAGGAGTGTGTGTGTGTGTGTGTGTGTGTGTCCCCTTGTAGCCTCTCTGTGATGGTGGGTAGGCCTAGACTCGCAGATGCTTGAGGTCCTGATCCAAGGCGACTTGAGAACTTTGAGACTGAGACGTTGATTGGAGTCACACAGCTGGATCCTGTTTGGGTGTGTGCACTTCCCCAAAACCCTACTGAGCTGTCTCAGGGGCCTGTGTTGCTTGCTCCCTGTCTGTGTGTCCTAGTGGAGGCCACGTGTGCCGTGTGCCGGGTCGGCCTGCTGAGACCCAGAGGAGCAGGGATCTGGGCTCCGAGTGGGACAAGGGGCAGGGCCTGCACCCTGCAGGCTTCGGAGGTTGTCGCTGGAGCAGTGTTGGTTTTGGCCAAGGCAACTCCAATGGGGGAAGCCCCGGGAGCTGGCGGGGGTGGAACAAAGGAGGGGAAAGCTAAAGAAGGCGGCTGAACGGAGGTCGGAGCGCCCTGGAACGCTGAGGGCCCTGGGGGTACAGGTGCAGATGCCTGGAGATGCTGGGGCCTGGCCTGGCAGAATGGTGAGACCTAGAAACCACAGTGCCACTCCAGCCACGTGTACAGGATGGGCACAGACTTCTTGCTGCCAGAGAGGACCTGACTCTACCAACCTGATCCCCACAGGACCACAGGCTGTCACCACCTCAGACCACATGGCCACCCCAGCCTTACCATCACACACACACATATTAGACCCTGGACTCAAGTGTCCACCTTACACACAGCGGCTCTCCGATAGCCCCACACCGCCCAAGGGCTTTTTGTGTTGCTCTGGTTTTTCTCAGTTGGATTTTGGTGTTTTGAGACAGGGTTCTCACTCTATCAAGCCTAGTCTGGAACTATGTATACCAGGCTGGCCTCAAACTTGTGGTAATCCTCCTGCCTCAGCCTCCTGAGGGTCAGGATTACAAGCGCATACCACTCTTCATGGACCCCCATAGGAGCCCAATGCCCACTGGAGCAAATTTGGAACCAGAGAGTATCTGAGTTAGAGAGTGCACTTCAATTTGTCCCAACTATGGACAGTCTGAGGACTCTCAAGCTAGGCTTCCTGAAGCTCTCTTTTTCCCACCTGAGGAACAGGAAGGGAATCCCCAGGAGGGGAGCCTGGGGGATAGAAGTGGGCCTGAACCGGTAAGGTGACCTGGTTAATCCCTCCACCCCCTCCCCTTCTAGCCCATGGGGCACTTGGCCTCCTGGCCTCTATTTCCTTTTCTGTAAAACAGGTTATTCATAGCTGCCTCATGTTAGGAAGGTGGCAGAAGGTCGCAGTGCCTCTGCCTGCCTGCCTACCCCCTGCCCTGTGTAGCTGCTCCAGAGACGGCGGTGCAGTCCGTAGCTGTTGTTTTGATTGTGAGGAATCCATGGCTGTGACAAGCTGTGACGCTTGGTGTGATCGCATGAGGCTGGCTGTGTGACTGTGCCGCTGTGTGTGTGTGTGTGTGTGTGTGTGTGTGTGTGTGTGACAGGTTGTGTGTGAGACTGTGCGTGGACGACAGATTGTGCCGGTGTGCGGCAGTGCCTGTGACAGGCTGTCACCGCGCGACAGACTGCGGGTGGCGGGTGTTGCGGGATTGACTGTGAGTGGAGATGAGCAGTGTGTGCAGGGCTGGGACTGGGGGACCCCACAGACCCACCTCAGTGAGGATGGTAAGCTCTCATGTCTTGGGGGAGGGCGGTACCCATTGTCCCCCTCAAACCTGGGCTTTTCCATTATATTCCAAGGGCTCCACCAGTTTGCAACCTTCCGAGGTGACAGAATCATGTGATCATGTGACAAAGTCTCCCCACTGTGTCAGCTCAAGAGCTCAGTCCTTGCTGGGATTTGGGTGATTCTCTCCCACCCCCACTTCCAGGAAAGTGACTAGAGACCTCAGAGCATGGAAGGCCTGAAGCCTGGCTGGCTCCAGTGAGGGATAAATGCCCTGTAACAACTTTCCTGACCTCCTAGCACCTGGAGAAGAAAAGGGACCAGGGAAGGAGACAGACTGGGACAGTCTGGAACCAGCAATGGGAAGAGCTGGGTCGCAGCTCAGTAGTGGAGCACTTGCCCAACCTGCTCAAGGCCATGGATTAAACTTTCCAGCATTGGAAAAAGGAAGGAAGGAAGGAAGGAAGGAAGGAAGGAAGGAAGGAAGGCAGGCAGGACAGGCTAGAGGGGATCAGTTCAGCAAGGTTGAGACAGGTTAGAGGAGATGGGTCTGCGTGGGGTCAGGGCTTCCCAGTGGGGTCAGCATCAACAGTGTCACACAGCCACCCAGGCCTGCATTAGTACGAGCCACCTCTTATAAGTGGCCCTCATACAACAGGTCCCATGCTCAGAGCTGAGCTCAGGGACTCAACCCTTCAGGAGGGTCCAGGAACCCCAAACACAACTGAAAAGCAGCCAGCCAAGGCTACAACCTAGGAATTCTCATCAGTGTGAGATTCAGCTTCTCACACTACCCAGCTTCCCTCTGTGGATGGGGAAACTGAGGCTGGGGAGACTTATCCAAGAATATCCAGGCACCCAAAACAAAAATGTACTCTGAGCTTCTGTGTGACGACAAAGGGACAAAGCCTCTCCAGCTGGAAGAATTCAGGGGACACAGGCTAGGGGTACTACCCTGTGTCACATGCAAGGCACACGTTTCAGGCCTCCTTCATCAGTGTGTGTGTGTGTTGCATGTTATGGCTGGCTTGTCTCTGTTGTGCATGCTCCAGGAAGATACGTGTGTCCTGAGTGTGTCTGCTCTGAGTGCCCGCTCATGGCCAGCCCCTGCTACAGGGAGTGGGGGGAGAGGCATGGAAGTACCCCCCCATCCGAAAGTGTGTCTTTGATACTTGCAGCCTCGGCAGCGAAAAACAAGTTTCCACAGGGCCGCCTTGGGCTGAGGCCAGGTCGTCCTCAAATAACATTTGAAGTTACTTAGCAAACTTTGTTTAGTGCAGAGAGACTCGGGCAGCGGGATTGGGGGAGGGGGGGAGTAAACCGGTTCCTCCAAAGTCCCTTGTCCCTCTGGGGGCACAAGTGCCCAATACCAGGCTTGGCCAGCCCCATGTCAGCTCTGGAGAGGGGCAGCAAGAACCCAGCTACTATGGAAGGAACTTGAGGGTAAGGGTGTGGACACCCCATCCAGGCAGACTCGTTATGTAGCCTGCTGACACCTAGCAGACAGATAACGGCCACTCTAGCCTCCTAAATGTCCAGAGGCCAGCACAAGGCCTAGGGGGCTTTCTGAAATGGAAGAAACCCTGCTTTCTCTGAAGCCTACTCTGCCCACCTTGAGGCTAAATGAAGAGGCAGGTCAGCCAACTGCCTTAGAGAACATGCCCATTCCAGACATACTGATAAGCAACCAGCGAGCCCCCGATGCCCACATCTCCCAAACCCCATTTTTGGTCCCAGCTCTAGGTGCAGAGAAGGCTGAGAGAGCCAACAATGGCGGGTTTGGAAGTGAGGTTGGCGCCTATGGGAGGGGGGAGGGAGATGATGCCAGGAATGGTGAGCCATAGCAGGCAGAAAAGGATGAAGAGAGAGAAAGAGCACTAGGGAAAAATGGAAGCCAGGCAGACGTCCTCGCCAAGCTCCAGGCTGCAAAGGGGCAGCGGGCAAAGCAGCCCAAAGCCCTTCCAAGGAGTCAGCATAGAGGGGAACAGGCCCTAGGCTGCACGGGACAGGCAGAGGACTGGAGGTGCCCAGTGTGCCCGCCACCCCCCCCCTGCAAACTCAGAAATGGAGACTGGCACTAGCAGCCGCTCAGCTCTGCCCGGGCACAGGGTGGGGGTGGGGGCAGGCAGGGGGCCAAACCAAATGCCACCAGGCTGAGTATGGTGGTTGCCAGCTTGTAGCAGTGATCCTGTCCTAGGCCCCTGCCTAGCGCCCTTGATTTGGAAACTGTAGGGATACAGGGGGTCTGGTGGCCCAGTGAGAGTTGGAGGCCCAACATGCAAAGCCAGGCCCCCCAAAAAGCATGGCAGGACCCCAAGATCCTGCAAAGATGGTGTAGCCTGGTACTGCCAGGGTGACAGGCTGGGGTAAAAATAAACCAGGCCCACCCCCAGGAGCTAAATCTAGGGCTCCAGGTGGAAGTGCTACTCTGGGCTACCAGTTACCCCCACCCCACCCCCTGGCTCAGAGTGCCACAGTGGAGAATCTCAGAGCCTGTCGAAACCCAGATTCTATACAGGAGAGGACCCAGCCATTCTGTCCCCGGGTCTTAGGTGGACACCATATGTTGAGTCACACAGATGCAGAAAGAGTGCCTATAGATGAAGAGGCAATCAGTCTTGGGTTCAGATGGTGGAGATGATTACGCTAAACCCCACACCCTTTACCTCCAGGCTTCCTGTTTGAGAAAGAAAGGGGTGACAGAGCGTAGGTGGAAATGGGTACCCAGGCCCTCTCTGCTCAGCCCACAGCTGCCTACACCTCACACTCCACACGCAGGGCCCTGCTGAGTTCTTTCCCACAGCACCTAGCACAGTCCCAAGGACAGGACACACCCTTGTTTATCGGGCTCACTGTCTGCCTTCCCACTGGGGCTGGCACCTTTGCTGGTTTTGCACCAAGCCGAGCCCCCAGGGCCTAGAACAGGGCCTGGCACCCAGGAGGTGCCTGGCAAATATTTGTCAAAGGAATGCAGAGGCCCCCCGGCTGTACCCCTAGCACGCAGGCTCCAGATGGATGCCCAGCAAGGTGTAGGAGAGGGCAATGGGCTTCCTATGCCAAGGGCAGGCCTGGCCAGTGGGGTGCAGACGACCACCCTTATCGTGAACATCCAACAGAAGATCTTAAAGGTCAGAATATTAAGGCAGGTACAACCAGGACTGAGGCTGGGGTACTGCAGGAACTAGAGAAAGGCCAAGGAAATGCTACAGTGCTGCCTCATCCACAGAACTCAAGGTGTGACGATGAGGAACCCACAGAGAGCAGTGGCCTCCGGGCCTTGAACCCGGCACTCTATACCACTTCGCTGGATCTTGTTTTGTCGTGTATAAAATCAAGGCACGCGTGGTCCACATTCACGTATAATTTTAGAGCATTTTCTGTGAGCCAGTTCAGATCCTACTACACCTCTGCTTTCTCTCTTCTTTTTCAATCTTATTTATTTTTATTCTACTATGATGATGATTTTTTGAGACAAGATCTCATTATGTAACCTTGGCTGTCCTGGAACTCCCAACGTAGACCAGGCTAGCCTCAAACTCATAGAGACCTTCATGCCTCTGCCTCTGGAGTGCTGGGATTAAAGGCAAGCCACCACACTCAGCAAAAAATAAATAATAATAACAATAATAATAATTTTTGAGAGAGGCCTGGGCTATTTAAAGCAAACTGATCTGGAACTCTTGATCCTCCTGCCTCACCTCCCAAATACTAGGATTAAAGGGCCTCACCTCCACAGGCTGGAGAGTTGGCTTAAGATCCAGGTTCAGTTCCCAGCACCTATATGGTGGCTTACAACCATTCCTAATTCCAGTGACATCTGACCTCTTCAGGTACCAGGTACACATGTGGCACACAAGCAAACATGCAGGTAAAACACTTATCCACATAAAATAAAATAATTATTTTTTACAAGGCAGGGTTCACCCCCATGCTGGCCACAACCCTGCTTTCTAAATAAAACCCAGAAAGGCTGCGTGATCTGTCTCGGGTCATATAGCTAGTGAGAGCCTGGCCTAGCAGAGCCAGGTTTCAAACCTAGAAAGCTGGCTTTACAGCCTCATTCTCCTAATAACAAGCCCTGTCTCACACAGAAGAATCGAAGGAGATACGCTCAGAGGATATAGGATCCAAAATAATAAGCTCTCTCTACACATGAATTGTTGGCTGATTTTTAGGACAAAAATTCATTTTGCTATTACTCTATAAAAGGCTTTCTCTCACTACCATTCTGTGCCTGTGACTTTCTTCACTTTTTCTAGGGTCAGAAGTGAAGAACCAAAAGCTAAAGTGTGGAAGCGAGGGCATAGTTCAGTAGTAGCAACAAGGAGTGCAGAAGGCCTGGGTTCTAGCCCAGCACTGCAAAGGAACAAGGCTACAGGATTATCACCCGCCAAGAAGAGGTCTCAGAATTTAGCTTTGTCCCATTTCCTATTCTCTATGGCTTCAAGGCAATGAGGGGAGGGACTTCAGGGGCTGGGTCCAGAAACCAGCGGAGTCCTGGGCACATGTAGACACGTCCCGCAAGACAGACCAGAGAGTGAGGGCTCCAAATTCTATCAGAACAGGCCAGCGTTTCCTATGTGACTCAGTCAGCCAGCGAAGTGGCTCCAGTAAGGGTACTTTCAACTGGGGGCTCTTTCTAACCTGGCTGTGGCTGAGTGCAAACTAATAAATAGGTGTCACTCTGCCTGAGTTCACGTGTGAGTGGCTACACATGGGACAATGTCCAAGTCTGTGTGTGACCCTGGGCTAGCCAGCCTTTTGTCTTACGTGTTTCTTACATGTACTATGAGTGTCAGGAGTTACCCGTGCCCGTATGTTTGTTACTGAATTTGTTTGCATGGTGGCGTTTCCGACCTCAGCACCGCTGATATTTGGGGCTGGATTATTCTTTGTAGTGGAGTGACCTGTGCAGTATCCCTGGCTTCCACCCACTCATCGCCTGTGACGCCCCTTCATATGTGCCAACCAAATATGTTTCTAGACATTTTCTGTTGGGTAAAATCGCTCTTGAAGAACTGGGCTGTGGGATGTATCAATGCCATGTGTCCAAGGGCATGCGATTGCATGTGTGTGCTCAGGCGTGTTCCTGTGTCTAGTGTGTGTGTGGGGGTGCTTGTGTGTGCAGTGTCACTGTGTGCATGTGTTTGTGGGTTCCATGTGTTCCTGTATGTTGGATGGTGGTGGTCTGGACTGTGCTTCACAGCATGTGGTTGTGTGACTGTGAGTCCCCATGCATCTCCACCCACACGTGGCTCCCTGCCTGTCATGCGCACTGATATACTGGGGTGCGGCTGGATATCTGTAGGTGTCTGGGGGGGAGTCTCTTTGTATGTACACGTCTGTGTGTGTGCATGTGCACACATGTTTATGCCTGATGGAGGGAGGTTTGGGTTGCCAATGTGATTCTCTGTGCCCGCCTGTGCCGGTGAATGTATGACTTTGTATGAGTCGGACCCAGAATAAACCCCACCCCCAGATGACTGCATTGAAGCTGGTATTTTCCTGGACCCACCTAGAGGATTTGTGCCCTTCTCCCCTGCGCTTCAGACTATGTTACCTCTCAAGACACAGGAGTGGTATTGAATGCACCTCAGAACCGTCCCTTCCTCCAGTGTAGCTTACAGATTCAGGTGGGGATAGACAGAACCCGCTCTGGTCCAATCTGTGCTAGGAACGCCGGCACCCGCTTCAGCAGAAAGAGCTGGGTCCCAGCAATGGAGGTGGGCACTGACCCCTGCCTGCTGCTGACCACCACCCCCAGCTCCCCCAAGGGTGGGGTTTGGTGGGTGGAAAGCTCCCCAGTGCAACCCAGCTTCTGATTGGCTGCGCAGAGCCGCAGTGCCCAATACCCACCTCCCCTCTCTGGCTGGCGCAGCCACATCGGTAGTGGTGGCAAATGCAACTCTGAGTTCTGGGCACAGCTGCGCCTCACAGAGGCCTGCCAGCCCCACCAGAAGCCAGACACCCCAGCTCTGTGCCCCCGACCCCTCCCTGCCCGCCTGCTCAGCCTGGCAGCATAGTCACCCTGCCCACTGTCCCCTCAGGCTGCCAGGCCCAATCCCCCTCATCCCTTCACCCTCTGGGCCTGGGCCCCCCTTGGCCAAGCCTACTCTGGGGCCCAGGCCCCTGCTAGAGGCTGCTCCCACCCTCAGAGGGGCTCCTGAGGAGGGGGAGGTGTTAAGGAAGGGGTGGGGGTGGGGAGCTAGCCCTTCTTCCTTTAGTGAGTGAGCCCAGAGCTGGAGCCAAAAATCGAGGAGGAGAGATATTCAGAGAGAGCCAAGACGCGTTTGGCAGGAGAGAGAGGGAGAGAGGGAGCGGGAGGGGGAGGAGAGGAGGAGGGAGAAAGGAAAGAGCTGGAGAAAGGGGGGAGGAAAGGGGACCTCAGTTTCCAAATCCGCACTCTCAGAGCCTCCCAGGGATATCAAGTGGCTCTGGGGTATGGACCCTAGGGCAAGCCTGGCAATGGGGGTGCTGAGGACTACAGGGGCAGTGGGCTTAAGCCCACAGAGACAGCCATACAACCAGCTGGCCAGGCCAGGGCAGCCACAGGCAGAAGCCAAAATCAATGTGCACCGAGCAGACAGAGGGAGGTCTATGGGCGGCCCCAACATACCCGCACCTTGCCTGCACAATGAGCTTCTGTCCATAACAGGCAGAAGCACAGCAGGGCCCACAGCAGGGCCACCATGGCCACATAACCTCATGGGAAGGGACACGAGGCCAGCCTGCTTCCAGCTGCTCACCCGGGGACATCATGGTCATCACACATGATGCCTAGAAGCCAAGGAATGCCTGAAAGAAGGGCCATGTGGTGAGACACAACAGTCTCAAGCCCAGGATACACTGTGACATGGGGTGGGGGTGGGGCTGGCGCCCTCAGACACACACTGGCATGTAAGTGAGTGCAGGTCGACACATATATGCTAACACATGTGTGAGCTACGGATACACACTTAGCTGTGACTGCTAACCTTCCAGAAAAATACAGGCCAACTCACTGTCACAAGTGGGGCCTACGCGTCGCTGTGACACGATCATTCCGCTTTGAAGCACAGCCACAAAAAATGGTGACCATGACAGGTACGGTGCTACCTAAGGGCTGGACAAGGACATGCCACAGAGGCAGGAACATGCATGGTAGTGCATACCCCGACCACACTGCCACCAAATACACAAGAGAGAGAATGTGTGCCAGTCCCTACAGTCAGATACAGCGAGTACAGCAACAGACTCTCAAAAACAGATGGAAAGGACTACGTACACGGTCATACCAGGGTCCCTGATGACATAGTGGCTGTAAGACCACTCAGCATAATGATCAAGATATGGTAATCCTGAGAACCCTAGGAGCCTATCACAAACATCCCTTCATCCCCAGACCCCACACCCAGGACTGGACATGGAAGGATAGAGCCACCCCTCTTGTTCTACCCAGCTTACCAGGGCCAGAGGCTGCATCTCCAGTACTAAGTTGGAGAAAGTAGGTGGGGTCTCCTCTGCCTGTCTTGAAGCAACTGGAGGGAGATTGCTGCAAGATCCCAAATGCCAGCCCTGTTCCTGGGGCCCTGAGAACCCGAGCAGTCCAACCCGGCTCGCCTAGGGATCTTGCCCACAGCCATCACGTCCATCCACAAAGCCTGCTCGATTCAGTCAAATGCTCATATAGAGTTCTGCTCTATGGTGGGGGGTCTGGAGCAGTGGGGACACCTCTAAGTCACTATCGGGGTGAACCGAGTCTTCATGCTGTCCCACTCCCTGAAGACCCACGTGTACCCACATACCAAGAGAGACGACGGGTTCCCATTGGACAGGGAAGGTTGTTTTCCCGTTTCACGTTAGTCACCTTACTGTGAAGTCTGCCACCCTCTGCTCAGCCTTCAGGACCCCCGTAAGAGGAAAGAGCTGAGACCTGTCCTTCCGAATTCTCAAGCCCTCCTCGAGGCAATTGCCAGTATGGCAAGGGGCCTGCCATCTTGTCGCCTTCATGATCACCCTTCTCTACACTGGGGGGCCAGATGGTGACAACCAATACAACAGGGACACTTCTCAAGTACCTGTCATGTACCCAGCATGGCCATGAATTACAGCTCAGGCCAAGATGTATACATGCACTTCACAGACCAGAAAACCCTGTACTTCAAGTCCCAGGACTGGGAGATACAGAGAGAAAGCTTAAACCCACTGCCGACTAGTCCTTGACCTCCGCTCCCACAGCCTCCATCTGGCAGCCTGGAAACTACATGAGACATTCATGTCTAGGTCAAGAACCCAGGCTGCACTCTGAGATCGGCCAGGCCACTACTGGAACATCTCCCAGGACCTCAGTGTGGTCCCAAAAGTAACCAACTTGTGCCGGATTCATTCTTATTTTAAGGGTAGGAGGGTGTGTGTGGGGCCAGAGCCACAGAGAGAAACGCCAGCCCTGAAAGACATGGTGGTTCACGCTTGTGATCCCAGCTCCTGAGAGGTGGAGACAGGAAGGTCAGGAATTTAAGGTTATCCTTAGCTACAGAGCTACTTCAAAGCCAGCCTTGGCTGCATGACATCCTGTCTCAAACAAACAAAAAAGCAAGACTACCAAGCTAGAGCATGGAGGGTCACCTCAGTAAAGGAGATGGCCACCTCGAGTTCAAGGCCGCCCTGGGCTACATGGCAAGGCATCTATCTCAAGAAACAAACGAAAAAACAAAATGTGAGTACCAGTTGGTCCAAAGATAAAGAGCAGTCCATAGATTATAGGGACAGAAGAGTGGCCATAGAGAGCCAGGAAAAGCCACAGCAGTGAGGAAGAGACATATGAGGGCAGCTCCAGCTCACCTTCATGTGTGTATAGGGCTATGCAGGATCAAAGGTTCTGTTGATCACAATGGGAAAGACTGGCACAGGTACCTGTCTGAGGGTGATCCTATCTGTGTACATCCATGTGTGTCTTTGTGTGTGTTCACAACTTCTACATATTAGCCTGTGTTCTCATGACCAGGAGTGGGAAGACATGGGTGCGTATCTATACAGA
This sequence comes from Cricetomys ansorgei, assembly GCA_026225945.1. Taxonomy (NCBI): domain Eukaryota; kingdom Metazoa; phylum Chordata; class Mammalia; order Rodentia; family Nesomyidae; genus Cricetomys; species Cricetomys ansorgei. The sequence goes on from JAMJFZ010003163.1 coordinate 16,307,498, forward strand.
TATTAGAGAAAGTCTCTGTTCACAACTTGAAAACCAATGGCGTATGTCTCCATGTAAAGATGTGTGTCCGTCCCCGGCTTTGTGTGCAAATTTGCACCTGCTGTGGTCGAGTTTGTGCAGTGGGCTCCATGATTCTAGAAGCTACCACTGTCTCTGTGACATGTCCACACACAGCCTGCCTTGAGGGTGATGTGTGTATATGTTTTGGTGGTTATGAACACAGGTACATGGTTTGGCCTTAATTGGCTATGTGACAGGGAGGTTTTCATGTCTGAGGTTACATAGATGCGCACGACCCATCTCTAGGGGCACATGTGTGTTGAGGTGTGTGTCAAGAGTCATGTCTCTGGATGTCAATAGGAATACAATGTTTATGATCGACCCTTGGCAGTGACAGTGCATGTGTGTCTCCGTTTGCTGAGGGGCCCACTGAGTCCACCCCATTGCTGATGTCCACCTGAGACTCAGGCCTGCGGCTGTAAAGGGCCTCAGAAGCTCCAGCAACTGCCCCACCCACTGCTGGATCACCATTGTCTCTTCTCTAGGAGATCCTCCCCATTACCCTTCCCCTTGCCCCCCGCCCCCAGCCCTGCTGCTCCAAGCTTGATTCTGCTCAATCATTTATTGACTTTAAAATTGAAGCCAATTCTGGTTTGAAAAAAAAAAAAAAGAAAAGGGAGGTAGGAGACGGCGAGTGAAATGGGGGAGGCAGGGGTGGAGGCCAGAGCCAGATCAGAGACAGGGACAGAGGGACAGCTAGAAATACAGAAGGACAGAGACGGCAAGGACAGACAAAGAGCGGAAATAGAGAAACATACAAAAAAAAAAAAAAAGCCAGCAAAAGAGGTTGTTGGAAAAGCAAGATGGGAGGCGAACTATGGCAGCAGAAAGGTTTGTGAAAGAGATGTGGCTGAAAGGCAGGGACAGCCAGACCTTGCTGACCGAAGGCTGCCAAGGACCCTAAGCAAAGGGGTTTCCCTGCCCACCACGCAGGGCTGGCAGACTGGTGAGATTGTGCCCACTCCCCTCCCAGGCAGCCTGGCGCGTGCAAGATGTAACGCGCACAGATTGGAGCCCGTATTCCCTTCTGGAGTGCCACAGAGACAAGCCGAGGCCATTACCCCAAATCCAAGGGCCATCCCAGTACCTTCATAGCCTTGTCACCGATGTATCAGCTGCATCTTCTTTCTAGGGGTGGATGTGGCTCTTGACCCATGGGGTAGGGAGGGGGCAAGCCCAGATGTCTGGCCAAGTTGGCTTGGAGGCCGGCTAGCAGCCTAGTAGACAATGTGGCTGCTGGAGTATGGGGTCTTTGTCCCACTAGGCCTCAAACACCAGCCACAAAGACCAGCAATTCATCACCCTGAAGATAGCCACAGCTCAGATCTACATAGCTGACAAGGTCCTCCTGTGGGGGACCCAACACAGGGAGGTGACAACCCGGAGGTCCAGATCAACACGGCTGAGGTGGTCAGACTGCCTGTTAACACCTGCATGTGTGTACCCTGTTCCAGACAGGCATGCATGAGCTCCTCCTCTGACACACACTTGCATGTGATTTGTACTGGAAAACAGACCATCTCTCCTGGTCATCTGTGTTTGTGCCACACAACCTGGCCACCAGCAGCCCACAGGGGCCACACGCAGATTCTAGACTCTCTACACACACACACACACACACACACACACACACTAATACCTGGGAATACTAAAGGGCTGTGTTGTCAGAAATGCAACCCACCTGCATATACCTTCTTGCCCTTCAAAACATCCTGGCATGCTCCTCACATACCTGGCCATATATATGCACCGTGGGCATGTGCTCCCACTCTAAGCTCTGGCTTAGCAGAGGGGGACATTAGGGATTCGGAGCTGGCCTAGAGAACTCCCACAGACAGGCCTGGTCGGTATGCAAGGCTAGGCAGCCTCCACAAAATCCGAGTCTGTCACCTGCGTTGGCCTGACCCTGCAGGTAGCGCTGTGAGGGCCCCTCTAGGTCTGGGCTGGGCTGGCTTGTGTCCTCTCAGAGCTCCAAGTCCTGGCCGGGAAGAGTAGGGTGGCAGACCCGGCATGCTCCAGGCCTCAGCCTCCACTGCACACTGCGCAGGGAACTTCGCTGGAGGCGGGACGCGTTCTCGCGCTCCCGCTCCCGCAGCACGCCAAGGTCGGCGCTGCTGTGCCGAGGCTGACCCGACGGCTGGTCCCATCAGGGTCGGCCCGCGGTGCCCGCCGCCGCTCCCGCCCCTCTCGCCTGCGGGTGGCGGGCCGGGATTCCCCCCGAGCACTTCCAGGTCCACGCCGCGGCGGTGCAGGTCTCTGAGACCGGAAAGTTTGCACGGAGGAAAGTTTGGGGCCGTGGAGCGGCGTTTGCAAACGTCCAGGATCGGCAGAGGCGCGGCCCGGGCTGGCAGCACGCCCGTCCCTCCCTCCCCTCCCCTGCCCCTCCGAAATTTGGGAGCCCCGCCATTTTCTCAGCCCCGCTCCCATGCGAGGCCTGAACAAAGACTTTGGGGAGACGCCCGGGCCGCTCGGGCCGCCCGGGGCACCCCAGCCGCGCGCAGAGCGGCCGCCCGCACGCCCGCCACTGCCACCCCGGGGCCGCCGCGCCGCGCCGCGCTCAGGGAACGCCGCCCGCCCGCGCTCCCCGGCGCCCCGGGGCCACTCTGCCTCCTGCCGCCGTGTCACCCCGCCCGCCCGCGCCTGCCACCACGCCGCATCGCCGCGCAGCAGCAGGGGTCCGCTGTCCGCCGCGCCCCGCCGCGCGCACTCGGCCCCTCGCCCACTCTCCACGCACTCCCGCCGCGCGCCCCGGGGCAGCGCCCCGCGCCCCGCCCGCAGCCCGCGCGCCTGCGGGACCCCGGCCCGGCCCTCCCGGGGCTCGGGGGCGGCGGCCGGTACCTGGGTGAGGCAGTACGGGGAGTACATCGCTGGGCGCCCGGGCGCGAGCGCGGAGGCCGGCCGCGGCGAGGACAGGCCCGGCAGGCGGCGTCGCGCTGGCTGGCGCTCGGGCTCCGGCTCCGCTGCTCCGGCCTCCGCCGCGCGGCGCCCGGCCGGCCCTCGGCCCCGCACGGCCCGCCGCCGCTCCGCGCTCACAGGCTCGGCCCCGCGGGCTCCGGGCCGCCGCCGCGCTCGCCGCTGCCTCTCGCGTCCGCCGCCGCCGCCGCCGCGCGTCTACTCCATGCCGCCGCCGCTCGGCCGGTCGCCCTCGCCCGCCACTGCCGCCGCCGCCGCCGCCGCCGCCGCCGCGCTGTGAAAGTGAAAGTTTAGACAAAGTTTGGAAGCGGCGCACTCCGGGGAGAGGGAGCGGGCGGGCGGCGCGGGCGGGAGGAGGGGCGCGGGGAGGGGCAGGCGGGGCGGGTGAGCGCGGCCGGCGCGCACACACATGCACACACACACACACACACACACACACATACACACACGCGCGCGCGGGGACGCACACCGACGCGGCCGCTCCGACACGTGCTGGCCGGCGTTCGGGCGCCGACACACGCTGACACGCAGCAGGGCTTGGACGGGCACAAATGTCACGGAGGAACGCAGGGCCTATTCCTCACGGAGTCCCACTAGAAGGCGGTGCACACCGGGGACAGACACAACCAGAGCCACACACCACCTACTGTCACATGTCATCCCAGTGCAGACCAACGCTGAGAGCCACACTAACATACACACACGTGCCACACATGTTCCTGCAGAATGCTGACACACTGAAAATGGTTGTGATCACACAACCATACCGTGTCACACTCCAGACACACAATGACACACCAATACACACCCAAGCCAGAATATCTTGACAGGCAGCTGTAGCGAATCACCCAGACACGGGGTGACACTGATAAAAGTGATGTCCTGACACATGGGAACCCCCATACAGAAGACACAAAGTGTCACTGTACCGGGGGCTCACACATCACACATTGTGCTGTCCAGATACACCCCAGGCCCAGGGCACACTGATCTACAATCCTGATAGCCAAGCAGCTGACAGGCCTCTCTCTCTCTCTCTCTCTCTCTCTCTCTCTCTCTCTCACACACACACACACACACACACACACACACCCCGTTCACATGTCTCCCATACCTTTGCACGTGTCCTAGGACTTAGGAACATGGTCTGTGTGGGTGAAGCTCCAGGCCCTGTTGCTGGCCCAGGACTCCCCACTTCCACAGCAGATGGGAATGAGGTGGGGTGGGTTGGCATATGTCTGCAATCCTTGCACACAGAAGCTACAACAGGAAGATGAGTGTGTTGTAGACCAGCCTGGGCTACATGGTTTGAGGCTGGCTTGGCCTGTATAGTGAGACTCTGTTTCAAAAAGCAAACAAGCTAACAACAGAGGGAGAAAGGAAAAACCTTCACAGAGGAGGGAAGGAAGAAGGGTAAGGGGGTTAGCTAGGTACTGGAAATCCTGGAGCATAGCACAGAGAACCCTTGGGTGACCCAGGTTGGGTGGGGGAGGCTGTGCCTGCAGTACCTAGGCAGCTCCTGTCGAGGCAGAGTCCCTTCCTACTGCCAGGTGCTGCCAGTACCTTGTCAGTCTCCTGGGCCAGGAAGCTGTGTCAATTCTCAGCAATGCATTGTCTGATGGGGGTGGTGTAGATGCCCAGGTGTATGTGTGGGGGTGTGTCGGGGCTAGCAGGCACAAGGATGTGTATGTGTAAATGCCCCTAAATGCTATGCTCCTTGTTCCAAAATCTCTGAAATACGGCAATGTCCTTGGGTCTCTGGCGTGGGTCTGAGCAAGGCCAGGTTTTTTTGTTGTTGTTATTATTTTTTTTTTTTTTGTGCTCAGTGTATTCTGAGTAGTGACATGGGTGTGGCTGAACTCCTAGAGGTGTCTGTGAGTCAGCAAAGGTGCCTTCTCTTCCCTATGCCAAACACTGGGGACATAGAGGAACAAGGAACACAGGTCATTGATGGGAATCTGAGTGTGACAGGAGGTGAGGCCACAGGACACCTGGGTGACCAAACATGTCAGCATAGCTACCTTGGGCACCTGTAACATGATTTCCCTATCTGTCCCAGCGTGTGTGTGACCCAGCACGCGAGTGTCCAAGAGTCCCAGAGGGACTGCCTGTGAGAAGGCTTTCGGTGCATTTGTTTTTCTCTGTGTTGTGGCCCACTCCTGTAGGTCCCAGACAGTGGAGAAGACCTGTGTGTTCCAGAGTGGGTCATGGAGGGGTGTCTGCGTGTGTCAGCCCATGCCAGTAAGTGTGTGTAAGACCATGTCACTGTGTGTATAACTGTTTGTCAGACCGCGCTACCTGACTAGACGTGTGTGTGTGTACACCAGGCATTGGTGTCTTTCTCTGTCAGAAATGTGCCTATGTGTTAGCCCATGTCAGCGTGAATATATCCATGTGTTCAAGACCAAGCTCATCCTATCTACACAGCTCATAGCAGTGAGTATGGTCAGTGTGTGGCAGGTATGTTTCCATGTGTGTCAGTCCGTTCAGTGTGTAGAGCTGTGTGTGTGTGTGTGTGTGTGTGTGTGTGTGCGCGCGTGCGTGCGCACCAAGGGGGACATGCTTGTGAGTACAGTATAGGAATGGGGATGTGGTTCAGTTGGTAGGGTGCTTGCCTAGCCTAGCATGCATGAAGCCCTGGCTTCAATCCCCAGTACTACATAAACTAGTTGTAATGGCACATGTTATCCCAACACTCTGGAGACAAAGGCAGGAGGATCAGAAGTTCAAGGTCGTTCTTATCTATGCAGCAAGTTGGAGGCCAGCCTGGGCTACATGAGAGCCTATCTCAAAATCCAAAATTGGATATATGTACTCAAATGCACTCAAAAGGGAAGGGCTGCCTGGTCTATGGTGGATACGCCTGCCTGAAAACATCAGTTTGTATTCATCTGTTACTAAATGGATATGTGTGCCTGTGTGTCAGGGAGCAGGGATTCTGTGCCTGAAGCCATCTGGGAATGTGGTGTGCCTGTCACTCCTGCCTGGGGACATGGCTCCCGGGATCCCATCCGTTGATCCAGGCCTCCCCACAGTGGCTGCCTGCTAGGCAAGGATGGAAGGCACTGGCAGAGGGAGGGAATTGATATGTCCTTAAAAATTCAAGGGCTTCTCGTAAACAGAAACTTTTAACACCCGGTTAAAGTTTCAGGGCTGCCACAGAGGAGGGGGAGGGGGCTCCAGACAAGAGGGGTGCTGAAAGTGAGGGGCTATATGGGGCTAGGGGGTTCATTGAGAACTGGGGGCTGAGAGGGGCTGCAGGAAGGAAGAGGGGATTGGGAGAGATTGGGAGAGCAGGATGGCTCCAGAAACAGGAACTCAGAGAGGCTGTGCTGTCTGAGAGACATGGATCCAGAGGGGGCAGGGCCAGGAGATCCAGGACCTGTGTGGCTGGGAGAAGAGACATAAAATGGAGGGCATTTTTTGGGGGGTGGAGGGTCAATCCCTCCTTCACACACACAGCAGACAACAACCCTGCACACATACAATACAATATCAACCCTTCACACACATTACACAATATCAACCTTTCACAGACACACAATAGCACAAACCCTACACACACCACACAACATCAACACTTTCCAAGCTTACTAAACAAATCAAACTTCACACACAGCACCATTAACCCTCATACATGCACACCAACCCTTCACACACACCGGACAACATCAATCCTCCACACACACACCGGACAGCATCAACCCTTCACACACACACACCAGACAACATGAACCCTCCACACACACGTGCATACCAACCCTTTAGACACACATGACACTCCAATCCTGCACATACACTAGACAATATCAAGCCTGTACACACACTAGACACCAGCCCTTCACACACTCACACACACACACACTCGTCACAGCCCCTCACCCCCACACATCACCCCCACATTAACCCTTCATGCACACACCCTTTCATTTGCCCATGCACACTCTAGTCTTCACTTGCACACAACACCCAGCTTGTCGTGTGCTCTCACATAGCACCCGCCTTTCACTCGCACACGATACTATATCCACACACACGGCTATTCCCCGGTCACATAATACACCTACAGCACTCTCCTTTCACATATACACAGTCCATTACACACTCATGACATCCACCTCTCCATCCAGATGCACGGCATCCATTGTACACACACTCACACACACTTTCTCCTCCATCCTCATGCAGCCCGCCCCTCATCCGCTCACATATAACGTCCATATTTCCATGCACGTATCACCTCCCTGTGTGCACATATACATACTTTTCCTTAGAACACACTATGTCCATCTACACCCCACACAAAGCTACACAAAACCCAAGCTCTTGCCCTTGTGTTGACACATATTTGCACTCATCTTACCCCACACTCAGACCACACTTTGATACCAAGTGCACCCCCACACATACACAAATACAGAGTCACCATGCTCTGAGCCTTCGCAGCTGGCAGCTGGGGAGGGGGGTGTTTCTCACAGGGAAACAGAGTAGCCCAGCCTTCCTATCTTCCAGAGCCCAGATCTGAGGGCACACCTGGCCCTGAAGAAATTGAGAGGGAGGGGGTGCTACCAGGGGGCTGGGCACAGCTGGGGTGTCACAGCTGGAATCCCCGACATTCCTCCTTGCCAGCTGCCCACCTGGCTGCAGCTGGCAGCAGGTGTGTTCTTCCCATGCAGGTGTTGGAAAGTGAGAAGCAAGCTCATGGCATTGCCTGCCAGGATGCCAGCGGCAGTGGGGGAGGGAGGGCTTAAACATCTGGGTTTTGTCAGCCACATCCTGGGCCACAGAAGGTGGGCCTGGACAGTACTGGGCTCCAGAGCTGCTTGGTGGCTAGGTGGGCCTCTTGGGAAAGTGGGTACACACCCAGCAAAGAAGATAAAGAAGGATATCTCAACTGTGGGTACTGCCAGGCAAAGAAAAAGGGGGTGCTCTGTTCCTCCCGAAGAGAAAGGGGTCCCCTCTTCACAAGAGCATCCTATGGCAGCCTGGCAGGCAGGGTCACCCTTGGTCCCTGGGTGACTGCCCTTGTGCTCATTTCTTTGGGCTGGATACTCTGAGGTGTGACTGAGTGTGAGGAATCACGGGTTCCCCACTTCTGAGACAGAGCTGAAGACCTGTGACCAGACCATGTTGTTCACCTATGATACAGGTCTGGAATTGTGCCATCACACTCACACAGGGCCATGGAAACACACAGGCATAGTCAGACATAAAAACACAAATGGTCCTGGGATGTATCTTGGTTGGTAGATGGCTTGGATAGCATGCATGAAGCCCTAGGTGCCATTCCCAGAACCACATAAAACAGGCATGAGGATTATTTTTATCACCTCAGCATTTGGGGGGTGGAGGTTGGAAGATCAGGAATTCAAGGTCATCCTCCCCTACATAATGAACTTGAGTCCTCCATGGCTTACATGAGATCCTGTATCAGAGGCCAACAGGAAGGTGCAGTGGTAAAATTGCTTGCCCCCAAACCCAATGATCTGAGTTAGATCCCTGAGACCCACGTGTTGAGAGGAGCCAACTTACTCCCGCAAGTTATCCTCTGACCTCCACACATGCAAGCACACACATATACACATGAATTTTTTTTAAAAGCAAAACAGGGCCTGGAGATCGCTCAGCAGCGATCTTAAGAGTGCTACTGCTACTCCAAAGGAACTGAATTCCTAGCCCCCAAATCAGGCAGTTTACAACCACTTTTTACACCAGTTCCAATGGATCCCATGCCCCCTTCTGGCCTCTGTGGGTATTGCACACACAAGATGTACATAATACAGACATACACATAAAATAAAAACATTTTTTAAGTGTCAAGAAAATGGGGCTAGGGATGTAACACAGTGGAAGAGAGCTTACCTAGCATGCATAAAGCCCTAGGTTTAATCCCCAGTACTTCATAAATTGCATATGATGGTCCTTCTCTGAGCAGAGGATTAGAAGTTCAAGATCGTTCTTGGTTATATTGCAAGTTTGAAGCCAGCTGTGGCTACATGAAATGCTGTCTCATAAGGCAGGAAAGAATATAATCACACAAGCTGGAGAGATGGCTCAGCAGTTAAAGAGCACTGGCTGCTTTTCCAGAGGTCCTGAGTTCAATTCCCAGCAATCACATGGTGGCTCACAACCGTCTATAAAGGGGCTTGATACCCTCTTCTGGCATGCAGGTGTACATGTAGATAGAGCACTCGTATACATAAATAAATTTTAAAATCTTAAAAAAATATATGATCACATAAGAATCAGGCACAGTGGCATACATCTGCAATCCCAGCACTCACCAGGAGGGGTTTTGTGTTGTTTTGTTTTGTTTTGTTTGGGACAAGATCTCACTATGTAACTCTGACTGTACTAGAACTTGTTATGTTGATCAGGTTGGCCTTGAACTCACAAAGATACACTTGCCTCTGCCTCCTGAATGTTAGAATTAAAGGTGTGCACCACCATACCTGGCCTGAGGATCTGGAGTTTAAGGTTAGCCTAGACAACATAGCAAGGCCCTGTCTCAAAAAAAAGTTTTGAAAAAAATCAAACACGCACGCATGCACGCACACACGCCATCAAGGACATCAGGCATAGAGGTCCATGTCTATAACCCCAATACTCAGAAGACTGAGGCAGAAGGAAGGCGTTTGAGACCAGACTGGATAACCTTGGGAGAATTTACCTTTAAAAAAAATGGAGGTGGGGGATATCTGCAAAGAAGTCATTTAGTAAAGCAATTTCTCTGCAAGCGTGAGGAACTGAGTTGACCACATTTAAAAAAAAAATCTGGACATAGTGGTGAATAGATGTAATCCTAGCACCAGCAAGACAAGACAGGCAGATCCCTGAGGCCCACTGGCCAGGACAACCTAGTCTGCCCGGGAAACTCCAGGCCGCTGAGAGACCTTGTCTCAGAAAATAAAGGGGACTAGAGATATGGCTCAATATTAAGAACACTTGTTCTTGCAGAGGACCTGGGCTTGTCTCCAGTACCCAGCAGCTCACAGCTCTCCATAACTTCAGTTCCAGGGGATCTGGTGCCCTCTTCTGATCTCTGAAGGCACTAGTCATATGCATGGTGTACATACATTCATGCAGGCAAAATACTCATACACATAAATAAATCCTTTGTAAAAAGAAGAAAAGGAGGGCCAGTGACATGGCTCATGAAGTAAAGGTACTTGCCACCGCCTCCACGTGTGTGCTGAGCTCTGCACGTGCCCTCCCCACAAGAAATAAGTAGTTATGATTGTTTAAAAGAGAGGATTAGCAAGATGGCACAGTGGGTAAAGGTATTGCACAACCTGAATTCATCCTTGGAACCATATTATGGAAGGAAAAAGCCACCTCCTCCAAGTTGTCTTCTGACTCCCACACACATACTATGGAACATGTGCCCAGCCGCATGCACACACTCACACACAATAAATGAACGTAAAAAAACCATAACCAAAGGACAGCGCGTACGGAACAAAGTTGACCTCTGGCTTCTATAAGTAGAGGCACACAGCAAACCACATAAGCACACACCCACACGGAAAACCCACATAGCATCACTCCTGGTCACATACAAAGACACAAACGTCCCCGAATCACAGATGGGGATCCACACCCCATCACACAGCTGCCATGCTTGTCTGTGGTGTAGCCTGGGCAGGGCCTCCTAAATCCACGACTCATGTAGGGTTAGGGAAATGTTTCATTTGCAGCTGGTCGGAGACCGGCCCACCCTGGTAACCTGGTCCCCATTCTGAATGGAGCCTCTGTGCTGCCTCAGGACAGTCAGCAGCAGCACTGGATTGGCCCAGAGTGTGAGATGTCAGAGGAGGTAAGGCCACACTGACTGAGCACATAGGCTGGATCTGAGGACTCTGAGGCCAAGCAGCTAGAGCCAGAATCCTACTTCTTCTCTGCTGCTTGTAGAAGCTGCTCCCCAAACCAGCTAGGGGAGGAGGAGACAAAGGAATAAATAAAGTCCCATGCCCCAGCTGGTGCCCACATCTCAGGAAAAGTCAGTGTGAACCCCTAGTTTGCATGCTCCACTCAGCTCTTTGTGCAGCCTGGAGGAAGGAGCTGGGCAGTCTTAGACTTCTGGTTCATGTCACATTTTCAACTCCACATGGCTACAGTCACGGCCACAGTGTCACCTGCAGAGCCACACAATCGTACAGAAATACCGCCACACCCAACAACTCCAGTGACATGTCGGCCCCACAATCTCACACATCCTCTCAGTTGCCCTGACAATCTGACCCCACACTGTATCAATGTCACTCTGACACGCTCGGTCTGCATGTCCCTGCAGCTGTCCCAGCCATGTGGCCACACAGAGTCAAGGAGAGCAGGTCCAATCCCTGCACTGCCAGGGCGGGGCACACAGCTGTCAAGATCAAGGTGGCCCTGATGACACAACACAGCCCCCGCCGTGACAGTGGAGCCAGCCGGCAGCCAGCGAGTTCCAGGCCACATGGCTCAGTCCTGGTGCAAGTGGCAGATACCCATTTCACTCACACTCGCCCACCGTGTCCACAGTCCGGACAGAGCTACAATGAAACAGGGTAATGGCACATTACCTAGCTACAAGGACATCCTGTCACGCAACAGTCACCCACCCGGAGCCTGTCACAACATTTAGACAGCCCTTTAGCCATCCCAACAAGCTGTTGAGATGTTTGTTGACATGCTGACACAGCCCTGTGATTGTCCTCAAGACTCCCCAGACCTGAGCCTTGGAGACAGGGGCAGACTGAGGCTGAAATCCCCTCTCCCTTCTACTGGGAACAAGCAGCTAGGGAGAGAGCTACTAATGGAAGCGCAGCTGTTGTCAGTAGGTGCCAGCCCCCCCCACTTCATGAATATTCATCAGCTGGGGCTCTCCTGAACCTGTAGGGAGTCCAAGGTCCCAGGCAGCTGGGCACCCCCTTCTGTGCCAGGAGGCCCTCAGGTGAGGGGGGCTCTGCCAGAACTCTGCTGCCCTTGGAATTCACACCCATTTTTACACGTAAGTATATCTGATAGAAGAGTTTGGGAACACAGACCCCAGACAGGCAAAGTCCAAATCGCACCTGACTTAACACACCAGCTACCCATCAGGGCACACCTAGCATAGCAGTACTGCTCAGAGCAGTACCCCAACTACAGACACCTACCACATACACTGACATACCACACGGGCCCCCAGTGACCACAAACACACAGGCACACCATTATAAAATCTCCAACACTCACCATCACGGGCAGAAGTGCAAACACACACAGTTTCCAAACTCATAAACGCAGTAACCTGAAAGTAACAACCAGCAGCTTTTTGTGTGTGGCGCCGAGGTGGAACACAAGGCCTCGGGCACTCTACGCAAACCCTGTACCCTAGCCATCGCCACCCCACCGCCTTTTATACTCTATTACATGTATTTATTATTTCTGTATAAGCACGTGTGTAGGCATCTGCCTGTGATGACAAGCCCGTGGAGATCAGAGGACAGCTTGCGGAAATGGGTTCACCTCCCACCGTATGTTCTTGTAAAACACACAAGCGTCCAAGCAACGGGGCACAGATTTGCACAAGTGTGCATACAGTCCCACCGACTATCAACTACAAAGCATAGACATAGAGACCTATCCCCCAAAGTCCTACCCTTTCCCTCTCTCCCTCCCTCCCTCTGGCCCACTCCTCCTTCCTCCCCCTCGTCACTCTCCCCTCCCCCACCCCGAACTTTATAGGTGGGAAAACGCAGGCACTGAAAGCTGAAGGGACTTTGAAGATGGAAGCCCTCCTGACTCCAGGCAGAGGCTACGACCGGGCGCCCCCTTCTGGCCCAGCCCTGGAAGAGCGTGCGGGGCCGCGGCGGCGCGCGGGTGGGCACGCGCCTGATGTAACCATGGCACCCTCTTGGCACGCGCGGCCCGCGCGCGGGGAGGGCGGGGCGGGCGCGTTGCCATGGCACCGGCCGGCCTCCTGAATGCCGCATTGTTCACCGCGGCGCCCCGGCTGGGCTGTCCCGGACCCACCCGGACCCACCCGGGCTGGCAGAGACAGCAAGAAGGAAAAACACCAGAGATGGAGTGGAGCGAATATTGAGAGACAGTGATAAAAGGAGAGATGCCGAGATGACGATAGGAAGAGGTGGACAGAGACGTAAAGATTTAGGGCTGAGACCAGACAAGAGAGGTGGAATAGGAGAGAGGGAAAGGAGACAGGATTTGCACACGTGCACCCCTACAGGGGCCGCTGAGCCTTATGAGTTCGAGGCCAGTGTCAGTTACATAGCAAGACCCTGTCTCTTAAAGAAGCGGGGAGGGGTCGGGGAGGCCGAATGAAGTAGCTGAGGAGTAGCAGCTGGTAAAGTGCAAGCGTGAAGTCCTGAGTTCGGCTCCCAGCACCCATGTAAAAACCACAGGCATATAATCCTAATACAGGAGGAGGCAGAGGCGCGGGGGGGGGGGGCTATTCATGGGAATGCTGGCCAGCTAGCCTTCCAGGTTCAGCAAAACGCCAACCCCCAAAATAAGATGGGAAGCTAGGCATGGTGGGAAACATCTTCGGTCCTTGCACAGGCCGTCGGATCTCTGTGAATTCCAGGCCAGCCTGGTCAACATGGTGAGTTTGGGAAACACTGGAATTGAAGACAGCTGAGGCCAACTCTGTGTGCGCACACATGTGCATGCGCACAGGCACGTGTGCACACATACACATGTGCATGCGCACAGGCACGTGTGCACACACACATGTGCATGCACACAGGTACATGCAAACACACACACACAAGCACATATATAGTATACTCGTAGAAAATGGGCAAGTGGGAGAGACAGAGTTGTGGATGGAGAGAGTAATAGAGTAATGCTTAGAATCCAAGAGGAAGAGATGGAGAAACAAGAGGGACTTGTGGGAGGGAGAGAGCTGCACAGGCCGGAGGACAGAGGGAGAAGACCAAGCAGAGGCAGAGCCATCCAGAAGGAGGAAAGAGAATGGGTTTGACATAAGGACCCAGGGAGTTCACTATGCTCCTTGATGTGTCTGGCAATAGGATGAGGCTGGAAGTGGAACCCCACATTAGAAGAAGCCAGGTAGAGAGAGACTGGTGGGTCTCATCTAGGTTGACAGATTCAAGGCCAGATGTATCCAAACACTGGGAATGTTGCAGGAGAGGCCTAGAGATTCAGCTCCCATCTCTGTTCCAAGTCTTTGGTCACCACTGCCTGTCCCCTCTCTGCTGGCTCAACTCGATACTCCCAGAATGCCTATCTTGTCCTGCTAATAAGGTATCATTCATATAGAGATACAGCCTTTCAGATACAGCTCCTAATGTTCCAGAATACCTTTTCCCGGAGAGAGACATTATAGTCCTTATAACGTGTATGGGCACAAAACCACTTGATACAATCTTAGGCTCAATCATAGACACACAGACACATGACAGAGTCACACCACATCAGAGTCACACCTCACACAGCCATATAGAACACATCATCGCAATCATCCAATGATCAGATAAGATCACACACCTGTGGCCAAGGCATGGTGGCACACATCTTCAATCCCAGCACTCTGGAGGCAGAGGCAGGTAGATCTCTGAGAGTTCAAGACCATCCTGGTCTATTATAGTGAGTTCAAAGACAGCCAGGGCTATATAGAGGAGACTGTTTTGAAAAAAAATCACACACCTTCACAGGTTACAGGGACTGATGTCACAGGGGACACAATCTCCTTTTCAGATGTTCTTCAACATCTTTGTTTTTTTGTTTTTCGAGACAGGGTGTCTCTGTTGTAACTCTGGCTGTCCTGGAACTCACTCTGTAGACCAGGCTGGTTTTGAATTCACAGAGATTCACCTGCCTCTGCTTCCTGGGTGGTGGCACATGGCCGGCAACATTTTTTTAAACAATTTATTTTTATTTTATGTACATTAGTATTTTGCTTACATGTCTGTGTGGGGATGTTGGGTTCCCTGAAACTGGTACAGTTTTGATCTGCCACGTGAATGCTGGGAATTGAACCCTGGTCCTCTGGAAGAGTGCTCTTAACTGCAAGCCATCTCTCCTTCCCCAGTTCTTTGATATCTTAGACCTGGTCCAAGAGTCCCTTTTGACAACTGTGGGGGCACTAGGCCCACTATCAAGATTTGAGCAGTGAGAGTGGAAAGGCATCAGTTCTCGGGTGAGATTTGGGATGGGAGGGGGAATAAAGAAGTTCCTCCCAGGCTCCTCAGAAAGTTGGGTCATGCCAGTCCTTCTGGCCCCACAGCTAGGTCAGTCCAACCTAAATCTAGACCAAGGGCGGCCCCTGGTGGTCAAATGTTGTGTCTACCTGATCTTTAGGGGCTGTGATTGAAGGCTTAATTGTAGAGCTCGTGGCAGAGACAGGTCCAGTATGAACACATAGATAAGAGCCCAGAAATAAGAAATCAGACCCAGAACTCAGCCTGTGTGATCCATGTCCTAGAATTCATGACCACAGTCTAGGTTCTGGGGGTCACAGGTGTAGCTGAATAGTAGAGCGTCTGTTTAAAACCCTCCAATGAGATTCTGGGGACAGGGCTGGGCAGTCGACCTCTTATCTAGTATGTGCGGGCTCTATTGCCAGCATCAGAAGAAAGGACTCTAGATTCCAATAATCCTGAGATGTAGAAAACCAGGTCCTAGAAGGCAGGATCCAGAATCTAAAACCTAGATTGGTATTCCAGAATCCAGAATCCCAAAGTATAGATCCCATTGTTCAGAGTTGGAACCCTAAACTGAGAATCCGGCTCCAAGAACAGAGAAACCAAAAACAGGCCTGCAGAGCCTTGGGTCTTTGTCAGAACTCTCTGGATCAGAGCTGGGCTGGTGAGAGCAGGAACAGACTAAAGGGGCAGGAAAGGCTCTGGTATGAATGTCCACAGCCCCTGCCACAGTTGCTGTCCCACATGCACAGGCACACATTCTAAAAGGATTTCACAATGTTGTGGATCCATACCCCCACCACACATACTGTCTGTAACTGTAAAAGCTTCAGCACTGCCCTCGGATGTGCACCCACAATCGCACACACTCGAACTGACACTCTAACGTACACCATCATCCAAAGGCAAACGAAGTCCCCACCACTCTCTTTAGCATACCCACAGACATACTAACGTGGGCACCCTTAAGTGTCACATTCATTCCCCTCCTCCCAGCCTACCTAACCCTCAAGATACACAGCCACCACTCAGAAACCCTTCGATTCCCATCCTGTGCCCAGACACACCAGGGGAGAATCTGCTAAGGGAGCTGAAACTGGGATGTGTGTGTGTGTACTCTCATATTGTGTGAGCACACACACACACACACACACACCGCAGAGAAGCTTCATGCCTTGGCAGCTACACAACCCCTGGGAACCAGACCCCAGGGATGGGGCTCACTGTGCACCCCCTTACCCACCCCAGCCCTCCCATGCCTGGCCGGCTGGCGGGCTTTAATACAGATGCCAAACTCATAATTGTAACTGAGGGTGACAGGGTCACCTTGAGCCCCAGATGCTCGCATGATGACAGATGGCGTTGGCAAACCTGATTAGCGGCCCCCGGTGCCAGAGCCTGTGGCACCTGCCTCCCCGCCCCTCCCCCCTGTTCCCCCAGCACTCATTACCCACCCATTACTGGGCCTGGGGGGCAGCAGCGGGGGCCGACTGGCACTGCCTGGGAGGGCGCAATGACTCTGGCCCCCCCTGGTACCAAGGTTCCCAGCTGGCTCTCCAGGCTGGCAGGAGGTGGGCACAGCTGAGGTGGAGGGATGTAGGCATCTTGTGCCCGCCAGAAAAGGGGCGCCAGGGTTGAGCTGCCAGCTCAGACACTGCATGAGGTTTGCCACCAAGCTCTAGGGATAGGCAGGAGGGTGCCCCCCACCCCAGGCTCCATGACCCTCCCTCTAGGACGCTCTTGGGAGCTGGCAGCCAGGCAGGTTCCCACCCTTCTGTTCAGGCCCGCCAGGTCAGGGGTCACAGCTCCCTCGCTGTTCTGTCCCATCTGTTTCCTTGTGGGGGGCCCTCCTGTTCCCCTCACCTGGAGCCTTCCTTCCTGAGGCAGGAAGAGGGCCGAGGAGGGGGGCTTGACCAGCTCCCTCCACCCTGCACTGGGGGGGCGGGCATTTGGAGGCGACATTACCACATGTCTCTGAGTCTCTGCCAGACGGGCCCATCTGCCAGAGCCCTGGTTCCAGCCGCCCAGAGCTAGCCCAGAGCTAGGCCGCCTGGCTGCCGCACACCCTGCCCCCCAGCTGAGGAGGGAGCCCCCTACCCAGGAAACCCTAGTCAGAGAGACGCACGCACAGCTGGACTTGGCCAACCTTTATGATTCCCGTGGAATGCCAGGCGGGGAGTGGGGCTGTCGCGGGGGCTCGGGTGGGGCAATAGGGAAACCCCAGCCTGTGTCAATGTGGCAGCTGCACACACGGGGGCCCGCCTCTGGTTGGGGCCAGGTTTTCCCAGCAGCTGCTTCCCGCTTGCCTGCCATGTTTTTTTGTTGTTGTCGTTGCTGCTGCTGCTGTTATTCTGGTGTCCCTAGAACGGGGTCATCTTTGCTGAGTGTCCGGGTTTGGGTGGTGCTGTCCTCCTAGCAGTAGGGAGTGACTAACAGGGAGACGCAGTGCCACCTAGTGGTCAAGAGCGGAACCCCAGGTTAGGGCAGAGGCTCGACGGGGAGCTGTGCTGCGCGTGTGCAAAGCCTGTGTCTCGCCACACGCACACGCGTGCCCCCATCTCCTAAAGAAAAGTGACAGTGCCTCAATGGCTTCGGTTTCCTCATCTGCAAAATGTCATGTGGTGAAATTCTACCTTGCGGGATTGCTGAGGATTAATTGCTGAAGACTGTCTGCGTTAGTGCTTGTAGCCACACAGACCCCTGCAAATCACACACTACAGCTAAATTATCATCTTTTTTCTCCACGTATCCCCGTGCTAAGAATGGAACCCATGGCTTCATCCATGATAGGCGAGCCCTCTCCAGTAGAGTTACCCCAACCCCACATGCTATTGCTATTAATGGTCTATCCCCAAAACTGGGGACCATGTCGTGTTCCAGGAGCAAGATGAGGACCTGTGGACCTGTCCATCTGTCCTTCCAACCCTCCTCTCTTGATCTGACGTACATCGTTCAGGTCACGTCTTTCTACTGCTTTTGTCTGCTTTCCCAAGGTTCGTGTTCTGTGCATTCCTCTGTGATGCTCAGTTCACAGCTTCGGGCGGCACTGACACTCCCGGACCACCGCGGTGGACACCCTCACTCGTCGAGGGGAGACTGGGTGGCCATCTCCACACCGCAGCACCACTGATGTCCAGCGTTTTCGAGCTGGCACACAGCTGTTGCAGAAGACTACTGGGGTGGGGTCCAAGCTGGGAATGTAGAAGGAGGAACAGTGGCCGAAACACAGATGGCTGAGTACCCGGGCAGCTGTGCAGCCAGGCCTGGAGAGCACCTTCAAGCAGAGACGGGGGCAGAGTCAGCACAGTGGAGTCTAGGCTTAGAGGGATGAGAATAACTACCGTCCACTTCTACCGGGCTAGAAAGGTGTGGGTGGCTGTGTTCTAATTCTGAATCCTCCTCCTGGCTGTGTGGCCCGCAGAAAGTTAATCAACCTTTCCAAGCCTCTGTCTTGGATAAAATCTTCCAAATCCAGGGCTGGGGAGAGTCAGGAAAATGATATGGTGCAAGCATGAAGACCTTAGTTCAGATCAGCAGCAGTCACACAAGATGGGTCAGGTGCCTGCAATCTCAGCACTGGGAAGTGGAGACAGGAGGGTCCCTAGAGCTGGCTGGCCCACCCAGCCTGGCTGAATTGGTGAGCTCCTGGTCCAGTGAGAGTTCTTATCAAATAAAGGCATGAGGGAGCTGGAGAGGTGGCTCAATGCTTAAGAGCAGTCACTCCTAGAAGACTTGGGTTCGATTCTCATCACCCACATGGCAACTCACACTTTCTCCATTTCTGGGCACCAAGCATGCATGCAACACACATACATGCAGGCAAAACATTAAAAAAAGATTTCTAAAGAAATAGTAGTTGCACTCCCATACAAAATCATCCCAATTAAACCAGAAAGCTGGTGATGCAGACACCATCACAGCCATTCGGGAGAACAAGAGAGGGAAATCTCAAGTTCAAGGCCTGTGTGGGAAACTTTACTGAAACCCTTTGTCAGAAATAAATGGAAAACAGAGCTGGGGGTAGAGCTGGAGTAGAGCACTTGCCTAGCACGCACAGGGCTCAGGCTGCACTCCCAGCCCCACAGAAAAACAAAGAATCAAGTTGGGGAGAGTAGAGATGGCTCATCAGTTAACTATCCTTTGCTCTTGCCGAGGACCTGTATGCTGTCCCCACACTATGGCTCACAACCACCCATAACTCCAGTTCTAGAGGATCTGAAACCATCTTCTGGCTGTTACAAGCATTTGGCACACACCTGGTGCACAGACATACAGTAGGGAAAACACACACACTAAAATAATTTTAATTTTCTTGAATCAAGCTGGGTATGGTGCCTCATACCTGTAATCCAAGCACTTGGGAGGCTGAAGCAGGAGGATTGCCATGAGTTTGAAACCAACTTTGACTACACGGTGAGCTCTAGTCCAGACTGGGCTATATGTGAAACCCTATCTTGTTATTGTTTTAAATTAAATTTATTTTGTTGGGAGTGGGGGGGGGTAGCAGGGACCATGTGCCATGGTGCCCATGTGGTAGTCTAAGGATAAATTGTGGGAATCGATTCTTTGCTTCTACCATGTGAGTTCCAGGAATTAAACTCAGATTGTCAGGTTTGCTGACAAGTGCCTTTACCTGCTGAACCATTTATCTACCCTCTAAAATGTTATCTAAACACACACACACACAGACACACACACACACACACACACACACACACATCAGCAAGATAGTCAGTGGGCAAAGACACATACTGCCAAGTCTGACAACCTGAATTCAATTCCTGTGACCCACACAGTGAAAGGAACCATTCCTGCAAGTTGTCCTCTACCCTGCACACTTGGGCCATGGGACACCCATACACACAACCTGCACACATACCCACAAAAGTAAATGTAATTACTATTTTTTAAGACAGCCTCTTACTATAGCCCTGTCTATCTAGAATTTGTTATGTAGATCAGGCTGGCCTGGAACTCCCAGAGAACCACCTGCTTCTACTTTCCAAGTGCTGGAATTAAAGGTGTGCATCATCGTGTCCAGAATAATAAAATTTAAAAAGGAAAAGAAGAAACCACTTGAAACCTTTATTTTTCCCGTTTGGTTTGTTATTAGGTAGGTCTCATGTAGCCCAGTTGGCCTCAAACTATTTAATAGCAGGTGGCCCGGAACCCCTTTTCCTTTTGCCTCAGCCTCCCGAGTGCTCCACTACACATGCCCAAGGCTCTGGGCTCCACTTCCAGCGCTGGAAGAAAAACAGAGACAACCTCTGCCCCCATGGGGCTTCTGTTAAACCCAGACTGGATGTTCTGTCTTCCCTGTGATGCTCAGGCCACTGCTATGTCCCTATTTCTAAATGAGGAAACTGAGGCTTGGAGCTGCCTGAGAATACAGAGCAGCAGGGGAGGCTGCCAGCCTACAGTGTCTTGTGCCATCTGGGGCAGGTGCAGCTCTGGGCTCCGCAGTGAGCTAGACTGCTTTCATTCTTCGAAGTACAGCCATCGCCTGGTAGGCAGCAGAAGCAGGATATAGAGTGGGCATGGTGATGTGTGAAACCCCAGGACTCAGAAGCAGGGATCACAAGTTCCAGGCCAGCCTGGACTATTTGGTGAAACCTGTCTTGAAAGGAAAAAAAAAAAAAAAAAGATTTGGGGCAAAACAGGTGAATCCAGGTTTCCTGAATTCAAAGATTTGATAGGCAAATACTAAACCAGGGGTTTGGGGGAACTGGTACCTTACCAATCATGACTAGAAACACTCTTCAGGAACCCATGATTGTTACTTCTGTTACATAGGAGTGAGGAAAGGGTTAAAGAAAGCAAGCTACAGATACCAGCAATGAAGCAGGATTTGAACTCAACACAGAATAAGAATTCCCAAAGCCCTTTTGGAACACCAGCTGAGTGCAGATATGAGGTGCTTTCTTGTTCAGGCTGCCTGATAGTCCATGAAGGTATGTGCTACTAGTCATTTATTCATTAACAGTGTGTGCCCACTGTGTGCCCAGCCCTGTTGTAGGGCTTGGGACAGGAATATTGGAAGCAACAAAATAAAAAAAAAAACCTCTGCCCTGGAATAGGGATGTAGCTCGGTAGGTAGAGTACTTGCCTAGCATACTGGAGTTCCACCTCCAATACCACATCAACCAGGCTGGTGGTGCATACCTGTAATCCCAGCATTCAAGAGGAAGACATGGGCAGATCAGTTTAAAGCCAACCCCAAGCTATATAAGACTGTGGCAAAAAAAAAAAAAAAAAAAGCCACTTCTGCTCCAAGATGGGTGTAGGGGGAGGGGTGTCACTGAGTTAGAGGACAGACTGTGCTACCTAGTTAGTCCTGTACAAATCTGGGTTACATATCAAAACCCTGTCTAAACACACACACACACACACACACATCATATAAAGCATGTCTTGTGGCAGGAGTGACCTGAGGAGAAAGGGGGGGAAGGAGTAAAGAACATGGAACTTTGTGGACTCTATGAACCTGGACTTAGAGTAAAGTGAGAATCGGGAGGCTGGAAAGGAGCAAGGGACATGCATTTGTGAACAGCCTCTTCCTGGCTGATAAATAGGAAAACAGCCTCAGTGGATGGAATGTGGCTCTGTTGGTAAAGCTTTCCTCACAGGAAGGAAGCCCTGGGTGCCTTAACCAGGTGTGGTTGTACATGCCTGTATGCCAGAACATATGTGGTGAAGTCAGAAGTGCAATCTTAAGATCATTTTTAGCTACATAATGTCACTCTGGGCTACATAAAGCCCAGTGGTAAGATCATTTTAGCTACATAGTGGTCAGCCTGGTCTACAGGAGCTCATGTTAAAAAAAAGGGGGGGGGGATAGACTTCATAGAGATGAGGGTAGAGGCAAACACATCAGCTCAAGTGGGAAAAGTTTTACCTCGTTTGATAAGGAGGGAACCTGAAGTTCATAGGTGATGAGATGGAAGATTCAGGACTTGGGACTTGATTGCAAATCTGCCTGAGGCCATATTAACTGTACTCTGTACAATGCTGGGAGTACCCACCCCACCACCACCACCACCACCACCACCACCACCACCACCACCACTCACCTGAATAAAGGGCACAGCCTTACAAGTCTCCTGGAGTACTTCCTGAGGGGTCAAGGGCAAAGACACAGGGGTAGCCACTCTCTGGCCTGCCTGCAGGCCCAGGAAAGCCTTCCAGCTCTCCAGGGCAGAAACTGGTACCAGAGGATCCAGAGTCCAGCTCTGATTGGCCACAGCCCCAGAGTTAGCTGGGGTCTTAGGCCTTCCTGATCCTATGGGCAGCCAGGATGCACTGAGCAGACCTAGCAGTGTGGTTAACTGGCCACAGAACATCACTTAGCTGTGTAGTCTGTCTGTCTGTCTTAGAGTAGGCTCAGGGTCCTGGGCAATGGACCCTGCTGTCTAGAGTGTGGAGTCCGGGACCTCAGAGATCTGCTTTTCACCACTGTGCACCTCCCACCCCCACCCCCAGCCTGAGAAGTGGTTCTGGGAGCTCCCAGCAGGGAAGGAATGGAAGGTGACTTGGTAATCCCACAGCTCCTCCCAGCCTGCTGGGAGCTCCAGCAGGGGGCTGAGCCTGCTCCTTGGGACCATGGGAATCAAGGAAGGCAGGTCTAGGGAATAGTAGCTGAGGGGGTCTTTCGAATCCTGAGACTGTATTCATCCACGTAGTGACATCACACCCTTCAGTGGGACTTTCAGGTTTCACGTTCTGCCCTGCAGTTTCTTGGCTCTGCACCCCAGGAGAGGCCCTTAAACACTCTGGGCTTCAGCTCCTATGTCTGTAATACGATGTCAGTAACAGTCTCTACCTCAGAGATTACATTGAGGACTCAGAAAGACCTGAAAACACTTATCGATACACATTAGTCTTGAGAACCCCTAACGTCTTTTTCTTCCTGTTCTGAAGAGGGAGCTCTGCAGCACCCCTGTACCCAAACAACGATTAACAGGCCTGCTATTGTCTTATTGGGTGTGAGGTAGCTCAGACTGGCCATAATCTTGGGCTTCTTCCACATCAGTCTCCAGAGTGCACAGATGAGAGGTACGGGCCACAACTCCCATGCCTGCCATCCTAGCACGTAAGAGGCTTTACGGGCAGCCTGGACTAAAGAGTGATCTTTTTTCAAAGAAGAAAATAATAAAATGAAATGAGCTTCAGAGGGGTCAAGGTACGGATTTCTGATCTTGATCGCAGGGAGGGCGGTCAGGAAAGACTGCAGAAGGTGACACTTTGGCAGAGACCTGAGACGCTGACCCAGGTGATGGGAACGGAGCAGTGGGAGGTACACAGAAGATGTGAGATTGGGTCCCAGGCTTTGGGGCTCTCGAGGCGCCTGGGGGGGTCTGACCCAGTCCCGGCACCTTAGAGGCGAGCATCTCGCACCCAGGTGAGGAGCTGCAAGGCTCAGGCCCAGGAGCGTGAGAAGCTGCGGCCTGGGTCTTTCCCGCGGCGCGCGCGCCCTCCGGCGGCCACTTCCGGGACTGCGTGGCCGCCGCGCCCGGGACACCTGCCTCCGGGCTGCTGTCAGCCCACTCTCTCCGCAGCTTGTCTTTCTGCTGTCCTCCAGCCAGCGCCAGTTCCACCCTGCCAGAGGCTACCGCTGCAAACACCGCGGCGGCCGGGACCCCTCTCTGCCACCTCCGTCCCTGGTCTCATGCCGAAGGAGTCTGGCCTGCAGCAGAACACACACACCCGCTTCTCACTCCCACTTTCTCCCTTGCTCCTCCTGAGAGCACTCCATCAGGTCAAGATCCTCTGCTCACAGCCCTCCAAAGCTCCCATCTCCCTTCTAAAGACCTTTTCAAGTCCCACCAAATCCTGCACAGGGAATCCCATCATCTTCCCATCCTCGCCTACCCACCCCCCTTCTCACTCTAGACACAGAGTTTCACAGCTGTTTCCAAACTTCTCAGCCAAGGTCCCACAGTACGCCTTCTAATTTTCCAGGCACGAGGCTCGGGCATGGTGCACACACATATATGCAGGCAAAGTGCTCATACATATAAAATAGGTAAGTCTAAAAAATAATAATTTTTAAAAAAGATGTAGGGCAATAGAGAAAAACATCAACCTCTGGCCCATAGGGGCACTCACATACACAAAAGACCAATACTTTTCTACGTGCACATACATGAACACATGCAACCCCGTATCAACTGCGTGCACACACACACACACACACACACAAGACTGAAGAGATGATTCAGAGATTAACTCTTCCTGAGGAACTGGGTTTAATTCCCAGTATCTACATGGGGACTCACAAACATCTATAACTCCACCTCCAGGGGTACAATGCTGTCTGCAGGCACTAGGTGCAATATGTTATGCAGGCATGCATGCTGGGAAAATACACACATAAAACGTTTTAAAGTAAAATATAAATAAAAACAAATATAGTCAGGTTTCATTCAAAGGAATTAAATATTTTTATTACTATATATATATGTATTTCTGAGGTATATATGTGGAGGTCAGAGGTCAACATAAAGGATCTGGTTCTCTCCTTCCACCTTATGGGACCTGGGGATTTAATTCAGGTGGTAGGGCTTGACAGAAAGTGACTTAAAATGATATCTCATCCTCCCCAAAAGGTTTTTTTTAAAGATGT
This sequence comes from Cricetomys ansorgei, assembly GCA_026225945.1. NCBI lineage: Eukaryota > Metazoa > Chordata > Mammalia > Rodentia > Nesomyidae > Cricetomys > Cricetomys ansorgei. The sequence goes on from JAMJFZ010003163.1 coordinate 16,332,242, forward strand.
ATTCATTTTATTTTATGTCTATAGGTGTTGGTCTGCATGTACTGTTTGTGTGGTATGTGCACAGTGCTTGTTAGCAGAGGCTACAAGAGGGCACTGGACTCCTTGAGACCGAGGAACAGACAGTCGTGAGCTGCCATGTGGTGCTGGAAACCAAATCAGTCCTCTGGAAGAGCAGGCAGTGCACTTACTTAATGAGCCATCTCTCCAGTCCCAGAAACTTTTTAATTAAAAAAATTATTTATTTTGAATTCTCTGTGTGTTTTATGTGAGCATGTGCCATGTGTGAGTGCCCAAGGAGTCTAGGAGACATCAGATTGATTCCATGGTGCTGTAGTTACGTGCAGCCCAGGTGCCTAGCGTGGGTGCTGGAAACTGAACTCAAGCCCTGTGGAAGCACAGTACACTCTCTTAACAGCTGAATCATCTCTCCAGCCCCCTAAATAAAAATTCTGTAAGCAAGGCGTGGCGGGGCACGTCTTTAATCCGAGCACTTTGGAGGCAGAGGAGGAGATCTGTATATTTGAAGTCAGCTGATCTAAACAGCAAGTTCCACACCAGCCAGGGCTACATAATGAGATCTGTCTATAGATAGACGGATGGGCAGAGGAAGGGAGGGATGTAATTTAAAAATTTTTGCCAAGTATGTGGCACATATCTGTCATCCCAATGGGCAGAGGCAGGAGAATCAGGAATTCAAGGCAAACTTCAACTACATAGTGCATTTGAAGTCATAATATAAAAAATACATAAAATATATTAAATATAATAATAATAATAACAACATTATTATTATTATTATTATTATTATTATTATTATTATTATTATATGAGAGAGAGATTGCTCAGAGGTTAAAAACAGTTACAGCTAATGTAAAGGACCTGAGTTCAGTTTCTTACACCCATATGGCAGCTCACAAAGAGCTGCAACTCCAGTTCCAAGGGATCTGATGTTCTCTTCTGGTCTTTGTGGGCTCCTGCACAAACTTGTGTACAAACATTCATGCAAGCAAACACACATACACATAAATAAAACAGTCTTTTAAATTACTTTTAAAACAAGTAGGTATGAAAGCTCATGCTTATAATCTTAACACTGGGGAAGCTGGGACAAGGAGATTCCTGGGGTCACTGGTCAGCCAGCTTAGTGTGCTCCAGGTCAATTAGAGACTCCCCCATCTCCAAAAAGTGAGGTAGATGGTCCCTGAGGAATGACTCCCAAAGTTGACCTCTGACCTCTACATGCTCATGTATGAGCACATATGCACATAGACAAATCCACACAGCTCTCTCTCTTTCTAGGTCTGACAATATAGATCAGTGGTAGAATATTTGCCTAGCATGTTCAAGGTTCTGCCTCCCATCCCAATACAGAAGTAAAGAAAAAGATCTGGGTTTCATGGCACAAATCTGAGTACTTGGAAGGTAGAGGCAGAAGGACCAGACATTAAATGTCAATTTCGGCTACTTAGTCAGCATGGGCTACATGGAAGTCTATTTTTGTTGTTTTGAAATAAGTTTTTACTATTTAGCCTTGGCTGACTTTAAACTTTTCAAAGAGATCTGCCTACCTCTGCCTCCCCAGTGCTGGGATTAAATGTGTGTACCAATACATTCACCTTAAAACCCTGTCCTAAAAAGAACCTCTGGGGGGCTAGACAGATGGCTCAGTGATTAAGAACACTGGCTATTCTTCCAGAGGACCAGGGTTCTATTCCCAGCACCACATGGTGGCTCAAAAACAGTCCCAGGAAGTCTTACACCCTCTTCTGACTCCCAAGGACATTGCACACACACGATGTACAGTCATACATGCAGGCAGAACACCCATACACATAAAATGAAAAATGAAAAATGAAAAAAAGCCCTATTCCTAAATTAAGTAAAAATCTGAAACAAGTAAGCGTAAGTGTTGCTACTCTGGATGAGGATGGCATAACTGCATTCTCCTGCTCTTACCAATGCCTCATCAGTATAGACTAGACCTAGCCCTGTCTAGGCTGCATCCACTACTTCGGCTGTACTAGGCAAGGACAAATGACATTGAAATCACCACAGAATCCACATAGAGAGATTACCTCACACATATCTCAGGCTGGCTTCAAACACTCTGTGTAGCCCAGGATGACTTGACTTCTTATCCTCCTGAATGCTGGAACTGCAGGTATGAGCCATTATGCTCAGTTTCTACATGCTAGTGATTCTGAAACTCCAGCTCCAGGGATCTTCTGGCCCCTGAGGGCACCCACACACATCCAAACACAGGCTCATACTAAATGGGGGAAGGGGCGTGTTGTCTCTGCAGACAGCAGGGCCAGCAGAGTAACAATCCGAGTGAGGCAAGAACTCAGTAGCAGGACTCAGTAGCTGGTGTTAGTTCAAACTTCAAGAGTAAGACACCAGATTGTTTACTTTAGGAATATTTAAATACGATACAATCTGGACAAAAAGTTTCCTGATGAAAATTCACTCAACCCCATGTGTACAACAAAGCTTAAGACACAAGTTAAAAGTGCTTCCTACTCTTCCAGAATATCTTAGATCAGTTCCCAGCAACATCAGGCAGCTCACAAATGCCTGTAACTTCAGTTCCAGGGAACTGGACACTCCTCTGGCCTCAGTACACACCTGAACACACGTGACATACATCCACACAAAGAGACACAGTCAAATATTTTTAAAAGCCAAATTTAGAAGAGCAAAAGCATTCAAAGTGTTTAAAATTTAAAACAGGTATGGTATCACATGCTTCTACTCTCAGCCCTTGAAAGGTAGAGGCAGGATGATCAAGAGTTCAAGACCAGTCTTAGACACATAGTAAACCTGATGCCAACCTGGGATACATGAGACTCTAACTCAAAAATCCAAAAAGCAATAGAATAAAAAACCTCAGTCCTAAAGTAGATCTAGCTGGATGTAGTAACGCCTGTGAAGCATGCCTATAATCCTAGCACTTGAAAGATAGAGGCAGGAAGATAGAACTCAAGCCTCGGCTGAGCTACATGAGACCCCGTCTTAGTAAATTGGAAGGCAGCTGGAAAGGACAGAGCTATGTAGCCCAGGATGACCCTGAATTTCTGGGCCCCTTGCCTCCACCTCTCCTGTGTCAGTTAGGAGGATGCGCCGCTATGATTAGTACAAGGGAGGAAGCCCAGGGCTTGTGATCCCTGTCCTACTATCAACTGAGTCACATAGCCAAATTCCATAAAGTGGATCTTAAATGTTTAAAGCAAACTGGACATGGTGATCGCAGACCTTTAACCTCCGCACCGGGGAGGCAGAGGCAGGTAGGACTCTTGTGAGTTGGAGGCCAGCCTAAATCCACAGTGGGTTCTAGGCTAGCCAGCACTACACAGCAAGACTGAAAAAATACACAAAAACCCCAACAGAGGACTCGAGTGCAGTTCCCTGCACCCGTGTCCCTTGACAGTCTCCTATAAGGCCAGCTCTAGAGGTTCCTTTGGCCTCCACTAGCACCCACACACGTTGCACACAATAACCTAAAATCTTTTTTAAAAAGATCTAAGGAAACATAAGTCCACGTACTAAAATGGAAATATCTACTATATTACAGAAATAAAGAAGCATTAAATGTTGGGGGGAAATAAAGTTAATATAAGTTAAAATGGCTGGGTGATGATGGCACATGCCTTTAATCTCAGCCTTCAGGAGACAGTGGCAGGCATATTTCTGTGAGTTCAAGGCCAGCCTAGTCTACAGAGTGAGTTCCAGGACAGCCAGAGTTACAACAGAGATACTCTCTCTTAAAAAAAAAAAAAAAAAAAGAAAGAAAAGATAAAATGATAATATTTAAAACATCAAGATTTTAAAACTAAAAATTTAAATGTTTGTTAGTTTAAATATATTAATTTACAATATTACTAGCACTCCTGTTTTAAATTTTACTTCAAACTGGCTCATTACTGGTCATCCCAGCACTGGGAAGACTGACCTAGTAAGATTGCCAAGACTTCAATGCTGCCCTGAGTTATGCAAGAAGTTTCAGGCTGACCTGAGTGATATCCTACTTCAAAAATCCCAAATGAAGGCCAGTGAGAAGACTGAGCAGGTAAAGGCATTTGCAACTAGGAGGGACAACTACAGATCCATTCCTTTAACTGGCATGGTAGGAGAGAACTGAGTTCCCCAAGTTGTCCTCTGACCGCTACTTGAACACCTGCACTCCCCTCCCCAATAAATAAAGTATAGGAATATATATATATATATGATTGTATACAGCACACACACAATTCCCTTTTTTTTTTCTTTTTGGATACCGGTATGTAGTCCTGGCTGTCCCAAAACTCTTAAGAGATCCGCCTGCCTCTGCCTCCTGAATGCTGGGATTAAAGGCGTGCACCACTACTCCCGGTCATATAATATTATTTAAACAAACAACTGCTTCCTGCATTAAACGGTCACCTAAATGGTACCGACTCCCCGACCCCCCGGCCTGAGGCCCCGGTTTTCCGCCGCGCAGGCAGCGCCCTGGCCAGCCCGCTGCCTGCGAGGACCCACAGCCAAGATGGCGGCTCCAGCTCTGCGGACGCGCTGCTTCCTGCGGCTTCCTGCGGCTCTGAGTCCCGGGCCTCGCAGCTACCATGCGCCGCCGCCCCCGCGCCGCCGACCCGGGCCCTGGTGGCCAGACCCGGAGAACCTGCTGACCCCGCCATGGCAACTAGGGCCGCGCTATGCGGCCAAGCAGTTTGCGCGGCACGGCGCCGTCTCCGGGGTGGACCCCAGCTCCCTCTGGCCGTCTCCGGAGCGGCTGCGCGAGTTGGAGGCGGAGGAGCGAGAATGGTACCCGAGCTTAGCGACCATGCAAGAGTCGCTGCGCCTGCAGCAGGAGGCCAAGGAGGCAAGGCGTCGTGCCAGGTGGGTATGCGGGGGCAGGTACCCCACGATCCTGCAACCATGACTCCTCCGAGTCATGCGGAGTTCTTGTGGCGTGGGGTTTACATACAAGTTCGTTTGGCTGTAAAACAGCGTCTACGTAAATTCTTGTAATCACTCAACTGCATTTTTTTGTTTGTTCTTACTTTTCCCCTTTACCATTGAGCTGTATCACTAGCCCGCCTTCCTTTTATTTTTTAACAAGGTCTCACTGTTAACCAGAACTCATTCTGTTGCCCAGTCTGGCCTTAAGTCTAGAATCCATCAGTCTTTACCTCCGAATATCTGACATTACAGACCTGTACCAGGCCCAGCTTCAACTGCATATCTTTACTGAGTACTCTGTGTATCTAAGGATCCACACAGCAGGAAACAAAACAGCAAGAGTTTCAGATGATGACAAAGGACCCTTAGGAAGACACAACAAGGTTAAGGGTGTATGTTAGAGGGCATCAGTTTGCCAGCTCTTGTGATATTTAAGCAAAGCCCTGTATAATCAGACGTAGTTACTGGAAAAATCTCAAGTAGAAAGTTCTCAGGTGCAAAGGTCCTGAGGTTGAGCCAAGCCTAGTAGCACATGCCTGTCACCCCAGTACTTTGGAGAAGACATGGTTCAGAGGCAGGGGGTGAGTTTTGAGTTCGAACAGGCTACACAGTGAGACTTTATCATAAGTCATGGTGGAGCACACCTTTAATCCTAATCTGGAGGCAGTCAGGTGGATCACCAAATCTTGAGTCCAGCCTTGTCTACAGTGAGACCCTATCCTTTAAAAAAAGAAAAAAAAAAAAAAAGCTGGGCCTAGTGGCACTCACCTTTAATCCCAGCACTCAGGAGGCAGAGGCAGAGGCAGAGACACAGACACAGACAGAGGCAGGTGGATCTCTGGGAGTTCAAAGCCAGCCTGATCTACAAAGCAAATTCCAGGACAGCCAGAGTTATATAGAGAAATCCTGTCTTGAAAAATAGTCTATTCAGTGTGCCCTGAACAGGCTGGTGTGGCTGGGCAATGGGAAATGAGAGTAGTGATGGTCTCTGAAGTCCAGGGCAGAGGTCAGGAAAGGAGGCGAGTGATCAGATCTGAGGGGGAAATGGAGGCAAGCCACACAAACATTTGGGTGGTGTCGCTGGTGCAGGCTTCAGGGCAGGTGAAATGTGTTCCTGGAATTTAACCTTGTCCTCCTAACAACTTTGAAAGGACAAGATCACCTTTTTACAGATGAAACTGAAACATGGAGAAGCCAGGTCAGGTGTCCAGAGTCATGCTGGCAGTGCAGGATGAAGCTGGTCCCCCATCTGTCCCACCCTAGCTGGACGGTCCTGTGCTCTCAGTTTACTGTCCTAATTCTCAAGACGGAGCTATGAGCGTACATGCAGAGTCACAGGGCTGGAAAAGAAGTGTACGTCCAGTTGTTCCTGTGCCTGAATTTGGACCTGGCATACACAGCATGTGAAATCAAGAAGGGAATCCATGACAAGTAGACAGCTGGGTGAAACAGGGGTGACTTAGTCTGCTCCTCACTGTCTGCTCTCCTCTGCAGGGAGCAGCGTATCTCAGAGTGCATGGCCAAGATGCCACAAATGATTGAGAACTGGAGACAGCAGAAGCGGGAACGCTGGGAGAAAGCTCAGGCTGACAAGGAGCGGAGGGCCCGCTTACAGGCTGAGGCCCAGGAGCGCCTGGGCTACCATGTGGACCCAAGGAGCGCCCGCTTCCAGGAGCTATTGCAGGACTTAGACAAGCAGCAGCGCAAGCGCCTCAAGGAGGAGAAACAGAGACTGAAGAAGGAGGCACGAGTTGCTGCTATGGCCTCTGCTGAAGCCCAGGACCCAACAGTGTCTGGGGAACCCAGCTCCTGAAAGCTCCTTTCCCAATAAAGCTGCTGCTGACAGCCCTAGTTACACATTCTCTCTCAGGTTGCGACTTTCTGGGTCCCTGGCTCATTCCCCAACACCTGGGGCAGGAGAATCCTCTACTGGGCTGTGTTCACACCTGGACACTAGGCCATGCCATGAACTGGGGCTTTAGGGAGAGAGAAAGAGGAATGGATGGGCAAATAATGAAGGAGCAGATGGCGGTGGAGGAGGAGGCTTCTGTTTACCAACATTAATCTCCAGTAATTAGCCAATTACCAGGGGTGGAGGGGTGTGCAGCCAAACAGACTGCATGATAGAGGGAGCAGCAGCCCTTATAGGATTGTGCTGGGGCAGGGGCCCAGGTTTCCAGAGGGAGGAGATGCTGGGGCCCCCAATGTGAGGCTCAGAGGTCCCTTCACCACTTCTTAGCATGTCCATGTCACCTGTGCCCCAGACAGCTCAGACTCACAAACTGGTGTGAGAAGCTCCAGTAGGCATGCACCATTGTTATGGCTCATTTTTAAAACTTTATTCACTTCAAAACCTTTATCAGAGATGTGGTTCTGTCCTGGGGTAGGGGTGGCCTTGGCCTTCAGAGCTAAGGTTACCTCTTCTCCAGGCTGGAGGCCAAGGCCAGACTGGGGAGAGGGCCTTGGGCTTCTAATGGACTCATTCCAGATGGAAAGATTTGGGCCACTCCAATGGAGGATAAAAGTTTAGGGTTCCAGCTTCCCCTCGTCATGAAGGAGGGAGGAGGGTTGTCCTTGGGGATGCTTCAGGGGATGGGAAAGCAGGCAGGCGCCTCTCCATCTGGCTGCAGGGAGCTGGGACAGAGGCCAAAAGGGGCCCATCTGTCGCCTCCTGGTCTTGCCAGCAACTTTGAGCAGGCTAGGTTCTGTTAAGAGGACGGGACAGCTATCTGGCCCAGGTCTTGTCGGACTGAGATGGGAACAGGGGCCACTTCAGGAGGTGGGAAGCTGGGCTGGTGTTTTTATTTCATTTTTTAATGGTTTTTGATTTTTCTTCCTCTTAAATAAACATGAATAGATATGTGTGTGTGTGTGTGTGTGTGTGTGTGTGTATAGAGAGAGGTGTATCTGTATCTATACACACACACACACACACACACACACACACACACACACCCTTCTTCTTTTATAAACTTTTGTGGAGTGGGGTGGGGGCATTCTAGCCTCCCAGCATCATTCATCATCAAAGTTCTGACTCAGGAGGAAGTTGGCAGCCAAGTTCTCATTTTTTTCACACGCGAAGTAGGCCTGGATCACCAGGCTCTCTGGGAAGCCCAGTGCCTTCAGCTGTGGGAAGATGGGCAGGGGTGAGGAGGAGGGAGGTACAGGGCTGCCCACCACAAGTGGCTCTTCAACCAGGTCTCTTACCCTTTCTATAGCTTCCTTCTCCTGTGGCGTCACCTGGATATAGTTCATCTGTGGGGCCTCCTCACCTATGGCACCAACCTCCCCTTCTACGTCAGAGATGTCTGCCAGCTCCCCAGGGGGCTCATTCAACATCTGGATGAACTGCTCCTGGTGACGACTAATTTGCTGTGAGAAGAGGGAGAAGGTTGACACTCTACAGTCCATGTCGCCTATGCCCAGGTCCCATTATAACCCTGCTTATACACCAAATTGCTCTGACCAAACAGCCATGTAGCCATGGAAATAGGCTGTTCAGGTGAGGCTGAGGTGCCAAGGTGGGGAGAGGGGCATGGTGGTGCATACCTTTAATCCCAGCACTGGGGAGGCAGAGGCAGGTGGACCTGAGTTTGAGGCCAGCCTAGTCTATAGGGAAGTTTCAAGATAACTGGGGCTACATAGTGATACAATGTCTCGAAAAAACAAACAAGTAAGTAAATGTACCAAAACTAGGCATGGTGGTTCATACCTGTAATCCCAGCACTTGGAAAGTTTAAGCAGGAGGAACACCCTAAGTTTGAAGCTAGCCTAACCTACATAGTGAGACTAAAGAAAAAAAAAGTACAAACTTGACAACTACAAATACACTAGTTCAATCACTGAGGCCTTGTGGGAGGTACCTGCTGTCTGTGGCAGAACAGGGGAGGTTTTCTCTGGCTACAACAAGCACCAAGTGAAAATATGCCATGGCATGGATCTACTGGGCAATTCTCAAAAGAGCTCTGTGCCAAGAACAGCACAGAAAGGCTGGGAAGAATTTTCTCCTGTGGCAGTGGAAGACCACAATAGCAAACAGGGCGGATCAGCTTGAGTACTTCTGTCTGTGGTGCTGCAAGGCCTCAAGGTGCTAAATACAAGCATTCTACTACTGAGGCACACTCTCAGCATGTGCAACATTTATTTGTTATTCTTTTCTTTTTTGAGATGATCTCACTATTAGAAGGAGCTGGCTTCAATTCAAGTGATCCTCCTGTCCCAGCCCTGTACCTATTAAATACAATCTACCTGGGAATCCAGAGGTTCTGATGGAACCCCTTGCTTCTGTAGACAGTCACATTTAAAAGGGCCTCTTCAACAATCTAGCCTCTGGGTGGACAGTTCACCAGGGGCACTGTGTAGAATTAAGAAGCCTGGGAGGAAGATCCCAGGACACAGAGTGGGAGAAGTGGTTGCCATTTGGGTAGAAGCAGAGACAGTCCACAGGAGGCTGTCAGAGACTCGAGTAATCAGAGAAGAAATGAATGAGCCTGAAAGCTCAGAGGTCCAGGAAGTCCTTTCATAGCTCAGATGAGTGCGTTCCAAGGGTTCTGGTGTGATAACACAGGTTAGGTCACCACACAGAGGGTCAAGGTGAAGGTTAGGATCAGGAGGAAGGAAGAGAAGCTGCAGGTACAGCAAGAACTCAGAAAACTGTATCTAGAGTCCAGTACACATGGTCCCCTGCTCTGGGCCTCTAATGTCTTCAGCAAGGGGATGTCAACAGCATCCATATCTCATGGGGGGTCAGATTACAGGTAACCTTGTAGGTCATCAGGGAGCAAGGGGCATGGCCTATGCTAGTCCTTCTTTCTCAGAGCAAAGCTATATCCCTGGATGATCCCCTAAGAAACTAGAAAAGCATCTGTCTCAGTTCCCTCACCCTGGGCCGCACCTGCAAAAGCTGAGGGTTCTCCTGGCCCAGCTGCTGGAGCAGTGCAGGCAGAAGTGCTGGATTTTGCTGAATCACTTGCCGCATGTTCTGGAACTGGGGCTGGTCCCGCAGGAACTCCAGGGGGTTTTCCCCTGCTAGTGGCAGGAAGGGGTGGGGTCAGACAGGGGCTCCTGAGTCTGGATTGTAGATGCCCATGTACACCATCCAACCTGCTCACCTGCTTCTGTGGCCGGCTGTTCGGGTACCTGGCTCTCCTGGGCAGAACCATGTTCGGGCTCGGGGCTTCCTGGAATTCCCTGTTAGGGACCCTGCTTTTTAGTTTTCTCAAACAGACCCATTTCCCCACCTCCCAAGTGATCAGCCTGACAGGAGACAGGAAGGGCTCATCCCTGCCCTCCATGCTCTGTTCAGCCTCTTGGGAAGCCTTCGGTGGCAACACACGATACTCAAGAGCCAATGGGGTAGGTTCTACCTCCACTGCCTACTGAAGCACTGAGACCTGGAGACTCCCAGGAGGCAGGAGCGGCCCCCTCACCGTGAGCAAGTACTCCACAGCTCGGTGGGGGTTGTTGTAGCTGGCCCTCAATGCGGCCACAACCCGTTCCCGCTCGTAGCCCATGGACATGATCTCAGTCAGCATCGTCTCATACTCAGAGCCAGTCACTGTGGAGGGAGCAGCAGGGCCTGGGTCACCGGGGGCATGGAAGGGCAGCTCCCAGACCCTCCCACACCCAGACAAGGTTAAAGGCTGATGGCTGGGCTCCCAGTCGCCTCTGCCCTGAGGACCACCCACCCACCTAATGTGGAAGCCGCGTCTTCCTCTCGCCCGCTGCTACCTGAAGAGGGAACAGAGCTGCAAATTCAAGAGAGAGAAATCGGACCCTGGCTTCTGGTGGCTTGCCCTCCCCACAAGTGCATGGGACTACCGGTGGGCACTGGAAGGGACAGGAAGACAGGGCACAGGTAAGGCTAATTCCCCTTCCTTACCCAGAAATGGATTCTGGAGATGTTGTGGCGGCTGACTCCTCTGATGGGCTCTTGTCCTCTCTGCTGGTAGGTGGAGGATGGGACATGCCTGATGCTGGGGCTGGAGGGAAGGGTGTGGAGGACTCCGGGACAGCAGTGGGTGAGACCTCTGGGGGTGCTGGGGTACCCTGGCCAGCTTTGGCCTGTAACAGCAACAAAAAGGGATCAGGCAGCAGCATCCCTATCAAGCCTCAACACCCTGCTCCATCACAGCTCCACCCTGCCTATGGCTAATCTCTCCTGGGCACACAAGCTCTTTGCCAGCATCCCAGCTAATCTACCCACCTTAGTCACCATGACAACCACAAAGTTCTTCTCATCTATGTGGTATTCTTTGATGGGGACATCGTCACTCAAGATCTTGCCAGCATAGATAAGTTTCTGTCCAGCCACGGGGAATGCATCTCTACCCTTCTCAGCTTCTATCTTCTCCTTCAGCACCTTCACCTGGAGTAAGGAGTACAGGCATTAAAAACAAAACTCTAATAGCACGGGGGTGTGTGTGTGTGTGTGTGTGTGTGTTTACAAATAGCACTAACACTCTTTAAGATATGCTCAGTGAAGTCTAGGCATGGTTGTGCACACATTTAATCCCAGCCCTAGGGAGAGACAAGTAGATCACTGTGAGTTACAGGCTAGTCAGGGCTATAGAGTAAAACCCTGTTCCAAATAAAATGAAACAAAATAAAAACAAAAGAATAATCATTACAAACCCTTTTGCTTTAGGGAAACAGCTTTGCTCTTAATCATATGAGATCCAATCTGGCCAGCTGACAGCAGTCTATTACATGCCAGCCACAGTGTGTGTGGTGGTTTGGGGATGGACCCCAGAGCCTTGAACATGTACTCTACTAGAGCCTCGCCCCTAAGCCCTGTTTTACAGAGGCCTGTACGACAGAACAAAACATAAGTCAGCCACTGTTCTCATGGAGAAGACACTGATATGAGAAAAACAAACTTGTATTTCAGGTGGCACGTGGTTGACAAGGAAACGGTAATAAGGAAATGAAAGGATACACCATCACTGGCCTCAAATAGTAACTGTTCTGTATTTATTGAGGGCATCCTTTTTCCCCTCCATTTTTGAAACAAGAGTTTTATTCTGTACTCCGCGCTGGCCTAGAACTCAAGGTAATCCCCGTCTCAGCCTCAGTGGTCAGAGATTATAGACATGACCACCACGTCTAGACTTCACTGAGGGTACACCAGCAGCCTCTTCATAGTTGAGAAAATTCAGGGAAGGTGGCCCAAAACAGTAATATCAGCTACTTGAGAGGCTAAGGCAAGAAGGATCACTTGAACACGGAAGTTCAGGGCCACCCTGGATAACAAGAGCCCACTCAAAAAAAGCAAAGTCAAGTAAAAGTTCATGCAGCAGGTATAAGCTGCTGTCTGTTACATGAAACAGAAAAAAACTGTAATCCCTTCTCTGCCAGGATCTTTGCTGTAACCATGGCAAAGTTCCTTAGGTTGTCAAACGGGGCAAAGTCAGAAGTCCCCAAATGACTATTTCAGTAAGATGACACTAAAACGCTTAATGACTGGTAAAGAATAAACGGCCAACAAACACGAACCACCAAAACTATTAAGATTAAGACCATTTATTATCATCATTGTCACGTCAGCACCTCTTGGCCACTGGTGCCGAACTGTGCCACCAGAGCTGCTTGCAGGCCGGGAACGCGGAGCCCGCGAGAACGCTGACACCGGAGCCGGGCCTGGGGACGCGTCCTGGGACCGTCCGGAGAACGGTGCCCGAGCAGCCGGGGCAGGGCAGGGCCGATCAGGGGGATCCAAGGAGGTCGGGCCGCGCCGTCCTCCCCGCCCCTCCCGTTGGATCCCGGCCTCCCTGCCCCCACCCACCCCGGCACCCGGTCGCTCCCGCCCCCGGGCTCCGGCCCGCACCGTCTCGTCAGGCTCCATGCGGATCTTGAAAGTCTGCTGCTGCAACGTTTTAAGTGTGATGGTGACGGCCATGGCGGGGCCGGAGCAACGCGGCAGCCCCGTGATCCTCGTACAACATGCAACTCACGCCGCCGCCATCTTAGCGCCCAGCCGCGCCGCGCGCCAAGTACTTCCGGGGCAAGTGGTATGCGCGCGCAGATGTAAGTGCGTGTGACCCGCGTGACCTCTTCGACCTCTAGAGCATGCGCAAGAGCACTTCCTTACCTTAGACATGCGCAGTCTCAACTCTGCGCTTCTGCCGTGGACCCTGACACCAGTCCAGATGACATCATGCCTGTTAACGGTGATGTCATGCGGCCGCAAGGTGCATTCTGAGACCCCACTTTCACTTAAGTTTTTAAGGTACTCGTTATAGAATTCTGCCTGCTCCAACTGAACTAATTCAAATCTGGCGAAACTTAAAAAGAACCTCATAGAGCACTGCTAAGTCAATACTCAGGCCTAGAATTATGTGGTTTAGTTAATTAATTTAAATCAATTTATTTTAAAATTTTTATTTTAAATTATTTAATTTAAATTATGTGAAGCATAAATCTTAAATGTAGTTGCCCTGCTTCTACATTTAATGGATCCCATCTTCAAAAGCAACTTTAACTTTTGGAATAAACTTCCACTTCTAGTTTATGGGTCCCCTACCTCAAGATCCTCCATTAAACACCTCAAAAAAAAATAAAAAATATATATTTTATATATATATATACATACACACATACACAAACACACATATATTGTTTTTCTTGACAGGGTTTCTCTGTTGTAACTCTGGCTGACCTGGAATTTACTCTGTAGACCAGGCTGGCTTGGAACTCAGAAATCTGCCTACCTCTGCCCCTTGAATTAAAGGTGTGTGCCACCACCACCTGGCAAAAATATTTGATGTTTTCAAGGCTCTTTTATATTAAATACAGAATTTTTCTTTATAATTTCCCTTGCTTGCACCAACCGTTAAGATACCTCAAGGGGGTGCTGGGGGTGCCAAGGGGTATTTCAAGAAGCCTCAGATCACCACCACCAATGAAAATTTCTGAGACTTGGAAGGGTGGGGCAGCTAATCAAGAATTTAAAGGGTCAAAGTGAAGCTATGCTCAAGTGCCCAGTAAATAGGACATGACAAGTAGCAACACTCTAGTGTTAAACTGACCACTTACTATTCACTACAAACTTTGGAGCTTGCTTTGCCCAAATGTTCTATAATCACAATGACTAGGCCTGCCTCCCTCCCCTCACCTGAGCCTTTATAACAGATTAAGGTTCCAGCAAGTGCTAGATCACTACTTCCTTCTAAGAACACAGGCCTCCTGGCCATCCTGTAACCTAGTAATAGTTCAAATGTCAGACTTAAGACCAAACAGTGGGATGGTGGTTTGGATGGAATCCAGGGAATGCTAGGTAAGTTGTCTCCAACTGAACTACATAACCCAGTCCTTGGACCAATCCCTTTTCTATCAGCTCAGTCCTAAAAACATGGGCCCTTGGAAAGTCAATCTCTGTCTCTCTGACCTTAGTTCATTGACTATAAAATGAGCTGAAGCATTCAACCCACTAAACTGAAGTTTGAAATTGCTCAGCTAATCTATGTAGTCCAAGAAAGCAGGCAAGAGATCCATCCTACTCTTTAACAAAGATAAAGATTTGGGTTCAAATGTCTGCCCCAGTAGCTCTTGTCAGTCTGTCAATGGATCTGTACTAGAAGCAAAACTCACATGTCTATTGCCAAGGGAATTATTTACTATAGGGAGTTTCAGCATGAACACCTGATTGCTACTCTCCCACTTAGTTTGAGAGAACAGGATACATATACATGTACTCATTTTGTGGGACTCTGCCAACTCCAATACCTGAAACAAGAGCCAGCAGTACCCTAAAAAGGCCACTTTTGATTCCGATGTACATCCTCCCAGAGAAGGGGACACGGTAGGGAAGACACAAAACTTAATTTAATAGAAATTTTGTTTGTAGTTCTTACACTCTCAGTGTGAGCTGTGCTAGAACTGGCTGCCCCACAAGTGGCCCAGTCTTGGGGGCAAGGGAGAAAGGGGATGAGAAAAGCCCCATTCTTCCTCAGTGCTGGAGGGGGAGGGGAGACACCCCCCCTTCTCCTGCCCTCCTCTGAGATCCAGGAAGGAAAGCAGATGAAATCTCAAGCCTAGGGCTTCCCCACACCCCTGTTCCTGGAGTTGGAGGGTAGTAACCAGGGGTTGGAGAGAGAAAGGGATAGAAGGAAAAAGATGTTGATTCAAAAATGAGAAGCCAGGAAGTGAGGGCTGAAGGAGAATTAAAGACAAAACACCAGTAAAAAAAATGGGGGCGGGGGTGGGGAGGCAGGGAAACAAAATCAGAATCCACCCCAGATTTGAACCTGCCTGGAAAAAATGAAAAGTTCTTGAGTCTCATAGAGACATTATTGGGAGCGGCCAGCTCTGTGGCGGGGTGTTCAGGCCTCAGTCCAGCCCTGGAGGCAGGTGGTGTGGCCTCTACAGCTCATCCTTGGCCTGGCCAGCGGTATCCTCCTCATCTTCCTCCTTCTCATCCTCATCTTCTTCATCTTCATCCCTGTCGTCTTCATCCTCTTTGTCCTCAGCATCTTCCTCCTCTTTACGCTTCTTGTCTTCTTCCTCTTCCTTAAGCCTCTGCTCCTCATCCTGCTTGTCCTTCATCTGCTTTTCTGAAGCCTGTGAGGACAGACAACACCTTTCAGCACCTGGCTCTCACCTGCCTGCCAGTTTCCCCATCTGACCCCAGCCCACAAGAACCTTGGCCCACCTTGGTGACACCCCATGTCTCATTGCCAAACTCCTCTGCATAGGCCTCATCATTGGTAATGAGGAAGTTGTCAAAGATTGTGCCGGACTTGACCTGGGGAAGAATGGAAAGACAGGTGGTCAGCAGTGACTTTTCTGACAGCTTGGCTGTAGACAGGGCTTTATTTCCCCCCACTAGTCTCTAAATCTATCAAAAAGGTGTGGGACAACAGGGTATGAGAGGACATGCCTTTGATTCCAGGACTGAAGAGGCAAAGGCCAGCCTACAAATGGAGTTCAAAGCCAGCCAGGGTTACAGTGAGACCCTGTCCAAAATTAAAAAAAAAAAAAAAAAAAAAAAGAGGGGGTGGTGGTGGGCTGCTGGCAGCACATGCACAAGTTATGTTGGTACACTGGGAAGGCAGGATGGAAAGAATTACAGGACAGCCTGTGGTACATGGTGAATTCCAAGACAGCTAGGGTACACACCAAGACTACCCTGCCTCAAAAATTTCAAGGAAAAAATAAGGGGTGTGACATTGGGGCTACTACAGTTCAAAAGCCATGCTCCCAGAATTCAGACCTCTGCCTAGTGACCTGGGCTACTGATGTCACTTTTTACACAACTCCTTCCTCTGTAAAACAGGCATTCTGAGCACTCTCTTTTTTTCAGGCACAGAAAACATACCAATGACAAAAATTCAGTACCAATTTTTTTTTTAAGTCTTGCTTCGTTATGTAGCCAGGGTGGGCAATAAATAAGAGTTGTAACTGGATGATCATAGCTGATTTTGCAAAGGTACTTTGACAAAGTACTAGCACACGGTGAATAGCCCTGCAGAAAAGTGCTCAGTGGGGCCAGAACGGCCCAGCAAGTAAACTTGTTGCCAAGCCTAATAACTAGAGTTGACTCCTGGGACTCACATGGTAAAGAAACCAACTTCTCTTAAGTTTTTCTCTGACCTCCATATGTGCACCTACATACATACAAAATAAATAAAAATGCACTAATAATAAAACCAACTATCTTTTGTGCTGAAGAAAAAGTAGAACAGGAATACATAAAATCAACACCTTGGAGTTGGTGTCTTCCCTCCAGATCTACCTACTAACATGATCCTGACAACTTGCGGTCTGCCAGGAATCCTTGTCTTTCCTGTGTCTCACCTGCCAGAGATCTAGGCCCAGCACGGCAAAACTATCATAGGCATAGATGTTGGCATCTGGGGAATACTCAGGGTTGTCAATTTCTGGGTGTATCCAGGTGCCCTTGTAATCTGGGTTGTCAATCTGACGTGGTTTCCACTCCCCCTGCAGAAGAGAACCAGATGAGTACATTCCCCAGGACATGCAGCAACTCCATCTAGTACCCCAAAGCCCATCTTGTTTTGTTTCTACAGTGCAATATTAATTACGGCACCCAGGTAAACATCCTACCAGTGAACCACACCCCAACACCCAAGCTTACCTTGTACTCAGGATTCTGAATCACTGGTGGTTCCCATTCTCCATCCATCTCTTCATCCCAGTCCTCAGGCTTCTTAGCATCAGGGTCAGGGATGTGCTCAGGCTTGTCCCAGTCCTAGGAGTAGACATGGAGGTACAGGTCAGAGTGGGCCCAGGTGTCCTCCACTCTATGATGGAGGTGGAGCCGCTGTCCAAGCACCAACCTCAGGCTTGGAATCTGTGGGGTCATCAATCTTGGCTCGCTCGTCCCAGTCTTCTGGCTTGGCAGCATCAGGATCCTTTATCTTCTTGGGTGGCAGGAAGTCCCAATCATCCTCCAAGGAGCCTGACTCCACCTGGCTGTTGTCAATTTTCACTTCATAGGTGTTGTCTGGCCGCACAATCAGCGTGTACAGGTGTGTAAACTCATCATCCTGAAGAGGGAAGGAGGTGAGCAGCCCCTCCCACAAGGCTAGTCCCTGGGCCTCCCGTGACAGCCATTTTAAATGACTACCCCAGGCACACCTTGCATCGGATATCCTTGTTGATCAGCACATTCTTGCCCTTGTAGTTAAAGATGACATGAACCTTCTTGGTGCCAGGACCACAGATGTCCGGACCTATGGAAGAAGCAAATTCAGGAGAACAGTGGTGGTACAGACTTTAATCCCAGTGGGATCTCAAGTTCCAGAACAGCCTGGTCTACAGAGCAAGTTCCAGGACAGTCAGGGCTACAGAGAACCCTGTCTGAAAAGACCAAAAGAAGCAGCAAATACAGGCTGCCCACCACCACAGGCTCTACTGCTCTTTCTGAAAGAAGACCTAACCTCACTCATTTATTTTTAAAATTTTATGTAGTATGTGTACCAAGCATATGCAGAGCCTTCAGAGGTCAGCAGTGAGCACTGGAACTGAACCTGTGTTCTCAGGAACCACTGAATCAACTCTCCAGCCTCTATTTTGTTTTTGACAAAGGATACTGTTACATATAACTGAGGGTGGCTTCAAACTATTGATCTACTTCAGTAGTGTGAACGCTAAAATTACACATGTGCACCACTAAAGACCTGATTTTTTTTTTTTAAAGACAGGTTCTCTTCACATAGTCTCAATCTACTGGAACTCACAGAGATCCACCTGCCCCGATGCACACAGTGCTGGGATTAAAGCATGTGTCACCGATCCAGGCTCAAAGACCCGATTCTTAAACTCAGGACAAATCTGGAAAAGATTACTATTCTGGGGCCAGCAAGTGGCTTAGTGGCAAATTAGGTGTTTGCCACCAAGACTGACAACTTGAATTCAATCCTGGGAACCCAAGATGACATGGGAGATTTCCAAAGTTGTCCTCTGACCTTCACACTAGCATGCCCCTACATACACACATACATATGCACACTCAATTTTTTTTCAGTAATTTAGATCCTGTCATTGGCTTCATTTCTAAAATCAGGAAGCATTTAGAAATGATCATACAAATGAACATAAAGCGGCAAGTAATATAGTAAATCAACTAATATAGTAAACCCTTTAGTTGTCACTTCAGGACAAAAATCCTCAGTTTTCTGCTGTCGGATGGGCAGAGGTCAGCAGTAGCTGGGGGCCCCTCACCGAACATGATGTTGTATTCTGAGTCTCCATGCATGTCCTTCTGGTCCAAACTACCCGGAAACAGCTTCACGTAGCCGCCCCCACAGTCGATATTCTGCTCATGCTTCACGGTGAACTGTACCACCAGTGTCTGGCCCTTGTTGCTGAAGGGTTCGAATCTAGCGGACAGTGCGTAAAATCGGGCATCTTGGCTTGTCTGCAGCCCTGTGATGGGACGGGAAGTGTCATCAGGTGGAGCTTAAACCCCAATGCCCTAGACCTCGATAGGCACGGATGACCTCCCCCCCTTCCTTCCTCCACCTGTCCTTGACTCCCGTGTTCTGGGAAAAGCCCAAACTGTGTGTGTTGACTACAGCTTCCTCCAGGAAGTCGTCCTGAACCCGTGCACCCACTCCCTGCTTCTTACCTTTATCCTTCTCCTGGTCCCCGTAGAATTTGCCAGAACTGAGGACAAATTTGCCAAAATCAGACTTGTGTTTGGATTCGACCCAGCGGTTGGTCCAGTCATCTGGGGGAGGGGGACATAGAGTCAGATCAGCTGAGCCGGCTGACCCCCGCCCCCATACCCAACGTCTGTCAGGAGCCACAAGCAGGTGGGGGCGGGGAGGGGGATTCCCATCCCAATCTCGAACTTGACACCTCGAGCGGCTTCAGGTCCTGGGACGAACCTTATTAACTCCGGGCGCGGGAAACCGCTGCGCCTTCCGCGTCCCCCAAGGACGCACAACAGGAACCGCCCGCGGCTCTAGTCCCCCGGGGCCACAGTGTTGGCCCTCTGAACAGTAATTACATTACACACGACGAGACAGCCACGGGCTCGGGGCCCAGACGTCGGTGAGGCGGCCCCCAAACCTTACCTCCGTCCATGAACTGCTCTTTGAAATAGACCGCAGGCTCTGCGGCGGCCAGGCCGAGGAGGCCGAGCAGGAGCGGCAGGGAAAGAAGCATGGCGGGCCGAGGGGGCGGCGGCTCACGGGCCCTTTAAAACGATCCTCAGGCAGCGGCTCTGCGGTACTGACGGACGCGGCCGCCGCGGCTCCGATTTATATTCACCTGCCTCTCACCCCAACCTGACACGACCGCTGAGCCCGCCCCCCGGCCCTTTTGACTGGTTTAGGCCCGCAGCTGTCCCTTCTCATTGCATCCGAGTCGGCTCAGCAAGCTAGGCTGTGGCTCGGAACGCTGGGATCCCAGATGGCTGATTTCTATTGGTCGCACCAAGGCCCAATGAGGGTCGACCACGCGTTGTAGGGGACGCCCCCTGGTGGGGTGGGGGCCCCGAGCCAACTCAGGCGCGGTCACGTGGTTGGGCCTCTGCCCAACCCCGCCCTTGCTGATGCGTGTCCACAGCTTTCCTTCGTGTGGTTTAAAGAATCCGCGCGAGCGAGCCCAGATGTTAACCGTGAGGGACCTAGACCCGGCTTTGGCTTCGTCCTCTCCCCTCGTCTCTGGACATAGGGGCGAAGCAAGGCTTCCTCCCCATTTTGTATCTGTCCTGTACTTAGGGAACGCCCACCCGATGGCGAGCTTTTCCCGTTCAGGGTAAGGTCAAGGGACAGGATCCTGGGGTTTCTCTGCATTCTGGTGCCACAGCTGTTCTAGCCAGTAGAGAAAGTACCAGCTTTCTCCTCCTTCTGTCCCGTAGAATCTTGGCCGCCTGTCGGACTACTGTGTGACATGATCCAAGTCTCTTAGCCTCTCTGAAATCACAGAGGCCAAGAGTGGTGACCCTGAGCTATGTGGCAGAAATGCTTTTAAACCTTTTAGGGCTATCTACTATCCGAGGGCAGGAAGCACAGAGGTCTCAAAGATTTGGCTGTAAGCATGTTTGCTCGGGTGAGAGGTAGGGTTATTTTTTTATTTTTTTTTTTTTTAGTCTCAGCTGGGAAATGAAAGGGGTCGCTTCTTTGTGGTCTCCCACAAACGACTTGGCTTTTGCAATTAAACGGCTATAGGCAGAGGGCAGGGGGTGCCGTTTGAGGAGGAAAAAAGGACACAGATGGCTATGGCGATAAGAGTACCAGGGAGCTAACTAAGCAGGACCCTGGGGTCTGGAGTCCTCTGACTCAAGTCATTGTGGTTGTTGTGGCCAGTCCCTGCCTGCTGCTAGGAGGAAGGACAGCACCTGAAGGGGGTAGGGGTGGGAGGTGTTTTCCAAACTGAGGAAATGGAAACACTGGGGCAGACTGGACTGAGCAGAGGGAATCCTTACGAACATGGCGTGCTTCCTTCTCGGCGAGAGAAACTCAGAGGCAAATAGTGCCGCTTGAAGTCAAGAGGTTGGGGCTCTGACTCTTCTCCCAGGCAGTGTACAAAACTAAGCATTGCTGGTGTAGGTCCCTCTGGAGGACGCCTAAGCCCAGAGTGCTCTGGACAGACCCTTGACCCTTCCCTCCTTGTCCTGTGCCACTGACATATGTGCTTAATGCCTCCTGCCTTACGGTTGACACACTTGTTGCTTAGAAAGGAACCCAGGGATTTGTGCTTGCCCTCGAGGGGTTTAGATACATCCTCAACTCTGGAAGTTTTGACAGGGTCTCTCTGTATAGCCTATGCTACCCTTACATACACATCTGTAATCCCAGCTTTTAGGAGGCTGACCAAGGATAATCTTGAGTTCAAGACCAGCCAGAGCTACAAAAAGAGAACCTGTCTCAAAAACAAAAAGTAGACAGCATCTGGGGAACAAAACCTGAGGTTAACCTCTGGCCTCTATGTTCATGCACACATACAAAAAATAAAAGTAAGTAGGCCTGGGGATGTATCTCAGTCGGTAGAGGGCTTGCCTACCTTACATGAAACCCTGGGGCTCATCCCCAGCCCTGTGTAAACAAATGTATTGGTGTATGCCTATTGTCCTACCACTCAAGAGGTTAAAGCAGGGATCAAAAGTTCAAGGTCATTCTCAGCTAAATAGTAGGTTTTAGGCCAGCCTGGAATATAGGAGACCCTGCCTCAACACAATAAAATAGGTGGCTGGAGAGACGATGGAGGAGCACTTGCTGCCCTCCAGAGGACCCAAGTTCTGTTCTCAACAACCATGTCCTTTGGTGCAGAACTCAGCTCCAGTGGTTTGAAGGCCTCATCTGGCTCTGTAGACACCTACACACATGGGACATGGGCGCAAGCGTGCACACACACACACACACATGAAACACAGATCAGAGAGGCAGGTAGTACTCTATGACTTTAAGCCCAGCCTAGTCTATCCAATGAATTCCTGGGTAGGCGAGACTACATAGTGAAACAAACAAGAAAATGCTTTAAAAGAAGTAAAATAGGGACCAGGGATCTGTCTCACTAAGTAAAAATGCTAACTAAACAAGAAAGCCTAAGGTGCTGGGTGGTAGTGCCTGCCTTTAATCTCAGCACTTGGGAGGCAGAGGCAGGTGGATCTCTGTGAGTTTGGCCAACCTGGTCTACAGAGCGAGTTCCAGGACAGCCAGAGTTACAACCCTGTCTTGGGAAAAAAAAAAAAAAAAAAAAAGAGCGAAAGCCTAAGGACCCAAGTTCAATCCTAGAAACCATTAGGAACGAGAGATGGGGCCGTGAGAGATGGCATGGTGATTAGGGGCCCAGCTGCTCTTCCAGAGAACCCCGGTTCCGTTGCCAGCACCCACGTGAAGCTTCATAACCACTATAAATCCAGTTCAGGGGTTCTGAAGCCCAGATATCTTTTGTGGGCACCAGATATACAAATGGTACAGAGACAGACATGCGAGCAAAACACCTATACAAACAAAATGAAATTAATTTTTTTAAAAGCTGAATGTGGTAATGCACATCTGCAAACCCATAACTACTACAGCAGGATAGACGGTGGCGACAGAAGAATCACCCAGAAGCTCTTGACCAGCTAGCTAGCTCTTAACTCAGCAACAAAAAGGAACAAGAGAGACCCTGCCTCAGGTAAAGTGGAAGGCAGGAACTGATCTTTAAAGCTGTCGTCTGACCTCTTCACATGTGCCGTGCGGCGCAAACTCACTGCACTCACAGTTGTTTTCTTAGTGAAGAAAACCAGATGTGATAGCACACTTTTAATCCCAGCACGGGGAGACAGGGCCAGGCCAGTCTGGTGGTCTACAGAGTGCACTCCAAGTCAGGCAGGGTTACGTAGTAAGACCCTGTCACAAAAGAAAAAGACAAACAAAAGCCTTAGGAGAAAAAGGTTTAGGTTTTGAAGCTGAGGAGAGAGGGGACCTAAATTGATGAATCCTGAATACAGGAGTTCACTATAGGGTCAGAATTAAAGAGTCCTAAAAATTATGTGTAACTGGCTCAAACTATGTTGATGAACACTGATTATGAGAATGTCTTAGGAAAGGGGCTGTGCTACCGTGATAGATCCCTTGCCTAGCAAGCGTGAGGTTCTGGTTCCATCCCAACACTGGGGAAAAAAGTCCAAGGCATGGGCATAACACTTAAATTATTGTTACCAAGTACTAGGTGCATGTGTTGACACAGTACCACTTCTCACGATAAACTGGGTTCATTTCCACTGGTCAGAAAAATGGAGGGACAGAAATATTAAGTAGTTTGGCTGAGTGACATAAATGGCAGACCTTGAGATTAGAAACAGCTTATTTCAAGGCTGAGACATAGCACCATGGTATATGTGCTTATGCATGGGCATCCAGCAAAACAAATCTTGTATGCATTTCTTTTTATTTTTGAGATGTGGGTCTTACTAAGTTGCCAGGTCTGGCTTTGAGCTTCTGGGTTCGTGTCTTGCCCTTTCAAGTGTTACTCAGGTTTGGTTTGTTTGTTTGTTTTTCTAAATATTAAGCTAATGCTCTACTACTACCTAACCCTCTTCCCACTTTGAGACAGGGTCTTTGATATCTATGTAGCCCAGGCTGGCCTGGAACTTACAGAGTTCCGACTGCCTCTGCTGGAATGCATACAATTAGGCTCAGCTTTTTTTCTTCCTGATTATATTTACTATTATTATACATATATGAATGCCTGCATGTATGTATATGTACCACATGCATGCCTGATACCCACAAAACCAGAAGAGGACATCAGATCCCCTGGAACCAGAGTTACAGGTGGTTGTGATCCACCATGTGGGTTCTGTGTACCCAACCTGTGTCCTCTGAAAGAGCAACAGTTGCTCTTAGCCACTGATCCATCTCTCCAGCCCCAAGCATTTTTAGAAAATGAAACTACATTTTCAACTTTTGTTTTTTACATTTTTATTTAGTTGCACACATGAGTGTGTACACATGCATCACAACATGTGTGTGGAGGGCAGACGATTTTTTACAAGACAGTTCTCTCCTACCCTGTGGGTCCTAGGGATGAGCTCAGGTGTCAGTCTTGGTAGCAAGTACCTTTGCCCCCGAGCCATTTCTCTGCAACCCCAATATTTTGCTCATTCATTCCTTGCATTGGAAGTGCTTTGATGATGATATCTTCGGGCTGAGATTCTCTACTGTAGTCCTTCAGTGCACGACTCCAACCAGCCATCTTTACAGAGTTTCCCCTCTCCATCAATTTTACAGAGGCCTACCCCTTTACTTAGTTTCTTTTTGTCTGCAACCTTAATTAGGTTGATTTTGTGTTCAGCACAAAGGCCCTCCATCATGGTTGGATTTAAGCACACAAAAATGAGCTTGGTCCTTGTCTAAGACCGTGACAGCTTTGTAGATACTATATGCTAGGTAGTCATGAATTAGGTGGTTCTTATAAACCGGCTCTTGTACTCTTAACTCTGAGCACAAGGTTTCATTATATAGCCCTGGCTATATAGGATCTATTGCCTTCTTTGGACCACCAAGGGCACCAGGAACTGGAGTTACAGGTGTTTGTGAGGTACCATGTGGGTGCTGGGTACTAAATCTGGGTCCTCTGGAAGAGCAGCCAGTGATCTTACTCTCTCAGCCATCTCTAGCTTCCAAAGAGCAAATTTTTAAAATCAACTTCTAATACAGTACAACCAAAGATACACTATTTTGCGATATACTGGAGAATAAAAGGAATTTTTTTTTTTAATGTTGTTTTCTGGAGCTGAAAAGAAGGCATTGCAGTTAAGAGTGCTTGTTGATTTTGCAAAGGCCACTTGGTGGCTAATACCTGTCTGAAACACCAATTCCAGAAGGTCTGACGCCCTCTTCTGGTATCTGCTGGCACTGCATGCAAGTGGTTCACCTACATATAGGCTAAACACTCAAAACACATAAAAATACATCAGAGAGAGCGAGCTGTTGCTCTTGTAGAAGTTTCACAATCAGATTCTAGCATCTGTGTTGAGAAGCTTACAACCACCTGTAACTCCAGCTCCAGAGGACCCCAATGTCTCTGTCCTTGGCAAGCACTTGATTCATGTGCACAAATCTCCATACAGATGTACACATATACACAGAAATAAACCACAGGGTGTAGTGGTGCATGCCTTTAGAACCAGCACTTCGTAGAGGACAGTGCATCTCTGTGAGTTCCAAGGCAGCCTGGTGTACATAGTAATACCCTGTCTCTAAATCAATCAATCAATCAATCAACCAATCAATCAAGGCTGGAGAGATTGCTCAGTGGTTAAGAGCACTTGCTTCTCTTCACAGCACCCACATCGGGTGACTCATACTTGACTGTAACTGGAGTTCCAGGGATCCGATGCTTCTGGCCTCCTTGAGCACCTGCATGTTCATGCACATACACACATATTAAAAATAATACAAATAAAGATTTAAAAATCTTTTAAAGGCCTCCATTTAATATGTCAAGACATACCGTTTCTACCAGAACAGAAAATTTTGTACACATAGTAAAAACACAACATGCAGTATAGTCTCAAACTTGAGAAAGTTTTGGAATTCCAAGCAGCATTTAATGAGCATTGTGTGGTGTGACATGAAGTATTCACACCACAGTGTACATGTTTTGTGTTTAGAACCAAGGCTAGGGCTGGTAAGATGGCTCAGTGGGTAGCAGTGTTTGTTGCAAAAGCCTGAGGAAATAAATTATACCCAGGATGGAAGGAGGTAATGGAGTCCCAAAAGTTGTCCTCTGAACTCCATATGTGTGCCATGGTATGCAAGGGCCTGCATTCATACATGCACACATACATATTAAGACCCTGCCAAAGAAAAAAAAAGCAAAAACAAAACACCCAAGACCAGTAGTTTCACAGCCAAGAGCTGCTTGAGACACGTTAGATTCACTGCATTTGATTTTGAATTAATTTTGGTCACTGAATATTCAGAAATCTTTTTACTATTGTCAGTTCATGGTAACCCCGACATTGAGTCACAGGACCCCATATGAATGGGACCCACAGTTTTTAAGAAGCATCAATGTGATGTTATTGCTTTGATCTTCTGAGAGCATAGGAACAGCAGGAGGGTTTATAATTTTTTCTGGCTGTGTCCATCAAACTCCCTGTAGGTTATCATATTTACCTTTGAACCTCATTTTTTCTCCTGCGAAGTGGAAGATTTATATAGTATCAACATTATGATTTGGGGGTAGAATTGAAAAAAACTGAAGTACTCTATGCAGGTCAGCAAACTCTAACTGTTCCTAGGTGAACCCCTCTTCCCTAAATGGTTCCAACCCAGATTCCTTTTGAAAATTTAAAAAGACTTAACATCAGCAGAGTGGGGATTTGGAAAGATGGTTCAGCTGTTAAGAGAACTTGTTAAGTGTTAAGCTGTTAAGTCCTCTGGTAGAGGACCATGGTTCAGTTCCCAGAATCCACATGTGGTTCACAACTATTCTATGACTTCAGTTCCAGGTGACCTGATGCACCATGCACACATGTGATGGTGGACAGACATAGATACAGGCAAAACACTCACACATAAATCAATAAAAAAACAAAACCATCAACAGAATAGCAGTTTCTGAAGCCCATCACCCAATGCCTTCTCTCTGGGCAAGAGAGAATTAGAAGGGAGGCAGTGATCTGAGCCTGCTGGTGGTGGCTGCATGAAAATTAGCAAGGGTTGGGGGGGCAGTAGAATTATTTTCAGCCAGGCTTTATAGTGTTTTTCTGTAATCTTAGCACTTGGGAGATATAGGTAGGAGATCAGGAGTTCAAGGCTAGCCTCAGCTAGATAAGACCTGTCTCAAGATAGAAAACAAAACAAACAACGACAAAAACTACTTTTGATCTTCAAGTCATCAAATTTACCTCACTAGTTAACTAAAAGCCGCTGGGGCCAAACTACAAGCTGACACCCTGAGTCCCTTTAGGCTCATTTGACTTAATTGCCACACTCCAGATGGCGACGGCCAGACGCCCAAGTCGCACTGTGGGCCACATTAAAAATGGCGGTCATGCTCTCTTGCGAGTTCCGGTTCCGGTCCCCTCCCCAGTCCTTCCGGCAGCTCGCACACGCCAAGCACGCTGGGAGCAGCCATGGCGGACAACCCTGTGTTGGAGCTGTTGCTTCGGCGGCTGGAGGCCGCGGATGGCGGCCTGGACAGCGCGGAGTTGGCTAAGCAGCTGGGCGTGGAGCACCAGGTGGTGGTGGGCGCGGTGAAGAGCCTGCAGGCCTTGGGCGAGGTGAGCCCGGCGCGAGCCGCTGGCCCGCCTCGCTTTTACCCCTGCAACCCGCCGTGACCGGCTCGGGGAGGTTGCATCGAGGTGCACCGTGGGGTGCGCCGGTGGGAGGTCCGGGACGGTTTATGTTCTTCAAACGACTAACGCCTATTGAAGCGAAAGCATGGCACGTGTAGGTGTGACAAGATCGCTGCCCTCAAGTGGGTTGCAATCAAACGGGGAGGCGCAAATGACCATGATGTGAGGGGCGCAGGAACCGGCTGTGACAGTTGACATACTTAAGGGGGAAGAGAACCGGGTTCCGGTGGATATGATAACCTAATCCGGTCCGGTGCAGGTACCATGGTGGCCCTCAAGGCATCGATGGCAGGGCATTGGTATTGGGGATTACAGGCCGCCGAGACCATCAGGGCAGAATTACATGGATTTTTAGGTTTCCTCGTCTCCCTTTTTCTCTCCTGCGTGCCAGGCAAAAGCTGTAACATTGAGATATATAGTTCCAGGCTGTCCTGGAAATGCTTTATTGGCCAGGATGGCCTCCTGAAAGCTGAGATTAGAGGCTCAAGCTTTTAATACCTAGTGTTTTGTTTTTTTTTTTTAAAGGAATTGTTTATTATTTTTTTGTGCATCTGCTCGGGGAGGCCAGAAGAAGATATTGGATCCCTTGAACTTAAGTTCATGTCAAGGGATATGAGCCTCCATGTAGATGCTGGGCATTGAACCTGGTTCCTCTGCAAGTCTGATTGCTCTTAACCACTGAAACACTTCTCCAGCCCATTTTTTTACTTTTTTCATTTTGAAAATTTTTTTGTGGGTTTTATTGTTTCTGTTTTCAGACAAGGTCTCTTTACATAGCCCTGGCTGTCCTGTAACCCACTGTGTAGACCAGGCTAGCCTCAAACTCACAGAGATCCACCTGCCTCTGCCTCCTGAGTGCTGGGACATTTTTAGTTTGAAACAGGCTCTCTCTTGTCCGAGCTGGCTTTGAACTCATCATGTATGTAGGCCATGTTGCAACTTAACCATTCTTCTGCCTCAGGTTCCCAAATAGCTGAGATTTTAGGCTTTTACCACCATGTTCAGTCTACTTTGTATGTCTTTATCTCTCAGGAATAATGGAGAACCATACTGGGAGTTGTAGTCAGCCAGATTGTATTGTCTGTGTTATCATTGGGAAGGACTGCCAGGTAGAATGAGGGTTGAGGTGGGGTGCTGAGGACTGAGGCTGGCACATCTCCAAAGTGGAGGCCATGGTGTCTGGTGTGGGAAGGCAGGTGACTTGAGATTCAGGGCAGAAGAGCAGAGAGGAAGCCCATCCTTCCAGCACTGGCAAATAGACTATGATGAAACGAAAGTTGATATAGGGTTTGTTGACCACTTAGGAAGCAAGATGGATCTTGGGCTGTTTATTTGTTGAGCATAAGTTCTGTACTCTGTTCTCAACTTTGTTTTGTAGTCTTTGCTATAGTCTTAGGGTGATGACATTGCCTTTAGGTCTTTCCGATAAGACACGTGATGTTCAGTGTAGGTAAGCGACTTGCCGTCATCACTAGTTGTACAAACCACAGTTCCAGCGTCTTCAGTGCTGAGGACAGATCAAGGTTATGGTGTAGGGGCCAGGGATATGGCTCACTGGGTAGAGGATCTCGCCACACTAGCCTCACAGCCTGAGTTCAGTCCTTGCACACCTGCAGTTCCATCACCCCTAGGTGAGAAGCAAAGGGGAGACACGAGAATTTCCAGGAAGCTCTTGCATACTCCGCAAGCCTAGAGTGTGCAGCACAGCAAAGAATAAGAGAGTCCCTCCCTCATCAAGGTGGAAGGCAAGAACTAACTCCCAAAAGTTGTCCTCTGACGCCACACACACAAATTAATAACTTTTTTAAAAAAAGTTAGGGTGTTGGTTGGAGAGGCTTAGGACTTTAATCCCAGTACTCTGTAAGCAGAGGCAGGTGGATTTCTGAGTTCAAGACCGGGTCTATGGAGTGAGTTTTAGACTAGGCTCTCCAGGGCTACATAGTGAAACTTGCCTCAAAACTAACTAAATAAATAAAGTGAAATATGCCTTAAAACTAACTAACCAACTAAATAAATAAATGGAAAACCATAAAAAGAAGGGAAAAGGAAAAAAAGAAACATCTGCTCGTGCTTGATACAGCGGTCAGAGGTCAGGGCGAAATGTCTCAAGGGGCTGAAGGAGGAAGACGGCAGTGGAATTGCACAAGTTATGCAGAAGGAGATGAAGGAGCCGGAGAAGCTCGTTGACCTGGAGCAGACCCGCCTGCTGCTTCTACAGTGGCGGCAGAGGTGGTGGTGGTGGTGGCGAATATTCACCTCCAGACCCAGCCACCGCCGCTGAGTGGATGAGTTCACACAGCCTGCAGAGCTACACTTGCATGGACACAGCTTTGAAAGAACTGACTGCCCAGAAGCCAGAAAAAAGGGCATGCTTCAGTTTCAAAGTTGTTTTTATAGGTCTTAAAAGACCTGACTGTCACATTGAGAACGGTAGCACCACGTCTGGCAGAAGGGCAGTGATGGCTCCGTGACCGCGCAGTCACAGAGGGGCCACACAGGTGACTGTTGGTCGGAACCCAGCACCGCCTCGAGGCTTCAGAGCAAATGAAACCAGCTAAATCCTGTGATTTTCTTGATTTTATTTTTCAGATAATTATGTAAAATAAACTCACATATTCTTTTCTTCTCCTGATCCTTGCCATTAAGCCTTTAAATTCCAAACAAGTTTATACATTTATTTAGGAGTTAAAGGTGTACTTTGGTATATTATAGAAAGGCCATATGTTTCAAGCACTTCTGTAGAATATGAAGAAAAGTGCTCTTCGCATTCTGTGTAAAACTGGTGAAATGTGTGCAATTGATGTAAACAAAGGATTAGGAGGAATGGCTCAGTGAGAAAGCATGCTTGGCATAAGGTCTGAATTCAAATCCACAGCACTCACATAAAAGCTGAGCATGGCTACCGGAGCCCTGTTACCCTCGTGCTGTCTGTCGGGGATCCAGGAGGATTGGTGGGAGGTGCTGGGTACCAGTGTAGATGAAAAAATGGTGAACTCCGGTTTCTTTGAGAGACCCTCTCAAGAGAATAAGGCAGAGAATGGTAGAGC
The DNA here is from genome assembly GCA_026225945.1 of Cricetomys ansorgei. Taxonomy (NCBI): domain Eukaryota; kingdom Metazoa; phylum Chordata; class Mammalia; order Rodentia; family Nesomyidae; genus Cricetomys; species Cricetomys ansorgei. Next base: position 16,362,491 of record JAMJFZ010003163.1, read on the forward strand.
AAGACACCTGAATGGCTTCCACTGGCCACCAAGCACATGTGTACATATACACATGTGTATACACCGTACACACAAAATGAAAAGAAAAACACAAAAGTGCATTTTAGTGGTGGAGTACTAGTTTAGCATGCCCGGATGTTTGATTCCTAGCACTTAAAAAGAATTTGTCTGGGCCAGGTGGTGGTGGCACATGCCTTCAATATGGATCTCTTGAGTTTGAGGCCAGCCTGGTCTACTGAGCAAGTTCCAGGATAGCCTGGGGTACACAGAGAAACTGTCTCGATAAACAAAAATAATAAAAAAAGAATTGGTCTACAGGACTGGAGGGATGGCTCAGTGGTTAAGAGCACTGGCTGTGCTCCTAGAGCACCTGGGTTTGGGTCCTAGCATCCACAAGTAACTCAAGCCACCTCCAGCTCCAAGGGATCCGAAACCCTCTGGCCTCTGCAGGCACCTCTGTGCAGGTGGTGTATATAAACTCATGCAGGCATACACATAGTTAAAAAATGAATAAATCTGAAAAAGGAAAAGAATTGTTTCCCCAGTGCTGGGGAAATGAGGCAGGAAGATTGTATGGGCTCAGGGGCGCTTGGGTCCATGGGTTTGAATCCCTCCTGGGGATATATGGCAAAACGAGATCCTGAATGGAAACAGCTAGCGTTCCTATTCTTTCCCTCTCCCTCTGTCTTCTCTCCTCTCTCTTCCTTTACCTCGAGGGAAGTAGTAAAGTTAAGCTGTGACACAGCTTTGAGACTGCCCTTTGAATTTAATCTATGTATTTTTGAGGTAGCGTCTCATTTGTAGCCCTGGCTGGCCTGGAACTTGATATGTGGGTCTGGCTGGTTTTGAACTCATAGAGATCCACCTGCCTCTGCCTCCCTAGCGCTAGGATTAAAGGTTAAAGGTAGCTCCACAACAAATGACCTTGATTTATATTATTTATATGCTTATGTGTGTGTTTGCATGCCTACACACAAATGAGTACAAATGCTCCAGGAAGCCAGAGAAGTCAGATCCCCTGGAACTAGAGTTAGAGGCGGCTGTGAGCCACCTTGCGTGGTACAAGAACAATACATGCTCTTGACTGCTGAAGCATCTCTCCAGCTCCGAGGCTCTGCTTTGACTCTCTGGCCCAATGCTGTAGGGATGGTGGTGGTTTTGAACACTCCACACACACGTGCCGCTCATTTCCCTGCAGGTCATTGAGGCTGAGCTTCGTTCCACCAAGTGCTGGGAGCTGACTTCTGAGGGTGAGGAGATTGCCCGGGAGGGCAGCCATGAGGCCCGTGTGTTTAGAAGCATCCCCGTCGAGGGCCTGGTACAGAGTGAGCTCATGGTAGGGCCCAGGGCTGGGGTCCAGGGAGGGGTGGGATGCGGGTGGCCCTGGTACAACACTCATCACCATCCTACTTCCATAGCAACTGCCCAGCGGCAAGGTGGGCTTCAGCAAGGCCATGTCTAACAAGTGGATCCGAGTGGACAAGAGTGCAGGCGATGGGCCTCGGGTGTTCCGCGTGGTAAGCCCCGTAGGCAAATGGCCTGGCAGGCTGGAGACAGAAGGGCAAATAGGGCAGACACCAGCCCTCATTCCCTTTGTCCTATGGCAGGTGGACAGTATCGAGGATGAAGTACAGAGGCGGTTGCAGCTGGTCCAGGCAGGCCAGGCTGAGAAGATGGCTGAAAAGGAAAGGAATGAGCTCCGGAAGAGGAAGCTGCTGACTGAAGTGTGAGTGGCTGCCAGGCCTAGGTCTCTTTACCTGTGTGGTACTGTGAGGATGAAGGGAGGGGCTGCCCAGCACATATCCAGTTGCTTCTGCTGTCAGTCTTCACAGACCCCTTTACACAGGGTTTTGTTACTGTTGTTGGTCGGTTCCTTGGTTTTGAGACAGGGTCATTCTTTGTAGCCCTGGCTAACCTGATGCACACTATGTAGTTCAGGGTAGCCTTGAATTCAACACTAGCTTGCCTGCCTCTGCTTCTCTAGTGCTGGAATTAGAGGCATGTGCCTCCACACCCAGCCCTATACAGGCTTTTGAGTGTGTGTGCTGGGCTCAGGTAGCCTTCAAGGCTTTGCTTTTGCTGCACCTGCTGCTGAGAAATAGCTTCCTGAATACCTTCCAGGCAGTCAGCCAATTAAATTCCTACTCATATGTCACTCAAGAGAAGCCATACTGAGCCAGATTCGGTGCTACATATTTGTGCAGCTGAGACAGGGTTATTGGGAGTTCCAGGCCAGCTGGCCTACAGAGTGAAACCTGTCTCATAAAACCATTTAAAGCCTGGGATTATATGGCTGCCTGTTAGAAGTGTAGGCTCTTCAGCTTGTTCGCTGTGTGACTTTGGTTGACTTACCTGCCCTTTTCCAGCCTCAGTTTCTTTACTTAAAAAATCCCTTCTCATAGGGTTGTGGAATAACAGATCCTGACCCAAAATAAACTCTCAGTACTTTCCGGATATCATCATTTGTATGCATCACTACCTGAATGGACCCTGGCACAAATTAGATTCTCAGATAAATGAATGAACAGGTAGATGGGTAGTGTCCCCATAAGAAAAATTCAAGTGACAATATCAAGAAGATAACAGATAAAGCAGAATGAACGAAGGAAAATCAGGAGTTCAAGGCCTGCTTAGGCTACATAAAACACCTAATCAAAACAAGGAGACAAAAAAGAGGGCCAGCAGAATAGCTCAGTGGCTGAAGAGCTTGCCACCAAGCTTGATAACTTGGGTTCCTTCCCTGGGATCCACACGGTAGAAGGGAAGAACTAATCTTAAAGCTGTTCTGACCTCCACACATGAGCCAAGGCACGTGTACACCTGCACATGCACCGATAAATGAATATAATAATGGTTTTCTTCAAAGCTGGAGGGGCTGGAGAGGTGGTTTAGTGGTTAGAGCTCTTGCTGCTTTTCCAGAGGACCTGCAGTAGGTTCTTAAAGGCTATGCTGGGCAGCTCACAACTGCCTGTCAGTCTTGCTCCAGGGCCTGTGTGAGGAACAGCTCCAGGGTATCTGACGCCTCCTAGTTTCCACAGGTACCCACACACGTACGATGTACGTTCACACAAACATACAGACATACACAATACACATAAATAAAACCAAAACTGGTTATGTAGCTCAGTTGTAGTATACTTGCCTGTCATGCCCAAGGCACTAGAGTTGATCTCTACCACCACAAAGAGAAAAAAGCACTGGACATGGTTGTGCACATCTTTAATTTCAGCACAGGAAGCAGAGACAGGTGGATCTCTGAATTTGAGGCCAGCCTTGTTTACATATGATTTCCAAGCCATTCAGAGATCTATAGTGCTATAGTGCTATTATGTTAAAAAAAAAAAAAAAAAATAAGAAAAGAAAAAAAGCAAAGCAAATAAGGATACTTCGTGGAAGATAGTTCCTAAAGCTTGTAATCCCAGCCTTACTGTGTGACATGACCTTCTCTAGAAAAACACAAAAAAATAAATAAGCAAGTTCTTATTTGGTTTGGTTGATTAGCATGTACTAAGTCCTGAGTTTGAGCTTTAGCACCACAGAAACCCATTGTGACAGGCCTATAATTATAACATATAGGAGGTGCAAGCAAAGCAGGAAGATCAGTTCAAGGTCATTCTTAACTATGTAGCAAATTCCAAGGCAGTCTGGAACATGAAATCCTTTAAAATAACCTAAAACCAGAGCAACTTGATGGTTGGGTCTAGAATTAGCACCCAATGGAAGATCAAGGGAAGGCTCAAGGTGACAGCAATGGTTCTTCTCCCCTCTGTTTCCAGGGTCCTGAAAACCTATTGGGTGAGCAAGGGCAAGGCCTTCAGCACAAGTGTATCCAAGCAGGAAGCAGAGCTGAGCCCAGAGATGATCTCCAGGTAGAGTAAGGTGAGGGTAGAGGGTGTGTAGAAGGATTGGGCCGGCCTCCTCATGTCTTTGCACCCTGAAACTCCCCACAGCGGCTCCTGGAGGGACCGGCCTTTCAAGCCCTATAACTTTGCTGCCCATGGAGTACTCCCAGATAGTGGCCACCTGCACCCCTTGCTCAAGGTCCGCTCCCAGTTCCGACAGATCTTCCTGGAGATGGGGTGAGCATGAGGCCTACTGTGGGATGTGACAGCCACCAGGCACAGGTGGGGCAGTCAGTCCATGTCTCCTGCAGGTTCACTGAGATGCCTACGGACAACTTCATTGAGAGCTCTTTCTGGAACTTTGATGCACTCTTCCAGCCTCAGCAGCACCCAGCACGTGACCAACATGATACGTTCTTCCTGCAAGGTGGATAGCCTGGCCAAGACATTAGCAGAAGTCCCAGGTCTTGGGAAAGCTTTAGGGAAGGGGTGTCTCATTTCATAAAATGCAAGGCCCTGGCAGCTGGTCCCTAATCCCTGTGATCTCTCTCCATTATCCCTAGGCTCTGCTTTTTGAACATGCCAGACTAGTGCCTGCCTTGGGGCCTTAGTCTGTGTTGTGCCTGTGGCAGCCACCCAGACTTGTTTTATCCTGAATCTTTTCTTTTTTCTTTCTTTTATTTGATTTTATTTGCTTTTAAGAGAGGATTTCACTATGTAGCTTTGGCTGGCCTGTAGCTCACGCAAACCAGGTTGGCCTGGAACTCACAGGATTCCCCTGCTTCTGCATTGCTAAGGCTGGGCTTAAACGCATATGCCACAATGCATGGAGATCTTTTTTTTATTCAGAATTTTACTGGCTGTCCTGGAATTCACTATGTAGACCAAATTGGTCTCAGATTCACAAAGATCCACCTGTTTCTGCCACCCAAGTGTTTGGACTAAAGGCACATTCCATTGTACCCAGTATGTTCCAGATTTTTAATGCCACCTAAGGACTGGGGTATGGCTCATCCGTGTAATACTTAGCACATATGGGAACCTGGGTTTACAGTTGAGGAAACTAAGGCACAAAAAAAAAAAATCACTTGTCTAGGGCTACATAGTTGGTATATTCTGAAGACTTATCCAAGCTCCAAAACTATGTTGTTAACATTCCCAAAGAAGTCAAATGCTTCAGCTGGGTGTGGTAGCTCTTACCTGTGAATACTCAGAAAGCTGAGAGGGGAAAATTGTGAGTTCCCAAAAAAAGAAGAAAAAAATGTTTTTGGTCATTTGTTTATTGGGGTGCATCTTAGTGGTAGGACACTTCAAACCTGAAGAAGGCCCTAGGTTCCAGGACGCATTGGGCAGAAGTCACATCTTTCTTGAGCAAAGCCTCTCTGAAGAACCTCCTGAGTGCCAAGATTGCTGCTCCCCAACTAAGTCACAGCCCTGAGTAGGACAGAGGTCCCTGTCCCCAGGCAGATCCACTTCCTGCCTAGGTAGTTCCTGAGGAGTCTGTGTAGTGGGACAAGGGGTTAAAACCACAGGAGGTACTAATGTGTGCCTGCCTGCAGGGCTGGGAGGGTTGGGAGGCATGTGTTGCTTTAGTTTTTTGTTCATTTATTTTGGGTTTTTTGGTTTTTCCAGACAGGGTTTCTCGTAATCTGGCAGTCCTGGAACTCATTCTGTAGACCAAGCTGGCCTGGAACTCACAGAGATCCAGAGGCCTGCCTCTGCCTCCTGAGTGCTGGATTAAAGGTGTTCACCCACCACTGCTGTCATTTTAGTCTTAAATCTGAGTTCAAGGCCAACCTGGTCTGCATAGTGAGTTCTAAGCCCACTACATCTCTAATCAGATGCAGTCTCAAAAGAAGAAAAAAAAAAATAAGTCTTAAAGCAAAGATAAGGAAGTAAGGAAGAGAACTATATGAAAATTTGAGCCAAAGATTGAGGCCAGTGCAAAGGTTCTGAGGCTGAAATGTCAGTTGGTGGCCCTGTGACTGCAGGACGTGGTCAAATAGGAATGAGAGGAGACCAGAGCAGGAGGTAAGGAGTCAGAGCCAGAGGGAAGCTTGGGCTTTCACAGAGCAGGGGGTAAGGAGTCAGAGCTAGAGGGAAGCTTGGCCTTTCACAGAGCAGGGGGTAAGGAGTCAGAGCCAGGGGAAGCTTGGGCTTTCACAGAGCAGGGGGTAAGGAGTCAGAGCCAGAGGGAAGCTTGGCCTTTCACACAGTGAAGAGGAAAGAATGCGGGGTGTTTTCTAGATAAAGGGAGATGTCATCAACTGAAGGGAGCACAGATGCTTCCATGGAGCCATGCCTGACTGACATGCAGTGGCTTCTTAAATGCTCATTGACTAACCACATGACTCTGTCTTGCCTAGATCCCGCTGAGGCCCTGCAGCTCCCAATGGACTATGTCCAGCGAGTGAAACGGACCCACTCCCAGGGTGGCTATGGCTCACAGGGGTGAGGCAGAAACAGGACTGAGGCTGGGGCGGGACAGGAGGCTGGGGTTCCAGGACCACAGGCCAGACTTCCTGCTTTTTATTCTGAAGCTACAAGTATCCATGGAAGCTGGAAGAGGCCCAGAAAAACCTTCTTCGAACACACACCACAGCAGCCAGTGCCCGTGCCCTCTACCGCTTAGCCCAGAAGGTGCGACTTGCGGCTTGGCCCGGGCATGGTTGGGTGGTTGATACTGTCCTATAGACCTGACCCATGCCATGGCCGGGCCTGACCTGGCTGTCACCCCCATCCCCAGAAGCCCTTCACACCAGTCAAGTACTTCTCCATTGATCGAGTGTTCCGGAATGAGACGCTGGACTCCACACACTTGGCTGAATTCCACCAGATCGAGGGTGTGATAGCTGACCATGGCCTCACCCTGGGCCACCTCATGGGTGTGCTGAGGGAGTTCTTCACCAAGCTGGGTGAGCAGGCAAGCCAGTCCAGGCAGACAGTGTTTGGGGTTCCTGGGAGGGTATCTCTGGGCTCATTAGCCTGCCTTGGCCAATCCTTACAGGAATCACCCAGTTGCGCTTCAAGCCAGCCTACAACCCCTACACAGAGCCCAGCATGGAAGTGTTCAGCTACCACCAAGGTCAGGGATGGGAAACTGGCTGAGGGGCCTCACACTTGGCCTGGGTCACCCTGTTTGCCAAGGTCCTATGGCCTGGGTCACCCTGTTTGCCAAGGTCCTACCCCGTCTTCCCATATTGTGGGCAGTATCATAATGTGTGCCTTAGCCTCTCCTTTGTCCCCACAGGTCTAAAGAAGTGGGTAGAAGTTGGCAACTCTGGGGTCTTCCGCCCTGAGATGCTCTTGCCCATGGGGCTCCCTGAGAATGTGTCTGTTATTGCTTGGGGTCTCTCCCTGGAGCGGTGAGTGCCTGGGCTAGAACTTGGAAAGACTACATCAATTCATAGACTTGTTCAATCTTCTGAAAATCCTTTAGTAGGAAAGCCCTGTGTTGTGCCTGGCCCCAGGCTGTGAGCACTGTGGCATATTCCCCTACTACTGCACAACCTTGATCCTAGTGGAGAAGGGCATCTAAAATGGCCAGTAAGGAAACTCAGAAGGCCAGAGTGCTGATAGGCAGGAAGTGCTAAAGGATGACAAAGCAGGATTTAGGAAATTTGGTGATCAAGGAAGGCTTCATAGAGGCTAAGGAGTGAAGGTATCAGGAAGGGTGTACCAGGCACAAGGCACAGCCTGGCAAAGGCTCTGAGGCTAGATTAAGCAAGGGGTATACAGAGGGGAGAATGGGAGGTCAGATAGGGTTGGGTTGGAGGTGACTGGGCTGAAGGTACATCTTGTTCACCAATGGGGAGAACTTTGGCATTCATTCGAGTAAGATGGGAGCCTGATCTGACTTAGTGTTAATCTCTGTTTCTTCCCCTCTCAGCCCAACCATGATCAAATATGGCATCAACAACATCCGAGAGCTGGTGGGCCACAAGGTGAACCTGCAGATGGTGTACGACAGCCCTGTGTGCCGCCTGGATATTGAGCCCAGGTCCCCACAGACACAGGAGGCTGCGTGATATCGGCTGCCACAGAGAGTCCTGTCCAGCCCCTGTGCATCCTCTAGCGGTGACCTAACATTTATGAGGCCTCTGTGAGGCCAGGCACTCCCTCTACCTCACCCACCCTGAGGACAGGGTCCCAAGGGCAGGGAGCAGGTTCCTTGTGCTGGCCTTTAGTGGTGCGTGTAGTATGCTTATAAGGGTGGGTTTGGGCCCTGCAGGTCAGCTATTGTCTAATAAAGTGGGCACTTTTCCTTATGTGGTACCTTTCGTTAGGATTCTTTGTTGTCATTCGTCTCATTAGGTGACTTGTGGGCCTTACCTCATTCCCAGTTCCATGCAGTGCTCAATGGGGAGAAAACTGGGTGATGGTTCCTAGGTGTGCTGGTTTGGGAGTCAGGCCTTAGGATGCTCCATGGTCTGGGATCCTAGGAGGTCCTAGGCAGCCCAAGCCAGGTCCACAGCTTCATTCAGCATTTATTTTTAATGGATGTGTGTGTCTGTTCGGGTATATTTGGGAAACAATTTTGGGTGTCAACCTAAGGAACACTGTCCGTGTCCTTTGAGACAGACTCTCACCAGCTAGGCCAGGCCACCTGACAAATAAGCTCCAGGGGCCTTCCCACCTCCATCTCTCCACTCTGGGATTATAAATGCACATCTTTATTTTTAGTGTCTCGTCTATGGATTGAACTTTTATATTCACACAGCAAGCACTTTACAGATGAGCCAGCCCCCAGCCCCTACCGTTTGTTAATCACTAACTAGTGCCATGTCCCAAACGAATAGAACAGAAACTCCTCTGGGTGAAAGGAACATTTAGTAGGTGATGGCCTAAAAGCCAGGATTCCCATGATTGGTGAGAGCAAGGGCATGTGGGTGAGGAGAAGCTGCTCTTAATTTTCCTCCTAAGGATCAAATCTCCCAGCATTAAATCCCCTGAGCAGGGGTTTGAGGGCCACATACTTAGACTGTCCAAAAAAAGATGCATATGAGCTCTGAGGAATAAGTTGCATAAAGCATCTTGTGCCTGCTCTTTTAACTTGTTTTTGCCGGGGCTGAACAGTTTTGGTTCTTGGGTGTTACATGGCTTTTACCCTTTTATGTGTATGGGTGTTTTGTCTGCATATGTGTCTTTTTTAAAAATACTTTTTTAGATTTATTATTTTGTGTGTATGAATGTTTTGCCCCACATGCATGCCTGGTGCCTAAGGAGGTACTGAGCTTTCATGTGGGTGCTGGGAATTGAACCTGGGTCCTTTTCAAGAACAAGTGCTCTTAACCACTAAGCCAACTCTCTAGCCCTGCATGTATGTCTTTGTACACAGGAGGGCCTGTTGCCAGAAGAAGGCATCAGATCCCTGGAACTGGAGTTAATGAGGGTTGTGAGCTAACATTGCAGGCGCTAAGAACCAAACCTAGGTCCACTAGAAGAACAACATGCGCATGTAACTGCTGAGCTATTTCTTCAGCTCCCAAGTGTATATATAGTGTCAGCATTTGTATGGAGGTCAGGGAACAACATTCAGGAGTCGGTTTTCTCCTTCCCCCATGGGTTCTAGGACTCAATACTTTGTTATCCACTGAACTACCTTGCTGTCCCCAATTCTGACCCTGTGCTGAAAGTTGATGCACTTTTTATTTTAGTTTTTCAAGACAAGGTTTCTCGGTGCAGTCCTGGCTGACCTGGAACTAGCTCAGATTACCAGACTGCCCCAGAACTGCCTCTGCCTCCTGAATGCTGGGATTAAAGGTGTGCACCACCACCACCTGTCAGCACTTTTTTAAAATTTAATTTTGGGCTTTATTAAAAAATACTAATCCCCCTCCCCATCAAGATACAGTATCACTATAGTCCAGCCTGGCCTCAAATTTAAGATTCTTACGCCTCAGCCTCCTGAGTACTGGGTTTATAGGTGTATGTCACCATACTTTGTTGCCTCCTGTTAACAAATTTTAGGATCTGCCAGATCCTTGCAATGTTTACCCTTGGGACTTTTATGACAGTGTTTATGTACTTATCACCATACTAATAAATTGGAATGTGTTTTGAGAATGCCAGTTTTTGTTTGTTTGTTTTTTCCCAGCCAGGCGTGATGGCATACACCTTTAATCCCAGCACTCAGAGGCAGGTGGATCGCCTGAGTTCCAGGCCAGCCTGGTATACAGAGCAGGACAGCCAGTGCTAGACAGAAACCCTGTCTCGAAAAGCCAAAAATAAATGAGTGCCAGTTTTTCCATTACCTAGCGAGTAAAAATCAAGATTCATAGTCGATTTTTCACAGAATATAGGTGTCAAGACATGTTCTTTTAGTGTGTAATTGGTTTAGCACCCTAGCCTCCTTTTTGAGACAGGTTTTCTATGTTGCCAGACTGGTCCTAAGCAATTTCGCTTCAGTTATCCAAACAGCATAGACCACAGACATATGTTAACTGTTCCTAGCCTCAGTGGTTTAGATTGGATTTTTTTTTTTGAGTATGGGTCTGCCTATTTTGTCCAAGTTGGCTGGAGATCCTCTTACCTGATACCCCAATATGCTGGGGCTACAGGCATGCCTAGATGCATACGGAGACCCAGAGCAGGCTGAGCCACACAGTACGTTATTTGAAAATATAGGGAGTAGAGGAAACCCTGAGTGAGCAAAGTCCTGACTAAATGGGTATTTTGATCTGGGCACAGAGGAGTCTAAGACCAATTGAATCATGGGAAACTGTCAAAGCCATTACCTACATGGGCCAGACTCAGGAGGAAAGACAATGCTCTCTCCAGAGTCTCAGTATGATTGATTACACATAATTGATCACTGTGTGCAAAGACTAGTAACTGTGGCTTCCTCTCCTGATCTCTACAGGCTAAGATGCTCACCCACAGATACCTCCTACCCAGACTAGCTGACTCCTTGTGCTGTACCTAATAAACGGCTGTGGTTCCGGTTGCAGCCATAGCATTAGAGAACCCCACCTGGTCCCAGTGTCACTGTATGTGTCTGTCCTTTCTTCATTCCCTCACAGAGTCTAGTTCCAGGACCAACTGCCAGGAATGTGGCATCAAAGAAGAAAAAAGGACTGGAGAGATGGTTTAGTGATTAAGAGCACTGGTTGCTCTTCCACTTGACTTAGGACCTAAGTCAATTCCAAGCACCCACATGGTAGCTCACAATTGTATTTCCAATCCCAGGGGATCTGAAGCCCTCTTCTGGCCCACACATGGTATAGACAGGGTATATGCAGGCAAAACATACATACACATAAAAAGTACATCAAAAGGCATTTAATGACAAGAGATCCCTCCAGGTGGCTCAGTGGGTAAAGGCACTTGCCTAGTCTGATAACCTGAGTTCCTGCCCAGTGACCCACAAGGTGGAAGGAAATAGCGGACTCCTCCAAGCTGTCATCTGATTTCCACACTCCCAGTGTGGGTGGCTCATGTTCACACACAAAATAGGTTAAATGTAAAAAGTAAAAATTCAGGGCTCATCGGTACATCAGGGTACAGGAATTCAGTTCCCAATACCCATGTCAGGAAGCTCAAAACCAGGCCCTCTTCTGGCCTTAGCGGGCAGGTGCACAAAAGTAGTTTACAGTCGTACACAATACATAAATTAAAATTGCATCTTTTCACTAGCCGTGGTGGCGCATGCCTTTAATCCCAGCATTTGGGAGGCAGAGGCAGGCTGATCTCTGTGAGTTCCAGGCCAGCCTGGTCTACAGAGTTCAAGGTGAGGACATAATGAGTCCCTGTTTCAAAAGAATTTGAAAGAAAAAAAAAATTATACAGAGGTGGAACTCGGACGTAGCATATAAACTCATCAAATTCCCTGTAATGCGAGCGCCGCAGGTGAGCCCCGAGTCCCGCACATGCGCACTGCGGCGCACGCAGGCACAGCGCGCAACCGGCGCCTAACCGCCCCCCGGCCTGTGTGCGCGCAGCTCTCTGGGGGCGGGGCCGGGCGCCTCGGCACGTGCGCGGGGCGGGGCGTGCTCAGAGGGCGGGAGCGCCGAGGCGGGAACAGACGAAATGGAGCGTCAAGGAGTAAGTGAGGCGCTGGTTCCCCTCGCGCGGGCGGCGGGCGGGGCAAGGGGCCGCGGGGATCCGGGACTTCCCTACAGACCTGACCCCGGGGCTGCCCCCGCTGCCGGGGTCGCCTCCTGCCCGGCGGGGCGCGCTGTCCTGACTAACGACCGCTGTGACAGGGTGCGGGGCGCTGAGGAGCCGGGCGGAGACGACCCCGTGTGGACCAGGCCGGCCTCGAACTCAAAGGGTCGCCTGCCTCAGCGTCCCGAGGGCTGAGGAGGGGACTGGAGGCGGGCGCTAAACCTGGCCTGCTCTTTTGTTTTTTTTGTTTTGCTTTGCTTTGCTTTTTTTTGTTTGTTTGTTTTGTTTCTAGACAGGGTTTCTCTGTTGTAGCTCTGGCTGTCCTGGGACTCACTCTGTAGACCAGGCTGGCCTCGAACTCACAGAGATCCTCCTGCCTCTGCCTCCCAAATGCTGGGATTAAAGGCGAGCGCCACCACGGGGGGAGGATGGTGTGTTGGGGGCGGGGGAGCCTGGCCTGTTCTTTCTCACGATGGGCTGGAGGAGTTAGTGAGCCAACAGGAACTTAGTCCTTACTTCCCTGCTAGCGCATCCCTGTTGAGGGTGGAGGTGCCTTCCCATGCTACCTCTCAAGAGTTGGCTGTGCTCGCAGGTGGACATGCCTTCTGTGGAGTTAAAGGACCAGGAACCCCAGGCGATTGTGGAGAGCAGGGAACACCTGCAGGATGACAGACACGGGGAGGAGGCAGCAGCCAGGTGAGGAGTGACAGGTCCATTGGTCTTCCGGGACTCCCGAGCCCCTCTTTGTTCACGTGGTTCATTCTAGGAGCCTTGCCCTTGGTCTTGTTCCATAAGTGACTGAACACCTTCCAGGTGCCCAGAACGGTTCTGAGTTACCAGTGTGTTGTCAGAATGTGTGTACGTATACTGTGTGTATGCCTAGTGCTTATGAAAGTCAGAAGAGGATGTCAGATCCTCTGGAACGGAAGTTACAGATGGTTCTGAAGTTCTGACAGTCTTAATTGAATCACCGTGTGGTGCTGTTACTGAAGGTCCTCTGCAAGAGCAACACAATGCTCTTAATTGCTGAGCCGTCTCTCGAGCTCTCAAAGCAGAGTATCAATATGTAGGCTTGGCTGTCCTGGAACTCAATATGTAGACCAGGCTGTCCTCAAACTCACAGAAACCTGCCTGCCTCTGCCTCCCAAGAGCTGGGATTAAAGGCGTGCACCGCCACACACTGGTTGTGCATAATACAATCAAATAAAAATCAAAATCTTTTTTGAAAATACAAGCAAGTATTTTCAAATCCCCAGCACCTCTTCTGAATTTGACTTGTGATTTGAATCCATGGATGGGAGCCTAGAGATATGGAGGGCTCACTGGGTAGCCGTCTGGATGCTACATGGTATGAGGGGAAAAAAATGAGGAGATGGTAATGGTGACTGATTTACCCTGGAGCTCATAGCAGATTTCCTGGAGAAGGTGAAGAGTAAGTCACTTGGTAAGGAAGACCCTGCTCCAGGCAAAGAGGAACATCGGTGTACAGGCATGCAGGCATTCCTGAACAGTGCAGGTTAGGAGGTAGTAAGAGACTCAGACCTTTCCTCTCCCTTCCCTCTTTTCCTTTTTCTTCCTTCAATGGGGTCTTACATATCCCAAACTGGCCTCATACTGGCCATGTAGCTAGGATATCCTTGAATTAAATTTATTGAGTCTCCTGCCCTTTACCTACCAACTACTAGGATTATAATGTATACTTCCACAACTGGTTTATACAGCGCTTGGAGTTGAACTCTGAGCTTTGGGCTTTGTACATGCTAAGCAAGCACTTTACCAACTGTGGAACGCTCACTACATCCCTAGCTTTGCAATCAAACTTCAGATGCCCTCCGCCTCCCAGGGTCCTGTTTTAGAACAGGAGGAATGACACCATTTGACTACTTTGTATTAAAAAGTTTTGGGGAGCCAGAGATCAATGGACCTCTTTGAGTTCCAAGCCAGCCAGGCTACATTATGAGACTCTGATTAAAAAAAAACAAAAAAAAAAAAACAACCCGTCAAGCACTTTATAGATGTTTGATCTCTTTGGAATAAAGTAGTAAAAGGCTCCCCCTGGCTGCTGTGACATGAAGGACAGAAATGAGGCAAAGGGAATAATGCACGTGCAAGCTGTATATGTATAGCTTGGTCTGTGGTGGTATGGAAGCGGTAAAAAGTGCAAAGTGCTGGAAATATTTCAGAAGTAGATCTGACAATGGATTGGATTCTGGGGTGAAAGAAAGCAGGTGTCAAAGATAACTTTAAAATGTTTTTTCCCTTGAACTTTTATTTATTCATCACTTATTTACTGAGGGTCTAGATGCTGGGGTGCAGCAGTGACCAAGCCAGCACTTCAGGTTTCTTGGACTTAGCAGTATGGAGTTGTGACAGCTCGGTGTCCTACGTAGCATCACTCATTTGTTTTCAGAGCTTCCTAATGTCCTTTGAGTGGACATGCCTTGGTGTGTACCCACTTTACTATTGAAGGGCATTCTGGATGCTTCTAAATTTTGTATATATTTTAAATATATATATATTCTTTGTAGGGAAGCAGTCTCAGGCTGTAAACATCCAGGAGGAAAAAAACTGTGGTTCACTCTTTCTACATACACTGTCAACATCTGAAAACAGACCAGGGGAAGGTTTTGCCATTCCCAGGAGTCTGAGGCATTGAGGTTCTTGATATGGCTGTATTCATGTCAACAATGCACATTCACTCAGGACTCCCCTCTTCTCTCCTCACCCAGCCCTTGTTCTCTCAGGCAGGGTCTTGCTGCATAGCTCAGCTCAGGCTGTCCTAGAATTTAAGGTCCTTCTGCCTCAGCTTCCCAAGTACTAGGACTGTAGGCATGTGCCATCCTGCTTATCTGAAATTCTGAGTACCATGAGGTTTTGGATTTGGAGGTTATTGATTTTGTTAAGGCAAAGTCTCAACCCTGGCATTCCTAGAACTCCTGTGCAGACCAGACTGGACTTGAACTCAGACCTCAGCCTGCCTCTTCCTCCTCAGTGTTGGAGTTAAAGGTATGCACTACCATGCCTGGCCTGGATTTTGGAATTTAGAATTAAGGATGTTCATCCTGTGACATGCATACAACTAACCTGTGGAAGTGTGTGATTTAATAGGTTTTAATATATTCACAGAGCCATACAACCATCACTAGTCAACTTCAAAACATTTTCATCATTCCGAAATGAAAACTCATATCTCCTAGCCATAAACCCCAGTTCCTACCTCTTCCCCGTCCCCTGTGACCTCTAATCTACTCTATGTCTCCATACGTTTGTCTGCTCTGGACACTTCATGTACATGGAGTCATATGCCTTGTGCTCCTTTGTGTCTAGCTTTCTTCACTTGGCATGTCATTTATACCTCAGCCTTTACCAGAACTTCAGTTCTTGTGGCTGAAAAAATTCCATATTATGAACCTACCATATTTTTCCATTATAAATAGACAAATAGACATTTGACATATGTAAATAGACATATGTAACAATGCTGTGAACATCCATCTGCAAGTTTTTGTGGGGATGTAGTATATAGTCTCCCATATATTCAGGTTCCAAATTGCCAGGTCCACACAACAGATTTTGCACAGTTTTCTCCTTCCATCTTTATGTGGGTTCCTGTAAGTTCTCCAGGCTTGCATAGCAGTGGCCTTTAGTTATGTGGCCATCTCGATGGCCTAGTATTAGGCTTTGTTTGTGGTTTTGAAATAGTCTGTCATATAGTCCAGGCTAGCCTTGAACTTGATACATAGCTGAAATTGTCCCGAACTGCTGCTGCTGTTTCCACCTCCCAGGTACTAGAACTGCATGTGTGCACCACCACTCCTGGTATATTGCCAGGTATTATAAGTCATAAATGTATGATTAGAGTCTACAGAAGGATATGCATAGATTCTGTGCAAATATCACACTGTTTTACAGAAAGTGTGTATATGAGTATCCACAGATTTAGGCATCTTAATAGGTTCTAGAAGAAAGATGATTGTTCTTAGAGGAAACTTCTGGGCCAGAGAAATGACATACTCAAGTTCCTGTTCTAAAAAGATGCTGGTGCCAGGCTGTGGTAGTACACACTTTAATCCCAGCACAAGGCAGAGGCAGGTGGATCTCTGTGAGTTCAAGACCAGCCTGGTCTACAAAGTGGATTCCATGGCAGCCATCAGGGCTACACAGAGATACCCTGTCTCAGAAAAAAAAAAAAAAAGAAGAAGAAGAGGAAGAATAATAATGCTGGCTGGTCCTGGTGATTCACAGCTTTAATCCCAGCACTCAGGGGGCAGACAGGCAGATCTCTGTGAGTTCAAGGCCATATGGGGCTACATAGTGAGACTGTCTCTAAATAAATAAATAAATAAATAAATAAATAAGACCTTGGCTACTACGTAAAGAATGGTTTGAAGGGAGTGTGAGGTGGACATGGATCAGGTTCTGTCTGTGGTGCCATTTAGCAGGACAGATTGGGAAAAGCCCTTAGGGAAGAGGCAGGTAGAAGGAGAATGTCCCCATCCATTGTATACTGGAGCTGGCTCTTCTGGCTTTCAAGAGTTGATTCTATATATCCCTCCCAAGTTGGCAACTTTATGTTGGAAGCTTGATATTTGCTATAGTGGGAATATTTGCACAGTAGTGTTTGGCAAATTACAAATCAGGGCTTTCCTACATCCCTCAGAGAGCCAGTACAGCTCAGTGCTTACCAGGACACCCCTGTTTTCTGCTTGGCATAGTTTCCCACAGGTGCTGGCTTCTAGAGCAGAGACAAGAGCCTAAGTTTTACATTCCCTCTTTTTTTTTTTTTTTTTGAGTTGTGTTGGGTAGTGGGAGACATCTGTATGATTATGTGCAACCAAGGTGAGAAATGACAGGTGGGATTTCTGAGCTAGAACTCAAAGTGGTATAATACAAGGGACTGCTAAGATGCTGTGGGAGGGAGTGTTGTGGTGACAGCTGTGGACTGAATTAGCTCACTTGAGGCCGGAATAAGAGGCTCCAGACAAAGCCAGCTTTTTCTTTTCTCCCCCATTTCTCAGTAGGAAAGCAGGCCACAGGGTGGAATGCTTTCTAGACCTATGCTATTAGCCAGAGACAAGAGAATATGCAGATATGAATTAATCATTCATTTGACAAATATACTATATATAATATAAGTGCAGGCTTAGACCAGAATTTCTAGTGAAGAGGCACAGGCAAAGAAAGCATTTACAGAATTGAAGGACTTCTACAGGAGCCAAAAACCAGATGGATGAAAATCATCACAGGGGCCAGTTAATGGATCCAACAGCTAACATTCGGCAACATGATTGAAATATTAACACATTTCTGGAGGGGAGGTAGGTGAGGAATGGGCTCATCTGCTTCCACTCAAACCTTCCCCCTTCCTGGCAGAACTTCAGCAAAACATCACTTTGCCTGAGTGCCAGATTCTGTGGGTCCTCTCCTAGGACTGCCCCCTGAGATGGTCATAAGTGGCTGGTGGCTTATTTACTTGTATTATCTGTGAGAGGCCATGGAAGGAAGGCCCCATCAATGGGTAGCTCTGGCTCATATGCCTGCCAATCATAGCTTTACCTGGAGAGAACAGATGGTCTCTTTGCTTAGACCCATTTCCCTGGCCCCCTGCCAGCTTGGGCCCTGCTTGGGAACTCTAATTCTTGGAACTGAATAGGGACTTCTTAGAAGGACAGACATAATAGATGGGTGCATCGATATGCTTACAGGCCCCCACCCCAAGCCCCACGCAGGCCAAGTACACCAGGCAACTATAATGGGCACTCTTCCATTCCCTGGCCTCAGTCCAGAGTTCTGCCACTGAAGTCAGCCCAGGAACTGAAGAAGCCTGCAGAGAGGACACCACACATTTTGTTTATTAAAGCTAATTGGTGAGTGCAGACCCAGGGAAGCCGATGATTCATTAGCATCTTGATTAATATGCAGCTGCTGAGTATTAAGAAAAATGAAATGGAAAAGCTGAAATCCACAAAAGATGGATTTGTAAAAATAAAGAAGCTCTCAGCAGACATCTGATGCAGGCCTTTGTCCCATCACAAAATTTGAATTAATTGAATTCAAGTGATTTTTCACTATTTCTGTAGCTGCCATTAAAAACCTGTCACCTCATCTCTTGAGTTTTGGAGGAAAGCATCTTGGAGCCATTAGCAGTTCAGTCAGGATGTACAGAATTACACAAAAAGAAATACCTGGTAGGACTGAGTCTAATTTCAAAGTCCTTAAGGCTTGAGCTAGTCCAGGAGTGGTAGAGACAAGGCAAGCTGGGTGCAAGTAGGTATGAGAGCAGGGACCCTAGAGTAGCACTGTCCGCAGAACACTCAGGGATTCAGCACATAGTGAAGCCTTTGAGGTGCTGGAAAGCACGGAAGAGAACTGTCATCCCCACCCTCAGCACATGTGCACTAAAAGCATGACCAAAAGAGTCATGACCAAGAACAGGAGGGGAAGCTTAGGTGTTGCTTTGGCAAAGGGAGAAAGGGAAACTAGTTCTGGGTAAAGGCTAATGGATTTGGGGAGATTTTTTGTTGAAGGGCCAGATTGCTGGGGCAGAAGGTATGGCTTAATGGTAGTGCACTTTCCTTCCTAGCATTTCTGTACTCAGAGCCAAGGACTCACCCCCACACTGAAAACAAAACAGTAAGGCTGGAAAGGGTGCAAGCCCAGGCCCTGGAAAGCCTTGTCTGCTGTACAAGGAATTTATAGAGTTCACCCTGTGGCACTCAGGGTATTGGGCTGTCACACAAGATTAAGAGATCAGATTTTGGTTTAGAAGGTCACAAGGGTCCAGGTAAGAAATAATACACATACAGCTGCAAAGGAAAATAGATTTGAGAAAAAATTGAGAAGTAGAAACTAGAAGATTTCCAGACAGGACATGGAGAGCCAGAGAAGCCCAACTCTCTAGGCTGAGTGCTAAGTTTCTAGTGTGGGGACCAGGTGATTTTATGTATCATTTGCTGAGATGATGGCATCTTGTATAGGGGAAGAAAGGAGATGCTATTGGTGGGCTACGATGGAGCTTGAATGCCTTTGCGATAGCCTTGCTGAGGTCTGGAAGGACACACCTTGTTGGGAGATTGGAAGAGGGTCATGGGCTAGGAATGAATTTTGGGGTAACCAAAGTATGGGTGGTAGTGAAAGCCCTCAAGAATAATTTTGTGTTTGTTTTGAGACAGGTTCTCTATGTAGACTAGCCTGCCCTTTAACTTAGAGAGATCCACTTGCCTCTGCCCTGCAAGTGCTGGGATTAAGGGTGTATATCACCATACCCAGCTTAAGAATCACTAATTTATTGGCCGCACATTTATTTCTCCTCTGACATGGAGATGGAGATGACAAGGCCCCAACCCTCCTGGAGTCTAGAGTTGACTGGAGCATAACACTGTAACACAGTAACACTGTGATGTGTACACTAAGGCCTGCCAGGAGTACTAGAACTTAGGTAGGAAAGCCAGGCACACCACACTACAAGGATGCCCTTGGAGAAGGGTAGCCTGAACTGTGGAAGATAGCTGGAAGGGCTTGAAGGCATAGATGGGAACATCAGCAATTAGAAGACAGCAGAGGTTCAAGCTGAGGGTCTCAGGGGAGGATGTGGTCAACAGCGGAGTCTGTGATATCGCTCATGGGTTCAGGTGGGTTCAGGTGCTTGCCTCTGAGCCTGATGACCTGAGTTTGATCCGTAGGATCCATATGGCATAATTAGAGAACAGATGCTTGCACATTCTCCTCTAGATGTATGTGGTGGTGTGGGCCCACATAGTGACACAGTGACAGCAGTTGCCAAGGGAATGACGGTATGGAATGTGCTGGGGTCTAACT
Source organism: Cricetomys ansorgei (assembly GCA_026225945.1). NCBI lineage: Eukaryota > Metazoa > Chordata > Mammalia > Rodentia > Nesomyidae > Cricetomys > Cricetomys ansorgei. The sequence continues at coordinate 16,382,257 of JAMJFZ010003163.1, forward strand.
GCAGGGTTCCTCACTGGATACCTTGCCAGGAGCTGTTTTGAGAACTGAGGTAGGAACCTCATTGCAGTGTGCTGAAAAGTGAACGGGAGAGGGAAAATATATATTAGCAGTGTAAGTAGCTCTTTCTACAAACTTGGGTGTGAGTAGAAAAGCTGACTGGATGAGGGTAGCCTAGGGTGGAGTAGGACATACACAGAAAGAGATGGTTTAAAGATGGAAGAGACTTGACATAGCATGTCAAGAAGAAAGAAAAGGCCAGCTCAAAGGAGCAGGTTAATGATAAGAGGAGGGACTGGAGAGGTAGTTCAGCAGTTAAAGTCTTTGTTGTTCTTCCAGAAGACCTGGATTTGATTCCCAGCATCCACATGGCAGTTTACAACTCAGTTCCAAGGGATCTGATGCCCTCTTCTGTCCCTGTGGGCATCAAGCACACATATGGTACATACACATGCATGCAGGCATAAAAATAATTATTTATTCATTCTGTTGAGGGGCATCTAGGTGTTTCCAATTTCTGACTATTGTGAATAGAGCAGCAGTGACATAGCTGAGCAAGTAACTTTGCAGTAGGGTGAAACATCCTTGGGGTATATGCCGAAGAGCAGTATAGCTGGACACTGAGGTAGACCAATTCCCATCTTTCTGAGGGAATCAGCCACACTGATTCCCACAGTGGCTGTACAAGTTTGCGCTCCTACAGCAATGGAGGTGTGTTCCCTTTATTCCACATCCTCACCAGCATGGGCTGTCATTTGCTATTGATCTTAGCCATTCTGACAAGTGTAAGATAAAATCTCAAAGTAGTTTTGATTTAATTTCCCTGATGGTTAAAGATGTTGAACGTTTGTTTCTCAGCTATTTGAGTTTCTTCTGTTGAGAATTCTCTGTTTAGGTCTGTATCCATTTTTCTTTTTTCTTTTTGAGACAGAGTTTCTCTGTTGTAACTCAGGCTGTCCTGGAACTCACAGAGATCCACCTGCCTCTGCCTCCCAAGTGCTGGGGATTAAAGGCATGAACTACCACCACCCAGCTGTACCCAGTTTTTAATTGGATTATTTGTTTTTTGGTATCTAGTTTCTTGGGTTATTTATATACTTTGGATATTAGTCTTCCATCAGATACAGAGTTGGTAAATATCTTTTCCCATTTGGTAGACTGCTGCTGCACCAGGCCCTCTGCATATTTATTATGGCTTTCAGTGTAGTGTTTTTATGGGACTCCTGTATGAATGAGTGGGACTCTGATTCTTGTGCCTTTTCTTGTTTTTTTCTTTCTCTTGGTTTGCCTAGTCCAAATTCAATGTGATGGTTTTTATTTTATCTTATTAATAACTTTATTTTGTTATCTCTTAGAAGCCTGTTCTTTTCTAATGAGACACAGAAAGCAAGTGGATCTGGAAGTGGGGAGAGGTGGGAAGAAACTGGGAGGAGTAAAGAGAGGGAAAACTGTAATCAGGATATATTGCATGAGAAAAGAATCTATTTTCAATAAAAGGGGGAAATAATAATTATCTTAAAAGGTACATAAGAAAGCAGCCAGGCCTGATGGCACAGGCCTTAATCCCAGTTTCTCCAGAGACTGAGACAAGAAAGTGCTAAAGTTCAAAGCTAGTATCTAAGGCCTGCCTGCCTGGATGAGACCCTGTCTGAAAGTATCTGCCTAGCATGTGTGAGTCCCTAGGTTCTATTTCCAATACTCAAAATGGAGGAGGGGAGACTAGAGGCCAACAGATAGGCCATCTTATCTGCCCTACTTAGTGAGTTTTTTATATGCACATATAAGGAGAATTCTGACACTCTAGAATGGTTGGTGGGATGTAGCAGAATATTTGAACTCATTCTCAAATATTATGAAGCTACATGCACTTTTCTGTAGTAATAAGAATTGTGAACAACTGCTATATCCAGAGCCACTGCTACCAGGTCACCTTCCATAGCTGTTGGAACCAGCTTCCTAGATGTGGATTCTGGATTGCAGAAAGCATGCTAGTTTGGAGCACCAGGGATTGATTGTCTACCCCATGGACCATGAATGGAACATTTGTTGTTCTAATGTTGACTCTGCACACTGAGATATTTGTGTGGAAAGCATCCAATTGTATTAATGCTAATGGAGGAATTTATAGGGTCCTTCCTCAGCCTAAGCACAGAACAGGGAAAACCTTGCCCTAAGACTTGACTGGCCAAAAAAAGTTATGTCAGCCAGCTGAAGTTGGGGATTTGTGCACTGTGGAAGTTCTATTCATTAAGCAGTAAGGCCTTTGTATTGGTGGGCAGTGCTTCCCCTTAGTAAAATACCTAGACTCCATGTGTTCTTGGGTCATTTAGTCAGCCATGAAAGGTGAGACCTTTTGCCTAAGGCATCCAGGTTTTGCATCTCTGAGAATTGTCTTTATTCTTTATTGAAACCCATCGTAGATATTAATATTTTCATCTATAGTGGTATAAGAAAGTGAGCTAAGCATAGGTAGGATAACAAGTGGCCCTGAGGGCTGTAGTGTTTTCAGGGCATTCTTGCCTCCAGAGGTAGTCCAGTCCTAGTTTGCTTTCTATTTCTATGATAAAATACCATGATGAGGTGATGAGGCACATTCCTTTAATCCCAGCACTCATGAGACAGAGACTGGCAGATCTCTGTGACTTCGAGGCCAGTCTGGTCTACAGAGTGAGTTCCAGGACAGCCAGAGTTACAAAAGAGAAACCCTGTCTTCAAAAACCAAAAAAAGCAAAACAAAACAAAAAACACCATCACCAAAAGCAAATTGGGGAGGAGAGGGTTTATTTCAATTAAACATCCCAATCACAACCCACTACTGAGGAAACCAAGCCAAGAATTCAAGCAGGACAGAAACCTGCAGGCAGGAACTGAAGCAGAGGTTATGGAGAATACTGCTCGCTGGCTTGTTCAGCCTACTTTCATATTTTTTTTTGGGGGGGGTGTTTAGAGACAGGGTTTCTCTGTTGTAATTCTGGCTGTCTTTGAACTCTGTAGACCAGGCTGGCCTCAAAGTCAGAGATCTGCCTGCCTCTGCATCCTGAGTGCTGGGATTAAAGGCGTGTGCCACCATTGCCTAGCTCAGCCTACTTTCTTAGACAACTCAGGACCAACTTGGGGGTGGCACCACCCACATTGGGCTGGGTCATCACACATCAATCATTAATCAAGAAAATGCCCTCACAGACTTCCCTACAGGCGAATCTAATGGAGGCATTTTCTCAATTGAGGTTCCCTCTTCTTAGATGACCCTAGCCTGTGTCAAGTTAACAAAAACTGGCACATGGAATGTGGAAAAAGAGAAAGCATTTGGTTGTGGAGAAGCAGAGTGGTTTTTATGGAAGGACATGACAGGGAAGAGGAGCTGTGGCCACCAGTAAGCTTTGAAGGCAGAGTCCAAGACTGAAACCATACTGGAGGGAAGCAGAGCTTAGGAAGCCAAGACCAGGCATCTTGAGCCTGAACCCCAGCTCCAGGCTCATGCAAGGAGAGCATGGCTGTCCTTCTAAAGCATCCAAGCCACGCAAGCATCTGAGTGAATCTCCACCTCAGAGTAGGAAAGATGACTGACTGCAGCCTCAGAGGTCAGAGACTCCTCCTGTAGCAGGTTGCTATCATGCGTTTTTACTCTTCAGGTCATGGAAGGGAAAGGAAGGGAGGGGAGGAGGAGAAATATTCACTGTCCTTGTAGGCAGCATAGAAAGAGAGAAAAGAAAGGAAGAAATATTCACAGCCCTTTTTGGCTGTCTGAAGCTTGGAAAGCAGGAGCTGATAGTGACCTGAACTAGTGTCTTAACTCAATATTCCCAAACCTAATTTCTCCTACTAAAGTTCCTCTAAGTAATAACCAACCAACAAACCAATGACCACCCAACCCCTGACTCTCTAGGCTTCAACCCTTATATCGACTCTAAGCAAAGCTCCCAGAAGTCCAAGTGGCACAAAATCATAAGGACAAGCTACACATGGCAAAACAGCTACATGTAATCAAATCATAGACACTGGTAATAAACATTCCAAATCAACTCATCATCCACTACACCTGGAATGGAAACAAAAACATACTCCAATTGCCATTTTGTATTTTTAAAGAAACCAAATTAACTAACTCCTTCAAAGCATCCAGTACAGACTCCTTTGTAAATATGTCCCACCCCAAAAGCCATTTTATAGAAATGTTCAGGGATTGGCCTCCTAGTTGCCATGCTTTCTATAGCTGACTTCACTGTGTTTCTGCCTTTCTAGAGCAGTCATATGGTAAATGCATTGGAGGACAATGAATTTGAGTCTCTGTATGCATCTGGGGGTGGGATAATAGGTAAGTGGGTATCCTTTATTCATACAACAGACCGTGGAGCTATGCACGGTGGCTCATAACTGTAATACCAGCACTTAAGAGGTTGAGGCAGGAGTATTGCCTTGAGTTTGAAACTAGTCTAGGCTGAAAATGAGGTACTGTCTCAAAACCAACAATAACAAAATGAACTATATACAACTGCATGCTGGAGTATAGTGGCAACCAGGACAGTCCTCTGAGGCTTTTGATTATAAATAATAAACACACGGTACTGTCGATCCACAGAGGTTATACATGGTTAACAAATAGGTGGGCAGGCCCGTTGCTGGAGCAGCAGCTGAGAGTTCACATCTTGACCCACAAACAGGAAGCAGAGAGGGAATACTGGAAATGGTGACAATTTTTTGGTGTCAAAACCCCAAAACCCCAATGGTACACCTCCTCCAACAAGGCCATATCTCTTAATCCTTCCCAAATAGTTCCACCAACTGTTGACCAAGTATTCAACATATAAGCCTGTGGAGGAGGAGAGCATTCTCATTAAATTCTCATAGTGCTCATTTCAGAGAAGCCAGTGGTGTGTGTGGTGTGTGTATACACACAGTGGCTTTGGGCTGCACAGATCTTGTTCTGGATCTGCAGGGATGTTACGTTTACACCCTGGTTCAGCTCTAGGTTATACAAGAGTTGGGAGGTGGCCCCATGTCTCAAGGTACAAATGAGATAGGAAAACTGTTGAGTGTCATCCACAGAGGCAGCAATCCACACCTTCCTCACTCATACAACATAGCTTATTTAGATCATGCTACTGTGTGAGTTTGTATGTATACAGTGTGCTTGTGGTAAGCACATATTCTACCACTGAACTCCAGCTCAGCCACTTTTGGGACAACATGATGCTAATTTCAGTACTTTCAGAAGTCAGAGTTTAACCCTTGTATCTCCACCGTAGTGCCAACTGCCAGCTGCCAGGACCCTTCTCCTCTCTGGACTCTAGCATTGAAACCCTGAAGAAGAAAGCCCAGGAGCTGATTGAAAGCATCAATGAGAGCAGGCAGAAGGATCATGCACTTATGACCAACTTCAGGGACAGCCTCAAGATGAAGGTGACAGAATCCCTCAGAGGGAAGGGAAGCTATAAGAGGGAAGGAACATATATTCTGATCTGTTTGGTTCCAGACACTCTGCTAGATATTCTCATTTTACTCTAGAACAGTCAATAGTCTGCTGGGCCCATATCATAAAAGAGAAAACTAAGGCTCAGAAATGAATGATTTTGGATGAATGTGTTGCCTAGTGGTAGAGCATTTGCCTACCTGAAAACAGCCATGAGTTTGCTACCCATTTACACGCACCAGACACACAATTTTTAAAGTGGTAAACCAGGTAAGTTAGCTCCACCTTTGATCCCAGTACTTGAGAAGCAGAGGCAGGCAAATTTCTGTGAGTTCCAGGTTAGCCTGATATACACATACAATTCCAACACTAAGGAGGCTGAGACAGGAGGATTAATGAATTCAAGACCAGCCTAGGCTTCATGAGACCATGTCTCAGAAAGAAGTAACATAAAAGTAACATTTACCTGCAGTCAGTGCAGTTCTTTGTTATTTTGCAAGGTCTCAGATCTGACAGAGAAGTTGGAGGAGAGGATGTACCAGGTGTATAGCCACCACAGCAAGATCATTCAGGAACGACTCCAAGAATTCACACAGAAGATGGCAAAAATCAGCCATCTGGAAATGGAGCTCAAACAAGTCTGCCATACTGTGGAAACTGTATACAAGGACCTATGTGTCCAGCCTGAGGTAAGAGTTTAGGGGTATATCCTGTGAGAAAAGAGACCTGGAATGACTCAGCGGAGAGTAAATGAACTAGTTTTTTCTTCCCTGCATTCCTGTGAATAAAATCCAGGCCACATGGATTTGCACATGCCAGACAAGTATCCTGCCACTGATACCCACCCCAGCTCTAGGAAACAAGATTGTTATTAAGCTCTACACTGTCAGTCCCAGCCAAGGGTTACAGTCCCTGCAAAAGCCCTTAGTGCTCTGCCAACTTGATGGGGGTCCCAAGTCATTTGGTCTGGACTAATAACTAAACTATTGACTATGTTATCACTGTAGTTAGCTGTGTCATGGAGGACCAAGTGCCCCCTTTCGTCAGAGATAGTCAAGAAATTCCTCAAACTACTTTTCTGTGGTTACCAGTAAACCTAGCCCAACCCCAAGGAGTGAGGTGCAGGCTCTTTATTTTCTTATCTGCTCAGTGTTGAACACAGAACATATTACGCCTGGGATGGAGGCAGGAAGGCACACTGTAAACTCCAGTGCACCTTCTCACAAGGTCTGCTCCATCTCACTCAGTGACTTCTGTGTCACTCCTCTTCCCCTCTCTCCTCCCCCAGTTAGGAGAAACTTAAAGTATTTGAAGTCTGATCTCATCCACAGTTAAAAAGGGCCAATGGCCATACAGAGAATGGTATCTTCTTTCTATAGAGCACATCTGAACAACTTTGAGGAAGAAATTTCCATAGTCTCAAATCAGTGTCTTACTTCCCACCATAAAAGCTGGGTCTGCCCACCATGTCTTGAGCAGGCTCAGCCAAGCATGGTGCTGCCAGGATCTATACAAACATTTCTCTGTTGAAGGGCCCTCTGCTGAAGTGGGTTCACTTGTCAACGGTGAATGCCTGAATCCCCGTAATTGCCTTCCCAAGGATCAGAGCGTGAATGTCATGTGTACCTGTGTGAGATGAATGTTAGAGTTGGTTTGGAGTCTTCAGCTCATAACTTACCTTTAAAGTCATGCCTAATGCCACCCTAGATTCCCATTTCAGAAGAACAGAATTGCAAAGATGGTGAATGCTGACTACTGCTAAGAGGCTCCCGTCTTAATGAGAGTCACCAAGAGAAGGCACAGAGGCCACTATTTGAGCCATTCTGAGATTGTTTTTCACAGTTCTGTAACCCAACACAAAAGCCACCAATGATCTTTGTGCTAACTACCAAAGTGTGACAAGGCTAGGCCCTGTCATAGGCCCAGCCTTAGTAAATTCACCCAGCCTACACCTACAGTTGATTAAATGTTTGCTTTCTAACCTGGCCACAGTTTCTTCTAGAGTTGGGAAGACTGATCAGCTTTACAAAACAGGGATGGTCCTTTGCTCCTCCCCACTTTCAGGGACAGCAGCAAGAACCAGGGTTTCCTTTGTTCACAGTCAAATGATTCCATTTACTTCCAAAAGCCCAAGTCTGACCCTTCTTTTTGCTAGGTTGAAACTTTGGAATAGCCTCTCTGCTGACCTCCTAATCATGCTTACATTGTAGGATTTCACCTCACCTCTCCCTCTCACTGTTTCTGGAATGTTCCATCCAGTAGTCTGACATAAATTTTGAAGACCATGGGACTTTCCCTTAGTTCGAATCCTCAGTCATTGAGGCAGGCAGGGAAGATATCCCATTCATGTTTTTTGTCTAGAAACTGCTCTGCCCATGAAGCTAATGTCCCCATTTTGCATGGAGCACACTGGATTGCATTTCCCCCTTTTTAATATTGGTGAAAGGTATGTGAGTGTAGCTGCATATGCCATGGCACACGTGTGGAGGTCAGGACAACCTCAGGTCTTGGTCCTTACTTGAGACAGTTTTTGTTGTTGTTCACCAGTGTGTACCCAGGCTAGCTGACTGAGAGCTTCCAGGGATTTGTGCCTGGGTTTCCCACATCACCTAAGAGCACTGGATTACAAAGGCATGCCTCTGTGCCACTGTGCTGGCTTTACACAGGCTCTGAAGGCTGAAACTCAGGCTCGCGTGTTTACATGGCAACTGTTGTACCCGCTGGGCCGTCCCCACAGCCCTTTTCCCTTTGGTTTTCAGTATCATTTTTTTGTGTTTTTTTCTAAGTTTGTCCTAAGCTGTGGGCACATGCCTTTGTGAATTCCATAATTCTACAAACAGACCTTTCTGAACAAGTAGGGCTACAATTCCTGTGCGCTGCTCTTTTCCCCATACTACCTGCCGTCAGGAACCTTGCCTCTCTCTGGCACCTTGGTCTTGAAACTGCCCTCTTCCATGCCCCACCCCACAATGAGATCAAGACCCAGGAGCATCTCAGGGTCTGCTCATCAGGACCTCTGAAATCATGTAGTCACTTCCTTATATATTTACTACCACAACCCCTGTGAACACTTCCAGGAGAGGAACAGAGATGGGGCTTGATAGCAACTTAGTGATAACTGGAGGAAACCAGCTGTGCTGTCCCAGCTCCTTACTGCAGTCTCCCTCCCCCAGGCCACTGTGAAACCCTCCTCCCCAACCCCCAAGCCCAGGGTCTGGCCCTGACCTTCGTAAGTGTTCACTGACTCCAGATTCATAGCATGCCGGATCACATGGTACTCATCAGAAATCCCATTTCCTCCCAGGATGTCTCGTGCCTGGCGGGCAATGTCCAGGGCTTTCCCGCAGTTATTTCTCTTCAGCAGGGAGACCATTTCTGGGGTAGCCCTGGGAATGGCATGTTATAAACCCTGGGTCTCATGCATTTACCACACTAAGCAGATATAGCACATGTCCAACTGACAAGGCTGTCCCTGCTCCAACCCATCGAAACCAAGAGGGAAAGAAGCTTGTGTCCCTGGGGCCAGCAGCCGGGAAGGACCTCAGAAAAGGGCCCAGGATTCAACCATAGTGTACAACCCCTACTTGTCTTGATCCTTTAAACGGCCAAGTTGCAAACAAGCATGGAGGCCCAGTGTGATCTCGGTGAGCATGTCTGCCAGCTTCTTCTGAACCAGCTGGTTCCTGGCCAAGGGGACGCCAAACTGGATCCTAGAACAGGCAAGGTCAAGTGAGGGCCCATAGTTCAAGAGGCTTCCCAGTTCATGCTGGCCCTGCTATCAGCCTAACATTTTAACTACTCAGGATATCCCGGGCCATCTCACAGAGCAGAGAACTTAAACTAGGTAGGTACCGGGGAAGTTGCTGTTGGGGTTCAAGGTGAACCGAACCCCAAGACCCTCCACACACACCCAGGTGTTACAGCAGCCTCACATACCTGTCCAGGGCATACTGACGGGCCGTGTGCAAACAGAACTCAGCAGCTCCCAGCACACCCCATGTGATGCCATAGCGGGCAGTGTTGAGACAGCCAAAAGGACCCTAAAGATTGACAAGAGGTCTCAGTCAGCTGAAGGCCTGGGAAGACTCAACTGTGAAACGGGAAAAGCCATCTCCCAAATGTCCCAGACAAAGGGATCTGCATGCCACTTAGGGTGTGGACACCAAAACTTGGGTGTAGTAAGCCTTGTTCAGTGCCTTCCCACTCTGTTTGTGCAAGCAGATCTATACAGCATGGGCCTGATCTCAGTGTTTAAACCGGAGGCTGGAGGGAGACAGGAAATTTTGCTCATATACACAGAGTAGAAAGTGGTCCAGGGCCCATGGTGGTAACCCAGAAGGTACACTTAGCACATCCATGAGCAGGGAACATCACAAACTCTACGATGCTCCACAAGGACCATGTATGTTTGGTCCCATTTGAAAAGGTGAAAGATGAGCCAGCAGGTGACCCACCACCAGTTCCCAAGGTGTCTACCACATACCGCCAGGCTGGACACATTAGGCAGCACATTCTCCTCAGGCACCTCCACACTGTCCATGATGATCATACCAGTAGACGAGGCTCGCAAAGAGAACTTTCCCTCAATCCTGGGGGCTGAGAGGCCCCGCATCCCCTTCTCCAGCAGGAAACCCCGAATACAGTTATCCTCACACCGAGCCCACACTACGAACAGGTCAGCCACAGGCGAGTTGGTGATCCTGGGGATCAGAAACTTATGGAGGGGCCTGGCTGCTGCCCCTGCACATATACCTTATCACTCATCACCACCTGGGCCCCTCACCAGGTCTTGGTCCCACTGAGAGTGTAGCTCTGGTTTGATGGATTGTGGCGAGCTCTGGTCTCCATGCTGCCTGGGTCACTCCCATGGTTGGGCTCTGTAAGCCCAAAGCAGCCCAGAAGTTCACCCTTGGCTGTAAGCACAAGATGATAGGGTTACAGTCTGCGGGTTTCATATCCTGAGAAATTATTCTCTCCATTGGGCCAGGCCTGTAGCCAAGGCAGATAGATCTTGCCATCATGGTACTCTGTGAGCTAAGGAAATGGTCCAAGCCATGATCACAACGTCATTAATGTAAGGGAGGCCAGAAAGTCAGGAAGGGGTTAACAAGCGTGTCTTAAAGGGCCCTAAGAAGTTTAGCAGAAAGAGGGTATAAAGTTTGCTTTTTTTCTTTGTTTTTGAGATGCTCTCACTATGTAGTCCTGGCTGTCCTGGAACTCACTATGTAGACCAAGCTGGCCTAGTACTAACCTGACTACCTCTGGAGTGCTGGGATTAGAGGCTTGTGTGACCACACTCAGTTTGAAGGAAGGTATGAGGAAGAGTAGTCACCAAGGTGGTTGTTCGGAGAATCCCTCGTAGCTGAGCAATCAAAGGAGCAGCCAGAGGCATAGGCCCCCACCAGCTCTCTCCTCCCTCAGTGGGTGTACCCCAGGGGTCTTTCCTTCACTATCTGGTGTTCCTTCCCCGCCCCAACTGCCATTGCACTGCCATCTGTGTTTCTCCTGTGGAGCAAACCTGACTTTTCCCAGGTGCGTGGGCCCTCCTGCTGCCCTTTGTGGCCCGCTGCTTGGCTCCCTTGCTACCCTTCTGGGGGCTCCAGCCACCACCCCTTATGCACACCATGAGCCCCAAATGGTTCCAAAGACCACAGGGGAGCCAGCATATTTCCCCTTTGTGGGAGTCTGGCTCTGTGAGGCTGGGGAGCTCTGGGACATGAGACCCGTCCCATAGAAAAGCTCCCTCTGGGACTATCAGGGACCCTACTCCCAGCTAGCTGTGGGGGTCCCCCAACCTGGCCCTAAGCTGATCCCTTCAACCCTCTCCAGACTAGCCGAATAAGGGCAAAAAATCCCACCAATCACAGGCCACCCTGGGAGGCTCCACCTCTCCCAGCCCCTCTACCCCCCAACACTATATAAAGAGCAGCCTTCTGCACTCTGCTCAGTAGGGGGGGCGTAGCTTTGGTGGCTGCCTTCCAAGTGAAGGCAGCTGTGAAGAAAAGCAGCAGCAAAAGAAGAGAGTACAAAGAACACCTCAGCTCAGCTGGGGATAGTTCCCTTCAGAACTACAACACTGGGAAAGATTCTCCCCCCTGAACAAAGTTGTTACATTATAAGGCTCCAGCTCAGCTAGGGAAGAATGTCAGAACTTCCCACTGGAAACAGTTGTACCATCCCTGGGCTCCTGAATGCCAGGGCACCTTCCTGTCAGAGTTGTGTGGTTCCTGGACTCCCGAATGCCAGGCCACTTTTCCATCTCTGAGCAGAATAAAAACACTAACAAGAAGATGAGTGTGGTAGTGTATGCCTTTAATCCCAGCTCCTATCTCTCAGAAGGCCGAGGCAAGTAGACCTGTGAGTTTGAGGTCAGCCTGTTCTACAAAGCTCCAGGCCAAACAGGGCTACAAAGTGAGACCCTACCTACAAATAAAATCTGAGTGGCAAGAGAAGTAGAAAAAAGGTCCCAGGGCCTGCTCACGGGCCTCATGGACCTAGTTAGCAGTTAAGACTTTAAACTTTGGACTGGGATGAGGAGCCCAGAAAACAAACCCAAGGGGAGATGATGGTGGCCAGAGGTAAAGTCAAAGGGGAGGGAGGGGATGACTGACAGGGCTGGCACGGAATCAAGGCTGGCAACTGAACCCAAGGGCCTGACAAGGACATGAGTGGTCTACAGGAAAGAAGGCACGCTGTGGGGACATAGGGATGTGGGGACACAGGGATCTGCATTCCAGGCCAGTCTGTGTTCCCTCCACCAGGCTGCTTACCCAGCCGGGGCAGATACTTCTGCCGCTGCTCCTCATTCCCATAGGTATAGATGGGGTGCATGACCAAGGAGGACTGAACGCTCATCATTGACCTGTAGCCGCTGTCCACCCTCTCCAACTCTCGAGTCAGGAGCCCATAGGCCACTGATGACACTCCAGCACAGCCATACCCTGGTGGAGAAGAGGAGCAGGCAAAGAGGACCAAAGTTCATCCCAACTGGGACCAGGGACTGAGTAGGGGCTGTAATGGGGCCCTTCTGGAAGTGGGTGGGGGGCTGCCCTTGCTGAGACTTTGTTCCTCTCATACCCATGGCTAATTTCAGGAGGGATAACCACCACCATTTTACAGATGGAAAGCTGTGGCTGAGGAAAAAGGGTTGCTCTTTAGGGTGTTGGGGTTAAGGACTGCAGAGTATACGCAGAAATGTCCTTACCTTTGATGGTGGGTCCCAACACGCCCAGCTCCCCCATCTCATACACGATGTCCCTGTGAAAAACTTAAGAGACGCGTGCCGGAGTCAGACCCTGTCTCTGCTCGATGGAGTCCCTGACTTCAGGGACAGAGCTGGTGCGTGTGCACTGCAGCAAATCATGTGTGGTTGAGGAGCCCAGGGTGCCCACCCTCCCACCAGGGCACCTTCATTTCGATTGGCCAGCAGAATTCGAGGCATAAGCCGCTCCTGGCAGTAGTTGTGGAAGGTGTCCCTGATGAGTTTCTCATCGGCTGTCAGCTGCTCCTCCAGCACCAGTGGGTCCCTCCAGTCAAACTTAGGACGAGAGGCTGGGTGGGGCATGGTGGTCGAGTCAGACAGATCCCCTCCCCACCCCCTCTCCGCGCGCGCACCTCTTCCAGACCTCCAAGCAACACCCATTCTCCCCATCTCGCTCCAGGTGGATGCTGGCTTCAAATCAGTCTGACAAATACAAGCCTTCTCCAGCCCAGGAGAAACACACAGCCACCACCTTAGCGTTCTGACCCTGGGCACTGCCCAACCTCCCTTGCCGGCAGCCCCTGCATTCACGGACAGAGGGTCAACAGCTGGAACAGGGGTAGGTGGGTAGGTAGTTCTTACATTTGGCCCGTGGGCTCTGTGTCTTCTCTGCAAACACAGGACGAGAAAATCACACTGAGAAAGTGTCCTTAAGTCTCCCTGTCTACCCCATCCCGGACCGGCACTGACCGGTGTGCGCCGCCGCCGAGCTCCACGTACGCAGGACGCGCAGGCCTGACGCGCGGCTCAGGAGCCGCGCGGAGACTCGTCTCAGAGCCATGTAGCCGGTGAGCGTGGAGGCGACCTTGGCCTGGAAGAGCCGGGGGGGTCAGCTGGGCCCAGCCTTCGCCCACCCCATAGCCTTCTTACCTGGTGCGTGCGGACCGTGCTCCCGACTGGCACGCTTGACCTCGGCCTAAAAGGAAATGCTTATTGGTTCCTCCCAGAACACCACCTCCTCCGTGGCTCTGCCTTTTAAAAGAGCATAGGCTGTGCGAGGGGGCTCTTCCCCCACAAGGCAGGTTTCTCCTTTAAGCAGCAGAGCCAGGAAGGGGCGGAAAACGAGTGTGCAAACCCAATTGGTCAACTGTATTCCTGCTCCGCCCACTCCCGGTTAGCAGTTACCGCGGGCCTGAGGGGCGGGATCCCAAAGTTCAATTGGGAAGCCTGGGTGCGGGTGGAGAGAAAGTTGGGCGGCTAGTGGGTGATCCAAGCCCAGCCTGCCCGCTGTCTACCCCAACGAGTTACCTTGTGTGTGCTCTGTGGGTGGTGTGACCTTGTGTACCGGAGTAACTCCATTTCTGAGACTGCTGCCTGTGAACCTGTATGTGTGTGGTTCTCCTACTTGCTGGGTGTTTGTGTGGAATAATCTAGAATATGTTGTAACTGGGTGTCTTCAATATTACTTCTGTTGGAATATGCTCTGCTCTGTTTTGAAGAGAAAATTAAGACAAGAATAGAAAAAAATGGGAAATTAACTGTAAAAACTCTCCTGAGAAATGCTAACTGGCAGTTATCCTGTCAAAGCAGACACCTACAATTGTCCTTCGAAAGAGGAATGCTCTAACCGCCCCTCCAGTATCTGATTCTGAAAAGTGCTTGACTGACTGGCCACAGAGCAGGTTCCCTTTATAAACCACATTGACCTTTTATTGGCTCTCAGTAGTTTAAGCCACCAATGAAGAGAGTTTAACAATAACGCTACAACTGTAAATGTTGTAGAAATCCATGTGCAGTTGCTCAGATCCACAGTGACTTTCTTCTCTGGGCCCATGAGTAATAAATCCTTCTGATCCTCTTTGTCATTAGTGTCCCAGGGCAGCGACTTGTCAATTGGTCTTTCCTGTAACGTGTTTTGTGGGTTTGAGTTTCTATCGTGTGACATAACTGGCTATGTCCCCTCTTTCAGCTGTATGTGGGTGAGCTCCTGTGATAGTTATCTTTACAAGTGCGGCTGTCTTTATTTTTCCTGTGTGTGTGTGTGTGTGTGAGAGAGAGAGAGAGAGAGAGAGAGAAAACACTTACAAGAGTGCGCAGTGCACGGTACAGCTGGCTCCCAATGTGGAGATGTGAACAAACATCTGCTCAGCCCACATAGGGAACTGATCACACCACAAAGTGTGGATACCATCAAAGTGCAGTTTGGTGGAACAATGAGTTTTGTTGGTATGACTGGAGTATGGGTAAAGGATTACTTACAAAATCAGAAGTGACTCGATGACAGCCGTATCAACAAAGCTCTGTGGTAGGACGTGCCTTTAATCTCAGCATTTAGGAAGCAGAAGCAGGCAGATCTCTGTGAGTTCCAGCCCAGCCTGGTCTGCCTAGTAAGTTCCATGTCAGCTAGAACTACATAGTGAGACTTTGACCCTGTCTCAAAACAAACAAAACAAAGCCCATCCTAACATGGGTGACAGCTCACAAAAAACTGGAAACCTGTACAACCTGCAGGCAGTTCAAAGGTTGTAATGTCCTTTCTAGGTGGCACCATTAGTCTGACCTCTTGTAGGCAGCACTGCTTGTCTGAGAGTGTATCTCAGCAGCCCTTACTGCTTACCGCACATAGAAGCTTGGGGAAGAATAGGGGTGGATGGGAGGGAAGTGAGTCTGGTCAAATTCAGGAACTTCCTGAAGTTGTTTTCAGTTACTTCCTGTCTTAAGGAGCTGCCCAGCAGATGGAGGGTTTCACCTCCCTGTAAGCATCCTGTCCCAAATACCGTTGTTTCACCTTCCTTTTCATCCGATGCCTAAAGTTCCCTCCAAGAGGGAAGGTTTTAGCCTTCTGTAGAAAATTGCTTCTGTAGTTCTCTGTAGAAAATTGCTACAGAGAACACCTGTGTACCTATTCCCCATGATGTAACTGTGTGTCTGTATGGTGTGTCTTTGTAGTAGTCCATGTGTTTGGTCTCTGAGCAGCGGCCCTAGTAGGATGTTTGTATGCCTGAATGAGCCTTCTGTGAGCATTTTTGTGATGCACTACTGATTGACTTTTTTGTGTTTTTGAGATAAGATTTCACTATACATATCTGCCTGCTTCTACCTCCTGAGTGCTAAGATCATAGCCGTGTATCGCCAGGTCTCCTGTGATGTATCTTTCGATCTTTGATGTGCTCCACCATCTTTGTATCTGAGTTACACATCTGCTATTACCTCCCCTTGGCCAATTAAGAAAGCGAAGTCCAGGAAACAAGAGGGCCTTGCTCCATGTACCTCTGAACAAGCAGGTACTACAGCTGGACTCTGGCCCTCTAATTCCCAGGTCAGACTTCTGCTTGTCCACTCCCATCCTCTGGGTCCTTGCCCACCCCCACTCCCTGTGGTCCTGAGATGAAATCCAAAGCCATGAACATGTTAGTCCAGTGCTCTACTGCCCTAGCAGTAGCTCTGCCTTATCATGTCTCTTGGCAGAGTGGAATGTGTGTGATTGTGAGCACTGTTCTGTAGATCCTCAGATGCCTGTGGCCTAGCATCCCCTGGAATCCTATTTCTGGGCCCTTCTCACCCTTAATAACAAATCAAAAACTTGCAAGCCTGCTCCCCTTACAATAGAGATTCCATCATTGGGTTGATTCTGTATAGTTCTCTGTAGTAGTTAGCTGGTGTTTGGCTAACCAGATGAGACAAGGAGGCATAATCATAGGTGCAAACCCTGTCAGACCTCAACAGCGGGAACCACCTGTCCTGGCAAGTACCATTCTGGACAGTGGAACCCTGAGTGTCTCATCTCAGGGGTTTTTATTGACAATTAAGCTCCTCAGGTGTTCTATTGATAGCACGTGCAGATCATGAGCAATCAAACATCTTTTATATAAAGCCACACCTGAAGACAATACAAACGCCAAGGCCTAGGCAGCCCTTTTCCCAACAGTGCACAAAACAACTATTTTAAACATAACTAAAAATAAACTTTTGCAACCTTTCTGTTTAAAACAATTAAAAATGCATTATCTCTACAACATAATTTAACACTACACCAGCAAAACTATTTACAAGAGGAACAATCACAAGGGTTGCTAATGCACAGGACCAAATGAAACCAAACATCTATCAAGCTTTTCACAATGTCTTTGGACAGCAGAAAAATATTATCAATGTCTAATTATCTGGAATTCACTCATGATCTTCTGAGCTCCTCCAAAAGGTTTGGGTCACTTTTCTGGCTCTGCCCTCTGCAGCATAGTTTGTCCTCCAGGCTCACTCTACTGCTGCTGCTGTTCTTGGTGGTCATCCCATGGTACTGGCATCTTCAGAATGCTGGGGTCCCTTGCTGCAACTGGGCTGCACCTTCACCAATGGCTTTTCCTGGGCTCTCTTCATGGTGCCAAGCCTCAGCTTCTTTGCATGACACCTTCAGACTGGGCCTTCAACTGCTACTGAGGCTGCACCTCTCCTGGCCTCTCATACTGCCAAGCCTCAGCTGCTCTCCAAAGACCCCTTCATGCCTTCAAAATCAGTACCACCTGGGTGATGTTTACAGTACCAAGTTCAGCTGCCAGCACAAGATACAACCTCGGCCAGTTCTTGAAAACAGCTTCTGTGTGCTGTTCCTGAAGAAGCACTTTCTAGATTTTAAGATAAGAGTCTGGTTTGCTGGAAAAAACTGGTCAGTTCATGTTTGAGTTCAAAGTTCAGTAAAACGCTACCAAAACTCCTTCATAATGTAGCAACTGTTAGTCCTGATTCTTTTAGCAAATGTTTTTCTCAGCATTGTCGCAGGTGAACCTTATCTGTGGGGAGGGTTCTCTCGCAGGGTGCCATTCTCATCACCATAGCAGACGTGTCATGTCTTTCTCTTAGGTTTGCAGAAGGGGGGTGCTGTTCAGTTTAACTAAGTGGCTTCTTGGCTCTAACCCCTCCCCAACCCCTACTTCCACAGCAGGGGGTCCTGGGCAGTGGGAAGAATCTCCAGCTGAAATATTCTGGTGGTTTGCAGTTCTAATTCCACCACTGCTATGGGGAATCATACCGCTTTCTTCGGAAATCTTCTTCACAGACCTCAAACACAGCATCTTGAGTTTCACACACACAAAAGCTATCATTAAACTCAGTTTGTAGAACAGTATGCTTTGGCTGGGATTTCCAGCAGCAGCAGCTGAGTTTCGGTTGCTGCCAGTGGCAGGAGTGAGCATCAGTTCCATGATCAGGAAAAAGTTAGAACCTTGTTTTCTAATGCTTTGATGGGCCCTGCCAAGGCTCTCATATTTTACCAGAAGGACCTCTCAGTTTTTTCACTATCCTTTGTCTGCACATAGCTCTCTCTTACGTAGCTTCCCTTTTACTTTGGCCTTGTCTCTCCATAGAAGTTTATTTCCTCTCTCACTCTCCTCTCCTCTCCTCTTCCTTCAGGAGACTTCATTAATACCTGAATCTCTGCCCTCTGGGAACAGTCCTGAGTGTACTCTACTGGACTCTGTGAGGTCTGGAGTTTCTTTCTCTTCTTCCTTGCCTCCATTTTGGATATAACTGGCATGATTTCAAGCTCCATGTTGGGTGGTATTTGTAGCAGTAGGGTACTGGGTGGCTCAGCAAAGAAGACGAGGCGTATTCATAGGTGCAAACCCTGCCAGAGCTCAGCAGAGGGGACTATATGTCTTGGCAAGCACCATTCTAGACAGTGGAACCCTAATCTCCAGGGTTTTTATTGATACCTAAGCTCCTCAGGTGTTCTGATAGCACGTGCAGATCATAAGCAATCAAACATCTTTTACATAAAGCCCACACCTGACAATACAAATGCCAAGACCCAAGCAGCTCCTTTTCCCAAAAGTGCACAAAACAACCATTTTAAACATAACTAAAAATAAACTTCTGCATTGTCCCCTGTGGATACTGAGCAATGATGGTGTATGGTGACTGTATGGTATATGTGGCACTCCATTTCCCTACCCTGACTCACAGGGCACCAGAATGGAGGTACTAGTATTGCAGGCCCTCTACCATGGGGGCCACAAACCTGAGATCTCCTGAATGGCGAGCATTGGCTGTGGCTCCATCTAAGGGTGCTATTCCACCCGGAGATTCCCACCACACTGCAGGATGTATAACCGTCCCCTTAAGCTTCATGTAGTATCCAGTGAGGTCCTCAGTGTCCAAGGGTGGACTCATTTGAGGGGATCCCTCTTGCAAAGAGCTCAGACCCCAATACAACCCAGGCAATTCAAAGCTAAGATAATTTGTAGCCCCAGCCCCCACCCCTTCTGCAAAGACGGTCAGAGCCATGGCTGCTCTGGGCCACCTGATAGCAGCCTGAAACATCTGGTACGTCTGATAATGCCTGAAAGAGAACTAGTGCCAAGCCCCGCCATTAGCACCGTTGCTGCTGTCTGCTGGGGAGGGTAAGAGCGGCTGTAGGACAGGAGTCAAAAAGTCCCAAAGCCCTTTCCCAAGAAATCTGTTTTTCCAGGTCCATCCTTTCTCCACGGAAAGGGACTTGAGATTGGATCAAGTTCTCAGTTCTCAGGGTATGTGGGGGCGCATACAGACCTTTACTGGTCACCTGAGCCCCAAAACTTTGGAGCCCCTAACCCCTTGACATCTGAGTTAGTTTACATGCAAGGCTGGTTTTCAGGGACCAATTCCCAAACAGGCCAAGGTGAGGTCTTTTGCCTTCGATGTAACACACACACACACACACACACACACACACACACACACACACACCCTTCCTTGCCTGGGTCTTATCAGGGAAGACAGCCAATCAGATGAGGGCAGACAGGAGCCCTCCAAGGAGCCCTCCTTGCTTCACAGCCCATGAGGCAGAAGAGGGAGAGGAGGCCGGAGGCCCAGGGTGGACACCAGCCAGTCATGGCCGCCGCTGAGACTGTCCTGCCCTCCATCAGTACACTTACCACCCTGGGCCAGGTCCTAGACACCCAGGACGACTTCCTCAAGGTGGGGGCGTGTGGGGGAGGTGGTCTTGCTGTGCTTGGGGGTCGGGCTTCTATCATACTTTAGGGTCCTCCTTTGCTCAGGTTCTTTTGGGGGAAGGGGCCTGAGTCTGGCTTGGGGGTGCTATTCTAGGGGTCTGAGATCAAGGTGAGGCCTACTTCTGTAATAGTGAGCTGAGTCCTGAGCTCAGTGTCTTAGGAGTCTAGGTTTGGAGAGATCAAAGGTGTTTTGGAATTTCCAGGCTTTGAGGTTTAATCTCGTTGGGACCTGTGAAAAGGCAGGAAGGGCTGGGGGAAAGAGTCAGAGCTGCCCCCTTGCCTCCCATGAACCCTGCAACTCCTTCCCCCTTCCTGAATGCTGTTCTGGGTAAGTGTCTTATCTGCCTCTAGCCAGACCTAATGGACTTCTCTGCAGCTGAGAAGGGAGTTAAGGGAACAGTGTGGGGAAGTGAAAGCCACGCAAACCCTTGATCAACCTGCCCCAAAGGCCGGGCCTGCATCAGGGCCAGGTACCCAATGCCCACCATTCAAACAGTGCGCTCCCTCCTGCAGTGCTGGCGCCCGGGAGAGACGCAAGATTTGGGCCCCGGTCCCCCGGGTCTCCTCGGGCCATCCCTTCACTGGAATCTGAAATCCGAGGACCCTCCCGGAGAGGACGAGGACGAGAGGGACGTGACCTGTGCCTGGAATCCGGATCTTTTCCTTACCAACTTTTCAGGTCCGGAGCCGCCAGGCACTCGCCGGACCTGTGCTCTGGCGCCCAGCGGAGGCCCAGTGGCCCAGTGGTACGCGCCGCCCGAGGCTCTGGGCGCCTATGCGGGTGGCCCAGGGCTGGTGGCCGAGCCTTTGGGCTCCGAGGAGCACGCAGGCTGGGCACACCCCGCCCCGCGAGCCCCAGGCCCTGAGCCTTACGCGGCTCCCGCCCTGGATCTGGGATCCGCACCCAAGGCGCAGCCGGCCTTCTCCGATTCGAGAGCGGGCTCCGCAGGCGGCTTCTTCCCGCGGGCCGGGCTGGCGGTGCCGGCGGCTCCCGGCGCCCCCTACGGGCTGCTGTCGGGGTACCCCGCGCTCTACTCCACCCCGCAGTACCAAGGGCATTTCCAGCTCTTCCGCGGGCTCACGGCGCCTTCTGCCGGCCCTTCCGAGCCCCCATCCTTCCCGAATTGTCTGGGACCCGGGGCGGTGGGCACAGAACTCGGGGCCACCGCGCTCGCGGGAGACGCGGGCTTGTCCCCGGGAGCCCCGCCGCCCAAGCGCAGCCGGCGAGGCTTGGCACCGAAGAGGCCGGCGGCGCACACCTGCGAGCACCCGGACTGCGGGAAGAGCTACACCAAGAGCTCGCACCTGAAGGCGCACCTGCGCACGCACACCGGTAAGGGCGGAGCCGGCGGGTGGGGCCCGGGCCCCCAGCCGAGCGAAGGAAGGGGCGGAGGGCGGCCGCCTGGCTAAAGGCGAGCCGAGGGCCCCCGAAACATTGGGTCAAGTCTAGGGGTCGACTGTAGACCCGAATGGAGCCAGGCGAATTCCAGAACGCGGGACGCAGAGACTTCGGGGCCGACCTGGCCCATGGTAGCGAGTTCCGGCAGCCAATGGCCGCACAGTGAGGTCCTGTCAGATAAACAAACAAATAGGACCCGGGGAACATTTCGGGGGCCTCGGGGTTAGAATCTAAGAGTGGGTTAGAGATGGGCGGAGGAGCAGAAAGCAGAATGGAGTGGCCTGCGGGGAGGAACTAGAGGGGCGACCCCGGGGAGGGTACAAGCTTGGAACGTCAGAGCTCGGGATAGAGCCCGTATTCACGCGCATGCTCGGGTTGGAAGGGTCTGGGATCCGAAAGTTGAACCACTGGAGGAGAATCAGTTTAAGGGGCAACTGATGGGGGTCCCAGAAACAAGGCGGGCTGGAAGAAAAGAAGGAAATGCTGAGAGGCAGGGCATAGGAAGAGAGAGCGGGTGGTCCCGGGGATGGGAGACCATGTGGGCCTCCCTAGCATAAGGTCTCAGGTAGGGAACTAGAGCGTGGGAAGTGGGATAGGAAACCGGAAATGGGAAAACTGCAGGACTGCAGCTGCAGGTACAGAAAAGGGTCAGGGGTCACAGAGGGCAGGACTGTGTGCCCTTTAAACTGTACGGGCTAGATACATCTCCTAAGGCCTGGCTTCACCTCAAGTGTGCAAACCGGAACTGGGCGGTTTGGATGGTGGTACTCACAGCTCCCTGTCCTTCAGGAGAGAAGCCTTATGCCTGCTCCTGGGATGGCTGCGACTGGAGGTTCGCTCGCTCGGACGAACTGACACGCCACTACCGGAAGCACACCGGACATCGCCCTTTCAGCTGTACATTCTGCCCACGTGCTTTCTCACGCTCTGACCACCTGACTTTGCACATGAAGCGTCATGTCTGAGTTCCGATCCTGCACAGCGACTGGGGATGAAATAAGAGTGGATCCGAGGATTGTTTTCCAAAGACCGGGCCATTATTGGACTTGCAGCCCTACACAACTACCCAGATCAAAAACTGACCCGTAGGCCGTGCGATGGAGCCTTCAACAGGAGCCTGATATGCCCTTAGGGAGCTACACAGAAACATCTGCTGGCTCCACAGACTCAGCAAGACAGACTACCAGATGGACCCCCTAGACCAGCACAGAAATGACCCCGAGTCCTGGAGGTAGAATGGGGTGAGATTTCCCAGAGTTTAGAAGGAGGCTTCACACTGTGTCCATCAGTTGGCGTTTTTATGTGTACTATAAAATGCTCCCATATAAAACTGGTGTCGGCCTCACTGTAATATGGGGCTGGAAGTTAGGAGGAGCATTGAGCCCCCAAAAGGTGATAAACTCATCTGTACTCACATTCGTCTCCTAACGCTCATGACATTCACTTGATGACAACCCCTCACCCTCCAGGAAGTGCAATCCTGTATCCCTTCTCCTCCATCAAGACCAGCCTATACAATCCTGTCCCCGGCTGTCAACACATTCACAACTGATCTTACTATGTAGCCCTGGTTGGCCTGAAACTATCTGGATCAGGCTGTATCAAACTCACAGATCACCCTACCATCCTACCGCTTGCTGTAGCGGGGAGGCAGGGCAAGTTCAGGAAGTCCAACCATCTTTAGGCATGGGCTTTTCCAATCTTGAAGCTCAACCGGTGTGTCAGAAATCCACCATTTTAAGGGCCATGCTATGTGCCACGGGCCCAAGGTACTGGCCTAGCGCAAGTGCTGATGCCCGCCTCTCTCTCCCGCCATCGGGATCCAGTGGTCACCAACGGTGTGTGTGACCATGCTCAACCTGTCTATTTCCTTTTAAGAAACCTCAGCCAAAGTGGGTCATAGACGTAGTTTAGGCCGGTAATCCCAGCTGTTTAGGAGGCTAAAGCAGGAGGATTACAAGCTCAAAACATGCCTGTACTACAGAAAAAGCTCAAGGGCATCCTTGGCGATCCAGCCAGTTCCTTCACACACACACTCACTCACACATACACACACACCCTTAAGAAAGGGTTTCTCTGTGTAGTCCTGGCTGTCCTGTCCTGGAACTCGCTCTGTAGATCGAGCTGGCCTCGAACTCAGAGATGCACCTGCCTCTGTCTCTGGAATTTTTTTTCTTCCATCTTCATGTCTCAAAAATAAAAATAAAAAATAAAAAATAAAAGAACTGGGAGGACTGGGCATGGTGGCACACACCTTTAATCCCAGCACTTGGGAGGTAGAGCCAGGTGACTCTCTGTGAGTTCGAGGCCAGCCAGAGCTACATAAGACTCTGTCTTAAAAAAAAAAAAAAAAAAGTAGAAAAAGAAAAGCATGGTGAGGCAGGCAGGACTGTAGTCCCAGCGTCTGAGAGGCAGGTGGATTTCTTCATCGGGAGGCCAGCCTGGCCTACATAGGGAATTCCAGACCATCCTATGGCGGGGTTTGGGAGATGGAAGTGGAGGGATGGGGTATCTGTGCACATAGTCAAGTCTGTAGTCGAGTGCTCAGCAGTCCCTGTATCCCAGCTCTGCCACAATTCACAGTGACTTCTTGGTCAGTGTCACAAGAGAGGCTAGAAAACTTGCAGAATGGTCAGAGAGAGGATGCAGAAAATCAGTGTGCATGAATAAGCCAGGGTGCCCAGTGGGGTGTGGTGGCCCATTCCACCTGGAACCCCAGCACTTGTGAGGCTGAGACAGGAGGATGGTAAGTTATAGGGTAGCCTGAGCTACAGAGTAAGACCCTGTCAAAAAACAAAAGTTTTCGTGGGGGTGGGCTGTGGGCTGGAGAGATGGCTCAGTGGTTACAAGCACCTGCTGCTCTTCCAGACGCCCTGAGTTCAGTTCCTAGCATCCGAATAGTGGTCCACCTCTAACTCCAGTTCCAGGGATCTAACACCTGTGGACACAGCCTACACATGGTACGCATAAACTCACAAAGGCACACGGATACTCATAAACAGATATTTAACAAGCTGGAAGGATAGCTCATGTTTATAACCCCAACTCTCAGGAGGCTGAGCAGCAGTTAGAGCTCCAACCCAGCCCGAGCTACAATGAGATTCTAACCCCTAAAAAAGGAAGGACCAATAAGATGACTCTGCCTGTAAAGGTGGCTGCTGTCAAGTTTGATTCCCTGAATTCGATCCCTAAATCCCACGTGGTAGAAGGAGAAATTCCCACGAATTGCTCTGTCCGCCATTTGCATGCTGTGCCTACGCACTTACACTTGTACACCTTGAGCACCTCCCTGATTTGAGAGGCAGGAAGATAAGTAGTTCAAGGTCAACCAAAGTATTAAGAGGTCAGAGAAGGATACAGAGAACTGTCTGGAAAAGAAAAAAAAAAAAAAAGGCCAGGTGATTGATGCATGCCTTTAAAACACGCTTTCCAAAAGCAGAGGCAGAAGGCAGGCAGATCTCCGTGAGTTCCAGGCCAGCCAGGGCTACATAGTGAGATCCTGTCTCAAACAAAATGTAAATCAAAAGCAAAAAGGGAAAGAAAGGAAGAATTGACTCTGGCCAGGCACACCAGTGATGCACAAACATACATGCAGTGTAAATCCCAAATCCGGTTACAAGCAGGCAGAATACCCAAAAAATTAAAAAAAAAAAAAAAAAAAAAAAAAAAAAAGATTTGTTCCTGACTTTGAAAATCGAGCTCCCTACCCCTTCAAAATTCAGAAGTTGAAGAGCCTTAGGAGGGTCATGTGACAGCTAATACCCAAGTGCGGGGCGTGTCCATGGGTGGAGCCTATCGGAGCCGACTTTGCCAGGGGCAGGAGGGAGGGGTCGGCGGGAGAAACAGCACTGAAGGAAGCCCCGCCCCCGGCCCTCCTGACTTCGCGGGCGTCGCCTCCACCCACGGTGGTCGGGTTTCAGGTCTCTCCAGACTTTAGGGGAAGTGAGTCTCGACCTCGTGACCCGGCCGTCCTGGGTCTCGCCGTGGATTCGGTCGCTGCAGCCTCATGGCAGCGCCGAGCTCGCTGCTGCTGGCCGCGCTGCTGTGGGTCCCCGCCGAAACCCTGAGCTGCTACGGGGACTCCGGGCAGCCTGTGGACTGGTGAGCACCCACCGCCGCGCTGTCCCCGCAGGCCGGGGGGCGGGGGCGGGCCTGGGATCGCAGCGCTTTTGAGCGACACCTGAGCTCCCTCTCTTCCCCCACCTCCTGTCTCTCCCGACCTCCAGGTTCGTGGTATACAAGCTGCCAGCTAACGGCGGGTCTGGGGATATGTCGTGGAAGGGTCTGAGGTATAAATACTTGGACCAGAGCTCCGGGGGTTGGCGCGACGGTGTAGGGAACATCAACAGCTCGGAGGGGGCCGTGGGCCGCAGCCTGCTGCCGTTGTACCGAAGCAACTCCAGCCAGGTGACTGAGTGCCGTGGGAACTGGGTTGGGACTCTGGGGTGGGTCCCCCGGGGAAGGAAGGATGGTTATGTAGCATCTTTGCATTCTCACAGCTGGCCTTTCTGCTCTACAACGACCAGCCTCCTAAATCCAGCCCAGCTCCAGACTCTTCCAGCCGTGGGCATACAAAGGGTGAGGCTTGGAGTAGTGGTCGTGGGGCAGCCCTGGACTTTTTGTAAATTTACCCAAGCTAACCTTTCACCTGCATGAAGGGTGGGGATCTGCCCCGTCAAACTCTTGGCCTCTGTTTCCTGCCTGCACCTCTCTAAGACTCCAGCCAGCTGAGACGTTTACCTGGTTGCAGATGAGCTGGCTTGAGGGGGCTACTTTCAGCAGCTTCTCTGACTTCCTTCCGGTTCAGGTGTCCTGCTCCTGGACCAAGAAGGGGGCTTCTGGCTGATCCACAGTGTGCCTCGCTTCCCGCCTCCTGCGTCCTCTGGGGCATACAGCTGGCCTCCTAATGCTCAGACCTATGGCCAGACCCTCCTCTGTGTGTCCTTCCCCTTCGCCCAGTTTCTAAGGATCGGTGAGTAAGAATCATAGGGTCATAGCCGGGGAACGTCTCAAACTCCTTGGAGTAACCAGTCTCACAACTCTTCCTCATCTTCTCTTCCAGGCAAGCAGCTAACCTATACCTATCCTCTGGTCTATGACCACAAGCTGGAAGGCATCTTTGCCCAGAAGTTACCTGACCTACAGGAGGTCATCAAGGGCCACCATGTCCCCCAGGAGCCCTGGAATAGTAGTGCAATACTCACTTCGCGAGCTGGAGCCACCTTCCAGAGCTTTGCCAAATTTGGAAAATTTGGAGATGGTGAGCTCTGATGTTGAGGGGATGAGGAGCATTTTCTTTGTAGAGGATCCCTGGCATCTCCAGGCCTAAAGGCAACTCACATTTAGAGCTCAGATGTCTTTGGGAGCCATATGACATGAGCAGTAAACAACCGACAGACCAGTTGGGCAGATCTGTAATCCCAGCACTATGGAGGCTAAGAAAGGAGTTCAAGATCAGCCATCAGACCTAGGTTCAAATATTGGTTTCTGGATGTGCAGTATATGATATGACCTAAGCCTGTTTGCTCACCTGAGAAATTAAGGTATTGATGCTGCCTTTAGTGGGTTGTGAAATACCACTTAAATTGTTTGGTAGGGTTATCTCTTTTTTTGTTTGTTTGTTTGTTTGGAGATGGGTTCTCACTGTGTATCCCTGGCTGGTCTGGAGCTCATAGAGATCCTTCTGCCTCTACCTCTTCTTGGGTGCTCTTTTAAAGGCATGGGCCTCCATGCCCAGCCTTTTTTTTTTTTTTTTTTTAAGTAAGGCCTCACTGTACAGACCAAGAGAAACTCCATCTGAGATCTTCTTGGTCTTGTTCCATCTCTGACTGTCAGGACTGAAGGTGTGACCTGCAGAGTGACCTGACCTGTGGACAGGGTTGTTTAGGTAGACAGTTAAGCTCCCAGAAGGACACTAGCCTCTTATCTTCCCCCTTCCTTCCTCTGCAGACCTGTACTCTGGCTGGTTGGCAGCAGCTCTTGACACCAACCTACACGTCCAATTCTGGCCAAACTCTCCAGGCATCCTGCCTTCCAACTGCTCTGGGACCCATCAGATTCTGAATGTGAATGAGACAGGCTTCCCTGGTCCGTCTGGACCAACTTTCAAATCCACAGAGGACCACTCTAAATGGTGTGTGGCCCCTCAAGGGCCCTGGGCCTGTGTGGGTGACCTGAATCGGAACACGAGAGAGGAGCACCGAGGGGGTGGTACACTGTGCAGCCAGCTACCTTCCATATGGAAGGCCTTCCAATCCCTGGTGAAGGCCTGGAAGCCCTGTGGGGAGGACAGCTGACTGAAAGCCCAGCAGAGCAAAGAACTCAGGGACTAGTTTGGACTTGAATTGGTTTTGGGGAACACAGGGCCTGCCACATGCTACACAAGCACTGTACTGCTAAACTACACCCCCTGACCTGTCTATGAATCTCAATACCAGTTCAGGCCCTTCCTAACTGGAGACTTTAATAGTGCCTTGACCTCTCTGTCTACTGATCTGCATCACAACATACACCACTAGAGGCTGTCAATAAAAGGAACTCTATACATGAAGCTTTTAATCTTTTTCTTCAGATGGACACTAAGACACAGACCAGTGGTGGGACACCTCTTCCTACAAGGTCTGCCCAAAGCTGTAACCACGAGGAGCTGGCAATAAATGGGACATAGGAAGGCTCTACTGAAAACTACCTTCCTACTTCCTAACAACAACAGGAGCCATCCCTTGTCCCCAGAGGAAATGTGAACCCCAGAAACCTCAGGCAGCACGGACACTTTATTTATATGTGTACATATGTATACAGGCATCTGTACAGCACAGGACCAAAGGCCTGCTTCACTATGGGCCTAGAGGTGCGGGGCTGGGTGCCCCATTTTTGGTTAGGCCTGCGGGAGTCACAGCTTCAGTAGGACACCGGGAGTTCAACCCTGCTTCAGGCTTGGTGCCTAGGACCAGGAGGGAAGCAGGTGGGGCTGGAGGAACTGCACTGCGGGGCACATTCTTTGTTGGGACTAGGGTTGGAGTCTGGGGGTCAGGAGAGAGTTTAGGGGAAGCGGACTTGGCGCGAGGTCCGCTTAGTGTGGTCCGCTCTTCCACCTCCTCCAGGACCCAACGCTCCCGGCCCCTTGGAGCATCAGGCACCAGAGACACCTGGGCTACAGGTTCCTTCGATCCTTTGGAGTCTGTGCCCAGAGGCTGGGGTGTCTGGGTCTTGGCCCCTGGCCGGCAGGCTCTACAACAATGGGCACCGGGGGTGTGCATGCCTCGCCAGAGCTGCTGCGACGGCCTGTCTCGTGTTCCTGCACCGGGCTCAACGCCGCCTTAGCCAGGGCCCTGGCCACCCCACCTGGGCCATCCTCAGTCTGCACGCTCTGGTGCCTCGTGCAACCCAAGTCACGCTCCAGGGTCCGGCTCCCGGGGGTTGTTGCGCGAGGCGGGGTGCAAGCCTCTGCCCCTCCTGGGGACTCCTCCTTGCTTGATGCCATTGGCCTCGGAGCACCATCGGATAGCAACGGGTCCGAGCCCAAACTCAGGGGCGATTCCTGGCGGCCTAGACGTCTCATGGCCACCTGCCGGGTCGCCCCAGGGCCCTCGATGGGAGGCGTCTCACCATCGGACTCCGCGAGGCTATGCAGCGCCAGCTCACCGTGGAAGTCCTTGCGGAAATCCGGGTGGCCCACTTCGAGGCTGTGTTTGCGCAGTGCGCCTTTCTTGTCGGCGCCCAGCGAAGCCCCCAGCTTCTCCGCTGACTGCACGCGCTTGAGCAGCGGCGAGCGCGGTGGCTCCGCACTCTTGGGACGCGGGCGCACGACGGGGGGCGACGAGTGCAATTTAGCGGGGAAGCTCTGCGTGGTGTGCGAGCTGCCCACCGTGTGGCCTGGCAGCGGCGGCGGCGACGCCTGCGTCGGGGACGGCGTGTGCGCCAGCGGTGACAGCGGGATGTTGCCGGCCGACTTGCAGCGCGCAGAGCGGTACTGGCGGTGCAGCTTCGGGGACAGCCCGTGCAAGGTGCTGGGCCGGATGTGGTGCGACGCGGATGACGCGGGGGAGTTGGGCGTGCTGGAAGCTGGGGAGCTACTCTGCGACGAGGCGCCTGCAGGCCAGAGAAAAGCGCAGGCATCCTGAGCACCGCAGTGCCCACAAGCCCCTACCCCGCGCAGGCGCAGAACCTACCTAGGTAGGCGGAGTCGGGCGTGGAGCGAAAGCTGTGCGTGGGCGAGCGCGCCGGTAGTCCGTGCGTGGGCGAGCCGGGAAGACTGTCGCTGGACGACAGGGACCGGTTCAGGGAGGAGAGAGATCGGCTCGTGTGCAGCAGGTTTGACTGTTTTGTGATCTTCCGGAAGAGCGAGCTGCGCTTCTTGCTGGGGGTTAAATTCGGAAGGGTCAAAGGGTCGATCATCTCTCCGGGACCCCACAGCTCTGCGTGTTCCTGGGCGCCCAGACAGCCCAGTAACCGCCTAGCCCTTTCTAGAACTTCCCTACCCTGCGTCTGTCAGAGCAGAA
Source organism: Cricetomys ansorgei (assembly GCA_026225945.1). Classification (NCBI taxonomy): domain Eukaryota; kingdom Metazoa; phylum Chordata; class Mammalia; order Rodentia; family Nesomyidae; genus Cricetomys; species Cricetomys ansorgei. Next base: position 16,411,751 of record JAMJFZ010003163.1, read on the forward strand.
CTCTTGCTTCAGTCAAGCTTGGCCACTCGCAAGCCAGGCAGGAAATCCATCCGCAATCTGTTCACACCTTTTCCCACTGCAACCCGCTTACCGGATTAGTTCACTTCCTCTACTCAAATTCCCACTCAAATCCTGACCAAACCCACTGATCAACATTGTAAAATCGTTCCCTTAATCTTGCTAATACAAGTTAAAAACAAAACAAAACAAAAAACTAAAGCAAAGCAAAACTGTTCTCTTGGGGCTGGAGCGCTGTAGTGGTTAAGAGGGAATGTTGCTCTTCAGAGGACCTCAGCACCCATGTTGGACAGCTAGCTCATAACGCCTGTAACTCCAGCAGCTGGCGAATCCAACCAATGCCTTCTTCTGGCCTCCACTGGCAGCTGCACTCATATGCACAAACAGACCCAAACCTACACATAATTAAAATAAAATCTTTTTAAAATTAAAATAAATTAAAAAAAACCAAACCTTTCCTCTTGGACCTGGGGAGGTGGCTCAGTGGTAAGAAGACCTGGGTTCAGTCCATAGCGCGCACGAGTACACACACACACACACACACACAATCAACGCTCCTGGCCCCACCCCGTCCCTTAGCTCTTCAAATCTCTGAGAGCAATTACAGTCATGAGCCATAATATAACCACCTTTCCAAATACCCACACCACGTCAGTCCCATTTGATTACATGTCCCAGTGACCTCATAGGCGAGTTGTGTAAATTCACTCTGCTATTCACAGAAGGAAGTCCTGTAAGTAAGGATGCATTTGTAGTAACCCCTCCATCACTAACGCCTGTGTTTCTTTTCTTTTCTCTCCTTCCCCTCACTATATAGGCCCATGTTCACCTTTAGCATCCAGAGACCCTCTTGCCTCAGCCACCCAAGTTTTGAAATTACCGGGGCGGTGCCCTACCAGATGGCCTGCTTAACTGTAGTCCGGGTGGCTCAGTCTTACCTTGCTTGTTCTTGTTTTTTTTGAGACAGCGTCTCTCTCTACATAGCCCTGGCTCAGTATATAAACCTGGCTGGTCTTGAACTCAAAGAGATCTGCCTGCCTCTGCCACCCCACCTGGCTTTTCTTCCTTCCTTCCTTCCTTTCAACAGTGTCTTCCTGTGCAGACCAGGCTGTTTCCAACCTTGTGGACCGCTGGAGTTAAAGGCATGCACCACCTTGCCCAGTGTTGTCATCTTTTATCCCAGCTCCGCCCTAGTCCTGTTGAAACAGGTCTAACCTGCTCAAGGGCTAGCCCACAGTGCTTTTAAGTGATTTCCTTTCCTGTCCCACCCCCTGGTCCTCATCTTTGCTTCCGTTCCCTCCCCACTCACTACACTCCCCATTACACCCCCCACCCACCACTATATCCCCATTACACCCCCACCCACCATTACACCCCCACCCACACCCACACACCACCACACCCCCACACCCACCCACCACCACACCCCACACACACCCCCTTCTGATCTCATCTGTGCACCTCCCACTTTAATTCCCAGCATTATTAGGAGGATAAGCTGTTTATGGCCCCGCCCACCTCTCCTGGCCATCCTTAGCTGAAGGCCTCTTGTTCCTACGAGCCATTTTGGCCTTGTAGCTGCTGCGCCTGGCAGGCCCAATTCGGATGGAGGTGTTTTCGAAGGGTGTGGTGGTCACAGCTACTTTGTTGCCACTCTGGGAGAAGGGAGGGAAACCCATTGGTTAGCAGCTGCTGGGTCCTGGTCCCCCTCCACCACCGAAGCCCCTCCCCCACACTCACCTTCAGGATCAACTCCACCACCTCAGGGTGCACCATACCATGCACGGGCTCACCGTTCACGTGGGTGATGAGGTCTCCAGCACAGAGCCCCGCCTCTTGGGCTGGGCCTCCTTCCTCCACGTGCTGTAAGTGGGAAAACACACAGGGGCACGATGAGGGATTGAAAACAAAACTGACAGTCGACAGTCTTGCGTTGGCTCTTTATAAGATACTCGGTATTCTCCCCACTGCATAGATGAAGAAACTGGGGTTAGAGAAGGAAGTGAAAGAGTTAGAGAAGTCTTACCCAGACTGCACTGTCTTTCATCCCAGAGTCCTCCTCCCATCCCTACCCCCAGCCCATGAGACTCACCCAGACAATGTGGTGGACACTGTAGACATCTGAGTCGCCCATGTAGACGCGGATGGCACGCAGTGTGAACCCGTACTTCTTGCCCGAGCGTTGGATGGTGATGGGTGAGCGGAGTCCGCTGACAGCTGGCGAGTAGTCCCGGCTAGGCGAAGAGTCCCTTGAGGACGGATTGGAGGAGAGAGATCGAGGGGACATGGGACTAGCAAGGGGTGAGCCTCCGTGTGGGTCCACTGCAGACACAAAGCCAGGATCAGAGATCAGGGCAACCCTCACTGCTGCCCTAGCATCTGCCCCCAGTCCTTCCAAAGCCCCAGAGCAGCTGGTTCTTCATGACTCCATCCCAATGGCAAACAGCCATAGATAGGGAAAGTGTGCCTGTCCTGCCACAACTGAAGGGAGCCCCCTCCCTGGTGGCTGAGACCCAGCTTCACCTGCAGGAATCATGACAGACAAGGCTGTAGCTGAAGCTGACTTGATAACTTTGCCCCCAGTTCGGGAAGGCCGCTTCTCCACACCAAGATCCCCAGACAGCTGCTGGTGCCTTGCCCTTCGCAAAACCAGGTCATTGGTGGCCCGGGGGCCTGATGGGTCTCCATCCTTTGAGGGTGGGCAGAGGTCACTTGGGTGTGAGCGCTCAGCTGCAACAGAGAGCAAGGGCTGTTAGGTCAGGGACTTTTCATGCGTTGTTCCTGTTCCTCGAACTTCACACAACAGGTCACAGATACTTGTGGTACGGCCTCTGTCACAGGAAAGCACCACTACCCTTCTGATTGGCTGAATGCCAGCCTGGAATAGTGAGTGTTATTTTATTTCATTTGTCTGTTTTGAGATGGGGGGTCTCAGTATGTAGCCCTACCTATTCTGGAACTCACTATGTAGACCCAGCTGGTCTCGAACCCAGAGCTTGCCTGCCTCTGCCTCCAAGTGCTGGGGCTACTGTCATGAGCCACTACACCTGGCTCCCGTGTTTTTATTTTTATTTTATGAGTGAGTGTTTGCCTGCACATGTGTATGTGTGCCATGTGTGTAAGGACTGCAAAGTCAGAAGAGGGCATTGGATTCCCTGGAAACGGAGCTATGAATAGTTGTGAGCCACCCTGTAGGTGCTAGGAACTGAACCTGGGTTTTTTGAAAGAGCTGCAGGTGCTCTTAGCCACCGAGCTATCGCTCCAGCCCCTGAGTGCACTTTAAAAAGGAAATTTGAAAGAATTTTATACAAAAAATGTACAAATGGGGATTTATGAAGAAGTCAAGCTTTTGCACCACATAGTTTTATCAGTTGCGTAAAACCTCAGTGCCAAGAGTACATACGAATAGGGATATAACCTCCTTGGACCCCTAGATCCTATTTGACCACATAGACAAGGTAGAAAATTGTCTCAGTTCAGCCTTTAGGGCTTCAGAGGCTTCTGGAAAGAAAGAATGGCAGGCAGGCAGGCAGGCAGGAAGCCCAGACTGGCCTGGAAATTGCAGCTTTACCTTTTAGTGATAGAACTATCAGCTCTTGCGAACTACCACTTCTACTCTACGATTTGTTTGTGTGGCCTTAATTCGGGAGTCTTAAGCCAAGCCCCCCACTGGAAGCTTTTAGGCAGGGGCTTGAGCCTCACCGAGCCTGGTAGGAAATCTCGGTAGTAATACGCTCAGGTGCATGAATAGTGCGTGGGATCTTGCATAAACTGAACCGAGTACATTCAACTAATGATCAGTAGATGGCCCTGGGAAACTAGAAAAGCAGCTAGAGAAGGCACTCACTGGCCTCGGGGTCACCGGGAGTGGACGTGGCCTCTCCTTGAGCTGCCTCTTTGGAGACGCGTGTATCCACTGAGCTAGGGGGATCGGAGCTGGGCCGAGGAGGCCTGCGGAGTCGGGCCTCGTCTTCGTCCTCCTGAGGGGCGCTGAAGCGGCTGGGCTCCAGCAGCGCTGAGAACCGTCTGCGCGCTCCCAGCGGGGGACTGGCCTCCCCCTCCAGGAAACTGGCTTCGGACGCTGAGAAGCGCTTACTGCACAGAGGGGACCACATCAGAAGGGACACTCCCATTCGGCCCCGCCCTCGAGCCCCCTATAGCCCCGCTTACATCTCTGGGGAGCCCCCTCTCCAGGTCTTCTCACGTAGAGTCAGGCCACCCAGTCCCTCTCGCTTGCCGGCCACCTTCTCCTCCGGGCCCTTGGCGCTTGGATCCCTTGGCTTGCTGGCCCCTGGTGCTGACACGGGGGTCTTGGGCTCGTGCTGCGACAGCTGCTCCATACTGCTGTACACCTAGGAGCAGAGCGGCAGGTGCTGAGTCCTTCACGGGAGCCAGCTCCCCGCAGCCGCCCTGTCCTGCCTGGGCGCCCCCCCCCCTCCACGCTCCACTCTCCAAATGCCTAGTTCTGCCCTCGAGAACCCTCACACAAAGTCGAGCCCTGCCTTGTTCTAGACCCGCCCGGACCAGCTCCCTGACCCCGTGCTCTCTACCTAGCCGGGTCCTACAGGCCTTACCCAGCTCCTCTCTGCCGGGCACCAGGCTGGGCCAGGCACCGGTCCAGTTGCTCACAACTGGTGAGATCTTACACAGCTCTGCCCGCTCCCGTGGTCATCCTCACTCTGATGTTAACCAGGTGCCAAAGATCAGCCCCGTAGACCCCCCAACCCACCTCCCCAACAAGGCCTTTCCACTCCCTAGTTCCCACCCCTTCTGTTACTTTCAGAACTGAGCCCTCAGGTGCCATCCTGGGACTCTGGGACCCTGCTGCCCACAGGCCTTCCAGGCCCAGCCTGGCTCCCCGCACCTTGCTGAAGCGCGGAGAGCAGGAGGAGAATTGGCGGATCTCCACGGGCTCCTCCTCGGTGGTGTCGTCCTCATCGTAGGAGTTCACATGGTGATACCTGTCCGAGCGGGCTGGAGAACCGCCGCCTCCTCAGAGCCCAGCCAGACTATGCCCTCTCCACACCCATTCGCCCATTTCACTTTGCCGGGGTTCCTCCCTCAGGACCCCTCCCTCCCATTCTCTGATTCGCTTCTCTTGAGTCCACACTCCCAGATCCACGTTTACAGCACCCTGCACCCTGGCTCCATCTCAGCCCCTTCTTGGTGCTAGCGGTGTCATCTAACCAAAGCCCAGTGCCACCCTGAAAACTCCCACAGTGAGTCTGGCCCCCCCACCAAAGTCCTTACCTAGTTTTTAGCATAGGTACTGTTTCCAAGGTGCCAAATCCCAGAATGCCACGCTCCAAAGGCAATGTGGGTCTTGTCTCCTTGTTTGCCTTACTGGGGATTGAACCCATGTTCTCTGCCATGGTAGGCAAACACTCTACCCCTGAGCTGTGTCCCTAACCATCTTCTCATCTTTTTTGTTGTTTGTTTTTCTTCTTAAAAAAAAAAAAAGCGTGTGTGTGTGTGTGTGTGTGTGTGTGTGCACGCGCGCACGCAACAGTTTGAATGCAGGTACAGGGGAGGGGCTAAAAGCATTGGATCCCCTGGATCTACAGTTACAGATGCTTTTGAACACCCCTGTCCTTCCCTAAGGGTGTTGGGAACAGAACCTGTGTCCTCAAGAGTGGCAAGGGCTCTTAAGCCCTGACGGCCTTTGTTATTCTTGTTTTGTTTTGTTTCAGTGTGTACGGGTGTTTGGCCTCATGTATGTCTCTCTACCACGTTCGTGCCATGTCAGAAGTGGGTGTTGGATGATCTAGGACTGGAGTTACAGGTGGTTGTACAGGTGCCACGTGAATGCTGAGAATAGAACCCAGGTCCCTTGGGAGAGCAGCTAGTGCTTTTTAACTGCTGAGCCATCTCTTCCAGCAGCACCACCACCCTTTTGACAGGGTCTCGTTATGTATGTAACCATAGCTAGCTGGCCAGCCTGAAATTCTCAAAGATTTGCCTTGGTCTGTCTCCAAAGTGCTGGGGTTAAAGCCACGTGCCACCATGCCCAGCTTTAAAAGAGTTTACTGTAGCCAAAGTAACTTTGACTTGATAGGTGAGGCTGACTTTGAACTCCAGATAGCCCTGGAGTGCTGGGATAACAGACAATACAGTGCCTGGACTTTTTATTTTATTTTATTTTATTTTAAAATTGGGTCTCACTAAGTTGCCCAGGCTGGTCTTGAACTCGCTTTGTAGAACAGAAAGCCTCTGCCATCTTAGTAGCCGGATGATGACAGGCCTGCACTACCACGCCTGGCCAGCTTCAGCCTTTATAACCTGACACCCTTCGCCAGGCTCCATTCCAGTCTTCACACTAGGGAAGCATGTTCTCAGCCTGTGGGTCGTGACCCATTTGAGGGTCAAATGACCTTTCTCAAGGTTGTCTAAGACCATCTGCATATCAGATATTTACATTATGATTCATAAAGGTAGCAAAATTACAGTTATGAAGCAGCAACATAATTTTAAAGGGCTGGAGAGATGGCCCAGTGGTTAAGCTGTTGTTCCAGAGGACCCACGTTCAATTTCCAGCATCTGTATGGCAGCTCACAACTGTCTGTAACTCCAACTCGAGGGGATCCAACACCCTCACACAGACGTACAAGCAGGCAAAACACTAATGCACATGAGATAAAATAATAATAACTTTACGGTCGGGGGTCAGCGAAGCATGAGGACTGTATTAAGCGTCGCAGCATTAGGAAGGTTGAGGACCTTTCTTTGGACTCCATTCTCTACTCAGACCTGGCATTGTGTCTCCCCATACCCCAACTCACTGTCAAAGTAGCTGGTGTCATCTTCCGACTCTAGGTGGGGAATGAACTCGGCCTTCTGCCGCAGTAACCCTGTCCAGTCTAGGTCTCTGAAGAAACTATGCTGCTTTACTTCAAAAGCACCACCTGTGGGCAGAAGATGGGCGGGATACCTCACAGCCGGCCCAGCAACCCGGCCTTCAGTCCACCTTGCACCCCAGGCCTCAGCTAGTGCAAGCTGCGACAGCACCCTGCTTCCCAGCCCTGGCTGTCTCTTCAGAAGGCCTCTTACCTGCCCCAAGCCGGACCAGGGGGTTGGTCTGCAAGAGGCTGGATATTAGAAGCTGGGCATCTGTGGGCAGGGCCTCATCCCCTTCAGGCCACAGGATGTCATCTGCAAAGCAAATGAAGCTGAGAGGTCGCTCCAGGCTGCCTATCTTCCCATATTCCCGCCTACCCACCAAGGAGGCACGTACCACTGATGACCTGTCCGAAGAGCTCTTCTGGGGTATCCCCGAAGAAAGGCACACAGCCCACCAGGAACTCGTAGAGGATGATCCCCATAGCCCACCAGTCCACCGGCTTGCCGTAGCCCTGGCGCAGGATGACTTCCGGTGCGATGTACTCTGGGGTCCCACACACCTGGGGGCAGGCGGTCAGCCTGTGCCCTGGCCACAGAAGGGGCCTCAAGGGAGAGCTGTGCCCCCCACCAGGCCCTGGGCCCCTGAGGTCCTTCCGGGTCACTCCACCCTTGGTGACCCCCATGCCCGCCACACACCTGTTTGTCCAGGAACTCCCGGGCATCCTTCTCGATGTGGCCTTCATATAAGTTGGTGGTGAGACTCATGAGTCCCATCTTGGAGAGGCCAAAATCCGTGAGTTTGATGTGGCCCATGGACGTGATGAGGAGGCTTCAGGCACAAGGACATAAGCAGGTTTCAAAAGCGAGGCCTTTGCCTTTACCCCTAGGTCTTCCAAGGAACAGGCGGGAGGGATAAAGAAGGTCAAAGCTCACTTGTCTGGCTTGAGGTCACGGTGCACAATGCCATAATTGTGTAAGTACTCAAGGGCCAGAACCGTTTCTGCAAAATACATTCGAGCCATCTCCACAGGCAGTGCTCCAATGTTCTTCAGGAGAGTGGCACAGTCGCCACCTGTGGGCCAGGGAAGAGATTCAGGTGAAGAGGGAGTCACTCTGCACCCAAAGCCAAGCACACAATATGCACCATTTCTCTGCTTCCATTGTTCTTACCCATTTTGCAGGTGGGGAAAACTAAGGTCTATGGCTGGAATTCTTCCCAAGTCTCAGAAAGAGTTGCACTCTCCTAGGCTTACCTCATCTTATTAGTCATCCTCTGAAATTGGTATGACCAGCCCACTTTCTACATAAGGACTCAGACTCAGAGAGATGTCTGGTCATACAGGAAGTTGAGGTTGTGAGTTTTGTTTGAAATCAAAGAGAGCATGTCTCTTTTATTTATTTATTTTTAGGTTTGTTTTTTGTTTTTGTTTTTGTTTTTGAGACAGGGTTTTCTGTGTAGCTCTGGCTATCCTGGAACTCAGAGATCCTCCTGCCTCTGCCTCCCGAGTGCTGGGATTAAAGGTGTGTACCACCACGGCTTTGGCAAAAGCATGATTCTTGACTTCTTGACAACTGAACTTTGAAAGCCAGGGGTCTAAAATGTGGGATCCTGGTTTCCACCCAGGAGGAATACACATGTTATCCGGCAATGCTGCAGATGGGACCCAGGGCCTTGTGCCTGCTCAGCAGTAACTCCACTACTGAGCCACACCTCCAGCCCCTCACTGGTAGATTCTAGATAATGCTTTACTACTGATCCACATTCCTGCTCCAACATTAATAGTTTAGTCTGCCTGATACACATTCTCCCTTTCTCTCTCTCTTTCTTTGCTTTTTCAAGACAGAGTTTCTCTGTTGTAACTCTGGCTGTCCTACAACTTACTGTGTATACAAGGCTGGCCTCGAACTTACAGAGATCCACCTGCTCTGCCTCCCAAGTGCTGGGATTAAAGGTGTGTGCCACCATCACCCAGCTCCATTCTCCCTTTTTCTTACAGGGATAGATGTCACTCAAGCAGGTACCTAGGTCAATATGCAACAAGTATGCTCTTCAAGGCTCATATTCTTTTGCATGAACGTTGGACATAGCATGGGATCTGCTGGATAAGCCCTGCTACATCAGTGTGTGTGGGAGACAGTGCTGCCTGATTGCCAATGGCTCGGTAAGAGCACCTGGATACAGCCATTCCTAAAGGTGGCATAGACTTTTCCATCACATGAGCTAATATATTTCTGTCTTACATAATGTAGAAAAAGACAGATGAAATGGCTGGGGCTGAAACCAAGCACACACAAGGTCCTGGGTTCAAACTCCAACACTGCTCACATAAAGATGGAAAGTAAATATAAAATATAAAGTATGAATGATGAGGTAAACTACAAGCTTTAGTTAGTTAATATAATTATTTAGTTTTATTTATAATAATAATATTTAGTATTAACTAAATTATAACTGAAGCTGGCCTAGAACTACCTCCACCCGTGGAGAGCTGGGGACATGACTCGGAGGGAGAGTCATTGCCTAGAATCCCCCAGTGAGGAGCTAGGGGTGCAGCCAAGCAGCAGAGTTCTAGCTTAGCATATGCCAGTTCCTGGGTTCCATCCCCAACCCCCCCCAAAAAAAGAGTGGAGTTGTGAAGGAACATCTGAAAAGTAAAAGAAATGAGCAGGTGAAGCTGCACATCTGTAGTCCCGGCTGCTGGGAGGCCGAGGAAGGAGATGGGGCCTGGGAGGTCCAGGCCAGGAACCTTAAACATCACTTACATGAAAGACCTGGGGGGTGGTGAGGATGGTAGATGGATGAGCAGAGAGAAGGGAAGGCATGTAGACAAACAGCTGCCTAACGAGGGGTGTGAAAGCAAACGATTGATGGAAAGATGGATGCACAATGCATAATGCCGAGGTGCTTACATAGTAGTAGAATCAAAGTCACTAAGCGACAAAAAAATATGCCTAAACAAACAGGTGTGATGAGCCGGGGCACTCAGGAGGGTGGAGAAGGAAGACCAGTGTTTGAGCCAGCCTGGGCTACATACTGAGACCCTGTCTCAAAACAAAAATAATACCAAACAAACGATGGGCATGACGGGCCAAGAGATGAAGCAAACAGTTGTGAAAACAAGCATATGATCTATAGGGTGACCCTGGGTCAAGAGGGTGTGGCCTAGCAGCGTCGGCTGGTGCGCGGTGCCCCAAAGGTGGCCGCACCTTCCACGTACTCCATGACCATGCAAAGGTGGCGCCGGGTCTCAAAGGAGCAGAACATGCCCACCACGAAGGGGTTCTCGGCGAAGGTGAGGATGTCGCGCTCCACGAACGCCTGCTGGATCTGGTTGCGCAGGATCAGATTCTGTTTGTTGATCTTCTTCATGGCGAAGCGCTGCCGTGTGTCCCGGTGCCGCACCAGGTAGACAGCCCTGCGGGGGAAGAGAGCGAAGACCGGCCATCACCTCCGAGACACCCGGCCTCCGCCGCCCTCCCCCGCCAGAGCCCCGGGTGGCTCACCCGTAGGCCCCGTTGCTTATGAGCTTGATAGTGTCAAAGTCACTCTCTCCGGGCGGTTTCTTGGCCTTGGAGCTGCTGCTGCGACCCTGAAGGGAAAAGTGCAAGACCACCACCATTACCATCACCTTTACACATGGGGAAACTGAGGAACAGTTTGCACAGTGAGAAAGTAACCAAGGTGCCACTTGAATGCAAACCTTCTCTGGTGACATATTCCCAACTTCTGCTATTAGGAATGATAGAAACCTACAAAATGGCTGATCACACTAGCGTGTGCATATACAAAACATTCCTAGAAGTTGGGAGCTGGCAAGACGGCTCTGTGGGAAAAGGGGCTTGCCACCAAGTCTGTCAACCTGAGTTCAATCCCCAGGACCCACATGGTAGAAGAAAACCAACTCTCAGGCGTTGTCCTTTGACCTCCACACGCATGCTGTGGCATGGATCTCCCTCCTGGTAAATAAAATACAATGAAATGTTCGCCAAAGAAAAGGGGCTGCTAGGCGTGGCGGCACACACCTGTGATCCCATCACTTGGGAAGTTGGGACATGAGCAGAAGGTGAAGGTACATAATGAATTTCAAGTCACTCTTAGCTACAAGGGAGGCCTTGTCTCAAAAGGAAAAGGGAATGAGCAAACCAGAGACGGGGATAAGTCCATGCCCTGGGGTCTGAACGGCGTTCGGTGGGTGCCAGGTTTCTTTTTGGCAATGGAAAGCCTATGAACTAGATACAAGCTCAGCTGCGGGGCCGCGTCAGCACACCCAACGCACCAGACTGTTCACTCTGCAGCGTCCACAAAGGGGCGAGAGGGAGACTGGTCCCTAGCAAACCAAAACCAACAGCATCGAATAGATAAAGCGGCTCAGATGGTGACTTCTGCTAGTTTGCAAACATCTGTAGTCCCAAACACTGGGGGGACTGAACCAGAAGGCTCGCTGTGAGCCAGGAGTTTGAGGTCAGCCTGGGCAACGTGTCAAGAGCTCATCTCAACATTTTTAATTTTAACATAATATTTTTATTAATTGCTTGAGAACTTCATATAATATAGCCCAATAGCACCCGCTTCCCATTTCTCCCAGGTTCGCCCTCCCACTGCTGTCCCTGGCGGGCGGGGCCGGGGGGGGGGGGAGGCAGACAAAAAGAAACGAAACAAAAAACCAAACAAACAAGGCTGGAAAGATGGCTCAGTGGTTAAGAGCACTGGCTGCTCTTCCGACTCAATATGTTTCAAGATTTCTTTTTATAGGTGAGGTACAGGTGGTTTTGAGCATCTGATGTGAGTGTTGGGAATTGAACTCAGTTCCTCCATAGGACGTAGATGCTCTGCTCTTAACCTCTGTGGCTATCTCTCCAGTGCCTGCATCTCAAGCATTTTAGTTATTTGTTTATTTTTAATTTGGGGGTTTGTTTGTTTGATTGTTTAAGACAGGGTCTCCCAGCCTGGAGAGATGGCTCAGCAGTAAAACACACTGGCTGCTGTTCTAGAGGTCCTGAGTTTAATTCCCAGCAACCACATGGTGACTCACAACCATCTGTAATGGGGTCTGAAGCCCTCTTCTGCCACGTAGGCCACGCAGATAGAGTACTCATACATAAAATACATAAATAAAAAATTTTTAAAAAGAAAGACAGGGTCTCTCTAAGTAGGTCAGCTGTCCTGGAACTCACTATGTGGACCATAATTCCCAGAGATGCACCTGCCTCTACCTCCCAAGTCCTGGGATTAAAGGCATGTGCCACCATGCCTAAGCTCAATTTTTTAAACAGGGTGAACTTAAGAAATAGTTTGCACATTCTAGCACATGGGAGGCTAAGGAGAGGATGATCGTGAGTTCGAGGCCATTCTGAGCTACATAGTGAGGGACTATATTTAAAATTTGAGGTCGTTGGTCTGGGGAGATAGCTCAAGTCTGTGAAGTGCCCTCCACGCACGAATGGGGACTTGAGTTCAGATCCCCTGCAATCATATAAAAGTTGGGAGTGGTGGCCTGTGTGTAACCCCAGCACTGGGGAGAGTGGAGAACGGCACATTTGTGGTGTCACTGGGGAGCCAGCCTCGATGATGGGTGAGCTTCAGTTCAGTGAGATACCTTACTTCAAAAAACAAGGTGGCCAGCAACTGGGGAAGACCCCAGATACCATCTCTAGTTCCCACCTGGACACACACACACACACACACACACACACAGGGCTCATGAAGAAAGAACCATTATACAGATGGGGAAACGGAGGCTCTGAGTGTGAAACCAATACATCACACAGCCTGGAGGCAGACTGTGGAAGCTGAGCCCCCGGCCGGCCCGAGCACCAAACCCTGGCCATAACTCACCTCAGACGTGTCATCTTGCTCCGGTGTGTTGGAGCCTCCGCTGTCCTGCTCCTCCAAGCGTACCACATCTGGAATGAGGTGGGTGTAAGTGGATGCCCTGTAGCTCAGCCCGCCCCTTCAGGCCCCCTGCACACCTGGAAAGGGGTCCCGGGTGAGGCCCAACTGCCGGATGATGTAGCGGGGGATGTCGGTTTTGACCAGGTGGCCCTCCTTGGCATGTCCCTCGGCTGCCTCCAGCAGGTGGTAGAACTCTTCTGGGTTGAATTCCTGGGGCAGGGGTGGGTTCAGCTTGCTGTGTCCACTGAGGGCCACCCCATCCCCCACACCCCAGGCCCCTCACCAGGCATTCCAGAAGCCTTGCAGGGCGAGAGATGATTATGAGCAGTTTCTTCACCAGCTGAGTGACGAAGGCCACCTCCAAGCTCTCAGAGCGTTCATAGGCCTGGAGTGAGAGAATAGAGCTCACAGTCATCTGCTCAGCCAGGCCTGTCTCCCAGACCAGGTCTCAAGGCCCTAGGGATTCACAGAGCATGCAGTGTTGCTGCTGTCCCATTTACAGAGAATTGTAAGTGCAAGCCTAGCCCTAGCCCACACAGCAAGTGAGACCCTGTGTCTAAAGCAATGTTGTTGGTGTGTTTGTTTAGCATCATGTATGAATGATGTACACAAGTGCAAGAATGCGTGTGTCACAGTGTACGTGTGGAGGCCAGAGGACGGTTTTGGGGAATAAGTTGTGTCCTACTGTGGGTTCAAGGGGTCACCAGCCTTCTCATTCTCTCAAGGCTGTTTATTAAAGTGAACACACATCTTGGAGCTATAAATGTGGCTCAGTGAAAGAGGAGGGCCTGATTACCTGGGCTTTGTCTTCAACACACAGGCATGCACACACACAGGTGCACACACAGGTACGCACATGCACATGTACACACACACACATGCACACACAGGCACGAAGGCACACACACACTCCTGCACATGCATACACGTACACGTGAATGCATGCACACACACATACACACGCATGCACATGCATGCACACTCAGGCACACTGGGCATGGGGTGGTCAGGGAGATAGATGCCCATCAGGTAAAAAGCACTTGCCATGCAAGTCTGACAACTGGGGTTTGATCCCCAGAACCCATGGTGGAAAGAGAGAGGTGACTCCCAAAAGCTGTCCTCTTGTGTCCCCCACACCACGAACAATAAATAAAATTTAAAATTTAAATGAGGAGCTGGGGATGGCCCAGCATTTAAGAGCCGTGGCTACTCTTGCAGAGGAGCTGGGTTCAAGTCTCCACACCCACACGGCAACCAACAACTTTCTGTAATTCCAGTTCCAGGGAATTCTCACTGCCAAAGGAAATGTACATACTCATGCCCAGACATACATGCAGGCAAAACACCCATACACACAAAATGAAAAATAAAAATTTAAAAACAAAATAAAGTTAAAAAATAAAGAGTAAGCAAATCGCCATTTTTGTACTTTTCTAGGCACAGAGAGGTCAAATGGCATTAACAAGACTGCAGAACAAGCATTAGAAACATAAAACACCAAACCCACTGGGTCCTCTGTTCAGCGAACATTCCCAGCCCTTTCCACAGACGCCACCCACTCATTATTCTTGTCCCAATTTCTGTCACATCCCCAGAGAGCTCTCCTGGGAACTCTTGATAAGGTACCTGGTTACTGTGTTGTTTACTTCCTAGCCCTGAGTGTCAGCTGGCATGATCTGTTCCCATGATTCCTAAGCTAGCATTTCCACCCTAGGAGGGCAGGGAGACTGGTCTTCTGTGCCATCGGTGCCCCAGTACACAGTAAGGGCTTAGTAAGTGCTCTCCACGACCCTGGACTCAGACGGATATTTTCTTGTTTGCTGTTATTCATACATCTATTGAATCCAGTGATTCATTCATTCATTCATAGGCGAGGTTCGCTGTGTAGGGCCAGGATGGTCTGGAACTTGGGGTGCTTCCTAAGCTTTCCTAGTGCTGTGGTGACAGATCTGTGCTCCCACAGCAGGCTCATCCATGCAGCCAAGTAGTGACCTGTGTTTGTGTGTGGTGCTAGGGATGGAGCCTAGGGCTAACACATGTTGGGCAAACCCTCTGCCAACTAGCCATGGGCCCCAGAGACATGTAAGCAGCATTAGTTGAACACCTACTGTGAACTGGGCACCATGCCAGACACCAGGGACTCCATATTGAACAGGACAACTCCGTTCTCAATTGTGGGGCTGACATCGGAGTAGGGAAACCAAGAAAGAAGATACGTGAAAAATAGATAGAATGATGTGTGGTGTGTGCAGAGGTTGAAATCACACACAGTCTGGCTGTGGTGCTGCAGGCCAGTGACCCCAGGGGCTCCGGAAGCCGAGACAGGAAGATGTTAACCTCAAGGCCTAGGTTATGCAGTGATTTGAAGGCCAGTCTGGGCAACTTAGTGAGAACTAGGGATGCAGCTTGGTTGGTAGAGTGTTCTCCTGGCGTGCAGAGGCCCTGGGTTTCATAAACCGGAACTGGTGGCATAAGACTAAGTCTAACACTCAATAGGTGGATGCTGGAGATTCTGGAGTTCAAGGCCATCCTGGGCTACACAGCAAGTTGGAGGCTAGCCTGCACTACTCGATACCCTGTCTCGAACAAAAAGAAAAAGAAAAGAGAGAGAGACAGAGACAGAGAGGGAGAGAGGGGCTGGAAATATAACTCAGTGGTGGAGCATTTGCCTCGAATGTTCCAGGCCACAGGGTTCACTGGGTTCAATCCCCAGTGGGGGTAAAGGATGATTGTAAGGGGCGGAGACCTAAGAGCCCGCCTGAGAGGGTGACAGTTGCTTAATAAATAACTGAAGGGTCGCAAGGGAGATACATTCCATCTCTTCCATCGGACCTAGAGTGGGAATCATGATATCCTTGGTTTCCACCCCTCCCAGTTTCCAGCTCTCCCTGTGTCCGGCACTTAGGGGATGTAGGAACCGGGTGGGGCCTGCCCGGCTCGCGGGCGGGGTCCCAAGCGATTGGCACTCACGTCCTGCAGCAGCTTCTCCAGGTTTTCCTGCAGTTCGTAGAAATAGACCGTGGTGATGAGCCCATCGCGGGACTTGGTAAGGCAGTCTCGGGCCAGTTCAATGATCTGGTGGTGGATGAAGCTGAGCACGCCATCGGCCAGCGGCAGCACGCTGTCAGGTTCGTAGGCGCGGGCGAAGTCCCGCAGCTTCTCTTCCATCTGCGCGGTGGCCTGGGCAGCGGTACAAGGATGCAGGGCGCTTGGAGGCTGAGGTCACCGGAGCCTGCGCCGCGCGCGCAGGCCGCTAGGTGGCGCACGGAGCCCAGGTACTCGAGCGAGTGAGGGGCGGTCGTGGGGTCGGGGAGTCTCACCTTCGGGAACCGCTCCTTGTACACGTGGTTCATCATCACGATTTCGTTGTCGTAGGAGGAGGGGGAGCGGCCGGGGCTGCAGGGAAAGAAGTCCATCCTGTCCAGCCCCCTGCCTCCGTGCTGTCCCCCAACCCCCCACACTCCCACTTTGTTTTCCCAGGGCTGAAGGTTCGTGCGCCAAACCCCATCCCTCCGGAAGGGAAGATCGGTGCCCGCGCACCTGAGGCTCCGCGAGCGGGGCCGCACCGCTGGGGAGCGGCGGCCCCCATCCTCGTCTGTGATGCTCTCGGTGCTGCCGAAGTGTTTGGACAGAAAGTGCAACTCGTCCACCGTGGGCTGGTAGGGTAGTTGATGCAGGCGCTCCTGGGAGGAGCAGGAGGACTACGAGGAGGGCGGGGTAGGGGGGGTCAGAGCCACAGCACTCGACCCTGGCCTAGGGCTCCCTATGATCCCAGCACTTGAGAGGATTAAAAGTTTGACGCCAGCCTGGATTACACTTGAGATCCTATCTCAAAACATCAAGGCGATGGGGACATTGCCGCGCAGAACCAGCCCAGGGCTCCTGCCTTAGAGTACAGTGTGCTCTCAAGGCCTTCCACTAGACCAAAGATCCTGTGCCTCTGGCCTCTCCTTGCTCCATCTCTCCTACTCTCCACTTTGTCTACTCTGTTACGTCCCTGCTGGTCCTGCTGATCCTTGAACATGGCCAGATGTGCTTCTTCCACAGGGCCTTGGGCTCAGCTATTTTCTATGCTTGGGTCATCCCACTGTGAATCACTTGCTTAGCTGCAAATCTTGGCTGGATAACTAGCTTTCTTTTTCTTTCCTTTCCTCCTTCATTCATTTTTTTTTCTTTTGTGGTAATGGGGATCAAGCCTGGGGCTTCAGGCATGAAAAGCAAGCACTCTAGCAATCACAGGAAACTGGTTCCTCAGATCTTTGTTTCTTTCTTTTTTTTCTTTCCTTTGTCCTCCTCCTCTTCCTCTCTCCCCCCCCTTCCTTCTCTCTCTTTATCTCTCTCTCTCTCTTTCTCTGTAGTGGTGGTAAGAAACTGAAGTAGAGTCTCAGGTAGCTCAGGCTGGCCTTAAACTCTTATGATCCTATCTCAGATTCTTCAGTGCTAGAATCAAAGGCCCATGCCACCACAGCCAGCTTCAGCTACTTTCTACTTGCATCTGTGTCATGTTTTCTGAGGCCTCAGGGAGTTGATCCATGCTGCTGACCTTCTGAACACCCCCAACCCCAATTCAAGCTGATCCTTTGTCTTGGCTTCAACCCCTTCCTCCAGAGAAAGCTCTGCTCTATACCTCTAGCCAAGTCACATGATCAATACTTGCTAACTATCAAGCAATGGATGGATGAGAGAATCAGAAACAGTGCTCCAAAGGGTACTGAAGGAGAGAGATTTTTGAGGTGTCCAGTGTGTAAGTAAATGGGCTCTAGGTAGAAGCCAGGCCTGGCTCTGGCCAGCTAAAGATACTTGGGCACATGCCTTAATTCCCCAAGACTGTGTGGTCATGCATAGTGAGAAATGAGTAGCTTCTCAGGAAAAGGCAGTGAGAGCAGAGATGGAGCAGGTCTGCCACCTCTAATGGATGGACAAGTGGCCACTCATGAAGGACAGAGACCCAGCCTCTTGGTCCAGCTGGGACTGCTGGTCTGAGTTCAATCACTTCAGTCCCTACCCACCCATCCCTCTACTTCCACTTACTCACCGAAACGGTCGAGCTGGGTGTGTTGGTGCCATAGCCAGAGGAAGGGAGCGAAGCAAGTGACCAACGGCGTCCGTCCGCCCTGGAACCCAACCAAGCTGCTCAGAGTCTGCCAGGGGTTCCCTCACTCCTGGAGTGAGAGAAGCCACTGCCTGTGGAGGTGGGGGTGAGTTGCCCAGATGCCTGAAGCTTTCAAAGTAAAAAGGGAAAGAGGGCATCTTCCAGCCAGGTGCCAGGGCCTTGGAGGAAGGCTCCATCTCTTTGGGTGAGATGATCTTCCCATGATCCTCCCTTGTTTTGCGCTACCACTGTACCAAAAACGACAACCCCCAGTGGACACAGGAGGATTGGAGAAGCCCATCCAAAGGGAGGTAGGAGTGTGGGTTAGCAGTAGAGAGCCTTCAGAGCATGTGCAAGGTCTGGGGTCCAATCTCCAGCACCCAAAATCATAACAATACAATAAAAAGAAACTAACATAAATAAATCATCCCGAGGGACCCCAGAATCCAGCTCCAGGGAACCTCCGCAAGAAATCTCTCAGAGAAGACCCCTGGGGATCTTTTCAGAAAAAAAAAAAAAAAGAACCTGTTCTCTCACAGCCCCAGTAACACACTGACGTGGGTCTATACAGTCCTGTGCACACGGTCACTCTCACAGTATACAGCCACTCTGTTCCTGTGCCTAGTTCGGTCAATCCCCAGTCTGAACCTGCTGGACTGGCACATGACTATAATCTTAACATTCAGAAGGTGGAGGCAGGAGGATCATAGGTTCAAGGTCAGCCTGGACTATATAGTGAGATCTGGAGAGAGATGATCGGTGGTTAAGAGCATTTGTTTCAGGGCCAGCATCTGGGCATGGTGAAGCACACCTTTAATCTCAGCACTGAGAAGACAGAGAATGGCAAATCTCTGTGAGTTAGGGACCAGCCTGGTCTACAGAAGCAAGTACCCAAACAACTAGGTACACAAAAAGATCTTATCTCAAAATAAATAAATAAAGATAAAAGCCAGGCATGGTGATGCACACCTTTAATGCCAACACACAGGAGACAGAGGCAGGCAGATCTCTGAGTTTGAGAGCAGCCTGGTCTACAAATCCAGTTTCAGGACAACAAGGGCTACACAGAAAAACCTTATCTCAAAACCAAACAAAGTACTTGTTGATCTTGGGGAGAACCCAGGTTCAGTGCCCAGCGTGCACACAGTAGTTCATAACCATTTGTAACTCTAATTCCAGAGAATCTGGAATTAATTTTTCTTTTGTACCTTGCAGACACCAGACATACACACAGTGCATATACATATAGGCAAAACAGTCATATAAACAAAACATATATATATATTTTTTTTGTTGTTTTTTTTTTTTTTGGTTTTGGAACTGTGTAGTCCTTGCTGTCCTGGAACTCACTCTGTAGCTCAGGCTAGCCTCGAACAGAGATCTGCCTACCTCTGCCTCCTGAGTGCTGGGATTAAAGGCATGCACCACAACTACCTGGCTTAAAATATATAAATCTAAAAAAAAATTCAAAAAAAAAATCCCCAAAGCCAGTGAGATGTCTATGTAGAAAAACAAGCTTGCCTTGAAAGCCTGATACTTGAGCTTGGTTTCTGGAACCACGGTGGGTAGAAAGAGCTAAGTGACAGCGTTTCTGTCCTCCACAGGAGCAGAACACACTCTTCACACATGTGAATGTGTGACACTTATAAAGAAATGCATATGGGGGGACAAGTCAGGACTGATAACGGTGGTGCTCACTTAATCCCAGCACTTGGTTGGCAGAGGCAAGTGGATCTCTATGAGTTCAAGGCCATCCTGGTCTACATAGCCAAGTGGTTCTACAAGTTGGTCTACATAGATCCAGGCCGAACAGAGCTACAACTGTCTCAAAAAAATAAATAAATAAAAAGGGAGATAGATAGAGAGAGAGAGAGAGAGAGAGAGAGCGAGCAAGAAAGGAGGAGAGCTATGGTGCCAAACACCTGCAAAACAGCTCCTTGAGAAGTAGGAGAACCAAGGTCATTCTTGGTTACATAGCCACTCTGAGACCCTGTCACCCCCTGAAAAAAAATACAAAAATTCACACTGTTGGAGCTGGAGAGGTCAGTGGTTAAGAGTACTTTTTGCTCTTGCAGAGAATCCAGCTTCAGTTCCCAGCAGCCACACGGTGGCTCACAGTCATGTATAATTCCAGTTCCGGGAGATCTGATACCCTGTTCTGACCCCAGAGACACCGAGCACTCAGGTGGTGCAAATACAGATGAGTGGCTACTCGGGACACATACACATAAAATTAAACTAAAAAAATTAATTCCAACTCTCTCAAGGCCAGCATGGTCTACTGAGTGAGTTCCAGGACAGCCCAGGGCTACACAGAGAAACCCTGTCTTAAAAAAACCAAAAGAGAAAGGGAGAAAAAAAAAAAAGAGAAGAGAACATTTTAACTCTCAGTCCTACACTACGACTCCTCACTGACGGCAGCTGTGAGTGCTCATGGCCCCGCACAGGAACCGGATTATCATACTCTCAATCACCAACGCACAATCACATGCCAAAGCGGACACGCGCTGACAGAAAGACACACGGAGAGCAGGACTCACACGGACACACACACAGTTGCATACTGACTCATGCACTCTGGGCTTCATCTTCATGCAGCTACACATTCCAGACTCTCATTCACTGTCAGACAGTCGAACTCCCACACAGCCACACACTCATCCAGTCACACTGATGCCCACACTCATTGATGCACATGGGCCAGAACTCCTTCACGCTGTTATTATGTCACAGACACACACTCACATGCATTCCCACTCACACAGGGCCACACACTCATCCAGTCACACGGACACTCATTCATTGATGCACACGGGCTCAGGCTCCGTCAGACACACACATTCCCACGCCCACACAGCCTGCACATGCCTCGGAGATGCAGAGGTGGGGGTGTCTTCCTTTAACACACACTTACAAACCTCCAGTACACACAGACTCCCATTCCAGTGCAAGTACACATCACTCACGCTGGCACTCGGATGGCCAGTCCCATGGACTCGCAGTCCTCTTTCTACACAGGACAAACCCAGAGTCACTCTTGGCTCCCGATTTCCCTCAGCTAAGTTTACTACTGTTGAAAGGAACTTCCCTTCCCCTCCAGGAAGCCATTCTCTGTCCCCCTTGCTCCTACAGCCCCCATTAGTGTTTGCAATGACCCCTATTTACCACCTCACCCTCTCCACCACGCTAAGGACAGAAATGACGTGTCCTTCATCTCATATGTCTAGTTCCTAGCAGGTTCCTAGCCATGAATGCTCCCAAAGCATCCCCAACTCCACTCCTGGTCCAAAGATCCCAATGACCCTACCAAAGTTTCTCCACAAAAACCAGGAACTCTCTGCCCCTCCCTCCTTTTTTATGGTCCCCAAGAAGATTCATTTAACTCCACCGAGAACCTTGGAGGTAAAGGCTTCATTTTACCTTTTGGAAGGTTGAGAAACGCCCTAGCCACCCTCCCCGCTGGAGGGACCCAGGCCCTTGATGGGCTGTATGGCGCTGTGCAGTATGCGCTTGCGCACCTCATCTGGATGGCTCTGTTCTGTTGCTATGGAAACGCTCGGCCAAGCGCTCAAGACTAGGAGGCAGCCGACCCTGGGGCCCCGGAGCACACGCAGTTTCCCTCCACTGCAAAGGAGGTCCAGCCTCCTCTCCATCCTGGATCACTGATTGGCTCCACTTTTTCACAAGCTCCACCTTGAATTCTAGTAGCTCTTCGAGCTAGGACATTGAGGCCCTTCCACTGGTCCCCAGAGGCTACTTGGGTGCAATTAGGACAAGAACAGATGGTGGCCCAGACGGTGGATGGGGAGGATCGCACCGAGTTCTGGGGCCCTCAGGGGAGGGACTCACCTTCGAGAGGAAGCAAACGAAAAGTGGGCGGGGGTGTTGGGAGAGAAGTTGCGCGGGCTGTCCAAGGGACTGCTACCTGTGGGAGAAAGGAGGGCTTTAGGGTCGTCTGATCACCAAAATAGGTTGTCCAGGGACAGCTCACCCTTTTGATGTAGGCCCGCCCATGTGTGGTAGGCCACGCCCCTTTTGCAGTGGTTCACGCCTCTCTAAACATTTTTTTGGGGTCTCAGTCACTGAATTTACCTAGGTGGCTCCTCCTTTCTGCCTCTACTCCCCGGCTCAATCCAGCTTCCTCTAAATTGGGTGCACCCATTCCATCAATCGAGTGGCCACGCCCATAGAGGGATGGCCACACCCCAGCTGTGGCCCCGCCTCCTATGGTCTGTATCCACACCTCCCTAGGCTTGAATCTTGTCTCACCTAAGTGGCCTGGCAGCGGAGAGTGGGGTCGCGGCAGCGTCGGTGAAGTGCTTGTCAGGATGAGGCTTTTCCGGTTACTGGTGCGGCAGCTGCCAGAGAAGGAGAGCAGGTGTTTACAGAGGCCCCAGACCTTTGTGAGCTTTCCATTTCAGGTCCTCACTTCTGTCCGTGCTGCAGCTAGCGTGTGACACTTGGCAGAGTGCGACTCGTGTGCAGCTCCGTGAGGACTGTGTTAGTTATGGCCTGACAGTCACGGTGACACCAGGTGGTGATCTGTGTGTCCTTGGGTCTGTCCATAATAACATTCATAGTATATAGATCCGTGTGGCATCCCCTGTGTGAGAGCCACACTGAGTGACACTGGTATGTCATGTATGCTGTCTGTGTGACAACATGTCTTTCTGTATGGGTCGTGCAGCGTGAAACACAGCTCGTTCATGACTGTAACTCTGGCATGGTACACGACATCAGTTGCAGGTGTGGAATTGTCACTCGGGGCTCTCAGCATGAGAGATGCTGGATGTGTGTGTGTCCATCACTGAGTGTTCCATCCACTGTGTGTGCTTTTAACACCCTGTGACACTGGGCACATCCAAGCTTGCAACTGTGTACTACATGGATACGTGCTGTGTGATCGTGTGTGTCCTTGCCTCTGTCGGAGTCTCTGTGACTGTTTATCCTGGTGTCAATGTGACACAGCAGCTGTAATATTGTTAAGTGCATGGTTGTGTCATTCTGAAAATGGATCTGTGGATCTTGGGTGAGAACGTCGTTCTCGGTGGGTGGTCATGCATGTGGCATTTTACTAGAAGAGCAGGATGTGTGTGTGTGTGTCTGGGTTTGACACAGGAGGTGACCCTATTTGTGCATGGCTCTGACCTGTGGCTGAGTCTATGTGGTGCCTCCCAGTGTGAACCACTGGGGTTGTGTGTATGTGGTCATGTTCTGTGTGATGCCGTATCACTATTTTCAGCGTGAGGCTGTGTTCGAGTTGAGAGGGTCCGTGCAGTGATAAAGACCCCCCCCCCTTTTCCTCTGCCTGGCATCTGCAGAAGAGGAACCCCCAGTCGCTCTAGCCCCTTTGCTCTCAGCCGCAGTGACTGAGCATATTAGCTTGTCCAAGAGCACGCGGATGGGGGCGGGGGGGGAGGCCAGGCTGCGGCTATTGTTCTGAGGGTGCCAAGCCCCCACTCCCCGCGGTCCCCTACCCCCACCGGGCCGCCTGAGCCCACAGCGTCTGCAAACAAAGGCGCTGCAACCCCCCGCCGGCACGACCCCTTTCCCCAGCTCAGGCCTTTCCGGTCTCCCCAGGAGCACGGTCCGCACCACCCGCGTTCAACCCCAGCCCCTGCGGGAGGGCACGGCGCGGACACCTCTGGCGCAGCTGGACAACGAGCAGCATCCCGGCCCCGCCCTGCCGCAGCAGCCGGCCCGGCGGCTTCACCCGAAGGGCCGGGACAGGGTCTGGGGGTTGGGGGGGTCTACCTCTTGGTGCGGCGAAACATGCTGCCGCCGGGGAAGGAGGGCATCGAGAAATTGGAAAGCGCGGTCCAGAGAGAGTCAGACATGACCCGGCGGCGGCGACATGGTGGCAGGTGCGGCAGCGGCAGCGGCAGCGGCAGCGGCAGCGGCAGCGCGGGGAGCGAGTGCGCTGGGCGGAGGCTGGAGCCGCAGCGGCGGTCAGGGGAGGGCGAGGGAGGGGAGGGCCCTGCTGCTGCGGCCAGTCGCGAGGGGGCGCTGCGGGGTGTCGCTGCGAGAGGCCCCGCCCGCGTGCGCGCCTGGTGCCCCTACCTGGGGGCAGCATCCCGGTGCATCTCTCCCCCAAGGCTCACCTGCTGCTTTTCCGGGGCAGGGGCAAATCCTTCTGGAAGGAAAGGGGGTAAAAAGGATGGTCAGCGTGGACGTGTGCTCACTGCCCACAATGCAGCTCCGCTCACCTAAGGAGCAAGAACGTCATGAGCATCGCCATGTCACCCTTGCCTTCCTGATTCCTCTCCTGATTCCCAGAAACCAAAACAGGATCAAATGCACAAGAAACGGACCCAACTGGGCATCTGAAAGCATGGTCATGCAGATAACGTTTTGTTTGCTTTCTGACCAGACAGAATCTTATGCTAGCTCGGGATGGCTTGAAACTCACGGTGTCGCCCAGGCTGCGCTCCAACTGGAGATCCTGCAGCCTTGCCTCCCAAGGACTCGGATCACAGTTGTAAGCCACCTTGACTATGTTTGTAAAACAGGGCCCATGTAGTCCAAGCTGGCCTTGAACTTGCTGTGCAGCTGAGGGATTGCTTGGATCTTCTGATCCTGCTGCTACACCTTCTCAGCACCGATACCACAGGCATGCTCCACCACATCCTGTTTATATGGTACTGAGTGTCAAGCCCAGGCCTTTGTGTACTATCTCACCTGAACTATTTCATCCGCCATGAAAAATATTTCTTGAGGGCCCAGTGGCCATCAAACTTGACTTAGGGTCGACCCCTAGGGTGCACAATGTGGAAGGAGAGAATCCACTCCAAAAGAAAGCTGTCCTCTTACTTCCACACTCAGACTGTCACACACACACACACACACACATACACACACACAAACTCCAAACAACTGTAAGGCCCCTACCCCCGGGAATATTTCTTGTTTTTGGGTAGATGCACACCTTTAATTCCAGCGCTCAGGAAGCAAGAGCAACAGAATCTCTTCATTTGAGGCCAGCCTGGTCTACACGGTGAGTTCTGGGCCAACCAGAGCTATTCAGTGAGACCCTGTCTCATGTAAATAAATAAATTTCCTGAACATCAGGCCTTAATGCTGGGTACTGGGAAGACAGCAGTTAGTAGGAAAAACAAATGTGTGGCCTTTAGGAAAATGCACTCGTCTTTCCAGCTACTCAGAAGGCAGAGGTGGGATGTTCTTAAGACTGCCCTGGACTCCATAACAAGATAA
The DNA here is from genome assembly GCA_026225945.1 of Cricetomys ansorgei. NCBI lineage: Eukaryota > Metazoa > Chordata > Mammalia > Rodentia > Nesomyidae > Cricetomys > Cricetomys ansorgei. The sequence goes on from JAMJFZ010003163.1 coordinate 16,436,803, forward strand.
TAGGTAATGTCTTTAAAAATAATAACCAGCAGGTATTAAATAAGAGTAATGTAGAAGTAGGGAATGGAGAGATCACTCAATGGTTAAGAGAACTTTGTTGCTCTTGCAGAGGACCCAGGTTCAGTTCCTAGCACCCACATGGCAGCATACAAATTATGTAACTCCAATTCTGATACTCTGATACTCTCTTCTGGCCTCCATAAAGTACTGCACATATAATACACAAAGATGCAGGATATATACATATATATATATATATATATATATATATATATATATATATATAGAGAGAGAGAGAGAGAGAGAGAGAGAGAGAAAGAGTTCAAATTATCCCTGGCTACATAGTGAATTCAAGTTACATAGTGAGATTTTTGTCTCAAAACAAAAGGAAAAAGTGGCTGGCAAGTGACTCAGTGGGTCAGGCCTGAGAACGTGAGTTTGACCCTTGGGACCTACATCATAAAAGGAGAGAAATGACTTACAGAAGTTATCCTCTGATTTCCATATGCACCACATGTCCATAACAGGCGCCCAAACACACACATACACACTGAAATTTAAAAAGGAAGGGAGGAGGGAGGGAGGGAGGAAGGGGCAGCTCAGGAGGACCTATGGGGAGAGCTTACTGGGAACTGCAAGGATAAAGACCTGGAGGTAAGAAGCTTAGTGTCTCAAGCATGAAGGAAGAGATGAATGACTTATTTACACCCCAACAGCCCTGCCTCACTTAAGGCCTGCTCACAGAGTTGGGTAGCATAGGGAATGAGACCTCCAGAGTAGCCAAAAGTTCTTTAATTTCAAAAATATTGTAGCTGGGACATGGTGGTAAATGCCTTTAATCCCAGAACTCTGCAGGCAGAGGTAGGTGCAACTCTGAGTTCCAGGCTAGGCCAGCCTGGTCTACAAAGAGAATTAAAGGACATTCAGCACTACACAGAGAAACCCTACCTCGAAATACAAATACAAATATAAATACACACACACACACACACACATATGTATATTTCATGTGCATGCACCATAATATGCTTGTGGAAATCAAAGTATAATTGTGGGAGTTATAATTGTGTGCATGTGTGCATATTCAGAATTAAACTCAGGTTGTCAAGCTGGGTTGTAAATGCCTTTACCTACTTAGACTCCCAAATGGTCCTTCTTAATGCAACAATGGTAATAATTCCTATGGACTTTATACATCCATGTTTGAGGAAAATCTTGTTTATTGGGAAGGGTGCTACAAGCCTGTAATCCTGTTGCTCTGGAAGCTAGGGTAGGAGGATCTCAGGAGTCTAGGATAGGCTGGCTATATAGTGAGATCCTGTCTAGGGGAGGGGTGGGGAGTCAGGCATAGCATCTACTTGTAACCCCAACACTAGGGAAGTGGAGCCAAGAGCACTCCTTTGAGGTTGAAGCCAGCTGGGCTATGGAGTCAGTTCCTGGCCATCCTGGACTATACATCAAAAGAACAAAAATAAGACAAAAAGCAGTTGTGGATATTTGTCTGATGTTAACTTGTTTTAAAAAGAAAAGAAGGCTGGACATGGCCTTTAATCCTGGAGCTTAGAAATTTGAGGCTAGCCTGGTCTACACAGTTATCTTCAGCCAGTGAAGGCTACATAGTGAGACTCTGTCTAAAACACTAAACAAATAAATAAAAGAAAAAGAAAAGTGTCAGCCAAAACGCATGTTGCTTTTGCAGAGGGCATAGGTTTGGCTCCTGGCACCTATATGGTGGCTCACATTTGTAATTCTAGTTCCAAGGAATCCGATGCCTCCTTCTGACCTCCACGGGCACCTGGCACACATGTGATACATATAGATATATACAAACAAAATAAAATAAATAAAATAAATCCTTAAAAATGAAGCGGAGGAAGAAGTTGCTACATGTCTCAACCCTTTTCAGAAGGGAGCAATGGGATTAGTAACTACCATCTTGTTTCACAGGCTGAGGCAAAAATAGGTTGAGTAGCAATGCAGGTGGAAAGATTTGGGTGAAGGCTTCAAAAGGTCAGCTTTGGTTTGAAACAAGGTCTCACGTAGCCGAGGCCATCCTTGAACTCCTGTCTCCCCTCCCAGGTGCTGAGATGACAGATGTGCGCTAGCATGCCTTGCTTCAGTAGGTCTTTTGAAGGAGAAAACAAGCATGTCATGATGCTGGAGGAATGTCCCAGTGGACACAGACCTAAAAGGACAAGGTTAAGGACTGGAATTCCAACCCTCAGCACCACCCAAATGCTAAATGGGCTTGAGGGCACTCCAGTCATCCCAGTGCTGGGTGGGGGTGGAGATAAGGGATCTCAGGGCAGGCTGACTAGCCAGACTAGCCCATGTTAGCAAGCTCTGGGTTCAGCTAGAGACCCCGAATCGGTAATAAAGACACCAGGTCAACCAGGCCTCCACACACATGTGCACACCCATGTGCTCACACACATGTGAACATATATAATATACACATGCGTGTACACCGCACACATACATACATACATACATGTGCAAAACAACAAAAAGAAGTGTGTCCTAATTCTTTCTATGATCTCTTGGAGAAGAAAGCCTAGCTATAAATTTTCAGTTTTGCCTTTTGTGATCTTGGCAAATGACCTTCCCAAGTGCCCCAGTCTCCTAGAGGATTCTGTGAGGTGATGCACGTTTTTTAGTAATTTAGGATGGTAGCTAGCAGTTGATAGATACTCAGCAAGTAGTAAGTCCAGGGCAGAAGAGGTGGATCAGCTGCTCAGGGCGCTCTCTAACAAGCTTAATCATCTGCGTACCAGCCCCAGGACCCATACAGCAGCGAGCGGGAAAAACAACTCCTGAAAGTTGTCCTCCTACCTCCACTCGTGGGCAGAGGTACACAAACAAATAAATAAATAAATAAAGGCTGGACAGATGGCTCAGCAGTTTAGAGCACTCGCTCTCACAAAGGACCCGGATTCTATTTCCATTACCTACATGGCAGCTCACAGCTGTCTGAAATTCCAGTTGTAGGGGATTTGATGCCCTCTTCTGGCCTCCGTGGGCCCTGGCCATGTGTAGTGCGCAGGCGTACATGCAGGCAAAACACTCTTACACATGAGTTTAAAATAAAGTAATAAAAATTTTAAAGTAAAAAATGAAAAATGTTAAAGTAGTAAGTCGTAAGAAGAGTTATTAACAGACATGCCACGCAGCAGAAATGGCTCAGAGGGTCCTATTACTTCCAAGTGCAAAGGGCATTCAGACCGGGCAGGGTCAAAGGGCAGCCTTGCCCTGGGGAACCATAGTTACCAGAAATCCAGACCAGATTTTCTTTTGTAATGGCAGGATTGGGGTGAATTGCTCTCACCTTACCAAACTAAGCAGCCTTAATGGACCAAGCAAAACCAAGACAGGGATTTTTCAGCCATGGAGCCGAGGGCTCCAGACCTTTGTAACTGGACATGGGAAGGAATCCTAAGGAATCTTTAAATACCACCAAAAGAAGTCCTCGGAATGGACCTCATCTTCAAGTTCCCCATGAACACAGAGTGGAGAAAAGGGACAAATCAGAGCGGCAGAAATTTAGGTCCTTCCTGTATTCGGGAGGCAGAGGCAGGGGAATCTTTGTGAGTTAGAGACCAGCCTGGTCTACTTAGCGAGTTCAAGGACAGCCAAGGCTACACAATGAGACGCTGTCTCAAAAACATTTTTAAAAATTAAAAGAAAAGAGAAATTTAGATCCCTGGAGTCAGGTTAGACAAACGCCACCTCCCACCACCACCCTAACTGCAGAACAATTCTGCCTTGCCCCCCACGTGCTGTGGCAGGACACTGAAACAACCGAGCTCTTCGCATTTAAGATCCTAACTGCACACAGGAATCTATCTTTCTGGCGCTGAGGGTTAGTGGGACATTTGCTCAGCGGTGGAAACGACGCGCGTCAGTGGACCCAGGCTGAAAGTGGTTAGCTCAGAAGGCAGAGTGGCCGCATCGGAGGAGCAGGGATTCCATGCCTATAGCATGTCCTTTGCTGACTGGGTGAGCCGTAATATAAGGGGTTGGGGGAGGAGTCTCGCGTCAGAGACAAAGTCCCGCGTGGCGTTGAGCCAATGGGATTCGGCGCCGGTTCGAAGGACCGGGACACACCCCGTGCAGGCCCCGCCCGCTTTCATCTCCTTGGCGAGGAGCGGATGGCGTGGACCGGCTTAGCGGCTGTAGTACTTACTCTGGCTTTGAGCAACTCCCACCTATACTCAAGATTCAACTCCTGATCTACCCTGGGAGCTGGATGGAAAGTGAGAAAGGCGTCCTCGGTTCTGAGGCTCTGTTTGAAAGCAAATTAGCTTTTCAACCAGGCTACTCCAGCAGCAGCCAGCCTCCTGGGATGTCTTTCCTACTGTCAGAGTCTCATTTTCCCCCTGCCTTATTGATTGGTCATCTCTCTGTGGTCTTGATCTTGGAAAGGGTGCATTAAGGGAGCCTAGAACTGGACAGGAGACAGGGCTCATATTTGATTTAACGTAAATTCTGGAATACAAGCAGGGACTGATCTCTAAGGGAGGTTCAGAAGGAGCCTCTAGGTAACCTTGTGAGTGAAGCATTGATCATTTTCCCTTTGAGGTTAATTTATAAATTCAGAAAGGCAAGCCCCAAATCTCAGAGGGCCGTCTCAGCCTCAAAATCGCTTCCTTACTTGGGGGGTGGGATTTATTTCAGCCTTCCCTTCACTCCAATAAACCCTCAGTATCCCACTCTGTGCAGTGGACTCACTCCTGCGCCTGCGCAGCCTGGCGACCAACATCTTCGAAAACTGCAAGGAGCTAAAAATCGCTCCCGCCCACCTACAAGCTGGGCTGGACTTAAAGATTGAGGGCGGGTGTGTGTATGTGTGTGTGTGTGGTGGGAGTATTGTAGTGGAGGGGGTGGGTGGAAAGTGGGGAGGCTGTCTAGGTCCTGTCCAATTAGGGCAGTAGGAAGATCCTAGTGGCCAGACAGGTGAATGGAGGACTCAGGGTAGCAAGCCTGGGAAGGGCTCCGGGGGTGGTGAGGGGCGAGGCTGACGAACAAACATGTTTACGGCTGCCGAAGCGCTGGCGGCCCCGAGGAGCTCGAACCCTGGGGCAATAACTTTACTTGCCGCACCTTCACCCCCCAGACTGTCCAAGCGCCTGGGCAAGGACCCCCCCCCCCCCCGCGACTCCGATGGAGCCAGGCGCCGCCCAGGCCATCCTCGAGGGGGCGCGCTAGGATGCAGCCCCTCCGGCAGCCTCCGGGATACCCGGCTACGCCTGAGGGGCGGGGTCCGCGCAGCCAGGACGCGCGGCCACTGCACTCCTGGCCCGGAGCATCCTCGGGCACTACGGAAGGGGCGCCGCGGCCAACCCCGGCGCAAGTTCTCCGGCGTTCTGCTCGGCCCCGCCCCAGGGCACCGACCCCATCCCCTTCTCGGAGCCCGGGCTGCGGCGTACCTGCAGCCTCCGGCGGCGGATCAGGCCCGAATCGTCCATGGCGGCGGCGACTTCGGTCCGGGGGAGGGAGGAGGGAGGCGGCGGCGGCAGGAGGAGGGAGGAGGGAGGAAGAGAGAAGCCTCGGGGACCGCGGCGGCGGCCGGCGAGGGGGGGTGCGGGGGGGCGGAGCGAAGCGGGGCGGGCCCGGCGCCGTCACTGCGTCTGGGAGCCAGAGCCCGGTTTCGGCCACCGCTGCCCGCGCTGGGGGGCGGCAGGGGGGGCGGGGGCGAGAGGGGTTGGGTGGGTGGAGCCTCCAGATGTCCCCAAGGGAGGCATGCTGGAGAGAGACCCTATCAAGATATTCTCTTGCACAGACCCTACAACCCAAGAAAGGTCCCCAAGGGAGCTGTTCTCACAGATAAATTCCCGGTGCGACCAGCGGCCCCTCGCAGGGGACACCTTCCCGCAAGGGTGTGATCTGCCATTAAAAGCAGTCCCCTCACCCTGAAAATCACTCCTAATAGAGATACTATCTGAGATGCTTCATCTCAATAGCCCCCTTCATGCAGAGGCGTTTCTTCAGAGATCCCATAGGTGACATCTTTTGGGACGCTGGAGAGAATACTCCCCACAACGGGACCACTCGAAGGCATATTATCTTCTCTGTCAGAAACACTGTCTCCACCCCAGGGCACCTTCGGATCCCCGCAGATGCATTCTTCCAGAGTCACGTGCTCAGGCAAGAGGCTGGTCCTCATGGGAGTTTCCCCCTCAGAAAAACGTGTATATACACACAGATCGCCTTGCCTGCTACAAGGCAGAGTCCCTCAAGTCCAGCAGCCCTTCCACAGTCTCTGCCCCGTGGTCAGGATTAAGGAGTCAGGCCAGGTCAGGATATATTTATAAGAGCGATTAGCTGGTAGCTGGGGAGGGGGCAGATGAAGCTATTCTTACCCCGCCCCCAGGGCTCACTCAGCTGAGCCAAACCAGACCATGCTTCCCAGAGTTGGAGAGGACATCTTCTGAGCCCTAGACAGATCGGGAAGGGCTTTCCTCCGGTGGCAGCCTGTAGCCGACCCAAGGTCTTGGAGGGCAGGGTCTCCGGAATAGAGCGACCTCTGCCGGACAACGGAGGCGACTACGAGGTCTGGGTCAGTGTGTTCTTGGTGGTACATCCTCCTGTCTGCACCTTCGCCTGCTTTATTGTTGTCTGTGTCTTTCTGCTGGTCAGCGTAGCCACCTTACTGAGTCTATTGCTGTATTTGTCTCTGTCCACGCCTTGTATTTTTCTTATGTTCCGGGCCGGGAAAGCTGTCCTTGGTGCTGGCCTTGTGCTCCTGTCCACGGTGCTGAAACACAAAAACCCGGAAGGAGATGAGGGTGTGTGTGTGCTCAGAAGTGTCTTGCAGGAGGCAAAACCCACAAACAGGATAGATATGACCCACAACCACTTTGGCCAAGCCCAGACAAAGGCTGGGTCCTGTAAGACTTGGTGCCTGGAGCCTCTATGATGTCACTGTTGCCCACAGAAAGAGAGGCAAGAGTTCCAATCCAGCCTGGACTACATAGGGATATCTTTCCGGGGAGGCAGTAATTCATTAAATTCCTTACTCAATATTTACTAAACATGCACTGTGTGCAAGCGCAAAGTATGGCAATATGGGAGTTCAGCAATAAAAAAAATATCCCTGCCTTGGGGCTGGAGAGAAGCTAAGCAGTTAAGAGTGCTGGCTGTGGAGGTGGAGAGATATCTTGTTCAAGAGCACTGGCTGCTCTTCCAGAGGACCTGGATTTGATTCCTAGCACCCATGTGATGGCTTACAATCATTCATACTCCAGTTCCAGGGGATCTGATATTTTCTTTGGCCTCCGTGGGTACCAGACATACATGGTGCACAGACACACGTGCAGCCAAAACACCTATACACATAAAATAATTTAAATTTAAAAAATTCTTGCTGCTCTTGCAGAAGACCAGAGTTTGGCTCCAAGCACCTACATCAGGTAGTTCACAACAGCTTGTAACTCCAGCTCCGGGTGACCAGAGGCATCTGACCTCCTCAGGCACTTACAATAAAATGCACCGATACCCACTCCCAATGCACACTAAAAAATAATGAAAATAGTCTTGAAAAAAAGAAAAGCCTTCCTTACCATGAGGTAGGAAGGAGACACATTCTAGTAGTGGTATACATATTCTACAAGGATAGATAAATATGCTCCAAAAACATGTACATGAAACAGTGCTCTGCACATACATGTGCACGTGCACACGCATTCTGCATGCTCAAACACTGCATATGCTTACACATATACACTCCTCAAACACACACACAGTATTCACACATGCTATACACATACTTCTCAAATAAAGACCCACTTGTTCTTCAAAAACACACATAAAGGGGCAAGGAGACAGCTCAGTGGTTGAGAGATCATACCACTCTTGCAGAGGACTCAAGTTCAATTCCCAACACCCATGTCAGGCAGCTCCCAACTTCCTGCAACACCAGATCCAGCTGATCTGATCAAAAGCCTCTGAGCTCACTGGGCAACCTCATTCATAACCACAGACCTATATGCACACACACACACACACACACACACACACATGGATACGTAATTTAAAATAGTAAAATATAAAAAGAAAACCTCAAAACACATAATCAGCAAGGAGAATAACATACAACATATATATATATATATTACATAAACATATATACATATAAAACTCACACTCTGCAGCCATACAAACATATTTAGAAAACACAGACATACACTCATCAAATGCAAGCACACTCAAAAAATACAAACACCCAACATACACAATTTCAAAGCCCAGGGATGCTCAGTGGTGCACACTTCCCACCTTTCACTCCCAACACAGCTCATATACGGGTGTTTATGCATGCCCCTCCCCCCTTTCTCCAGGGCTGTTTTCCCCCACATGATTCTCCATCTTGACTTAAGTCAGTTCTGTGAAGATTGAGATTGTCTTATCTTGTCTTTCAGTGCATCCCCAGAACCCAGTACAGAGTATGTGCTTAATAAATGCCTATTGAATTCATGAGAGAATGCTAAAGGACACAGATTTACAAAAACTGGAGAAAGACACAGTAGCATGCACCAGCATACACATGAAACCAATCACCTACTCAAGAGACATCCTCTCACACAACACAGAAAGAAAGAGACACAGATGTGGGATCACCCAAAGACCACAGATAAATGTACCAGTCCCAAGCGCACTGTTTTAGGGATATGGGTGGGGCTTTGGAAAGCCCCGCCCCCAAACCAAACCACATCCCCTTTCCGTTGCCGCTGTTTGCTGGCCTTAGTTCTGAGGTGTCTCAGCAGCCCCTAGACTCCAGCCTGCGAACAGGTGAGTGGCAGGGGGAAGGGAGGCGGGAATCTTGTCTCCCACACCCTTATCTCTGCTCAGAAGCTTTTGGAACCTAGTGGCAGAACCCTAGGTCTGACACAGTCCAGGAACTAAAATTCCAGCCCTGGGTGGAAGCTCCTAAGCCGATTGTGAACCGAGAGAAGGTGACCTGACCGCGAAGGGAGTGTGTGTGTGGGGTTGGGTTGAAGAAAGAGAGTCCTGGGTGGAAGAGGGGCTTGAAGAGACGAGGTGGTCCTGTTACTCTGAAAGAAGTTGGTAGCAGAGGGCAAACAGGGTGAGCGATTGTTTGCATGTGTAGTTTAAGCTGGGGGTTAGGGTTAGGGTTTGGGCCTGAAGGAAGGCAAGGGGTGTGTCTGGTGGGAGGGGCTCTTGGGTGAGAATCCTCCTGGGGTTTGAAGAGTCCCTGGGCATTGCCTGGTCTCCTCATTCACTGCCCATCCTCTGTGCTGCCTGGCATGATTTCTGGTGTGCACCACCAGTGCCACCCTGAGCCTCCAGAGGACAGTCATACCTCATCCCTCCATATCAGCTGGCTCTTGTCTCAGGTGGACATGGCCCACAAAGGCCACTTTCAACCCATCTGCCTGGTCTGGGCTCTGCGACTGATCCTGGTATGGATCTTCTTCGTGGCCTGTGGAGGGAGCCACCCCCTGCAAGCTAGGTTCTGGGGACACCTTGGGCTGTCAGCCAATGTGGGCACAGACCAGCTGCACCTAGCAGGTGAGCATTCTATCTAACCTCTAACACCCCCAAACCCCACTCAGGTCTTCCTTGTAAGAGGGGCTTAGGGTAGCAATGGGGGTGGGCAGCCAGGGCTAGTGATGGCGAATGCTGGCTGATAGCTCAGACTCTGGGGTCAAACTGCTGGATCCAATCTCAAACCCATAACTTGGTGCTCTGTGACCTTGAACATGTCAGTTCACCTGGGCAGAGTGTTAGGCATGGTGATGCCCACCTATAATTTCATCCTGTAGACAGTAAAGATAAGGTAGATGTAGGGGGATTAGGATTTCAAGATCAGCCTCAGCTACATAGGGAGCCGGAGGCCAGGTTGGACTATAGGAAACTCAGTCTCAAAGTGAATACACAGGGCTGACGAGACTGCTCGGTAGGTAAAAGTGACTGCCACACAGCCCGGTGACCTGAGTTAGACCCCTGGAACCCCTGTGGCGAAAGGAGAAAATCAACTCCTGCAACTTGTCCTCTGACCTCCACAGGCAACTGTGCACATGGGCAATCACGCACACACACACACTCATTTTTAAAATGAGGATAAATAAGTTGTGCTAAAGATATAGCTAAATGGTAGAATGTGTGCCTAACATGGGCAGTGCCCTAGATCTGATCCCCAGTAAAGAAAATAAAGTAAACATGGGAGAAATAACAGCCCTAAGGTAGAGGTATTGTGGAAATTAAGCAAATAAACACGTCACCATTCAGAACACGAATATAACCTGATTACTATGAGTGATACTCAGCTATGACTGCTTGAGGCTGGATTTTTCAGAACATTGTCTCTGGTCATAGGAATTGAACCTGGGCCCTTCACACGCTAGACCTGTTACAGCACTAAGCCACACCCCTAGCCCTGTTTATTGGTCTGCTTTATTTTCAGTGAGGATCTAGGTTGCCTAGCCTGATTTGAGATCCCCCTGCCTCAACCTCTCAAGTGTCTGAGATTACAGATCCAAAACATTCAACTCAAGATAAGTCTTTTTTAAAGGTGTTTCTTTTTGGGATGGCTGATAAAATTTCCACTGTTAGGATACCCTCTATCCTCGGTGCCACAATCTTACCAGAGGATCCAAGATCCTGGTTCACAGACATCACCAGTACCAGAACCTTGTTGTACCTCAGAGATAGACAGACCAGAGGCATCAAGCCCAGGGATCTTTCTAGAAGGCTGTGGGGCACCAAGCCCAGAGTGAGTACTGCACCCTCTATCCTGTCCCCCAGTTCTTTGCCCTACTTGCCTTAGCTGGGATCAGACCCTTAACTCCTGCTAAGGACTGTTCCCTGCCTGCCCTGTCTTTCCCCATGTCCAGATGTGAATCCTTCCTGGGACACCTTAAACTCGCCCTCCGCAGTCACTTCCATCTGCTGCTGCCTGGTGTACACAGACTGGTGCAGCCTCTCTGCCAGGAGCTCTGCCAGATTTGGTAAGAAATTTGGGGACAGGGTGGGGGTGGGAGGGGCACGCCCTACGATAAGGACAGGACAGGGCCTTAGTTTACCAGAGCCAGGGTGGGTCTTGGGAAGAGATCTAGTGGGTACCTCGTAAGGTAAAAAGGGGAGATGCCTGAGAATGGCCTAGCACTTAGACAGCATGGAGGCATAGCCATGGTGGGCCAGGAAGCTTCAAAATGTTCAGGCTTTTGACTCTTTAGAGAAGTTAAGAGGGAATGCAAGGAGCTGGTCACGAGTAGGTTGTCTGGGCTACCAAGATGGCTCAATGGTTAAGAGTGCTTACTGCTCTTTCAGAGGACCTGAGTTCAGTTACCATTACCCATGCCAGGCTCACAATTACCTGTAACTCCAGCTCCAGGGGATCTGATGTCCTCTTTGGAACTCACCTGTATACATACTAGACTGGCACACATAATGTAAAAATAATTTAAATCTGGTGGTGGAAGTGATGTAGGCCTTTAATCCCAGTACACAGGAGGCTGAAGCAGGAGGATCTGAGTTTGAGCCAAGCCTGGTCTTGTTACAAGTTCTGTAACAAGTTCCAAGACAGCCAGGGCTACACAGAGAAACGCCGTCTCAAAAAAAAACAAACAAACAAAAATATAATAATTTAATGTATAAATTATATTTATAAAAAAGAGACCCGGCAGTGGTGGCACACAACTTTAATCCCAGTACTCAGGAGGCAGAGGCAGGCAGATCTCTGTGAGTTCCAAGCCAGCCTGGTCTACACAGTGAGTTCCAGGACAGGCAGAGTTACAACAGAGAAACCTTGTCTCAAAAAAATGCAAAACAAAACAAAACAAAAGTTATAAAAAGAATAGATCGTCTTGGGCTAGAGTGACGGCTCAGCCCTCAAGGGACCATATTTTTGCAGAAGACCAGAGTTTGGTTCTCAACACCTACATCAGGTGGCTTACAGCCTCCTGTAACTCCAGCTTCAGAGGATGTGACACCCTCTTCTGGCCTCTGAGGGTACCTGCACTCAAAAGAACATACTTGTACACAGACACACATGGATACACATTAAAAAAAGAAGAAGATTGTCTTGGGAATGCAGCCCAGTTTAGAGTGCGTGCCTAGCATTCAGGAAACCCTGGCTTTGATCCCCAGCACAGCATAGAATTTGAATATAGTATTACACACCTATAAACCCAGCATTTGATAGGTGGAGAGGACTTCAGGAGTTCAGGCCATTTTCAGCTACACTTGGAGCTACATCTACAGGACACCCTCCTCTAAAACAAACAGAAAAGCAGGTGGTCTAGCTGGAGGCTTGGCAGTGCTACAGGCTTGTAATTCCAGCATTCTGGAAGCTGATGCAGGAGGATTGTTGTGAGTTAGACAGCAGCTGATTATTCATGAGGTGGGGTTGCCATGGCTTGTAGCAGAGCACTTGTTTAGCATTGTGAGCCCCTGGGGGAAATAGTAAAGGTCCCGCATTAGATCAAAGGGGGTGGAAGGCAGTGGCAGGCGGATGGATGGAGGCAGGATGGAGGCAGAGGCAGGCAGGTCTCTGAGTTTGAGGCTAGCCTGGTCTACAGAGAGAGTTCTAGGATACCCAGGACTACACACACACACACACACACACACACACACACAAAACAAAAAAAAAATTCTGTCTTGAACACACACCCTCTAAAAAAAAATCATTTGGGACTGGAGAGATGGCTCGATGGTTAAAAACGTTGGTTGCTCTTCTAGAGGACCTCTTCTGGAGGTTCAGTTCCCAGCATCCACATGGCAGTCCCCAACTGTCTGTAACTCTAGTTACTGAAGATCTAACACTCTAACACAGACATACTTGTAGGTAAAACATCAATGCACATAAAATAGAAATAAATTATTTTTAAAAATAAAAAACAAAGCCAGGCAGCAGTGGCACATGCCTTTAATCCTAGCACTTGGGAGGCAGAGGCAGGTAGATATATATGAATTTGAGGAGATCCTGGTCTACAGAGTGAGTTCCAGGATAGCCAGGGATACACAGAGAAACCCTGTCTCAAAAAAAAATAAAAAATAAAATAATAAAAATAAAATGGAATGAGGCTGAAGAGATGAGTTAGCAGTTAGGAGTGCTTGCTGCTCTTGCAGAGGGCATGAGTTCAATCCCTGGCACCTCCATCAGGCTGTTTAAAGTTGCCTGTAACTTTAGCTTCAGGGAATTACACACACACACACACACAAAGTAAATAAATAACATTAAAATTTTTTAAAGGAGAAGAGGGTGGACATTGTGATGATGTTGGCGGCCTGTAGTACCAGTACTTGGGAAAGAGGATCAGGAGTTCAAGGTCACCCTTAGACACAAAATAACTTGTAGGCTAGCTTCAGATCCTGCCTCTCTCTTTCTGTCTGTCTCTCTCTGTCTCTGTCTCTCTGTCTCTCTCTCTCACAAACACACACACACACACACACACACACACTAAATCAGGGAAGAAGTGAACTCTGCAAAAGTTGGGCCTTTGAAGGACTGGGGCCTGAGAGAGAGGCCTTGGTCTGAGGGCGGCAGGACACACGTCTTTAGAAGCCGACCACTGGCTCCGAAGCCTTGACCCACCTTCCCTTCTCGTGTACCTAGGTTCACCACCTGCGAAGCAGATTTCGCCTGTGGCCCGACTTGGCCGCAGCCCTCTGGAAAGAGAGGCTGTGAGCCTAGCTGCCGCACCTATGGGCAGGTAGGTAAGGAACAGGCTGAGAAGGGGCTTCTTAATATGGTTTGGATTACTGACATGCACCGCTTCCCAGGTTCTTGATGCTTTTTAATTGTAACTAGTTCTATGCGCCTGGCAGAGTGTGGAACCCTCGGGCATTGGAATTGTTGTTGCCAACTACCATGTGGGTGCTGGGAAACTGATCTGGGTCCTCCGTCAGAGTAGCCAGTGCTCTTACGGCTGAACCACCCCTCTAGACAAGTATCTCGCCCGATCTTAGCCTATCAATAAATACCTCTCCGGATCTTAGCCTATCACTAAGTACCTAGCCCCTCGGCCCATGCTCTGCTTTTCCTCATTTCCCAGCCTCAGTGGGGATGTGTGGGTAGTATCCCAAGAGCCCACTGATTCCAGACTCTGCTTCCAAGTTACTGGAAGCAAGTTACTGGGTTCAAAGCGCGCGCGCACACACACACATACACACACACACACACACATCATAGTCGCCCCTCCCCTGGCTCTGGCCCAGCCAGAGACTGACCAGCCCTTCAAAGGAATGCCCAGCCCCTCCCATTGTTCAGGCCTCCGGCCCGAAGACCCTCGGGGAGACTCAGGTTCCTCTGTCTGGAACCCTTTCTCCTAGACCTTCGCTGATGCCGCAGACCTATGTCGCTCTGTTCTGGGCCACGCCCTGCGGGTGGCAGCTCCGGGCTCGCGTCGCTGCCTCAACGTCTCCATCTCCTCCTCCCCCGCACGCGCCCGCCGCGCTCGCGCCTGGACCCCCAACACTGCGGGCAGTGGCAGCGGGAGCGGCAGCGGTGCCGGCCCTGAGTAGATGTCTGGCTTTCAATAAAAAAGCGTCCCTTCCCTGGGCTGGGAGCCAGGAGCCACCAGAGCCACCCCCTCCCCATCTCCCAAACTGTACCTTGCCTAGCCAGGCCTTTCTACCGGTTATCCTAGAAATGGCTCGAACCCACTTGCTTCGCTCTTTCCCAGAATAAAGTTACCAGCCTAGACCTTGCTGGACCGTGTGGGGGCTGCTCGGGCAAGTAGCTGGGGCAAACTGCCAAAAATTATAGTCTCAGAGGGGAAGAGGAAGAGGGGAGACGGAGGAAGAGGCAGAGACCAGTAAGATGGCCAGCGGGCCAACTCTGCTGACCTTTGTTCTAGCCTTTGTTCACACTGTAAAAACCAACTCCTGCGAGTTGTCCTCTGACCTCCATGTTTGCTGTGGTACTCGCGTCCCTTTTCCTCCAAATAAATAAGTGTAATGAAATAGTTTTTGGCTGTTTCATTGAGACAGGGTCTCATTTTGTAGCTTTGACTGACCTGGAACTATGTAGACCAGGCTGTGCTCTAACCCAGAGCCCCACCTGCCTTGTCTCTTAAATGCTGGAATTAAAGGCCTGCACCACAGAAGCAGAAAAAGTATTTTAAAAAAGAAGAGGAGGGAAAGGACTGGAGAGAAGGCTCCACGCTGCTCTTGCAGAGGATCTGATGCCAAGACCCACAGGGTGGCTCAAAACCATCTCTAACTCCAGTTGCAGGGGATCTGGTGCCCTCTTCTGGCCTCTTTGAGAACTGCATGCATGTGGTACACAGTCATATACAGGCAAAACATCAGGTCCGTTTTTTTTTTCTTCTTTCTTTTTTTTGAGACAGGATTTTTCTGTATAGCCCTGGCTGTCCTGGAATTCACTCTGTAGACCAGGCTTGCCTGGCCTCGAACTCAGAGATCTGCCTGCCTCTGCCTCAGGAGTGCTGGGATTAAAGGCCTACACCACTCTTCCATACACGAGGCAGGAGGAGCTCTGTGTTTGAGCTCAGTCTACCAGTCTGGTCTACACAACAAGTTCCAAGTTCCAAGACAACCAGGACTAGGGACCCTGCTGAAATTTAAAAAAAGAAGAAAGATGTGGGCTTGAGAAACCCTTCAGTGGTTAACATACTGAGTTCAAATCCCAGCACCCACGTGGGTAGGCCATAACTTCCTCTAACTCCAGCTGCAGGGGAATCTGAAGTCTGCAGCTCTCAAGGGCACCTGGACTCACATGAACATACTTGTACATGTGCATACCCACACAGAGACATACACACATACACTGGGCATAGTGGTGCCCTTGATAGGTAGGTGCACTGAGGAGGCAGAGGCACTGTGAGTTCAGGGCCAACCTAGGCTACATGTCGAGTTCTAGCAAAGTAGGGCTACACAGGGAGACCTTGCTTTAAAAAGAACAAAAACAAGAACTGCGCCAATGTAGCAATCCCGTTCTGTTTGACGAATCAGCCGCTAGCCATAGGCATACTGCCATCAGACTTTAGCTACAGAGCATACCATGTTCTTTTTCAACAGCTTTAATTCCCGAGTGAGAAGGGGCAGGCACAGGCACCGGCTTCTAGAGGCTGGTGGCTGCCTCCAGGCCTCGCTCCTGGAAGTATCTGTGGGGGGCTTGAGGGCGGCAGGTCTGCGGGCCTTGGCTCAGAAAGTATGAGGTGATCCTTCCAGGCCGCTCGGGATCCTCCTCAGCTGCTGAATCCTCCCTGTGGGGGAAAGGAATGACATTTTTGGCCACTTTCCACCGGGCTGAGCGAACCCTGGCCTCCCTTGGCCTCTTCTGTTCGCTCAGCACTGAGGACACTAACCAGGTGACACCTTCTGCCTCCTTCTCCAGGATGGCCTGCGCCGTGCTCCAGCTGAACCGGACAAACTGGGGGAAGCCAAACACAGGATCCACGTGTTTCCTCAACCAGGCTTTCGTTTTGGGATCTAGGGTGAGAGAGTCAAGAAACAGTTACATGCCACATTCAACCTTGGCTTCTTTTATTTTTCGTTTTCTTTCTGTGATAGAGTTTCACTGATGTAGACCAGGCTGGCCATCAGCCTGCCTCTGCCTCCAGCGCTGGGATTAAGGGTGTGTGTCTCTGGCTTCTTTCTGAGTACCAAGACACCCTCCACCGTCCTAAGTGCCTTTCTATCCCAGCACAACCAGGTGTGGTCCGTCCCTCACTCCCCATTCTGTGGCCCACCAAATGGTGCTCAAGAAGTTGAAAGACAACTCTCTAAACCACAAGGCTAGCAGTCATCAAACTGGCTTTTTTGTTTGGGGCAGGGTCTTGCTGTGTCGCCTAGGTTAGCCTCAAATTAGTGAGCTCCTCTCTCTCCTGCAGCAGGGAGGAAGAGGAAAGTACTACCGTGATTTTTTTTTTTTTTAATTTTCATGGTGGGGCGGAACCCGAGGCCTTGTGCACGGTGAGCACGGTTCTGCCACTGACATATACAACCAGCCTCAGGTCGCCGAATCTTCATCAGCCCCGTGTCTGCCCACGTGCGGTGTGGAGGTGTGTGCGATCATTCCTTTCCAGAGTCGAGGAGACTTGAGTCTCAGCGTGAAAAGAGCATGGAACAAATCCATGACCTGTACTTCTTCCGGATTTTTACGTCTTTATTTTAATGTGTACTCGTGGGTATCTGTGTGTCTGCGTGGATTCTGGAGCTGGAGTCACAGGCCGTTGTGGGCTAGGCCACTGTGTGGGTGCTAGGACCCAAACCCTGGTCCTCTCCAAGGGTAGCAAGTGCTCCCGGCCACTGAACCATCTCTCCAGCCCCTAATTTTGTGTTTTGAAAATGTCTTCTTTTACGGATCTGTACCTACCCTGTGCTCTGCAGGCACCAGACACACACACGGTGCACGGATATCCACGCTAGCAAAACCCCCACACATATAAAATACAATTCTGTTTCGTCATTTGAGACAGGGTCTCTCTGTGTAGCCGTAGCTGTGGCGGAGCTCGATAAGTAGACCAGGATGGCCTCAAGTTCAGAGATCCTCCTAACCCTAGCCCTTCCGAGTGTTGTAAGAGTTTTTAAAAACTAAAGAAAAGAACGATGAAGTTGGAGGCCAGCAAGCAGATGCTACACGAGGGAAAGAGGAAACATGGCGGGGGTGAAGAAGAAAGGGAAGAAAAGCTCATTCCCAAGAGGGCCTGGCTCGCTGCCCTCAGCTCACCATTGGGATAGCCTGAGCCATAGTCAGAGTCCAGATCCTGTAAATGCTCCACAAACTGCCAGTTCTTCACAGCCTGGTCTCGAGCCACCTGCAGGCAAGACAGCAGCTTAGAGTTTCCTTCTTCATGGGGATCCTGCCTGTCCCTACACAAAGGAGATGCTGGGAGTGAGGCCTGGCCAGCAGGGGGCTAACCTTGGCAAAGATGCTGGCAGCACTGACCACAGGAAACAGGGAGTCTGCTTTGGCCTTGACCGTGATCGCTATCCCTGGAAAGCGCTGCTGCAGTCGAGCCTGGTACGTCTCGGGCATTCCTACAGTGTCCACAAATACCTGCCATGGCGCCAAAGAGAGACGGAGTCGTTCAACGAAGAGCAGGAAAAGCTGTAAAGCAACCAGTCTCCTGCTCTGAGGACCAAACCCAGGGCCTCACACATGCTACACAAATACTACCACTGAGCCAACAACCCAATACTGTTTAATTTTATGTGTATGGGTATTTTGCCTGCATGTATGTCTGTGCACCCCATGTGTGTCTGGGGCCCAAAGAGGCCAGATCTTCTGGAACTGGAGGTTGAGAGAGCCCCCACTTAGGTGCTGGGAACTGAACCTGGATCTTCTGGAAGAGCAAATGGTGCTCTCTAACCGCTGAGCAGTATGTCCAATATGGGGAGAGAAAATAGCTTAGCAGATACAGGTGCTTGTACTTAGTCCTGATCCTAGTTAGATCACCAGTTCCCACAGGGTGACAAGAGAAAGTGACTCTGGAGAGTTATCCTGACTCCCCACTTATGCGGGCCCTGACACACATGCGTCAGAACTCACACATACACCACAAACAAAAGAAATATTTCAGGGTATTTGATTTTGAGACAGGGTGTCCTCTTTACCCCTGGCTGGCCTGTAACTATGTAGGATAGCCTGGTTTAAACTCAGAGATCAGCCTGCCTTGGATTAAAGTCAGGTGCCTCCGTATGTGACATAATATATATTTAAAATTTTAATTCTATGCGTACGAGTGTTTGGTCTACATGTACAATCTGTGCACCACTTTTGTGTGTGGAGAATTGAGAACTACCCTATCAAGGTTAAGTTCAGCTCAATGGTAGAATGCCTCTTAATATGCAAACAGCTCTCTAAGTTCCACCCACAGCACTGCCTAAGACGAGACAGGCTTTCTCCAATCATGCCTTTGAGCACTTAGTGCACACTGTCAGCCTAGGGGCTGAGGACAAGCCATATGCTAGCCATATGGGACCCCTATACTAAAATCCTTCCATTTGGGCTGGGGACACAGCTCAGTAGGGAGAGTGCTTGCCTAGCATGCTCAAAGCCTGGGTTCCATCCCCAGGGCCGCATTCCTCTAGGTTTGGTGGCATAGGCCTGTCATCCCATCGCTTGGAAGATGGAGGCAGACAGAGATCAGGGGTTCAAGGTACAGCTGCATATGCCATTGAGGCATGAGGACAACCTGGGCTATCCTCAAAAACAAAAACAAGGGGCTGGAGAGATGGCTCAGCAGTTAAGAGCACTTGTTGCTCTTTCCGAGAACCTGGATTCAGTCCCAGCACCCACATGGTGGCTCACAAGTGTTTGTAACGTCAGCTGCAGAGGATCCGATGCCTTCCTCTGACCTCCATTGACACCAGACGTGCGTGTGGTACATACATATATATAGGCATATATACATATATATATAGGCAAAACAGCCAAGCACATAAAATATTTTGTTAAAGTTCATTACATTTGAAGAAAAGTACATTTCGCAGGGACTGTCTGCTTCTCGGGGAGCAGAGCAAAGGGGGGCAGCTAAAGGTGGGGCCCGTGAGGAGGCTGGACAGGCTGGCTGCCCAGGTATGGAGTGGACCGCACATAGACCAGAAGCCAAAGAGAGTGGAACTGTGGAATCTCTCTGACCACTGGAGACTTAGGATAAGGAGGTTGGGGTACACATTCGTGGCAGAAACAAAAGTAGGAAATCTAAATAAAATCTGGCTCTAATGCTTAATTTGCTAACCAAACTTTTTTCTTGAAGGAAATCTCCTCCACACACACACACCCCAGAAAGAACTTCTCTGTGGAGCCCTGGCTGTCCTGGAACTTGCTCTGTAGACCAGGCTGGCCTCAAACTCAGAGATCTGCATGCCTGTTTCCCGAATGCTGGGATTAAAGATGTGCACTACCACCACCACCTGACAGAAATTTTATTCACGCTTTATACTGTTTTTCCGTTTGTGTGTGTGTGTGTGTGTGTGTGTGTGTGTGTGTGTGTGCGTGAGTACATATGCCAGGCTGTGAAAGTCGGAGGACGAGTTAAGGAACCCAGTTCTCCATCAGGTGGATTAGACTCAGATGGTCAAGTCTGGCTGTAAGAGTTCTTATCCACTAAAGCACCTTGACCTGGGAGTAAACTCAGGACCTCGAGCAGGCTATGCAAAGCCTCTCTACTTCTGACCTACAATACTGACATTCAGTGCTTCCACCTGTAGCAGGTGGCTACCATTCCTTTTTACCCTCTAGCTCAGAATAGAAAAAAGAGAGGAAGGAAGGAAGGCTCACCGTGTTGGCGGCCTGTATTTGGGAGAGCAGGAGCTAATAGTGAGTTGGACTAACATCTCAACGCAAAAACCCGAACCTAATTCTCTCCTTGGTCCTAGCCTCAACCAATACATCCTCTGAGCAAAGTTCCTAGATGTCTAAACTGCACTCGATCACAAGGACAAACTGCAGGTGGCAAACTGTTTTTCAAAGCAGCACGTAAACAAATCACAGCCACCGGTAACGAACAGTCTAAATCAAACTCACTCTCATCCACTGCACCATTCTGTCTTTAGAGAAACCAAGATGACAACACTTCCAAAGTCTCACTCCATCCACCTACCTTGTGTACTGTGTGTGCACTGGTGTGTGTGTGTGTATCAGTACGCCAGGTGGTGCATGTACTTCAAGTGGAAGCCAGGTCAGTCAGGGGAGTTTCCTCAACTCTTCAAGTCGCCCTAGAGCCAGGCTACAGTAAACTGTTTTCAAGTAAAACTGTTTTAAATGGCACACGCCTTTAATCCCAGCACTGGGGAGGCAGAGGTAGGTGGATCACTGTGAGTTTGAGGCCAGCCAGAGATACATAGTCAGACCCCCCACCTCTCAAAAATAAAACTAAACCACCAATAAAAAGACCGGGGTTAAAGGTGTGAGCTTCCAAGCCAGGCCATATTCAACTGACTGGGCTAGAGAAATGGTTCAGAGGTACTCTTCCAGGGGACTCAGGTTCAGTTCCCAGCACCCAGCCAGTGGCTCACAACTGTTTATAATTCCAGTTCCAGGGGATCCCACACCTTCTTTTGGCCTCTGTGGGCACCGGGCACTCATGTGGTACAGACACACATGCAGGCAAAACATCCACATATGAATAAAAATATAAAAACTTAAAGAATGTTGACGTTTATTTACTGTGTTGGAGGGTTTGTAATACCACAGCATGCAGGCCACAGAATAACTTTTGGGAACCAGTTCTCTCCTGGTGGATGGATCAAACTTAGGTCAGGCTAGAGGGGGGATGGGGAGTGCCTCCCTACTAATCCATTCGACAGCCTCTGACTGATGCTTTTCTTTTTAAATAACATGTACTTAAATTCCTTTTTAAAGATGTACATGTGTGTGGGTGTATTGCTTGAAGAGGCAAAACCTCTGAAAGCAGCCAAACCTCTCATCTCCCTAGGGCTCCCCCCACCTTTTTTTTTTTTTTTTTTTTTGAGGTCAAGGTCTCTCACTAAACCTGGAGCTCATCAATTCAGCTAGATTGGCTAGCTAGCAAGACCCCCAAGATCTTCCTGTCCCCTCACCCCCCCCAGCACAGCACAAGAGTGTGTCATTGCCTGGCTGTACACTTGGATGTATGGACCCAAACTCAGGTGCTCTCGCGTGTTTCAGACAGGGTCTCACTATGCATGTGTGGAAGGATGTCCTGGAACTCAGAGATTTGCCTGCTCTGCCTCCCGAGAGCTGGGATGAAAGGTGTACCACCAAGGTCTTCACACTCATGATTTTAAGACACTAATAACGGAGCTATGGAGGGTCTCCATGTATACCCTGACGTGACTTCACAATTCTCCCTCCTCCACAGGGTCCAGCTTCTTGTAATTTTTTTTTTTTTTAAAACACAGGGTTCTGGGTAGTCCAGGATGACGTTCAACTCACTCTGTAGCCAAGGGTGGCCTTAAACTCTTGATCCTCCTGCCTCTTCCTAAGGGCTACTACTCTGGCTTTATGCAACGCTGGGATGGAAGCCGGGACTTCATGCACGCTGGACAAACACTCTACCAACTGAAACTACATCCCCAGCTTCAACTTTTTAAAGCCCCTTTTATCAGCAAATAACCAAAGGGCTGTAACCCAACAGCTCACCTGGGTGACAACCACACCCCGATCCAGCGCATACTGTATCAGCCCCGCAGCCGTATCGTGGGACAGGGAGTTGAGGTTGTACTTGACCCTGTGGAGACGGACAGAGCTCAGTCAACACCGACTCAGAACCCAGCTAGCCTGTGTCGGTTGCTCTTCCCCTAAACCCGCGCAGGCCCCTCACCGCCCAAGCATGCTGGTAGAGATCAGGTTTGGAGACAGAATGTCCAAAGCCCAACCCACAAAGTCTCCGTCCTCCTCCATTTTTGCAAAGAGCCTCTCCCGCTCGTTCTCCGTCAAGGTCTTCGAATCTGAGAAGAAAGTTGAAGAAAAGGGGAGACGCCGGGTCTTTCGGTTCCTGCTTCCCCCTCCATCTGTCACCTACCCTCCGGCACATATCCCAGAACCCCGTGTGCAGACATTCAACACAGGCTCACCTGCCACTTTCAGGGCCTCCAGATCAGCCAGGCGGGACAGGGGGCAGTAACAGATGGCGTAGACCATGGGACCTTGGGAGGGAAGTCAGATTTCTGAGTGCACGGTTCCAACCAGTGAGCACTTAAAAGCCGCCTGCTTGTCTCATCACCTCCACCGCCCAAGGCCATCCCACTATTACTCCCGGGTCCCAAGGCCAAGCTTGACGCCCCCCCCCCACTCCCATTTCGCTGCAACCTGCACCCCATCTACCACACGCCTCTCGGCCCGCGGCCCTGGGAACACACCAAGCACCGGGCCCCGGCCCGCTTCATCCACGCCCAGGATGCACGGCTCCTTGTGACACACGGCGGGTACAGGAGAGCTCAGGCGACAGCGGCCCGTATTGTCCCTCTCCAGCTCGCTGAGATCCATGCCGCCTCTGCAACAGCCAACAGCTGTAGGAAACAATACTGGAGGCGCTGGTCCCAGCGCGCGTTTTCCGCGAGCGCGGCAGCCTCTCCCGATGCCGACCAATCGGCACGCAGGACCCGCCCCCGAGGCCTCCGCCGACGTGATCGTTTACAAAGCTCGCGACGCAGTCGCCGCTGCCCCGCTCGCTCCTGGAAATTGTAGTCTTCCAGAGCCACCTCCAAGGGCGTGGTTTGTAGTCCAGGGTGGGGGAGGTCACTTTGCAAGCTCCGCCCCGTTGGTGCTGGAGCCAGGCCCTCAGAGACTGATGGGTAAAGAGAAATAAAGGCGGAATTAAGATGCAGTTCAATAGACTTTTTTTTTTTTTAACAGCTTCTCATGAAGACCAGGTGGCCTCTCTCGAAGTTACTATGCGGCCGAGGGTGATCTACTCATAATCCTCCTGCCTCCACCTCCCCAATACTGGGATTATCAGCCCACACTAAACTGACTTTTTTGGAGGATCAAATATCATTGCACTTGGGGAGCATTATTGATCTTGCTGGGTCCTAGTTTCTTACCTGCCATTCAGGTTTGTACTGGACATCTGTCTATCTCTCCACGTTTGTTTGTTTATTTATGCCAGTGTCTCACTGTGCCTCCCTGGCTGGCCTAGAACTTACTATGTAAATTGGCCTTGAACTCACAGAGATGCAAGATACACCTGCCTCTGCCTCCCCAGTGCCAACAGACTCCACATTCTCCATAATCTATGCATCTGGTACTAGGTGTCCCAGATTCCACAGGGCTCCGGCTTTCTGACTCAGATTCCCCCAAACCCCTCTGCTAACAGCTCTCAAGGACCTGTTCCATACCGTCTTATTGAAGGAAAGCCTTCTCTACCACTACTGGATTGTTTGGGTACGCACCCACCATACTGGCTTTCTCCCTTCCCGACACCATCCCTCCACTTCTCCTGCTCTCCCCTATCTCAGGGAAGCCCACATCTACCAGACCCCTCTGCCCTTCCAACCACACTCCTCTATTGTTCTCTCGGTCACTGGGACATGTGTCCTTTTGGGTGGATTTCTCATCAAAGTCATGGTCCAGCCTCTGCGCCTCAATTCTTCTATCCTGTGCCTCTTTTGTGCCACCATCTTCAACTGTTTCCTTTTCTTGTTTTGTTTTTTTGAAGACCGAGTCTCGAGTAGCCTTAAAATGGCCTTGACCTTCCTATGTAGCCCAGGTCAATCTCAAACTCTTGATCCTCCTGCCTCTGCGTCCTTGGGAGTGCCTGAATCACTGGTGTGTGCCAGAATCAGGGCTCACTCCCACCAACCTGTCCTGCTGTCTCCGTGGGTGTCAGAAAAGCTCCTGTGGAGTCAGCTGCCTGCTCCCCTGCTAGCCTAAAGCCTCTGGGATCCAGTACCCACCTCATACCAGCCACCACCTCTTATCTCCCTGCCTACTCCTAGATCTGCCAGCCAGTCCTGACTGGTTTTTCTGTGCCTCTTCCATGGCTCACCTCCGCTCAGGCCCTCCAGGAGCACTCCATTGGGTGGCAAGATGAACAATCCCGTTGCCGGCAGGGCCTCAACTGTACCAGGTTCTGTGGGTCCATGAACACAGGGCCCGGTGCCGTGCCCAGCACCTGACGGCTGCGTTCCTGTTTCCCCAGATCGCAGAAACAACGCCACTTTCCCCACGGGCCTAGGACTGAGTCTTCCACTACTGGAGATGGAGGGGGAACATGAAAACTCAGCTGGGGAAATTAACCCCCATCCAGGGGACTTGTCCAGGGAGGGACAAAATAAGGAAGCTGATAACAACTGGTGTTTGCAACACTTTGCTGCGTCTGCGTAGTGATCTAGGGAGAACAAACCACCCTTTCAAACTGACGAAGCAAGCAAGCTGCCCACAGTTGCAAACTGACACCTCTAATCCATGCCAGCCTGCTCAGCTGGGAGCATGGCCGCCCTGTCCCTTCACACCTGACATCCAGTGTTGACTCTTGTCTTCCGGAGCTTAATCCTGGGCCGACCCAGCAGGCCCATTGCCACCTGTCTAGCAGGGCTAACAGATGGCAAGTTAAATGATATAATTGACATAATGAATGCACTTAAAGGCCTTGGTGCTGTGCTAACTTGTAGCAACAAAGTAATTGTTACACTCAGGAGCAGCTACAACTTTTTCTTTTTTTTCCCAATGTAGTGCCAGAGACGAGATTTAACTCAGGGCCTCACACATGAGGCATGCTAGTCAAATGCTCTACCAACACTCACCTACACCTTTACAGGACTCTCTGTGTCTCTCTCTCTCTCTCTGTCTATCTCTCCTTTCTTTCTTTCTTCTTCTTTTTTAAAAAATAGCTCCCATGTACTCCAGGCTGGCCTCCAATTCCTTTGGTAGCCAAAGATGATTTTGAACTTCAGATCCCTGGCCCCACCTCCCAAACACTAGGATCACAGGTGTGTGCTGCTATAGCAGATTGTGCAGTGCTGTCGCTGGAACCCCAAACTTCATGCATGCTGGGCAGTGCTCCAGCTGAGCTACTAATGCAACCCCAAGCCTTTATCAGAACTCTTTATTGATACCTCCTTATGTAAGATGAACGCACAAAGACTAGCGCCTCCTCAGCAGTTCTTCGCCAAGTGACGCCCACCTTTTCCCTTCTTTCCTAGGCCTGTGGGCTTCAAATGAGCTGTTCCCTCTTCCTGGGACACAGTCTCTCCGATCTTTGCAATTTTGACTCTACTAGTTATTCTTGCTGTGTTGGTTGCAACCATCTTCATAATACCTTTGCTGCTCTCTCGAACTGACTGACGGTTTCTTTCTCTGTCTCCACCCCTCCTGGCACTAAGTTTATAGGTTGGTTATTGTCTCCTCAAAACAAAACAACTCACAAATGAGAAACCAACACCTTCAGAGAAAAGTGGCCAGTCACAGGAGACATTGCCTGTGCTGATTTGAAGTCGACCAAGGAGGGTCTGTTTGTAGCCAGCTGGGCAAGTGAGGTTTTTGGGGACACCTTTCCAAATCGGCACTCCCACCACCTGCTAGTTTACCCTTTTGTCGCTGCTGCCTCGACAGCTCCCAGGTATCACCTTCGCCCTTCTGGCCAAAGTACTGGTAGTCGGGGTCGATCTGAGGGGACACCAGACCCAGGAGCACTAGAGGTGGTAGCAACAGAGCCAGCCGGCTCCGGGCCATGCCCGGACTCCAACCGACCCCACCGCGTTCCGGGGGTCCAGGCCCGCGCGGAGCTCACAGCACAGACAACTCCGGCATCCGCAAAGAATCACCCAACACAACCCTTGTGCAGGCGCGTGGACCCGGCCGCGCGCTCCCCCTCAGCAGGCGCGGTGGATCCGACCGCGGCGCTGGCCCGCCCACCTCCCCGCGCCCTGCGTAGTGTGGTTTGGGCGGCGCATAAAAGGCTCCCGGGCCTCGGACTCGCTTGACTCAGAGATCTCCGTTCTCTGTGTCCGCTTCTGTCTGGTGGTCCGCGTGTCCGGCTCTTGCCCGCGCAGGTATGGAAAGCTAGGATGCACACGAATGGGAGGAGCCCCATTGGTGCGGTTCTGGCCGTATCACCACCTCCTTGCTGGTGGTCGTGGTTTTCCATGCTGTATGGTGGCCGCCTTTGTCCTTGCGGCGGGGGAAACCAAGGCCGGCGCCGTGGCTTGCAGGCCGGATCGCCTAGCACACAGCTCCTAGCTCTTGGCCTCGCCATCCCATTCTGGAACTAGGGGCTCGCTTCCCCTCTCCCCCCACCGTACCCGGCCCCCCGTACTCGGGCCGCAGGGGTGACCCTCTTTAGGGGGCAGGTCTCCAGAGGCCTTGCAGACCTTGTACTGGGAGGGTGAATGTCTAGGATTCAGTGTCTAGGCTCAGCTCCAAGAGTGACCTTGGGAAGGCAGGACAAAGGGTCTCTGTGGCACTGACCGGGCTTATGTGGGTCTCTCCTTTCAGTCATGGCCTCTGGCAACGCGCACATCGGAAAGCCAGCCCCTGACTTCACCGCCCAGGCAGTGGTGGACGGCGCCTTCACAGAAATCAGGCTCTCGGACTACAGAGGTGAGGCAGCCCAGGGGGGGACCAGGCAGAGACAGGGTCCACAGATGGAGGAGCTGGAACTCACTTCTCTTCTTCCCTAGGGAAGTACGTGGTCCTCTTTTTCTACCCGCTGGACTTCACTTTCGTGTGCCCCACGGAGATCATCGCTTTTAGCAACCATGCTGAGGACTTCCAAAAGCTGGGCTGCGAGGTGCTCGGAGTGTCCGTGGACTCTCAGTTCACCCACCTGGCATGGTATGGGGCTGCATGCATGGAGGGTGGTGGTGGTTCAGGAAAGCCCACAAACTTTGTCTTTGGTTTCTCATCTTACAAAGAATGGAAACAATGACACCCAAGCCCTAAAGATAATGACAGTAATTAGCGTTTGGCATCTAGTTGGAAGGTACAGCAAAGTGCAGATGGCTCAGTTCTCAGGAGACAGGCTGCCTTGCCCTATTTCGTGAAAGGGGCAACTCTAGTTCCCAAGAGTGATGGGTTGTGCTACCAGACAGCGGCAACCACCCCCACCCCCAGAACTAGAGGACAATTTAAAGTCTCATTCCTGCAGGACAAGTGCCCTGCTCTTGAGCTCTGTCCCTTGCCATTGGCTAATGAGAACTCTGATATGGGGTCTCTACTTCAAGTTCCTGGGGCCCACAGGCATAAGTGAAGCCACTGGAAGATGGAGTTTTATCTGGGGCCATTCTCCTCCCAGTTGCGTCTTCCCCAGGGTGGAGTGGGTGGGGCTCCCCTGGGTGGGGCTCCCCAGCCTTATTTTAAATCCTTTATCTCTGACTTCCAGTACCCCTACTCCAGCCCTTATCACATTGGGGGCCCGTGGGGGAGAATTATGCTGTGCTGGGCATCTTAAGTTCCAACCCTGTGTCTCTCATCTTCAGGATCAACACCCCACGGAAGCAGGGTGGCTTGGGCCCCCTGAACATCCCCTTGCTTGCTGATGTGACTAAAAGCTTGTCCCAAAATTATGGCGTCTTGAAAACTGACGAGGGCATCGCCTACAGGTACAGCAGGGACCTCAGCCCATCTCCAGGAGCCCCATCTCCAGGCTAACAGGACCGCTGTGGCTGGTGGGGTGTGTATATTCCTTTCCTTGGCTCTGACAGCCACTCCCAACTCCTTACTGTGGATCCTCATGTCTTCAGGGGCCTCTTTATCATCGATGCCAAGGGTATCCTTCGTCAGATCACAGTCAATGACCTACCAGTGGGTCGCTCCGTGGAGGAGGTTCTCCGCCTAGTCCAGGCCTTTCAGTATACGGATGAGCACGGGGAAGGTGAGTGACTGTTCACAAACAGGGAGGCCCTCCTCAGTTCTCTGCCAGGCATGCAGACAGTAACTGTCTGCCCTAGCATCATTGTGGAATGGATGTCAAAGCCCCATACGAGGGCTGAAGCGATGGCTCAGCAGTTAAGAGCCCTGGCTGCTCTTCTAGAGGACCAGGGTTGGATTCTCAGAACCCACCTGGTGGCTCATAAGCATCTATAACTCTGGTCTCAGGGGATCTGACCAGAGGATCTCCTCCTGCACCAGGCTTGCACATGGTACATAGCTATACACATCCAGGCAAAACAAACACATACAATCTTTTAAAA
Source organism: Cricetomys ansorgei (assembly GCA_026225945.1). NCBI lineage: Eukaryota > Metazoa > Chordata > Mammalia > Rodentia > Nesomyidae > Cricetomys > Cricetomys ansorgei. The sequence goes on from JAMJFZ010003163.1 coordinate 16,465,348, forward strand.
GTTCCATACAAATTTCAGTTCTTTGCCTGCAGAGAGTGTCTGGGATTGGGTAGGGGTCAGTGTATGTACTATACTAATAGCTGAAGCGTTGGGAGCTGAGAGGTCTACAGAAGGTGTTTGAGCTAGGTATGCTGAATCATGCCTCTCATTTGGAAGACTGAGGCAGAGGAAGGCTGAGACAGGATTGAGGCTAGTCTATGGTATAGAATGAGACCTTTTCTTAAACAGTAATAAAAAGATAAATGAAAAAGAAAAAATTTTTTTTTAATATTAGGCTTATTTATAGGATTTCGAGCTGGGAATTTAGCTTCATTGGTAGAGTGCTTGCGTGCCATTCACAAATCAATCAATCCCTAGGACAGCATAAAACTGGGCACGGTGCTCTGTACCTGTAATCCCAGCACTTGGGAAGCTGTGGAAGAAAGATCAGAGTTTCCGGGTCAGCTACACAGTGAACTCAAGGCCAGGCTAAACTACATGAGAACCTACCTCAAGGAAAAAAAAAAAAGAAGAAGGAGGAGGAGGAGGAGGAGGAGGAGGATTTGAGAAGTTAATGTCCCAAGCTAATGTTAGTTTTGTTAGAGTAAACCCCCCCCGTTTTTTTTTAAAGAAAGGGTCTCAGTATGTATTCATATTGTCCTGGAGCCTTGAACTCAGAGAGATCTGCCTCAGAGAGATCCAGCTCCCCAGAGCTGGAATTAAAAGCACAAGATATCATGTCCCCCTTTAAAACATTCTTTGTGTGTGTACGTGAGTGCTAGTGACCAAATCCAAGCCTCAAACGTGCTAGACAATGCTCTTTCACTGACTATAACTCCAGTCCACTCACAGTACCTCCTCATATGGAAGGGACACCTGACCACAGGTGCACAGTTTGGTAGGGTTAAGGCTGATGGGGAGTGAATTGAATGGTTGGGTATAGTGACACAGCCCTGTAATCTCAGCACTTACGGGGTGAAGCCTGAGGATTGCAAGGTCAGCTTGGGCTACAGAGTGAGACGCTATTTTAAACTAAAAAGGCTAAGTGTGGTGGTATATCCCTGTAGTCCCAGCCCAGGAGCTGCAGAGGAAGGTGGTTCAATGTATGTTTAAGGCCAGCCAGATCTACAGAGCTCCCTCGCCCCCGGCTTCTCTCTCTATATATATATATTCTCTAGATGTTTGTAGGCCAGCCAGAGACCCCTTCTTTAAAAAAAAAAAAAGGTAACTGAGTTACAGCTAGGTGCAGGACACTTGCCTGAGTACTGCAGCAGATTAAATAAAAAGAAAGAATTTGGAGCTGGGTGTGGTAATACACATCTGTGATCCCAGCAGTCAGGAGGCTGAGACAGGAAGACCACCATGAGTTCAAGGCCAGCCTGGGCTACACAGTTAGCTCTTTTTAAAAAAGGGTACAGAACAAACAAAACAATAGAACAACGACAACAAAAATGTCAGCTAGAAAACTGGGCAGGCGCTTCTGTCCACATGAAATCTGGAGCCCTGGCCCTTAGCTCCCAGCTGTTTATTGTGCAGCCTAGGCTCTTGCATGACCTATTTGTCCCTGACCTTGATGGAGGAGTCGAGCCTCACGTGTACATCCTTGTGTCTTTTTCTAGTCTGTCCTGCTGGCTGGAAGCCCGGCAGTGACACCATCAAGCCCAATGTGGACGACAGCAAGGAATACTTCTCCAAACACAACTAAGATGGCTAAACACCAGTGAGCCTGAATTCTTGGATCCCACCTGTGCCCCTGCTTGGATGTCCTGTGTTGGCCCAGAAAAGTCTGGATCTTCTTCCTCCACAGTCTGCGGAGGGGCTGAGGGCTGGGCCGAGGCTTTCTCATTCCCCACCCAGAATCTGGTGAACAGTGACCCCCTGCCATGAGCCCACCCAGCTGGACACAGGTCTATAGGAAACCAATAAAGTATTAGGGACAGTGTAAGTCTGTGTTGATGTGCTATCTATCTAGCAGTTTATTGCAAACCTGTCTTTACTCTCTGGCCTATGCAACTGACCTTGTAATTACTTCTCTTCACCACAAGGGGGAGGCATTACCACATTCCCTGCATGGTACTCCCTATTCCTCTACAGCCTGAGAATGGTGGGACATAGACCTGCCTCAAAGAAACAAATACTAGGGCTAGAGAGATGGCGTTGTAGCAGTTAAGAGCACTTGCTACTCTTGCAGACCCGGTTCCACTCCCAGCACCTTCATGGTGGCTCACAACCTTCACTCTAATTTCAACACCCTTTTCTGGTTCTCTGGCACCATGCATAGGCATAAAATAAAACAAATAGAACTTTCCAAACAAACAACCAAAGCAGTGGTGGGCGGTTTACTTCTCCTGGATCCTGGATATGTAGACCAGTGCCCACATTTTGCCATCAGACATCAAACACTTTAAAAAATTTCATTTTTATCTTTATGTACATTGGTGTTTTGCCAGCATGTATGTCTGTACGAGGGTGTCAGATCCCCTGAAACAGGAACTGCAGACAGTTGTGAGCTGCTATATGGGTGCTGGGAATTGAACCGGAGTCCTCAGGAGAAGCGACCAGTGCTCCTAACCACTGAGCCATCTCTCTGTCCCCATCAGACACTATTTAACAGCTGTGATCTTCACTGAGTTTCCTCATCGGATAGGAATAAAATCATATCACCGTGTGAATTCAAGTATGTGAATTCTAGGCTCTCACCCATTTCTGCCTAGTATTTTGGGCAAGGGAGTAAGAGCAAGGTTTGGAGAGAGCCAGATGTGGGAGTTTCTGCGGAGAGCTAGGTGTTGTTTGCTTCCTGAGGTAGAAGGGTGAGGGTTAGGCTGCATGGCAGGTGATTCAGAGGTTCGGAGCTGCATGTACTTCAGTAGCTTCGCCGATCTGAGCTGCTTTCATTTCACAAAACAAGGGCGATCTAGCCATTAGTTTTTACTTATGTTTGACAGAAGAGTCCTCAAACTATAGTTCCTTCCCCTCAGCTGACATCTCAGACATTTAGCGTTTGTTAGCTCACTTATTCTGAGGTTCCTACTATTGACACCTCATCCAGCACCTTCTGGAAGTCATTCATCCCACCTGGAATGTATTCCCCTGTCTTACCGTGCTAGGGATGGGATCCAGGGTCTCTTGACCACAGAGCCCCACAACTGGCTGACTTCTGGAATTTAATCTAGTCTCTCTGTTTTTGTTTTGAGTCAGTTTCTCTGTATAGCCCTGACTGTCCAGAACTTGTTCTGTAGACCTCGAACTCCACCTGCCTCTGCTTCCCAATGCTGGGGTTAAAGGTGAGCACCACTGCTCACACAGCTAGTTTAATGAATTCTCAAAGACCTCCCTTGAGTTCATCCACCTTGCTGTGATTCATTCCATCTCAGGTACTCTCCGAATTCTTCGGATGATCTTGCTTCGGCTACAACAACTATGCATGTGCATTCCTTCCCTCTGTCCCCAGGCTGTTTGCTCAGGCCCCTCCCTATACTGCTAAATCTGTTGCAAGTTGGCAATACATTCCGTAGATCAGTTTCCCTCTAGCCCATGAGGCACACTTTGAGTTGCTATTCCTCTTCCTAGCTCTCATCATCATATTCAAATTATATTTGCTTTCACTTAGAAAAAAATGTCTAGGAATGGTTTTGTGCATGCGAGAGTGCAGTGTCTGTGGACGCCAGAAGAGGGCATTGCATTCCCTGGAGCTCGAGTTACATGGGTTTGTGAGCTGTCTATGGTGGGTGCAGAGAAACAAACTTACATGCCATGGAATAGCGGTGATACATGCCCTTAACTGCTGAGCCATCTCTCCAGCCCCTTCGTTTCTTTTCTTTCTTTTTAATAACGTGTGTATGTGTGTGTGTGTGTGTTCGCGAGCACATGCGCGTGTGTGACAGTGGGCGATTCTTCCTCCTAGGTCCAGGGATTAAATTCAGATAATCTGGTTTGGTGGCAAGCATTTTTACCTGCTGAGCCACGCCATCTGACCTACTCCTATCTGCTTTCTTTTTTTCTATTTTCAGGGTGGTCCAAGCTGTCGCTGAGGTTTTTGGTTGGGGTCAGGTTCTTTTTGCTTGTTTTGAGAGAGGGCCTTGCTAGGTAGCCTAGACTGGCTTGAGGCTCATTCACTACTGAGTTAGTCCTTGGCTCTACCTGAGTGGTATGGTTTTCTTCTTTGCTCTGGCTGGGTTCTTTCCGCTTCGAGGCCAGCCAGATCCCCCCGCCCCCGGCCCCCTAGCAACCAGCAGCTTGGAGCTTCCGTTTCAGCTGCTGGGGAGCCAGCCCGGCAAGAGGGCTGTGGCAGCGCCCAGAGGTCCAAACAACTACCCGGACAGGACCAGACCTGGCAGTCACCGGCTTCTGGCCTGGCACAAGGGAGGGGACACTAGCAGGCGGGCGCCGCCCTTCCTGGCGGGAGTTGCCCTGACGGCGTCTGCACCTACACCAAGCCTTGCAATTGCGCTCCGCCAGGGTCAGGTCCGACGGAGGGGGCGTGGGCGCGGCGGAGCTCCGGTGCCAGGCTGTTGAAAGCCGTTCGGGTGGCTCCAAGGGCCCAGGAGATCGCAGCCCTCCCGCCGCGGGCGCCCTGGACCCGGGCCTGGGGCTTTCCGCGCCCAGATTGCCGCCTGCTCGGGAAAATCCCGGCCCCCTTCCCGGCGCCGCGGCCCTGCCCGGCAGAGCGGGGGGAGGGGGTTCCCGGAATCTGCCCGGAGACCGCGCTGGCGTCACTGAGCAGAATAGGCCCATATATGGTCAGCGCTTCCGTAGCGTCAGCGGGGAAAGCCCCGGCGCACCGGGCGGGGCGGGGCGGCGCGCGCGCTGTCCGCCTTCTGTCCGGACCGGCTCGTCCCGCACCGCCCGCCCCCGCAGCGCCGGGTTCCAGCCCGGACGCACGGGCTGTCCGGACGCTCGTGCTGGACTTGAGGATACCTGGAAGCTGGAGCCAACTGCGAACAGCCGCGGGCTGGGGCGCCCCACTCTTCTCCCTCCACCCCCTCCCCCGCTTGGAAGAAAAAAAGACCGCAGGAATTAATAAAGACAATTTTTTTTTTTTACTTAAATAGATTCAATAAAAAGTCAAACACACACACACACAAACACATCTTAAAATAGACTCTAGACACGAAGTGCGTGTTTCTTCTCCACAGTACTGTGCAGAGGGGGAGGGCAGGGGGCGGAGGTCCCTCCCTAGTGTCCCGGCAGGCTGAGTACCAGGCGGCGGGGCCAGCTCCGCCGCGATAGCCCCCTTCTCCCCTCCCTGTTAAATACACAAATATATTATATTCAATATGAATTCAGTCTCTTTCCAGAAAAAAAAAACATACAAAATACGCTGGAAGGGGGCCATGTAAACGTCGAGGTGGAAGGACTGGGCGCAGGCGGGCGGGCCAGAGTCCAGTGTGTGCGGCGCCCTAGGCCTCTGGGCGGGTGCCCATCGCCTGTCCCCCTCACCCCGGTGGGGGACGGGCGCCCAGCCTCCCAGGCTGGGGATGTCCGTACGGAGCTGGGGAGGCGCTCAGAAGGCGTGTCCCTTGACCCCTAGCAGCAGCTGGCAGCCGTTGCTGACGTGGGTCATGACCTTCTGCTTGAGCTGGGCCACTTGCTCCCGGAGGAGGCCGGCAGTACTCGACAGCCCCGCGTTCTCAGCCTTGAGTGTCTTCACCTTGTCCTCCAGGCGCGCGATGCGCTCCAGCTTCCGCTTCCGGCACTTGGTGGCCGCCAGCCTGTTCCGCAGCCGCTTTCGCTCCACTTTGATGCGCTCCTGGTCTTCCATGTTGATGGGGGACACGGGCGGCGTGGCGTCGCGGCTGCGCGCCTCCGGTACGGTCTGCGGTTCCTCTTTAAAGGCTGAAGCGCCGCGACCCAAGCCCAGCTGCGTCGGGTGGCCGCCCGCAAAGGGTGGCGCATGTGGGAGGTAGCTGATGGTGGCCGTCGGGTACGAGCTCCCAGTCCCGACGGCGGCCCCGGCGCCTCCAGAGGGTGCAGAGGCTGGGGAGTAACTGCTGAGGTTGGTGTAGACGGGAGGCGGCTCCGGACCAGCATAGACGCCCCCTGGCCCGGCCTGGGGACCCCCACTGGCGCCCAGAGACACGTTGGGGGGCGTCACGTGGTTCATCTTGTGCAGGTCGTCCAGAGCTTTGACAAAGCCGTCCGCAAAGCCCTCCTGCTCCTCGGTGACGCCTCCCCCTGTACCTCCACTGCTGCCACCCCCACGGGGGTAAAAGTACTGTCCCGGGGGCGTGGGCGTCGTCGTGATCACACCGTTGCTGTTGGGGACGATCAAGCGCTCCAGTTCCGTGGAGGCGAGCTTCAGGGACGCGCCTGTGTCTGATCCCTGACCCGAAAAGTAGCTGCTTGCCCCACTGCCCTCTGGGCCGGGGCCGCGCGCTCCGGGGCCCTTGAGAACTCGGTAGGGATCCGCCAGGTTGAGCGCCAAGGTGGGTTTCAGGAGTTTGTAGTCGTGTAGAGAGAGACTGCCAGGGGTCCGACCGTATCCTGCTGCTGCGTATGAGTCGTCGTGATAGAAAGGCTGTTCCATTTTCGTGCACATCCGGGCGGCCCGGGCGGTCTGGGATGGGTCCCCCTGCAGGGCCGCCCCGGGCCTCGCTGCGGCGAGCGGCGAGCTGTCCTGGGCTGCGGCGGGACCCGGTGACCGGTCGCGCGTCCTCGGGAGCTGGAGACGGTCGGCAGCGGCCGGTCGGCAGCCGTGCGTAAAAGTCCTGCCGGGCTTCCCGAGCTTGTCTCTCCCTTCGTGCTGCTCCCGCTTTCTCGGCGTCGCTTCCCTCAGTTCCCCCGCTCCCGGCAGGATCCAAAGCTCGCCTGACCACCCTCAAGGTCCCCACGGCTCGGCCCCAGCCCCACGCCTTTATACTGAGTTTGTCAGCTGCGGAAGTGCACTCCGATTGGCCGGCGCGGGAGCCGGGCCCCCGCGGCCCCCTCCTAGAGCGTGGGGAAGGGGAGGAGGCGGCTCGCGTCACTGTCAGGAAGCGCGTGTCCTTGTAAACAGCGGCCACGAGCCGGGTGGCTCCGCACGGCGGCAGGGGGAGGGGCTGCAGGGACTGAGACAACTCGAGCGAAGGGATGTTGAGGGGCCGAGGCACAAAGGGATTGGGAGCGCGGGAGTACAACCCAGATGGATATGAGACTAGGTACACCGCAAGTGAGGAGGTGGCGCCTCAGGATCTACCCGGAAAAGTCTCGCGGGACCCAGAGTAGCTGTGGGTTGAAAACTGACAATACACTAGAAGACCCCAGAAAGCAGGGAAGGGGCAAATCGGGAGGGATTGTTAACATCTGACCCAGAAATTAACCGGAGGCCCCAGGTACAAAGGGTTTAAAGGACTGGACTTGTCACAGGTGAGAAGAAGGGGTCAGGAATCGGGGCTCAGAGACCTATTGTGCAAGAAATGAGTGGGGGTTTTAGATTCCATAGATGAGCCTGAGGTTCTCCCATAAGTGGAAAAGGGAAGGAATTTCTGGGAGGGCGATTTAGATATGCAGAAGGTGAGCTAGGGTCCTGGGTACCCTGAAGTTACAGAAGAGGTGGAGGATGGGAACACGTCTACCGGAGGTTGTAGTCGCCGGGGTCACTTGCAGAATTCTGATGGAGAGTTAGAGGGGTCAGGGAGCAGCTCCCTAGCTGTAAGGGCGATGACAGGAGGGTATCTGAGCTCTCCAGAGAAGATGACTCGCAGGATCCCAGCGACAGGGGACTTGTACGTTTGGGGCTGTACCTCGTGGGTGGTCCCTAGGCACCTGCGTACTCTGTACCCCAGCCCAAACCCCTCCCTTAGTCATCCTGGGCTCGCCTGATACCCTGTTAGCTCTTGGAGAGCCTACGGGGCGGGATAGCTGGGGCGCGGTCGCCCAACCCCACTCCCTTCCTTAGAAACAGGCTAGGGAAAGAGAGCCTAGGCAGGAAGTGTGGCAACAGCCCCGAGGGGCAAAGAGCCCGGCCCTGTCTCGTCATTCTGAGCCTACGAGACGGTGCGCCCAGCCCTGGGCCCTGCCAGATTCTACGCCTGGGAAGAGGAACCCGGACAAGCGACCCCCGAGTAGGTCACAGCCCTACTACCGAGGCCTCCAGTCACAGTCTGCTCTCCCCCATCTAGTAATGGTTCAGCCTGCAACCTTCGGCAACTACTAAGCCTGGCAGCCTGAGGACTGTTCCATTGACTCTCTGGAGGGGGGATGCAGCCTGGGAGTGGGACCTCGTCACCTAGGCAACAGGCCGGAGTCCGCAAATTGGATTGGGGGCGGGGCAACCCCCTGAATTTCTCCCCAGCATCCTTATTAGGGCACAGGAAGAGGTGGGACCAGTGCAGTCTTGGGGCGGCGAACTGGGAGCCAGGAACCCGGGGTAGCTGCCAGGTCCCAGGGCGCGCCCGGGCCCCCGGATGGCTAGTCCGGACCAGCCTCGACCGCCACCCCCGGGCCCCCCCGCGGCGGCCTGGCCCAGCCCCGCAGAACTCCTCTGGAGGCTGTGTTCGGTCCCGCCCGACTGGGCCGGGTCGGACCCAGCCTGGCAGGTCCCCGCCTGCCCGCGGGCCTGGGTCGGACTTTGCCCCTGGCCCGTCAGGGCGCGGAGGAGGCGGGATGATGCCTTCAGGCATCCCTGGCGCCTGAGCAGGCTGGTACAGGGCTGCCTCCTCCCCCGGGTATGTGCCCTTCCCTTCTGCCCGACGGTCTAGGGTCCTCTTTCCCTCCTAGCCCATGTCTCTGAAGTCTAGATTTTCTTCTCACCTACTTCCATTTCGGATGGGAGTGAGGAACCTTCGACTACACAGAGCACCTCAAGGGAGGTCGCCTCCCTTACTAAGGCGTCTCCCTCATCTGAGGACCTTCTTCCCATCCAAGTCAAAGGTCAAAAGTCGCAAAGGGAGAAAATGGAAGAACCCACAGCCCCTTCTCCGGGAAGGACATGGTAGAGGTTTAAATAGCAAGGCTTCCAGTTAGGCAGGTGGAACTTCCAAGTAGTAGGGACCCACCAGAGGACGGGGTGAGAGTCCTGACTCTTCCTCTTTCTCAGGCGTTCAGGGCTCTGGTAAGATGAAGGAGCCCTATAGAGAGAAGTTTAAGGACAAGGGCTAAGTAGTCTTTGAGAGGCAGACTCAGAGATTGCCTAGTGTGCGACAGAGAAGGGAATCGAAAGAGGTAAAAGAGAAAGAGCTATGAAGGACTCGGGGGAAGTCCAGCAGAGTAGGGGCAGTGGAGTGGAAGGAGCTGGGGACATCCCAGTCTTGGAAGGATCCTTATGACCCTTAAGTGCTCCCTCCCATCTTGCCCTTGCTTGAACAGCTCCCTTCCCCCACCACAGTCTCAAGGGAGATTCCAGAAGCCGCTGAGTCTGCGGGCATGCTGCCAGGCCTGTGTCTCCTGCCCATGCTAATAACTGCAGCTGACATGTGGCCTGGCCCTAGGGGGTGCTGGCCACAGCGTTGGGGGGCAGGGCAGGACTGTAGGGTAGCATGTTGGGAAGCCAACCTGCCTGTCCCAGGGGCCAGGAGGCCACACTGACTCACCCACGCCACAGCTGAGGCCGGCTTAGCCAAAGAGAAGTCCTGGGGAGAGGCCAGGTCTGTCCAAAGAGGGTCGAAAGGGGGGATAAGAGTGAGTGGTGGGGGGCAAGGCATCAGGACCAGGGGAGACACCCAGAGAGACAGATGTGGCCAGGTTAGTGTCTTGCAGACATGGAGACTGGGAGATACTTGAGAGGCAGACAGACTGTCTGAGAAATAGTAATTATTATTTTAATAGCTAACACTTATATGGTTCTTACCATGGACCAGACACTGTTCTAAAGTGGCTTACATAAAGTCAGTCATTGGCTACCTCCAATGATCCAGACAATTGCATGCTGTGTGAATTTTTCATTTAACAAATGAGAAACCGAGGCACAGGAAATGAAGGGCCTTTAATATGTCTCAGAGCCAGGAGCACGAGAATAGGGGCACAGTTTCTGTAGGATGAGAGCTGTCGTAGATGAGCATTTATGTAGAACCAGAAACACAAAACTCCAGTGGGCCTTTTGCAAAAGGTATTTTTATTCCTCAGAAGCAGAAATAGAGTTGTACCCAGAAAGGGGACACTGGCAAGTAAGTATACCTGAGTAGGGTCTTCCTTCATGTTTTCTGCATGGGTGTTTGAGCAGGGTGTTGGGGGAGAGGCCAACAGGGGAGGGCAGGGCCTGCCAGGCTGGTACAGCCGGTTCCAGGCCCCTAGTTCTCACTCTTGTGGCCTGGGCACCACCTCCTCAAGTCGCCCTGCTGGCGCCAGGCCTGCCCAGTGTGGAGGGTGTGAAGATAGCCCCTCCCCCACCCTGCCTGGACTACAGATCAGCACCAGGCTGGCCCCTTCCTTGACAGGTTTCCTCATATCCCAGGGTCTGGGGCAGGGGCTACTATTCAGGATAAGGAGGAAGTTCATCCCCCACACCCACCCACAGGTCTCTCTGGGGCTTTTGGCCTTGGCACCAGGGACTTCTCTTTCTTATAAATAGTTTGGTGACCATTCTCCTCCCTGGCCCCACTGACCAGTGCCAGAGTTGCCACCAGGAAACTGGGCTGGGGGCTGCCTGTGAGTCAGCCAGTGGGCAGGCTGGGGCGGGAACCCACAAGTCACAACACCCAGGCTTCAGTCCCTGCCCCTGGGTGTGGACTGGTGGCTAGGCCAGAAGAAGCTGAGAATCAATCCCAGAACTCTTCATTTAGGAAACTCCAGCCTGCCAGGCACCTCCCCTACTTCTGTGGTTTTAGGGGTCCCTCACCCTCATCTAGAGAGGAAGTTGCTGGGTCTTCTTGGAAACAGACTCTATCCTCACACTGATTCAACTGGGCCCAAAGGGAGTTTCCCACACAGCTGCCAAAGACTTGGGAGCCTGAGTTCCAAGGTGTCCCCTTTAAGAGAAGTTATCAGTAGAAAACTGAGCTTGCCCAGCAGGGGGAAGCTGGAGAACAGCAGGGAAGTAGGGGTGATGTTGGGAGAGGAAGTGCCAGGATCTCTGGGCCCCACAGAACCTCAGAAAGGGTGTGTGAAGGGAGTGCAAGTGTGGTTGGCTTGTTCAGGCCTGTGTGAGTGCATGAGGCTTGTTCAGGGCTTCTGTCTGCCTCTGGGTCCAACCCTGCAGGGGGTGTGGGCCTATTTGTGAGAGTTCTGTTCTGCTTTGTATGGATGGGGTGTGAGTGAGACCTGTGTGTGTGTTCTATTGGATGGGTTATATATAGCTCAATTCTGGGCGTGCATATGGCTAACATATTTGTGTCTGGTTTGTGTGTGCAAGGTACATGTTTTGTCTTATGTGTGTGAAAATGTATGTTTAAATATAATATATGGCTGGTCTCAGTGTGTACATGTATAGCCTTTAACTGCTTCCCCTCCTCCCCATATAGACCAGCCATGGCTATACATATATTCCATAGACAGGGGTACACCTTATGTCTGGTTTTTGTGGTCTATGTGTGTGCATGTCCCTATGAGAAAGAAAGGGTGAGGAGAGAGAGAAGCCTGGTTTGTAGGTTTTGTGTGTGTGTTATGTGGTCTGTGGCTTGCTATCTGTGTAGAGAGCATGAGCCCTGTGTGGTTCATGATCAGTCTGTGTCACCAGTCACAGCTTCTATCAGGGTGTCTCCGTGTTCATGTGTTCATGAATGCCGGGCTGTAGCCTGTGTCTGCCTCTCCGCACTAGGTATTACTGTCTGCCCAGACCACATCTGAGAACATGTGTACCTGTGCCTCTTCTGTTCCATCTGTTGGTTAGGTCCATTAAGAGGTAACTGTGGCTGGTCATGATGGCAAAGGCCTTTAATCCCAGTACTCAGAAGTCAGAGGCAGATGGGTCTCTGAGAGTTCTAGGCCAGCTGGGTCTACAATTTGAATTCTAGGCTAGTCAGGGCTACACAGTGAGACCCGATCTCAAAATAAATAAAAAGTAAATCAGAAAACAAAACAAACAAAAAACAAGGTGATTGTATGTCTTCAGTCTTCAACTCCAAATGTATGTGGCACAATTATGTTGGTAGGTGCCTGGGGCACTCTGACATGGTATGTAGGTGACTGTGACACCTTTGTACATCTGTCTATAGATGTATGTTTGTCTCTCCTGTTTTTGTATAGTAATAATATCGCTTGTGCATGTGGCCTAGAGGCTCTCAGTGTGCTTCTGTCTTTTCTGGGAATGTCAAACCACAAATGTGCACTTCTGTCTGCTGATATCCATCCTGTGTGCAGAGCTGGTTTATCTGGGTCACACCTCTTCTGACTGCATGCTTTGTTTGAAGTTCTGGGGATTGAATCCATTGCCTCCTCCTGCTTGCTAGACCACAGACCTACACCCCCAGGCCCTGTGCCTGTTTATGACTTGTGGATGCCTGTGAGTATTCTCTCTCCCCTCTACGGCTGAGCTATATCTCCAGAGTCTATGTTGTTGACTTGGCTGTCAACTGTATCAGCCACTGCTGGTGTCTTGCCCAGATGGATGTCTGGTTTCCTTGTCTGTGTGTCCCTGGCTAGAGTCTCTCTGGCCTGGGTCACAGGGGTTTGTTCCTCTGGACTGGGTCTCTCAGGGTGACCGTGTATGTGTGTACATTCCACCAGAGTACCCCCACTTCACCACTCCCCCGCAGTCTGGACACCCTGGGCCATGTTTATTTTGCCCCCAGCCTATGTCTGCCCTGCCCTGGGAGGGGCTGACCCTCTTGTCTGTCCAGCTAGCCGTCCACAGGATGTTCCCGAGACGCTGTTTCCGGCCACCCGCAGGTCAGGACCCAGGCGTCCAGGGTGGCGGGGGTGGGGCTGTATAGTGTGGGGGGGTCCATGTCAGGGCATGAGAATGAGGGTGGGGGGCGGGGAAGGGACTAGACCAACAGGTTCCGCCTCATTCCTGCCCCGCCTCTCACTTCCTGGGTGCCAGCCCTGGGCAGGGGTGGACAGAATGAACCCCGTGGCCTCAGAGTGCCTGGGTGGGGCATGGAGTAGGTGTTTTCTGCTGGGCACCTGGACATCCAAGTCTGAGACACCCCTCCCTACCTGTGTCCAGCTCTGAATTCGGAGCGTCCCTTCTATTATTCATCTAATCAGCACAACTCAAAACGAGCTGGACATAATTTTCAGACGGGGGAACTGAAGTGAGGGAAGAGACAGGATTTAAACCCAAGCGAGCTCTGTACGAAGCTGCTGCTTCACAAGACCCATAGCCACCAATGCAGCTATTTTCCCCTTCTAAGCAAGGTGTCTGTAGGGTGCAGTAGGAGCCCCAGTCTCCGTGAGGCCAGGCTTTCAAGAGGGTACCCGCTTGCTCTGAGTCAAAAAAGCCCCTGGATGAAATGAATAAGAAAACGATCTTAACCGTTTCATTGCCACGACAGGCTCTGCCAAAACTTCCTGTGGGCTGGTGGGCGGGGGCACTGGGTTCCCGGAGCCAGGCCCGGGGAGGCTCTGTTAATTCAGGGATGGGGATAGCGCCTCCAATGACCTTCGTGATGGCCAACTAAAGGGGACGCCCGCCTGGCCTCCTGTCGCCTAAGGGGTAACCCCTCACTCGAGGTCTCCAGAACTTGATTCCTAGTACTGGATGCCCGGAGGGGGTGGGGGGGTCCCAAAGTCCCCTGCCCAGGGTTCTGAGTCATACACAGGGAAAGCTGCGAGGCATGAGTCACCCAGGGGGAGCGAGGCCGAGTGCGGCCTGGGGACCCCAGGGCTGGCCTGAGTCACGCAAGCCCTGGCCCAGTGACCCCCAGCCCTGCGGTGCAGAGATCAGGAACGGGAAGCACATGGTCGGCGGGAGGAAGGGCAGAGCGGGAGGAAGCAAGTGCCGGGCTGATCCAGGAAGCTGTTTCCATGACAACCGGGGGGGGAGGTCTCAGTTCTCTGGAGGACGGTCTTCCCAGCAGGGACTGCCCCGCCCAGCGAGCTGGGGAAGCCCCCGTTCGTTCGGGCCTGGGGCCCGGAGTTTCAGGTCGGGAGGAAGGGGTTAACGGCAGTCCCCCACCGAGTTTCACCTGCGCTCCAAATCCTCTGGTTCCGCAGCACTGGGCCCTGCGCGCTCCCGCGGCTGCCCCGCGCACTCCCGCACGCGTACAGCATCCCCACCCCCGGCTTGCACTAGCACGCACGACCGCGTCGGGCTCCACGCACGCAGCGAACTCCTTCGTGTCTCACGTCACGGACGACGCACGCGCCCCCGCAGTGCGGGGTGGAGTCCTCCCAGAGAGTGTTGCGGATAGCGACAGTGCTGCGCACGTCTCTCCCTCCATTGAATTGGCTGTCTGGTGTGACTCTGACACCCACATCTACACACAAGGTCACAAACAACTCACTGGCCCACAGTGTCACACGGACACAGGATACACCTGCTGCACGCTAGCAGAAACCCCTGTTCAGCCAGCCCTGCAAACACGGACAGGGTCACATGGTCACATAGGGACTTAAACCTAGAAGCAGAATTACACAGCACATCCGCCATATAAGATGTGTGGTAGATACACAAACAGCCGTATACACACTCAGGCGTTTACATATGCCACACCATCAAGGCAAAGTAGAATAATCTCCATCACCTAGGACTTGAACTGTCCCACAGGTAACCCTCACATGGAAACTGTGGTGAGGACACATGGTAGAGACAGCCTTTTGTCACCAAGTTATCACAGGTGACGCACAGAAATACTTTGATTGTTAAAGGGATATGATAAGCCAGGACCCATGATAAAGGCACGCTATCACAGAAAAGCACAGGCTGGAAACAAGTAGAGTGCCTAATAAAATAATCCTTTTTCTCTACTCAGAAACAGGGATTCTAGTAAATTGTAGAACAACAAAGCAGCAGGATATGGTTACAGACACAGATCCTAATGCCAACCTTAGGCCCCAATTGTTACACATTTCTCACACAAAGAATAACACAGTCACTGACCCAGAAGAAGGGTCACACTGAGGAGCCTGTAGTTGGCACAAACACACAAGACAAAATCAGAAGTCTCACAGATTCGCCTTGGACTATGCAGAGAAACACTGGGGGTGTGAATGAGGCTCCCTGGGACCCCTAAACATGAACTCCTGTTTTTGTTTTTGAGACAGGGTCTCAGTAAGTAGTCCTGGATGGGGCTGAAACTTATTATGTAGAACAGTCTAGCCTTGAACTCACAGAGATCCACCTGCCTTTGCCTCCCCTTGTATTGGGATTTAAAATGTGCACCAGAGCTGGCTTACCATATTTTTGTTGTTTTGGGGACAGGGTCTCACCATGTAGACCAGGTTGACCTTGAATTCAGAGAGATCCACTGCTTCCTTCTGAATGCTGGGATTAAACGCAAACACTACGACGCCCTGTGCTTACTGTGTTTTTTGAGACTGTTTTATGAAGTTTAGGCTCACCTCCAAGTAGCCTTGAATTCCTGATCCTTTTGTCTTTCCTTCCCAGGCACAGATATTATATTACAGGTATGTCCCACCACACTCAACATTTTTTCAAGTTTCTTTTTTAGATTCATTTAAAAAAAATTATGAGTATTAGCCTACATGCGAATATATGCACCATGTGTGTGCCTGCTGCTCTTGTATGTAAAATCTCCTGGCACTGAAGTTATGGATGGTTGTGAGCCACCACGCGGATACTGAGAACCCAACTGGGTCCTCAGCAAGAGCAGCAAGCAC
Organism: Cricetomys ansorgei; assembly: GCA_026225945.1. NCBI lineage: Eukaryota > Metazoa > Chordata > Mammalia > Rodentia > Nesomyidae > Cricetomys > Cricetomys ansorgei. The sequence continues at coordinate 16,480,963 of JAMJFZ010003163.1, forward strand.
TCTTATCCGCTGAGCCATCTCTGCAGCTCCGTACCCATCTTCTAAACTTGTGTATTACACACAGATTGATGCCCTGAACTTCCTGACAGCCATCCAATCACAGACAGGGACTCAGTTGCACAAACCCTAGGATCCCTAGACACGAGTGGAGGCTAACCGAATCACAGCGCCACCACTTCACACCTACACAGATATGAGCACATTTCCCTTGGACTTAGATACACACAGTGGTGGGGTGGGAGCAAGATAGAACTCCTGCAGAATTCCAAAAACTGGGTGCAAGGAGACTTTCAGGGTCCCCCTGGTAATGGTACATGGAATTCACCCAGTGGGGAGCTAGAGTGCTGTCCTCTGGTTGTGGAACCCAGGGTCCCCATCCCAGCTGTGATGACTAGATCAGTGTCCAGATGTGCAGGCTGAAGGGGATGGGCTGGGGTCCAGCTGTGGCCTTAGGGAGGGGTTGAGTCACTCACTTCCCAGCAGTACAACCCAGGCTGGATTCAGCTGTTCCTGGAAACAGGAGGTGGTGGGATCCCCAAACCAGCTGGAGGTTACTGATCCAAACTTGCAGAGTGTAGCCTCTTGGCTTCTACAGATGGAAGCCTCAGATCTGCAAATTTGGAGACTCCCTATACCCCAAATGGGTTGGCATCCTTCTAATATGAGGTCAGTCCCAAAGGAAGGGTTTGTGGCTCCTTCTGCAGAATTAAAGGTACTTATACTTATACATGGCTCCTTGGTTGAGAAACAGATTGCAAATCTTCCCTGCTGCCAAACATCACAGCTTCCTTTTCTTCTTCCTAAATGGTGGGACTCCCTGCTGACCCAAGCAGAAAGATTATAGCTCCTTTCCCAATGGAGAGTACATTTATTTATTCATTCATTCATTTTGAGATAGGGTCTCTATGTGGTCCTTGCTGTTATGGAACTTGCTATGTAGACCAGGCTGGCCTTAAACTCACAGCAATCCATTTGTCTCTGCCTCCTGTGTCCTGGGGTTCAAGGCAGGCATTATTACACTTAATTCCTAACCTTTATTTAAAATTTAAATTTTAAAAGTTAAATTAAAAATATTTTTGCTTGTTGTTTCTTCAAGACAGACAGGGTTCTCCGGTAGCCTGGATTCTACACCTGGATTCTCAAACACCTGGATTCTCAGATTTCTCCTAAACTTCAAAAATCCCTGCAATTATTCGCCCCAAAGTTTTGTGTTCCAGAATGTCAGCCACACATTCCTGTTAATAGTCATGGTTCTTCGATATGGTGTGTGTGTGTAGGATAGAGTAGCTTTGTTTTGTTTCCACTTTGAGGCATCAACTTCTTCGGTGGATGTGGGAGGGGGAAGCCAGCGGCAGCCCCTATGCAGGCAGGAAGCCAGTCCAGTCCTGAAGCAAGTTCCTTTCTCTCTCTCTCCACAGGTTCCCAGGAACTGGAGTCTGGAAAACAAGGAGGAAAAGAGTTGTGGAGGTGTGAATCAGCCTCCAAGGCTCTCTGGTTCGAACAGCTGAGAGTTTGAGTGGATTGTAACCGAGTGTCTGTGGTAGACAATTCTCTTGTAAGATTGAGTGCGGGAGGCTGATGTTACTGGGCTCACCCTGCTGGGTCAGGGTCACTGGATCCAGGCTCAATGTGTTGAAGGAAGCAGAACATTACCTCTCTGTGACCTGAACCCGCCCCAAGCAGAGCCGGCTCCGCTCCTCCCTCTGGGTACATCTAATAGCCTCTAATTACAGCTTATTACCCCACCCTCCTGTGGGGGAGGGGCTTCCAGTGGACCCAGGGGTCAAAGGCAACAGTCTAGGGCTCTACCCTTGGCTTAAAAGCCGGTGCACTTCGTTAGCCGCTGTTTACTCCTCTGCAAAACGGGGGATCTGCTAATTTTCTTGAATAATAAAGTATCTAAAATGAAGAAAACAAACAAAAACGGAGAATTAAAACAGCCCTTGACTCCTAGGGTCGGGGAGGACATTCAATTGTCTGTGAATATATAGCTTAATGTAAAGACTGCAAAGAGTAAGCACTGCACAAATGTTGTCTCGAGACTACTGTTAGCAAGTTGGTAAGTCTTTCTTTCGAGCCCTCTCCATCACCTAAACTGGCTCGACCGGTGGACGCACCCTTTTCCCAGAAGGACGCGTCCCTGCGGTCTGCGCGCCCCCTGGTGGTCTTCGGGCGGCCCGCAGCTTTGGCCCAGTCAAGCATTTTAAGGCAGGAAGATGCTCGAAGCACAGGGCCCGGGAAGGAGCAGGGGAGCAGTGGAGGGCGACTCCAGGCTGGACGAGTGTGCCTGCCTGACCACACCCGTGTCTCCTTGCAGGCCTCCAGAGTCACCTCTCCGGGGAAGACTCTTTAGGTTCCTTTTATCCGCGTCTACGGGATGTGTTGCGACTCACGTCCGCCCGTATAAAGAAAGGCTCGGGTCGTAACGCAGCCGAACAGGAGGATTTCTTTCAGCTTCGGGGGAAGAACATGAGTGTGCCTGTGAAACTGGGTGCGGTAGATCCGCCTAAAAGGATTAAGAGGAACACTCCCAACCAGGCCGCGCGGAGCCGAGGCCACCACGCTCGCGCCGGAGGGCTGGGCCACACTGACACCTAGCGGCAGAACGTGCGCCCGCCTGCATCCCGCATCCAAGATGGCGAGGCGGCAGGCAAGATCACGTGTCTGGGGCGGAGCCTGTGCCTAGGGGGCGGGGTGGAGCGGGGCGGCGCTCTAGGCCGAGCGGGAGGTCTGGGCTTCGGGCGCTCGCTGGTGGTGGACCTGGAGGCTGCTGCTGCGCGCCGCGGCTCCTTGGCCCGGATCGAATTCGATCCGGAGCCATGAGTGTGGACAAGACCGAGTTATGCGGGTCTCTGCTCACCTGGGTAGGTCGGGGGGCGGGGCTGGGTCAGGTGTGCGCCCTCTCCTCTCGCCCTATCTTGGTCTTCTCTCTTCTGTCTTGGGGCTGGAAGGAGGAATGGGTCGTAGGCTTACTGGGCCGTTGGACTCTGACCTGACCACCTGCCCCTGTCACATGGGCAGGCCTCTGAGGAAAGAACAGGTGAGGCCCCGCCCCTCTGGGGCACAGGCCTGGTCACGTGTTAGCAGTGGGGACCAGGTGACTCACGGGTTCGTCACACTAGGTGAAGTGAGGCCACGCCCCCTCCCTACTCAGGTGTGTAGAAGCCACACCCCCACAGAGTTGATGTGGTGGAGCTACAGGCTAGTGCCCTCCCCACCCTATGAAGTATCTGATGTCTGGGGTAACGTCTGCAAAAGAGGTTGTTCCAGGTCCTGAAATTTACTGTTGTCCCCTCCGGCCCCCTTTAGTTGCAGACATTCCAAGTTCCGCCCCCCTGTGCCAGCCCCCAGGACCTGAGCAGCGGACTCGCCATAGCCCATGTGCTGAATCAGATGTGAGTGGGGTTGAGTGGGAGGATCCCGAAGGGCACTCCAGCCAACTCATCCCACCTTTCTGCCCCTAGAGACCCTTCCTGGTTCAACGACGCATGGCTCCAGGGCATCTCAGAGGACTCAAGTCCCAGCTGGAGGTTGAAGGTGACAGGTGGACTCATGACTAGGGAATAAATAGAGGATGGACTTAAGAGGTGATCGTAAAGGGATAGCTAGCGCATGTCCTGCAGATGGACAGCAGACCTGCCAGGAATAGGGCCAGATGTCTGGTGATCAGCAAGCTACTTGTGTTCTTTATATTGAGCACCTACAGTAAGACAAAAACTTGCCACCATTCTTGTGGACAAAAAGCACATACACAAACACAGATGTTAACTTCTGAGAGGTATGGTGGGAAATGCTTGTAATCCCGGCTATTTTTGTATGCTGAGGCAGGAGGATTGCAAATTCTTTATCAGCCTGGACAACTTATTAAGTTCCTGTCTTAAGGGGCTGGAGAGATGGCTCAGTGGTGAAGAACACAGAATGTTCTTTCAGAGGACCAAGGTTTGATTCCCAGCACCCACACAGTGGCTCACAACTACCTGCGACTCCAGTTCCAGGAGATCGGATACCCTAAAAAAAAAAGAAAGAAAGAAAAGAAAAGAAAAAGGGAAAAAAATCCTGTTTCAAGCATTAAAAAGTGGGTCAGGGATATAGCTTAGCAGTGGTGAGTTTGCTGACCCTACACTGGTTGGAGGTGGTAGCCAGGCCTGGTGGCACACAGAGGATCCCAGTACTTAGGAGCAAGAGGATCAGGAATTCAAGGTCAACCTTGGTGGCTACACAGCAAGTTAGAGGCCATTCTGGGCCACATGAGAGATGCTATTTCAAAAAACAAAACCGAGCCAGAGGAATGGCTTGGCAGTTAAGAATGAGTACTACTCTTCCAGAGGACCTGAGTTCCATTCCCAACAGAGACATCTCTCTCTCTCTCTCTCTCTCTCTCTCTCACACACACACACACACACACACACACGTAATTAAAAAGTAAAATCTTAAGAAAAACAAAAAGATTTTTTTTCAGGTAAATCTATGAAGACGATAACGGGGGGCCGTGAGCAGTAGGAGGTGGGTGGGTGCTCTCTTGAGATGGGCTTGTCTCCGTGTGAGACTTGTAGAAACAATATAGAGCAAGAACTGTAGGATCTAAGCTCGCCAAGGGCCTAGCAGGCCAGGCAGGCAGAGCAGATTAATTATTTATTTATTTATTTATTTATTTATTTATTTATTCTGAGACAGGGTTTCTTGTGTAGTCCTGGCTGTCCTGGACCTTGCTCTGTAGACCAGGCTGGCCTTTGCCTCCAAAGTGCTGGGATTAAAGGCAGGTGGCACCATGCCTGGCAAATATTCTATTTTAAGTACTGTGGAAAGGCAGAGAGAATGGTTTTAGGAAAAGAAAGACATAACCTGGCTTGGCCATTTAGAAGCTACACCTGGCCGCTTGGGGAGGCATGCAGAGTAGGCAGCGCGAGTAGGAGATGAAGGGTTGGGAATGCAGCTCAGTGGGTAACATTTTGCCTAGAATCCAGCAGTAAGGGGCAGGAAGCACGGCTCAGTGGGAGAGCCTTACTTAAAATATACTAGTAAGGAGCTGGGGGAGAAGCTCTGTGGGAAAGCCCTGGATTTGATCACCGGAACTCCTACCTTGACAAAAAAAGGTGGGAGATGAAAAGTGATGGGTGGAGCCATGCAAATGAGAGATGACAGCAGTAGCGGCAGGTAGCAAGAAGCCTTTGGATTCTGGGACGTAACAATAAAGATGACCAGGTAGACCCTAAGTACAGGCAATGCGGGTCAGCCCTAGAGATTTAGAACAGGGCCAAACAACAAAGTGGGGTAAGCAGAGGATAGGAATTTGGGGGAGGGGGACAGATTTGGGGGAGGGCTGCTCTAGACCTCCATGCATGTATTATTCCTTGGCCTCACCAGATCAGGAAACTGGAGAAGATCTTACAGAGCTTGACGGAATACTCGAAAGATGTGAGTAACTGCAAAGGGATTTAGGGGACTGGGTTGGGAGACAGGGTTAGATCTGTGAGCCCCGATGTCTCCTCCTCCCCGTGTTCTCAGGTTCTGGGGCATCCTTTATCGGAACAGCACCTTCCAGATGTGAGCCTCATAGGCGAGTTCTCAGATCCTGCCGAGCTAGGCAAACTGCTTCAGCTGGTACTGGGCTGTGCTATCAGTTGTGAGAAAAAACAGGGTATGAGGAGGGCTAGAGGGGAGGAAGCCCGAGACCTCCCAGAGGATGGCCTGAGGAAATGCTCTTTTCTCTCCAACCCATGCCTGGTCTCAACCTCTCACCTCCACTTCATCCCCAGAGTATATCCAAAGAATTATGACGCTGGAGGAATCTGTTCAACATGTAGTGATGGAAGCCATTCAGGAGGTGGGTGAGGGCACCCCTGTGGGCAGTTCAGATGTGTTGAGGGAGGGTCATTTCTAGGATAGAGGCAACTGGGCACAGACCTTGCCCTGGTAAGCCTGGCCTCTGCCGGGAAGTGGCGTCAGCAGGCCTGATCTTGTGTGTGTCGGCTCTAAGTCAGAAGCCTGCAGCCCCAAATGTTTTGGCTTTTTTCTGCATTGGAGGGAGCCTCTGGGCTAAACCAGCCTTAGGGAACTGGGAGGGGAGAGGTTCCTAGAACTGTAGAAAACCTTGAAGGTTGCATCAAAAGCCTCGCTTGTCACAGTGCCTCTTCCCTTCCTTCCACAGCTCATGACGAAAGACACTCCTGATTCCCTGTCACCAGAGACTTATGGAAACTTTGATACACAGGTAACGATGGTGAAACTTGCTAAAGGTTGTGACCCCATCACTGGTTCTCTGGGCTGCTAAGGTGGAAAGGCTTGCCCTTATGTAGTCCAAACAGCAAGGGTGAACTTTCGATCCTCCTGGCTCAGCCTCACTTGCAGCTGGGATCACTGGAAAGCACCTAATAAAGGGGTTCGTTATCCTTAATCGTCATCAACCATCCTGTCTCTTGGTCTCTTGGGATCTTAGCCTCTTCTCTTGCCCGGTCTCAAGGGTTAGAAAATTACTTTTCCACACTCTTAGGACCTCAGTCCACTCTTAGATCCTGGGGTTCCTTGAGCCCTCCCCAGGATCCCTAGAAATCACAGCTTTCCCACTCCCTCCCTTCTGACTTGATCCCCAAGTCCTTCATCTCAGTCCCGCAGGTACTATTTCCTGAGTGAGGAGATGGAGGAAGGCGATGGACTCCAACAACACTACCTGGATCTGGAGCGGCAGGTGGATGGGGCTGAGGGAGCAGGGCCACTTAAAAACCCACCTACATAAAACTTGGTTCACATTCTGGTTTACCTATCTTCCCTGTCCACAGCTTGTGCTCCTTTCAGAGGAGAAGCAGAACCTGGCACAGGAGAACGCTGCCCTACGGGAGCGGGTGGGCCGGTCAGAGGTGGAGAGTGCCCCGGGCCTCACTGCTAAGAAGCTGTTGCTCCTGCAGTCACAGCTGGAACAGCTGCAGGAGGAGAACTTCAGGTACAGCCAGCTGGAGGTGCGGCCAGGGCCTTGGGACCAGAGGGCACTCTCCTTATGTGTCTTTCCCCTGCCATACCAGGCTGGAGAGCAGCCGGGAGGATGAGCGGCTGCGCTGCACAGAGCTGGAGCGGGAGGTCACTGAGCTGCAACAAAGGAACCAAGCACTGACCAGCCTATCCCAGGAGGCACAAGCGCTAAAGGATGAGATGGATGAGCTGCGGTAGGTAGCGGGTCGGGAATGCCCGCTACCAGCAGCACAGCGGAGAATGCCCCTGTAGTGCTGTAGCACCTCCAACTCCTAGAGGTTAAGTGGACTCACACACCATACCTGCCAGGCTCTGGCAGTTCCACTAAGGCCCACTGCACTGTCTCCTGGGAGACCTCCTGGACCCACGGTGCACTCGTGATTTTACAGTGTCATTAGCCCACACCTGACACCCTTGACAAATAGCCCCTCCTAATACTCTCCAGACCCCACTGCACCATTTGGATCCCTCATGCCTGGGTCTCTAGGATATCCTCTAAGACTGTGTCATCGCAGCCCCCTATGAACCTACTGTGTCTTCCATGTCCTTAAAGACCTCTCGTGTAACCCTATACATTCTTAGAATGCTAATGCACCCAGGGAACCATCCCAACTCACTTCTGAACACTCCTCCAGCTCCCACAAAGTGACCCCAAAGTGTCGCTATCACTGTTATCCCATAGCTCTTCCATGTCTGTGCAGTTTCACGGCTAAGAACCTTTCCATTATAACCTGTTATCCTAACGATCCCCCCTCCCACCCTCCACCCCGCACTGCAGACTTAGCCAAAACCTAAACCCTTCCCTGCCCAACATCCCAGCTGGCCTCTGAATTTCCCATCCCCTATCCCTTTCTCAGGCAGTCCTCAGAACGCGCAAGACAGCTGGAGACCACTCTGAACAGCTGCCGCGGCCGCCTGGGTGAGCTCCGGGAGCTCCGGCGGCAGGTGCGGCAGCTGGAGGAGCGGAATGCGGGCCACGCGGAACGCACCCGGCAGCTGGAAGAGGAGCTGCGCCGTGCGGGATCCCTGCGTGTCCAGCTCGAGGCTCAGCGCAGGCAGGTAAGGCAGGAAGCGCCACCCTAACTGCGCCCCATAACTATACTCCACACTCCCAGCATGCTCTCTGATGTACCCCTCCCCTGCTTGGCTTTGTAAGCCCCACCGCTTCTCTTAAGGAACCCTCCTCCCGACTTCTTGGCACCACCAGGTCCCTTCTGGTCCCACCCCCTGTTCTGCTGCTCGGCTTTGCCCTTCCTTCCATCTCTGTCTTCACCCCTCCCCTTTCTCTCTTTTTCTTTCTTTCTTCTTTTCTTAAAAACAAATTTATGTGTATGAGTGTGTCTCTGCATGTGTGCACCACATCCGTGCCTGGTGCTCATGGAGGCCAGAAGAGGGCATCAGATCCCCTGGGACTGGAGTTACAGGCAGTTGTTGCCACCTGGGTGCTGGGAATTGAACCCCTATCCTCTAGAAGAGGGGAGCCAGTGCTCTTCTCTGTTGAGCCATCTTTCCAGCCCCCAGTTTCCCTTCTTGTCCTAGGTTGCATTTTATTTATCATGTGTGTGAGTTTGTGTATGCGTCTGTGCGTGCAAGTGGGCCCCAGGAGACAACTTGCAGAAGATGGCTTTGTCTTTCTATCACATGTGTTCCAGGGAGCAAGCTCAGGCTGCCAGGCTTGGGGGTGAGTGCTTCCATCGGCTGAGTCTCTGCCCTCTCCTTTGCTCTTGCAGGTCCAAGAGTTGCAGGGGCAGTGGCAGGAAGAGGCCATGAAAGCCGAGAAGTGGCTGTTTGAGTGCCGAAACCTAGAGGAAAAGTGTGACTTGGTGACGAAGGAGAAGGAGGTAAGGCAGAGGCATGCAGCCTAGGCTCTGCCCTGTGTGTCCGGGATAGCTCGTCTCCCAAAGGTCTGACGGGCATCTTGCATCCTACCCTTGTAGCGGCTATTGAGGGAGAGGGACTCCCTGAGGGAGGCCAATGAGGAGCTCCGCTGTGCCCAGCTGCAGCCAAGGGGATTGACTCAGGCTGGTGAGTGTCTGGTCTGGGTTGAGGGTGCTCGGGGTTGCACTTGAGCCCTAAAAGATGACCCTTGAAAAGAGAAGCCAGGGATAGAGACTGTAGATAGATACAGAAGCCTAAAAACGTCTTTTCTTCAGACTCCTCTCTGGATCCTACCCCTTCTGGCCCGGAAAACTTAGCAGCAGAGATCCTGCCTGCAGAGCTCAGGTATATTGGGGCCTCTTTTTGTTTTTTGGCTTGTTTTGTTTTTGGAGACAGGGTTTCTCTGTTGTAATACTGGCTGTCCTGAAACTCATTCTGTAGACCCAGGCTGACCTTGAACTCACAGAGATACACCTGCCTCTGCCTCCCGAGTGCTGGGACCAAAGTGTGTGCCAACACTGCCCGGCTTTCTATTGGGACCTCTTAAGGGACCCATCCTGGCCAGGCGAGGCCCTTCCTCAGCCTCGCTGTCATGGTGCACGCCCGCCATTGGTCTTGGTTGCCTGGTTTAGGCTTCCCTGCTCCTGCTTCCGCTCTGACCTGGCCAAAGGCTCTATTGTTCTGTGGTTTTGCCTCTCCAGGATCCAAGTTCAATGTACAGATTAAGTCCAACTTTCGTGGCTTCACTGCAGGTGCAAAATTCCTACATCCTAGCCCTGCTTCCTTTGAGACCCAGGGTCCAGCCCTGGCCTCAGTGGAGCCCCTCCAGTGCCTTTTGCTCTGTTCTGGTAATGCCTACCCCAGCTCTCACTGTGCTCCAATCCTTTTTTAGCGATCCTCCCCTGGCCTCCTTTGGAGCCCTGCCCCTTTTGATTTTCCTCCATTCACCATGCCCAGGTTAGCCCCCACAGCCTGAGGCCCCAGAGCCGGTGCCAGGTCCTCAGTACTCCCACCCCAAGGCAGGGGGGTCGGGGTGAGGGACTCTTTCCAAGGCAGAGCCGTTTGGGGAGCACAGCTCTGCTTACTTCTCGCTGTTCTCAGAGAGACTCTCCTGCGGCTTCAGCTGGAGAACAAGCGACTGTGCCAGCAGGAGGCGGCGGACCGGGAGCGGCAAGAGGAGCTGCAGCGCCACCTAGAGGAGGCCAACCGTGCACGCCATGTGCTGGAGACGCAGCAGCGGTGAGAGCCCTGGTCAGCTTGTTTGGAAGGGAGACCTACGCAGGACCCGGTGCGAGTACTGAGCACCCTTCCTCGCCAGGCTGAACCAGCAGCAGCTGTCCGAGCTGAGGGCGCAGGTGGAGGATCTACAGAAGGCCTTGCAGGAGCAGGGGGGCAAGACCGAGGACGTGAGTGCCCACCTCCTCTCTGTTCAGCCCTCCCTCGTACCCCCCAGTAATCCTCATTTCTCCCCATCCCCTTGCTGCCCGATGACCGATGAAGGCCGCTGTGAGTACCACGGGTCCAGGGAGGGACCCATTGTTACCCACACAGTTTTTCAGACCTTGTCCACCGTCCCCTCACGCCCTGATGCTTCTCTCCCCCAGCCCACCCTGCTGAAGAGGAAGCTGGAAGATCACCTGTAAGTGCAGAGCCGTCACTTCTGGGGTGGGAACCCTTGGGACCACGGTGTGGAGAATAGTGGGTGAGGAGATCTAGTCAGCTCAGGTCAAGCACAGTCTTGTTTTGAGACAGGTGTAACCCAAGCTGGGTGTGAATTCCTTACCCTGCTGCCTCTCTATCTCCCAAGGCTGAAATTGTGGGTGTACACTACCATGTCTTACTCTCACGTGTGATTTTTATTTGTTTATTTTTGGTTTCTCTGTTGTAACTCTGGCTGTCCTGGAACTCACTCTGTAGACCAGGCTGGCCTTGAACTTACAGAGATCTGCCCACCTCTGCCTCCCAAGTGCTGGGATTAAAGGCCTGAGCCCCCACCACCTGGCTCTAAGTGTGATCTTTTTTTTAATTTATTTATTTTATTTGTACGCGTGTTTTGCCTGCATGTCTGTGGAGTTCAGAAGACCTCCCATCCCTGGAACTTGAATTACAGTATAGTTATGAGCCACCATGTAGTGCTGGGAGCCAGACTTGGGTTCTCTACAAGAGCAGCAAGTGATCTTAACCGCGCCTTCATTTTATTATGAAACAGGTTCTGCCTGTGTCCCAGACTAGGAGTTATAATCCCTCTGCCTCAGCCTCCTTCCTGTTTGTTCATAAGCATGTGTCATTATGCCTGGGCTCAGAATCTCTTTTAGGAAAAGTAGGGATAGTGGTGTGGGCTTGTGATTGCAGACTCAGGAGGTGAGAGGAGGAGGGGTGTGTGTGTGTGTGTGTGTGTGTGTGTGTTTCTCCCTAGCTTAGTGGTAGAGCACTGGTCTGGTGTGTGCGAGGCTCCGGATTCCATCCTTAGTGCTGCAAGAAGTAAAAAGTAAAAATATCCCTGGGGCTGGAGAGATGGCTCAGCAGTTAAGAGCACTTGCTAGTCTTCCCGAGGAGCCCAGTTTGAATCTCAGTACCTAGCGTCAGGTCGCTCACAACCACCTGTAACTCCAGCTCCAGGGGATCTAACACTCACCTTTTTGCCTCCCCAGGCACACACACACACACCAAATAATAAATCCTAAAAAGCAAAACAAAGCACCAACCCTGGCTGCTGTGTGGGGAATGGAACTGAGGTGTTAGAAGAAGAACAGGGTGGCCAGGGATGAAGGGAGGATGAGGACCAGACCAACTGGGAGACCATGGGACGGGGAGATAATTTGGCAGAAGGAGGAGGTCTTGGTGGCTAGAATGAAGCTTCTGACTTGCTGGAATACCACTGGACAGAAGAGAAGCCAGTGGTCCAGGAGTGTGTCTCTGCTGAGAGCGTCAGCCTAGAGTTCAGTGAGATGCTGGGGTGTGGCCCAATGGCAGAGAACTTATCTAGAATGGACCAGGCCCTGGGTTATATCCTCAACACCACAGGTGGATGGATGATGGATGGATGGATGATGATGGATGGATGATGGATGGATGATGGATGGATGGATGGATGGATGATGGATGGATAATGGATGGATGATGGATGATGGATGGATGATGGATGGATGATGGATGGATGATGATGGATGGATGGATGGATGGATGATGGATGGATGATGATGGATGATGATGGATGGATGGATGGATGGATGATGGATGGATGATGATGGATGATGGATGGATGATGGATGGATGATGGATGGATGATGATGGATGATGATGGATGATGGATGGATGATGGATGGATGATGGATGGATGATGATGGATGGATGGATGGATGGATGATGGATGGATGATGGATGGATGATGGCTGAGAGGCCAGCCCAAGGTCATCCCGCTGCTTCCATGCCCACAGGCAGAAGCTGCACGAGGCTGATCTGGAGCTGCAGAGGAAACGAGAATACATTGAGGAGTTGGAGCCTCCCACTGACAGCAACAGTAAGTAGGGCTCAGCAGTAGCCAGGGCTATAGGGGACCCAGAGTGCAGTGTGGGACTTGAGGACCTTGCTTGTTCTTCAGCAGCCCAGAGGATCGAAGAGCTACAGGACAGCTTGCAGAAGAAGGATGCAGACCTGCGGGCCATGGAGGAACGGTACCGCCGCTATGTGGACAGGGCACGCACGGTGAGGATGCTAGGTTCTCACTGTCCTCCTGCCTCAGGTCCCACTCCTGAGCTTCCCATCAGTCACATCTCCTGCCAGTTTGTACATCTCTGTCCTCGGCATCCACCTTGTCATACCACGCCATGTCATAGGATAGACTGCTGCACGGCGCTGCCGCCAAGGGCTGTCACATCCATTGCATTCCAGTGTGTCAAAGGGTCTGCAGAGAAGCTTGGGGCCACAGCTCACTGGTAGAGCTTCTGCCTCAAATTCACGAAAAGGTGCTAGAAATAGGGCTCAGTGATAGAGTGTTGTCTCTAATCTACCAGCCAGGGTCTGGGTATGTGGCTCACTAACAGTATTGCTTAGCAGCAGGAGGTTCTGAGTTTAGTCTCCAGCATTCTAAAAAAATAAGTAACTGTGTCACATAAAGCCAAAACAAGGGGCCTGCATGGTTCAAGTTTGTATTCCCAACTATTCTGCATGCTTAGGCAGGATGGAGAGTAAAGAGCCAGGCATGGTGATATACTGCTTTAATCCCAGCTCTAGGGAGGCAGAGGCAGGTAGATCTCCATTAGTTTGAGGTCAGCCAGGCTGCATACAGCGACCCTGTCTCAGATAGATAGATAGATAGATACATACATACCCAGATGTGGTGGTAACTTGTGTCCCAGAGGCAAGAGGATCACAAGTTTGAGTCCTGATCTGAATGAGACCCTGTCTCAAACAATAAAACAATATAGTGCTTGATTCAACTATGCTCCTAGCATGTGTGAGGCCTTAATCAGTCCCCAGGACTGCACAAAGTCACTAGCAATCACGGTCACGCTACTTGTGATTTTTTTTCCTAATTCCTAGGTCATTCAGACCATGGAACCCAAGCAGCGTCCACCCGTTGGGGTGTCCCAGGAACTCCATACCCTGAGGACACAGCTCTGGGAGCAGAACATGCGAATCCGGCACTTGGAGGTGGGTATTCTCAACCCTCTGTGTGGCCCTGAGCACACCCAAGCCCCTGACTCTTGCCTCCCTGGCAGATGGACTATGAGAAGAGTCGAAGTCAGCGGGAGCAGGAGGAAAAGCTGCTCATCAGTGCCTGGTACAGCATGGTAAGCGGGCTGCTCCCATGGCTGGTGTATCTGGCTTAGGCAGGCTTGCTGGCCCCCGTCAATCATACTCTCTCTCTAGGGCATGGCTTTGGAGCAGCGGGCCGGGGAAGAGCAGGCTCCCGCCCATGCCCAGTCCTTCCTGGCACAACAAAGACTGGCCACCAATGCCCGCCGCGGACCTCGGGGACGCTTGGCTGCTCCAAGCCTTCGCCCCACTGACAAACACTGACAGACCTCAACTTCCTGCCACCTGCTGGACTCCTCCAGCTCATGTGGTACCCAGCCTGGGGCCTTGACGTTGATGGAGGATGTGACCTCTGCCCTTTGCTTCCTTAGATGGGAGAAAAGGGGAGAGGCAGGTCGCAGGTATAGACCTACTCTTTTTAGCAATGTGATTCCTCTCCTTGATTCTTCTACTGCCTGGGAAGAGCCTGATTTTATATTTGAAAAGAATAAAGCTTTAAATCTATTATGAATGGACTCTGGACACCATGGTGAGAAAAAGAAAGTGGGCTAGGGACACAGACTGTTGCTTCTAAGAAAGCCGTGTTTTTTTTTTGTTTTTTGTTTTTTTTTTTTGGTTACATGTGTGAGTGTATGTTTGTTTACCATGTATGTTTTTGGTGCCCACAGAAGCCAGAAGAGGGCATCAGATCCCCTAGAACTAGAGTTACAGATGGTTGTGAGCTACCATGTGGGTGTTGGGAGTTGAACCCAGGTCTCCTGGAAGAGGAGCCAGTGATGTTAATCTAAACCACTGAGCCATCTCTCCAGGCTCTTGTCTTGCATTCTTGTGGAGTCTTTGTTTGTTTGTTTTGTTTTGTTTCCAGTCAGGGTCTCTCTGTGTAGCTCTGGCTGTCCTGGAACTTGCCCTGTAGACCAGGCTGGCCTCAAATTCCAAGGTACACTTGCCTCAGCCTCCCAGGTGCTGGGATGGAAGGGGTGTGCCACCACCCCTGGCTCTGTCTTGCATTCTTACTAAAGTGTGAGTGACCAGTAACACACAATAATGGATGAGAATGGTACAGAGGAGTTTTGCTGTTAGTTGTCTTAAGAAGCTGGGTGACTGCTCTATCTGTAGATGTGCATGAGGAGCTGAGTTTGATCTCCGCCAACTGCAAAAGTATCTGACAGTGACTACGTGTGCCTGTATCCCCACTTTGAGGGGTTGAGGGACAGGGGAAGCTTGATAGCTCACTGGCCAGTCATCCTCGTCAATAACAGTGAGTTCTAGCCAGGTATTGTGGTAATGCGTTTAATCTCAGCACTTGGGGAACAGAGGCAGATGGATCTCTAAGTTCAATGCCAGGACAGCCTGGACCCTGTCTTTAAATAAATAAATTAATAAATATGTTTTTAAAAAATGTCCAGGAAGGGAGGCTTGGCTAGAGAAGTAACATCATTAAGCAAGCACCAGGCAGAGATTGGTGTGGGACCATGTAAACACCTAGGGAAGAACATTACAGACAGGGAGACTAGCATGTGCCGAGGCCCTGAGATGAGATCGTGCTTGGTGGGTAGAGGCTGGTGTAGTTGAGATGGAGTGAGGAAGAAGTGAGTGCAGGTGAGGGATGGGAGGTTGTTAGGACCTAGTGGGCAGAGCCAGTACTTTAGCTTTGGTTCCAAGTGAGGTGAGCACCCTGGAAGACCCAAAGGAAGCATGTGACAAACTTGGGTGTTTGTAGGTGCTCTCTGGTGACTCATGTAGAAGGTGGCGAAGCCGAAGAGACAAACCCAGGACAGAGGTTACTGATCTAGGTGATGTGTTGGCTTGGCCAGGGGGAAGACCCTAGAGCAGTGAGACTTAAGTGTGGAGAATGAGTGGGACCTTTAAGGTCTACTGCTGGGTGGTGTGCTTAAGATGAACTGAATTCCACTGAGTGCAGCTGGGCTCATGTCCTGTAAGGACACGTAGCCCAGCCTGGGGAGCCACTGGGACCTGATTTGTGAGATTGAAATGCTCAGGCCAGAAAGGTGGTCAGGGAAAGGGTCCCTGCTATACTTCAGAATGTCAACCCAGAAGTCAGTGCATATAAGAGCAATTCAGTCAAGACCTGGAAAGCTGGGTGTAGTGATCCATGTCTATGGTCCTAATTCTGAGGAGGATGAGGTGGTAGGATTGAATTTGAGGTTATCTAGTACTGTATGACAAATTAAAAAATAAATGGCACACACCTTTAGGGAGGCAGAGGCCGGCAGATCTCTGTGAGTTCAAGGCCAGCGTGGTCTACGGAGTGAGTTCCAGGACAGAGAAAATGTCTCAAAAAATCAAAAAAAAAAAAAAAAAAAAAAAGCAGCCAGGAGATAGATGGTGGTGCACACCTTTAATTCCAGGAGGCAGAGGCAAGTGAATTTCTAAGTTCAAGGCTAGCCTGGTCTACAGAGAGAGTTCCAGGCCAGCCAGGGCTACACAGAGTAACTTTGTCTTGAAAAACAAAAAACAAGAAAAAAA
This sequence comes from Cricetomys ansorgei, assembly GCA_026225945.1. Taxonomy (NCBI): domain Eukaryota; kingdom Metazoa; phylum Chordata; class Mammalia; order Rodentia; family Nesomyidae; genus Cricetomys; species Cricetomys ansorgei. The sequence goes on from JAMJFZ010003163.1 coordinate 16,497,049, forward strand.
TAAAAATAAACTCTATACTTGGGAGGTGGAGGCAAGGTCAAGATCAAGGTCATATGAGTTCGTATAAGTTGGCTATATGAGTTCAAGGCCAGCCCAGGCTATATGAGACTCTGTCTCAAACAGAAAAAAAAATCAGTGTGGAGAGATAGTTCAGTGAATGAAGGAGCTTGCCAGTAGGCCTGATGACACAAGGTTGGTCCCTGGGACTCATGTGGTAATAGAGAGTTGACTTCCAAAAATTGTCCTTTGGACCCGGCAGTGGTGGCACACATCTTTAATCCCAGTACTTGGAAGGCAGACAGGCAGGTCTCTGCCAGCCTGGTCTACAAAATGAATTCTAGGACAGTCAGAATTACAACAGAGAAAACCTGTCTTGAAAAACCAAATATAATAAATAAATAAATAAATAAATAAATGAATAAATAAACTGTCCTTTGAACTCCATGCATAAGCATATGCGCTCACGCACGTGTGCACACACACACACACACACACACACACACACACACATTAGAAAAAATGAATGAGGTTAAGGGCACTTGCTACTCTTGCAGAAGACTCAGGTTCAATTGCCAGCACTTACATGGCATTCACAACCATCTCTAACTCTAGTTCCAGGGAATCTGGTGCCCTCCTCAGGTCTCTGAGGGTGCCAGGCATGTAGACACATACAAATGTGTACCAAGCAAACACTTACACACAAAATGAAAATCTTAAAATGGGGGGGGGTATAGAAATGGTTAAGAGCACTGGCTGCTCTTCCAGAGGTGCTGGTTCAATGCCCAGCACCCACATGGTAGTTCACAACTGTCTCTAACTCCTGTTACAGGGATCCAACACCCTTACACAGGCACACATGCAGGCAAAACACCAATGTACATAAAAAATAAGCAAGTCAGGTATAGTTAGTGGCATATGGCTTTAATCCCAGCACTTGGAAGGCAGAGGCAGGTGGATCTTTGTGAGTTTGAGGCCAGCCTGGTCTACAGAGCTAGTCCAGGACACCCAGAATTACAACAGAGAAACTGTTAACAAAAAAAAAAAAAAAAAAAAAAAAAAAAAAGCCAAACCAAGAAAAAAATAACAAAGCAAACAAATCGGGAGTGTCTGGGCTGGGGTGTAGCGCAGTGGCAGAGCAGGTACTTGGCTTCGCTAGAATGCAAGAGGCCCTGGGTTGTATCCCCCAGCACCATACACACAGAATCCAGAGACACTGAGAGTATTTGAGACTGCAGGTACTTGGGGCAAAGGGAAAATGTTGCTTTGAGACAGTGGCTAACTTATTAGTGGGTGTGCCTGGGGACATAGCTGTGTTCCAAGTGCTTGTCTAGCATGCTGAAGGCTCTGATCGCCAGGCAGCATTTCTCTCACACAAAGGAATAAAACCAAGGATACTATCATCAACATTTAGAGGGTGGGGTGTAAAACAGTGACTCACAACCTTCCTAACACTGCAACCCTCATGTTGTGGTAACCCCCAACCATAAAATATTTTCATTGCTACCTTATAACTGTAATTTTGTTACTGTTATGAAACATAATGATATGTAGATGGTCTCAGGTAATCTATTTAAAGGGTCAGATCATTCAGCCACAAAGGAATCACGGCCCATAGGTTGAGAACCGCTGGACTAGCTAGACCGTCATCAAGAAAGTCTGGAAGGCCAGGTGTGGTGTGTCTCCTGCTTTTAAGCCCAGCACTAGGTAAGATAGGGAAAGGAATGTGGGTTTCAAGAGAGTCTAGTTTATATCAGGAGGTCTAGGCCAGCCAAGACTGCACAGCAATACCCTGTTTCAAAATAAGTAATAAATAAATAAATCCCAGAAGAATTTCCAAATCTTGTAAATGATCTGGCTAGAGACAGACAACACTTCAGTGTTAACCGTTTATTGAGCACCTACTATAAACCAACTGCTTTAAAGTCATCGTTTTGTTTCCATCCTCGCAAGTTCATGAGGTAGGCACTCAGTACACACACTGGAAGGGAAGAACAGGCAGAGACCGCTGGTCAGGTGGTGGTACTTGCAAAGCAAAACCGCTTAAAGAAGCTGGGAGTAGAAATAAATGCAACAGCAGCTGGAAGAATATGGACCCCTAACACCAGCAGCCCCACTGGGAGACACAGCTAGTCAAAATGGGCAGGCGACTCTGCAGGCATAGCTAGCTTGTGCAGACCTTGGTGGTCACCAGCATGCCCTGTGCAGGATTGGGTGTCCATAGGGGTCCTGGCCCCAAGATCTCAGGCCGGACTCTCTTCCTCCTCTCCAATAGGGCTGGGCAGCCAAGGTGGTGCAGGAGCCCGGGGCCCCGGAATGGGCACGGTGGTGAATGGTTCAGCAGTCGGCCCCGGGATTGGGGGCAGGAAGCTCGAGACATGCGGGGGGCTCCAGCTCCGACTCCCGCAGGCTGGGGTCGAGCAATGGATCTCCACAACCGCACTCGGCGCCTCCACCGTCTGCGGCGCCGGAACACCCGCAGCTGGCCGCGGTGGATGCCTCTGACACGCAGCTGTTCTTACGCCTTAGCAGCGACAGGCGCCGCCCCAGCGGACCCACAGTGCCCGCACCTGCCGGCAGGAGGCGCTGCAGAAAGTCCCCGTGAGCCTCTCCCAGCGGGCCGTCCACGCCGTCCAGCCGCTGAAACTGCATGTCCTCTTTAGCCAGCCTGCAGGATGGACAGGGGGTCATCGCTGAAGCCTTGCTACTTTGTGTTCATATGTTTATCATTCCATTTTAGTTTTCTGATATTTGTTTAGTTTTTTTTTCCAGATACGATTTCTCTGTTGTACCTCTGGCTGTCCTGGAACTCACTCTGTAGGCCAGGTTGGCCTTGAACTCAGAGAGATCTGCCTGCCTCTGCCTCCAGGGTGCTGGTATTAAAGGCGAGGGCCACCACTGCCTGGTTTAGTTGTTTTGTTTTTGAGTAGAGGTAAGATAGATTAATGAAGAGGAACTCTCAGGAACGAGAGAGATTCCTAAGGAGAGATGCCCTTCTTCTAGGCCCCCAGGGCCCTAAGCCCCGCCCACCCCTCAGCTCACGCTATATCAAAGGTGGAGCCCTGGAAGGAAGGTTGCTGCAGCAGGAAAGCCGTGGCCGCGGTGTAGGGCGCGCGAGCCTCCGCCGCGTCCCAGTATAGATCTTTCTCCAGCATGGCCAAGTCGTCATACATCTCGTCCACGGCTAGCATCGACACCTGAGGATGTGGACACGCGGGCCGGGGTGGGTGGAGCCCTCAGGGTGTGTGATCAATGAGAGAAGGGTGTTCGGGGTGAGGCCTGGGTGAGTCCGGGACCACTCAGGAGACGTGTGCCTGCCCACCAGGAGGAGACTCTGACCTGGAAGTTGCGATCAATAAGAAAGTTGGTCTCAAAGTCGTCGTCGTCCTCTCCGAAAGGGTTAATGAGCTGCTCTGCTACCTGAGTTCAGAGAAGAGAGGCAGGTGGAGCTTGGAGAGCCCTTCATACCCCACTCTTTCGTTCTTGCCTCAGGGCTCCACCCACCTTAAGCCAGCCAACGTAGAAGAAGAACTGCAGTAAGGTGAAGATGGGAACGCACAGGTCCAGGGTGTGGTCCTTGTAGCCCTGAGCAGGGTCTAGGAACTGACGGCCGATGAGGCAAGCCAGGAAGTAGCTGTACACTGCGATGGTCACCACCTGGGGACCAGGCAAATGGAAACCAGATCACTCCTGACCCCCACCCCCACCCCGCACGCCTCAGGGAGTCACGGCAAGATCAGGACTAGCATTGAACATCAGCCTGGTTGAGTTTTAACTGGCTTTTAGTCCCTCCTCTCTTTTTAATTGAGACAGATCTTGCTATGTCACCTCGCTCGGTTTCAGACTCTGGCTTTTCTTACCTCAGTTTCCCGAATTCTGGGAGTGAGCATAGACATGCGCCACTATGACTGATCTCCATTTTCCCTTAAGAGGAATAGGGACTCCTATGCCGAGTCTAAAGGGAGGCATGGAGAAGTTACCTGGGTGTAGACGAGGGGTATGCTAATCCAGTCGTAGTGAAACAGCATTCCACATTTGCCACGAAACACGTTCAGCTCCTGTGGACAGATGCGGTCATGAAGGAGTTGAACACTGAACTCAAGTGGAGATTAAGTATGAGTACCCCGATGGGGCGGAGCCACATGTTAGGAATTAGGTGTTTCCAGGAGCTATGGGGTATTTAGTGGTGATGTACACCTGGGTGTAGGTACCACCCTCTTCAGGGCTGTCCTCATGGAAATTGGAATACGGCCTCGTGGGCGAGGTCAGCCACCGTCTGCCCACTCCAAAGGGCACAACTTCTCTGTTATTCATAAGAACGACTTCCCTGCACCCACCTCTAGCAGTAGCTTAAGGGCGCTGTTGTCGCGGATGCGCCCCTCTCGCCGCGCCTGTGCCGCCAGGCTAGAGAACCACACGCAGGGCACCCAGTACTTGTTGTAGGATGAGTTCAAATTCTCGAACTTCTTGCGCTCCTCGCGGGTCATAAATCCTGGAGGGGAGTGATCCGAGGTTACTCGTACCGCCCTCCTGTCTGACACAGCCATCGCAATCCTCCTGCCAGAAACTCACCAGCCTCGACCACGTGGTCTATGGTGGGGAACCGCTTGAAGACCGCTGTGCTGACCGAGCGAAGGATCAGCACCGCGGAAAGCCCTGCGTAGCGCATGAGCGTGCGCCGGTAGAGGCGGCCTCGGTCGTCGCGCCCATGCACGGTGCCGGCCACCACACACATGAGTGCGTCCGGCAGAGGCATGCACAGGTATTGGTTCCACCAGCGATGCACCACGAGAGTCACGTAGAAGCCTGAGGGCAAGCCGGAGACGGAAGTTCAACAAGGATGCAGGGGCTAAGAGTTTTGGGATCCCAAGTCGTGGAACTGGGATGACACAGGGTTTACATCAGAGATAACTGGAAAAGGCTGGTCACCCTGACCACACGGACCCTTTGGTCTGAGAACGTGGAGATCCAGCCCTGAAGACAGATTGGAGCAGGCAGGGGTACCCTGAGTTGGGGCATTGTGATCTCCGATATGGGAGTGGAGACCCAGAGCCCACATTAGGGGCACGAACAAACATGTTCCTATGACCCCATGGAATCACTGTACTTGGGATATTAGGACTGGAAACAAGGCGAGGACACTGGAATGTGGAGGTGGGATGTACACCAGAAGCATCCAGAGAGATTTACCACGTGTAGTCCGGGAACTAGGAACTTATGGAAGACTTTAGCCCTCAGCCTAATTTACATAGGGAGTTTCAGGCCAGCCAAGGTCTCGTTGCGAGAGACCCTGTCTCAAACAAACAAACAAACAACCCACACATAGAGAGAAAGAGTTTGGCCCTATGTGAGAGGGAGCCGTGGGCAGGCTGGTCATCCCATCCGTGTGATTAGGAAGTTCACAAGAGGATTCTGTGTGGCTAGGGGCCAGGCTGGATTTGAATGGAGTCATATTTGGTCCCTGGAGGGAAGGCGGCTCTGATATAGACACAACTAGCGGTTAAGTCTGTGAGTGAGGTGGTGCTCCCGCGGGGGTACCTCAGAGGGTACCGTGACCAGGTGGGTAGATCGGAGTGAGGTGCCTTAGAAGGGCTAGGAATGGGGGGGGGTCTCCAAGAAGCATGAGTGGAAAGCAGATTTGTCCCTTAGATAGGAATAGGACACCCAGGAGGCGAACCCTCACCGAGCACGAATGAGACCGGGATGAGGCTGGCGTACTGGTCGCAGTATATGACAAGCTTCTCGAAGTAGCGCTTCTGCCCTTCGGCCAGAACGAAGCTGCGGGGTAGGGAACGCAGAGGGCTACAGGTCTCCGCTGCACTCCCAGTCCTTCCCACGGGGCACAGAGGTCGCTTTCGGTCCCCAGGCCCCACCCCGGGTCCTCTCACCGATAGGCGGCGCTCAGCGCCATGTAGAGCCCCAGGAAACAGAGCAGCTCTCGCCACAGGAGCTTGTAGATGCTTCCGCGCCACAGCAGCAGCAGCTGCGAGAAGCCGCCGAAGCGGGCGTTCGCCACTCGGGCAGTGTAGGTGACGGTCATCGCTGCGCCGGGCCGGCGTGGCCAATGGAGAAGGGGCTAGCCTGGGTTCGAGCCTGTGAGCCAAGGGGGAAATGCTGGGAGGGGATGATCTCCTGCAGGTGGAGAGTACCAGTGGCCGTAGCGCATTGTCCTCACTGTACTGGGGTGACCCCCACCCACGTCTTGTTACCCAGCTCACAGGTCCCGGCTCTGGCCCGAGTTCCCTGCTCTCAGTCTTGCGCTATCCTTCTCCCCTGGATTCCTGGTCCAAACCTCTTGAATTTTTAATTAGGTCCCCCACCTCCTAAACGCTTGGACGAATCCAGTCATTTTTTTGAATCGCCTCCCACGCCCTCCCCATCATTTTACCTGTACTACCTTCAACTCCCTTAACTTCCTGAATCCTCAGTTTCTAGATTCCCAGAGCTTCAACATCCCCCACCCACTCTCTCCACTCCCTCGATTCCGAGCCTGCCCTGGCAGACTCACAGCCTGGGGCTACTATCCCCCTCATACCCTGAACTACACTGAATAGAGTCTAAGGCTCCAGGTCCTCAGTCTGTCCGGCCTCAGCCTCCCTACCTCTCCGGCTAAGAACCAGCCAACCCCTACCCATACTCAGTCCTCTGGCTCTGACCCCTCCGGTTCACCCCTAGATCCTCTTTGGCCTCTCTTCCTTTCTTGCTGTCCCTCCTAGCCTTCCACCCTGCCTCCCATCCCAGGCTTTCTGCCCAGAGCCTGCCAGTCCAGGGCCCCTTATTCTTCCAGGCCTGGTTCTTCTCACCTGTGTTGAGGGTGGCACTACAGGGACACACAGGGACAGAGACTGAATGGGAGGGTGACTTCAGTATTGGGTGGGGCTGAAGCCAGATTCTGCAGGGAGGGAGCTGGGGAGTGGGCGTGGGCAGCCTCTCCCAGGTCTATCTGCTTTAGCCGACTACAGCCTCAGAACTTTGTTTGGAGAAGGTCTGCCAGTTTGTCTCCTGGGCAGGGGGGTGGGATTGGGTGGAGTGGTGGTGGTGGTGGTGGTGGTGGTGGTGGTGGTGGTGTGCACACGATCTACTCTTTACTTTCTTGCTTCTCTTTGTCTCCTTCCCTAGTAGGGAGCCCGTCCAAGGTATTTGGAACCTAGAGCTAGAAGAGAGGGAAGGATCTCTCTCCCTTTCTCTCTCTCTCTCTCTCACACACACACACACACACACACGCACACACACACACACATGCACGCGCGTGCGCGCAAGACTGGGTCACCCTTAAGTTACCTGTGATCACAAAGATGCACAGCACACCGGAGACCCAGGTGCACATTTAGCTTCCCTTAATACAGCTTTACATAACCACAGTGGCAATTCACACTGTCACAGAGACTTTCAAGGTCAGCCAGGTATGCTGGCAGCTAAGACAGGGAGGCTGTCATGAGTTCCAGGCTAGCCTGGGCTGTAGAGTGTGACCCAATCTCAAAGAGCCAATAGAGAGACTGAAAAGATGGCTCAGGGGTTAAGAGTGTATGCTGCTCTGGTAGAGTTTTGTTTTTTTTTTTCCCCCAGCACCCTCTCTGTTAGCTCACAGCCATCTGTAACTCCAGCTCCAGGGGACTCAAGGACACCTGGACTCAGGTGCAGGTGCACAATCCCCACATAGGCATAGACACATATACATAATCGAAAAAGTAGGACTGGAGCTATGGCTCAGGGTTAGGAATGTATACTGCTCTTGCAGAATTTGGTACCTAGCACTCACATTGTGGCTTACAAATATGTTACCCCAGTCCCAAGGGTTCTTATGCTCTCATTTTGCCTCCTTGGGCACCAAGTACTCATGAAGTGCATGTACATACTTGCAGGCAAAAACACACATGATAAAATATAAACAGGATCCTTTTTCCTCCTGAGACAGGGTTTCTCAGTAGGGTTTCTGTGTAGTGCTGGAACTCTGTAGACCAGGCTGGCCTTGAACTCAAAGATCTGCTTGTCCCTGCCTCCCGAGTGCTGGAATTAAAGGTGTGCACCACCACACCTGGCTGAAATAAGTATTTTTTAAAAGTCCAATAAAGAAAGAAAGGAAGTCAAATCTAATGGTCCACTCCTTTAATCCCAGCACTACAGAGGCAGAGGCAGGCAGATCTATGTGAATTTGAGACTACCTGCTCTACAGGCCGACATAGAGAGTTCCAGACCACCCCCTCCCCACCAAGTATAAAGGTCAACACCTATGATTCTAGCATTCTTTGGGAGGCAGAGGTAGGAGGGTCCCTGAGAGGAGGTAAAGACACCAGCCTGGGCTACATAGTGAATTTTGGGCAAGTCTGAGCTTACTATATAGTAGGATTTTGTATAAAAAAATATCAAAAGGGTGTGTGTGTGTGTGTGTGTGTGTGTGCGCGTGCGCACACGCACATACACAGAGATGGCTCAGTGGATAAAAGCACTTGCTATACAGACCTCCTGACCTGAGTTTAATCCCTGGAACCCATATAAAGAGAAGCAGCTCCATGAAACTGTCCTCTGATCTACACACACACACACACACACACACACACACACACACCATGCACACACACACTAGTAAATAAATAAGAACAAAAATACCAGAGAGAGAGAGAGAGAGAGAGAGAGAGAAAGAGGGAGATGGGTGGGAGCAAATGGCTATAATGCAAGAGAGCCCTGGAAGCATCCCATTCTCAGCTCATGGACCCACACTCGCTGCTCCAAACAGCCTTATAGGAGGGCAGAAGAGGGGTCAGGGGCCTGCCTTCCTGTCAGCTCTCATTATATAACCGCAATACTGAAGAGCACACAGCTGCCCATGCCTTCCCTTCCACAGCCACAGACATTCATATTCAGTCTGAAGTCTCCATTTCCTCTGTACAAAGACACATCCAAGTCACATGAGAAATGAGGGCACGTCCCTCATTGCAGTGCGATACAGGCCTAGGGTCAGAGCAGGGCCTTGGTGGTTCCTGATGTTTGCCAATGTAGTGAAGACATATTTGCAAGGGCTGTGGGTGTAGTTTAACGGCGGAAGACTTGCCAAGCATCTGTGAAGCCCTGGTTCCATCTCGAGCATGGTGGGGGATGGTAATAGGGACCCTTCCTTAACTTCACCAACTAAAACCCCAGTGACACTCACCTGCATTTGTACAATGTATTGAGGCAGGCATGGTGGCATACACCCATAATCCCAGCATTTGAGAGGCTGTGCATTTAAGATATATAATCAGGCTCTGTCTAAAATTTAAAAAAGGCCTCTTCCCAATGCTTCCTCCTTTACGTGCTGTTACGTGCTGTGTGCAGAAACACCCAGACATATACTCGACAATGCTCTGAACACACAACCAGGAACATAAATCCTTGTCCCTCTGTTTGGCACTGATTCGAGACAGATGTTCTCTTTTCAGAGACATGCCAACAGGAGGGCCACTCCCAGCCTGGTACAAAGAGCATGCCCACTGCCACCTCCAACTTCAAGGATGTCCACAGATACATGGGTATGAGAGGACAGACACCCAGGGATCCAACCTGGGATGGCAGCTCTGAGGTCCACATGAGTTCCTTGGTTTCCACCTGCTGAGCACCATAAGTGGGAATGGCCCAGTGAAGCACCACCCAGAGGCTCATCTGGCCAGGACGAAGTGTTCCCAGGCTGGCAGCTGCGTGCCCCACCTGGGTAAATTAGGAACCAGCTTGGGCTGGCCACCCTTGGACCTATATCTCCGCTGTCCAGCTGTCCGGCAGCCTATAAACTCCAGCAACAAGGACTGGTGGGGTGACAGTGTCAGCTGTGGGACCTGGGGACCAGACAGGCTGTTCTCTGACAGACAGCCCTGACTCTCTAGCATGGGTCTCTGAGCTCCCTGCAGCTCATCCCTTCTCCCCCAGTGCACATCACAGGGCCTCACAGTTGCCAACCCTTGGCTGGGCTCAAGGGCAGGTTGCCCGGTTCACATGCCCTTCCACTGCAATAGCACATGACTAGTGAGGTCCGAGCCGGGTGCTGGAGAAAACCTGTGTGTTTCATCTAATCTCCTTCTAGCAAGCCAGGAGGGGCTTCCTGTTATTTCCACTGGCCCCAAGGGCAAGCCACAGCTCTGATGATGCAGTCGAAAAGCTAGGATCTGAACCCAGGCGACATGGACTTGGAGTCTGTGGTCCTTCCCTATGGCTGCATCCATTTGTTTACATTTGTCACCCCAACATGCCCATACCAGCATGCACACACCCTGCGTCCAGTGGGAGGACATGTCTAGGCGCATGAATGGGTTCCCCTTACATACATTCCCTGGCACGCCTAGACCCTGGGTGTACCCGGAACACTTCCTGAGTCACATGTGTTTTCAAGCACCTCTTCTTGTCCCCTTACACCAAGCAGCTGGGGCCTGGAACTTGAAAGCACCCAAAAGTCGTGTTTTATTGCCAGTCTTGGTGTCCATTATAATGGTTATTCAGCTGGTGCAGAGAAAAGGCAGGGGACATGGGTCTGCTAAATGCCTTCCTCAAGGACATGCAGTCTGAGAATTTGTGCCACAACCCAGATAACCAATTTAAGGGCCACAGGAGTATAGCTCAAAGAGCTGGAAGTCTGTGCTGGGGAACCTCAGGAAGCCTTCTCTAGAGGCAGGTCCAGCCTTAAGGAAACCCCCAGCATCTTCTGCCATCCTGCTAGCCCTCATCAGTCCTATCCCAGGAGGGGCTGAAAGCATCCCATGAAGGCAGGAACTAGGGGTGTGTATGCACATCATTAATCCCCAGTCTGGCAGGCCCGGCCTCTGCCCAGGGCTCCCACTAATTCTCAAACTAAACAGCAGGTGGTGTTGGGCCCATTGCCTGCTTAATCCGTTCTGTACCAGCCTGGGGCTGGCTACGGGGCCTAATGATTCCCACACTGAATTCTGAAGGAAGGGAGCAAATGCTTCCATTACAGGCTTTGCAGCCCTAGAAAGGATATCTTTAAGATCAGGCTTCTCCTTACCCAAGACAACCTCTTTCCACAAGTGTCATCATAAGCGTGTGTTACCCTAGGTTTGCTATGGAGACAAAGATTTTCGTGCAGTGCAGCACAATCTATGCAACTATATATACATAGTTTACCTACTCACAGCTCCATTAACAAACACAGTTGTTTAAGATTATTTTATTGAGGAGTGAGAGGCAGGGAGAGGTGGGGAGCACTGCAGCCTCCCCAGGCCCCACCAGGGGGAACGGAACCCCTCCCTACTTCCCACCTCCTAAGTGGCTCCCCCTGTACTTTGGGGGGGGACTTTGTGCAAACTCTGCCCCGTGGGGAATGAGGAGGGTGTGAAGTGGCAGCAGCTGGGATGAGTGGTGGTGCTACTGGGTACTGGGGGGCTTGTAGGGCTCCAGGAGGAGGGCAGAAAAGGTGTTGACTTTGTCGGCTCCTCGAACCTCATGGGGTAACAGTGGCAGCTTCACAATGTGGAAGTCTTCATATAGGTCTTCCATCTGTAAGGGGTTTAGAGAGCAGAAAGCAGAGATTAAGGGCAGGAGGGTTTATAAGGGGGTAGGAGGTTAGCACAGAAGCCTATTGACATGGTAAGCTGGAGCAGGGCTAGCAAATCCAGGACTTGACTAGATGTCATGCTTCCCAGGCCAGCCTCAGTTCTCTAGATGCTGAGTGGAAAGAGGGTAGGGTATCAGGAGGCACAGGAGATCAGACAGGATTGGGGCATGGTTCTGCAGAGTATTGCTAAGCATGCACAAAGCCCCAAGTACTGTCTTCAGCAGGATCAAAATGAATGAACAAATGAACGAATACACACACCACACCCACACACACCCAGGACAGGCAAGTACTCTAACTGAGCCTCAGCCCCAGCAATCAAGGATAAAGAGGGTCAGAGAATACAGTAAAAGATACAGGATTCTTGGCTGGGCAGGTGGGCACACCTGGTCCAGGTATTTGGCCTGGATCTTGTGGCGAGCCTCACACATCTTGCAGGGTTTTTCAGGGTCAGGGAAGACGAGCTGGTTGACGATGATGTTGTGGGTATCAATCTTGCACTTAGCCAGCTCTTGGATCAGCCGCTCCGTCTCATACAAGGACAAGAATTCAGCGATGCACACACAGATGAAGGTCGTCTGTTCCTGCGGGACATAAGACGAGAGCGAGGGAAGGGATCTGGCTGTTCCCATCCTCGTGAGCCTCTCACCACCTGCTGGACCACAACTCACAGGGTCCTTGAACTGCTCGCTAACGGATCGGATGACAGGCAACGTCTCTTCTAGCTTGGAGGCCAGCTGGTCAGCATTCATGTCCCCCAGGCCCAGCATGTTGCACATCTGTGGGGATGAGGGGACAGGCTTGCCACCTTCCTGGGCCCATCAGACCCTCTGGGTCAGGGTCTCCTGGGGCCAACTCACAGGTAGGTCTGTGTAATTTTAGCTCTTCCACTTTGTGGGCAAACAGGCCAAGAGAGGTGACCTCCCGAGCTCTCAGTTTTCCCTCTCCACACCTTTCCCCCGAAAGCTGTTGTGCTATGCGAGTTGCCATGTGTTCCGTTATGGAGTGGTGCTGGGCACTTAGTAGATGCTCAGCAGACATTACTATCTGAGGCTGGGGGAAGGCACATGCCTGCTCTACAGGCAGAACACAGGAGTGGGGACCAACGTCACAGTATTGACAACTCATAGAACCATTCTTGGGATTTTTTTTTTTTTAAAGTGTATGTGCTGGTGAAGTGAGCACTGCAGTTTACAAAGAAGAAAAGGAAGACCCAGAGAGATGAAATGATTTACTTGGGGTAAATCACATGGAAGGTGAGATGTGGAGGGAGGCAGTCCATTTCATAGAGGAGGAGACAGGGAGACCAGGCCGCCTGCTCTGCCTCATGGAACATGGTCCAGGTAAGACACCAACAGAAGGAGGCACCTGCCTGTGAGATGAAGGGGCTGATCTGATTCTTGATCTGCATGAGACGGCCCAGGCCCCGCTCCACAATGGTGGGGAAGTTCAGGAGCCTGAGGGTGTGGCCGGTGGGTGCTGTGTCAAACACCACCACTGAGAAGTTCATGCCTTTCACCAGCCTGAGGGGAAATGAGGATCAGGCTCACACCGGAGGCCCCCCCAGGGCAGGCAGGCAGCCCCCCAGTCCCTACCAAGCTGACCTCATGACCTCGGCGTAGCTCATGGCCTCGTCGATGCCCGGGAAGGCGCTCATGGCCTCCTGCATCATCTTCTTGCCCATGCTCAGCATGTTGTCCTCCTCGAAGAACTCGTCGGGGAGCTCTGCCACGCCCAGGCTGGGGTCTATCTCCTGGGGGGCCGAGGGGACCAGACTCAGGCTGTTGTGGCGATGGACTCCCAGGGGGAGCCTCGACTCCTAGGGGTGGGCTGGAGGAAGCCCGTGTAGGGCTCCAGCCACATAGCATCCTGGGTCTGTCCAGTGGTTCAACCCTCACAGTCAAGGACAAAATTGCCAACTCGGACTAGGCGAGGCCCCAAAGGTAAGCTGAAACCCAAACCCACTGCAGGAATTTGCCTTCCCAGTATACAACCGCAGCTAACTCCGACCACGTCCAGATCATGCCTGTAATGTCAGGCATCCTTGAACTGGATTCTTTTATTTTTTATCTTATTTTATTTTTCTTTAAGAAACAAGATTACTATGTAGTTAGGCTGGTCTTTCTCAGCCCTTGAGTGCTGGGATTACAGGTTATGTTTCACCAGGCTCAGCTAGCCTTAGTTATTTTCTATAGGTCACCTTGATATTGTTTTTCTCTCCCTGTCCCTGTTTACTGTCCCTCTTGGTCAGTATTCTCTTCTTCTGAGGAGGGAGGCAGTGTTGCAGATGGAACCGAAGACTTTACACAGGTTAGTGCTCCATCAAGTTATGCTGCCAGCCAATCACTAGGAGACTCTAAGTAGGTGCTCTACCACTGAGCAACTCTCAAGCCCCTTAGAGGGCTTCTAGCTGGACATTTGATCCTATTGATCCACCCTCTGAATGGCTTTTAGATAGGAGCTCTACTACTGAGATACAGTCCCAGCCTTGGCCTGATCCTTTATCCAGTGTAGGCTACATGGGTAACTTCTGCCAATTCTCCTTCTTCTTGGCTGTTGACAAGCTCCTCTCTCTGCTTTTCCTTAGCTTTTTGGTATTGCTGCTTTAGGGGCAAAAATACACCTGATCAGTCCTGTCTGCCCCCCCCATTCCTAATGATAGCTCTCCAATGGACACTTGAAAAGCCACACAATTCAGCTCACTAACCCTGCTCTCAGAAATGTTTGTGTGTTGCCTTGTCCCTCCTCAAATGTTTCTTGTCTTTTTCACTGTGGAAGTCTCAACCTTGGAAAGAAGCCCCTGGCTGAGCCTGGTGGTACAGGCTCGTAATCCCAACTATTGAGCAGAACGAGGCAGGAGTTGCAAGTTTGGCGAATGCTACAGAATGAACTCAAAGCTGGTTGTAAACTTAGTGAGATGCAGCCTGAAAACAACAACAAGCCAAAACCACAAACAAGAATGTAACCGGTCAGTAAAATGGCTCAGCAAGTAAAGAAACGTGCTCATGAGCCTGAAGACCGAGTTCTATCCTGGAACTCAGTGAAGGTAGAGGAAAAGGAGAGTCACACACACAACAAAAACAAAGAAAAAAAACAAAACAAAAAACAAACAAAAAAAACCAAGCAAAAGGGATTGGGGTGGTGAATCTGGCCTAGTATGCACCAGGTTTTGAGTTCAATTCCTAATCCTGGAAAACTTTTTTTTAAAAAAGACTTTTAATCCAGCACTCGGGAGGCAGAGGCAGGTGGAGCTCTGTACGTTTAAGGCCAGCCTGGTCTACAGAGTTTCAGGACAGCCAGGGCTACACAGAGAAACCCTGTCTCGAAAAAACAAAACAAAACAAAAACAAAAACAAAAAACCTGCCTCAGCTGCTCTAGAGACGGAGGCTGAGGTAGGAGAACTGTCTGATCCCAGGAGTTCAAGGCTAGCGTGGGCAGCATAGTGAAACTCTGTCTCAGCAACTCCTTGTTTCTTTCCTATGAGGTTCCCATCACAATTACTGGTTCCCTCATTAAAACTAAGCAATCTTACGCACTGGAGGGACGGCTCAGAGGTTTTAAAAGTACTGGCTGCTGTTCTAGAGGTCTCAGGTTCAATTCCCAGCACCCCACATGGAGGCTTACCACTGTCTGTAACTCCAGTCCCAGGGGATGCAACACCCTCTTCCAGCCCCTGAGGGCACTGCACTCACTTGCTGCAATACACACTGGCATATCATTTATGCACGCAGGAGGGTAAAAAGTTCAAGTCATCCTTGGCTACATTTCTTGTTGGAGGCCATGAGATTGTCTCAAAAAAAACCAAACCAAAACAAAACAAAAAACAACAACAGAACAATGAGGACTGGAGAGATGAGTCATTAAGTCACTACGAGCACTTACTGCTCTGGCTATGATATGACATTGCCCACATCAGGCATCTCACAACTACTTATACATCTTTAGCTCCAGAGGATCCAAAGTTATCTTCAGGCCTCTCTAAAAACTGTATGTAAGTAGTGCATGTCACATACAAGCAGTCACACAAACACACACAAAATAAATAACAACCAAAAAAAACAAACCCCAAAACCCCCAAAATCTAATAATCTCATTGCTTTACTTCTAAAATATATTCCAAATCTAATTACTCCTTCCTCCTCCCATTCTTTCCTTTTAAGAGTCTACCATGTCATTATGACCTGGATACATTCCCAGCCTTCTGGTTACTCTTGCTGACTTCACCCTTGACTTACTGCCCAATTTCCACATGACAGTCAGACATGGATTTCTTTGTTTGTTTCTTTTTTTGAGACAGGGTTTCTCTATGTAGCCCTCACTGTCCTAGAACTCACTTTATACAGCAGGCTGGTCTCAAACCCCAAGAGCCACCTGCCTCTGTCTTCCTGGTGCTGTGACTAAAGGTGTGTGCCACTGTGTCCAGCCGATTTGCTATTATTGTTGTTACTATTGTCATTATTATTATTATTATCCATAGGGTTTCTCTGTGTAACCCTGATAGTCATTTTGGAGACCAGGCTGGCCTCAAACTCAGAGATCTGCGCCTGCCTCTGCCTCCCAAATGCTGGGATTAAAGGCGTGTGCCTGCCGCCGCTGCCATGACCACTCCTACCGCCACCCGGCTATTTTTTTTTTTTTAAAGATAGGATCTTTTTATGTAATTCTGCTGGCCTCAAATTCACAGTGGTCTACTTGACTCTGCCTCTCTAGTGCTGGAATTAAAGATATGTGTCACTATGTTCAGCCCTTTTTAAAAGTATGAACATGGGAGATGCAGCTGAACACTGGCCCACCATGCCAGGTGCCCTGGGGTTTGTCTCAAGCAGCAGCAGCAAAGAATGTGTACTGCTCTTCCAGAGGACCCTCATTCATTCCCCAGCACCCACATAGGGATGGGAGTTCACAATTGCCTGTAACTTCACCTGGGGTTGTGTGCATGTGTGTGTGTGTGTGCGTGTGTGCTGATGTCTCTGGCTTCTGCACTCATGTCCAGGGATACAACACAGAACTAAAATAAAGTAAAGCTTTGAATAGTTTCCTATCAAAAAATAGCCTTCTGTCAAACTTATACCCAAAGCCAAACGGTTTGTCCAGCCAGCAAAGTCCCACAGTGTGTACCTCTGATTGCTCTTCCTTTTCCTTCCTTTCGCTTACTTAGTTCCAGTTGATTGCCTTCCTGACCACTCCTTAAAGGTTTCCTTCCCACAAGTTTCTCTGGGGGGGGGGTTTGTTGGGGAAAGGGTAACACCAAAGAGATGAGAATGCAGACTATCAAAGGCCTGATGGCTGCTGGTAGGTATGTCCCCAAGAGACCTCATGTTTGGGGCTATCAAAATGGCTCAGTGGTTAAGAGTATTAGCTGCTCTTCTAGAGGATCTGGACTAAATTCCCAGTCCCTAGATGGGGGCTCACAACCATTTGTAACCCCAGTCCCAGAGAATCTGAGCCCTTTTCTGGCCTGCATGGGTACCAGGCATGCACTCTAGGTAAAACACCTGTCATTAAAACAAAAACAAAACCAAAAACTTATGGGAACCTCAGCCTGAGTGGATCCCAGCTTTACTTACCATAGCAAAGAGGTTGTCATAGCCTTTGACCTTGGTAGGCACCTTGGAGAACTTCTGATCAAAAGCATCTGAGATGTTATGGGCTGGGTCTGTGGAAATGATTAGAACACTCTCACGTCCCTTAGACAGCTGGACTGCCAGGCTACAGCTGCACAAAAGAAAGGTGGGAAGACAGTGAGGAGTCAGCTTTGGTAGTGGGGGTCTGTAGCAGGAGATGCAAGGTTGGGCCACAGGGACCTGGATCGGCAGGGACCTTAGCAGCAAAGTATAGTAGGGTCCCAGTAGGATCGAGCCCCTACTTAATCATTGCCGAGATCACTGCCCTTCCACTTGGATTGGACTGGTGTGCAATATTCATGACTGATTCGGCATGTTGGAGTACCTGCTTCTGCTTTTTTGGCACTGGCACAGTCCAGCTGTCCAGCCAGCACAGACTGCTCTCCCTCCCTAACTCCACTTGTTAAGGAAAATGAGCTCCATCTCTCAATGAGGCACCATAACCATGTGCCTCTTCTACCGCCTTCTACTCTTTCCCGCGCTGGGCACCAAATGGAAGGATCGTGAGACTATGACAGCTTGCCTTAGTGTCCCTCCCTCGACTCCGAACTCCCTGGGGGGTACTGTCCTGCCGACTGCGGCATTTAAATGCTACTCTGCACACCCCACGCGCTGGATTCACAAGACTCAAAGAGGGATTATCCAACTCAGGATGCCAGGCTTGCATTCAGAGGTATCTTCGGCAGGCTGCGGTAACTTCCGGAAAGTACAACCCTGAAGGGTTCCACTCCGATCGCTTTGCCGGGCTCGGGATGAAAAAGCCGGTCCCTGTCCTCCCCTTCGTCCGGTGGTACAGCCCACCCGTTTCCCAAGCCCCACCAGAGCCTCCTTACCTGCAAGTGGTCTTACCCACGCCACCCTTGCCCCCGACGAAGATCCACTTAAGGCTGCGTTGCTCGATGATATTGCTAAGCGTGGGTTCCAGCGGCTCCACATCAGGCGCATCCTCGAACTCCTCTGCCTCAACCCCCCACCCGGCCACCGCTGCCGCCATCTTGGAGCTGGCTCACGTGATCATGCGGGGCGCACCACGTGCTAAACATCTACAGGGGAAATGCGTTTGCCACAGCCCTGTGGAAGCTGGAAAACTGACTTATTTTCATCATGCATTGACATTTAGGGACAATGAGAGCTATACTTTCATCATTTTATGCGTCGCGAGCTCACCTTGCTGAACTCTTGTCTGTAGTTTTCCAAGAATTCCCCTGTCTTGTGAGCATATTGGTATGATCCACACTATTGCCCTTCACTGATTGGACCCTAAGTCTTGCAGCACTCTTTTCATTGGCTGTATCTTGTCTTACTTTCACTAATCACGCTCGAGTCCCTGCAGGCGTGACCCTCTCCTTAGCAACCAGCCAAACATCCTGTTTAAGCTCTTTGGGTGAAGTTAGTTCAGAGGTGTCTCTTGGCTCGATTCATTTCCCCCTTACTTTCCATTTTGGACCTCAACATGTCCTCAGGTCTGCTAGTTACTCAGTTGGCTCCTGCTGCAAACCAATCACGAACAAACTGGTTAGTTGGCTGAAGGTTGTTTGAAGGCAAAAAAGACTCCCTTTGTAGTAGGGTATGCAGACTTTTGTCCTGTGTGCCCCGAACCCCCATGGTGCGCAGGAATGATATCTGCAACAGTTGTCCTTGTAGAGAGAACTTTAATATCCGAAACTCCTGTCGTGCTTGGGCGCTCTGCTCTCTCTGTGTGTGCTCCAAGGTCAGCAAATGCTATTTGAATTGAATCCCTGTCTTCAGGAAGTAGTACAAGGGTTCTTAGTCCCTTGGTGCAGAACACAACTCATACCTTCGGCTTCATTTGAGTGCTCCAGACGAGGTGTCTAGTTGCACGCAGCCAGCAGTATCCTTATTTCAAGATAAGAGATTAAATTCAGAGACAGATGCCCAACCTAGAGAAGCTTCCATTTCTAGTAGGAGGTACCAAGTTAGGCAGATATGCTTTCTAGACCTAGTTAGAGGCCACCCAAGTTCCCGAGTCAACTGAGCACACAGTCCCCAAACAAGATCCTTTAAATTACAGAGTTCTGGTGGCCGACTGGTATTGTGCTCGCTCAGCCCTTAAAAAGGACCCAGGTCCCAGACGATGGTCCCATTCTCGGGGAGCTTCTGTCTGCTTAACGAACTCGTGTCTGGGAGGATTAGGGTCTGAAGAACAGAAGGAAAGGCACCGGGCTCCTGGGCTCCACCGACTGGTTGCCAGCTCAGAGCCCCTTTGCCCTACCCAAGCCCCGCCCCACTCTGCATTGACTTCTGGATTCAGACCTCTCTTCCCAGCATGCACTGCTCCAGACGAAGCCAGTCCCGCGCCAAGCGCGCGGTGTAAGAGCCTCTCCCGAAGTCCTTTGCGCGGCACCTGGCGACAAAATGGCTGCCCGAGGGAGACGGGCGGAGCCTCCGAGTCGGGAGGCGCCCGGCCCTGCGGGCGGCGGCAGGAGCCGATGGGCTGAGTCGGGGCCTGGAACGTCACCCGAGAGCGGGGACGACGAGGTGTCGGGCTCAAGTCCGGTGTCCGGCGGTGTGAACTTGTTCGCCAACGACGGCAGCTTCCTGGAGCTGTTCAAGCGGAAGATGGAGGAGGAGCAGCGGCAGCGGCAGGAGGAGCCACCCCCGGGCCCGCAGCGACCCGACCCACCGGCCTCCGCCGCGGCGGGCCCAGGGAATCCGAAGAGGAAGGGAGGCCCAGGCCCCACGCTCAGCTTCGTAAGGAGCCGCGGGGGTGGGGGCGGGCGCCGGGGCCCCTGTTGGCAGCGGGAGTCGGGCCCGGGAAGGGGCGTCATGGTCCAAGGCAGTCCTCCACTCGGATGCCCGGACGGTCCCGGTCGCTTGCTGAGAATGTTGAATCTGGATTCCGGACGAGAGGTGTTTCTGGGCGGGAGTGGGGACCCCCAAATCTTACTCGCGGGACCTGAGAACCGGGAAATTATGTTGGAAGCAGTGCTCTGGGGATAGGATTCCTGTTTGGTTGGTACCCAGACTTTGAATAGTGGGAATCCACAGACACACAGTGTGGGGGGAAAGCAGGGGAGAAAATTCCGAGTCGGCTGTATTCGTTATATTCAGACTACCGGCCGTAGCCGGGCGTGGTAGCACACGCCTTGTAATACCAACACTGGAGGCAAGAAGACCGAGGATTCGAAAGTGAGATCCTGTCTCAACTAAAAAATACAAACCAAAACAAAACAACCAAAACAATCAACCAACAACAAAATGCAACTCACTGACTCTGTGGCCTTAGGAAGATCAATCTATTCCTTTCTATATTATTTAACTAGCGTCTGTTTATTGAACACCTTAACTTGGGTATTTAGTGGTGGATTTGACAGAAAAGGAGGTTGTTTGTTTGGAGCTTGGGTGGCCTACCCTCATTTTCTGTAGTTTTAATAATTGACACCATTGCACCTTTGAATGTGAGTAGTACATGAAGTGGTCCAGAAAGGTCGGTTAGTACAGACTCTTACAGAAAGAACCAGACCAGGGTTCTCTACTGGTGACAAGTCTCCTTATCCTCCTTATCCTTTGGAAAAGTCTGTAGAGATTTTGGTTGTTAAAACTCTGAGAGGAGATGCTAGTGACATCTATGGGTAGATACCAGGGATACTATTCAGTATCCTACAATGCATGGGATAGCAAAGAATGATCTAGCTGAAAATGTCAAGAGTACCAGGTTGAGGAGCTCTGGGTTAAATAAACTGGATATATACTCGTTAGTTTTGAGCTTGCTTTGTCTCTGGTTTTGAGATAGAGGTCCTGTAGTGGGGATGAAGAAATGTTGGTTTGAGAATAATAGAGGGAGTCAAGTATTGGATCCAGCTCTGTGGTTTGGGGCAAGGCTTAAGTTTCTTTAGCTCTTAAAAGGGTATGAGCTGGACAAGGTGGCACATACATCTAATCCTAGTGCTGTGGAGGTTGAGGCCAGAGGATTGCAGCGTTTGAATTCAGCCAAGGTTATGTAGCAGTACTTTGTTTCAAAAAACAACAGCAAAAGTGTGTGTGTGTCTGTGTGTGTGTTCAGTAGTGTGAGCCTGTAATCTCAGCTACTTAGGAGCTGAGACTTGAGGATCTGAAGTACAGAATATGTTCAAAGCTAGTCTGAGCAACTTAGTGAGACCCTGTCTCAAAATAAAAACAAGAGGTGAGGGGATATAGTTGAGCAGTAGATTGCTTTGAGTACTTGAGATCCTGGATTCCATCTGCAGTACTATACAAAAGTGACTGGGGGAATAGTCCTGGCAGTAACTGATGCTTCGTTGAAGGGTCAGTACAGGATGATGTCTTGGAAGTCCCCAGGTAAGGGGAGAAAATGATACCAGGGTGAAAATCCAGAGGAAATATAAAGTGACAGGACCTAGGTTGGTGTGACGGTCAAGGGTAGAGGCTGAAATCTTTTCCAGAACGGGAACAGCAGTAGTGTTAACTCATTTCATTTATTCATGAGTAGCCACTATAGTCATACCTCTAAAAAAGCCAGGTCATATCAGGGTAGAATTGGGGATCTTTTGTGATTCAAGGTGCTCCCACTGGCTGTGCACCTACTATATTGTTCTCTTGTTGGCAGCCTGTCCTATCGCTCCCCAGAGGGTTGTCTTTATCTCTAAAATTGCATTCAAATAGCATAATTGAATGTGAGAGGTGATAACATGACCATAGTACTCTGTGTATGGTATATAGGGCTCTGTGTGTAGTAATGCTTAATAAAGAAAGCCATTGCTACTTATGTGGTCCCTGCCAGAACAGGGTGAGGCCTGGGCAGAAAGAGTGAGGACAGAGCCAGTCCCCAGCAAGGTGAGCACTCGTCTGGTCCCCTGGGAGGGTAGCCTGGGGCCCAGGACTGCCTGGGCATGGCAGCCCAGGGCAGGCGCTGAGTCGAGTGTGCTCCTCTCTGATTGCTGCGCAGGTCGGCCGGCTGGAGGAGCTGGGCGAGGCGTCGCTAGGAAGGTGTAGTGGGCCTCAGCACCGCCAAGGGCGGGCCCGGCTCCTGTAACCCTTGCAGTCTTCTGTCCCTTCACCCAGGTGGGCAAGCGCAGAGGCGGGAACAAACTAGCCCTCAAGACGGGAATAGTAGCCAAGAAGCAGAAGACGGAGGATGAGGTGAGTTGGGCTGGTTAGGGGTCCTAACTGCCTTTCCTTCCAAACTCAGTGCCCAATGGTCAGGCTTGGATGGGTGGCCCTGGTAGGGTGGGAGGTCCCCCAGATAACCTGTTTCTGCTTATTTTTTTCCCTCAAACCCCCAGGACCTTTAGGATAATACTGGGGATGGGTCAGCTGTCTTATGGCATTCTTAACTCCTGTCCTTAGCTTCTTGGGCATCAGTCTTCCAACCGGTCCTCCCTCCTCTGACCCCACAGGTATTAACAAGTAAAGGTGACGCATGGGCCAAGTACATGGCAGAAGTGAAAAAGTACAAAGCCCACCAGTGCGGTGACGATGATAAAACTCGGCCCCTGGTGAAATGACCCCCTCCTGGGTGCTCACTACCTGGGACTCTCTGCGATGTACATAACTATTTAATGTGGTAACGGCAGCGGCCTTCCTGGAGGACTGATACACAGAAGGAAATCAAGGCGTTTCCCGTGGCCGCAGACCATTCTCCAGGACTCTTTTTTACCTTGAGCACTTGCCTCCTGAGACTTACTAGACCAGTGGTTTACTGTCCCCTTTCTTCCCACCACCTTGCTTTCTCTGGCTCTGTCTGTCTCTTCTTGCTGTCTCTCCTTTTAGCAGTCACTTCTGAGAAGTAAAGAACCTGACTTAGTGCTGTAGTTGTGTGCTGGTTTAATCTTCTTTGCGATCTTCAAGCTAAGTGTTTGCTCACTGGTGGATACCACACCTGCCAGTGCTTGGGTGGACCCACTGTGGAGGGGGAAAGAGGGGAAGGCTTTCTAGGCAGGGACACATGCTGCCTGTCTTGGACTCTCAAGACATCTTTCTTCCCTCTTTAGTAACTGTGGCACTTGAAGTCCTGTCTTGTTTGTGTTTTGTTTTTGATTTGAGACAGAGTCTTCTTATGTGCAGAGGGTTTGTCTCCTGCCTCATCAGCGTGGTATGGATATGTACTGCTTTTAAGTGTCCTCACGGTCTCAGTTTAGCTGTGACTTGGGTTGTTCTTCAGTGTGAGTGTGCTTGCCTAGTGCACATAAGGCACTGTTCAATCTCTGGCACTCCACATTTGTGCATCACGCAGTCTTATGTTTTCACTAATATAAAGCTGTTACTTATTCCCCAGATACTGACCACGCACTTAGTATATGCCAAGGCTGTTCTGTACTCCAGGTGCCAGAGAATTGAACAGCTTACATTCTCCCTGTCCTTGTAGGAAACAGATGGGAAGAAAAAAGGGATGGCCTTTTGGGTGGTGACTACTAACAGGGATAGAATAGAGGCTAGTTGGGTGGGGGGATGTCTGTTTTAGGCCACTTTATATTTTTGGTTGTGAACTTAGCCTTCAATGGCTGAGCCATCTCTCCAGCCCATATGTTACTTAAAAAAAAATATGTGTCCAGCTTTTTTGCCTGCGTGTATGTCTGTATACCACATGCATGTCTGGTACCTGTGGATACCAGAAGAGAGCAGCAGCTCCTCTGGAACCAGAGTTATAGCTGGTTGTGAGCTGCCATGTAAGTGCTAGGAACTCTACTGGGGTCCTCTGGGAGAGCAGCAGATGCTTTTAACAGCTGAGCCATCTCTTCAGCCTCCTTTGGTGACATCTGATCAAAGTTGGGAGGGAGGTGAGGAAGTGTCTCAGAGGTTTCAGACACTGTGAAGACTGGTTGGACAGTAGCATGACCTGATGGGACCTGAGGAAGCACAGATAGCTATGGTCCCAGAATGTTGAAGTGGTGACCCTTGGCATTTCTGTCAAAGTAGTCCGAGGGCACTGTGTTTATTCGTTTAATGTAGGAATTGGCCATGGTAACTCGTGCCTGTGATCTCAGTGCTTGGGGGTAGAGGTAGGTGGATCAGGAGTTCAGGGTAACCCTTGTCTCGTGTACTCTCTCTTTAAAACCATACAAAAAATAAAGTTGCCGGTGGTGGTGGTGCATGCCATTAATCCGAGCACTCGAGAGGCAGGAGAATCTCTGAGTTTGAGACGAGTGAGTTCCAGGACAGCCAGAGTCACAACAGAGAAAACCTGTCTCAAAAAACCAAATAAATAAAAAAAATTAAGTTGGTCAGGTGACAGCTTGAGAAGATAACATTTAGATCCCAAAGGTCGCAGGAGAGTGTCGGGAAGATCCTAGAAAGAAGTGCTCTGGGCACAAGGAAGAGTAGGGTATAAAGAGCCTTAGCACTTTCTAACACACAGCAATGCTTTTCTGGTTTATTCTAGTGTTCAAAGGTCCCCAAAGCAGGGGTGTATGGGTACAGGATAGGGGAGGAAACACAAGAAGCTAATGGAGTCAATTATATTGCTGCCTCCTTGGAAGCTGGCAACAGTTGGATCTTAAACATACATAGACACACAAGTAGGTCACCACTGAAAGCAGCTTGGCCTCTATTCTGGAGTGTGTCAATAAGCAGGGCATGCTGAAATCCAGGCCCCTCCCTTCACAGAGCCTAACCAGTTGTGACCTAGGAAAAGAGAAAGGAAATTCAAAGTACAAGTTTGGGTGAGCCACAGCCCTGGCTTCCACCTATTTTTGTGCCTGTTAGCTGTTTGGTTCTCTATGAACCACTCAGCCTTTTTAAAATGTAAAATTTTTTTCATTTGTATGTTTATATCTGCCATATATGTGCAGATGCTACATGTTTTGGATCTCCTGGAGTTGGTTTGAGCCAGTTGTCAGCCACCTGATCGGTGCTAGGAATTGAACCCTGGTCTTATGGAAGAGCACTAAGTGCTCTTAACCATTGAGCCATTTCTCTAGCCTATCACTCAGCCTTGCTGTGGCTCAGGTCTTTTGTCTATTTTTGGCCCTTTGAGACAGGTTTTCTCTATGTAGCCATGGCTGTCTTAGAACTCACTGTATACTACTTCACAAGTTCCACCAGCCTTACCTCCCAAGATCTGGGATTAAAGGTTTGCACCAACACACCTGGCTTGCTTCTGTCTATTTTTAAAGATAGGGAAGCATAAAGAGCTCAGTGATGGCAGGGCATTTGCCTGGCACTTGAGATGCTCTTCATATGAGCCTCAGTAGTGCAAAGGAGCGAAAGACAATATTTGTATAGTTGACTGTAACCCTGGAAATAAAACTGCTTTCATTGGTTCCCTGAGAGAAGTTAGTTTAAGTTTATAGGCTGTGTTTTACAGTTCTGGAGATGGAACCTATTTTATGGTGCATGCTTGCAAGCACACTAACATTGACCTACATCTTGGAGGCCTTGTTTAAAAATTAGACTGAAGCTGGAGAGATGGCTCACTGGTTTTGAGCACTTGCTGCTTTTTCAAGAGGACCTGGCTTTGGTTCCCCAGGAGCTGTTGTTGCCTGATAAGTTTTGGGGACTGAATTTATATCCTGTGCAAGATCAGTATGTGAGATCTTTTCAGTCCTCATAACATTTTTTGAAAACTACACTTAATTTTGTTCATGCATGTGTGTGCAAGCATGCAGGCACTTTTACTTCTGTAAATTAAGAGTTTTTGGTCTCCCATCAGACTCAAAGTTGAGTACAAGATGAATGCTTCTAGTTGAAATCAAATAAATGTTGGGTAATAAGGCCACTGTGAAAATTGCATAGGAAAATATTTGGAAACCTCATGGCTCGGAGTAAATGCTAAAAATGGAGGGAAGGGGGATCCCAGCATATTGGTGCTCAACTAATCATCCATGAGGCTGAGGTGGGTGGGTGGTTAAGGCAATACAGGAAGACACACTATCAAAAGTCAGAAAACTTGTCCTGATTCAAAATCTCTTGTGGAGAAAGAGCTAAGCCTTGTATAATGGTCACATTAATTTGTGTGCCCTCAAGAGGCTAGGACAAGACCGCAAATTGGAGGCCAGACTGGGTTATGCAGGTAGACCCTGCCTAGAAAAATAGATTTAAAAAAAGGGGAGCCAGTGATATGGCACAGTGGATCAAGGAGCAGTAAAAATTACTGTAGACCTGAGCTCAGTCCCTAGGACCCAGTGAGAACCAGCTCTACAAGTTGCCACAGAATACAACACAATGCTGCTCAAACACATTAAAAAGAAAATATTAAATGGTTTGCATTCCGTGCTCCTCCACATGGCTTTTAAGTGGAGTCAGTGCCCATGCTTGATCAAACACTCCATCCCCCACAAAACAAAACAAAACAAACCTACTTTTCACCTTCCCTGGAGCTTTCCAACTCTCCAGGCTCTTTAATATCCACCTCAGAAGAACTCTAAGGGACCAGCCCAGGACCACGAATAAATCGCGTTTGGCGTCATAGACGCACGGCATCTTGGGACTTGTAGTTTCAAGGGTTAGGGGCGTGTGTGAGTAGTGGTGGGGTGAGAGGGGAAGCTCTGCGCATGCGTAGGCGGCTTGCGGCACGTGTCTTGTAAGGAGGGTTTCTGTTTATGTTGGGCTTTTCGCTAGTCTATTCGGGATCTTTCCTTTGATTCTCTAAACTGAGCCTAGTAAGAGAGGCTCCAATTCTTGCTTTTTATGAGTGAACGCGGGATTCATTGTGGCAACGGGGAAGTGGGCCGAGTAAATTGTTACTCTTCAGATTGAGGCATACCTAGACCTCTCCCTCACCTGAAGGTCAAAAAAATCTAGGACAGGGCTCTGCTGTCCTTTGGGATTAGGATCCTAGTTTGTTTAGTAAATATTGGTTTAGGCAGGGCGCGAAGACAACGAATGGGCAGTTTGAGCTCTGCTAATAGACAGATTTCCAAAGAATAATTTATGATGTCAGGTAAGCTTAACTTGGATTCTAATGGAGCAACTTATACCATATCCACTGCAATGGAGGCGAGTGACAGGAGAGCGAGCCTTTATCATCGGCAGGACTAGGAGGGGAAGAAATCGGAAAAGCACCAGGGTCTCCAGTTCCAGACTCCAATGCTTTGCGGTTAAAATGGAAGAACAGTGCTCTACTGGATTCAGATGGCAGGTGAATTCATGATCCTGCCCTTGCCTAAATTCTCTGGGCAAGGACTTTCATTTTTCAGGTCGTGAAAGGGATTAGGTCTTCTATTCGAATTTACTAGCTCATTTTATTTAAAAAGTTATAGCTAGGGACTGGAGAGTTGATTGAGCAGTTAAGAGCACTTATTGCTCTTCCATAGGACCCTGGTTCGAATCCCAGCACACATGACAGACGGCTCATAACTATCAATAGCTCTAGTTCTAAGAGATCCAACATTCTTACTTTTGCTACCAGACACACACGTGGTGCACCGATATACATGCAGGCAAAACAACCATATACATAAATTTTAAAAAGTTATAGCCTGGTATTTTTTTTTTCAGTTCCATGTAAAACTGTTAAACAGTATTGAGCAATAATAAAAAGCAGACAGTTGCTCTTGTAGGAAACCAGCCCGTGTCTCGGGTATAAAGTCCACCCTATGCTGAGTATCCTGATATTTTTATTTGATTTTTCGAGGCAAGGTTTCCATGTATAGTTCTTGCTGTCCTGGAACTCATTCTGTAGACCAGGCCGGCCTCGAACTCACAGAGATCATCCTGTCTCTGCCTCCCAAGTGCTGGGATTAAAAGCGTGTGCCACCACCGCCCCATGCATTTTAATTTATTTTTAATTAAAGGGTTTAGTGTTGTAGCCCAGGATTTCCTGGTACCAGTGGGTATACTGTTGCCTCACTGCCTATTTCTTTCCCGTCCCCCCCCACTCCTCCCCCCAGTCCTGAGATCACTGTCTTTTGGGTTGCCATGCCGGACCCAGAACAGTTTCTTACGAAGTGTAGTAAGGGCTCATTTAGCTGTGGCTGAGGGATTCCTAGGCCATTACACACCAGGAGCACCCATGCACTACTACATTTCTAGCCCCAGCAAAAAGCTGCAGTCAGAGGGGCTGGAGCGATGGCCCCGTAGGTAAGAGTACCGGCTGCTCTCGCTGAGGACCCAGGTTTGATTTCGGCACCCACATGGCGGCTCACAACCATCTGTAACTCCAGTTCCAGGGGGGTCCGATGCCCTCTTCTGGGCCCCACGGTACTACACGCACATGGCTCAGGAAAAAACACCAATACACATTAAGAAAGAGAAAAGAAAAAAGGTGCAGTAAGACAAACGAAACGAGATGCTAGGAGGACCTAACGGCTAGAGAGGCCCAGAGGCGGTACTTACTCCGTCACGTGCTTCAGCATGGCCCGGACCGCTGTGCCAGATCACGTGTGAATGCTGCGCCTTCCGATTGGCTTAGCTAGGCCAGTTTGAACGGCGTACGGAAGCCGAGGCTGTTCATTTCGGCCGCGTTTATTTTTTTTATTCCCTGCCTTTGGCTCCCTCCTGCTCGAGCCTCTGGAGAAGCTGCAACACTAGTCGCCGCCGCTGCCGCCCAGGGCCTGGTAGGTGGGCCTCGCTCGGCCGGGGCCCCTCGGCTTCAGCTCCTCTCGAACCCCCCTGGGTTCTGGGCCTGCGCCGCGCGCCGCCCAGGCGTCGGGGTCGCGCCCGGCTGAGAGGCGGGGAACCGGGTTGGGCCAGCTCGCGAGGCCGGCAGAACGGGCCGGGCGGGGGAGGGGGAGCTGATCTGATCTCGGGGGGTGGGGCCTCGGCGCCCGGCCAGGTTCGGGTGCCACGAGATGCGGGCCAGTGGGGCGGCTGGGGTCGGGCTGGAGGGACCCTGATTGGGGGAATCGTCGGGGGACGTCGCGAGGATCGGGTGTGTGTGAGGATCTGTTTCGGCGGGGTTTGGTTGGGTCTGACTGGGGGAGACAGCCTTGAAAGTTAAGGGGGGGTTGTTAGGTACTGATAGGGAGGGGAGTCAGACTTAAGCCCAGAGAGCTTTGTTGGGTCTGACTGCGAGGCGGTGATGGGGTCCGTTGAGAGGAGCGCTGCGGGCGGGTGTTTGTGCGGGACTCTTAGGGGAAACTGCAGGGATTGGACGGACCGGGTCTCCGACACGCAGTGGTCGGGGGCTTGGGGGAATTGGATTGAGGGAGCTGCCAGAGATCCGTCAGCAGGATTCCTGCTGACTGGGGCGGAGGATGAGAGCGAGTGAGGCTTGGCCAGACTTGACTTGATTGGGGCAGGCAGGCTCTTGGGGGGTTTTGGTCGCGGGTTGGGCGGTTTTGACTGGCTCTCATTCAAAGAGACATTGGAGACCTATCGGGCATTGCTTGCATTCTGGTTAAGGAAGTCACTGGGCCAGGGCTAGGCCGGAAAGGGGGCATGTGGCGTCTGCCGAGCTTGTAGGGCCGGTTTAGGGGAGGCAGCAAGGATGAGAAGGATCTAGGCGCTTAGGGACCTAGAGGAGCTCAGGAACCTAGGAGGCTGCTGGGATCTAGCGGAGCTTGAAGGCTGGATTTTGGGAGGGGGAATCCTCGTGGACTGAGCCTTCACCTGGAAGACCGCCGGGGCGGGGCCCTCGCCCTCGATGGAAGCGGAAGCCGTAAGGCCCGTAACCGGGGGCGGCGGCGGCGGCGTGGACCGCCGTGGGAAGAGGGTTCCACGTAAGGCTCGATGTGGATCCTCCGCGTCCCCGCCGCCAGTCCTAATGGCCCGCTTTTATATTCCCCTCACTTGCACTCCCGAGCCCGCGACTGCGTGGCCGGGGATGGCTTAGCTGGCGGGGACCCCGCACTTGGACAGGCGCGGATCGGAGGCCTCTGTCTATCTGCCGAGAGCGCTTGCGTCTGCATGCAGCCGCTTCTGCCTTGGGGACTCAACTTGGGTCTCACACAGAACCCCAGCGACCCAGCGCTGACCCACACCCCTACCCCTGCAGTTCGCCTTGCGCCATGGACTGGCAGCCAGATGAGCAGGGCCTGCAGCAGGTCTTGCAGCTTCTCAAAGACTCGCAGTCGCCCAACACAGCTACTCAGCGCATTGTGCAGGATGTATCCTTCTTTCCTTCCGGGGCTGATGGAACAGGGCAGATGATTGCACCTCGTGAAGGCCTGAGAGGGAGGGACCACTTCTTGATTCCCAGACTCTTACTGCTGCAAGAGAGAACCTGACATGGACGAGAATTAAAGGCTTAGATCCCTCTGGAGGTGCAGAACATGATGGGAATGCCTGATGTTCACTGAGCACTTAATCCTTTAACTGTTAAAGTGAGTGCAGATGGAGACCTGGAGGCTTAGAAAGGGAAAATGCCTTGGGTGAGCCTCTGCTGGGAACCAGGGTGGGAAGCCCAGCCATCTCAGATTGTAGTGCAATCTGCTTTTTCAGAATGAGGGTAGATGGGGAGGGACACGGGGGTTGCAGCATTATTGTTTGTGGTTGAAAACTTTTTTTTTTCCTAGCTGGTTGCTTATATAAGTATCCTGGTTAGTTCTATTGTCAATTTGATAGACTATGAAGAGGAACCTTTACTTGAAGAATTGCCTCCATCCGGTTGGCCCATGGGCATGGCTGTGGGGCATTTTCTTGATTGATAACTGGGGCAGGTGGGCCTGGGCTGTATAAGAAAGATAGCTCAATGTGAGTTGGGGAAGGAGCCAGTAAACAGCTTTGCTCACTGATTTCTGCTTCTAGCTTATTTTAAGTTTCTGCTTTGGGACTTCTCTCCATGGTGACCTAAAACAAACCCTTTACTCCCTGACTTGGCTTTTGGTTAGTGTTTTATCACAGCAACAGGGAAGCACATTAGAATAGTGAGTTCAGAATGTTAAATGAGATGGTCATGCATTTAGGAGGCAGAGGCAAGTGACTCTGAGTTTGAGGGCCGCCTGGTCTGCATACCGAGAACCCGTCTCAAATGAAAAAAGATTAAGAGTTTGAAACAGTCTCAAGTTTCACTTGAGGACGGAGGAAGCTTCCCACCTGTTCTGCAGTGCTGAGGATGGACATAGGGGCCCAGAGCATGCTGGCCACTGCGCTATCACTGAGCTGCACCCCTAAGTCCTGCTCTCTCAATTTTCAGTCATTCACTTTCTCTCAGTAGGGCTGGAGACTAAATGTCCTTACACATGCTAGGCATGTATTTTACCACTGAGTGTATCCCTGGACTGGTTTTTTGTTTTTTGAGTCAGGGTCTTTGTGTATAACAGACTGACTTAGAACTGAATGTGTAGCTCAGGGTGACCTTGAGTTCAGGGTGGTCTTCCTGCCTCAGCCTCCCCGTGCTAGGATTATAGCATGCAGCACTCCCAGGTAACCCTCCATTCTGGTTGAGGAAAGCAGGCATTGGAGTGCCCGGGTCAGAGCTGAGTAGCAGCTGCCAGTTTTAAGATGAGTCTTTTCCAACCCTCTCCTGCTCTGGTGAGGGCATAAGGGTCACACAGGAAGCTCAGGCATGTGCCCTGGTCCATGTTGTGAACTTGGGCTTCCTGGAAAGGCAAGATGGTGCTGTGGG
This sequence comes from Cricetomys ansorgei, assembly GCA_026225945.1. Classification (NCBI taxonomy): domain Eukaryota; kingdom Metazoa; phylum Chordata; class Mammalia; order Rodentia; family Nesomyidae; genus Cricetomys; species Cricetomys ansorgei. Next base: position 16,528,611 of record JAMJFZ010003163.1, read on the forward strand.
GATAGTAACTACTGTGTGTTGTCCCAGGAGTTGTCTGGTACTCTGAGCAGTGTAGCACTGAGAGAACATTGCCTGGGAAAGTCTCAAGTTCTTTTTGGTTTTTTTGAGACAAGATCTTGGGATGTGGTCCAGGCTGGCCTGGAATTCAGTATCTTCTTGCCTCAACCTCCCGAGTGCTGGCATTGGCATCACAGGTGTGCCCCAATACATCTGGCTTTCCAAGTCCCTTAACAGTCTGACAGAAACTTAAACAACTCAACCAGTTTCCCGACTTCAACAACTATCTGATCTTTGTCCTGACCAGACTCAAATCAGAAGGTATGTTCTCTGTTCCTCTGTGCCATGCAGCTCTTACTTCTCCTCACTACCATAGCCCTCTGACCTTAGCACTTTCCCCACAGATGAGCCAACCCGCTCTCTCAGTGGTCTCATCCTCAAGAACAATGTGAAGGCGCATTACCAGAGCTTCCCGCCTCCTGTGGCTGACTTCATCAAACAGGAGTGTCTCAACAACATTGGCGATGCCTCCTCTCTCATCCGAGCCACCATTGGTGAGGGGGCTGTGGGGGTCGTCATCAAGGACACACTAAGGGCTTGCTCTGGGCCAAGAAGCTATTCAACGTGTTCAGGGTATTGCTTACTGAATGCTCCAGCACCCTCTGTGATAGCACTGTTACTACTGCCATCTGACTGGAGAGGAAACTGAGGCACAGAGATGATAAAGGGACTTGCCTGGCAAGTAACAGCTTGGAAACAAGCCAGGCAGTGCAGGTCAGTCTTTTTTTTTTTTTTTTTTTTTTTTTTTACCTCCCCTTTTTTTCTTTTTGAGACAAAGTCGTCCAAGCTGGCCTCAAACTTCCCACCTTCTTCAGCCTTCTGAGTGCCTCAGTAACTCAGTGTCCACAGTTTTGTGACATAGTCTCAAACTATGTGCCTAAGGTTGAGCAGTTGTAATACTTGCTTCCTCTGTCTGCACAGAACAGTCAGTAATGTCCCCTCAAAATGATTCCTACTCAGTGGGGATTAGTAGTGGAGGCGCCTTGCTGAACCCAGGAAGAGATACCTGAGGACATTACAGCAAGGCAACTAAGATTTATTTATTTAGAGCCGTTTTCCCTCCAGGCTTTTCACTAAAAATATTGACAACGGTGATTTCTTAGCAATGCTTTAAATTACTTTGTGTGAGTGAGGACACACACAGGCCATGCCTGAGTCTGGAGGTCAGGACAGCATGAGACAGTCAGTTCTCACCTCCCGTCTTGTTGAGATGGGCTCTCATTTTTGCTGCACAGTATATTCCAGGCCGATTGGCAGCTCCCTGGCCTTCTATCCCCTATCTCAGAGCAGAAGTGGTGGGATTATAGGTGCACACCACTGCATCTAGCTCGTGTGGGGAACAAATCTGGGTTGATGGCCCGGCTTGAATGGTGGGTGTTTTTACCTGCTGAGTCATCTTCCCAGAGCTCCCCCACTTTTTAAACCATTGTTTTCCTTGAAATCTGTCAACTAAGAAATTTGTTTTATTTTTTTACTTTTTTGTTCGTGCTTGTATCTCTTTGTCTGTTGCTATGTATGTGGCGATTAGAGCACCACTTTGGGTGTTGGTTTTCTCCTATCACGTGGGGCTCAGGGTTGGGACTCAGGGCAACAGGGTTAGCAGCAAGTGCCTTTAGCCACTAAGCCATCTAGACTGTTTAAAGGAAAAGACAGTTACTTATATCATAGGAAAGGAAGCCTTAGAAATACATACAAAGGCCGGGCTTGGTAGCACATGCCTGTGATTTGGTTTAAACAGTGAGTTCCAGGCCAGCCTTAGGTGAGACCCATAAATAAATAAATGGTTAGGCATGGTGGTTCATGCCTTGGGAGGCAGTAGCAGGCGGATCTCTGTGAGTTCAAGGTAAGCGTGATCTACGTAGTGAGTTCCAGACCTGCCAAGATTACAAAATGAGACCCTGCCTAATAAACAAACAAATAGTATAATGTAATGTAATGTAATATACTATAACAAAGAAAAATAGTACTGAATTAGAACTAAATGCTTGAGCCTGTCAAGTTAAGAAAAAAAAAAAAGGCTCCCAAATATTCAGGAAGTTGAATCTATACAGATTTTGTTTCTTGTCATTTTTTTCCTTAGCAATATAGTTTTGTTTTTATTATTGTTATTATTTGTTTTTCGAGACAGGGTTTCTCTGTTTAGCTTTGGTTGTCCTGGAACTCACTGTTACTGGGCTAGTCTGGAACTTAGAGATCCACCCTGCCTCTGCCTCCTAAATGCTCCTGAATCCTAAAGGCGTGTGCCGTGGTGCCCTGCTAGGTTTTGTGTGTGTGTAGGGTGGATGGAGTGTATAGTGCCACTATTCATGTGTGGAGGTCAGAGGACAGCTTTGAAGAATTGTTCTCTCCTACCCTGTGGGTCCTGGGATCCAAGTCAGGCTTGGTGGAAGGCGCCTTTACACACCCGGTTATCTCGCTGGCCCCACAATATTCTTTCACAACTGTATTATTGACATTGTTACAGGAATTTTAAGCCGTCTAGAAGTGATTTAAAGTCTGTGGGAGGTTGGGTACGTAGATCAGTTGCTATAGTGTGCCTGTTGTTTACAGGAGGATGTGTATAGGTTCTGTGCAAGTACTGTGCCAGCTCCTGTAACGCCCTTGATTTTGGTGTCTCTGAGGACTCGCACTGATCTCCTCACAGATGCCTGTATTTGAAGAAGCCTTGGGAGAACTTTAGGTCCATGGTACTTTTTTTGAAACAGGGTTTTGTTACTCAGCTCCGGGTTTCAAGCTTGGAATCTTCCTGCTTCAGCCCTCCAAGGGCTAGACTAGCATAACAGATTTCCACTACAGTGCCTGACCAGAGCCGGTGCTCTTTGTTATTCCCCTTGAGGGCTCAGACCCCTGTGGCCCGAGAGCGGTTTGGTGATGCAGCCTGTCCTGTCATGGGATGGCATATCCTCACAAGCACCTTTCAGTTTAGGGGTTGTCATCACTTGAGAACTGGCAGTGGCAGCGCCTGCTCTTGTGAACACTGCCACCTTGTGTTGATGAGTGGTGTGCACGCTGACCGCCATATCCAGCTCTGCCCAGCTGCTCTAGTTAGTGCCCTTAGGCCTCAGATGAAGTCTTCTACTTAGTACTTGTACTTAGTAATAATTATTATTCTAAATTATGATTTGTAGTAATATTTAAGTTATTATTTGAACATTAAATTTAAGATTAATAATTCTAAATTAATTTATTGTAATGTGAACATTAGTTCCAACATCAATATATATGTTTATTTAAGCAAACATTCTCTGTTGCTGTGTGTGTGTGTGTGTGTGTGTGTGTGTATGTATGTATGTGTATACACTTGCACACGCATATGCTCATGTGTGCACGTAGACAGGGGCCAGAGGAGGACATCAGATTTCCTGTTCTTTAACCCAAAGAATCTGGAGCTAGGCTGGTAGCCAGCAAGCCCCAGAGATCCTCCTGTCTCCATTGATTACTGCACTGGGGTCACAGGTGCATGCTTCCACACCTGGGTTTTTACCTGGGGACTGGGAACTGAACTTAGGTCTGCATTCTTGCTCAGAGGTGCTGTTCCCCACCGAGCCACCCCCACTCCCCACCCTTGGATTTCGACCCATCAGTAGAGTCCTCTTCAGATACAAGAGTTTTCATGACTTGACTGCTTGTCCCCTTCACCTCTCTGCCACAGCCTCTCTTTCCCCTCTCTGGCTTTTCTCCCTGTACTACCAGGACTGTCGTACCTCTGGCTTAGACACCTTTCCCAGGCAACTGGAGGCTGCCCTCTTTTCATCTGTTGAAACCTCCCTCAGGTTTTTGCACACATGTCAAGATGTTGCCTGACCACCAGTTTAAGTTGCTCCTCTAGCTGGGCCTGGGGGCACAAGCCTGTAACTCCAGCTTCTCAAGAAACTGAGGCAGGAGGATCTGCAAGTTCAGGTCTTGCCTTAGTAACTTGAGACCTTAACTCAAAAGGTTAAAATAAAAAAGCAAAAATTAAAAAAGCAGGGTTGGGGATTTAGCTCAATAGCCAAATGCTTACCCAGCATGCACAGGGCCCTGGGTTCACTCTTCAGTACTATGAAATAAAAATAATTTACTGTCTTCTCAGCCTTTGGCTTCTGGTCAGATCTTTGGCTTATGCATCTTCACCTAACCTAGAAGAGAGCTGGCTCACAGTGAAGCTCAGGATGTGTTCTGAGTCAGCAAGTACTACCTGAAGAGGGTCTGTCGCTCTACGGTAGTACTTGGCATTCATGAGGCCTGGATTTTGTCCTCAGCACCCCAAAGAATGGATCAGGGTGCCATGCACAACTTGCATGGAAGAGAAGGGAGAGCTAGCTAGCCATCCCTGGTGGAGAGGGTGAGGGACCTGTAGGCCCTTGCCCAGCCTGAGCAGCCTCCTTTCCCTGGCTGCCCCAGGCATTCTCATCACCACCATCGCTTCCAAGGGTGAGCTGCAGATGTGGCCAGAACTGCTGCCCCAGCTGTGCAACCTGCTCAACTCAGAGGATTATAATACCTGTGAGGTAGGCGGCAAGCAGTGCCTGGCCTGGCCCATGCAGGGACTGGAGCTCAGAGCAGGATCCACAGCCATCTCTCTCTGCTCAGGGAGCCTTTGGAGCCCTACAGAAGATTTGTGAAGACTCGTCTGAGCTTTTGGACAGTGATGCTCTCAACAGGCCCCTGAATATCATGATCCCTAAGTTCCTGCAGTTCTTCAAGCACTGCAGCCCCAAGATCCGGTATGTAGAGTTCCCGGGCACAAGGGTCTTAGAGTTGGTAGGCAGGTGCAGGAGTCTAGAAGTGATCCATGCCTTCACTGACTGCCAGGTCCCATGCCATTGCCTGTGTGAACCAGTTCATCATGGACCGGGCCCAGGCGCTGATGGACAACATTGACACTTTCATCGAGGTGGGTCACTAGGCTCAGGGTGGGTGGGAGAGGCTGAGGACCTTCAGTCAGCTGACCATTCCCTGTCTTACAGCACCTGTTTGCCTTGGCTGTGGATGATGACCCTGAGGTGAGGAAGAATGTGTGCCGTGCCCTAGTGATGCTTTTGGAAGTGCGCATTGACAGGCTCATCCCTCACATGCACAGCATCATCCAGGTGTGCATGGCCAGCACCAAGGGCAGATGGGTGGCTGGGGGGGTGCTGGGAAATCACCTCCAGTCGGGCTAGGCCTCAGCCTCTTCCCATTGCCTCAGTACATGCTGCAGAGGACCCAGGACCATGACGAGAATGTGGCCCTGGAGGCCTGTGAGTTTTGGCTGACGCTGGCCGAGCAGCCCATCTGCAAGGAAGTCCTGGCCTCTCACCTGGTCCAGTGAGTTCTCTAGCCCCATTCCAGCAGCCTCTAGCTCTCCCTGTGCCTGCGCCTAACCCCTGGTTGCTTTTGCTTACCATAGCTCATCTAGTGTATGTCAGTTTACTTTGAACCCTGTGTATGTTGATTTTTATGGGAGTGTAGCTTTAATGACTTCAAAAATTAGGTAACAAAAATCAAGTGTAGTGGCTCTTACCTATCACTTGGGAGGCTAAGGCGGGATCCTGGCCACAATTTTTTGAGGTTGGATTGGGCTGTAGTGAGTTCTAGGCCAGTCTGGATTATATAATGAGACCCTGTCTCAAAAACAAAACAAAATAAAACAAACAAAAAACCAGTAGACAAAAAGAGATGAAAAACTAATTCTCCAGCAAGTCAAGGCCTCAGCCTGTCTGGATCCAGGTGCTCAGAGAATGAGAAAGGCATCCATCCACTGCCTCTGTGTGGCTTCCCTTTCAGGTACAACCTTCCTGGATAAGTGCTGCTGTGGTCCCGGCATTCTTCATCGTAGGAGTTCAGAGTCTCTAGAGTGATATTAATAGGGTAACAGAAGAGCTTACCTTTTCCGAGTTTGAGACAAGTGGACCTGGAATGCACCCTAACTCCCTCAGACTTTCAAGTGCTAGGGTTAGAGGCATGTGGCACCGTGGCTGGTTTGAACCCCTTTACTTTACCAATTTGGATTACTTGCTTACCTTGAATTATTGATGACAAGTAAGAGTTGTGGCTGGAGGGACAGAGGACTTCCAGGAGGAATGAGACACTTGCAGAGAGGGACAGCTCGTGTTCAGTTTTCATGTCTAAGGTTGCTATGCTCCAGATGTGTGCAGCTATTCTTCCTGCTTGTTCCCTGCCATGGGCCCCACAGCCTCGTCTCAGGAGTACCCGGATATGGGTCTGGTGTTTGTGCTTTGTGTAGTGCTAGGGCACAGCATTGTTTCAGGTTTCCAGGGTTCTGGCATTCATTTTGTTTGGGTCAAGAGCTATTTGGTGGTACTTACCACTAAGAATGGTAGCTGGGGCAGGTGGATGTGACAGTAAACACTTGTAATCATGGTGTTTGGAGGTTGAGGGAAAAGATCATGATGCCCCCCCCCTTTTTTTTAATAATGTATATTGGTGTTTTGCTTGCATGTGCACCACATGTGTGCAGTGCCCACAGAGGCCAGAGAAGGTATTGTATTCCCTGGGGCTGGAGTTAGAACATCATAAGTTAGATGATCTTAACTGCTGAGCTATTTCTCCAGCCTCAAGAAGGTCTGTGATTTCTAGGCTAGCCATGGCTACATTGAGCCTGTTTCAAAAGGACGGGTGGAGGGGGTTCGTGGGGTGTCACCTAATCACAGTGGCAGTGAAACTGTGTTGATAATTTCCTGAAGGGAAATGAACAGATATAGGACATAGGAATATGGTACGTTGAGCACAGTCTGCTGTAGTTGTATGTTGCTGTGGTGGCCCACAGCAGGGTATAGCCACAGTCTGCCCCTTGCTCAGCACTCCTACCCACACCTCTGCCTCCTTTCCAGGATAGGTACCCCAGCCAGGCCCTGCATCCTCATGAACAGTCTCTCTCCCAACAGGTTGATCCCTATCCTTGTGAACGGGATGAAGTACTCTGAAATTGACATCATCCTGCTTAAGGTCAGCTGGGGGTCTCCACAGCTGGCCGTGGGAGGCCGGGACCAGGGGTGTTGTATTGAGGTCTACAGCCAGTGCTGAAAAATCTGCTCGGGCTGGTCCCTAGGGGGATGTGGAAGAGGACGAGGCAGTACCTGACAGTGAGCAAGACATCAAGCCACGTTTCCACAAGTCTCGCACAGTGACATTACCTCACGAGGCTGAGCGGCCTGATGGCTCTGAGGATGCCGAGGATGATGACGACGACGATGCTTTGTCTGACTGGAATCTAAGTAGGTAGTAGGCTGGCTCTGCAGGGAGAGGGGGCGAGAAGTTGGTGTTGAGCAGTTTGCAAAGAATTGGTAGTGACCTTACGTCCCAGGATTGAGATGAAAGGGCTGAACCCCTCCCTGCCCTCTAAGTCTTACCCCACTGCCCCCTTCAGGGAAGTGCTCAGCAGCCGCGCTGGATGTCCTTGCCAACGTCTTCCGGGAGGAACTGCTGCCTCACCTACTTCCCCTGCTCAAGGGCCTCCTATTCCACCCTGAGTGGGTGGTCAAGGAGTCGGGAATCCTGGTGCTGGGTGCCATCGCTGAGGGTGAGTCACCAAATTTGATTGGTACCTGCCTGGAGCAATGCCCATGATGGGTGCAGCTTCACAACACAGGCCAGGCCTGTGTTATCCTTTTCAAATAGCTCTATGATCTCAGTCTTCTCCCTGCTTGACCTGGAAGCCTTCCCACCTCGTCCCAGATTCTCAACACCAGCTTTCTTCCTGGTTCTCACAAGCAGGTGATTCTGTGGTGGTTCAAGCATGGGGACAGCACCTGTGGTGCCCACTGCAGGTCCTTTCTCAGTGCCCATCCCACCGCGGTCCCCCTTGCATCAGAGTCCATGCACGGGAACTCCATCATATCCAGTGCCAAGCCCAGGCTTCATACATGGGCAAACTGAGCTACACAGGCTGAGAGCACTTCCCTTGTGCTCCACTGTACGTCTGGCTCAAACCTGATTCTTGATGTTAGGTGGCCAACCAGAACTAGAAGCTCCTAGCCATTGAGTTTTAACACTTAAGTGAAGCTAAGAACAGTGGTGTGCATTCTCCTGCAGTTAGAGCACTGGAGGACGACTTCAAGTGTGAGGCCAGTGTGGTCTACACAGGGTGTTCAGGCAAGCTAGAGAGACTGCAAATAACAACCCATGTTGTGTCCTGTAGTTGGTATAGATTTCGGGTTTTTTTTTTTTTTTTTTTCCCTGAAAAAGACAGGGTGTAGACTGTGGCCATTTTTGGCATGTGTGACCATCTTACCACCCAGAATTGTCCCCCAAAGTCCAGACAATAGGCAGCAAGAGCTTTCAATCTGGAGAGCTTTTACTACTTGTGAGTGAGGCCTGGGATTGGATTGGGACACAATTTATCAGTACAATGCTTGTTTGGATTTCAAAAGGGTCTCGGTTCCATCCAGAAGGGGTTTCATGACTTCTACTTTGTAGGTGACTGACCTACTTTCTAGGTGACTGACGTCTCAGATACCATATAACATGGCTGCTGGCAGTTTTTTGAGATAGTCCTGATATGATGTGACTTTCCTGCCTCAGATTCCCTAGTGCTGGGATTACAGCACTGGGTGTGTGTGTGTCACCACACCCCGCTGAAAGCAGGATCTTTTATATAGCCTAAGCAAGTCTTAAATATGTGGCAATCCTGCCTCCGCTTCCAGAGTATAAGGAAGGAGTATCATCTGTGACTATATTGAGATGGGGTTCTGTTAGGTACACTCTGTTCTGTAGATCAGTGAAAAAGGTCTAGAGAAATTGATCCCAACTGGTAATAAAGAGGTATGTTTATAGCTGGGCATATGCCTTTAATCCTACCACGTGGAGGTAGAGGCAGGCAGATCTTTGTGAGTTCAAGGCCAGCCTGGTCTGCACATTGAGTTCCAGGAAAGTCAGGACAAAAAAAAGGTCATGGGGCTCAGTATCAGAGCATTTCCTGTGTGCACAAGGCCTAAGGTGTTATTCCTTGTCCTGCAAAGGCAGTCATGATAAAGATAAAAATAAGGGGTAGAGAGATGGCTCAGTGATTAAGGGCACTTGCTGCTCTTCCAGAGGACCTGTAACCAGTAACCACATAGCCCCTCACAACTTCTGTAACTCCAGCTCCTAGGTACCTGACACCCTCTTCTGACATCTGGGCACATGCACACACCTGTACTTGCACATCAACACCCCCCCCACACACACAAATAAAATCAGAGAGAGAGGGAGAGAGAGGATAAAGAATAGGAGAAAAACACAAATACCCGAGGTTTCAAGTTGAGAAGCATGTCCTATCCATTTAGGTTCTTGCTGCTCCATGTGTTTCGGAATATTTAAACTTATTTTCAAACGTTATAAAGCTACATACACTTCTGTGCAGTAATATGAACTTTGAACAGCCACTGTATTTGGCAGCTAGAGCTGCTGCAGAAGGTCGTCTTCTTAGCTGATGGAACCAGCTCTCTGGGTGTGGATGGCTGCAGCCTTCTTGCATGCAGAGAGAACGCTAGGTTGGAGCACCAGCAGTTGTGTACTCGGATACCTGTAGATGGAACAGTTGTTCAGATTTGACTTTGCCCACTGAGAAAGTGCCCAGTTGTATTAATACTCATAAGGAGGAGCCTCCCATGGTATCCTTTCCCAGCCTAAGCACCAGTCAAGAAATACCTTGTTTATTCTTGCCCATACCTTGCCCGGAGTCTTGACTTTGCCCATAAAATGGCATTAGATTGGCCAGCTGATGTTGAGGGTTGGTGTGCACTGTGGTGGTTCTATTCATTAAGCAATTAAGACCTGTGTATGGGTGGACGGTGCCTTTCTTCAATAAATTACCTAGATGCTATGTGCTCTGAGTCAGTCCATCAGAGGCTCAGTCTTCTCTGCAAGGCGGCTTGGGCATATACACTGCTGTTCCCTGAATGAACCTGTCCGAGATATTATTTCTATCCACACCCATGAAACCTAAATCACTAAGTAATTCTGCACATTTTTATTAGTGTTTTGTTATTTTGATAGGGGGTGTGTGTGTGTGTGTGTACTCTGTAGACTATGCTGGCCTTGAAATTGTGTCAAACCCCTTCCCTTGTCTGAAGTACTGGTACTGTAGATTTGAGCTACTGCCCATCCAGAATTTGAACTACCTCCAGCTCCAGTGTATCTGCTTTGTCTTCCCTTCTCCTACCTTTCATGGGCTCTTTGAAATGTCTCCAAGCTTTAGTTTTCCCACCTATCATGTTAGGTTGGATTTGCCTAGGCTCCAGCCTTCTTTTAAATCCCTTCTATCTCACTGTCACTGCAGGCTGCATGCAGGGAATGGTTCCCTATCTACCTGAGCTAATCCCACACCTTATCCAGTGCCTGTCAGACAAGAAGGCTCTGGTACGCTCCATTGCCTGCTGGACTCTGAGCCGCTATGCCCACTGGGTAGTCAGCCAGCCACCTGACATGCATCTCAAGCCTCTGATGACGGAGCTGCTCAAGCGTATCCTAGATGGCAACAAGAGGGTGCAGGAGGCAGCCTGCAGGTGAGCTTTGACCCCTACTCCCTGTTCCTACAGTGGCCGCTCACCCTGGGAAATGATGATGCCTGTGACTGCTGACAAAACACTGATCTCTGTCGTATTCGTACTGGCTGATCCCGTTTATACCCTCCTCAGCTGCCTGTGGTGCAGCTCCATCTGCTAGAGTCCATTAAGCTTTCCTTCCCATCTTCCATCCACCAGTGCCTTTGCTACCCTGGAGGAGGAGGCATGCACGGAGCTGGTGCCCTACCTCAGCTATATCCTTGATACTCTTGTTTTTGCCTTTGGCAAATACCAGCACAAGAACCTGCTCATCCTCTATGATGCTATTGGCACCCTGGCCGACTCTGTGGGCCACCACCTCAATCAGCCGGTGAGACCCTAGAGACCCTCTGCCTTATCCTTGTGTCCCTTGGCATCTGGTCTTAGTGTTGACCCTGTGTCACATGCTAGGGACGTGGCCATGACCTTGACAGGCTGAAAGCACTTAGTGCTGTCTTCACCCTGCTTCCAGTCTAGTAGGAGAGATGCACAGTTATGAGACAGCATGGTCAATGCTGTGCTTTGGCAGTGCAAGGGCTTGTGGGAACCAGGAGGCCCAACCCAGGTTCCTGGGAGTGGGAGAAAGGGAAGGAAGATCAGGACAGACAGATGAGAAGAATCAGAAAGGGCTTAGAGATCTTGAATCATGGCCAAGAGCCTGGATTTCATTCATTGTCCCTTTAAGGGACAGTATTGACTAAGTTAGGCTGCCACACCCATCTTGGAATCCCAATTTCCCACTCCCTCTGCAGGAATACATTCAGAAGCTGATGCCTCCACTGATCCAGAAGTGGAATGAGCTCAAAGATGAAGACAAGGACCTCTTCCCCCTCCTGGAGGTGAGTGGGCTCAGGTCCTTCCCTCAGAATCTTCCCACCTGGCCTGAGCTCACTCTGTCCTTTTCCTTGCCAGTGTCTGTCATCTGTGGCCACTGCCCTGCAGAGTGGCTTCCTGCCCTACTGTGAGCCCGTCTACCAGCGCTGTGTTACCCTGGTGCAGAAGACACTGGCCCAGGCCATGGTGAGCACCCGGGGCCCCCTGCCCGCTTGCTTTGCTGCCCAGGCCCTAGCCTGTGTCCTCATCTGTCCCATCTGTGTCCAGATGTACACACAACACCCTGAACAATACGAGGCCCCTGACAAGGACTTCATGATCGTCGCCTTGGATCTGCTTAGTGGCTTGGCTGAGGGCCTGGGTGGCCATGTAGAACAGCTGGTGGCCCGAAGTAACATCATGACATTGCTCTTCCAGTGTATGCAGGTGAGCGAGCACCCTTCAGAGGTCACACCTTACATAGGCTAAGGAGACCTTTTCTAGACCATAACAATTTGCACAGCAGTTGCCCTAGGTGACCCTGGGAGCAGTCAGGGCTTAGATTGTGCCCAGGGAATGTCAGAGAAAAGAAGTCCTTAAAAAATAAAATTTTGCTGGGTGGTGGTGGTGCACACCTTTAATCCTAGCACTTGGGAGGTAGTCGCAGATAGATCGTTCCAAGTTTGAGGCCAGCTTGGTCTACAGAGTGAGTTTCAGGACAGCTAGAACTACACAGGGGAACCCTGCCCTGGAAAACCAAAACAAACAATAAATAAACATAAATAAATGGATAAATAGATGGGATAGAATTTCATGGGTTGGAGCAATGGCTCCACAGTTAGAAGTACTTGTTCTTGCAGAGGACCTGAGTTTGGTTCCTAGCACCCATGTGGTGGATCATAAACCATTGTAACTCCAGTTTCAGGGGATCCCATGTCCTCTTCTAGTCTTTGTGGGCACTAGGCCCACAAGTGGTGCACAGACATACATGCAGGCAAAACTCTCATATACTTCAGATAAAAATAAATACATTTTTTTAATGGCCGGGCATGGTAGTGCATGGCTATTTTAATCCCTGCACTCAGAAATCACAGGTTTGGCCAGTCCAGGGCTACATAGTGAAATCTTGTCTCTGAATTAAAATAATAATTCTTTGTTGAAATGGCTCAGTAGGTAAGGAAGCCTACCACCAAGTCCATGACAACTTGAGTTTGAAACCCAGGACCCACATGAATGAATGAGTGAACCAACTCTTACGTGTTGTCCTCTGCCCTCCACATGTCTGTCTTGGCACATGTACAAACACACAAAGATGAAATAAATACAGATTCTAAAGCTGGGGAGATAGCTGTAAAAGCATGCTGACCTAACTATGGGTTTGTTTGTTTGTTTTAAAAGCTGGGTCTAGTTGTACATGCTTATAAATCCCAGCTGTGGGGAGGCAGAGACAGAGGCATCCTGGGGCTTGCTGGTCACTATTCTAATTAGTGAGCTCCAGGCCATTGAGAGACCGTGTCTCAAAAACAAATAGGAAAGCTGAGGAAAGTCAATGGTAGAGCACTTGGCCTACCATGTGTAAGACTTTCGCAATCCCCAGTACTAAGATGATGAATGAATACTGGGTGGTTTTTCAGGTGTAGCACCTGGTTACCTGCCCTCCCGTGCATAGGTGTGCATTCATACCCTGCTTATACATACATAGCACACAAATTCTTGTCAGTTATTTTAGTGCCGGCAGATCTCAAAAATAAAATATGGTCCAGATGTGGCATACACCTTAACCCCAGCACTTTGGAGGCAGAGGCAGGTGGATCTCTTGTGTTTCAGGCTAGCAGGGGCTATGATGTAGTGAGACCCTGTCTCAAAAAACAAAAAGAGTACAGGGGCTGGGGAGATAGCTTAGTCAAGTGCTTGCTGGACATGAGTGGGAAACTTGAGTTTGATCTTCACCCATGTGAAATGCTGGGGGCAGGGATGAAGAATGTCTCAGGTTAAGGGCATTTGGTTCCAACATCCACCTCAGGCAGTCACAGTGACAACTGCCTGTAACTCCAGCTCTCCAGGGATACCTGTGCACATGTACAACCCTCTCCCCCAATGTACACACATAGTTAAAAATGGTGCAGCTGCAGAGGGGCACCTGTGACCCCAGCATTGGGGAAGTAGAGACAAGAAGGTCCCTGGGGTTTTCTGGTCCAGCTGAGTTTTAGCTCAGGTCCAGAAAGAAACAGGCTATCGTGTAGTAGGGAAGGCTAGCAGAGTAAGGGACAGCCTACACGTCGGCCAGTGTCAGGATGTGTTCCAGAGACTGCCACTTCAGCTGGCCTGGGTGGAAAGCGGGGGAACCCTGTCATTCTGTCACCTTCCCAACTCTAGGATTCAATGCCTGAAGTCCGGCAGAGTTCATTCGCCCTTCTGGGAGACCTTACCAAAGCCTGCTTTATCCACGTCAAGCCCTGTATTGGTAGGCTACGCCCTTTGCCCCTATCCCATGATCCCCAGCCCTGGCCTCAAGTGATGGAGACATGCCCTGGGAAGCACATGACCAGACTGGGATGTATTCGTACTGTCTGATGGGGCCTGCCCAGCCAGCTCTGGGAGCTTGGCCTCACTGGCCTTTTCTGCTCAGCTTTATTCTTTTTCTGCTCTTTTTATTTCCATTAGCTGAGTTTATGCCAATCCTGGGCACCAACCTGAACCCTGAGTTCATCTCTGTCTGCAACAATGCTACCTGGGCCATTGGGGAGATCTGCATGCAGATGGGTGAGCGTCCTGAAAGAGGCAGGCTGCCTCTTCATCAGGGTTTCCATCCTGGGGAGCCAGAGTTTGACTCTGACGGGTCCCCTAAAGGAATGCTTCTGATTGGCCAGAGGCAAGAACATGCTTTGATTTCCCTAATAGGTGAAGTCAAATAACTAGAAGGCCATTTATGAGGTGGGTGGGGTAGAAGGTCTGTTCCTACTGGAGCATCTCATGTAATTGGCTTTCTGAAAGGCCTACTGGGATCTGTTGGGTGACTTTGGCCTCCTGTCCTTAAGACTGGGCAGAGTGCTGTCATCTCTTGTGGGTAGTGACTTCAGAGGCTCCTTGGGTGGGTCTGTTGTGTGGCTGTGGATTCTCCCGAGGAGATTCTTTGCTCTCTCAGACTTTGGTATGCAGGTCTGCATGGAACTGGGGTCATGGAGTGATGTCAGCTATACCCAGCTGGCCCTATGTGGGTGGAGTGGGCTATGCAGGGCTCTGAATGGCTGGTCCCTAGGGGCAGAGATGCAGCCCTATGTGCAGATGGTCCTCAACAATCTGGTGGAGATCATTAACAGGCCCAACACACCCAAGACACTGCTGGAAAACACAGGTGAGTACCAGGCCTGGGCTGAGAGGGGAGAGTTCTAGGAAAGGTGTCATCACCTGAAATGGGATTCTGGGAGGAACCCAAGGAAGAATACTGGCTTTTGGATATGTAGGGAGAGACCCAGGTGGGGGGTGGGAGGTGGGGGTGGAGGGCACCTGTATGGGCCAAACTCAAGGGCCCAGGATAGCCACAGAGTCGTTCAGTTGGGGCCTGTGGGGCGGGGCTCGGTGCCTCCTGTCAGAGGCCCCGCCACGTACCGTCCCGGGGCCACTCGGGGTTGCAGGTCGCCTGACGAGTCCCTCTGCCATTCCAGCCATCACCATCGGCCGCCTGGGCTACGTGTGCCCACAGGAGGTGGCACCCATGCTGCAGCAGTTCATCCGGCCTTGGTGTGTGCCTGCCTGGGTGGGGCCTGCTGGGGGTGGGCAGGACAGCCGTGCTCCCAACACCACCCCCATGGGTGCATGTGGGAGGCCTCCACTCACTGACACCCCTCCCTGCCCCATCCCCCCATACCTCCTTCACCTGTGCGTGTCCAGCCCCAAGTGCATCCACTGACCTGCTACCCTCCTCCATGGCCAGGTGCACGTCCCTTAGGAACATCCGGGACAACGAGGAGAAGGACTCTGCCTTCCGAGGCATCTGCATGATGATTGGTGTCAATCCTGGGGGTGTTGTGCAGGTCCGGGCAGCAGGGCTCAAAGGGCAGGGCGGGGGCTGGCTTGGGCGGCCCCTCACACGGGACCCATCGTGTTTCAGGACTTTATTTTCTTCTGCGATGCTGTAGCTTCCTGGGTGAGCCCGAAGGATGACCTTCGGGACATGTTTTATAAGGTGAGGCTCCTGCTGGTCCCATGGGAGTCCGGGAGTCCTGGGGAGTAGCACCATAGGCTTGCCCCAGCCCACTGTCACCCTGCCTTACTGCAGATCCTCCATGGCTTCAAAGACCAAGTCGGGGAGGAGAACTGGCAACAGTTCTCAGAGCAGTTCCCACCGCTGCTCAAGGAGAGGCTGGCAGCCTTCTATGGGGTGTAGGTGAACGTGGAAACCACCAGGTGAGCAGGTCTTTTCAGCACTCAGGCCTGCCACAGAGTGAAAGGGATGAAGGCCTGACCCTACCTCTCCCCTACAGGTTTCTGTCTGCGTCACGTCGGAGGGTGTGCTGGGGAATGTGCTGCTTCCAGAAGTCACTGTGCCCTGTCGAGGGGGGTTAGGGAGGAGTCAGTGGGACCTAAATCCAGATGCTACCCAGTCTGTGCATCTGTCCATCTGTCGGTCCGCTTGCCTCACCGGGCCTGACGCATGGGCAGGTGGGTGGGGTCTCCATGCTCATCCTACAAATAGGGAGGGGGGTGGGACTTCTTGGTGGGCAAGAGTTCTCTAGGCTCTAATCTGGGTCATCTCAGGCAGCCCACCTGGGCCAGCCATGTGGGAGGGAGGAATCCATAAGGCCTACCGAATCCGGTGTCAGATAAGGCAAGGGAATTACAGGTGGGGAGGGGGGTTCCTTGTAGAGAAGCATACACTCACATGTACACATGTGGACACACGCATGTGCAGGCACTGCAGCCAGCTAGGCTGGGCCAGACACCCCACCATTTTCTCGACTGCATGGAGACAGTAGAATTAGTGAACCCCCAAATTACGCCTATGGCCTTCTGTGTACCTTGCATCTAGAGTATAAGAAGCTTCCGCTGTTTTGCCGGAATCGGTGGTGATTGGGAGGGCTGGGAGGTTTGGGGGACCTCAGCTGGGCCCCCAGGGCCAAGGGAAGAGGGTGGTCATTTGGGGGCTGCCCTCTCAGCATCTGCACGCTTTGGACCTGCTCCATAACTTCCTGCCAGCTTCACGGCAGCCTCATTAGGGTGTCCCTGTCTTCGTCACATCCCAGCCAGCAGCAGAGTGGGGACCACTGGAGCAGCTGGGACTGGCTTGAGGCTACCCTGTACCCTTTTCCTGTGCTCCAAAGGTATTTAAAGGCACAGGCCTGGGACTTGTTTTCCTTAAGAGAGCTAAAGGCAGCCAGAGCAGCTGGCATGCTTCCCTGGATTGCTTTTAAAACAGTTCAACCAGTTCTCTGCTCCTGATAACCCCCTCTTAAGAGCTGGGGCAACAGCATGTGATGTGAGGCCAAAGGACAAAGGTTTACTGGGTCCAGCAAGATTTGAGGAGCAGGGTGGACCCAGACCTCAAACTTTGTCCCTTTTGGGACTTCTGCTCATCACAGTGTCCACTGGACTCAGACCCCACCAGATTGGTTCACTGGTTCTAAAATCCTTGAAGAAATTGGTTGGGGATGCTATCGAGGTGGGAGGGGCTTCCTGAGACGAGGGGTGTGTGATTATTTCCAAACTGGCTGTGGAAATCAGCCTTGCAAGATCTCTGAATGTTTTTCCTCCATCTCCTTCCTTATTTCCTACTTCTTTGGGAGCCCAAACATATTTTGGGCTTTGACCAGAGTCTTGCATCTTAGGGTCTGCTGCGCCATCCCTCCAAGGTCCTGGACCGTATCCCATCCAGGCCTTTGTGTCTTCTCTCAAGAAGGGTCAGGCCCTGCCTTTATTCCCAGGGACACTTAGTGCACATTCCATAACTCAGCTAGTGGTCCCCATCCCCTCCAGCCTGAAACTTGAGCAGGTCTCTGGAAGCCATTTGTAGGGAAAAAAATTTTTTTTAAGAAAAATACCATTAGCTTTCTGGTAATTCCACTTCTTTGGAGCATCCTCTGCTGGGTCTTGGGGTGTATTGATGGATTGACTGATGGAGTTGTGACCCCCTCTTTGCTGAAGGTGGGGGTTCTAACTACCTTCAAGGAAGGGGAGCCCGATTCTTATATTTTATTTTTTTTTTTTATTTTATTTTTTTAAAGAAATTATTTAATTTTTTAATTTATTTTTTAGTTGGTTTTTGCACAATGAAGTTTAAGTTTCTCAACCTTCCTTGCCCAGGGCTGTGGACACAGACTGACCTTGATCTGCAGCCCTCCTTCTCCCCCCAATTTCCCTGAGTCATTACCATTAACCCGTGGGCTCCCAGGTCTATCCGTCTCTTACTGTGCTGTGCTGGGGACTGGCGCCTAGGTGGCGTGAGATTCCAATTGTGTAGAACTTTGTTGAGTAAAGGTCAGTTTCTTGTGAAACCCTTTGTGTCTGGTTTCCTAGTCCTTGGCTTTGGTGGTAGGATGCTGTGGAGATGGGCCTCTGTCTCCAGAGCTGTGGGAGGTGGCTACAGGAGAATCCGTGGGCTCGGGGGAGAGTGGAGAATACTAGAGCAGGACATCTGATGTTTTCCTCTTTGCCTTTGATAGGGTACACACTGGAGACACAGCTGGTCCTGGTCTACCTGACTGAGGCAGGAGTTTATCAAGTTTGAAGTCAGCCTGGGCTTATTGAGTGAGACCTTGTCTCAAAAAATGGAGATAACTAGAATGCCATTCATGAAATAAAATTGAGGGGCTAGTAAGCTAGCTTAGCTAGATAAAAACCCTAGCTTTAATTCCCGGGACGTAAAAGTAAAATTGAGTGATCAAGAAAATCTGTTTCCATCTTTGTAATGTGGGAAGTGAATGTGAAAGAGGGTGGTTAGGTATGCACAGAGCTCGCGAAAGGTGTTCTCCGTGACAGTGAACAGCCCAGTGAAGGACTGCCATGCATTAAGCCTAACTGCAAAGTCTTACAGCAGACATAACACAACTTTGAGTCGCTGGGTAGGCCAGAAGTTCTTGGAGATGATTTTGAAATAATAGCTGAATGTGACAATGTACACTTGTAATTCAGTTACTTGGAAGACTGAAGCAGGAGGATTGTAAATCGAAACCAAGTGTGAAGTTCTCAGAAGAAAAGTCTTTTATGCCAGGTATGTTGGCTCATACCTTTAATCCCAACATTTGGAAAGCAGATGCAGGCAAATCTCTTTGAGTTTCTAACGATTTATTGCTCACATCTGTGTCTGACCTAATGTTCTTTGGGGCAGCCTGAACCAGGGTTCCTGGGCCATGGTCATTCAACCCAAAAATAAACCTCTTGGAGCTTAATTGGAGAAGTGCTTGCTGTGCAAGGTTGAGGACCTAAGTTAGGATCCTAACACCACATAAATGTTGGGTACAAGAGAGCAACTCTGCAACTCCAGAACTGGGGGAGCAGAGACAGATTCCTGAGGCTCAGTGGCTGGCCAGCCAGCCTATCAGTGAAAGACTTGTTTCAAGCTATAAGATGGGAGTGTGAAAGTTGGCTCTACACAAAGGCATTCACTGCCTGGTGACCTAAGTTTTGATTCCCCCCAGAACTCATGTAAAGAACTGATTCCAGAGTTGCTCTCTGACCAATACACGTGTGCTATAGCGCATGAGAACACATATCTCACACACAATAAAATTGAGGACAACAAAAAACTTAAGATGGAGATCAATTGAAGAGATCCCATCCATCCCGCCCGACCTTAGGCCTCCAAACGCACACAAAGGATAAACTCCGGGCTGGAGAGGTAGATGGCTCAGTGGTTAAGAACTTGCGGCAGGCTAGGCTTACATGCCTTTAACCGCAGCAGAGGCCATCCTGGGTTGCACAGTGAGACCGTGTCTAATATGGCTTGATCCTGCAGAGGACCCAAGTTGGGTTTCCGGCAAGCACGTCAGGCGGTTACCGCCCTGTTACTAGCTTCAAGGGATTCCAACACACACTTCCCTTTGAGATGAGAAATCGCACGTCGTAACAAAAGCAAGAAGCGACCAGCAGCCGGTTAGCTAGCACTCCTGTTTCCATGCCAGTACCTTGCTTCCGGCCGTTTTGACGTCATCAGGCAAGCGCCGGAAATGATCTCGCGCTGCCTAGGAAACCGGACGCGGCCCAGTAGTAGCTACACCCAGGACAGCCGCGCCCACCCGGTCGCCATGGAGCTTCCCTCGGGGCCGAGTGGGGATCCTCGCCCCTGTGAGGACGAGTCGGACCCCGAGCCTGACCCTGACCCTGACGCGCAGGCCGAGGCCTACGTGGCCCGTGTGCTCACCCCGCCCAAACCTGGCCTGACCCCGCGGCGCTCGTCGCTGCCATCCACGCTCTCCGTGTCCCTGGGCGCGCCGGAACGGAAGGTTGTCTCTAAAGTCTCGGCCGTGCGCCTGCCGGGCCTCCTGAGCCTTCCCCCAGAGCTCCTGCTGGAAATCTGCGCCTACCTGGATGCGCGGGTCGTGCTCCACGTCCTGCCGTACGTGTGCCAAGCGCTGCACGACCTTGTGCGTGACCATGTCACCTGGAGGCTACGCGCTCAGCGCCGCGTACGCGCACCATACCCGGTGGTGGAAGGTGCGCACACTCGGGGAACAGGAACAACTGCCCAGGTCAGGCTTGGGGTGGGAGAAAGAGGTTCTTGGCCTGCGGGTTTCGAGGCTGTCCCTGCTCTGGCTGGAGGCAGAGGAAGTTTGGGATGTTGTTTAATCCCTAATCGACCGCAAGGCAGATACTTGGCTTCCTCAGGAATGCTCTGGACCTAGGATCTCTAAATTTAGAATTCAGAGATTCCCCGGTTTGGGTGGGCTTTGCTAGCACTAAGGCCCTAACCTTGATGGAGATAACTCTAGGAGTTCTTGGATTGTACTTGGAGTCAGATTAATCCAGACTCCTCAGACTCTGAATATAGACTGAGGCACAAGCAGTAACTGGCATAACAAAGCCCTTGACCCCTGGAGTGTTGATCCAGGATTGGTGAAGCAGAGGTTCTGAATCTCTAGAATCCCAAACCCTGAAATAGCCTCAGGATTTAGGGGTTGGGATCGTTGATACCAGAAATCTTTAAGTCCTGCGTCTAGCCTGTCGTGTTTTCTATTTTGAGACATGCTCTCATGTAGCCCAGCCAGGTCCTCCTTCTTTATCAGTGCTGTGCTAGCTTGTCTTCTTTGCAGAGCTGGTGGGTAATTCCTTATGCCCTTGAATTCACTGGTCTCTGGAGGGAAAGACAACTTAAAATTGACTATTTTACGTTTTGCTGTGGTTTTGTTTTTTAAGGGTTGTACGGATGGAACTCAGGGCTTTGGTTCAGATAGGCAAATGTTTTACCAATTGTCACATTCTCAGTGCAACTTTGAGATACTGTTGATCCTGATATTACTGGATCCTTAGGCTCTAGAGTCAGACACATGGTGTTGCAGTTAGCTGCTGTGTAGCTCACAAGAATGACATGGAGGCTTATTTACAGGTGCAAACCCTGCCAGATCTCAGCAAAGAGAACCGCGATCCTGGCTAGCACCATACTGGACAGTGGAACCCTGTTTGTCTCATCTTAGGTGTTTTTGACACCTAAGGCCCTCAGGTGTTCCACTGATAGCACATGCAGATCAAGAGCAATCAAACATCTTTTACATAAACCCAACACCTGCAGACAATACAAATGCCAAGGCCTAGGCAGCCCTTCACCCAACAGTACACAAAACAACCATTTTAAATGTAACTAAAAATAAACTTTTGCAACATTCCTCCTTTCTGTATAAGGTAATAAAAAATTGCTTTACCTCTACAACCCAGTTCAACGCTACACCAGAAAGACTATTTACAAGAGGAGCAATCACAAAGACAGGACCAAACCAAACATCTATCAAGCTTTTCACAATATCTTTAGTCAGCAGAAAAACAGTGTCCAATTATCTGTACCACACTCATGATCTTCTGGGCTCCTCCAAATGGCTTGGGTCACTTCTTTGGCTCTGGACTGCTTATAGTCAGGTTTACAGAAAAACAAAACAAAAACAAAAAACAAAAAACGGACTCTGGAGTTTCTTTTTTTTTCTGTGTGTTTCCACATTGGTTGTAGCTGGTGAGATTTCAGGCCCCACGTTGCAGATGCCACTTGTAGCAGTACATCTACTGTGGCAGCTCACCAAGGAAGACATGGAGGCATATTCACAGGTGCAAACCCTGCCAGACCTCAGGGAAGGGAACCACTATCATGACAAGTGCCATACGCTGACAACACAAAATGCCAAGGCCTATGCAGTCCTTCACCCAACGAGCACAACAACAACAACAACAACAAAAACCATTTAAAACATAACCAAAAAAAAAAAAAAAACAAACAAACAACTACTGCAACAATATGGTAAGCTGAGTAGTTGATTCCTTTAACCTGTGAGAATTTGATTCTGCAGGCTTCTGGATTAGGGAGCTGACCTCCAACCCCCAGTCAGATTTCCAAACAGCTTTGATAAACATGTGTTTGAATCCCATCCAAACCACTGAATGGCTGCACTTGAGGTTTTGATTCTGTCTTGGGAGGGAGGGAGAGCTCCTAGGGATAAAAGCAAGGGCCTTGTGCTTCCTAGGTAAGTTCTCTACTGCCAAGCCACATTTCCCACGCCTTGGCTTCTGTGTCTTGCTGTGGCTTTCTGGTTTTCAGAAGGTTGAGAACTGTATCTCTGGGTCTAGGTCAGGGGGCTAAGGCCAGAAACATTAGTCCTGAGGTCTCAGAGAGGACTGAGGGTGAGGTTGCTGTCACCCCGGCTTTGGTTGGGTTGAAGGCTACAAAGTGTAGTCTAGGTCTCTTAGAGCTGGCATAAGTATTCCTAGTCCTGTATGGGATACGAGTGGTCAGGTAGCCTGAGGCAAGGCCAGAGTCTGCATCTGCTTGGGGCAGGGGCTCGAATTCTGTGTAGGTCTGGTGAAGCTTGGGTCCCTAGCAGGCAGGGCTGGACTCTGTCAGATGATGCCCACTGAGGATCCTGCTCATGGTACCCTACAGAGGAGAACTTTGACTGGCCAGCTGCCTGCATCGAGCTGGAGCAGCACCTGGCCCGCTGGGCAGAGGATGGACAGCGGACTGAGTACTTCTGCCTGGCTGATGGTCACTTTGCTTCTATTGATGCAGTGTTGCTGCTCCAGGTGAGGGGGTTTGGTGGGAGGCCAGGTGGGGCAGGGCGTGGGGAACCTCAACAACATCTCCATTCTCTCTTTTCAGGGTGGGGCACTGTGTCTATCAGGCTCCCGAGATCGCAATGTCAACCTGTGGGACCTGCGACACCTAGGGAAGGAGCCCAGCCAAGTTTTGGTGAAGGCCTTGGGCACCCAGGGCAGTAGCACACACAAGGTGAGTGATCTTGGGGGCACCAAAGAGGCTAGGAGGGCACTGCAACTAAGAGACTTGGCTACCTCTGCTGATGGTGTAACTTTTGATGAGTTCAGTTTCCACTGTCTAGTGGATGGTTAAAATGAAGATGAAAATGGATCAAGCATTAAGATGTATATGCCACAATTTTAGTTTTTGACACATAGTAGGTACTCAGTAAGTTGTCAGATATACCTCAAGAGGCCCAGTGCAGAACAGTTATAAAGTGGCTACTGGGGATCAGCTGGCCTTTAGTGTGACTGTCCTTTCATGAGGAGTGGCAACTCTACCCATCATTAAGGTGCTCCGTGGCCATGGCCGGCGGACTGAGTGCTGAGTTCAGGTGTCCGCTGTACATCCTGGCTGTGTAGTCTTAGGTGGGGGAACTCAACCTCTCTACCCAAGTTGCATTGTTTATCAAACGACATATATTACAGGACACTTCTCAAAAGGTTTGGCAGGGAATGAATTGACCAGATGCCAGTTCACTACACATGGTAACTGATAAGGCGGGCACTGTTTTGTTTTCCCCCATCTTTGTAAATAGAAAAGGGAGAATATGGGATGAGTTAGGTTCTGGAGTGGAAACTGAGCTTTTTTTTTTTTTTAATTAAAAATTTATGTGTGTGGGTGTTTTACCTGCATGTATGTCCATACACCAGTGATCTGGTGCCTATGGAGGCCAGGAAAGGGCATTGGATCCCTTGGAACTGGAGCTATAGATGATTGTGAGCTTCTGTGTGGGTGCTCGGAATCAACCTGGGTTCTCTGGAAGAGCAGCCAGTGCTCTTAACTATTGAGCCTTCTCTCCAGCCCTGGAGGCTGTGTCTTTTTTTTTTTCTTTTTCAAGACAGTGTTTCTCTGTTGTTAACTCTGGCTGTCCTGGAACTCACTCTGTAGACCAGGCTGGCCTCAAACTCACAGAGATCCACCTGCCTCTGCCTCCCGAGTGCTGGTATTAAAGGCGTGCACCCCACTGCCTGGCAGGAGGGTGAGTTCTTACAACTGAGTTCCAGTTGTAGTTGTAAGAGACCTCAAATCTCCATTAGTGTGAGCCTCTGAAGACCTTGACTTAGACTGTGATGGCTCATACTTGTAATACCAACACTCTCAGAAGCTAAAGGCAGAGAATTGTTCAGAGTTTGAAGCTAGCTTGGGCTACATGCTGAGTTCCAGGCCAGCCTGGACTATAGAGTCTGACTGTTTCAAAGAGCATAAGAACAAAAACAAGTTATTGAGGACTGCTGGAGTGTAGCTCAATGGTAGAGCTCTTGCTTACAATGTGTTGAGGCTCTGACTTCTATCCTAGCACAAAGAAATTGGTGGGGGGCACTGAGAGAGACCGAGAAGTTTCTCTAGATACCACTGGGGATGTGTGGTGGCCCCAAGCTCTGACAGGCTTGCAGACCCAAACCCTAACCTCACACATTGAGATTTGTGTGAGTTCTTCAGTTGTTCCTCTCCGCCTTCTGACCCTTGATTTTTGTCTTCTTGGGAAGGGATGATGATGTAGAGTGAGAATCATGTGTGTTACTGCAGTGTCTGTGGAAGTGGGCCACGAGGGAGCGAAAGCTAGTTGACTTTGAGTGAATCTGTTCATTTCTTGGATTCTTCTCTGCAAAAGCAGTGAGGTCCAGACTTCCTTTTGGGCCTTGGGGAAAACAGAGCCATGAGCTGTTGTCTTACAGCTCCTAAAGTGAGGAGTCTTATGTGATTGTTGTGCCTGCTCCTGCAGGGCTGGGTGTGGTCGCTAGCAGCACAGGACCACCGTGTGTGCTCCGGCTCTTGGGACAGCACCGTGAAGCTATGGGACATGGCGGCTGACGGGCAGCAGTTTGGCGAGATCAAGTGTGAGGGGGCCCGGGCAGGGGGCCTGGGTGGGTAAGGCCCTGCCCAGCCATCACCCCAGCCCTGTGTGCGTGTGTCCCCAGGGGCAAGGCGGCAGTGCTGTGCCTCTCCTACCAACCTGACATCCTGGTGACTGGCACCTATGACAAGAAAGTGACCATCTATGATCCCAGAGGTGAGCTGGGGTCCTGTGGCCCAGATGGGAAAAGAAGGGCTTCCTGGAATACCTAGACTAGTTGGGTGAGAATTTCCTACCTGGGTGCTGATCATAACAGCCCATGGGGGGTTGGGTTGGAATCTCAGCTCCTGCTTCTTAGTTGTTTGGTGATAAGCAGTCTTGAACTTCATTTTTCCCATTTGTGAAATCCAAATTATGGACTGGGGTGCAACTTTGTGGTAGAGCATGTGCATAGTATTCATGAGGCCTGGTGTCCAGCATCACCAGCACCACCATCACTACACACACACACACAAAACCAACCTCCTGAGGCTCATGGGAAGGGTGACAATAGGAATACTTACTGGTGGAGGGCTGGGGATGTTGCTGAACTGGCAGAGTACATGCCTAGTATTCACAAAGCGTTGGGTTGCATCTCCAGTACTGTATAAACCAGGCATAGTGGGCAGCCCTGTAATTCCAGCAATTGGGAGGTGGAAGTAGGAAGGAAGATCAGAAGTTCAAGGCCATTCTTAGTTATATAAGGAGAGCAAGGATAGTCTAAGCTACATAAGACCTGATCTTAAATTTTTAAAAAGCTGGGGGCTGGAGAGATGGCTCAGTGGTTAAGAGCATTTGCTGCTCTCTCAGAGGGCCCGGGTTGTGTTCCTAGTACTCACATGGTGACTCACAAGTGTCTGTAACTCCAATTCCAAGGAGCTCCAGTTCCATCTGATGATGCCCTCTTTCTGGTCTCTGCAGGCACCAGGCACACCCATGCTGCGCACACACACATGCAGGCAAAACACTCATATGCATAAAATAAAAATCTTAAAAAAAAAAAAAAGATGAACAAAATGCTGAGCGTGGTGGCGCTTGCTTTTAATCCCAGTGCTTAGAAGGCAGAGGGAAGCAATCTCCTTAAGACCGCGTGGTCTACATTGTAAGTTCCAGGCCAACTAGGGCTACACAGTGAGACCCTGTCTCAAAAGCAAAACAGAAATACAAAACAACAGAAAAGAACATTGGGGGTGGGGGGCAGGGGCTGAAGAGATGGTGCAGTGATTAAGAGCATTGGCTGGCCTTCCAGAGGTCCTGGGTTGGGTTGGGAAACACCCACATGGCGGCTCACAACCATCTGTAATTCCAACTTAAGAGGATTCATTGTCCTCTCTGGCCACCATGGCACCGCATGCCTGCCGTGCACAGACACATGCAGTCAAAACAGCCATACACATAAAATAGATCTCAAAAATTAAAAAGGAAGAAGAGTGTTTGCAGGTGACATAAATGTGTTTGCATTGCAAGTCTCTTCTGTGGTTCTGTGATGCATTGTTCTTGTTCTGGAGCTGGAACGTAGTGCCTCCCTCATGCTAGACAAGTACTTGTCCATGAACTCTATTTCCTTTTTTCACTTTGAGACAGGCTCTCATATATTGCCAGGCTGGGCTCAAACTCACTATATGTCTTTGGCCTCTACCTAGTAATCCTCCTGTCTCAGCCTTCAGGCTTTTGAGTAGTTGGGATCACAGACCTGCTCAATGAGGCCTGGCTGATAATTATTCTCTCTCCCTCCTCCCCAACCCTGGTGTGGAAGCCAAGGCCTGGTGCTTGCTAGGCTATTCCGTAACTACTGAGCTATATCCTACCTCAAGCTTGATGAGTCATCTCACTCCATGGAACTGAAACTCTGAGCTGGTCTTAGGCTCGGGTGTATGAAGTGCTTAGCTCTGTGCTGGGAAAAGCTGGTGGGGTTGAAGGGAAAGGTGGCATAGAGGCAGGGGACAGGAAGGGACAAAAGCCTGTGAGTCCCGGATCTGGGTGGGGCACGAGAAGAGGGGGAGTGGTCAGTTGCCAGGTATGAGACTGAGTGCAAGGTTTTAGCAGGGGAGATGGTGGCCCAGGCCCTCAGGTGGGTCTAGAGTCTCTGAAGGGCTCTGTTGTCCTCTTATCTTCCCTGGCCCATCACTCACTCTAGCTGGCTTGGCCCTGGTGAAGAGCCGGAGACTGCACTCAAGCGCTGTGCTAGCGGTGCTGGCAGATGACAGGCATATCATCTCAGGCAGTGAGGACCACAGTCTTGTGGTATTTGATCGCCGAGCCAATAGCGTCCTGCAGCGGCTGCAGGTGAGTGGCCCTTCTCTGTGTCTCGGTGGGGGATGCAGCCCGGCCTGCCATTCCTGAGTTGCTCTCTGCCTTGCCTTCCCATAGCTGGACTCCTACCTACTCTGCATGTCCTACCAGGAGCCCCAGCTCTGGGCAGGTGACAACCAGGGCCTGCTGCACGTCTTCGCCAACCGAGATGGTCGCTTCCAACTTGTCCGGGTCTGCTAGGACCCCTGCCTGTGCCTTCCTTGTGACTCCTTGGGTGCGGAGGGTTAACCATGGGAGAACTCCACCTGAGTGTCACCCATTCCTCCTTCTTCCTTAGTCCTTTGATGTGGGTCACCAGTATCAGATCACAGGGATCAAACACTCTCTGGGGACTCTGTACACGACATCTACTGACAAGACCATTCGGGTGAGAACATTGACCCACGCAGACCTCCCCACTGGCCAGGGTGCATATCCTTACATCTGCCTCTTGCCTTTCTCAGGTTCATGTGCCCACGGACCCACCTAGGACCATCTGTACCCGAAGCCACCACAATGTGTTGAATGGGGTAAGGTCCTGCCCCATACAGCCTGCTGGCCTACCGAGAGCCTATGGCCATCCCCTAATTTCACGGTCCCTGTTCCCCAGATCTGTGCTGAGGGCAATGTGGTGGTGGCTGCCTCAGGGGGGCTGTCGCTGGAGGTCTGGAGACTGCTGGCCTGAAGCTTGCCAGCGCTGTGGATGGACGTCAGTATACACTGCCTATGGAGGCTGCGCCCAGGCCTCTGCTCCGGAGGACCATCCTGTTATCGGTGCTGCTTCTGCCCCTCCACAGGCCCGGGGCATAGGAAGCCCTAGGGCTGGGCCCCTACCTGTGTCTGTGGAGGCGCATTCTAGTCTTAGCCACGCAGGGGATGTTTCCCGCCTGCCATCCCTGAGTTCTGTTTTGTTTTGTTGAGACAGGGTCTCATATAACCCGGGCTGGCCTCATATTCACTGTGTAGTTGAGGCAGGCCTTGAACACCCGAACCTCCTGCCTAACTCTCCCAAGTGTTGGGATTACAGGTGTGTGCCACCATGCCTGGATGATCCCTGTTTTGTTAGGATTTGGGTTCCTCTTTTCCACAGGAGAGCGAAGGAGAAATAAATGACCTTCTGTGCAGTTGTTGAGAACTAGAGTGTGAGTTTTCTGTGACTGCATGTCTGTGCCTGTTTGGAGATGTATATGTGACCGAGTCAGCGGGAAGAGTGTGTACCAGGGCTGGGGTGGCTGCTACTCTGTGTGTGTGGATGCATTCACGTCTCAAGGACCATGGACCATGTGTCTGACATAACTTAGTGAGGTGCCTGTGGGCTATGTGGCATGTAGACTCTGACTCAACCCCCCAGTATAGTCTCTATGGATAGAGCAGACATCTGCTCCAACCAGCCGGTAGGTATGTGGCAGGGGGCCATGGTGCAGGTCTCCATTGCAGAGCTCTAGGTGTACAGATATGTGCAGCTGTGACTATGGAGGTGGGCGTAGAGGGAGGCCTGACTCGGTGCACACTGTCCCTGAAAGCATGCGGTGCCCCTCAGCCTCCCACTTTAGCACACACAAGTTGCAACATAGGCTCCGTCATGTTTATTGAGGCCTTCCTGTAGTATCCAGGTTCAAAGGGGTAGTAGCATTACTGTGGGCTCATAGGATGGCACAGGGCTTCTTTTCCTTGAAAGGGTTGGTGGCAGCTGGGATGCCCACAAGGAAGGGGTCACTCTTGGCCTGCTCCGTGCAGAACTGCAACAGATCTGTGGCTGCCTTGGATACCTGCAGACCAACCAAGTCAGTCATATCTTGGTGTCCACCTGCTCCCTGCCCAGCTGTGCCCACCCCAGGCCTGCCCCCACCCTCACCTTTATACGGTTGATGCCTGCCTCCATCCGCAGTTGCTCCACTGCCCGGCGGGCCTGTCCGATGTCACTGCCAAGGGCCACCTTGCTGGACATCTGGGAGAAGTGAGCAGGGCTATGCAAGCCTGAGCCTTCAAGCTTCTGCAGCTCCTAGGTCCCTGGGTACCCCTGGTTCCTTCACGTTCAGACACCTCAGGTGAGGACTCCTGAACACAACACGCCTGGCTGCCTGCTCCAGCCTCAGCTGCCCCACTCTGGCTCCCTCCCCAATATGGACCTGGCTTCTTCAACCCCCTTCCCAGTCCCTGCAGAGACTTTGAAGCCAGGAGCCAGTGAAATGTCACCAGCAACAACAGCAGCAGCTGCTGTGACGGGAGGGGTCCATTCCCCAGGAGGTCCAGTGGCTGCTTTGGTGTCACATGTTTCTTGAATCCCCTGGGGGACTAAGTAGCTGGGCTGCAGGTCTGAGGGATGTGGGACTCTGACTTGCTGGATATTTGTGGACTGTCCCCAGCAGACCTCCCTCCCTGCTTCTGCCACCCCCTGCAGGCTGTGTGTACCCTGGCTCGGCTCTTCCCTGAGCACCAAACTGTCTTTAATAATCTCCTCCACCCCATTTTTTAAAATTTTATGTTAATGGGGTTTTGGGATAGAGTCTCATGTAGCCCAGGCTGTCATCAAACTGACCATGGTAGCCCAGGCTGACCTTGCCATCATGCCCGATATCACTCCTCGTCTCATGCTTCTTACCATGCTCAGCACCAGACCTGCAGCCCAGCTGCTCAGGCACACATCTGTCTCCAAGGCATCATCCCTCTCTCTCAGGGGCTTCCGTATCTAACTGTGGGTCATATCAGCCTTTAGGTGAGGCTCTCAGTCTGATTCCTGCTCTTACTGTTCATGCCACCTGTCTTCCTCCCCAACCCGATCCCATAGGCCTGAACCAGTACAGCCCCCTAGTGTCACTAGCCAGCTTTCTCTGTCCCTCCCCATCCCTGGCTGTTGTGGGCATTAGTGGGACAGACCTATCACTGTCATCGGGAGGCTGACTTGGGCCACATAGATCCTCTCTCAAAACAAAACAGAACAAAAACAAAAAGCAGTCCATCAGATGGGGATTGTTGGCACTGCGTGTATTCCAGGCTACTCTAGAGGTTGAGGTGGAAAGATTGATTACTGGGAGCCAGGAGTTAGCAACCTGGGCCACAGAACGACCCTGTCAAGATCAAGCCACTGCTCTGCACATGTTTTGTAGCCTCTTGTGGTAAGCTCATCCCTGCACCATTCACAGGCTGCCGTCGCCAGACTACCTCTTGAAATTTCCTTTGCTACTTATGTGATCGACACCCTTAGTATCATCGAGACAGGGTCTGGCTATATCGTCTAGTCTGGTCTTTTACTCCTGGGCTAAGGTATCCTGCCTCAACCTCTGGAGTAGCTGTGACTCTCCCACCACACCTAGCCTGTTTATAATCCTCACCCCCCCCCATTCCTCAGGGATTGCCCTGACACTATTGTGTCCTTCTGTCCCTCCCTTCCTTCTTTTCAGCAGTGCATTAGCCTGGTTGAGTGGTTGAGCTGCTATAACAAAATGCCACAGACTGAATTGTATAAAAACAGGAATTGGTGGCTGGGTGGCTGGAAGGCTGAGGTCAGAGTGCTGGTGTTAGTTTCTCTAGAGACCATCATTTCAACAACTTCTTTTTAAAACTTATTTTAAAATTGCATTGTTCCAGCACTCAGGAGGTAGAGGCAGGCCAATCTCTCTGAGTTGAGGCCAGCCAGTCTACAAAGTAAGTTCCAGGCCAGTCAAAGTTACATGATGTCAAAAAAAAAAAAAAAAAAAAAAAAAATTGTAGCTAGGCACGCCTTTAATACCAGCCCTCGGGAGGCAGAGACAGTGGATCTCTGAGTTTGAGGCCGGCCTGCCTGGTTTACAGAATGAGTTCCAGGACAGCCAAGGCTACTCAGAGAATACAAAAACAAAACCCCCCAAAACAAACAAAAAATGTGTATGTACGTACACGTGTGCACACGTGTGTATGGGTGCGTGTGAAAGTCAGAGGACAACTTTCTGGAGTCTGTTCTGTCCTACCATGTGGTTCTTGGGGATTGAACTCAGGTAGCCAGGCCTTTGACAAGGTCCTTTACCTGACTCACTCGTCAGGACTTCACCAGCCCGGAGGCCTTGCTGTGTCCTCACATGCCAGTCCTCTGCTTGCATATCACTGGTGACTCAGTCTTTATCTGAGCATAACTGCTATTACTATCTTAAACCAGAGCAGCTGTGGCTCCTTACAACCAACCCTCAAGATTGAACCTGTTCCCTCATAACAGGGGGTGAGGGCCTTCAGATTCCAGCCATTTTGCCCTCCTGCATGCCATTCTTAGACATACGCAATCCTGCTTCAGCCATATGTGGTCTTGGGCAGTGCTGGCATATATAGGTTAACTGAAGGGAGGGCCTGTATGCAGCTTTGGGGAACAGTGTCTCTGAAATATTTGTGGAATAGGAATTTTCTAGGTTTTCTGGCCTTAGCCAAAATGCCATGTGCTTGGCATCTTTCTCCTATAAGGTTACCAACTCCTCCATC
The DNA here is from genome assembly GCA_026225945.1 of Cricetomys ansorgei. NCBI lineage: Eukaryota > Metazoa > Chordata > Mammalia > Rodentia > Nesomyidae > Cricetomys > Cricetomys ansorgei. Next base: position 16,560,010 of record JAMJFZ010003163.1, read on the forward strand.
TCCCTTCATACTGTGTGTGTGTGTGTGTAGGCTAGAGGACACCCTCAGATGTCACTCCTCAGGAGACATCTACCTAGTCCCCAAACCTTCTGTGCATGGATGTCAGGAGATAAAGATAATTTATGGGAGTCTAAGGCTCATTTCTTTTTTAAATTTATTTTTAAATTTATTATTATTTTGGTTTTTTTTTCGAGACAGGGTTTCTCTGTTGTAACTCTGGCTAAACTCACTCTGTAGACTAGGCTGGCCTTGAACTCACAGAGATCTGACTGCCTCTGCCTCCAGAGTGTGGGATTAAAGGCATGGGCCACCAATGCCGGGCTTCACTTTTCTATTTCATCGTTCAGACTGTGGACGTTAGGAGGGCAGTGGTCCTGTCCACTGCTGAACCTCAGTGCCCAGCAGAAAGCACTATTCATAGTGTGGGCCACACAAACTGCAGGGCTAACATGGGGTGCCCGGCTCTAGGCCTAGTGCACCATTAAGAGGATGCCTGAGATACAGATCTCAGCAGCAAGTTTCTGGGGGTAAAAAGGTGGCAGTCATCCTTGCCTCCCACAGGAGGCCCATGGTGGGAGGTGACAGTTGTGACTGGAGGGGGAGAAGAGGAAGCAATGAAGTTTGTGGAGACTGGGAGGCACCAAAAGGAACCACTATTCTATTTGACAAGAGGCTGCAACTAACTCATTTTGCCTGATGCCCTGGATCCTGCCCAAGGGCTCTGTCGTAGAAACAATCATCTCGCTCACAGGGAGCAGGAACATGTGGATACACCGCTTTCAAAATAGGCATTTCCATCCGCTTGGAGCGGAGTTCGCCCCCAGGGAATAACAGTTCCGGAACCAAGCGTACGGAACACAGGAGAAAAATGGCCGCGGCCAAGTCTGCAGGCTCTGTCCAGGGTCACGTGACCACCAGCTTCCGGTCCGGGCCCCGCCCCCAGTCCTATTTCCTGGGCTCCGGCAGACCGCGGCGAGGGTCCTAGCACGTTCCGGGGCAGCGGGGCGGGCTCATGGAGGGGACCCCGCAGGGGACGGCGCCCGCCGCGGCGCTGGCCGCTGTGCTCAAGCACAGCTCGGCGCTGCCGCCCGAGAGCGCCCAGGTCCAGGGGTACGACTTCAACCGCGGCGTCGACTACCACGCACTCCTGGAGGCCTTCGGCACCACCGGCTTCCAGGCTACCAACTTCGGGCGCGCGGTGCAGCAAGTCAACGCCATGGTGAGGCGCGGGCGGGCCGCGAGCGGGGCGGGGAGGTGGAGTCCGGCCAAGTTTAAGGCGTTCTGGGGTGGGAGGAGCCTGGGGCTAAAAGAAGGACATAGTAGGTGGAGCCTAACGCGGGAGACCCTTGGGTTCATTTTTCCTAGAGGAATGAGACTTGAAGATACTGTGTGGTTCTTAAGGAACAGACCTTAAGTGACACCCCTGGGCCGGGAAAGGGAGGGCTAGGGTCTGTACAGGGGTGGTGTGCTCTGATTTTGCAGTAGTTCTGTATCCCTGAGTGCCATCAAACTCTGGAGTTCAATTCACCTGGGGTTCCTCCACTGAGGTTTGGAGTCACAGTGCAACTTGTCTGTGCCGTTATGCCCAGATTGAGAAGAAGCTGGAGCCTCTGGCACTAGATGAAGACCATCACGAAGACCTGACTCAGAGCCGCCGCCCACTCACGGGCTGCACCATTTTCCTGGGCTACACATCCAACCTCATCAGTTCGGGCATCCGTGAGACCATTCGTTACCTTGTACAGCACAACATGGTGGGTGGACCCACGTTGTGTCTGTGGCCTTGTGGGGACATGACTGCCAGCCCTAACCTGATGACACTATCTAGTCATTTAGAGTGCTCAGACCTGAGTAATAATTTACACAGATCCGATCTCTGATGGCTAAGAAACTTAATAGGAAGCCAGGCATAAAACCTAAGGGCTATTGACCTTGCTTTGAAATGCCTGTGTGCATGTCTGAGGGGGTGGGGAGGGGGTTCCTAGTGACCTGCAGGTGATATAAAAATGTAATAATGGGCTGTGAGGTGTTAACAGCTGCCTTTGCTTCTACAAAACTTGCTTATTATGGAGGGAAAGGGATCAAATGGTCTTTTTATTACTATAGAGCAGAAAGGAAAAGACAGCTGAGGGAAGTAAAGCAATTTTATTGCCCATCTGTAAATTCCATGGATAGCTGTAATGCACACTCTTCTGACATCTGTCTTCTCAGGAGGGCATGCTGTGTTGTCTCCAAGGCTTCCTTCCGTCTTTCTTGTAGCAGTAAAAAAAATTTCACTTAATCTAAATTTGAATTGGGTCTAAGTCTTTGGTTTTCCCAAATCAGTGGCTTTGAACACTGTAACAGCCTCAACCTCCTTGGGCTAGTGGACAGTAAGGTTATTCATTTAAGAGAGATGGAGAAGGGGTTGCAGAGGCTCAGAGGTAAAGAGTACTTGCTGTTTTTGTGGAAGACCTGGGCTGGGTTCCCAGCACCCACATGGTGGCTCAGAAATGTCTGTAACTCCATTTCCAGGGACATAGGCAAAACACTTATACACTTAAAATAAAAGTAATTGTAAAAAAGGAGCCGAGGAGATGAATTTTTATTTTTGGACACGCGAGCTGTCCTTATGCCTCTGCTTCCTGAGTGCTGGGATCACAGGAGTGTGCCACTTTTATCTGACTCTGGGTTTGCTTTAAGCAGAGGAACAGGGTTGAGTTGGTTTTGTTGCAGAGCTTGTGTTTTGGGTCTGGATGAGCTCAGGCTGGTGTTGGGAGTGCTGCTTAGAATGAGGGTGGAGCTTGTTGCCTGACTGCAGGTGGATGTATTGGTGACCACTGCTGGAGGTGTGGAAGAAGACCTCATCAAGTGCCTCGCACCCACATATCTTGGTGAATTCAGCCTCAGGGGGAAGGAGCTCCGAGAGAATGGGATTAACAGGTGGGGCCCTGAGTAGTAGTGGGGGCAGGGAGCTGAGCTGAGAGGGTCCTGGTGACTGATACCTGTGCACCTCCTTTCCCCAGGATTGGGAACCTACTGGTGCCAAATGACAATTACTGCAAGTTTGAGGACTGGCTCATGCCCATTCTGGACCAGATGGTGCTGGAACAGAACACAGAGGTAGGGCTGGAAGGGCTCAGGAGGACCTGCATAGTAGAGTCAGAAGACATGGGCTAATACTGACTTTCTCTTCTTTGTAGGGTGTGAAGTGGACACCTTCCAAGATGATCTCCCGGCTTGGCAAGGAGATCAACAACCCAGAGTCTGTGTATTATTGGGCCCATAAGGTGGGTTGGGTCGGGACAACATTCCTAGGCTTTGGCATGTTCTGACTTGTTTTGTTTTTATAGCCACCTAGGAGCCACTAATTATCCTTCGTGTTCCCAGACTTAAATGAGGAATGTCAGACACTGAGAGGCTAGGTCATTTGTCTGTTGAGTGAGGGTTTTGATAGCCTATCTATGCCCCTACACTACTGGTTGTAGTGCTAAAGCACTCACTGGGGCCTGATGCAGGCAGGTCCTTGCTCCCAGAGATAGTGGAACTCCAGAGTCTGGAACACGAGCCACTGCTCATTATGCCAGGCACCTTCTCAGAGGCAGGTATGGTTTCCCTCACACTTGCCTCCACGTGTAAAGCACAGGGTCATATCCAGCAGAGAAATCAAGCAGCCTGCTCAGGTAGGTAGGTATGGATGCCACTGAGTTGGGGATTAGAGTTTTTCTTGGCTCTGAGCTGCAGTGGCAAACTGGTCCTGTCTCCACACCAGAACCACATTCCTGTGCTGAGCCCTGCACTTACAGATGGCTCACTGGGTGACATGATCTTCTTCCATTCCTACAAAAACACAGGCTTGGTCCTGGACATCGTTGAAGGTGAGGTGCTAAGGCCCTGGGAGAAATGTGTTGGGGGGCAGGCACTGAGGCCAAGGCCTGATCTCAGCCCTCAGCCTTCTCCCTTCTCTTCCAGACCTGCGACTCATCAACATGCAGGCCATTTTTGCCAAGCGCTCTGGGATGATCATCCTGGGTGGAGGTGTGGTCAAGCACCACATCGCCAACGCTAACCTCATGGTGAGTGGGTAGCCCCTGGCAGGCCACACCCACCCTCTGTTTCGGACCTAAGGCTTCGAAGCCTGGATGGGCCAGAGTCCCTGTCCTCTGTGGAGTTATGTTGGGGTGAGGCAGACAGCAATAAGTGACATTGTATGTTGTACATGTCAATTCTAAGGACATAAGTAATGCCAGTCAGCCAAGGTGACTGTGATCCCAGCTACTTGGGAGACTGAGGCAGGAGGATGGCTTGTACATAGTTCAGGACCAACCTGGAATGCTGTAATGTGAAAGGAGGGCAGTTTAATAAAGGGAGTGTTGGAAAGGCTTCTGGGAAATGTGACCTTGAACAGAGATTTTTTTCAAGAGCTGACTCCCACAAGCCTTATGGTTATGTAAGGGAAGAACATTCCCAGTGAGAGAACAGCCAGTGCAGAGGCCCTGAGGTGTCTGAAGTAGCCAAGGAAACAGCTTGGAGTGGAGTGGTAAAGTCCAGGAGGTTACAGTGCAGAACTAGCTGGGCCTGTGGAACAAAAGGACGTTTTCAAACTTGCCCTGAAGTGAGCACAGGACTCAGGAGCTCGCAGAGGCCCTCTGGTGGCTGTGGGGTGAGAGTGGAGTCTGGGTTCTCTGGAAGAGCAGCAATGCCCCACACCGTTTTTTAAAAGATTTTATTTTTAATTATGTATATACATGAGTGTATATAAGTGTGTAACTTGTGAGTAAAGTACAGGTGCCCACAGAGTCCAAAAGAGGGCAGGGGATCCTGTGGGGCTGGAGTTGCATATGGGTGTGAGCCACATGACATGAGCGTGGGAACTGAATTCAGGTCCTCTGTCAGAGAATTAAATGCTCTTAATTGCTGAGCCATCTCTCTAGCCCTATACACTTTTCTTATATTGCCCGTGGTTTAACCAACCTGTCACATGGGGTGCTCAGAAATGGTACATTTTGCCTTAGGGTGGGAAACATGGAACCATCACCTACCCAGTAACTCCAGGCATTGATGTCCTCCCCCTCCCCACAAAGCTCTCAAGCCTTCCTCGGTGTCATACATCCAGCCTCCTTAGCTCTGGTGTCCCTGTCTATGGCTTCTGACAAGGCTCTCCTCTGCCCACAGCGGAATGGCGCTGACTACGCGGTCTATATCAACACAGCCCAGGAGTTTGATGGCTCGGACTCGGGAGCCCGGCCAGATGAGGCTGTCTCTTGGGGCAAGATCCGGATGGATGCACAGCCAGTAAAGGTAGAAGCTGGCTGGCTAGGGTGCAGGGTCTGTGGGCTGTGGCCATGGGTCCCATGGCTCACTCAGGTTCTCTGCAGGTCTATGCTGATGCTTCTCTGGTCTTCCCCCTGCTGGTGGCTGAGACATTTGCCCAAAAGGCAGATGCCTTCACAGCTGAGAAGAATGAGGACTAAGAAGATTGGTAAAGACTGGATTCTTGCCATGCCTTTATTTATTAACTTTACATACCAGCCCACCCCTCATCCCCCTCGGGCCCACTCCTTGGTCAGCAGCATCTCTAGAATAAATGGTCTTTGTTGGGTACTCTAGTTGGTCTGGGTCCTTCCTTCAGCTTGATGTCAGGTCCTAGGCCTCAGCTTGCTCCACCCTCTGCCTCATAGGTGTCTTCTCGCCAGCAATGGATGCTGCCCCCCATAGCAGTCAGCAGGCAAGGTTCCGTGGGATGGTAAGCCAGTGACTGTACCACACTAGAACCCACAGGCAGAGCCAGTGCCAGGGCACCCTAAGGAATGAATGGCGGGGAATAATTACTAGTGATCAGGCTGTCTTCCCAGAGATCCAGCCTGAAGTCCTCAGTTACCTCTTCCCTGACTTCTTTTGGTGCTGCTGAGAATGCTAGGCAAATCTTGCCACTGAGCCACACCCTCAGCCTGGAGGCTCAGCCTTGGACATTGAAAGGCCCTGGCTCAGTCTTCCTTATAACCCCACCTGAATGTTCCTTCCTAGTCTGTTCCTTTTTGGGGGTAGGTACTAGAGAGGAAACTAGAGGCTTGTACATGCTAGGCAGGAACTTATCACAGACACTATAGATGTCACCTGGCCAAACAGCACCCCTCTGGAGCTCCCACCTCCAGGTGCTAAGGCCAAGTATCTTGGGAGTCCCTTACACATCACCCACCCCTATCCTCCTCCTCCTTTTCTCTTTTTCTCTGTCTCTTGTTGTGGCAAAGCCCTTTGTAATCCAGGCCAGCCTCAAATTTACAGCAAACTCTTCTTTATCTGCAGTCAAGCCTCACAAGTGCTAGGATTATAGGCTGGCTTGGAACTCAGTATCCTCCTGCCATCTCCTCTGTGGTTGCTGGGACTGCATGCGTGTCCCACCATGCCCAGCCTTCACTCTCCTTTCAGGAACCTTCTTGGCACTGACTCCAGAGACACCTGATTACTTGCTTGGCTACCACTTGCTCCAGGCACATCTTGTTCTGAGTTTCACTGTTCCTGCAATTCTGGGCACTAGCAGGGTTACCTGACAGACCCAATGATTGTCATTTCCCTTGTCACCCCAGTTAAGACACTATAGTTTCTAAAATCATAATTTTTTGTACCTCAAGTATCCCCTTGTGTACCCTTCAGGGCGAATTCTAGTCAGGGGCCTCAGAAGGTGACAGACCATTCCTGCTACCTTAGTTCCCAAAGCAAGAGCTAGTCTCCAAGGTCCCCGAGTTTCCCCCATCCTTACTTAATTATGCTGGTCAGGCCCCAGCACCCTGACCTCACTAAGCTAATGGTCTATATCTGCCACCTGGGGAATGTCAGGGTTTGGGGTTTAAAGCTACATGAAACCCAAATGCAGGCCAGGTTTCCTCGGTGATGCAAGCCCAGGCTCAGTGGCTGGTACTGGTTCCTCTCACTTGGGTTTGCTTCTACCTTCAGCCTAGCATTTGCAGTCCTGTCTGACTTGGAACCAACTATAGCCACCACTCTCTTCTAGTTCTTCAGTATATGCTGATCCCCTTGCTTGAAATGTCCTTCCTGCTTTTACCCCATCTTCCTTCAATTTCAGCTTGGAAGCCTGAGGCAGGATGAATTCAACCCAGCCTGGGCTACGTGAGACTCATGCACCTACCTCCCTGCCAGAGGTCCTAGCTCAAATACCTGACATTACTGCTCTTTTCAGGCTGGAGTGGCTGAGGTAAGCACATGCTGATACCCTGGCAGGGAGAGCAAGGGGAAGGCTCACCTCTACCAGGTCCCAGAAGAACACCTTCCCATCCTCAGAGCAGCTGACCACGTGTGTGTCACGCTCACTCAGGCAGCAGTCCAGCTTGTACTTCTGGTTCTTATGGCCAACATACCTAGCAGTGGGGGTGAGTAGAATCAGAAGGGCCTGTTCCTCCTAGCCTGAGAAGTGTGGGGGAGAGGGAGACAACCATAGAGACTCACTCTCCCAGCAGTTCTCCTGTATCTTTATCTAGAAGCCGCAAAGTAGAGTCCAGGCTGGATATTAGCGTGCACTGCCCATCCCGGCTGAAGCAGGTGCAGGTGATAGGGCCTGGGAGAGAGTATGGCAGGCAGGTGAATCTGGGTGCTCTTGCCTGCCCCACCTGCCCTGACTGTCCCGCTGCCCCTCCCCACCAGGGAGGGGGTCCACACTCACTGCCCACATAGTCCGAGAAGACCTGCCCCATCCTTAGGTCATAGCGCCTCACACGGCCATCCACAGAGCTGTAAGAAAGGGTAGATCCAGCCTAAAGCATTGCACCCTTCTGCTCAAGGGGCAGTCTGTGTCCCTGTGCACTCTTGGCTATGTAGGAAAGTGTGAGCAAGGTAAAGATGCTCCTCTGCTTTGTGACTCAGGTCCAGGAGACAGTATGGTTTCAAAGAGCCATGTGCTCTTCCAAACCCCAGAGCTCTCTAGATCCTACACCTCTTGATTGGCACGGAGGTCAACCCTGCCTGCCTCTGGGTTCTACACCTGCACATTTGACACCTGCAAGTTAGGAGTAAATAAATATTATTTGCTCTTTTGGAGACAGGGTTTCTCTTGTAGCCTTGGCTGTCCTGGAACTTGCTTTGTAGATCAGGCTGTAGATCCACCTGTCTATTAAATGCCCAGCTTACTTTTATTGTATATTTTATTATTATAAAAATAAACTTTTACAATTTTATACATACATACCATGCATTTTATTCACCTCATAACTCCTCCCAGGTCATCATCTACACCATACCTAGCTTCACGTCCTTTTTTGTTTTCGTTTTCTATTTGAGAGAGTCTCACTATGTAACCCTAGCTGGCTTTGAATTCACTGAGAACCTTTGCCTTCCAAGTGCTAGATTAAAAGCCTGCACCTGGCATGTCCTTTGTTTTGGTTTGTTTTACTAATAGCCCACTGAAGTACGGTTTAAACTACCAGGAGCTACACCCTCGAAGCAGACTCTCCTTTCCCCATAGCAGCTGGGAAAAGTTGTGAATAGTTCCTCAGCTAGTGGGGGGCTGGTGAGCCACTCCTCCATGCTGGAAGGTTGACTAGCTTAATCTCGTGCAGGCAGCCAGAGCTGCTTTGCTGGGGATGGAACCAAAACCTGACCCATGTTAAACATGCACTCCATGAACTGTGCCCCAGCATCCTCACTCCCTGAGATGGGAGCTGGAGAAATGGCTCAGTGGTTAAGAGCACTGGCTGCCCTTCCAGAGATCCTGAGTTCAATTCCCAGTTCATAACCTGTAACTGCAGTCCCATGGGATCTGATGCCCAATTCTGGTGTGCAGATGCATATGCAGACAAAATCTGTGTAGCAGAATGTGCAGGTGCTATGCAAGCTATTTTATATACGTCTGGAGCAGCCTAAACTTTGCTGTCCCTGGTAGATCCGGAAACTAGCTTGCTCCAGACACCAAAGCAGCTGTATTCTCAGGGTGTGTGATTCCTTCCCTACCTTCAGCACCACCACCATCTTATTTTTCTATGTTTGACAGTTTTGCCTGCAGTCCCTAATCCTTAATGCCCAAGCCCACCAAGCAGCTTCCCTCCTCTTCTTTTGGGACAGGATCTCATACAGTCCTGGCTGGCATCATATCCACTATGTGACTGAGGCTGTCCTTGAATTCCTCTCATGTCCTGGGATTATAGGTGTGTCCTTCCATACCTGGTTCACTAGGAAAAATTTCAAAGCACTGCCACTCCATGCCAATCTTTCCCTCAAAGAAACATGGCCTTTCACTACTCACAGAAAAATAAATGTCCAAATGCCTCCTGCAGCCCTCGGGCCCTGTGCCTACATTCTTTCAGCCTCTCCCATCTGGCCTAGTGGCACAGGCCAAGTGCATCTCTTCGGACATGTGCTTGCTCTCCCTCCAGCTGGCTCTTACCAGGCCTTTTTACCAATCCTACCACTTCTGCCATCTACAGTTGCTATCTCATACTTCATTTCCCTTGACTCTTATTACTGCTGCAAGTAGATTAGTTGTATTTCTATATTTGTTTCTTTGAAACAGGGTTTCTCTGTGTAGCACTGGCTCTCCTGGAATTTGCTCTGTAGACCAGGCTGCCTGCCTCTGCCTCCCTGAGTGCTGGGATTAAAGGCCTGTGCCACCACTGCCCAGCTCTAGACAGGCTGGCCTTTAACTCTTGGCCCCCCTGCCCTTGCCTTATCAATGCTGGGGAGATGTCACCATATCTGCCATAGCTGGCACTCAGTAATTTGTTTATTTTGTGTTTATTTGTCTCTCTATGTAGCCCTGGCTGGTGAGAACTTGTTATGTAGACCAGACCAGATTGGCCTGGAACTTATAACCTGTCTCTGCTTCCCAAATACTGGGATTAAAGGCGTCTCCCACCATGCTTGGCTCATGGTTGCATTTATTTATATAAATTTTATTAATTTTTTTGGATTTATTTTTAATCCTGTATGTATGAATGTTTGTCTCAGAGTATCTGTGTATAGCATGTGTGTGTGGTGCCCAGGGAGGCCAAAAGACGGTATCAGATTCCCTAGAACTGGAGTTACAGGTGGTTGTGAGCTACCATGTGGATGTTTGGAGTCAAAGCTGGGTTCTCTCCAAGAGCAGCAAGTGTTCTAAACCACTGAACCATCTCTCCAGCCCTCGTGGTCACATTTATTGACTGTCTATGCTGATGGACAGGACATACTGGAAATTGCAACTCTTTCAGTGGAAGAGGCTGCAAGCCAGGCACGTTTCTACTATTAAGTAACCTATGCCAAACAAGGGAGCTCTAGAGCTGTGCGAGTAGGTAACATCCAAAGTGGGGCTTGAAGATGTCAGTAGCCAATTAGGTGCAGCCCACAGGGAAATGTAAAGCGTGGGCTGTACAGGGGGCCTTTTTTTTTCTTCTTTTCCTTCTGTCCTTCCTTCCTTCCTTCCTTTTTTTTCCCCCCTAAGCTCTTGAGCTGGGTCATAAAGTGGAGTCAACCACAACAAAGCTCCATATTACCAGACTGAGATTAAGTGATACCTTTAGGCTAGGAGATAGCTCAGCAGGGAAAAAGCAAGACAGATGACAATCCAAGTTTGATCTTTGGAGCTGACACATAGCTGGATGAGGCAGCAGGCGTCTAAATCCCAGCACTCCTATTGGGGAAATGGGGGGGTGGAGACAGAGGAAGCGCTTGGGAAGTCAAGGGCCAGCTAGCCTGGAGTATACAGCATGGCAGAAACAAGAGAGACCCTGCCTCAACACATGAGAGAACTGACTCTTGGTCCTCCGACCTCCACACATGTGCCTGTGCACATGAAATGGTAAAGAAAATAGTTTAAAAAAAAAAAAAAAAACCTGGATCTGGCACATGGGGTAGCTCACAACTACCTGTAGCTCTGGCTCCAGGGGATCCAGTGCCTCCGAACTCTGCTGATACCTTCACCACCCAAACAGATGCAACACACTGTTTTATTTTTAAAATTTCTTATTTTATGCGTAGTTGTGTTTTGCCTGCATGTATGTTTGTGTACCATGTGCATGCCTGGTGCCTGCACAGACCAGAGGGCAGCATCCGATCCCCTGGAACTGGAGTTTTAGACAATTGTAAGTCATCCTATAGGTGCTGGGAATTGAACCTAGGTTCCTTTGGAAGAGCAGCCAGTGCTTTTAACCACTGAGCCATCCCTCCATCTCCCATAGTTAACAAAAATAAATCTTAAGAAAATAAAACTAACCTCTGCTCAGCTTTTGGGATAGTTATTTTGAGTTGCAGAATGAAGTATTGTCTAATTATCTGAGCTGGCCAGGCTTCGAGGTGTAACTGCAACACTCAGGGGGCAGAACTGGAAGCACTGCCAGCCTGGTCTATATAATGAGTTCCAGGACAGTGAGTCCCTGTCTCAAAACACAGATCTAGGCTGGGGATCAGGTGTGTCACACCCCCCTCCTCCCAACAAAGGTTTTTCTGTGTAGCCCTGGCTGTCCTGGAACTCACTATATAGACAGGCTAGCCTTAAATTTACAAGATCCGCGCCTGCCTCTGCCTCCTGAGTGCTGGATTAAAGGCATATGATGGTTCATTCTTATACTCTGAGCACTTGGGAGGTAAAGGCAAGAGGATTAAAAATTGAAACCTAAAACATAAAACCCTGTCTCAAAAACCAAACCATGGCCACTGTGATCTCCAGTGGTATCAGGGCAGGAATGGGTCTTGGACTTACCCTGCCAGGATCTCATGGTCTGACACCTTTACACTGGATATGCCATCTCTGGCTTCATCTAGAGTCTGTATTGGCTCAGGCTTCCGAGAACGGCAGTCCCAGCATCGAATACTGGAATCAATAGAACCTGTAAGGCCAACAGGAAGGTGTGGAGGTCTCTGGGCAGCAACCAGTTTCCACCTGTCCAGGCCCCAGACTCACCAGACAAGATGACCGTGGCCTCTTCGTTAAACTGAACGGTGTTCACCTTCTGAGAAACAAGAATTATTAATTTAGAGGAGGAGGGCTTTGGAAGCTTGGGATAAAAGCAAGGCTCCCTTCCGGTGCATGTTAGAGCAAGGGCAGATGCTACTGGTAGCGAAGGAGAAAGGTTCTGGGGAAACAAAAGAAGACAGTGCTTGTGACTGCCTGGGTGTAGCTAGGAGACGGGCACATGGGGAAGAGTAATGGAAGGATCTTCCTCGTACCACCTACGCGCTAGTATGGATCTCCACAATGCACACGTTAATGAGGGTCTTCTGGCTTGTACTCACACCAGCATGGCCTCGAAATTTGCGCACGACCTGCCCAGTTGCCACATCCCACAGCACCACAGTCTTGTCCCCACCACCAGAGCAGAGATGGCTGTTGTCAAAGGAGCTGGCGGGCAGGAAAGAGAAGCTCAGTATCAACCCATGATCCTAGCCCCTGCGCTCCTTGTCCCAGAGAGACCCCGGGCTCACCCGGCCGCATCCAGCACTTCGTAGCCGTGCCCACTGTACGTCCGCAGCAGCGTCCCCCGCAGCGGGTTCCACAACTTCAGGGTTTTATCGCTGCCGCACGTTAGGCAGTAGTTGCCATCCACTGGGGAACAGCAGGCGGGGGTTACCGGGCCGCCGACCCCGGGGGTGGGGGGGTGGGGGAGGCCGGGGATGAAGAAGAGGGCGCCTACCATTAAATCGCACGGCTCGCACCGCGCCCTGGCCGCACTCCAGCGTCTTCAACCGTTTCTGCGGCAGCTCCGGGGCCCGCGGCTTCGGCTCAGGAAAAGCCATACTCGAAGTGCATCCGACTGCCCGTACCGTGACCGGCTCCCTTCCAGGCTTTCAAACACCTTGCTTGGGTGTAACATTATTATTGTCCCCCAGGATTTATTTCCTGCTTCGTACTTCCGTGTTCAAATTTTCAGCGTGTTCATGACAGTGTTGGGAATACTGAAGGCCCCTTTCAGTTTTTTCCCCATACTTCCTACTTTCCAGGAACGATTCTGGCCTTTTCTTATTCTCCGTTCTCTGGCTGAGAGCAGTCCAGGCCACCGCCACTAGGAACAGAAGCGCCGGGCTACTGGTGTTACTGTAAAAGCCACCCTTCACTCTCATGCCGGAAGCTGCTGTTCTAGCAGTGAAGGAGGGCCGGCGTGATCTTCAGTTCGCTATGTCCACCAACAATATGTCCGACCCACGGAGACCCAACAAAGTGCTGAGGTGAGCAGTCCGGCAAGACATGGCAAGGCGTTTCTGGTTGCGGTCGCGAGTCCAGGCCAATTGTCGGCCCAGGTGGGGCTTGATCGCTCCTGACCCTTGAACATGTCGCAGGTATAAGCCTCCGCCGAGCGAGTGCAACCCGGCTTTGGACGACCCGACGCCGGACTACATGAATCTCCTCGGCATGATCTTCAGCATGTGCGGCCTCATGCTTAAGGTGGGCGGAGTTGAGTGTCCACCGGAGTCTGTTGCTCCGCCTGAGAATGACCTGGGGGCGGGTTCAGAAAGGGACGAGTCCTCTGTCTTTGCTAGGGTGGGAAGAGGGCTGAGCTAGGGTGACGCCCCCAACACACGGGAAGTTGGGGCTGCAGTCGTTGATTGCATAGCTGAGCGGGTCTGAGGGTGGAGCCTGACTTTGAAGCAATGGGTCCTTAGCATGTGGGAATGTTAAAGCGGTTACGTCTGAGAGGATTGGGGGGGGGGTGGCGGTCAGAGATGCAGGACACACACATCAGGATCAGAAGTCTGCTGCTTGGAGTAGGCTCTGAAGGGTTGGTATTGTGGCAAGTTCCGAGCTTCAGGTGGCAGCTAAGATCTGAGGATCTGGGTTGTGGAGGCCCCTTGGAATACTTCTCACTGACCCGGTCTCCCCACCCACCATCCTTCAGCTGAAGTGGTGTGCTTGGGTTGCCGTCTACTGCTCCTTTATCAGCTTTGCCAACTCCCGGAGCTCGGAGGACACGAAGCAGATGATGAGTAGCTTCATGTGAGGATTCTGAGTAAGGGGATGGGGTCCCGTGCCTGCTATCTAGGACTGACACCTCTTTTCTGTCTCAGGCTCTCAATCTCTGCGGTGGTGATGTCCTATCTGCAGAATCCTCAGCCCATGACGCCCCCGTGGTGATGTCACGTGGATGAGTTGGATCTTGGACTCCTACCCACCTTATCTTTGGCCTGGCTTTTATCTGCCTCCACCCTGCCCCCAGCTGCTGTCCTAAACTTGCCTGGGCTCCCAGCTGAATGGAGGGAAGTTGGCCCTTTCTTTGTGGTCCTGCTTCTGCTATGACAAAACCCCCAGACTTCCCTTTTACCCTCCCTCCCCTGGCCACTGTTATGAGAGACATTGTTCATGTTTCTAAGTATTTTCTTGTTTTCTTGTTAAAACCAGTTGATATAAAAATTTCCACTCTGGTTGGCTTTTGTTGCTTCTCTTTTGTTCATGGGGGTTCACAGCCCAGTGAAGACTGGCCTGTATGGGGGCCTCTGTCAGAGGTTTTTTTTTTTTTTTTTTGATGAGTTAATGTCCATATTTCACAAGCCTCATGCCTTGAGCCAGGAAGGGCAAGACGGTTATTTTCACATTGGGTGACTGTTGGTTCTGCTAACCTAACTAACCTAGGCTTTGGTTTTCTTTTTTGTTTATTTATTTGTTTGCCTACTTGTTTATTTTGAAGTCCTGGGTATGAAATTCAGTGCTTTATACATGCTTCACAGTTGCAGTACTACAGGACTGTATCTCTAGGTTTTATTTATTTGTGTATTCCTATATAGCCCTGGCAGGCTGGGTAATTATGACCCAGGATGGTGATAGCTATACACCAACACGCCAAACTCCACCCCTGGGTTTTCTTATTAAACAGAGTAATTAATAGACTGGTAGGAGTCGTGAAGGGTGTAAAAGACTCGGGTTCTCCTTCCCCTACAAGGCCCTTCCAGCTCACAGGAGGATCAGCTTCTGTCTAGACCAGGCTGGATGTCTCATCACTAGCGTTCTAGTGGCAGTTTGAAGTCCCAGTCCCCACAAGGCAGCCGAGGACTGTTGTAGACCTCAGCTTCAAGCCACACTAGGCCACTCCAGGACCCCAGCCCTAAAGAGCAGTGTGCTACCCTAGAATCCCGTCTACACTTTCCACTCCTTAGGAAACACTGACGTTCACTGGAGAAGCTGAATCCTTTGCTCACACTCATACAAAAGCATATCAAAGTCTTACAGCTAAAGTCTGCAAAAAAGAGCCCTGGGTGGAATGGGGCGGTGGGGGATGGGGGTGGGTGGGTAGGGACAGACCCAGTACTTTCCGGTGCTCTAATTCCTCAGTACAAAAGTCTACAGCCACAGTTCGTACTAGGCCCAGGCCCTGCCCCCTTCGGTGCCGATTGGTTGGTTTGGGTTCTGGGGGCGGAGCGTTCGCGGGGACTTAGCTCGGCTCGGGAACCCGCGGAAGCGGCGTCGCCGGAACCATGGGCAGCTCATCGCTGGCATCTGGTGTCTGTGCTGGTGGCAGGAACGCTGGATGGCTCTGGATGAGCTCCTGCTCCCTAGGTTCGCCTGTCCTGCCTATTTCCTTTCTCTTTTGGTTGTTACTGGCCGCTCTTGGCGCTCGGGCTGCGGACTACGAGGTGAGCTGGGGCCGGAGGGCGGAAATGTATTCCAGCTAGAGTTGAACCAGAGGTGTGGGTGCACTGATCCATAGGTGATTGCTGCTTATCTGACGGTGTGATCTAAGTGCGTGCATTGGGCCTCTGAGAAAGTCAGGCATGCTCCTGAGGGGGCTGCACGTGATTGTCTCCACCTCGCTATGACTCCCGGTGGCTTGCTTGGACTTTGCATGCACCTAACTGTGAGTGGTTGGGCGAAGGATGTACAGCTATTTGTGAACAGGAGTCCAAGGTTTGCACGCAGTGTGCTTGCTATGGTTCCACTTGCATGTACTCGCTGTTTGGACTGTGCTTCTCCCAAGGCCCCATTTTGGGCGGCTCCGCTGGAAAGCCTGCCTTGCAAATCTGACTTCATTGCCTAGCTGGGCTGCTCATCCTAGCTTCACCTTCCTTCAGGTTGCCTGGTGTCCCGGTTTGGCCTCTTAGCTTTCTGGTTCCTTCTTTGTGCAAATCACCTCTCTACACCATGCTTCAATGCCTTAGTCTGACAACTAGGACCAATATTGCCCCACGTCTCAGGGTGTTTGCCTGCTGTCTGCAAATGCTTAGCTATCCCGAGCTACTACTAAAGTTATTATCCTAGAGTATGAGATCTGCTCTATGGGGGTTGTGCAAATCGGGAGTTGCGGCTATAACCACAATACTCTGTGTGTCCTGCCTGGGACAGCCAGATAGCTTTTTGATTTCTCTGCATCACTCCAGAGTCAAGACTTGTACTTGTGCCACCTCCCTACCTACTTTGTGATGGTAGAGGTCAAACCTATGGTATTGAACATGCTAGGCAAGGATTCTACCACAGAGTCCCCAACGTACCTGCCTCTCAATTCTAGGATACTAACGGGAATGTGTGTGTGTTTGGGGTCTCTATGCAGACATGTCCCCCAGTGAAGCCAGGCATGCTCAATGTGCACCTGTTGCCTCATACACATGATGATGTAGGCTGGCTGAAGACAGTGGACCAATATTTTTATGGCAGTGAGTAGAGAGTGGGGGACCTGGACATTGGGGTGGGGACAGTGAGTCATATGGACTCTTGTATCAAGGCATATCTTCTAGTGGCCCCTCACTGACCCTCATGTCCACAGCCTGCATTGATGTTCAGCATGCATCTGTTCAGTACATCCTAGACTCTGTAATCTCCGCTCTGCTGGTGGATCCTACCCGTCGCTTCATCTATGTGGAGATGGCTTTCTTTTCTCGATGGTGGGAGCAGCAGACAAATTCAACACAGAACGTTGTACGGGAACTGGTGCGCCAGGGTGAGCCTGCCCCCAAGGACTGAAAGGAGGAAGGAAGCCCAGGCCAGCTTGTACTTCTACAAACCTGATCTCTGAGATCATTAATTAAGCAATTAATTAACTATTATTTATTGAGACAGTGCCTTATTACATGGCCCTTCCTGGCCTGGAACTTCATATGTAGATCAGGCTGGCCTTGAACTTTTGGAAATCCTCCCTGCTTTCCTAGTGCCGGAAGGAAAGGCTTGGGCAACCATGCATCTCTGAGGTTTTTATCATATCGTAGTGTGCACGCACTGCACCTATAGTTCTACCTGCCTAGAACCTCTCTTCAAGTGGAGAGCTGCATCTCACAAGGCCCCACCTTCAGTGGCACCACTCCCTGCTCTCCGGGCTTCACTCAGTGTGGTCTGTCTTCCTAGACTTGCCATGATGCTCCCACTCCTAACAGCTGCCCTTCTCCCCTCGCCTTTCTTGTACAGGGCGCCTGGAGTTTGTCAATGGTGGCTGGGTGATGAATGACGAAGCAACCACCCACTATGGTGCTATAGTGGACCAGATGACACTTGGGCTACGCTTCCTGCAAGACACATTTGGTAGCAGTGGGCGTCCCCGTGTGGCCTGGCACATTGACCCTTTTGGCCACTCTCGAGAACAGGCCTCCCTGTTTGCCCAGGTGCCAGCCACATTCTTCTCTTTTGGACCTGCCCCCTAACGTATTCTGACTCTTTAGCCACTTGAACCCTGCTCTTCTCTAGAAATCTCTGGAACTAGACCCTGGCTTGCTGAGACCCCACCTCTTGGGTGAATTTGACTCCTGTGAGTTGAGTTCAAGGCCCAGTCTGTGTCCTAGGATACCACAGGTTTAAACTGCTTGCCCTTCTCCAGCTGCTTTGGTTCCTTCCCTTAACCAGGCCTTATTAGAATTGGGACTCCACCAGCCTGCTAGGACTGAGGCAGCTCTCTAAACCAGTGACCAGTGGAGCTACCTTGCTTTAAAACCAGCTTCACGTCTGTGCTGACCTATCCCCACCTCGGATTGTAGAGAATGGAAGAGCCATCTTTTGGCTCTGACAACTAGGGAGGCTGAGGTGGGTTTTGGCTTTAAAGCCGCTCCTTCTTGCTGCCCCTTCTCAAGCTTGGAACTAACCTTTTAGGCTTTGTGGGAGCCACGCCTGTGATACCAGCACCGGGAGGCTGGTGCAGAAGGACTATGAGGTCAGCATGGTCTACAGAGTGAGGCTCGGTCTCAAAAAAATAGCTTTCTTTTTTTTAAATTTTATTATTTAATATATATATGGGTGTTTTGCCTGCATGTATGTCTGTGCACCATGTGTGTGCAGTGCCCAGAGAGGAGGGTTGTAGGATCTCCTGGAACTGGAGTAATGGATGGTTGTGAGCCACCATATGGATGCTGGATACTAAACCCTGGTCCTCTGGAAGAGCAGCCAGTGCTCTTAGCCACTGAGCCATCTTTTGAGCCCCCAAAAACCTAGTTTTAGTTATGCATATGTTCTTTGTACTGTTTTTCCCAACTGGGAAGGAAGGCCCTGAACCCCTTCACTCCACCCTCTCGTCTGTGCTCCTAGATGGGCTTTGATGGCTTTTTCCTTGGGCGCATTGACTATCAAGATAAAGCATTTCGGGAGAGGAAGCTGAGGATGGAGGAGATATGGAGAGGCAGTGAGAGCCTGAAGCCCCCCGCTGCTGACCTCTTTACTGGTGAGTGGGTGGGAGGGTAAGGTCATCACACGGGACCTCCAGCTCAGAAGGGTCCTGGTGCAATTTTGTGATTTGCTGTGATTATCTTAGAATTTTTAATAATTTTTGAGCCGCACTTTATTCTCCTTGTACCAGCTTTCTGGAATTTGGAAGTCTACCCTGGGTGGCAGGCTCCGACCCCAGGGCAGGTCTAGGGTACTGAGTCTGGTTTGGTCTACAGGTGTGCTCCCCAACAATTACAACCCTCCGAAGTACCTGTGCTGGGACGTGCTGTGTGGAGATGCTCCCATCGTGGAGGATCCCAAGAGCCCTGAGTTCAATGCCAAGAAGATAGTCAGTTACTTCCTGAAGCTGGCCTCTTCCCAGGTAACATAGACATCCAGATCCGCGAGTCCGCGGTATGCGGGCACAGGCACCTAACCTTTTCCAAGGCACAGGAGAACGCTTCCACAGGATTCCCCTTTTGGATTTATTCTTCGTTAGATGGGTACACAAGGGGCTGGCGAGACAGCTCAGGACTTAAGAGCACTTGCTGCTCAATTGTGAGGAGCAGAGTTAATAAGATTCCATCACCCACATAATAAGCTAGTCACTCTAACCACATACTCCTGTATGGGAGCTATCTGGAACCCCAGCTTCAAGGGTTGTAGAGGCAAGAGGGTCACTGGGGCTTAATGAAGAAAATGCAAGTCCCAGGTTCAGGGAGAGACTCTGACTCAGAGGTGGAGGTGGAGAATGATAGGCACCTGACACTCTCTTCTGTCTTGTAGTTGTATGCATAGGCACATGCATCCCTCACACACATGTAAATATGCAGAACACACACACACACACATACACACACACACAAGCCTTAAAAAAAAAAGATGCCAGGTGGTAGTGGTGCATGCCTTTAATCTCAGCATCCGGGAGGCAGAGGCAGGAGATCTCTCTGAGTTTGAGGCCAGCCTGGTCTACAGAGTGAGTTCCAGGACAGCCAGGGCTACACAGAGAAACCCTGTCTCAAAAAAAAAAAAAAAAAAAAAAAGTGGGGTCCAACTATGGTAGTACACACTTTAATCCCAGCACTGGGGTGGCAGAGGGAGTCAGATCTCTGTGAGGTTGAAGCCAGCCTAGGACTACATAGTGAGAGCCTGTCTCAAAGCAAAACAGATAAACAAACCAAAGAAGCGGGCCAGTGAGATGGCTCGGTGGGTAAAGGTGTTTGCTATCAAGCCTTGACCGCTTGAGTTCAGTTTCAGATCGGTAGAAGGAGAGCGCCGGTTCCTGTAAGTTGTCCTCCAGTCTCCAAGCTGGTGCTGCGTGCACACCATTGTGTGTGTCCCTTCTCCACACAGATAAACATTAAAGGGAGGAGCAGGTGGGGGGGGAGGAGGAGGTGGGGGGAGGTGGGAGGGGAGGGAGTATGACTCAGTGCCTAGTAGCCTCATCTAGATAGTGGACCCTAGAGTACCTCAGCAACCACTGGGTGTTTGTGTTGTTTTCAGACAGGTCTCATGTAGCCTAAGCTGGATTTGAACTTCTATGTGGTGAGGCTGGCTTCTAACTTCTGATCCTCTTGCCTCTGTTTCCTTAGTGGCGAGAATGTAGACAGGTCCCACCATGCCTGATTTCTGCAGTGCTGGGGATCAAACCTAGAGCTTGGTGCATGCTAGTCAAGCACGGTATTGACTGAGCTCAGACCCTCGTGGCTATTTTTGTTTCCCTCTGTTCCTATTTCCCCTAGTCTCCATACGTCCTTGTGCTTTGTTCTTCTTTGCTGTTTTTGTTGCTCCTGGGGATCCAACCTGGGGTCTCGCGCAGACTAGGTTAGTACTCTATCACACTGAGCTACATCCCCAGGCCCTAACGTGTCGTTTTGCACACATGGAGACCACTCAGGTACAGGGACAGTCCAGGACGCCCTGGCCTGAGGACTGCCTTCTCACTTACAGCAACAGTATTATCGAACCAAGCATATTGTGATGACCATGGGTTCAGACTTCCACTATGAGAACGCCCACATGTGGTTCAAAAACTTGGACAAGCTTATCCGCCTGGTCAACAAGCAGGTCAGTGTGCCTCCCTGTGTGTGTCGATTAGCTTCCTATCGCTACAATCAATGCCTGAGAGAGTCAAGTGACGAAGAGAACAGAGCCGAGCGTAGCGGTGGGCCACATACTAGGGATGCTGAGGACTGCGTTGGGTTTGAGGCCAGCCTGGGACATGCGCGCGCGCACACACACACACCGGGCAAAGCATCTATACACCTTAAATAAACAAATAAGTCTTAAAAATAAGTGTAGAGAACTGGACCTACTGCGTGCCTGTGGGCCTATGAAGTGCAGATCCCGAGGCTCACGTACCCTTCTCCCCAGCAGCAAGCAAAGGGGAGCCAGGTCCACGTTCTCTACTCCACCCCTTCGTGTTACCTCTGGGAGGTGAACAAGGCCAACCTCACCTGGTATTTGGGGCAGGGAACTGGGGAGTTTGGGGTGGGGCTGGCATTCCCTGTGGGTCATGACTGCTCTCGATGCCCCTGTGCAGGTCGGTGAAAAAGGATGACTTCTTTCCTTATGCCGACGGCCCCCACCACTTCTGGACTGGCTATTTTACCAGCAGGCCAGCCCTCAAACGCTATGAGCGTCTCAGCTACAACTTCCTGCAGGTGTGTGCAAGCATGCGGGGATCTAGGAGACCCAGAGGAGCCATTGCCTAGCATACCTTTCTCCTCAGGTGTGCAACCAGCTGGAGGCACTGGCAGGGCCCGCAGCCAGCGTGGGACCCTATGGCAAAGGAAGCAGCGCACCCCTTAGTAAGTGTCATCTGTCATCCCTTGGGCACACTTTACTTTTGGTGGCTGGGGAGGGAACCCTGGACCCCTTGAATGCCAGACAGCACTGCACCGCTGAGCGCTGAGCTACATCCCTAGACTTTGAGATTCCTTTCTTTCTTTCTTTTTTAAAAATTTATTTATTTATATGTCTGTGGTCATTTTGCTCCCATGTATATCAGTGTACCACGTGCATATCTGGTGACTTTGGAGGCCAGAAGAGGTTGTCAGATCCCCTAGAACTGAAGTTATAGGTGGCTTTGAGCTGCTATATGATGTTGGGAGTCAAACCCTGAGTTCTTGAAAGGTCAGCTAGTGCTCTTAGCCGCTGGGCCATCGCTCCAGCCTTCCGGAGCCATTCTTAATTCTCCTAAGAACCCTGTTGGCCTGCACCGGGACCTTTTGTGTGTTCTTGCTTGGTGGTGGGGCTCAGAGTTCTGCGGGAGATGGCATCCGAAAGATGTTCTGTTGGCAGATGAGGCAGTGGCAGTGCTCCAGCACCACGATGCGGTCACTGGCACTTCGCGGCAGAACGTCGCATATGACTACGCGCGGCAGCTGTCGGAAGGCTGGGGACCCTGTGAGGTGCGAGGGGCGGGGCTGTAGAGGAACAAGGAATGAGCAGGGTCCAGGGTGATAGGCCAACCGCAAAGCACTCGTGGGGGTGGGGTTTGGGGAGAAGAGGGAGGAGAATGCGGGAGGGGGCCGTTCTTGGGAGAGAAGGGGTAGAGTTTACAGGAAATGGGGCGGGGCTGTAGGGTACGCCCAGGCTGTAGACCTTGGGTGCAGGTCTCCTCTTGATCCTCCCCAGGTTCTGGTAAGCAACGCTCTGGCGCATCTCAGTTACTACAAACAGGCCTTCTCATTCTGCCGCGAGCTCAACATCAGCGTCTGTCCAGTCAGCCAGAAGTCTGACAGCGTGAGTTGTGGCTGGGAGGCAGATGGGACAGGACTGCAGAGAAGGGGATGGATAGTGCATCCCAAGGGGCATAGCTTGTCCTGGAAGGCCGGGACTGCGTGGGAAGATGTTCTGCGAGACGGGTGGTTTCGGAGGCCTGCTGTGACTGTGCCTTTCCTGCCATAGTTCCAGGTAACTATTTACAACCCTCTGGGACGGAAAGTGAATCAGACGGTTCGGCTGCCAGTCAGTGAAGGCATCTTCTTTGTGAAGGACCCCAATGGCAAGACTGTGCCCAGTAATGTGAGCCTGCACAATGAATCCTCCCTTCCCCAATGCATTTCCCCCAGACCTTATAGATATCTCCGTGAGTTTCTTCCTCTTCTGTGTGTCTCCCACCTCTGTCCCTTACCAGCTTCCTCAGGACACGTCTCTCTCCCACAGGAGACAACCTTCTGAATGTTCCCCCTAGGAATTTTCCTTCCTTCCTCCCTCCCTCCCACCTTTCTTCCTGACTCCCTCTTCTTCCTTCAGACAGGCTTTCACTGTGTAGCCTAGGTGGGCCTCAGATTTGTGATCTTCCTGCCTTAACCTCCTGAGTGTCAGGATTGCAGGTTTAGGTCACCTCCCTTTCCCCCCAGCCACTTTTCTGTTTATGGACAGCTCCTTCACCCCAGGAGCTCTCCTTTCTTGAACCTCTAACCCCTGGTCTCTTTCTCTGCCTCCTATTCCTCTTCCTCCTTTCCCTTCCTTTCCTCCTTCCTCTTCTCTCTCTCCTTCCTCCTATGTCTTCTTCCTTGAACTTGGTATGGGATGTGCTAGGCGGATGCTCCTCTCCCTCTCCCCATCACACCCAAGCTGTCTTCTTCCATCTGTCCCTTGCCCTCTGTGGTTGATGCTCACACCCGTGATTGGCTCTTTTGAATCTTGACTAGTTTCCTCTTTTACTCAAGGTGTTGATGATTCCCGTCGCTTATGGTGAGAAGAACCTATGGGAGCTGTTGTTCTCAGCCTCAGTGCCTGCCGTGGGCTTCAGCATCTACTCCGTGACCAAAAAGACTGGCCATAATCCTCAGGTCCACAGACTGAAGATTGTCCCCAGGAAACTCAGATCCCGTGCCTTGACCATTGAAAATGAGGTGAGACTCTACTCAGATCCCCTTCCTTGCCTCTTTGGCAAATTTAAAGTGTTCTAAAACTGCGTAGATTCTGGGTCAGTAGGTTCTGGGTTCTTGTTTTATACTCATCTCTTCAGATTGTGTGTTCTTTAGTGAGAAGGGTAACCTTTGAGCCTCAGTTTCCTTTCTGGAGCAAACATGAGATTGATTTAGATATATCAGGTGGTGAGAGTTTGGAAAGCTTCTTTGATAAGGAGACAGCTGAAGGCTGGGGTTACACTTCAGTGGTAGCGATCTGTGAGGCTCTGGGTTCTATGCCCAGCACCTCAAAAACAGATAAATGAAGAGCTGGTGTCTTAGGGTTTTTACTGCTGTGATGAGACACTATGACCAAAACCAGGTGGGGAGGAAAGGGTTTATTTTGCTTACATTTCCAGGTACCAGTCTATTACCAAGGGAAGTCAGGACAGGAACTCAAGCAGAGCAGGAACCTGGAGACAGGAGCTGATGCAGAGGCCATGGGGGAGTGCTGCTTACTGGCCTGCTCAGCCTGCTTTATTATAGCACCCTTCTCCTATCAAGCACTAATTTAGAAAATGTTCTATAGGCTTGCCTATAGCCCTTATATCTTATAGAAGCATTTTTTCAGTTGAGGTTCTGTCCTCTCAGATGACTCTAGCTTTGTGTCAAGTTGACATGAAGAACTACCCAGAACAGCTGGAGAGATGGCTCAACAGGTTAAGGGCATGCACTGCTCTTGGGAGAACCCAAGTTTGGTTTCCAGTGCCTAGGTGCTGCCGCTCACAATCTCCTCCCTGTAATTCAGGTCTAAGGTGACACAATGCCTCTGGGTTTTCAGGCACCTGCAATCATGTCCACATTCCCATGCCCACACACGCATAATTAAAAATAATAAAAAATTAATCTTAAAAATCCTGGATGGACATAGTGGTATATGCCTTTAATCCCAGCACTTGGGAGGCAGAGGCAGGTGGATCTCTGTGAGTTCGAGGCCAGCCTGGTCTACAGAGTGAGTTCCAGGACAGCCAGAGTTACAACAGAGAAACTCTGTCTTGAGAAACAAAAAATAAATAAAATTTAAAAATGATTTAAAAATAAATATGATAGAGAACTATTGACACCCTGCTAGCTTCAGCCTCTGGCCTCCACATGTATACACAGGAATGTATACACACAAACATGTATACATGCAAAGATACCATATACATAAAAGCTATATAATATTTCTGTAAAGATAAGTAATGCCAGGGTTGGAGAGATGGCTCAGTGGTTAAGAGTACTGTCTGCTCTTCCAGAGGACCCCGGTTCAATTCCCAGCACCCACATGAGAGCTCACAACTGTCTGTAACTCCTGTTCTAGGGGAGCTGACACCCTCCTACAGATATACATTCAGGCAAAACACCAATGTATATAAAATAAATTATTTTTTAAAAAAAGTAATGTCTGTGCAAGTCTCATTATGATACGTTCATTATTGCTATCCAACTCTTCTTTAGATTCTAAAGGAAATAATTATTCTTTTGGGACAGGGTCTCATGAGTCCAGGCTGGCCTTAAACGTGATACGTAGCTCAAAATGCCACTGAACTCCTGACTGTCCTGCCTCTACCTCCTGGGTGCTGGATTACAAGCATGTACCGCTATGCCGGGTGTTTGTGGTGTTGGAGGTCAATTCCAGGCGCAATTCCAACGCCAGCAAGCGCTCTGCCGACTGAACTGCGATCACTGTTGCAACATGGAAGTATTTCCCTGGGCCACTGGGCCACAGAAGGCCTTCTGCATTCTGGTGTTTGGCTCTGGATCAGTCTACCTCTGGAGCACATGAGGACTGTGATCAATTTAGGTTACCGTAGTTGGCCTCTGCTCCCGTGGGGTGAACAGACCGGATAAGTATAGAAGTGAGGGTTTCTGCAAAGGGCTGAGTTAGCCGGAGGGCCATGGTGTGTAGGGAGGTGGCCAGAGAGAGGCTAAAGGTGACAGCTGCTACAGTAGTGTCTGCTCACTGGAGCAGGTAAGTACAAGCAGTGGATTAGGTGAGGGAAGCTGATTCCAGGGGAGGCTGGAGCTGCAGTTGCTAAGGAGACGCTTGTTTTCATCTGTGCTCCTTTTCCCCACCCAGTACATCCGGGCCACATTTGACCCTGGCACAGGGCTGTTGATGAAGATTGAAAACATTGAACAGAACATCTCGCTCCGTGTGAACCAAGGCTTCTTTTGGTGAGGAAGGGCTGCCATGTCAAGGCAGGCATGTAGAGCTGTGGGGCTGGGGTGCATGGAGCTGGGGCCCCTCCCTGATGCTCGCTTGCTCTGGTCCCAGGTACAATGCTAGTGCTGGTGATGAAGTCATTTCTCAGCCCTCTGGTGCCTACATCTTCAGACCCTACAAATCTAAGCCACTGCCTGTGAGCCGTTGGGCTCAAGTCCGCCTGATGAAGGTCTGTCTTCAGAAACCATGAGTGGCTTTTGGGGGTAGGAGGTGGAATGTGGAATCTGGGAACAGGATGTACCACATATAGAGTGTGGGTGGTGGTGACTTCATCTTTATTATTTTAATTATTAAATTGTGTGTGTGTGTGTGTGTGTGTGTCTGTGTGCACATGTGTGGAGGGTAGAGGGCGACCTGTGGGAGTCTACCACATGCAGGTCATCAGGCTTGGCAGCAAGCTCCTTTACCCACCAAACCATCTTTCTGGTGCCCAAGACAGGGTTTTCTTATGTAACCCAGCCTGGCCTCAAAACTCTTGATCTTGCCTCCGCCTCTGGAGTATCCTACCTGGCTTTACCTCTTTACATATGGGAGTAAGACCCCCAGGCTCCTCTTGATGATGGATAAAAGTTGCTTGTATAATGGTCTCTCTTAACATGTTTACATCCATTCTAAGCACTGGAAATTGGAGGTAAAAGGGGTGGCAAAGTATAATTGCTTAGAGTTCCCCAAGGTCTATGAGATGTTTTTGTCTTGGAATATAGTTTAGATCACTTGCATATGAGTAAAGCCCTGAGTTCTAGCCCCACACTACCACAAAGTGTGTGTGGGGCTGGAATACCAGCACTTGGGTGGCTGAGGCAGGAATATCTCAGGTTTAAGGCCAGCCTGGGCTATGTAGTGGGACTCTGACTGGCACTGACACACACACACACACACACACACACACACACACACTGCAACAAAAACATTTATATGTGGGTAGATATTTGATAATTCACACAATTTTTCTTGAGAGTCTCAAATGACCCCCTAGTGATTTTCTGATGTTTTCTTCTAGGGTGGGTAGGAGTAGAGAGGCTTCTGAGCCTTATATTTGCTGTGTTCCTCTAGGCAAGTGTCTACACACCTGTGTTAGAATATGGTTTGGTCTTTTGTAAAGGAGATACTCAAATTAACTATGCTTATAGTAAGATAAGATTGTCTTCTTCTGGGTCATGCACGGTGGGTGACACATGCCTTTAGTCCCAACACTGAGAGTCAGATGTAGGTAGATTGCTGTGAGTTTGAGGTCAGCCAGGGCTACATAGTGAGACCATATCTCAAAAAAATAAAAATTAAAAAAAAATTATGTGGGCTGGCCAGGCCTGGATTCTAGCAGCAAGGGTAAGGGGTGGGAGGGAGAAGCTGGTGAGATGACTCAGTGGGTAAAGGCTCTTGCCACCGAGCCTGACCACCTGTGTTTAATCCCTGGCACCCACGTGGTGGAAAGAGAGAGCCAAATCCTGTAGGTTGTTGTTTGATCTCTGAGTGTACAAAACAAGCAGACCGGGTATCACACTGAGTCAGTCTGAGGGTTGGATGTTAGTGGAATCATCCTTCGGGATTTTTAGCAACGTGGTATTTTCAACATGGCTGACACCAGCCCTCCTGTGTGTCTACAGACAGACTTGGTGCAGGAGGTACACCAGAACTTTTCAGCCTGGTGTTCCCAGGTGGTGCGTCTGTACCGGGGACAGCGTCACTTGGAGCTGGAGTGGACCGTGGGACCGATCCCAGTGTTGTAAGTGGGGCGCCTCCGGTGGGGAGCCGCAGAGTGGGGTCTGGGAGGAACTCACTCGTCACTTTTCCACTGAGTATAGCGATTCATGGGGGAAGGAGATCATCAGCCGCTTTAACACCCCCATGGTAACGAAGGGAGAGTTCTACACCGACAGCAATGGCAGGGAAATCCTGAAGCGGAGGTGAGAAGTGGGCATCATGGGAGTGTGTGGCGTGCTGGGTTTCGGGCCGTGGGGATTGGGTGATGCTGTGGTGGGGGGTTATGAAGAGGGAGCAGGACCCCAAATCTGATCACGTCACACCTCTTCCCAGGCGTAATTATCGGCCTACTTGGAGACTGAATCAGTCTGAACCCGTGGCTGGAAATTACTATCCTGTCAACACTCGAATTTACATCACGGTATCCACCCTGCCACCGCCTTAGACTAGGGAGCGTCTCGCAGACACCTGGGGCAGGGTGGGTTCCCAGTCGGGCCGCATTCTCAGTCACTCTTACACCTAGGATGGGCACATACAGCTGACCGTGCTGACTGACCGTTCCCAGGGGGGCAGCAGCCTGATGGATGGCTCACTGGAGCTCATGGTGAGAGGGGAACCCCATCCAAGCCAGGTTTCTCCCAGGGGGCCCACCAAGCTTGAAGCTGGTTGGTGCCGGTTTTCTGCTTGTGGCCTTGGTCCCACCCTCTTCCCTTCCCCTCCCTCCCTTTCTCCTGCTGGGATTATAGGCCTGAGTCACCACACTTGGCTTTGAATTCTGTTTCTGTTTCAGTTCCCTCCTCTTACCCAGCTATTCAGGCCGGGACTTGACCCATGACCATGAACGTCTTTGTCCTGGGCTCTTGTCGGTCTCGCTCCTGCAGGGGTCCCCTGCCAGTCCCGTAGTCCTGTGCTCAATTTCTGAACCCAACGGCTTGCGAGCTCCTCACTCTAACCCGCTGCCCCTCCCAGGTGCACCGGCGGCTGTTGGTGGATGATCACCGAGGCGTGGAGGAGCCCCTGCTGGAGCCTGGGTCCGGAGCTGTGGTTCGGGGGCATCACCTTGTGCTCTTGAGTTCTGTTAGTGATGCCCCAGCAAGGCACCGACTGCTGGCCGAGAAGGAGGTCCTGAGCCCTCAGGTGGTGCTGGCTTGGCCTGGTAGCAGTCCAATTTACACCCAGGCCTCACCAAAGATGGAGGTGAGGGACAGCGAGGCCGGCAGGAAGGGAACACTCAAATGATGCCTTCTAAGGCCCTCTCTTAAGGAGCGAGTCTCTCCTCAGGGTACGCCTTTCTCCTTCAGGAGTGAGCTCTACCCTGCTGTAGATATTACACTGCCTCATCGATGGCTCTTCTCCTTCAGGGTCAAATTTCATTTCTGCAAGTCAGCGCTTCTTCTAGACCAGAGCTGATTGCCAGCAAGGCTCCAACCAATCCCCTGAACCTAGCTTTCTTCTTCCCACAGTTCTCCGGACTTCAACAGGACCTACCTCCCCAGGTGCATCTGCTCACACTAGCCTACTGGGGCCCAGAGATGCTGCTGCTACGCTTGGAACACCAGTTCACTGTGAAAGAAGATTCAGGTCAAAACCTGAGCTCCCCTGTAACCTTGAACTTGCAGGTGAGGAGGGTTGAGCTGAGAAAGAGACAGGAGAGAGACAGTAAAAAACCTGGGCTTTGAGGCTCACCTGGATCCATCCATTCCCCGCAGAACCTGTTCCGGGCCTTCACTATCACCCACTTGCAGGAGACCACATTGGCAGCCAACCAGGGCCTGTCCAAGGCTTCCAGGCTCAAGTGGATACCAAATACTGGTGAAGACCTGGCAGGTATCCTGCCTGGAGCAGGCAGCTGAGGGTGGAGTATGGGGGTTGTTGGCTAGAAGCCACTGTAGAGCAGAACTCGAGGACAGGGGCTTAAGAGTGAACAGTGGGTCCAGCAAGCCAGCAGTGTGCCTGGAGTTTGGGCATGGGATTTTGTCCCAAGAATGAGTCCATGATTTCCATCAGTATCTGGTTCCAGGGTGGTGTCTATTGCCTCTGGGATATGAGAACAGCAGCTAGGAGGTGGAGAGAGTTTTGGGATTCTTGAGGTGGTGTTCAGGCATAGGGAAGAGAGTTAGAGGTCTGGGTGTGAATCCTGGGGCAGATCGAGAGGCGAGCGTGGAAGGTGGAGTCCAGGCCTCAGGTCTTTTTTACTGATCACCAGGTCCCATCTCCTACTCTGCTCCCTCCAAGCTGGACCCTACCTCAGTCACACTGCAGCCTATGGAAATACGTACCTTCCTGGCCTCGGTCCAATGGCAAGAACCCAAGTAGGCCTGCCAGGGCCTACAGAGAGGCAGACATCTCTCCTTTTTTACTGTAACAATTCACAAAAATCATTAAAAGGCTACTACTAAGACTCAGGCCGCCCAGTGACTGTGCATTATTTTTTGAGGAGGGGACATAGACTGAGATCCAGGGAGGGCCCTAACACCAGGCCCTGTCTGGAAGTTTGTCTGGAGGTTATCTCCCTGTAACAGTTAGCTACCGTGCTTTAACACTCCAATTAGGGAAAGAGAAAAGGAGGATAGAAAGAAAGCTTCACTGCTCTTGTAGGCAGCCTTGATAGAGAAAGAGACAGGAAGGAAGTCTTCACAGCCATTTTAGGCTGTCTGAAGCTTGGAGAGCAGGAGCTGACAGTGAGTCAGACTTGTGTCTCTGCTCATTATCCTCCAACCCAATTTCTCCAACTGATGTTCTTCTAAGCAGTAGCCAATGAGCCAATGAGCCAGCCAGCCAGCCAGCCAGCCAGCCAGCCAGCCAGCCAACCAACCAACCGACCCACTCACCCAGGCTCTCAGAGCTTCAACCCTTATATACTCTAAGCAGAAGTTCCCAGAAATCCAAGCAGCACGCAATCCTAAGGACAAGCTACACCTGGCAAAACAACTGCACATAAACAAATTATAACCACCAGCAACAAACAGTCTGAAAAAACCCTCATCATCATCCACCACACCCGGGAGGGGAACAGAAACATAGTCCAAAGGCCATTTTGTGTTTTTAAAGAAATCGAAATAGCAAAAACTTCTTCCAAGCATCCGGCTACACCTCCCCACTGCAGCCGTTACGCCAGCCTCGTGGTCTTCCCCCCCTCAACACACTCACCACGCCCCTCTCAACCCGATTGGCTCCTTCGTTCACACCCCTAGCTAATCCCTCTGAGGCAGAGCCTAATGCTCTCTGGGATATTAGTGTGTTCTGGTGTCTGTTAAGAAGTAGATGTTGGGGCTGGAGAGATGGCTCTGATTAAGGGCATGAACTGTTTTGAGGTTGGCTTCACCTGCATCGGGTGGCTCACCAGCTGTAACACCAGCCCCAGAGGGATCCAGTGCGCTTGTGCACACACCCACATGTGAAATGAAAACAAAATCTTTTAAAAAAGATGTTGATGCTGGTGTGTAATCTTACACTCTGGGACTGAAGCAGGAGGGTCAGAAGTTCAAGGTCCGCTTAGGAATGCAGAGCTGCATAGTTAGCGAGACCCTGTCTCTCCTCTCAAAAATAAATAAATAAACAAATTAAACAATAAAGTCTTGGTGTTGTGGCTCATGTCTGTAATCCCAACATGAGGGGGATGGAGTAGGATCACTGTATGAGTGTGTTACTCAGGGGTCTCTAGAGCAACAGAATTTACAGAATGAAATATATGTGTGTGTGCGTGTGTGTGTGATTTAGCCAGGTGGTGGTGATGCACCTTTAATCCCAGCACTAGGGAGGCAGAGGCAGGTCTTCCCACTTCAAATGATTTAATTAAGGAAAAATCCCGCACAGGTGTGTGTAGCCATTTGGGTTTTAGTAATTCCAGATGTAGTCAAGTTGACAACCAAGATTAGCCATTGCTATTGCTGTGAGTTTGAGTCCAGCTCAGGTTACAGTGAGACCTTGGTTCAGAAAAACCCAAAATAAATAAAAGGGAATACAGTTTTAAAAGTTGAAAGGTGTGGTGAAGGTCATCTTTTAGTCAAAAGGGACCAGCTCCCCCTTTAGTTACCCAGCCTTGTGGAAATCCCTTAAAGGCTCATGGAGGTTGAGTGTAGAGGAGGAGTCACCCCAAGCCGCTCTGTCGCCCAGCAATTTGCCCTCACTACAAAAAGGGGTTTGACAGGGGTCTGGGCAGGGGCTAGGAGGAGGAACTTGTGGGGTGCTGTTGCTGGGTGTCCTTTTGAACAGAACTTCCAAGTCTCCTAGAAAGGCTACCAGGACACAGGCCTGCACAAGGGTTGTCCCTTAGCTTTCTGATGACAGTGACTGGCCCTGGCCAGTGGCATGACCCAGAGGCTAGAGGTGGGTGGATCCATGTTGACCTTGTAATGTTTCCAACACTAGCACAGGCAGTTTGATACTAGCGTTAGGCAACAGAGAGCATTGTGGATTCTGCTGTGGGCCACGTCACAAAATAAGCCTCTATTTTTCTAAGTCTCCCTCTTGAAGGATTAGGTCACATCTGCTAAGGAGGCCTTTAGCTAAATGGGGCTCCCTGTACTTACCTATCAGATCAGGCCTGATGTCCCTAGAGGTGGTGTGGGATGATGTCCACCCCCTCCTCATAAGGTTCCTGTGACATTCCACCAAAGTTCACCCGGAGGAACGGTAATAGGCTCCTAAATTTTAGCACAACTGGCTCCATGAGGGAAGTACCATTCAGTCTATAAAACTCAGCACATACACAGCACCACCTGCCAAAAGGCAAGCAGAGACCTAATCTATCAAAGTCCACAGTCCTGGGAAAGTCTTACAATGTACTAACCTTCCTTTTTGGCTTCTGTAGTTCCGCTCCTGGCTAACTGTTCTTGCTAACTGAAGTGTGTCAACCCAGAACATGGATCTTGTGCTGAAAAGTTCACCCCGAGAAAGGTCCAGGGCTACACTGGGAAGACTTTTGATTAAACCCCTGCTTGAGTAATCTTCTCTGGTGGATGTCTCACCACAAGAGCCAGTGAGTTCATTGGTTACTGACAGGAGCGTGGGTGACCCTGAAGCAGCTTCATTAGAGAGTTTTAACCCCCAGAGCTACATAGTGAGACCCTGTCTCAAACAACAACAACCACAACGAAAACCAAAAAAGAAAGGAAGAAAGTCTTTACCCAGCAAGGATGATGTCTTCCCTGTAGCCAAATAGGTGTCCTACGCTTCTCCCTAGTCACGCCTCAATACCACAAGGCCACATGCAGTTGGGGGAGAACTGCATACAACTGGCTAGGAGTGTCTGGATACTAAACTGGGGGTCCAGTGACCCTCTCCAACCTTCCTTCTAAGAGGGAATGCCGACAGTCAGCTTAGCAGCTGTGGCTGTCTTTTCAAGTAGACCCTTCTGGTCTTAGGAAGAGTGGTTCCACTCCGGAGAGTGCTGGGCAATGTGGAGGCAGCACATTTCCATACCATACCCTTTCGGTGGTAGGACCAGGCAGGGAGAGACAGAGCAGCCACCCCCTGCGTGGGAGACAGCTTGCTGTGTGGTACTGTGAGGTCACCGAAATGTACATTCCAGAAACATTTCTGATTCTCCGTTCTGGCTAGTATGTACAGCCCAGTTGCAGAAGCAAGATCTCTCCCCAAGGATCTTTCAAGTCATCTAGCTGAGGCTGGCTCAGAAGGCTGCTGGGAGCCCCCCTGACCTTGAGCTCAAATTCTGCCATTTGCCTTTGGCTAAATGCCTATATTTCATTTGGGACAGCTGTTGAGCAGTAAAAAAAGACCTGCCTCAGAGACAGCTCGTTCCAGGGAAGTCAAAGATTGCTTATAGAGACCTTCCTTCTTAGTCTCGCAAGGCAGGATATCCTGACTGTTTTGTAGTTAATTACAGAACGATATGTTTTGCATATATATTGTTTAATCTTGATTGATTGTAACCATGTGACTGTGCCTTCTACCTTGTTGATTGTAACCCAGTGCTCACACATATGCTTTTTCCCTTGTGCTCAGTAACCTTGTGATCAAATGTACATCTCTCCCCTCATGATCATTTACCTCATGCTTGTATGCATACCTGGTTTGCCCCTTGTGATCACTGCCTTGGAAACTGCACGTATACCGCTGATGAGGAAGGGTGTAAGGAACTGAGACTAAACCATTTGGGCGGTTCAGCCTGAGTAAGCTCAAAATACAGTGTGCGCGTTTGTTCCAGTTTCAGCCTAACTCCCTATTCACCAACCGATCTGGTAAGCGAGTCTTATCAAAAGGTACAGTTTATTCCAGGCTAGGCTTGAATTTATAAGTCTCTCTCTTCATTCTTCTTAGTGCTGGAATGACAGACATGTACTCACTAAAACTTTTTAAAGTGTCACTGTCAACAGGGTGTGGTGGTGCATGCCTTTAATCCCAGCATTTGGGAGGCAGAGGCAAGCGGATCTCTAAGTTAGAGGTTATTTGGTGTATGTAGTGAGACTGTCTCAACAAGACAAAAGTCTTACTCTAGCAGGGGAACCAGGTAGGATAGTCTGGGGAAAGAGGCCCAGAATTGTGTGTCATGTTGTGTTAGGCGCTCTTCTCTCATATATACCTTGGGAAAATGACCTTTCCAGAGCGTCAGTGGTGAAGTGGCCGGGGGTCATTTGGAGGGTGACTTGGGCTGGTTGCCATCATTCATAGGGTTCAGTCATCAGATGCACTTTAAAAAATTGAAATATCTCTGTGTGTGCGCGCGTGCATTTGCTTCAGAGGACAACTTGCAAGAGTCATTCAGCTTCAGCAAGCGGACGCTGGGGAGTTTGTCAGGATTGGTGGCGTGCACTTCACCCACTAAACTATCTTGCTGGCCCTGTTGTTTTCAGACAGGGCGTTGTTGGACTTCAAACTGGGACCCCCAGGGCCCAAACCGGAACGCCGCATCCCCACAGAGACTCACAGACAGGATATCGATGCAAATAGCAAGAGGATTTATTCCAGTATACTGGGGCTGTTCTAATACGCAGGATAGAACCGACCACCAGGAGCAAATGGTGAAGCTTTTTATACAGTTGAAACGGTTGCTAGGCACAAACCGAGTTGGGACAAGTTGATTGGTCCCCAAATTGTTTTCCCATTTTGATAGGTAGGGGCCAGTTAATCTTTAAACTGATTGGTGCTGGCATATAGCAAGGTTGCGGGCTCCTAGAAAATGTAAACTTTAGGGTCTTAGTCAATGTGGGTGGGGGGGAAGACTCTTAGCCCGAGGCCATGGGCTGTCTACGTGGGGAAACTCTTTTAGCCCAAGGCCGTCTTGTTTGTCTTAGAAAGTGTTTTTCTTTAACTCTGGGAGCTGTTTTGGGTCATGGTGCTCCTGGCTTGGGCCTACACAATTTTGGTGCTCTTAGAAGCCTGACTAAAGTTGGCTGCTTTGGTCTTTTTCTATACTAGGAACCTGAATCTTAAGGTGGGACCCCCACAGCGTCACGTATCCCAGGCTGGCCTCAGACTCGCTATGGACCTGGGGACGATCCTCCTTTCTGCATCTTGTGAGTACTGGAAAGTTTTAGGTTCTTCCTTGACAGGGAGAGTGATCGTGGATGGCCAGGTCGGGAAGGTCAGAGAGAACATTCCTCTGCTGAGCACGGTCTCACATGAGACAGGCTGTCGGTAGATGCCGCAAATCCTAAGGCTCCTTTGGAAGCTGAGGTCTTCTTAAACCATTCAGATTAGTTCATAAAGAGTGAGCTGGCTCTGACCAGGTGGCATCTCTCAGTACAAGTTCTGTTCTGAGCACATGGGACCACTTTTGTCCCTGGAGCTGGGTGGCCATGTGTGTGGGACCAGATACACCTAGAAGCTGGAGAGAGAATTCTAGGAAACTGATAGGGTGGGGTGGTTGTTCAGATTGCATCCTCTGATTGTGACTACAGGCCCAAGACTGTGGACTGTGCTGGCTGTCTCACTCTGGGTTAGGCCCATTCCCACCTGGTGAAAGCCCAATATGCCTCCTGAGAATTCTCTAGAAACAGGTCACTTTGGCTCAAGCTCTTGTTAAAACAAACCTTTGAGAGCAGACATGTAGGAAATAAAGGGTTTATTGATGCTTAGCCCGTGATAAAAGGACCTGTTCTGGGACACCTCCTCAAGCAACCAACATGAACAGACTACAGTTAGGAAAATGTCTCCTAGACACAAGGGGTTGTGGGCTGTCCTAGGGCTAAGAGGGGGGTCAAAGCTTTGAACCCCGGAATTTTCACCCTCGGAGTGGAAGGTGTTCGGTTGTTCCCCTTTTTCTTAGTCCTGACAAAACCCAGATAAATTCTAAATGCTGCCTGCTTCACAGCTGGTCACTGACAAAGGAATGCGGCTTGGTTGGTGCTTATCTGCACTGTAGCTGGAAGCCTAGGGCTGAGCACATTTTCTGATAAGGTGTCTTCCTCTTTCCCCTGTGAGGCCACACCTTATACAGAAGATGCTTTTTCAGGACTTTGACTCTTAGACAATGAGCCCCCCACAAGCAAATGGGGCTACTCCAGCATTCCTGTCTTAACCAATGTCCCCCATCCCCAGGTGCAAAGGTCCCTCCCCTGCTTTTTTCCCCTATAAATGTAACTCCCCTTTGCTTTAATAAACTGAGATGTTCTGCTACAACAGTCTCCCGGGAATTCTGTTTCCCGTGGCTCCCAGCCTCCAACCAAAAACATCCCTGGACCCGCTCAGACCAGACTGTAGTATTACACTGCTGCGGGGGTGGAGGAATAGGGAAAAAAGCTTAGAGATCTTCAGTTATTTTATTCTTTCGTTCGCTTAATGAGAATCCAGTGTTGAATTTTCCAAAGCTCTTTATTAATCATAAACCAGGTCAAATCTCAGGGAATTCTATACCCGGGCAGCTAGGCAGAGTCTTCATCTTTCTTCCCCAAAAACCACCTCTTTCCTCCTGCCTTAGCCCTTTTAACTTTTTTTCCCACCCCCTCTATCTTTTAGGCCTTCATTACAACACAATGATACTAGGCTGGGGGTGATCAGAGTCTTTGCCTGTGACCTGCTCGTGACTGGTCACCTTCAATTGTCTATCTGTTCAGACCTCAAGGCTAGCACAGGGGTGTGACTAGGTAGGAAGCAAGGCCTGCACTGCTGCAAAGCATCTGGCTTCTCAGCTACAAGGTATCAAAACCAAAACAGCACACAAGAGTAAAATATCTCACAACATCTCACCCTTTTTGTTTAAAATAAGAACAATATTGACTCAAATGATGCTAAGATATAAAGTTATCTGTCAAATCTAGTCAAATATCTAGTCCAAATTTCAGCAGACTGCTCATGCAGTTCAAATGTCAGCAGGTATCTGCATCTGCATCATCACAGTTTGAGCTCTGTGAAAGCTGCCTCAATTTTCAAAACAGGCTCCCTGTCAGCTGCAGAGTCATCTCCAAGATGATTTCAGAGGACAAGATAGTTTTATGAAGCCAATAGCTTCCCAAATTTCCCCTTTTCAAGATGACTGCGTCTGTCTTAGGAGAGAATTAATGAACAATGAAAATGACCTGTTCCTGGATTACTGATAGCATGATCAGCACCCTGTCTTAGGAAAATTCATGTCATAATTCCCATTCCCGTCTCTGACTGCCAGCCTCTGTATTAAGCTGGGGAATTCAATTTTTTGTAATACATGGCCTCTGGTCTATAAGCAGCACAGGAGTAAGGCAGCTGGGAAGGCCTTCAACGGTCCATTTTTGTGGGACTACTGAGGTGGACAGTAACCCACACACTCTGATGTCTCCAGTTCAGTAGTCTCTGGATACTCTCAATTGGATGTTTCATTTCTGAACAGACAAAAACACAACCTTTCCCTGACATGGGGTAGAGTTTCCACACTCCAGGTTATTATTATTAGAGCAAAATGCTTAAACATTATCTTTAAAAATTTTTTTTAAATTTGAGGTTAAAATAGCCAATTATAGATATATCCTATACCCCTTTCTTTTTTAAATTTAAGCTGAAGTTTTATTTACCATGTATAATTTTAAAATCCAATAATTTGTCCCTTTCTTGCTGGACATTCATTTAACATGCCAGCCTTGGGAGTTGTAGATGTGGCTGATGACAGAACAGCTAGCCACTGTAGTGCCTTATGGGTTTTGTAGTCCATGACAAACCCGGGAAGTTTGGAACTTTTTTCCAACATTAACCATAAACAAACTTCCAAATATAGGTAAAATAAATCTTTTTTGTCAACCAAATAAAACCAAATACCAATTCCCTGGAGGACCAGGACCAGTTGGCGGAATTTTTGGTCCAAACTCCTGAACATAGTGAGGCTTGTTGTTTAACAACCATAGCCAAGCGGTGGCTGAGAGAAAAAACGCTAACACAGGCAGTGTAGATTCTGCCCAAGCTCTCTGAGTTGCTTTGTGCAACAATCCATTTTAAAATATTGTCTTCCTTTTGTATCATAAGCTCAGTAGAGGAACAATCAGAAAGCATACCATCAAGCTTGAGGTCTAGGTAATTTACATGTGCATTCTGCAATCTGCTTTCTACCTGAGTTAACTCCTTTTCTGTTGCTGTTAAACCTCTGGGGCTGTTTAAATCTCCCAGCAGTTTTTGAAATAAATCTCTCCTGATCTGTTGATTTATCTCATAGCCCAGATAATTGATAAAATCATCTTTTTGCACCTTTTCTGGAGCTATCTGTAATCCCCAACACGGTAAAATTCTTTTCACCATATTAAACATTTTTTCTAAAGTGACTATATTAAAATCAGCCAATAAAATATCCAGTGGCCTTTGTACAAAATATTGACATAAAGTTGTACTATTTAACATTTCCTGGAGTATCCTCCATTGATACCTTTTAACAGGCTGAGAATTATTATATG
Organism: Cricetomys ansorgei; assembly: GCA_026225945.1. Classification (NCBI taxonomy): domain Eukaryota; kingdom Metazoa; phylum Chordata; class Mammalia; order Rodentia; family Nesomyidae; genus Cricetomys; species Cricetomys ansorgei. Next base: position 16,598,161 of record JAMJFZ010003163.1, read on the forward strand.
CTGATACAGTAAAAGCAAAATTTTCCTTATTCTGTTCTTGTAAAGGAATTACAGACTGCACACAGCCCATCGGCTGAATTACTTTACTTATTGTTAACTTTTCTTTTGTTAAAGGCCATTGTTCTGCCCATATTGGTTTGTCAGTGAGCCATTTTAGAGGTAAGGCTGTCGGTATCTCAATACTTGTTATTTTCTGCTTATGGACAACCTGGACAGCCTGCGATTGTTTTTGATAACATTTTTTAATATCTTTATCAGTAGCAACTTGAATCTTATAGGTTGTCTCTGATATTGAAGGAATGTTAATCTGTACATTCCATTGTTTTTATAGGTCTCTTCCCCATAAACTTATAGCTAGATCTGCCACATATGGTCTTATAGTTCCTATTTGACTTTCTGGTCTTATGCATTTGACACTTGCTATATTTTGTTTTAACTGAGAAAATGTTCCAGTTCCTAAGAGCTGAGTAGTTACCTCTTGAAGAGGCCAGTTTGGACTCCAGGAGTCTTTTGAAATGACCGTTGCATTGGCTCCTGAGTCTACTAATCCTTTAATTAAAACTTCATTTATCTGTAATTTTCACTTAGGTCTCTGATCCTTTATAGTTGCTTGCCAAAACACCTGTTTTTCAGTACTTTTAATTCACCTGTTTTATCAGCTCTGTCCTTGATAGCAAAGTCTAGAGCATTACTGTCTTTAGCAACAGGCACTACATGCTTTAATCTCTTTGAGGGTGAGTTAATTCATTGCTGATAAGAAACTGTTAGCTCCTGTTTTCTGTGATAGACACTTAAGCCAAGCCCACTAGGGCATTTTCCCCACAGCAAAGAATTACCTTGAATATCTGTTACGGATCTACATTCATTAGTCCAATGTCTGCCTTTTCCATACCTTCTACATATTCCAGGAAACTGAGGTTTTCTTTCTGGCTTATTATCAGAGAAAACATTCTTCCTAGGATCTGTTTGTCTACAGTCCTTTTTAAAATGACCTGACATTCCACAGCCAAAACATCTGACCTTTTGATTTTTAAGACCTTGAACAATCATTTGTCCAGTCATTCCATAGGCTGCTATTGCCTCTTTAAATCTCTTTAAATCTAGCATTTTTGTAGGTTGCCATCCAAGTTTATCACAAGCTTGTGGAAGTCTTTCATCAGCAGACATTGTTTGCACACTCACTGGATAAACCAGAGTTGGTTTTCTTAAAATCTTTGGCTGCCATCTTTTATTATAAGGTTGAGCAGTAGCTCTGAATTCTCTAATTGAGGTAAGTTTTTACTTCCTTCCATCAAGTGTTCTAATTTTGCTACCAAGGTTTGCATTTTCTCATTCCACTTCTCATCCATTTCTTTATTTAAGGCTGCTTCTTGTGAGAAGCAAGTAGATTCTGCTTTTCTTTCCACCATTTTAAAATTTTCTGATTTTGCTCTGAATTTATCTCCTGTATCTGAGTCAATTTCCTGTAAAGGGCTAGGAGATTTCCCTTTTCTTTCTGCACTGACAGTTTTCCTTGAAAGAGCACAGTATACCATGATGGCTGTTGATAATGCAATGTGAAATACCAGAATAACAAAAACCATAATCTGCATTATGCCAGTTTCAATCAAAGTATTTATTCCTTCATCTACTGCTTTCATACCTAGAACATCCCTAACAACACTATACAGAGCCCAAGTGCCCTGTATCCTAATATTTTCCATTTTTAACACAGAAAAATTTTCTTTTCCACTCTTACTTATCCTCTCCTTTCTTAGGAGACTTCTGTGTATTTTCTTTTATTATTTCTTTCTTACTGTGGCTTTACTTTCCAAGGAGCATTCTCTTTATTACCTCCTCTTCTTACAGAAGGTCTGCAAATCTGTGGTTCCTTTCCTGGAACTTTATTAATCCGCACCTGTGTGCACTTTTTCTTTAATTCTGTCTCTTTCTCTCCAGATCTCCTCTTTCCATAGGAGGCCTTACTCCTTTTTTATTTATTTATCCTGTAACTGCTACACTTCTCTGTCTTACGCACTGCTCAGGAGCTACTTTATCTCCTGAGGTAAGGAGAATTAGTAATTACCTTTAAACTGCTTCTTTTTCTCCAACTCTCCTTTTACAGGAGGCTTTCTTCTTTTTTATTTCTTACTCTCTGCTTTTAAACTTAATATTCTTTCTTTCTCTTAACTTCACTCCTTTATTAACTACTTTTTCCTTTATTAACTTTGAGCTTACTTTACCTTTCCTGTGTCTTCTTTTCTTCTTTTTTCTGCCTCGTCTCTCGCTGTCCCGCGTTGTCTGTCCTTTCCTTGTAGACTCTGTGTCTGGATTCTCCTGTCCCGCATTGTTTCTCTTTTTCGTTTTTCTTCTTTCTTTTCTCTGCCTTTTCCTTGTAGGCTCTTGCCACCCGTTGGTGCGCCAAGTGTTTTTTTATTCTTTTGTACACTTAATGAGAGTCCAACGTTGAATTTACAAATGCTCTTTATTAATCACAAACCTTGTCAAATCTCAGGGAATTCTATACCCGGGCAGCTAGGCAGTCTTCATCTTTCTTCCCCCCCAAAACCACCTCTTTCCTCCTGCCTTAGCCCTTTTAACTTTTTCTCCAACCCCCTCTTTTAGGCCCTTAATGAAACACAATGATACTAGGCTGGGGGTGATCAGAGTCTTTGCTCGTGACCTGCTCATGACCTCCTCGTGACCTGCTCGCGACCTGCTCGTGACGACCTGCTCGTGACCTCCTCGTGACCTGTTCTTGAACGACCTGCTCGTGACCTCCTCATGACCTGCTCGTGACCTCCTCGTGACCTGCTCGCGACCTCCTCGTGATCTGCTCGTGACCTGCTCCTGACCTGCTCGTGACCTGCTCGTGCCCTCCTCGTGACCTGCTCGTGACCTACTCGTGACCTGCTCACGACCTGCTCGTGCCCTCCTCGTGATCTGCTCGTGACCTACTCGTGACTGGTCACCTTCAATTGTCTGTTCATATCTCAAGGCTAGCACAGGGGTGTGACTAGGTAGGAAGCAAGGCCTGTACTGCTGCAAGGCATCTGGCTTCCCAGCTACAAGGTATCAAAACCAAAACAGCACACAATAGTAAAATATCCCACAACAACAAACAAGCAAAAAACAAAACAAAACAAAAAAACCCACCACCAACAAATTGGTCAGTTCATGTTTGAGTTCAAAGTTCAGTAGAACATTCCAAAGACTTCTTCATAATGCAGCAATCATTAGTCCTGATTCTTTTAGCAAGTGTTTTTTCTGAGCATCATCACAGGTGTTCCTTTTCTTCAGGAAGGCTCCCTCATGGAGTGGAGTTCTCATCACCATAGCAGATGTGTCTTATCAGGACCTCTTCACCAGTATCTGGACCACTTGCAGTCAGGCTTGTAGAAAAACAAAAAACAAAACAAAACAAACAAAAAACTTCAGTTTAAATAAACTGCTTCTTAGCTCTGAGCCCTGGATTTCACAGCACGGAGTCCTGGGCTGGTGGGAAGAATCTCTGATGGAAACATCCTGGCGCTCTTTTCCACCATGGCTATGGGAAAACGTACAACCTTCGTCATAGATCCCAAACACAGATTTGCTTGGGCTTCACACACACACAAAGCCATCAGAAAACTCAGTTTGTAGAACACTGTGCTTTTGATTCCATTTCCTGTGCCCTGGCTCCTTGATCAGGAAAAGGGGTTAGAACTTCGCTTTCTAATGCTTTGACAGATCCCACCAAGGTTTTCATACTTTACCAGGAGGACTTCTCATTTTTTTTCAGTATTCTTTATCTGTACATAGCTCTCTCTTTCTCTAAAGGCCTCTCTCTCATTTAATTTTCATAGCCATCTCTCTTCCTAGAGGCTTGTTTCCTTTCTCTCTCTCTTCTTCCTTCAAGAGACTTCTCATATTTTTGCATATATATAATCTCCATCCTCTGGGAACTGCTCTGAGCGTACTTTAGCAGACACCATGAGGTCTGGAATTTCTTTCTTTTCTTCCTTGTCTTCATATTGGATGATGCTGGCATGATGTCTTGGTCCACATTGGTGTGTCACTTGTAGTTGTACACCTACTGTGGCGGCTCAGCAAGGAAGACAAGTAGGCATTTTCCTAGATGCAAATCCTGCCAGGCCTCAGCAGAGGGAACCACTCTCATGACAAGTGCCATACTGGCCAGTGAACCCTGAGTGTCTCATCTCAGGGGTTCGTGTCAGGGGAAGAGTGAGCACAGAGTTGGTGTCAGGGGAGACAGTGAGCTCCAGAAGCTGATGATAAGGAATGCAGGCAGAAAAAATAAAAGCTCAGATAAAGTGGAGCTAACAGGGGTTTTAAAAAGTTACATTAGGAATCTTTCTCAGCAACAGCCTACAGCCAGGAAAGGAACAGGGAGGTGGTGTCAAGCTAACAGTGAAAAAGTAACAGTTACAAAAGACTTCAAAGCTTAGATACAGCATTTAGAAATGGCTGCAGCCTTTAAGAAAAGTTATCTTTTAAGAAAACATTTACCTTTTGGCCCCCTAAACAAAGAAGGATTGGAGCCCAAACCCAAACAGCAGAAAATGGCAATACACCATTTAAGAAAACCATTACACTTCCCCAGTCAGAATGTCTACCAAGAAAGTTGACAACAGGGGGCTGGAGAGATGGCTCAGCAGTTAAGGGTGTTTGTTGCTCTTGTAAAGAACCTGGGTTGGATTCCCAGTACCCTCATGGAAGCTCACAATTCTCTATAACTACAATCCCAGCAGATCTGACACCCTATTCCAGCTTCCCTGGGCACCAGGCACAAACACGGTGGCCATTCGTGCTTTCAGGCAAAATACCCACACACATAAAATATATAAATCTTTTAAAAAACTCTGACAAATGTTAGAGAGAATATGGAGAGGAACTCTGATTTGCTGTTGGTGGGGCTACAAGTTACACAGCCATCCTTGGAAGCATTTTGTAGAGTCCTCGAAGAATTAAACGACCTTATGACTCAGCTATTTCATCCCTGGTCACATTCCCAGAGATTTCCATACCCTTCCATAGAGCTGTTTGAACTTCCATGATTATTGTCACTTGATTCACTACAGCACGGACGTAGAATATACAATGGAATGCTATTTAGTACTAAAGAAAGATGAATCACAAAATTTTCAGGAAGACTCGTGGACTCAGGATGTATAAAACTAAGTGAGGTCACACAATCTCAGAAGAAAAAACTGCATCTTCTCCCTCCTATGGAAATCCTATCCTTATACACACACACACACACACACACACACACACACACACACACACACACAGATACACACATGCGCACACATACATGCATGCACACATATATAAGCAAATGAACATATGGGTACAGTATAATGTAGAGAGAACAATGGTAGTTAGTAGGTGATGAGGGAAAAGCAGTAGGTATTTGAGTCATAAAAGAAGTTAAATAGCTAATGTTTTTATAGGTATTTTTGTTACTGTTTTGTTTCGGTATAGGGTCTTATGATGTAGCCCTAGTTGGCCTGGAACTCACTATGTAGACCAGGCTAGTCTCTAAAAGTATGTACACCATGTCTGGCTCTTTTCCTAGTTTGAACTATCGTGGAATTTTTGATGGTAAAATGTAAAATCCAATGTGAAGCTCCATAGTTTCAGAATGGCTGTTCTAACCATACAGAAATTAATTGAAAAAAATACAGGACTCAAAGTCTGTCTGATTTTTTTCTGTGTAATGCTTTTTATCTGCAAGTTCTTTATAACAGTTTTTTTTTTGAGGGCCTAATGTGTAGGTTTGGCTGGCCTGAAACTCCTTTGTAGATCAGGCTGGTCTGGAACTCAGAGATCTGTGTGCCTCTGCCTCTTGAGTGCTGGGATTAAAGGCGTGCACCAGTAAGCTTAGCTGTAATGATGTTTTAATAAATTAAAAAAGAACAACCGTAGGGCGAAAAATCCAAGCTCATTGAAAAGTTCAAGCTCACTTCTGGGTTTTGAAAAACTCATCAACCACTGAGCAGTAGTCACTGAGCCAGAAACCCACCAATCCCCGTGCATGTACAAGGTCAGGGTTTGAAATCCCTCCAATCCCCATTTTCCAGGATGGAAAATTTCACCCTGGAAAATTCCTTCCTCCCAAAGCCCTATATAAGGCCTGCCCTGCTCAGTTCCTTGCTGCTTTTTCACCTAAGCAGAAGTAGTCACCCCTGTGTCTTTTCCACACAGGGGTGAGATTTGTGTGAGATTTGTTGTACAGTGTGACGTAGTGGTTTCTCAGCTCCCAGCTCCAGGATACCATTCCTCCCAGGGCTGTAACACTTTAACATGGGAAATTTCTCCCCTAGGAGCTGGAAAGTTGTAACACTTCTGCTCAGTCAGGGATATTCCTCCCCTCAGAGCTGTAACACTTCCATTGGGAACACCTCCATCTCAGAGCTGTAACACATTTTGGCTCCTAATTGCCAAGGTGCCCTTGCATTGGAAAAAACACAACAACAACAAAAAGAATTCTTCTGAGACCAATTAGAAAACTCAGGAGGAAACCATTGTGTCCCATACTGAAAAGAGAAGGTAGGTGTGCGTGCACACACACACACACACACACACACACACGTGTCTGGAATCTAGAAGAGAGTGCCAGTGCCAGTGTGAGATCCCCCGGAGCTGGATTTACAGGTGGTTTTGTGTCCTCTGCTGTGGATGCTGTGATCCAAACTCTGATCCTTTGAATGAGCAGTACGTGGTCTTAACCACGGAATCATCTCTCCAGTTCCAAAGAATCTTTTTCTCTGGAACCTAATATCAAGAGAAGAAAAAATAAATCTTCCCCCACAAGAAAGAGCATCCGCAATCTCAGAAGGTGCAGCAGACGTGCTACACCTTACGAGCATCCGTAGGAGGCAATAGCTGGCATAAGTGTTCCGAGTTAATGACAGACATGGAGCTACAGACACAGGAAGTTACAAAAAAAAAAAAAAAACAGCTAAGTAGGGTAAACACTGAAGACAGGCATCTTTAGGCACATTCTATTCTGAAGAGCAAACATAAGGTGTAAAATGAAGCCCGAGGAAAAGGACAATGATTAATTACACCGGGCTTTGGTTTCCAAGTCATGAAAGCTTCAGAGCAGAACGATTTATTTCAAATGCTGAAAAGAGAAAACCCCCACAGCACTGGAATTCCGAACTAAGCAAAGCAATCCTTTAAAATGCAGGAGAAGGTGGTTGAGCGATGGCTCAGTGGTTACACCTACTTGTTCTTGCAGAGGACCTGGGTTTGGTTCCCAGCACCCACATGGTGGCTCACAACCGTCCTGTTGACCTCTGAAGGCACCAGGCATGCGTGTGGTGCATATACATATATGCTGGGAAATACTCATGTTTATAAAATAAAGAGGGAAATGGCAGGTGTGTTTGTATCTGTAGTCCCAAACGATCAGAAAGACAAGTCAGAACAATTTCACCAGAGGTCTGGGCAACGTAGGTAAGATCTTTTCTCAAAATATGAGTAAACAGGGCCAGAGGATGTAACTCAGTGCTAGTGTGTATTATCTGCACAGGGCAATGGGTTTGATCACTAAAACTGCAGATAAATAAATAAATGTAAAAATAAAGTGGAGAAACAGTCTTTCTGAGACAAATAGAAACTGAGGCACTTCTGGGGTTTACAGCTTGGTGTAACTGGTTAGTTAGTGAGAAGTACTTAATGAAGCTGGGCATTGGTGGTGCATGCCTTTAATCCCAGCACTTGAAAGGCAGAAGTAATGTAATCAGTCTCTGAGTTCAAGGCCAGCCTGGACTACACAGTAAGTTTCAAGACAGCCAAGGCTACATTGAACCTGTTGTAAAAAGAAGGAGAAAATTTTTTATTTTAGGTGTGTGTTTTACCTCTGTATAGGTATGTGCATCATATGCTTGCCTGATGCCCCTGGAGGCAAGAAGAAGGTATCAGAGGCCAGAAGGAGGAGTTATATCCTCTGGAACTAGAGTTACAGATGGTTGTTAGCCAGCATGTGTATTGGTGTTTTTTATTCAGCTCAGACAGAGATGGAAAAGTGATCCGACATTTGGGAGCCCAGGAGCCACACAGCTCTGACAGAGGTGCCTTGGCAGCTGGGAACCCAGGGGCCACACAATTCTGAGGTGGGGAAGGTGTCACCAATGGAAGGCCTCCTGACATTCGAGAAGCCAGGAACCACACAGCTCTCACAGCTCTGAGGCAAGGAAGGCTTCCCCAGCTGAGCTGGAGCGTTACAGTGTAACAACTCCGTTTTGCTCAGCTCTCCTCTGCTCTGCTCTGAGGAGAGAAGTTTCTCTGGTGTTGTATTTCTGAAGGGAAATATCCCAAGCTGAGCTGAGGTTTTCTTCATGTTCCTCTTCATGGCTGCCTCCACTTGGGAAGAAGCTGTGTCCCCTACAGGGCAGAGTGCAGAAGATCTTTCTCTCTCTCTCTCTGTATATATATATATATATATATATATATATATATATATATATATATATATATATATATATATATATATATATAGTGTGTGTGTGTGTAGCCTCCCAGGGTGGCCTGTGATTGGTGGAATTTTTTATCCTTATTTGGCTAGTCTGGAGAGGGTTGAAGGGTCTGGCTCAGGGTCATGTGTGTTAGTTGGGGTCACTGGTGGTCCCAGGGGGGAGCTTTCCTATAGGGGTCTAAAGCCCCTGAGCTCCCTGGCTTCACAGAGGCAGACTTCTAAAAGGGGAAGTGTGCCAGCTCCCCAGTGGTTCTTGGCACAGTCTGTGGCAGATGGTGGGCACAGGGCTGTGGCCAGGACCTTGGTGTCCCCAGTGGGGTAACAAGGGAGCCAAGCAGCAGCCCCAAGAGGCAACTGGCAGCAGGAGAGCTCACACTGCTGGGAAAAGACAGGTTTGCTCCACAGCAGAAACACAATTTTTAAAAATTAAAAAAAAAACATTTTTAATAAATCCTCTTTTTCTATACACGCACAGAGCGAGTGATTCATTCTATAGGTTCTGTTCCTCTAGAGAACCCCGGCTAATACAGGCAACAAGGGCAACGTCAAACATATTTTCAAGATAGGAGGAATGATTGGATGGAGATAGTTAAATGCAAGGCTAATCACAATGAAAACCATCATCTCTATGGCAACACGCAAGTGTAGGTTATTGAAATATTGAACAAAAGTTAAAATTTACTTGCTCTTTAGTAAGTCTATCAAGTGGAAAGGGAAACTGACTAGTATTATGGACTTAAGGGACTTTGTGGATCATTAAACAAAAATAGAGAAAACTCTGGGTGGGGATATAGGTTAGTGGTGCTTACTAGGCATGTTGGCAATGCTGAGCTCTACTTAGAAACACCCCCTCCCCCACCAATTATCCTGTTCCCCTTCCTCCCTTTTCAACTTTCCATATTTGAGGATGTCAAATTCATATTTCTGAAAGAAGAAAACTGAAGGATTATTGAGGAAGAGTGTTGCGGGGTTGAGGGGTGACACGCCTCAAACCCAAGGTTGGGATCTTGTGAAAGTGTTTTAAAGATGTAGTTGTTTTCTGATGCTTGGGTCTGGGCCCTCAAGCCTTCTTTGTTTGGGGGCCAAAATGTAAACATTTTCTTAAAAGGTAGTAACTATTTCTAAATGCTGTGTCTAAGCTTTGGGGCCTTTTGTAACTGTTACTTTTTCACAGGTAACTGGGCTCCTAAGGGAACTCCACCCTCCAGTTTCTCCCCGCTGTTGGCTGTTACTGAGAAAGATTGCTAGCTTGTAACTTTTTAAAACCCCCTTTAGCTCTATAATGCTAGGAAGGAAAAGAGAGAGAAGAAAAAATTGTTTACAGCCTTTTCTCGCTATCTTAATCTGTCAAAACCTGGAGAACTGGACTAACATCTAAAATCTTTTATCTCAGTAACATTTTTTCCCAGTTATCTCAGTAACCTCTGGTGTCTGAGGTTTCCCAGCAACTGTCTGCCTTCTTTCTTATTCTCTAGAACTATCTGTCTTTATCTGAGCCTTGTTTCTGCCTGCCTTCCCTATCATCAGCTTCTGGAGTCCACTGTGTCCCCTGACACCAACTCTGTGCTCACTGTCAACCCTGTCACCACCCAATTGTCTTTTCCCAGCAATCACACTATCTCAAATCCAACCCCCGAGCTGTTCCCAGAAATCCAAGTGGCATGAAACTAGGGAAGTCTGCACAGTACAAAAAACTTGTTGGCAAAGTGTCCCCTATAGGATCGAACAAGTGAGCATGGAGAAGCTGTACCCCGGATGGACAGAGCAATAGGGAAATGATAAGGTCCTTCAGTGAGTGTGTATGAGAATATGTAAGGGGCTGTGAGGGAAGATTTTGTGCTGGTAAACTGAGTCATGTGGGATGATTGAAGAAAGAGAGACACTCCAGGATGCAATGAAGCTTTAAAAAAGCAGGGGACACAGCCTCGAAGGACCGAACACCGAGCTACTTTGTGGAAGCATGTTTATTGGTTGTCACACAAGCTATTTAACATTTTCATATCAGAAAACCTGATTATCTTTGTCTCCTGAAGAAATGTCACCTCTGCAGTCTCAGCCTTTTATTGTGCACTATTTGCGGTACTCAATAATCCAAGACTTCTTGGTTTGCCAAGAGCATCTTGTAACTGAGGTCTTGCAAAGGTCATAGAAGTTCCTCCATGAAACAACTCTAAAAACAAACACTTCTTAGTACAAAGATTTCTTCAAGGCCAAAGCACTTCTAAGAGCACTTATTTCAACCTGGTGCTTCTACTAATTTTCCCACTACGGTTTTGCCTCCTGGACAAGCAATGCCACCACAGTTGGGGTCTGGAGGCAGGATGTCCAGCCTCTGGTGACCATGTTTAGCTGTTTGGAAAAATATAAAACGGGGCTGTATGTATGCCCTCCCCATTTGGCAGGGTATTGCAAGAGCTTGTAGTCAATTAGATAGAAGATCTTGTGTAGGTCTGGAAATGCTAGTGTAGAGGGGAAAGAGAGAGAGAGAGAGAGAGAGAGAGAGAGAGAACTTAAGTAGCTATCAATTGCATAGAGCTTCTTGATTAGGGGTAGGACTCTGTGTCCGTCCGCCCACCCCCCACCCCCCACCCCCCGCCTTCTCTGTGCTGGGATTTTGTCTGGTTTGAACCTGTGCAGGTCTTGTGTGTACTGCCACAGTCTCTGTGAGTTCATATGTGTGCCAGCCCTGTTGTGTCTGGAAGATACTGTTTCTTTCCATCATCCATCACTTCTGACTCTTCAAATTTTCCCACCTCCTCTTCCACATAGAGCCCTGAGCCTTGAGGGGAGGGGTTTGATAAAGACATCCTATTTAGGGCTGAGTGCTCCAGAGTCTCTCACTCTCTTGCACACTGTCCCTTTGTGGGTCTCTGTGTTGATTACCATCTACTGCAAGAAGACGCTTCTCTGATGGTGCTGAGTGATGTACTGATCCGGGAGCCACGCGTGGCAACTAAGTAAGTAAATGAATAAAACTAAATAAAAATGGGACACGTGAACTCAGATCCTCATAGGATGAATTTTAATAAGTAGAGGTAATTATTAGTGTTCTCACAATTACTACTGTAAAAGATGTGTGTGGGTGCACGTGCCATGGTGTGTGTGTGGAGGCTGAAGGTAACTTTGTGGAACTGATGTTTTTAACCTTTATTTGGGTTCTGGCGCTTGAACTCGAGTTGTCAGTCTCGCATCCTCAGACAGAAAGCACTGTTCCACTACGACCTGCTTCACTCCCTTCTACCGCCGCCCTCCGCCTGTGCCTCCTTGTTATTTTACTCTTTCATTCGCTTCATGAGAGTCCATCGTTAAGTTTTCCAATGCTCTTTATTAATCACAAACCATGTCAAATCTCAGGGAATTCTATACCCGGGCAGCTAGGCAGTCTTCATCTTTCTTCCCCCCCAAAACCACCTCTTTCCTCCTGCCTTAGCCCTTTTAACTTTTTCTCCAACCCCCTCTTTTAGGCCCTTAATAAAACACAATGATACTAGACTGGGGGTGATCAGAGTCTTTGCTCGTGACCTCCTCGTGACCTGCTCATGAACTGCTCGTGACCTGCTCGTGACCTCCTTGTAACCTCCTCGTGATCTGCTCGTGACCTACTCGTGACCTGCTCGTGCCCTCCTCGTGACCTGCTCGTGCCCTCCTCGTGACCTGCTCGTGCCCTCCTCGTGACCTGCTCGTGACCTCCTCGTGACCTGCTCGTGCCCTCCTCGTGACCTCCTCGTGACCTGCTCGTGACCTGCTCGTGCCCTCCTCGTGACCTCCTCGTGACCTGCTCACGACCTGCTCGTGATCTCCTCCTGACCTGCTCGTGCCCTCCTCGTGACCTGCTCGTGCCCTCCTCGTGACCTGCTCGTGACCTCCTCGTGACCTGCTCGCGACCTCCTCGTGACCTGCTCGTGCCCTCCTCGTGACCTGCTCGTGCCCTCCTCGTGACCTGCTCGTGACCTCCTCGTGACCTGCTCACGACCTGCTCGTGATCTCCTCGTGATCTGCTCGTGACCTACTCGTGACTGGTCACCTTCAATTGTCTGTTCATATCTCAAGGCTAGCACAGGGGTGTGACTAGGTAGGAAGCAAGGCCTGTACTGCTGCAAGGCATCTGGCTTCCCAGCTACAAGGTATCAAAACCAAAACAGCACACAATAGTAAAATATCCCACAACAACAAACAAACAAAAAACAAAACAAAACAAAAAAACCCACCACCAACAAATTGGTCAGTTCATGTTTGAGTTCAAAGTTCAGTAGAACATTCCAAAGACTTCTTCATAATGCAGCAATCATTAGTCCTGATTCTTTTAGCAAGTGTTTTTTCTCAGCATCATCACAGGTGTTCCTTTTCTTCAGGAAGGCTCCCTCATGGAGTGGAGTTCTCATCACCATAGCAGATGTGTCTTATCAGGACCTCTTCACCAGTATCTGGACCACTTGCAGTCAGGCTTGTAGAAAAACAAAAAACAAAACAAAACAAACAAACAAAAAACTTCAGTTTAAATAAACTGCTTCTTAGCTCCGAGCCCTGGATTTCACAGCACGGAGTCCTGGGCTGGTGGGAAGAATCTCTGATGGAAACATCCTGGCGCTCTTTTCCACCATGGCTATGGGAAAACGTACAACCTTCGTCATAGATCCCAAACACAGATTTGCTTGGGCTTCACACACACACAAAGCCATCAGAAAACTCAGTTTGTAGAACACTGTGCTTTTGATTCCATTTCCTGTGCCCTGGCTCCTTGATCAGGAAAAGGGGTTAGAACTTCGCTTTCTAATGCTTTGACAGATCCCACCAAGGTTTTCATACTTTACCAGGAGGACTTCTCATTTTTTTTCAGTATTCTTTATCTGTACATAGCTCTCTCTTTCTCTAAAGGCCTCTCTCTCATTTAATTTTCATAGCCATCTCTCTTCCTAGAGGCTTGTTTCCTTTCTCTCTCTCTTCTTCCTTCAAGAGACTTCTCATATTTTTGCATATATATAATCTCCATCCTCTGGGAACTGCTCTGAGCGTACTTTAGCAGACACCATGAGGTCTGGAATTTCTTTCTTTTCTTCCTTGTCTTCATATTGGATGATGCTGGCATGATGTCTTGGTCCACATTGGTGTGTCACTTGTAGTTGTACACCTACTGTGGCGGCTCAGCAAGGAAGACAAGTAGGCATTTTCCTAGATGCAAATCCTGCCAGGCCTCAGCAGAGGGAACCACTCTCATGACAAGTGCCATACTGGCCAGTGAACCCTGAGTGTCTCATCTCAGGGGTTCGTGTCAGGGGAAGAGTGAGCACAGAGTTGGTGTCAGGGGAGACAGTGAGCTCCAGAAGCTGATGATAAGGAATGCAGGCAGAAAAAATAAAAGCTCAGATAAAGTGGAGCTAACAGGGGTTTTAAAAAGTTACATTAGGAATCTTTCTCAGCAACAGCCTACAGCCAGGAAAGGAACAGGGAGGTGGTGTCAAGCTAACAGTGAAAAAGTAACAGTTACAAAAGACTTCAAAGCTTAGATACAGCATTTAGAAATGGCTGCAGCCTTTAAGAAAAGTTATCTTTTAAGAAAACATTTACCTTTTGGCCCCCTAAACAAAGAAGGATTGGAGCCCAAACCCAAACAGCAGAAAATGGCAATACACCATTTAAGAAAACCATTACACTTCCCCAGTCAGAATGTCTACCAAGAAAGTTGACAACAGGGGGCTGGAGAGATGGCTCAGCAGTTAAGGGTGTTTGTTGCTCTTGTAAAGAACCTGGGTTGGATTCCCAGTACCCTCATGGAAGCTCACAATTCTCTATAACTACAATCCCAGCAGATCTGACACCCTATTCCAGCTTCCCTGGGCACCAGGCACAAACACGGTGGCCATTCGTGCTTTCAGGCAAAATACCCACACACATAAAATATATAAATCTTTTAAAAAACTCTGACAAATGTTAGAGAGAATATGGAGAGGAACTCTGATTTGCTGTTGGTGGGGCTACAAGTTACACAGCCATCCTTGGAAGCATTTTGTAGAGTCCTCGAAGAATTAAACGACCTTATGACTCAGCTATTTCATCCCTGGTCACATTCCCAGAGATTTCCATACCCTTCCATAGAGCTGTTTGAACTTCCATGATTATTGTCACTTGATTCACTACAGCACGGACGTAGAATATACAATGGAATGCTATTTAGTACTAAAGAAAGATGAATCACAAAATTTTCAGGAAGACTCGTGGACTCAGGATGTATAAAACTAAGTGAGGTCACACAATCTCAGAAGAAAAAACTGCATCTTCTCCCTCCTATGGAAATCCTATCCTTATACACACACACACACACACACACACACACACACACACACACACACACAGATACACACATGCGCACACATACATGCATGCACACATATATAAGCAAATGAACATATGGGTACAGTATAATGTAGAGAGAACAATGGTAGTTAGTAGGTGATGAGGGAAAAGCAGTAGGTATTTGAGTCATAAAAGAAGTTAAATAGCTAATGTTTTTATAGGTATTTTTGTTACTGTTTTGTTTCGGTATAGGGTCTTATGATGTAGCCCTAGTTGGCCTGGAACTCACTATGTAGACCAGGCTAGTCTCTAAAAGTATGTACACCATGTCTGGCTCTTTTCCTAGTTTGAACTATCGTGGAATTTTTGATGGTAAAATGTAAAATCCAATGTGAAGCTCCATAGTTTCAGAATGGCTGTTCTAACCATACAGAAATTAATTGAAAAAAATACAGGACTCAAAGTCTGTCTGATTTTTTTCTGTGTAATGCTTTTTATCTGCAAGTTCTTTATAACAGTTTTTTTTTGAGGGCCTAATGTGTAGGTTTGGCTGGCCTGAAACTCCTTTGTAGATCAGGCTGGTCTGGAACTCAGAGATCTGTGTGCCTCTGCCTCTTGAGTGCTGGGATTAAAGGCGTGCACCAGTAAGCTTAGCTGTAATGATGTTTTAATAAATTAAAAAAGAACAACCGTAGGGCGAAAAATCCAAGCTCATTGAAAAGTTCAAGCTCACTTCTGGGTTTTGAAAAACTCATCAACCACTGAGCAGTAGTCACTGAGCCAGAAACCCACCAATCCCCGTGCATGTACAAGGTCAGGGTTTGAAATCCCTCCAATCCCCATTTTCCAGGATGGAAAATTTCACCCTGGAAAATTCCTTCCTCCCAAAGCCCTATATAAGGCCTGCCCTGCTCAGTTCCTTGCTGCTTTTTCACCTAAGCAGAAGTAGTCACCCCTGTGTCTTTTCCACACAGGGGTGAGATTTGTGTGAGATTTGTTGTACAGTGTGACGTAGTGGTTTCTCAGCTCCCAGCTCCAGGATACCATTCCTCCCAGGGCTGTAACACTTTAACATGGGAAATTTCTCCCCTAGGAGCTGGAAAGTTGTAACACTTCTGCTCAGTCAGGGATATTCCTCCCCTCAGAGCTGTAACACTTCCATTGGGAACACCTCCATCTCAGAGCTGTAACACATTTTGGCTCCTAATTGCCAAGGTGCCCTTGCATTGGAAAAAACACAACAACAACAAAAAGAATTCTTCTGAGACCAATTAGAAAACTCAGGAGGAAACCATTGTGTCCCATACTGAAAAGAGAAGGTAGGTGTGCGTGCACACACACACACACACACACACACACGTGTCTGGAATCTAGAAGAGAGTGCCAGTGCCAGTGTGAGATCCCCCGGAGCTGGATTTACAGGTGGTTTTGTGTCCTCTGCTGTGGATGCTGTGATCCAAACTCTGATCCTTTGAATGAGCAGTACGTGGTCTTAACCACGGAATCATCTCTCCAGTTCCAAAGAATCTTTTTCTCTGGAACCTAATATCAAGAGAAGAAAAAATAAATCTTCCCCCACAAGAAAGAGCATCCGCAATCTCAGAAGGTGCAGCAGACGTGCTACACCTTACGAGCATCCGTAGGAGGCAATAGCTGGCATAAGTGTTCCGAGTTAATGACAGACATGGAGCTACAGACACAGGAAGTTACAAAAAAAAAAAAAAAAAACAGCTAAGTAGGGTAAACACTGAAGACAGGCATCTTTAGGCACATTCTATTCTGAAGAGCAAACATAAGGTGTAAAATGAAGCCCGAGGAAAAGGACAATGATTAATTACACCGGGCTTTGGTTTCCAAGTCATGAAAGCTTCAGAGCAGAACGATTTATTTCAAATGCTGAAAAGAGAAAACCCCCACAGCACTGGAATTCCGAACTAAGCAAAGCAATCCTTTAAAATGCAGGAGAAGGTGGTTGAGCGATGGCTCAGTGGTTACACCTACTTGTTCTTGCAGAGGACCTGGGTTTGGTTCCCAGCACCCACATGGTGGCTCACAACCGTCCTGTTGACCTCTGAAGGCACCAGGCATGCGTGTGGTGCATATACATATATGCTGGGAAATACTCATGTTTATAAAATAAAGAGGGAAATGGCAGGTGTGTTTGTATCTGTAGTCCCAAACGATCAGAAAGACAAGTCAGAACAATTTCACCAGAGGTCTGGGCAACGTAGGTAAGATCTTTTCTCAAAATATGAGTAAACAGGGCCAGAGGATGTAACTCAGTGCTAGTGTGTATTATCTGCACAGGGCAATGGGTTTGATCACTAAAACTGCAGATAAATAAATAAATGTAAAAATAAAGTGGAGAAACAGTCTTTCTGAGACAAATAGAAACTGAGGCACTTCTGGGGTTTACAGCTTGGTGTAACTGGTTAGTTAGTGAGAAGTACTTAATGAAGCTGGGCATTGGTGGTGCATGCCTTTAATCCCAGCACTTGAAAGGCAGAAGTAATGTAATCAGTCTCTGAGTTCAAGGCCAGCCTGGACTACACAGTAAGTTTCAAGACAGCCAAGGCTACATTGAACCTGTTGTAAAAAGAAGGAGAAAATTTTTTATTTTAGGTGTGTGTTTTACCTCTGTATAGGTATGTGCATCATATGCTTGCCTGATGCCCCTGGAGGCAAGAAGAAGGTATCAGAGGCCAGAAGGAGGAGTTATATCCTCTGGAACTAGAGTTACAGATGGTTGTTAGCCAGCATGTGTATTGGTGTTTTTTATTCAGCTCAGACAGAGATGGAAAAGTGATCCGACATTTGGGAGCCCAGGAGCCACACAGCTCTGACAGAGGTGCCTTGGCAGCTGGGAACCCAGGGGCCACACAATTCTGAGGTGGGGAAGGTGTCACCAATGGAAGGCCTCCTGACATTCGAGAAGCCAGGAACCACACAGCTCTCACAGCTCTGAGGCAAGGAAGGCTTCCCCAGCTGAGCTGGAGCGTTACAGTGTAACAACTCCGTTTTGCTCAGCTCTCCTCTGCTCTGCTCTGAGGAGAGAAGTTTCTCTGGTGTTGTATTTCTGAAGGGAAATATCCCAAGCTGAGCTGAGGTTTTCTTCATGTTCCTCTTCATGGCTGCCTCCACTTGGGAAGAAGCTGTGTCCCCTACAGGGCAGAGTGCAGAAGATCTTTCTCTCTCTCTCTCTGTATATATATATATATATATATATATATATATATATATATATATATATATATATATATATATATATAGTGTGTGTGTGTGTAGCCTCCCAGGGTGGCCTGTGATTGGTGGAATTTTTTATCCTTATTTGGCTAGTCTGGAGAGGGTTGAAGGGTCTGGCTCAGGGTCATGTGTGTTAGTTGGGGTCACTGGTGGTCCCAGGGGGGAGCTTTCCTATAGGGGTCTAAAGCCCCTGAGCTCCCTGGCTTCACAGAGGCAGACTTCTAAAAGGGGAAGTGTGCCAGCTCCCCAGTGGTTCTTGGCACAGTCTGTGGCAGATGGTGGGCACAGGGCTGTGGCCAGGACCTTGGTGTCCCCAGTGGGGTAACAAGGGAGCCAAGCAGCAGCCCCAAGAGGCAACTGGCAGCAGGAGAGCTCACACTGCTGGGAAAAGACAGGTTTGCTCCACAGCAGAAACACAATTTTTAAAAATTAAAAAAAAAACATTTTTAATAAATCCTCTTTTTCTATACACGCACAGAGCGAGTGATTCATTCTATAGGTTCTGTTCCTCTAGAGAACCCCGGCTAATACAGGCAACAAGGGCAACGTCAAACATATTTTCAAGATAGGAGGAATGATTGGATGGAGATAGTTAAATGCAAGGCTAATCACAATGAAAACCATCATCTCTATGGCAACACGCAAGTGTAGGTTATTGAAATATTGAACAAAAGTTAAAATTTACTTGCTCTTTAGTAAGTCTATCAAGTGGAAAGGGAAACTGACTAGTATTATGGACTTAAGGGACTTTGTGGATCATTAAACAAAAATAGAGAACTCTGGGTGGGGATATAGGTTAGTGGTGCTTACTAGGCATGTTGGCAATGCTGAGCTCTACTTAGAAACACCCCCTCCCCCACCAATTATCCTGTTCCCCTTCCTCCCTTTTCAACTTTCCATATTTGAGGATGTCAAATTCATATTTCTGAAAGAAGAAAACTGAAGGATTATTGAGGAAGAGTGTTGCGGGGTTGAGGGGTGACACGCCTCAAACCCAAGGTTGGGATCTTGTGAAAGTGTTTTAAAGATGTAGTTGTTTTCTGATGCTTGGGTCTGGGCCCTCAAGCCTTCTTTGTTTGGGGGCCAAAATGTAAACATTTTCTTAAAAGGTAGTAACTATTTCTAAATGCTGTGTCTAAGCTTTGGGGCCTTTTGTAACTGTTACTTTTTCACAGGTAACTGGGCTCCTAAGGGAACTCCACCCTCCAGTTTCTCCCCGCTGTTGGCTGTTACTGAGAAAGATTGCTAGCTTGTAACTTTTTAAAACCCCCTTTAGCTCTATAATGCTAGGAAGGAAAAGAGAGAGAAGAAAAAATTGTTTACAGCCTTTTCTCGCTATCTTAATCTGTCAAAACCTGGAGAACTGGACTAACATCTAAAATCTTTTATCTCAGTAACATTTTTTCCCAGTTATCTCAGTAACCTCTGGTGTCTGAGGTTTCCCAGCAACTGTCTGCCTTCTTTCTTATTCTCTAGAACTATCTGTCTTTATCTGAGCCTTGTTTCTGCCTGCCTTCCCTATCATCAGCTTCTGGAGTCCACTGTGTCCCCTGACACCAACTCTGTGCTCACTGTCAACCCTGTCACCACCCAATTGTCTTTTCCCAGCAATCACACTATCTCAAATCCAACCCCCGAGCTGTTCCCAGAAATCCAAGTGGCATGAAACTAGGGAAGTCTGCACAGTACAAAAAACTTGTTGGCAAAGTGTCCCCTATAGGATCGAACAAGTGAGCATGGAGAAGCTGTACCCCGGATGGACAGAGCAATAGGGAAATGATAAGGTCCTTCAGTGAGTGTGTATGAGAATATGTAAGGGGCTGTGAGGGAAGATTTTGTGCTGGTAAACTGAGTCATGTGGGATGATTGAAGAAAGAGAGACACTCCAGGATGCAATGAAGCTTTAAAAAAGCAGGGGACACAGCCTCGAAGGACCGAACACCGAGCTACTTTGTGGAAGCATGTTTATTGGTTGTCACACAAGCTATTTAACATTTTCATATCAGAAAACCTGATTATCTTTGTCTCCTGAAGAAATGTCACCTCTGCAGTCTCAGCCTTTTATTGTGCACTATTTGCGGTACTCAATAATCCAAGACTTCTTGGTTTGCCAAGAGCATCTTGTAACTGAGGTCTTGCAAAGGTCATAGAAGTTCCTCCATGAAACAACTCTAAAAACAAACACTTCTTAGTACAAAGATTTCTTCAAGGCCAAAGCACTTCTAAGAGCACTTATTTCAACCTGGTGCTTCTACTAATTTTCCCACTACGGTTTTGCCTCCTGGACAAGCAATGCCACCACAGTTGGGGTCTGGAGGCAGGATGTCCAGCCTCTGGTGACCATGTTTAGCTGTTTGGAAAAATATAAAACGGGGCTGTATGTATGCCCTCCCCATTTGGCAGGGTATTGCAAGAGCTTGTAGTCAATTAGATAGAAGATCTTGTGTAGGTCTGGAAATGCTAGTGTAGAGGGGAAAGAGAGAGAGAGAGAGAGAGAGAGAGAGAGAGAGAACTTAAGTAGCTATCAATTGCATAGAGCTTCTTGATTAGGGGTAGGACTCTGTGTCCGTCCGTCCACCCCCCACCCCCCACCCCCCGCCTTCTCTGTGCTGGGATTTTGTCTGGTTTGAACCTGTGCAGGTCTTGTGTGTACTGCCACAGTCTCTGTGAGTTCATATGTGTGCCAGCCCTGTTGTGTCTGGAAGATACTGTTTCTTTCCATCATCCATCACTTCTGACTCTTCAAATTTTCCCACCTCCTCTTCCACATAGAGCCCTGAGCCTTGAGGGGAGGGGTTTGATAAAGACATCCTATTTAGGGCTGAGTGCTCCAGAGTCTCTCACTCTCTTGCACACTGTCCCTTTGTGGGTCTCTGTGTTGATTACCATCTACTGCAAGAAGACGCTTCTCTGATGGTGCTGAGTGATGTACTGATCCGGGAGCCACGCGTGGCAACTAAGTAAGTAAATGAATAAAACTAAATAAAAATGGGACACGTGAACTCAGATCCTCATAGGATGAATTTTAATAAGTAGAGGTAATTATTAGTGTTCTCACAATTACTACTGTAAAAGATGTGTGTGGGTGCACGTGCCATGGTGTGTGTGTGGAGGCTGAAGGTAACTTTGTGGAACTGATGTTTTTAACCTTTATTTGGGTTCTGGCGCTTGAACTCGAGTTGTCAGTCTCGCATCCTCAGACAGAAAGCACTGTTCCACTACGACCTGCTTCACTCCCTTCTACCGCCGCCCTCCGCCTGTGCCTCCTTGTTATTTTACTCTTTCATTCGCTTCATGAGAGTCCATCGTTAAGTTTTCCAATGCTCTTTATTAATCACAAACCATGTCAAATCTCAGGGAATTCTATACCCGGGCAGCTAGGCAGTCTTCATCTTTCTTCCCCCCCAAAACCACCTCTTTCCTCCTGCCTTAGCCCTTTTAACTTTTTCTCCAACCCCCTCTTTTAGGCCCTTAATAAAACACAATGATACTAGACTGGGGGTGATCAGAGTCTTTGCTCGTGACCTCCTCGTGACCTGCTCATGAACTGCTCGTGACCTGCTCGTGACCTCCTTGTAACCTCCTCGTGATCTGCTCGTGACCTACTCGTGACCTGCTCGTGCCCTCCTCGTGACCTGCTCGTGCCCTCCTCGTGACCTGCTCGTGACCTCCTCGTGACCTGCTCGTGCCCTCCTCGTGACCTCCTCGTGACCTGCTCGTGACCTGCTCGTGCCCTCCTCGTGACCTCCTCGTGACCTGCTCACGACCTGCTCGTGATCTCCTCCTGACCTGCTCGTGCCCTCCTCGTGACCTGCTCGTGCCCTCCTCGTGACCTGCTCGTGACCTCCTCGTGACCTGCTCGCGACCTCCTCGTGACCTGCTCGTGCCCTCCTCGTGACCTGCTCGTGCCCTCCTCGTGACCTGCTCGTGACCTCCTCGTGACCTGCTCACGACCTGCTCGTGATCTCCTCGTGATCTGCTCGTGACCTACTCGTGACTGGTCACCTTCAATTGTCTGTTCATATCTCAAGGCTAGCACAGGGGTGTGACTAGGTAGGAAGCAAGGCCTGTACTGCTGCAAGGCATCTGGCTTCCCAGCTACAAGGTATCAAAACCAAAACAGCACACAATAGTAAAATATCCCACAACAACAAACAAACAAAAAACAAAACAAAACAAAAAAACCCACCACCAACAAATTGGTCAGTTCATGTTTGAGTTCAAAGTTCAGTAGAACATTCCAAAGACTTCTTCATAATGCAGCAATCATTAGTCCTGATTCTTTTAGCAAGTGTTTTTTCTCAGCATCATCACAGGTGTTCCTTTTCTTCAGGAAGGCTCCCTCATGGAGTGGAGTTCTCATCACCATAGCAGATGTGTCTTATCAGGACCTCTTCACCAGTATCTGGACCACTTGCAGTCAGGCTTGTAGAAAAACAAAAAACAAAACAAAACAAACAAACAAAAAACTTCAGTTTAAATAAACTGCTTCTTAGCTCCGAGCCCTGGATTTCACAGCACGGAGTCCTGGGCTGGTGGGAAGAATCTCTGATGGAAACATCCTGGCGCTCTTTTCCACCATGGCTATGGGAAAACGTACAACCTTCGTCATAGATCCCAAACACAGATTTGCTTGGGCTTCACACACACACAAAGCCATCAGAAAACTCAGTTTGTAGAACACTGTGCTTTTGATTCCATTTCCTGTGCCCTGGCTCCTTGATCAGGAAAAGGGGTTAGAACTTCGCTTTCTAATGCTTTGACAGATCCCACCAAGGTTTTCATACTTTACCAGGAGGACTTCTCATTTTTTTTCAGTATTCTTTATCTGTACATAGCTCTCTCTTTCTCTAAAGGCCTCTCTCTCATTTAATTTTCATAGCCATCTCTCTTCCTAGAGGCTTGTTTCCTTTCTCTCTCTCTTCTTCCTTCAAGAGACTTCTCATATTTTTGCATATATATAATCTCCATCCTCTGGGAACTGCTCTGAGCGTACTTTAGCAGACACCATGAGGTCTGGAATTTCTTTCTTTTCTTCCTTGTCTTCATATTGGATGATGCTGGCATGATGTCTTGGTCCACATTGGTGTGTCACTTGTAGTTGTACACCTACTGTGGCGGCTCAGCAAGGAAGACAAGTAGGCATTTTCCTAGATGCAAATCCTGCCAGGCCTCAGCAGAGGGAACCACTCTCATGACAAGTGCCATACTGGCCAGTGAACCCTGAGTGTCTCATCTCAGGGGTTCGTGTCAGGGGAAGAGTGAGCACAGAGTTGGTGTCAGGGGAGACAGTGAGCTCCAGAAGCTGATGATAAGGAATGCAGGCAGAAAAAATAAAAGCTCAGATAAAGTGGAGCTAACAGGGGTTTTAAAAAGTTACATTAGGAATCTTTCTCAGCAACAGCCTACAGCCAGGAAAGGAACAGGGAGGTGGTGTCAAGCTAACAGTGAAAAAGTAACAGTTACAAAAGACTTCAAAGCTTAGATACAGCATTTAGAAATGGCTGCAGCCTTTAAGAAAAGTTATCTTTTAAGAAAACATTTACCTTTTGGCCCCCTAAACAAAGAAGGATTGGAGCCCAAACCCAAACAGCAGAAAATGGCAATACACCATTTAAGAAAACCATTACACTTCCCCAGTCAGAATGTCTACCAAGAAAGTTGACAACAGGGGGCTGGAGAGATGGCTCAGCAGTTAAGGGTGTTTGTTGCTCTTGTAAAGAACCTGGGTTGGATTCCCAGTACCCTCATGGAAGCTCACAATTCTCTATAACTACAATCCCAGCAGATCTGACACCCTATTCCAGCTTCCCTGGGCACCAGGCACAAACACGGTGGCCATTCGTGCTTTCAGGCAAAATACCCACACACATAAAATATATAAATCTTTTAAAAAACTCTGACAAATGTTAGAGAGAATATGGAGAGGAACTCTGATTTGCTGTTGGTGGGGCTACAAGTTACACAGCCATCCTTGGAAGCATTTTGTAGAGTCCTCGAAGAATTAAACGACCTTATGACTCAGCTATTTCATCCCTGGTCACATTCCCAGAGATTTCCATACCCTTCCATAGAGCTGTTTGAACTTCCATGATTATTGTCACTTGATTCACTACAGCACGGACGTAGAATATACAATGGAATGCTATTTAGTACTAAAGAAAGATGAATCACAAAATTTTCAGGAAGACTCGTGGACTCAGGATGTATAAAACTAAGTGAGGTCACACAATCTCAGAAGAAAAAACTGCATCTTCTCCCTCCTATGGAAATCCTATCCTTATACACACACACACACACACACACACACACACACACACACACACACACAGATACACACATGCGCACACATACATGCATGCACACATATATAAGCAAATGAACATATGGGTACAGTATAATGTAGAGAGAACAATGGTAGTTAGTAGGTGATGAGGGAAAAGCAGTAGGTATTTGAGTCATAAAAGAAGTTAAATAGCTAATGTTTTTATAGGTATTTTTGTTACTGTTTTGTTTCGGTATAGGGTCTTATGATGTAGCCCTAGTTGGCCTGGAACTCACTATGTAGACCAGGCTAGTCTCTAAAAGTATGTACACCATGTCTGGCTCTTTTCCTAGTTTGAACTATCGTGGAATTTTTGATGGTAAAATGTAAAATCCAATGTGAAGCTCCATAGTTTCAGAATGGCTGTTCTAACCATACAGAAATTAATTGAAAAAAATACAGGACTCAAAGTCTGTCTGATTTTTTTCTGTGTAATGCTTTTTATCTGCAAGTTCTTTATAACAGTTTTTTTTTGAGGGCCTAATGTGTAGGTTTGGCTGGCCTGAAACTCCTTTGTAGATCAGGCTGGTCTGGAACTCAGAGATCTGTGTGCCTCTGCCTCTTGAGTGCTGGGATTAAAGGCGTGCACCAGTAAGCTTAGCTGTAATGATGTTTTAATAAATTAAAAAAGAACAACCGTAGGGCGAAAAATCCAAGCTCATTGAAAAGTTCAAGCTCACTTCTGGGTTTTGAAAAACTCATCAACCACTGAGCAGTAGTCACTGAGCCAGAAACCCACCAATCCCCGTGCATGTACAAGGTCAGGGTTTGAAATCCCTCCAATCCCCATTTTCCAGGATGGAAAATTTCACCCTGGAAAATTCCTTCCTCCCAAAGCCCTATATAAGGCCTGCCCTGCTCAGTTCCTTGCTGCTTTTTCACCTAAGCAGAAGTAGTCACCCCTGTGTCTTTTCCACACAGGGGTGAGATTTGTGTGAGATTTGTTGTACAGTGTGACGTAGTGGTTTCTCAGCTCCCAGCTCCAGGATACCATTCCTCCCAGGGCTGTAACACTTTAACATGGGAAATTTCTCCCCTAGGAGCTGGAAAGTTGTAACACTTCTGCTCAGTCAGGGATATTCCTCCCCTCAGAGCTGTAACACTTCCATTGGGAACACCTCCATCTCAGAGCTGTAACACATTTTGGCTCCTAATTGCCAAGGTGCCCTTGCATTGGAAAAAACACAACAACAACAAAAAGAATTCTTCTGAGACCAATTAGAAAACTCAGGAGGAAACCATTGTGTCCCATACTGAAAAGAGAAGGTAGGTGTGCGTGCACACACACACACACACACACACACACGTGTCTGGAATCTAGAAGAGAGTGCCAGTGCCAGTGTGAGATCCCCCGGAGCTGGATTTACAGGTGGTTTTGTGTCCTCTGCTGTGGATGCTGTGATCCAAACTCTGATCCTTTGAATGAGCAGTACGTGGTCTTAACCACGGAATCATCTCTCCAGTTCCAAAGAATCTTTTTCTCTGGAACCTAATATCAAGAGAAGAAAAAATAAATCTTCCCCCACAAGAAAGAGCATCCGCAATCTCAGAAGGTGCAGCAGACGTGCTACACCTTACGAGCATCCGTAGGAGGCAATAGCTGGCATAAGTGTTCCGAGTTAATGACAGACATGGAGCTACAGACACAGGAAGTTACAAAAAAAAAAAAAAAACAGCTAAGTAGGGTAAACACTGAAGACAGGCATCTTTAGGCACATTCTATTCTGAAGAGCAAACATAAGGTGTAAAATGAAGCCCGAGGAAAAGGACAATGATTAATTACACCGGGCTTTGGTTTCCAAGTCATGAAAGCTTCAGAGCAGAACGATTTATTTCAAATGCTGAAAAGAGAAAACCCCCACAGCACTGGAATTCCGAACTAAGCAAAGCAATCCTTTAAAATGCAGGAGAAGGTGGTTGAGCGATGGCTCAGTGGTTACACCTACTTGTTCTTGCAGAGGACCTGGGTTTGGTTCCCAGCACCCACATGGTGGCTCACAACCGTCCTGTTGACCTCTGAAGGCACCAGGCATGCGTGTGGTGCATATACATATATGCTGGGAAATACTCATGTTTATAAAATAAAGAGGGAAATGGCAGGTGTGTTTGTATCTGTAGTCCCAAACGATCAGAAAGACAAGTCAGAACAATTTCACCAGAGGTCTGGGCAACGTAGGTAAGATCTTTTCTCAAAATATGAGTAAACAGGGCCAGAGGATGTAACTCAGTGCTAGTGTGTATTATCTGCACAGGGCAATGGGTTTGATCACTAAAACTGCAGATAAATAAATAAATGTAAAAATAAAGTGGAGAAACAGTCTTTCTGAGACAAATAGAAACTGAGGCACTTCTGGGGTTTACAGCTTGGTGTAACTGGTTAGTTAGTGAGAAGTACTTAATGAAGCTGGGCATTGGTGGTGCATGCCTTTAATCCCAGCACTTGAAAGGCAGAAGTAATGTAATCAGTCTCTGAGTTCAAGGCCAGCCTGGACTACACAGTAAGTTTCAAGACAGCCAAGGCTACATTGAACCTGTTGTAAAAAGAAGGAGAAAATTTTTTATTTTAGGTGTGTGTTTTACCTCTGTATAGGTATGTGCATCATATGCTTGCCTGATGCCCCTGGAGGCAAGAAGAAGGTATCAGAGGCCAGAAGGAGGAGTTATATCCTCTGGAACTAGAGTTACAGATGGTTGTTAGCCAGCATGTGTATTGGTGTTTTTTATTCAGCTCAGACAGAGATGGAAAAGTGATCCGACATTTGGGAGCCCAGGAGCCACACAGCTCTGACAGAGGTGCCTTGGCAGCTGGGAACCCAGGGGCCACACAATTCTGAGGTGGGGAAGGTGTCACCAATGGAAGGCCTCCTGACATTCGAGAAGCCAGGAACCACACAGCTCTCACAGCTCTGAGGCAAGGAAGGCTTCCCCAGCTGAGCTGGAGCGTTACAGTGTAACAACTCCGTTTTGCTCAGCTCTCCTCTGCTCTGCTCTGAGGAGAGAAGTTTCTCTGGTGTTGTATTTCTGAAGGGAAATATC
Source organism: Cricetomys ansorgei (assembly GCA_026225945.1). NCBI lineage: Eukaryota > Metazoa > Chordata > Mammalia > Rodentia > Nesomyidae > Cricetomys > Cricetomys ansorgei. The sequence goes on from JAMJFZ010003163.1 coordinate 16,625,523, forward strand.
CCAAGCTGAGCTGAGGTTTTCTTCATGTTCCTCTTCATGGCTGCCTCCACTTGGGAAGAAGCTGTGTCCCCTACAGGGCAGAGTGCAGAAGATCTTTCTCTCTCTCTCTCTGTATATATATATATATATATATATATATATATATATATATATATATATATATATATATATATATATATAGTGTGTGTGTGTGTAGCCTCCCAGGGTGGCCTGTGATTGGTGGAATTTTTTATCCTTATTTGGCTAGTCTGGAGAGGGTTGAAGGGTCTGGCTCAGGGTCATGTGTGTTAGTTGGGGTCACTGGTGGTCCCAGGGGGGAGCTTTCCTATAGGGGTCTAAAGCCCCTGAGCTCCCTGGCTTCACAGAGGCAGACTTCTAAAAGGGGAAGTGTGCCAGCTCCCCAGTGGTTCTTGGCACAGTCTGTGGCAGATGGTGGGCACAGGGCTGTGGCCAGGACCTTGGTGTCCCCAGTGGGGTAACAAGGGAGCCAAGCAGCAGCCCCAAGAGGCAACTGGCAGCAGGAGAGCTCACACTGCTGGGAAAAGACAGGTTTGCTCCACAGCAGAAACACAATTTTTAAAAATTAAAAAAAAAACATTTTTAATAAATCCTCTTTTTCTATACACGCACAGAGCGAGTGATTCATTCTATAGGTTCTGTTCCTCTAGAGAACCCCGGCTAATACAGGCAACAAGGGCAACGTCAAACATATTTTCAAGATAGGAGGAATGATTGGATGGAGATAGTTAAATGCAAGGCTAATCACAATGAAAACCATCATCTCTATGGCAACACGCAAGTGTAGGTTATTGAAATATTGAACAAAAGTTAAAATTTACTTGCTCTTTAGTAAGTCTATCAAGTGGAAAGGGAAACTGACTAGTATTATGGACTTAAGGGACTTTGTGGATCATTAAACAAAAATAGAGAACTCTGGGTGGGGATATAGGTTAGTGGTGCTTACTAGGCATGTTGGCAATGCTGAGCTCTACTTAGAAACACCCCCTCCCCCACCAATTATCCTGTTCCCCTTCCTCCCTTTTCAACTTTCCATATTTGAGGATGTCAAATTCATATTTCTGAAAGAAGAAAACTGAAGGATTATTGAGGAAGAGTGTTGCGGGGTTGAGGGGTGACACGCCTCAAACCCAAGGTTGGGATCTTGTGAAAGTGTTTTAAAGATGTAGTTGTTTTCTGATGCTTGGGTCTGGGCCCTCAAGCCTTCTTTGTTTGGGGGCCAAAATGTAAACATTTTCTTAAAAGGTAGTAACTATTTCTAAATGCTGTGTCTAAGCTTTGGGGCCTTTTGTAACTGTTACTTTTTCACAGGTAACTGGGCTCCTAAGGGAACTCCACCCTCCAGTTTCTCCCCGCTGTTGGCTGTTACTGAGAAAGATTGCTAGCTTGTAACTTTTTAAAACCCCCTTTAGCTCTATAATGCTAGGAAGGAAAAGAGAGAGAAGAAAAAATTGTTTACAGCCTTTTCTCGCTATCTTAATCTGTCAAAACCTGGAGAACTGGACTAACATCTAAAATCTTTTATCTCAGTAACATTTTTTCCCAGTTATCTCAGTAACCTCTGGTGTCTGAGGTTTCCCAGCAACTGTCTGCCTTCTTTCTTATTCTCTAGAACTATCTGTCTTTATCTGAGCCTTGTTTCTGCCTGCCTTCCCTATCATCAGCTTCTGGAGTCCACTGTGTCCCCTGACACCAACTCTGTGCTCACTGTCAACCCTGTCACCACCCAATTGTCTTTTCCCAGCAATCACACTATCTCAAATCCAACCCCCGAGCTGTTCCCAGAAATCCAAGTGGCATGAAACTAGGGAAGTCTGCACAGTACAAAAAACTTGTTGGCAAAGTGTCCCCTATAGGATCGAACAAGTGAGCATGGAGAAGCTGTACCCCGGATGGACAGAGCAATAGGGAAATGATAAGGTCCTTCAGTGAGTGTGTATGAGAATATGTAAGGGGCTGTGAGGGAAGATTTTGTGCTGGTAAACTGAGTCATGTGGGATGATTGAAGAAAGAGAGACACTCCAGGATGCAATGAAGCTTTAAAAAAGCAGGGGACACAGCCTCGAAGGACCGAACACCGAGCTACTTTGTGGAAGCATGTTTATTGGTTGTCACACAAGCTATTTAACATTTTCATATCAGAAAACCTGATTATCTTTGTCTCCTGAAGAAATGTCACCTCTGCAGTCTCAGCCTTTTATTGTGCACTATTTGCGGTACTCAATAATCCAAGACTTCTTGGTTTGCCAAGAGCATCTTGTAACTGAGGTCTTGCAAAGGTCATAGAAGTTCCTCCATGAAACAACTCTAAAAACAAACACTTCTTAGTACAAAGATTTCTTCAAGGCCAAAGCACTTCTAAGAGCACTTATTTCAACCTGGTGCTTCTACTAATTTTCCCACTACGGTTTTGCCTCCTGGACAAGCAATGCCACCACAGTTGGGGTCTGGAGGCAGGATGTCCAGCCTCTGGTGACCATGTTTAGCTGTTTGGAAAAATATAAAACGGGGCTGTATGTATGCCCTCCCCATTTGGCAGGGTATTGCAAGAGCTTGTAGTCAATTAGATAGAAGATCTTGTGTAGGTCTGGAAATGCTAGTGTAGAGGGGAAAGAGAGAGAGAGAGAGAGAGAGAGAGAGAGAGAGAACTTAAGTAGCTATCAATTGCATAGAGCTTCTTGATTAGGGGTAGGACTCTGTGTCCGTCCGTCCACCCCCCACCCCCCACCCCCCGCCTTCTCTGTGCTGGGATTTTGTCTGGTTTGAACCTGTGCAGGTCTTGTGTGTACTGCCACAGTCTCTGTGAGTTCATATGTGTGCCAGCCCTGTTGTGTCTGGAAGATACTGTTTCTTTCCATCATCCATCACTTCTGACTCTTCAAATTTTCCCACCTCCTCTTCCACATAGAGCCCTGAGCCTTGAGGGGAGGGGTTTGATAAAGACATCCTATTTAGGGCTGAGTGCTCCAGAGTCTCTCACTCTCTTGCACACTGTCCCTTTGTGGGTCTCTGTGTTGATTACCATCTACTGCAAGAAGACGCTTCTCTGATGGTGCTGAGTGATGTACTGATCCGGGAGCCACGCGTGGCAACTAAGTAAGTAAATGAATAAAACTAAATAAAAATGGGACACGTGAACTCAGATCCTCATAGGATGAATTTTAATAAGTAGAGGTAATTATTAGTGTTCTCACAATTACTACTGTAAAAGATGTGTGTGGGTGCACGTGCCATGGTGTGTGTGTGGAGGCTGAAGGTAACTTTGTGGAACTGATGTTTTTAACCTTTATTTGGGTTCTGGCGCTTGAACTCGAGTTGTCAGTCTCGCATCCTCAGACAGAAAGCACTGTTCCACTACGACCTGCTTCACTCCCTTCTACCGCCGCCCTCCGCCTGTGCCTCCTTGTTATTTTACTCTTTCATTCGCTTCATGAGAGTCCATCGTTAAGTTTTCCAATGCTCTTTATTAATCACAAACCATGTCAAATCTCAGGGAATTCTATACCCGGGCAGCTAGGCAGTCTTCATCTTTCTTCCCCCCCAAAACCACCTCTTTCCTCCTGCCTTAGCCCTTTTAACTTTTTCTCCAACCCCCTCTTTTAGGCCCTTAATAAAACACAATGATACTAGACTGGGGGTGATCAGAGTCTTTGCTCGTGACCTCCTCGTGACCTGCTCATGAACTGCTCGTGACCTGCTCGTGACCTCCTTGTAACCTCCTCGTGATCTGCTCGTGACCTACTCGTGACCTGCTCGTGCCCTCCTCGTGACCTGCTCGTGCCCTCCTCGTGACCTGCTCGTGCCCTCCTCGTGACCTCCTCGTGACCTGCTCGTGACCTGCTCGTGCCCTCCTCGTGACCTCCTCGTGACCTGCTCACGACCTGCTCGTGATCTCCTCCTGACCTGCTCGTGCCCTCCTCGTGACCTGCTCGTGCCCTCCTCGTGACCTGCTCGTGCCCTCCTCGTGACCTGCTCGCGACCTCCTCGTGACCTGCTCGTGCCCTCCTCGTGACCTGCTCGTGCCCTCCTCGTGACCTGCTCGTGACCTCCTCGTGACCTGCTCACGACCTGCTCGTGATCTCCTCGTGATCTGCTCGTGACCTACTCGTGACTGGTCACCTTCAATTGTCTGTTCATATCTCAAGGCTAGCACAGGGGTGTGACTAGGTAGGAAGCAAGGCCTGTACTGCTGCAAGGCATCTGGCTTCCCAGCTACAAGGTATCAAAACCAAAACAGCACACAATAGTAAAATATCCCACAACAACAAACAAACAAAAAACAAAACAAAACAAAAAAACCCACCACCAACAAATTGGTCAGTTCATGTTTGAGTTCAAAGTTCAGTAGAACATTCCAAAGACTTCTTCATAATGCAGCAATCATTAGTCCTGATTCTTTTAGCAAGTGTTTTTTCTCAGCATCATCACAGGTGTTCCTTTTCTTCAGGAAGGCTCCCTCATGGAGTGGAGTTCTCATCACCATAGCAGATGTGTCTTATCAGGACCTCTTCACCAGTATCTGGACCACTTGCAGTCAGGCTTGTAGAAAAACAAAAAACAAAACAAAACAAACAAACAAAAAACTTCAGTTTAAATAAACTGCTTCTTAGCTCCGAGCCCTGGATTTCACAGCACGGAGTCCTGGGCTGGTGGGAAGAATCTCTGATGGAAACATCCTGGCGCTCTTTTCCACCATGGCTATGGGAAAACGTACAACCTTCGTCATAGATCCCAAACACAGATTTGCTTGGGCTTCACACACACACAAAGCCATCAGAAAACTCAGTTTGTAGAACACTGTGCTTTTGATTCCATTTCCTGTGCCCTGGCTCCTTGATCAGGAAAAGGGGTTAGAACTTCGCTTTCTAATGCTTTGACAGATCCCACCAAGGTTTTCATACTTTACCAGGAGGACTTCTCATTTTTTTTCAGTATTCTTTATCTGTACATAGCTCTCTCTTTCTCTAAAGGCCTCTCTCTCATTTAATTTTCATAGCCATCTCTCTTCCTAGAGGCTTGTTTCCTTTCTCTCTCTCTTCTTCCTTCAAGAGACTTCTCATATTTTTGCATATATATAATCTCCATCCTCTGGGAACTGCTCTGAGCGTACTTTAGCAGACACCATGAGGTCTGGAATTTCTTTCTTTTCTTCCTTGTCTTCATATTGGATGATGCTGGCATGATGTCTTGGTCCACATTGGTGTGTCACTTGTAGTTGTACACCTACTGTGGCGGCTCAGCAAGGAAGACAAGTAGGCATTTTCCTAGATGCAAATCCTGCCAGGCCTCAGCAGAGGGAACCACTCTCATGACAAGTGCCATACTGGCCAGTGAACCCTGAGTGTCTCATCTCAGGGGTTCGTGTCAGGGGAAGAGTGAGCACAGAGTTGGTGTCAGGGGAGACAGTGAGCTCCAGAAGCTGATGATAAGGAATGCAGGCAGAAAAAATAAAAGCTCAGATAAAGTGGAGCTAACAGGGGTTTTAAAAAGTTACATTAGGAATCTTTCTCAGCAACAGCCTACAGCCAGGAAAGGAACAGGGAGGTGGTGTCAAGCTAACAGTGAAAAAGTAACAGTTACAAAAGACTTCAAAGCTTAGATACAGCATTTAGAAATGGCTGCAGCCTTTAAGAAAAGTTATCTTTTAAGAAAACATTTACCTTTTGGCCCCCTAAACAAAGAAGGATTGGAGCCCAAACCCAAACAGCAGAAAATGGCAATACACCATTTAAGAAAACCATTACACTTCCCCAGTCAGAATGTCTACCAAGAAAGTTGACAACAGGGGGCTGGAGAGATGGCTCAGCAGTTAAGGGTGTTTGTTGCTCTTGTAAAGAACCTGGGTTGGATTCCCAGTACCCTCATGGAAGCTCACAATTCTCTATAACTACAATCCCAGCAGATCTGACACCCTATTCCAGCTTCCCTGGGCACCAGGCACAAACACGGTGGCCATTCGTGCTTTCAGGCAAAATACCCACACACATAAAATATATAAATCTTTTAAAAAACTCTGACAAATGTTAGAGAGAATATGGAGAGGAACTCTGATTTGCTGTTGGTGGGGCTACAAGTTACACAGCCATCCTTGGAAGCATTTTGTAGAGTCCTCGAAGAATTAAACGACCTTATGACTCAGCTATTTCATCCCTGGTCACATTCCCAGAGATTTCCATACCCTTCCATAGAGCTGTTTGAACTTCCATGATTATTGTCACTTGATTCACTACAGCACGGACGTAGAATATACAATGGAATGCTATTTAGTACTAAAGAAAGATGAATCACAAAATTTTCAGGAAGACTCGTGGACTCAGGATGTATAAAACTAAGTGAGGTCACACAATCTCAGAAGAAAAAACTGCATCTTCTCCCTCCTATGGAAATCCTATCCTTATACACACACACACACACACACACACACACACACACACACACACACAGATACACACATGCGCACACATACATGCATGCACACATATATAAGCAAATGAACATATGGGTACAGTATAATGTAGAGAGAACAATGGTAGTTAGTAGGTGATGAGGGAAAAGCAGTAGGTATTTGAGTCATAAAAGAAGTTAAATAGCTAATGTTTTTATAGGTATTTTTGTTACTGTTTTGTTTCGGTATAGGGTCTTATGATGTAGCCCTAGTTGGCCTGGAACTCACTATGTAGACCAGGCTAGTCTCTAAAAGTATGTACACCATGTCTGGCTCTTTTCCTAGTTTGAACTATCGTGGAATTTTTGATGGTAAAATGTAAAATCCAATGTGAAGCTCCATAGTTTCAGAATGGCTGTTCTAACCATACAGAAATTAATTGAAAAAAATACAGGACTCAAAGTCTGTCTGATTTTTTTCTGTGTAATGCTTTTTATCTGCAAGTTCTTTATAACAGTTTTTTTTTGAGGGCCTAATGTGTAGGTTTGGCTGGCCTGAAACTCCTTTGTAGATCAGGCTGGTCTGGAACTCAGAGATCTGTGTGCCTCTGCCTCTTGAGTGCTGGGATTAAAGGCGTGCACCAGTAAGCTTAGCTGTAATGATGTTTTAATAAATTAAAAAAGAACAACCGTAGGGCGAAAAATCCAAGCTCATTGAAAAGTTCAAGCTCACTTCTGGGTTTTGAAAAACTCATCAACCACTGAGCAGTAGTCACTGAGCCAGAAACCCACCAATCCCCGTGCATGTACAAGGTCAGGGTTTGAAATCCCTCCAATCCCCATTTTCCAGGATGGAAAATTTCACCCTGGAAAATTCCTTCCTCCCAAAGCCCTATATAAGGCCTGCCCTGCTCAGTTCCTTGCTGCTTTTTCACCTAAGCAGAAGTAGTCACCCCTGTGTCTTTTCCACACAGGGGTGAGATTTGTGTGAGATTTGTTGTACAGTGTGACGTAGTGGTTTCTCAGCTCCCAGCTCCAGGATACCATTCCTCCCAGGGCTGTAACACTTTAACATGGGAAATTTCTCCCCTAGGAGCTGGAAAGTTGTAACACTTCTGCTCAGTCAGGGATATTCCTCCCCTCAGAGCTGTAACACTTCCATTGGGAACACCTCCATCTCAGAGCTGTAACACATTTTGGCTCCTAATTGCCAAGGTGCCCTTGCATTGGAAAAAACACAACAACAACAAAAAGAATTCTTCTGAGACCAATTAGAAAACTCAGGAGGAAACCATTGTGTCCCATACTGAAAAGAGAAGGTAGGTGTGCGTGCACACACACACACACACACACACACACGTGTCTGGAATCTAGAAGAGAGTGCCAGTGCCAGTGTGAGATCCCCCGGAGCTGGATTTACAGGTGGTTTTGTGTCCTCTGCTGTGGATGCTGTGATCCAAACTCTGATCCTTTGAATGAGCAGTACGTGGTCTTAACCACGGAATCATCTCTCCAGTTCCAAAGAATCTTTTTCTCTGGAACCTAATATCAAGAGAAGAAAAAATAAATCTTCCCCCACAAGAAAGAGCATCCGCAATCTCAGAAGGTGCAGCAGACGTGCTACACCTTACGAGCATCCGTAGGAGGCAATAGCTGGCATAAGTTTTCCGAGTTAATGACAGACATGGAGCTACAGACACAGGAAGTTACAAAAAAAAAAAAAAAAACAGCTAAGTAGGGTAAACACTGAAGACAGGCATCTTTAGGCACATTCTATTCTGAAGAGCAAACATAAGGTGTAAAATGAAGCCCGAGGAAAAGGACAATGATTAATTACACCGGGCTTTGGTTTCCAAGTCATGAAAGCTTCAGAGCAGAACGATTTATTTCAAATGCTGAAAAGAGAAAACCCCCACAGCACTGGAATTCCGAACTAAGCAAAGCAATCCTTTAAAATGCAGGAGAAGGTGGTTGAGTGATGATGGCTCAGTGGTTACACCTACTTGTTCTTGCAGAGGACCTGGGTTTGGTTCCCAGCACCCACATGGTGGCTCACAACCGTCCTGTTGACCTCTGAAGGCACCAGGCATGCGTGTGGTGCATATACATATATGCTGGGAAATACTCATGTTTATAAAATAAAGAGGGAAATGGCAGGTGTGTTTGTATCTGTAGTCCCAAACGATCAGAAAGACAAGTCAGAACAATTTCACCAGAGGTCTGGGCAACGTAGGTAAGATCTTTTCTCAAAATATGAGTAAACAGGGCCAGAGGATGTAACTCAGTGCTAGTGTGTATTATCTGCACAGGGCAATGGGTTTGATCACTAAAACTGCAGATAAATAAATAAATGTAAAAATAAAGTGGAGAAACAGTCTTTCTGAGACAAATAGAAACTGAGGCACTTCTGGGGTTTACAGCTTGGTGTAACTGGTTAGTTAGTGAGAAGTACTTAATGAAGCTGGGCATTGGTGGTGCATGCCTTTAATCCCAGCACTTGAAAGGCAGAAGTAATGTAATCAGTCTCTGAGTTCAAGGCCAGCCTGGACTACACAGTAAGTTTCAAGACAGCCAAGGCTACATTGAACCTGTTGTAAAAAGAAGGAGAAAATTTTTTATTTTAGGTGTGTGTTTTACCTCTGTATAGGTATGTGCATCATATGCTTGCCTGATGCCCCTGGAGGCAAGAAGAAGGTATCAGAGGCCAGAAGGAGGAGTTATATCCTCTGGAACTAGAGTTACAGATGGTTGTTAGCCAGCATGTGTATTGGTGTTTTTTATTCAGCTCAGACAGAGATGGAAAAGTGATCCGACATTTGGGAGCCCAGGAGCCACACAGCTCTGACAGAGGTGCCTTGGCAGCTGGGAACCCAGGGGCCACACAATTCTGAGGTGGGGAAGGTGTCACCAATGGAAGGCCTCCTGACATTCGAGAAGCCAGGAACCACACAGCTCTCACAGCTCTGAGGCAAGGAAGGCTTCCCCAGCTGAGCTGGAGCGTTACAGTGTAACAACTCCGTTTTGCTCAGCTCTCCTCTGCTCTGCTCTGAGGAGAGAAGTTTCTCTGGTGTTGTATTTCTGAAGGGAAATATCCCAAGCTGAGCTGAGGTTTTCTTCATGTTCCTCTTCATGGCTGCCTCCACTTGGGAAGAAGCTGTGTCCCCTACAGGGCAGAGTGCAGAAGATCTTTCTCTCTCTCTCTCTGTATATATATATATATATATATATATATATATATATATATATATATATATATATATATATATAGTGTGTGTGTGTGTAGCCTCCCAGGGTGGCCTGTGATTGGTGGAATTTTTTATCCTTATTTGGCTAGTCTGGAGAGGGTTGAAGGGTCTGGCTCAGGGTCATGTGTGTTAGTTGGGGTCACTGGTGGTCCCAGGGGGGAGCTTTCCTATAGGGGTCTAAAGCCCCTGAGCTCCCTGGCTTCACAGAGGCAGACTTCTAAAAGGGGAAGTGTGCCAGCTCCCCAGTGGTTCTTGGCACAGTCTGTGGCAGATGGTGGGCACAGGGCTGTGGCCAGGACCTTGGTGTCCCCAGTGGGGTAACAAGGGAGCCAAGCAGCAGCCCCAAGAGGCAACTGGCAGCAGGAGAGCTCACACTGCTGGGAAAAGACAGGTTTGCTCCACAGCAGAAACACAATTTTTAAAAATTAAAAAAAAAACATTTTTAATAAATCCTCTTTTTCTATACACGCACAGAGCGAGTGATTCATTCTATAGGTTCTGTTCCTCTAGAGAACCCCGGCTAATACAGGCAACAAGGGCAACGTCAAACATATTTTCAAGATAGGAGGAATGATTGGATGGAGATAGTTAAATGCAAGGCTAATCACAATGAAAACCATCATCTCTATGGCAACACGCAAGTGTAGGTTATTGAAATATTGAACAAAAGTTAAAATTTACTTGCTCTTTAGTAAGTCTATCAAGTGGAAAGGGAAACTGACTAGTATTATGGACTTAAGGGACTTTGTGGATCATTAAACAAAAATAGAGAACTCTGGGTGGGGATATAGGTTAGTGGTGCTTACTAGGCATGTTGGCAATGCTGAGCTCTACTTAGAAACACCCCCTCCCCCACCAATTATCCTGTTCCCCTTCCTCCCTTTTCAACTTTCCATATTTGAGGATGTCAAATTCATATTTCTGAAAGAAGAAAACTGAAGGATTATTGAGGAAGAGTGTTGCGGGGTTGAGGGGTGACACGCCTCAAACCCAAGGTTGGGATCTTGTGAAAGTGTTTTAAAGATGTAGTTGTTTTCTGATGCTTGGGTCTGGGCCCTCAAGCCTTCTTTGTTTGGGGGCCAAAATGTAAACATTTTCTTAAAAGGTAGTAACTATTTCTAAATGCTGTGTCTAAGCTTTGGGGCCTTTTGTAACTGTTACTTTTTCACAGGTAACTGGGCTCCTAAGGGAACTCCACCCTCCAGTTTCTCCCCGCTGTTGGCTGTTACTGAGAAAGATTGCTAGCTTGTAACTTTTTAAAACCCCCTTTAGCTCTATAATGCTAGGAAGGAAAAGAGAGAGAAGAAAAAATTGTTTACAGCCTTTTCTCGCTATCTTAATCTGTCAAAACCTGGAGAACTGGACTAACATCTAAAATCTTTTATCTCAGTAACATTTTTTCCCAGTTATCTCAGTAACCTCTGGTGTCTGAGGTTTCCCAGCAACTGTCTGCCTTCTTTCTTATTCTCTAGAACTATCTGTCTTTATCTGAGCCTTGTTTCTGCCTGCCTTCCCTATCATCAGCTTCTGGAGTCCACTGTGTCCCCTGACACCAACTCTGTGCTCACTGTCAACCCTGTCACCACCCAATTGTCTTTTCCCAGCAATCACACTATCTCAAATCCAACCCCCGAGCTGTTCCCAGAAATCCAAGTGGCATGAAACTAGGGAAGTCTGCACAGTACAAAAAACTTGTTGGCAAAGTGTCCCCTATAGGATCGAACAAGTGAGCATGGAGAAGCTGTACCCCGGATGGACAGAGCAATAGGGAAATGATAAGGTCCTTCAGTGAGTGTGTATGAGAATATGTAAGGGGCTGTGAGGGAAGATTTTGTGCTGGTAAACTGAGTCATGTGGGATGATTGAAGAAAGAGAGACACTCCAGGATGCAATGAAGCTTTAAAAAAGCAGGGGACACAGCCTCGAAGGACCGAACACCGAGCTACTTTGTGGAAGCATGTTTATTGGTTGTCACACAAGCTATTTAACATTTTCATATCAGAAAACCTGATTATCTTTGTCTCCTGAAGAAATGTCACCTCTGCAGTCTCAGCCTTTTATTGTGCACTATTTGCGGTACTCAATAATCCAAGACTTCTTGGTTTGCCAAGAGCATCTTGTAACTGAGGTCTTGCAAAGGTCATAGAAGTTCCTCCATGAAACAACTCTAAAAACAAACACTTCTTAGTACAAAGATTTCTTCAAGGCCAAAGCACTTCTAAGAGCACTTATTTCAACCTGGTGCTTCTACTAATTTTCCCACTACGGTTTTGCCTCCTGGACAAGCAATGCCACCACAGTTGGGGTCTGGAGGCAGGATGTCCAGCCTCTGGTGACCATGTTTAGCTGTTTGGAAAAATATAAAACGGGGCTGTATGTATGCCCTCCCCATTTGGCAGGGTATTGCAAGAGCTTGTAGTCAATTAGATAGAAGATCTTGTGTAGGTCTGGAAATGCTAGTGTAGAGGGGAAAGAGAGAGAGAGAGAGAGAGAGAGAGAGAACTTAAGTAGCTATCAATTGCATAGAGCTTCTTGATTAGGGGTAGGACTCTGTGTCCGTCCGTCCACCCCCCACCCCCCACCCCCCGCCTTCTCTGTGCTGGGATTTTGTCTGGTTTGAACCTGTGCAGGTCTTGTGTGTACTGCCACAGTCTCTGTGAGTTCATATGTGTGCCAGCCCTGTTGTGTCTGGAAGATACTGTTTCTTTCCATCATCCATCACTTCTGACTCTTCAAATTTTCCCACCTCCTCTTCCACATAGAGCCCTGAGCCTTGAGGGGAGGGGTTTGATAAAGACATCCTATTTAGGGCTGAGTGCTCCAGAGTCTCTCACTCTCTTGCACACTGTCCCTTTGTGGGTCTCTGTGTTGATTACCATCTACTGCAAGAAGACGCTTCTCTGATGGTGCTGAGTGATGTACTGATCCGGGAGCCACGCGTGGCAACTAAGTAAGTAAATGAATAAAACTAAATAAAAATGGGACACGTGAACTCAGATCCTCATAGGATGAATTTTAATAAGTAGAGGTAATTATTAGTGTTCTCACAATTACTACTGTAAAAGATGTGTGTGGGTGCACGTGCCATGGTGTGTGTGTGGAGGCTGAAGGTAACTTTGTGGAACTGATGTTTTTAACCTTTATTTGGGTTCTGGCGCTTGAACTCGAGTTGTCAGTCTCGCATCCTCAGACAGAAAGCACTGTTCCACTACGACCTGCTTCACTCCCTTCTACCGCCGCCCTCCGCCTGTGCCTCCTTGTTATTTTACTCTTTCATTCGCTTCATGAGAGTCCATCGTTAAGTTTTCCAATGCTCTTTATTAATCACAAACCATGTCAAATCTCAGGGAATTCTATACCCGGGCAGCTAGGCAGTCTTCATCTTTCTTCCCCCCCAAAACCACCTCTTTCCTCCTGCCTTAGCCCTTTTAACTTTTTCTCCAACCCCCTCTTTTAGGCCCTTAATAAAACACAATGATACTAGACTGGGGGTGATCAGAGTCTTTGCTCGTGACCTCCTCGTGACCTGCTCATGAACTGCTCGTGACCTGCTCGTGACCTACTCGTGACCTGCTCACGACCTGCTCGTGATCTGCTCGTGACCTACTCGTGACTGGTCACCTTCAATTGTCTGTTCATATCTCAAGGCTAGCACAGGGGTGTGACTAGGTAGGAAGCAAGGCCTGTACTGCTGCAAGGCATCTGGCTTCCCAGCTACAAGTATCAAAACCAAAACAGCACACAATAGTAAAGTATCCCACAGCACCTCCTGCATCGTTCTCGCCGCTTGCTTTGTTCTGGTGATGCCCTACTTCTTGCTTTCATATCACGGGTATCCCAAGTCCCAGTTAAACTTTTACAAGTGACATAAAGTATCAGAACAGGTGAAATGGAGCATAACAACTGTATCAAGAACAATGGCGTGGTCATTGCTCAAGCTAGGAAAAATGTGAAAACACGCATAATGCACACCACATGTCTGCAAATTCTTTCATTCCTCTGAGGATCAGTGGACATTTACAATTCCCAGTACAGATCGGTGGAGCTACTGATGTATCCGAATGCACAGCTGGGTAGTCGTGGCTGAGCTGGACTTACTCTGTCTTATTTGGAGCTAAAAGTGCACTCTGACTCTCTTACATCAGAAAAAATAGTGAGCAGCCAATATTCACTTCTTATATGAGGCTTAAGGTTCCCTGCCTGTGATCAGAGAGGGATTCAGTTTAAGATCCCCAAGCTTTTGATTCCATCTCTCTAGCATCCAAAGCCTGGTGTTCACATGTGCATATTCACATTTGTTTTTGGAGATACTAATGATTGATGAGTCTTCTGATAGAATTTGGCCACCTCCTTTTCAGAATAATCTTATCAACTTTCAGAAACTGGATTTGTGAGCTGCGACTTACAGTTCAGGGGATGCAGAACGGAAATACGATGAAACCTATCTTCCTTTCATAATGAAAATCTAAGGACAAGGAGCGGCAGAGACGCTCAGTGTTAAGAGCCCTGCCTGTCTTCCGGATGATGTGGATTTAACTCTCAGCACCCACACGGCAGCTCACATTTGTGACTCCAGTGCCAGGGTTCCAAACTCCACTTTTGGCCCTGAACACACCAGGCAGGAACGTGGTGCACAGACATACGTGCAGACAAAACACTCAAACACATAAAAAAAATTGAAAAAGAAATTTAAGGGAAAAAAGCTAGACGAGCCAAGCAGCAGATTGGTCTCTGAGTTTGAGGCCATCTTGGTCCACATAGCCAATTCCAGGACAACCGGGGCTGTGTAGAGAGACCCGATCTCAAACACAAACAAACAAATAAACTAGAAGAGCGAACATGCAACTTTTTGATTTTGTGTTTGAAGCTGTAGTTTCCAGGATGGCTGAGGAGAGAATTGGAATAACTCTAATCTCTGGTTTCTCCTGCCTCAACCTCTGACTGCTGGCTGTAGGTACGCCCCACCCCCACCCCTCGGTGTATGTAGCCACCTGGATCAAACCCAGGACCTCTTGCATGCTAAGTGAGTCTCTGTGAACTGAGCAAATCCCTCAGCTCTATCACAGTTCTAAATTCTTCAGTACACCCAGTGCCTTCAAATATGAGGTAAGTATCCAATGATGCATTATGGGAAACTTAATTCAGGGGCATTGTTCATGACATACCCAAGCTCCAGAACTTAAACTCATTTGCATATAATGTGAACTTAAGTTTTGAAACTGTAGCCTCCTATAAGTAGGCTTATTCTTATAGGTTTAGATCTGGTTTTTTAATTCAAATTCTAATAGGTTTAGATATGATTTTTAATTCAAATTCTTACTAATTTTAAAATAGAGAATTCATGGTAAAGCCACTAGCCAAACAGTAGGTATCGTAGTTTAGCAGTTTGATTTTTTTTTTTTTTTTGCTAAAAGGATGAAACTAAAAAAAATGGGAACTTCTTTTTAAAAGGATTCTTTTTCATAATGCAACAAGGAAGTAAAAGTAAAATCATAAAGCATTCAAGGGACCCACTCCTAGATGCCAGGGCAACCATGCGTCAAACCCTAAGATTTGGGGCAGGCCACATGTGCATATTGTAAACAATGCTAAAAGCATCGGGGGACAAAGTAAAAATATAAGATTTCTATGACCTGCCAGAATATGCAGACAAACACAGCTACTGGCTGCCAGCACAGGAGCATGGCCCAGGAAGCAATGGAAAGATATTTGTGCCCATCGTGGGCTCATCAGCAGGTAGAGGCGATCCCACTCGGTGTCCAGTCTCTGTAATCTTCCTACTTCAGTATTTGGCCATTGCATGTGACTCCTGCCCTGTTGGTACAAGGAGACACCACAGGACGGATAGCTCTTTCAGAAGGAAACAAGAAGATAAAGGAGCCTCACCCTAAACCTTTGGCTCCCCCTCTGTTCCTGTCTTCTGACTCTATTGATGATCCAGAAGATGAAAAGTTCTTTGCTAACTACTTATTCCTCTGTACCCCACGAGTTGGTGCTCTGTACTATCCCTGGGGATTCAGTTAGTTCAGAAGGAAGAGGATCTCCAGGCATACCTAATCGCACCTCATCGTAGACCTAGTGGGTTTCTAACCCTTTTTACTAGAGTTGATGACAATGCTCCTAAGGCGGGGAAAGGTGCAGAACATGAACCTGCGATACTTAGGCGTTAAACAAGCCATCTCTTCTTCTCCTTCTTCTTCTTCTTTTTTGTTTTTTGTTTTCGAGACAGGGTTTCTCTGTTGTAACTCTGGCCATCCTGGAACTCACTCTGTAGACCAGGCTGGCCTCGAACTCACAAAGATTCACCTGCTTCTGCCTCCCAAGAACTGGGATTAAAGGCATTTGCCACCACCACATGGCTGCTGCCTCTTCTCACAGACCTACATCTCCATGAAGGATGGGATTACCACAAGGACAGCTGACCCAGAGCAGCTAACCCCACGACTGGGACAAGGTGGCCAGGACTTGTTTAAAACCCACCGAGTTCCTTCGTTTCAGGACTTGGTGGCACAAAGACACTGTTCCTCAATCTGATCTCGGAGATGTTAGAAATGTGGACTTTGACAATGGTGGCGGAGAATGTCCATGGGCTCTGCGCCCGATTCAAGCAGAAAAGACAACCGGGAAGATTAAGTAGGAGCCTGCAACGACATCGCTCTCCCAGCCTGCTTCCTCTAGCTGAGGCAGGATATTCTCTCTGTTCTCAGGACTCCTTGCCCCAGGCCTGTGGTCTGCCTTTGTTTCTGCCCCACCAAGCCTGGGTTCTCTTGCTTTTGTTTCAGTTTTCAGTTATAAAGACACAGATGGTACTAGTGAGTTCCTTAGATGTCTGGTTCAAATGCTTTTGGGGCATGGGTAATATCAAAAAATATTGTCATATGCTGTTTTAGCTCACTGAGCACCTAGCTGGCTCTGAGATGGGATTTGGACACCCATTAAAACCCAAGCATGTTTGTCTGAAAGTTTCCTTCAAAGGTTCATGATTCATACTAGTCCCTTGACTCTGTGACAGGTAGAGGAGAGAGAGAGGGAGAGAAAGAAAGACAGGTGATCTTAAAAACAGCTAATGAGAAGAGCTCATACTATCTATCTTAGGAGAATTAAATAAAAAATTAAAAAAGGAACTTCAGTGGTTTTCCTGTGTTGTCTGTTAATATTGTAGATAACTCTCACTTGGCCCACAGCAGTTGGATCAACAACAGGAAAGTGATAAAATAAGGAGTGTCTGCTGGGGGGGATAGCCTCATTGGTTCCTGTGGCTTCTTTCCTTTCAGGGACAACTGGCAACTATCATAGCTTTTAGATTTAACTTGCATTTTTCAGTGTCTCTTTAACTCCACATGTTAGCTGAGACACTTGTGAGCACATCTGGTAATAGTGATGAGAACTACTCTGTATGTGTGTCACCCTCTGACCCTGCTTTGAGCCATGAACTGTCTTGGAATGAAAGCTGCAGAGAAGCTCAGTAAAGGCTGTGGAGCAGTAATCACCTGGATTCGTCTTCAGTCCTCAGCTCTAGTCGCTAGTGGGTCTGATAAAGAGAATCCTCAACTGAGAAAATGCCTCCCTCTGATTGGCCTGTAGACAGAAGCGATGCAGGAGGGTCCAGGCTGCTGTGAGTGGTGTTTCTGGGTTATATAAAAACACAGGCTGAGCATGTCATGGAGAACAATCCTGTAAGAAATGTTCCTCCATAGCTTCTGCTTCAATCTCTGCCTTGACTTCCCTCAGTGATTGGACTGTTACCAGGAAATGTAAGGTGCAGAAAAGCATTCCCTCCAAAGTGCTCTTGGTCTTGGTGCTTATCACAGCAATAGAATGTAGCAGGTCGTTTTTTTACTCTCTAGCTCAGGAAAGAATAAAGAAGGATAGAAAGAAAGAAATCTTCACCACCCTCGTAGGCAGCCTGGAAAGGAAGGAAGGAAGGAAGAAAGAAAGAAAGAAAGAAAGAAAGAAAGAAAGAAAGAAAGAAAGAAAGAAAGAAAGAAAGAAAGAAAAGGAAGGAAGGAAGGAAGAAAAATATTCACAGCCTTTTTGTCTGTCTGGAGCTTGGAGAGTGGAACTGATAGTGAGCTGGACTAGCATCACAGAGCAATATTCCTGAACCTAATTTCTCAGACCGAAGTTCCTCTAAGAAATAATCAACCAACCAACAAAGCAGCCCACCAATGACCAACAACCACCCAAACCTGGCTCTCTGGGTTTCAACCCTTATATCCTTTAAGCAAAGTTCCGAGAAGTCCAAGCTGCACACTATCATAAGGACAAGCTACGCGTGGCAAAGCAGTTGCATGTAACCAAATCATAGACACTGGTAACAAACAGTCTACATCAAAGTCATTATCATCCACTACACTTGGGATGAGAACAAAAACATAGTACAAACAGCATTTTGTAAAGATTTATTTATTTTATTTGAGTGTTCTATCTGCATTACACCTGCATGCCAGTAGAGAGCATTTGCTCTCTTGATAGATGGTTGTGAGCCACCATGTGGTTGCTGGGAATTGAACTCATGATTTCTGGAAATACAGTCAGTGCTGAGTCATCTCTCCAGACCCTGGTATTTTTAAAGAAACCAAAATCACAAAACTCCTTCAAAGCTGCTACAATAGAAACCCTAACTAAGACAGAAATTGGTACCAGGTTTGGGGAGATACTTCTGTGACAGGCTTGACCATATTGTTTTTTTGTTTTGCTTTGTTTTGGTTTTTCGAGACAAGATCTCTCTGTTGTAACTATGACTGTTCTGGAACTCACTCTGTAGACCAGGCTGGCCTTAAACTCACAGAGATCCACTTGCCTCTGCCTCCTGAGTGCTGGGATTAAAGGTGTGTGCCCCTACTGCCAGGAGACCATATTGTTTTGGGGAGGGTTGGGGAAGAGTTTGGAAAAGCTTAGCCAGCCACTGTTGGAACTTGGAAGACAATGCTGAGGACAGTGCAGACCGTGGCAGACCATGGCTTGTGAGAGCTCATTGGGAAAAATGACTCTGCAGAGCCATTTATGTGATATTTTGAATTAAGAATCTAGGATTCTGGTCAGCTGGATTGAAGAATTGGCTGGGATTAACAAGAGACCAAAAACCCTAAAGTAACCTTTACTCTGCTGGGACAACAGATACTTGTCAGCTGGGGCTGAAGAGACCAGCATCACTGAAGCAACACTTTCTGGGACATGTGTTAGTATTTTTCAGCTGGAATGGAGATGGAAAGGTACTCTGGCAGTCTGGAGCCAAGGGACCAAACAGCTCTGAGAGGAAAGGTACCCTGACAGTCGGGAGCCAGGGAACTACACAGCTCTGAAGTGGGGAAGGCAAGTTAATGGTTAATTACCATACAAAAGAACTAATATCTAAAACTTCATTTTTTAAATTTGTATTTATGTACAGTGTAACAAAAATCTTAAAAATAACAATATAAATAGGCTTGAGATAGATTTAAAAAGAAAAATAGGAATAAATTAAAACAAAAAAGTTTTTAAAATATTTCTTCTGGATAATATGGTGGCCAAAAATAACAAATGTAACTATACATTTTTCAGGTTTCTTTAAAGGCCAAATGTAAAGAATTTTTCTTTTAAAAGGGAAGTATGCAGCTGTTTTCTGCCGCTTGGGTCTGGGCGCATAAAGGCTGCAGCCGTTCCTAAGCTCTGTATCTAAACTTTGAAGCCTTTATAACTGTTACGTTTTCACTCATAACTGAACCCCTAATGGAACGCTACCCACCTCTGGTTCAGCTTCTCCCATCAGTTAGCTCAAAGGGTTAAGAAGGAAAGGAAAGGAAAGAGAAAACTTTACACCCCCTCTGGCTGTCATTATCTTTATCTGAGGCTTCCCAGCAAGTGTCTGTCTTCTCTCTTATTCACTAGAACTACCTGCCTTTATCTGAGCCTTGTTTCTGCCTCCTCTCCCTATCAGCTTTTGGAGCTCACCTTTTCCTGTCACTACCCAACCAACTCTGGTGCTCACTCTTCCCCTGTCTCTACCCCAACTATTGTTTCCAAAAGACACTCTCTTATATACCTCCCTCTAAGCTGTTCCCAGAAGTCCAAGAGGCATGTAACCATAAGGAAGGCTTTATAGCACAAAAAGGCCTCAGGGCAAAGCATTTTACTACAGACAAAAAAATTTAAACTAAAAAATGCAATAAATAAAAATCAGACTATTTACAAGTTTTCACCTAAAATTATTTTTGGTACAGCCTGAAAAGCTGTTACATCAAATTGTCTACAAAACGTAGTGAAAACTAAAGCCTTCAAGTATGTTCTTTTTCCGTGAAACTTTTCTGCCTTGATATTGTTCACATTTTTGTTTCATTTATAGCATCAGCTTAAATATGTTTCATCTTTACATGAAACAAAACATCAACAGCAACAAAAACAAAAAAACTCAGTTTTCTCTTTCTAAATCTTCTGTGGTTATTTCTCAGGTGCTTTTTAAACATCTTGCTACCTGGTTAAAAAGTCTTCTTAAGTTCAAAATTAGAATTGCCCTAAAATGTAGAGATCTCAAATCTTATAGCCTTAATTTGAAATTTTTAAAGGTTAATGACCACTGTTAATTTAATAGAATTTGTCAGATTTTCAGTTTTATGCTTTCCCTTGTTCTTATAAAAGATCAGACTCTGGCAAGGAAAAAAGGTTAAAAGAATCTCACAAGAGCCTATACTCTGTTAAAGACACTGTTTTATACAGCAGAGAGACAAATTTTATACAGTATTCCAAATTTCTAATGCACATTAGTAAATGGACATCAGCTTGATATCTAAAATGCATCTGTCTTGTCTTGGGCATTCTCTGCTGTCAGGTATATAGAGATTTGTGCTAAAATTCAATACAGGCATGCATAGTGCCTCCCCCTTACTAGTCAGCTACACAGCACAGCCTCAGGCATGGCATGAGGCCCTGGGAGCTCCAGAAAAACACTGTTATATCTTATTTGGAACTTGACTTTTTCAAATAACTCTATACATATCCTTCCTAGAAGTCTCATTACAACTAAATGCTAATATTGGTTCTGCTTAAGCTAACAAATAATTTAGGAAATTTTAATGTTGATCATGTTATTAAAATCCCTTACTATCTACAGGATTAAACTATTGTAAAATGATATCATCAAATATTTAACTGGCAAATTTTAATAAAAAATTAAAAAAAAGAGGTACGGGGCTATACCCACCTACACCCACACACACTATGCTATATTTAGGTAGCCTAACTCTAAATTATTTTTTGAATTTCACCTTAAAGGATTATGCCTTTTCTGCTGCCCCAAAGCATTTTGCCCTAAAGATACATGACCTAAAATATGTGTTAAATATAAAGATCTAAAAACTAATAAATGAAAATGATCCAATATTAATATTCAGGTGAAGTTATGATTCTGTCTTTCCAGAAAATAAACAAAGTCCCAGATGGCTTCTGATATCCCAACCAGGATATCCAGAGACTGCTGGACAAATGAAACGTAAAGGTAGAAGACAAATCCATCAAAAAAAGATGTGTCAAGAGAAAGTGTAAACTGATAACTTGGAGACACAGCATGACTTTAACTCTCCAAGCTGAGAATTTGGGGAAACAAGGACTGATCCTCCCCAAATGATGCTGTTGTGCTTACTGACCATATTACATGTTAATTATCAGCTTGTCATTGCAGGATCCAAGTGCCTTTTGTCAGGGGGGCACAAATGAATATACCTGTGATAGAAAACAGTATGATACCTTTTGTCACATTAAAGATTGTTTATAAAGGTTTATGTGGAATGGAATATATTACAGCCATTTTGCTCAGTAAATCTCTGCAATCGATAAATAGCAATTTTTTGTTCTAGTGATTGGTATACTTGTCTATGCTGTAATAACTTTATTGGCTTTAAAATGTATGATGATTTATCTGCATAAAACTGTCAGGCAGCAAGATAAAGAGCTGTATTCACTGTATGGCTTTATAATCTTCAACATAATTATAGTCCTTAAACTAATAGCTTAAGCAAAAGGGGGAAATGTAGTGGGAATTTTAGTAAGTCTTTGTATCTATCTGGGTTAATCATTAGATATGAAGAAAGTGTTTTTAGACATGCTTTGAAGAAACCAGTGTTACAAATCATGATTGTTTCTGTGATTGATGGAGTTGTTTTTCCGAGGGGCTTGTGGCCC
The DNA here is from genome assembly GCA_026225945.1 of Cricetomys ansorgei. NCBI lineage: Eukaryota > Metazoa > Chordata > Mammalia > Rodentia > Nesomyidae > Cricetomys > Cricetomys ansorgei. The sequence goes on from JAMJFZ010003163.1 coordinate 16,647,326, forward strand.
CACATAACCTAGGTCACAAAACGTTCCTGGCACCCTTGGAAGTCTTGCTCTATTGAGCAATGCTCAATAGAGGGGCTGAGGTTTGTGTGGTTTGTGTATTCCTTCAAGCAGCAGATAGATCAAGCAGCAGATAGATCACGTTTTGGCATGAGAAACTTGGCCCTACGCTAAATTACTTTTTGTGTAACTACCAATAAATATGCTTCTGTGAGGCAGCTCTTGGTCAGTCTCTTGAAGGCTGTACCTCCCTGCTCTTCTGAGGCTTAATTCATCGTGGAGTGTCCCTCAGTCTTTGGCTGTCCCCACAACAAAGAACATCAAAATCTCAATAAAACTTTTAGTTGTAAACGTTTTCTTAAAATGTAGCTGTTTTCTGATGCTTGGATCAGCGCTCTTAAGCCTTCTTAGTTTGGGGGCCAATTGCAACTGTTACTTTTTCACCCTCCTAACAGATACTCCCCACCTCCCCCTGCCCCATTCCTCTTTTCCAACTGCTACTGAGACAAATTCCTAACTTGTAACTTCTAAAACCCCTTTAGCTCTAAAAGGATAGAAAGGAAAAGAAAGGAAGAAAGATTTCTTTACAGCCTCTTCTGGCTGTCTTTATCAATCTAAACCTGGAGAACTGGACTAACTTCTAAAATCCCATTAACTGCTTTCCTAGCAACTGTTTGCCTGCTTTCCCATTTTTATCCTCTGGAACTAACTGTCTAACTCTTCTGTCTCTTGCCACTAACTCTAACTCTAACTCCACCTCTAATTGCTGATTCCAACTGACAACACTCTATTAAATAGGACTCCTATGCTGTTCCCAGAGGTTCAAGCGGCATGTAATTATAAGGAAGGCTGCACAGTACAAAAAAACTTCTTGGCAAAGTCTCTCACTGTTTTTCCTTTTTTTAACTAAGATAATAGTTGTACAAAATTGATTAACTTTTTCCCTGAGGCCTTCTATTAGGCCATCTCTTCTCCCTTTTGGTGTTCAGGAGTTTATCTTTTGCATTCATACATGATGCATTACTAAGAGAGAGTGAAAATTCAGGGAATGTGAGGTTGCTTGAATCAGTTCCCATCTTTCTCTAAAGCTTTTACTTTCAGGCAGATGACAAATGTCTCTGTCAGATTCTGTCTTGTGACTTGTTGCACTAATCCATTTTCTATAAAAGTACTATAGGGATCTTCATGTTTCAAGGAACTCTGATGTTCATGGATGTTATTAGAGGCAACAGTTTGTCTCAACATTTTGTCTACTGACTCTTTTGAATAGAGATAGCCTATTCCCTTGAATGTTTGGAACACTGGCTTTAAGGTGTTTTCCTCTGGTTTTTGTTTCCTGTAAGTGTCCTCTTTCTCTAAAAGGGACATCACAATCTGGGGATCTTTGTTATCCCTTTTGTCTTGTAAGCATTTCCTTTAATCTCCAATTTGATCTTTCTATAACTGCTTATCCTGTAGGATTGTATACCAGTAATATGCTTTATGCCATAGTATGCAAAAATTTTTTCATTTTACTGGAGAAATATACAAGGGCATTATCAGTCTTAATTTGTAAAGGTCCCATTCCCATAGTAGCTATTATTTCCACTAAATGTGTAATTACAGAATCAGCCTTTTCAGAACTCAAAACAGACACCCATTGAAATCCTGAATAAATATCAATACTAAGTATGTTGTACAAACTTTAGTTTCCCAAATTCTGCAACATGGAACACATCCATTTGCCAGATTTCTCTTCTTTTAGTACCCTTAGGGTTACTTCCAGCAGGCAATGAGATTGGATTATAAAAAGAACACTTTGGACAGTTCTTTATAATTTCCTTGGCTTGTTACCAAGTATTGGAGAAGTTCCTTTTTAAATCTATGCTGTTTGCATGGTGCCTTTCATGAAATTTTGAGGCTTCTAACACATTTCCTATTAATAATTGATGGATTTCATCCTTCCCTTGTGCTAATGGGCCTGGCTACCCTGTAAGAACTGAGTAGTATATAATAGACAACTTCTTTCTCAAGTTGCTTGTTATAGCTACATAAAAAACAATATTAATTCTGAATTATCAGGAATAAATTCAGCAGTTTCTGTATGCAAAACAATCCTTTCTGCATACTGAGAGTCAGTGATGATATTGAGAGATTCAGGAAAGTCTAACAATATCATTAGAATAACACAACTCTGATTTTTGAACTGAAGCATATGGGCTTTGATTGACTTTACTTTTTTTTGAGTTATAGCCTGCCATTCCTAACTTATTTGTGTTGTTAGGGGCAGGTGGAAGGAGACCCCTGAGAAATCACCAGGACTCGAGATTGATGCAAAAGCAAGAGATTTATTTCCAACGAGGCAGATAAGAATGACAATTAGCAGATTCTAAGTATGGTTTATATATGCTTTTCAAAGGCAGAGCTTAGCAACAGATTATCAGGTGTAAGTCTATTGGTTATATAGTGATGTGAGTATTAACCTTTAAACTGATTGGTGCTGGCATATAGCAAGGTCTCGGGCTCCTAGAAAATGTAAACTTAAGGTCTTAGTCAATGTGGGTGGGGGGAGATCCTTAGCCCAAGGCCGTTAGTCAGCGGTCCATATCTTGTTTTAGAAATTGTTTTTCTTACTTTAGTTCTGGGAACTGTTCTGAGTCACCTTGCTCCTGACTTGGGCCTACACAGTTTTGGTGCTCTTAGAGGGCTGACTAAAGTTTGTCTTTGTTCTTGTCCTTTCAGTGTCAGTATAAAATGTTGATGCTCCAGAAATAGTTTTTTCTTTTACTGTGCGAGGGAGTATCCAGTCAGTTCTTTTGATAAAATGAATTAGCTTGCTTTTAATGTATTGTTATTAATGTCTCCCAAATTGCTACAAGCCCTTTGCCAATCTTCATTGATTACCCATAATGATATAATCTCAGCATTCATGTAAGGAGCCACTGTTTCTGCTGGATCTGTTCCTGACAGCTGACGTTTATAATTATGTTCCCTTTATAATTAAATCAACAACTTTTTCAGTTTTTATGTAACCACCAGCGAATATTCTTCAGTGAGGCAGCTCTTGGCCAGTCTCTCGAAGGCTGTTTCTCCCTGCCCTTCTGAGGCTTAATTCATCTTGGAGTGTCCCTCAGTCTTTGGCTGTCCCCACAACAAAGAACATCAACATCTCAACAAAACCTTTAGTGACAATGAGAATAAATGTATCTTGCCCAATCCTCAGTGGACTTCAGCGTCTTCCCTACAGCTGACTTCCACCCTGTTTTGTGCTCCACATGTTACTGTGATGGACACATCCATACTGAATGCTTAGGTCAATCACAGGACTTGAAACTTGGAGGAACTTTTCTGTAGAAAGAATGAACTAGGGAGGTAAAGCACCCCGATCAGAGAAACCGTCTGTCTTAGCTATGCTCACTGGTGTCCTCTGACAGAGGAGATATAAGATACTGCACATGATGGCCCCTATGGGGCTCACTCCCTATTTCACCAGAGCAGCTTTTTTAGACATGTACCTTACAGTTGAACAGGATTCTCTAGCTGTGTAGCCACGTCATAGATGCCCAAGTTATCCTCACATGGCCATCAGTCTGATGCACAGTTAAATGAGTCTGCACTGAATAAAGAATTCTGGCCTAAGATCCCAGGGAGGCCATATACCTCTGACTACTAGCCCACACATATCCTGTGTCCCTTTGCCTCCCAAGCAGTTGGGGTCACAGTACTCAGACCTAGTACTGCACGCACCCTGTCTACCTAGTAGTACTGTGGAGAAAGCACAGGGCACAGAATTTCACGTCTTGTTAAAATGAAATATGTGGATTTGTTTGTTCCCTCTCCTCCCAGGAAGTAGGTAAGCCTTGGCCAGTGGCACAGCTCTGGGAAAGAAGAGGTCAGGTCTGAGTGGGTCCGGGCTTGTCTTTGGTTGGAGGCTGGGAGCCACAGGAAACAATTCCCGGGAGACTCTTGTAGTGGAACATCTCAGTTTATTAAAGCAAGGGGGGGTTACGTTTATAGGGAAAAAAAGCAGGGGAGGGACCTTTGCACTTGGGGATGGGGGACATTGGTTAAGACAGAAATGCTGGAGTAGCCCCATTTGCTTGTGGGGGGCTCATTGTCTAAGAGTCAAAGTCCTGGAAAAGCACCTTCTGTATAAGGTGTGGCCTCACAGGGGAAAGAGGAAGACACCTTATCAGAAAATGTGCTCAGCCCTAGGCTTCCATCTACAGTGCAGATAAGCACCAACCAAGCCGCATTCCTTTGTCAGTGACCAGCTGTGAAGCAGGCAGCATTTAGAATTTAACTGGCTTTTGTCAGGACTAAGAAAAAGGTGGAGCAGCCGAACACCTTCCATTCTCAGGATGAGAATTCTGGGGTTCAAAGCATGCTTCAACTCCTCTTAGCTCTAGGACAGCTCCACAGAAATACTGTGCTTTTCGGGCTAGACATGAACTGAGAAACTCCCTGGTGAGCAGCAGTCCTGAGGAGGACCTAACTGTGTGGAGCGGAGCTGAAGCTCTGCACAGTCAGTTGCCTTCCATCACGTGATCTCTCCTGGAGACATGCCCACAAAGCCAGAGAAGGCTGTAAGTGGGATCCGCAAAGAACACTCCCAGCAGAGCATTTTTGCTCAAAAGGGATTCCCAACAGGAGGAAAGTCTGCACCATGTGTTACGAAAGTTGAGAGGCCCAGCACCCCTGTGGTGAAGGCACTGACCTGTCCTAGGTTTAACGTCAAGTACGTGCTTTCCCAGAAACCTCTGGTTAATGTCAAGTACTCGCTTTCCCAGAAACCCTTGTTTTCTCGTAGCATCCAGTGCCTGGATTCTGACCAATCTGAGAGATCCCCTGCTTCCTTTAAAAACCCAAGTGGCGAGCTTTCTTGGTCGTTGACCATCTTGTCTGGTGCCAGACCCCAGTATGCTGGCTTGCTCTGCAGAATAAAAGTCCCCTTACTTTTTGCATACGATTTTGGACTCCTGATGTTTTTGGGGACCTTGTGATCTGGGCAAAACAAAAGTCTAGGTCCATGTGGCCCTTAGAAGTGCATGGTGATTGTGTAGTAGTGCCTTAGTTAATCACTGGTAATCCTAATATAACTAACAGCTTGGCTACTGTTAGTGTTTTTCAGATGCAAGGGCATCTTGGCAGTCAGGAGCCAAAGAGTAAGTGTTACAGCTCCTGTGTAAATGTTACAGCTCCAAGGGGAAAAATATCCCCAGCTGAACTGAAGTGTTACGGCTCCAAGGGAGATGTTTCCCTGGTAGAAGTGATACGGCTCCGCGATGAAAGGTGTCCTGGCAGCCAGGAGCCAAGGAACCACAAAGTCACACCTACAATAAATCTCACACAAGAGATTTATTGGGAAAAAACACAGGAGGGAGGCTGCTTCTGCTCAGGAGAGAAGCAATAGGAAACTGATCAGGAAGCAAGCCTTATACAGGGGTTTCCCAGGGGGAAACTTGGTTTCCCAGTGTGAGCTTGGGCAAGCTCAGGGATTGGTGGGACTTTGAACTCAATGATTGGTTGGTTTTTCAAAACCTGGAAGAGAGCTCAAACTTTTCAGTGAGCTTAGACTTTTCACCCTACAGCTAAGGGTTCACTGAGATTAGTAGTGTTCTCCCATAATAAATATTGTGAACAAGCAAGATATAGCTTCTTGTTATTACCTGAGAGTAAGTGCTTAGAACACATTTCTTTGTTTTCAGAGTCACAGATTTCTAGCTGTAAGTAGTTAATGGAGAATGCTTATATATCTTTACATTAACAAATTAATTTGCTTACTGGTGTATGTGTACGTTTGTGGGAGTGAAACTGCCTTGGCACACAAGTGGCACTCAGAGGGCAGCTTGCTGGAGTCGGTTCTCTTTCCGCCTGTGGGTCCTGGGTATTGGACACAGGTGGAGAACACAGGCTTGGGGCCAAGTGCCTTTACCCACCGAGCCATTTCCCCATCCCCTAAATGTTTACATTTAATGTTCTTGTATTTAAAGTCAGATACTGTAGCTCAGGACTTTGAATCCATTGACCAGAAATTACCAAGTAATGTTACAGTATGCAGTATTGAAAGTTGGTGCCTGCCCTTGACACCTTGACACTCTATTTGGCTCCTCACAGACCACAGTTGGTAAGTCTTGGTGGATTTCTGGGACTCTTTCAGCAGCAGCAGCTTGCACCTTGCCTACAACCTCATGTATCCAAAGCTTCTTGTTTCCCAACATCTTGACAGATCATAGCCCCTCTCCTGCTCAGGGAATTCCAGTGTTCAGAAGTCTCCACAGTCTTTGCTTCTCCTGGCCACTCTCTTTGACTCTTCTGGAACACTCTACCTGCCGAGTTGTCTGTCCTTTGTGCCACCAATACATCCCTGTCTACCTGTGATAACAACCACACGTAGTTAATAAAGCTATTTAGAAAAGGCTTTATTGGATCCCCATGTTGCAAAAATGCTTATTAAACTGATCTGGAGAGAGTAGAGTGGAGTTTATATATCAACACATCTCTGTCAATGGGAGCAGTGAGTAGGGGGCTGATATCCTCTCCAGACCATAGACAGATTCTGATGCATTTCAGGTTCAGGTACAAGCAGGTTCATCTTCAGGAGCTGTTTGTGACTTTCCCTGGGAAGACACAAAACAATCATCTATTCACCCTAGGTAGGGCACCAACAACAGACCAAAGTCCAACTTGATGAACAAATGACATTACTGGGATAACTTACAGCAGCTTGAGTAATTGAGTGACTTACATAAGCATGGACAACTCAAAGGCAGATGAGCCACTGGGAAGCCCACACCAGCATGGGAGATAGATAACCCATAGAAGCTATAGCCCAGATTTCTCTGAATAACCTGCAGCCTGCTCATCATATCAGAGTGTCCTCCAGACATCTCAACTGCTCAGCCTCCTCTCCTTAAGTGTTTGGTACTGCTTATATCACTCTGGGGAGAAAGGGACTTTGTGAATCTTGTAAGTCTCAGGGACTTCCTGACACTTGTGAGTTGACATCCTGAGTCCTAATGAGCCTCCCTCCAGGATGGAAATGTTTCAGTCCAGAGGATATTGATACAAAATACTCCAGCCTTCCTATAGCTCTTACATTCTTTCAAGCCACCTCTTCCAGAACATTCCCTGAGAGTTAGATGGGTGACATAGATGTCTGATTATTTTCCTCCATCTGTGATTGAGCATTGGATCAGCCTCAGCCTCAGGAGTTCAGGTGGTTATGAGGCTTTGTGGCACACCAGTGTAAAGAGGAAGTTTCTTTCCATGATGAATTGTAGTTGACAGCAGCAGAGACCTAGGGGTATAAGCACAGATATGCAGGAGGCAGTTTGATAAGGTCACACCCACTCAACAAAACAATAGCAGTCGTTTGCCCGCTGAGGCCTAGGACTCACCTATGGGCTTTCCCCTTGGCTTATGGGAGCAGACACGCCTTCCTTCGTGGCCTCAAGTCCAATCAGAAAGCTGTTGGTTGTGTCCACAGGAGTCATGCCAGCTTCGCAGCAGCAGACATGTTGCCTGGCACCTTGAGCCACAGCCAAGCAGCCAGCACGGAGCCTCCAGCACCACCCAGCTCCATCACAGCTTTACTTCTTCACGTCCTGCAACCAAAGCATGTGTCCTCCTCAGCAATAGGGTTGTACCGTAGGATCCAGGATAAGCTGCAGCCGTGGCTGCTGCCTTTACTGTTTTCGGACCTCTGGGCCCTTCCTGACCATAGCTCAGGCACTGGACCTTTTATCCAGCCATGTTTTTCCCCACTCAAAGTACCTTTACTTAAATCTTAAACTTTTATCTGAACTGCACGTCCAGGTCCTTTTAAAACTCTGTGAAGCATTCAATTCATTCAAAGAAATCTTTGAATACAGGGTAGACAGACTCCCTGAATGCTCACCATCATCCATTCCAAACAAATGCAGTTGATCTCAGGCAATCACGGGGATGCTATTCTATCAGGAAATTAGTAAGCCTGTGTACTTGACTTAATTATTAGATGTGAAGAAATTGTTTTTAGACTTACATGACCCAGTCGCAAGACACTCCTGGCACACCCAGACACCTTTGCTCTGTTGCTCACTGCGAACAGTGTTTGATAGAGGGACTGTGGTTTCGTGGGGCTTGTACTGTTCAGTGAAGCAACATCTTCTCCCACAAATTTCCCATGTGTGAAAAGCTGCATGTTTTACTGACAATGTTCCTCTGCTATTTAGTGGTTTACAGGCTTGTGCCACATGCCTGCAATCTAAGCATTCAGCAAGATGGAGGGTATCATACAATAGCAGCCATATAACAGACTTTCCACACGATCCTCCTGTTGAACTCTGTGCCTATATAACTTGGTTTACCCTCCTTGGAGGAATGCCTCTGCCTGCCCACGGAATGCTGTGGGCGAGATGTTTCCTCCCCTCCTTGGCATGCAGCTTAGTGCTTTTGGGGACAATATGCCAACGGCCTGCATCAGGTCGTGAGCCCTTCTGTCTCCTGAGCTCATCTACTGAGAGTGATGGTGACTGCGTATGTTTATCATTGTTTATCGTTTCTCTGTCCCTGCTTTGAACTCCGAGCTATCTAGAAAGAAAGTGTCATAGAACACCAGTTAAAGAGCTCTTGAGCAACATAGCCTTGAGGCTCCCGGGTTCTGTTGAAATCTCAAATTCACCTCAGCGCCTGCCATTGGTCACTGATGGATATCAAAATGTGCTGCTTGAAAAAGGGGAATGACTGAAGCACAGGGAATTTATTGTGGAACCGGAGATGCATGAGGTTTTGTAATCTTAAAAAGGGGCCCACTCTAGTATGTTAGGGCAACCATGTGTCAAAGCAAAAGCAAAAGTGGAGCGCTTGTGCATTTATTGGTCATGATACTAAAAGTATTAAAGTTATTAAAGTGTTCCAGAAATAATATGTCTCTTCTGTGAGGAGGAATCACTCCACATCTTTAGGGAACGGTTAAGAAAAAGCTCTTTAATAGTGTTTGCCTGGCTGAGCTAATTAATGTCCAAGAAGAGTTAGACTTGAACAAAAGAATTTACTAGCTTATATACACTTTAGAATTATGTATTCCACAGTCATCCTTAAATCTCTTTTGGGTCTTAGTCCCAGGTTACACTTCAATTTAAACAGAGACAGGAGACTGCAAGTCTGACCGTTTCGCAGATAGGAAATTTGCACAGCACAAATATTATATATTGCCAGAATTATTTTAAGTATACCAGTACTGTTCTTTAAAAAAATTTTTTTGAATAGTTGTTACTGAGGTTGACCTGATATTATGAATTATAATTATAAAGAATTATGCTTTTCTGATAAGAGCACAGAGGACTTAATGACAGTTGTGACCCTATGCTGCCCTCCTAAGCCTTTTAGAGATGTCTTTGGAAATGGGAGTCAAGGCCCGATGGCTGGCCTTAAATAAGTGTTGTTTACTTTGCCATGGCAAGGAATCTAACGATTGGTCAGTCCTGCTTAAAAAACATTTACATCCTAGTATCCTAAATTTCCCTTATCTCTAACAGGCCTGGTAAGCGTAATACTCTTTGGAGTATTTGGTGGGCAGTTCTCCCTTAGCTAAATTCTACTTGTGTGACTTACTGTCTCCTAAGCACATCTATTATAGTCTTTCTAGTTTCTTCTCTATCAAAAGTACAAAGACAAGATTTCAGTGACTTGTCACTATATAGACAAATGCTGTTATTGACATCCAGCACAGGGAGCATCGCTCAGGAATTAGAAAGATATTTGTGCTCTTTTAAACAGGCTCATTGGCAGGGAGAAGTGAGCCCATTAAATATCTGGTCTTTTTGTAATCTTCAACCTTAGTATTCAGGCATCGCAAATGACTCCTACCCCATCAGTACAAGGAGACCCCGTGGGACAGACAAACTTTTCAGATGGGAAAAGAGAAGATGTTCATGAGCCCTGCCCTATGCCCTTGGCCCTTCCTCCTTTCTAGTCTTCTGGCTCTTTTGATGATGCAGAAGATGAAAAGTTCTCTGCTTGCTGTTCCTCTGCATCCCCGGTGCTTCTGCATTAGCCCAGGTGTAGAGTGAAGCTTTGCCAGGGAAAAGCCCCTCCCCCATTTGGTTGTATGCCCCTTGGACTTCTGGGAACAGTTGGAAGGAATAAAAGAGAGCGGTGGAAATCAATTAGGGTCAGAGAAATTAGAACCTTAGAATCAGAGCCAAGAGTTGCTGCATAGAGAAGCAGGCAGAAATAAGGACTGATAAAATGAACTAATTGGGTTTAAAAAAAAATTACGATTTAGAACTTTCAGTAACTGCCGTGCTGGGAGAAGCTAAACCAGGGTGGGAGTTAATTCAGAGTTAGTTCAGTTCCCCAGGCATAGACAGTTTAAGACAGCCAGAAAAGGGCTGTGAACGTTTCTCTTTCCTTCCTATCCTTTCCTTTCCTCCTTAACCCTGTGAGCTAACTGAAGTTTTAAACGTTACAAGTTAGAAATCTAGCAGCCAGGAACAGAGGGGTGGAGTCAAGTAGCCAGTGAGAGATAAAACTGTTACATTTTAGATACATTTTAAATAAGTTCTGAGCCGAGTCCTAACGGCAAACAGCCAAGGAACCCACACCCATGTTTTTAAAAATATCCTTGACATTTTGAAAGGCATCTACAAAAACCTATATCCAACAAAACAAAATATTTAATATAATATTATTTAGTTACACACACAGGATTTGATTAGTTTAAAAGTAAGGGGATTTTGGAGGCATACCTAAGTAGCCCTGGTGCACTTCTAACCCTTTAGACCCAGAGCTGATCGTTTTCCTCAGGGGTGAATACATGCAGAATATGAACTTATTACCCATAAGATACTTAGGGATTTTAAACAAGCCGCCTCTTCTCACAGACCTACATCTCCATGAAGGATGGGATTACCACAGGGACAGCTGACCCAGAGCAGCTAACCCCACGACTGGGACAAGGTGGCCAGGACTTGTTTAAAACCCACCGAGTTCCTTCGTTTCAGGACTTGGTGGCACAAAGACACTGTTCCTCAATCTGATCTCGGAGATGTTAGAAATGTGGACTTTGACAATGGTGGCGGAGAATGTCCATGGGCTCTGCGCCCGATTCAAGCAGAAAAGACAACCGGGAAGATTAAGTAGGAGCCTGCAACGACATCGCTCTCCCAGCCTGCTTCCTCTAGCTGAGGCAGGATACTCTCTCTGTTCTCAGGACTCCTTGCCCCAGGCCTGTGGTCTGCCTTTGTTTCTGCCCCACCAAGCCTGGGTTCTCTTGCTTTTGTTTCAGTTTTCAGTTATAAAGACACAGATGGTAGTAGTGAGTTCCTTAGATGTCTGGTTCAAATGCTTTTGGGGCATGGGTAATATCAAAAAATATTGTCATGTGCTGTTTTAGCTCACTGAGATGGGATCTGGCCTGCTCACTTCAAAATCAAGCATGTTTGTCTTAAAGGTTCCTTTAAAGCCCCTGTCCTGACCTCCAGACAGTGACATGGAAAGAAAAACAAAACAAACAGAAAAACAAAGGAAGACATTGTGTGCTTAAAAACAGCTAATTTGTTCATACTTAAAAAAAAAATCCTGTCTAAAATCTCTCATTAATTACTCCAGCTGTGTCGGGGAGGAATTGATCGCCTGCCAAAGGAATACCTCAGGCAAGATCCCAACACCCCCTCCTTAGCAACGCAGCTTAGAACATTCTAGATCATTATACAAACAGCCTCACTTGGCCAAACACCTGTCTCCCGAGCACATCCGGTGGAAGTGATAAGAAATACTGTTTTTCATTGCTCCTGTCCCTGCTTTGAACTCTGAGCTATCCAGAATAAAAGCTTCAGAGAGTATCAGTAAAGGCACCCTTGAGCAGCTTAGCTTTGAGGTCTCTGCTTCTGTTGAATCTTGAATTGCATGTGTACTGGTCACTGTCAGGTCTCAACAGAGGAGGAAGGACGTGAATATTAGAACAACTATGACTACAGTATCAGTACCCAAACAGTGGTGCTTTAGATAGACACCTTAATTAAAGAAAACCACTTCGAATTTCTTTTTTTTCTTTTTGCTGAAAATAAACAAATGTATGATTGCTTACATTTACAAATAAATAAATATCGAGCATAAGTGTTCAACAGCAACAAAGATGACATGTAGGAAACTTAAAATTTTTTAAAAATTTATTTTGCGTGTGTGCTTTCCAATGTGTGTTACATGCATGCTCATTCCATGATGTGCATGTGGAGGTCGATGACAACTTTAAGGAATAGTTCTCTCCTTACACCACATGGGTCCTGAGGGTTGAACTCAGGCAGTCAGCCTTAGGAGCAAACGCCTTAACCTATTGGACATCACTGGTCTAGAATTTTTAATATAAAAGAGACAAGCAACACAAAGTTGGCAAGAACACTACAGCTGAGTACATGCCCAGCTAAATAAATGCTATCACTTCAAATGTGATATCCTTATTTTTTATTTTTATTTATTTAATGTGTGCACAGGTGTACGAGCATGCAAGTACTATGATATGCACGTAGACGTCAAAAGTCAACTTATATGAGCTGCTTCTCTCCTAACCGCATGGGTCCAGGGGTTTAACTCGGGTTGTCAGTCTTGGCATTGAGGACCATGATATCCTGGCAACAGATGCTAACTGCTTTGACAAGGTTCTGGTCTCCTATTAGCCAGAGGGTTGTGGTTCCCCAGCTACTTTGCCCTCTTCTCCCCCTTTACTGCATAGCTGCAAAAAGTCTCTCATCAGTAAAAATGTCTGCATAGCCTAGTAGTAAAATTCAAGTTGATTCCTGGGCTGGCTATTGCTGACTGGGGAAGGGACACTGCGATTTCAAGGATAATTGTAACAATCTGCTGACCTTCAAGTCCTGGCATGTGTGAGAACTACTCATGCTTACTGTAAGCACATCATAAAAAACTACTCCTGGCCAAATGCTGACTCCCTAGAAAGAGACAAAGCCCTCAGTTAGATAAAAGCAAAGAGCCTAGACAGAAAGTCAGCACACTTGGAAAAACAAATAGATAGAGAGGCCTGAGAAGGCCTGTCCGCTTTGTTAATAGTAAGCCTGTACAGACATAGAATCAGCTATCCTTAATAAACCATTGCGTGAAGAAGTTTTCTCAGTAAAAACAAACCTTGAAGATTAAAAGCTTGCAGCTGCAGTTGTGAAGGACATTCCTGCCTACTTTGTATCTATGCTAGTTCTTCCGAGATGTACTTGTTGCCTGCAAACTGTTAAAAATAACATAGTACTATATAAGCCACAGAGAACAAGTGTCTGTGCTTGTTTGTCATTCTTTCCCAACTGTCCATTTTCTTCTGTGGAGTATTTCGTGGAACCTCCCGTGGGTGGAGGCTGGGACTCTCTGCATGTCATCAGCAATTGTCTTTACCTGCTGGGCCAATTTGATGGCCTTGATTCTTCATGTTAATAAGTGATTTGATGCATGCTAATATATAAGTGTGGCTGAATGCCTATTCTACAATCCATATAGAATATCTAGTATGAATTTTGTAGTTCTGTAAATATGAAGCATATTTATCTACATTGTAAACCTGTGCTTTATCATATTTGCTGGTTTTATGATGACAGATGAATAATAATTTAGATGTGTTTCTCATAATCTAGGCCAGATAGTGTACAGGTCATTCCTGCAATCATTCCCTTATTCCCACATCCCAAACTTCCCCTATTCTCACTTGAATGAAATCTGATTTCGAGAGAGAAATTACTTCCACCGAGAAGCTTCTCTGTATTGTTTACATCAGTAAGGATCCTCACCTGTATGAGTTGCCTGATGTCTATTGAGTTTTGACTTGCTGGAGGAAGCTTTCCAGCATTCCTCACTCTGATGAGCTTCTCACCTGTGTGAGTTCTCTGACGTACAGTGAGCTGTGACTTGTAGAAGAAAGCTTTCCTGCGTTCGTTATCTCCATAAGGATTCTCACCGGTATGGGTTCTCTGATGTAAAGTTAGGAGCCACTTACGGCAGAAGGCTTTCTTACATTCTTCACATTCATAGGGCTTCTCTCCTGTGTGTGTTCTCTGCTGTTGACTGAGATGACACTTGAGGTAGAAAGCTTTTTGGCATGCTTCACATTCATAGGGCTTTTCTCCTGTATGAGTCCTCTGATGCCAAAAGAGATTTGACTTGTGATAGAAACCTTCCCTGCATTCTTTGCAGTCATAGCTCTTCTCTCTGGTGTGAGTGCTCTGGTGTTCAGTGACCGTTGACTTATCATGGAAAACTTCACAACAGTCCCCAAATCCACAGTGTCTCTCACATGTGTGATCCCTCTTGTCTTGTAGCATTTGGCAGTATGTTTTCATACATGAATAGTGCTTTTCCCCTTGCTGGATTTTCTCTTGAACCTTTAGTTGTGCCTTAAAAAAGAAGAATGTGTTATATTCATAACATACATGTTGTACAATATTGTACATATTGTCCTAGCATGCTCCCTAAAGTCTAGTGAGGTGTGGTTTTTTTTCACATGAAAACTCACGCACAGTATATTTATAGTATTCCTAACGTGTGTACTTTATTATTTGCTGATTTTTATCCAGTGAATTTTGTTCTTTTATGAACCATGTCTCCGAGTAACAAGTGGTACATTTGAAAAATTGCCTGGAATAACTAGAGGTCTCTTGAATATGAAGTTTCTTTATTGAATATTACTTTTATAAAGAAAGACATTCCTGGTAAAATATATTGAATGTGCTATGACGATCTTTTTCTCTTGGTACAGGGACTAAGATATGAGAAGAGTTTCTCAGTTACATTACCGGGGTCTTCTCCAGACTGGATGACATAGGGCTCCGTATGGACAAGTAGTTAGCTTTACCACGAGTTAAGTCACAGGAAGCCTCCCTGAACAGTCTCACTCCTCACATTCAGATTACAAGTCATTTCTGTCGGCATTAAAACTTTTACTTACTGCTGTCACCTCTTCATTTGCTGTATTGCTGTTGCTGGTTTTCAGTTCACACCAATGTCTTTCCTCATTTTCCTGAACGGTCACAATCAGAATACACATTTTTTAACACCTAAAATAATATAAAAAATTGCAATGTATGGATAACAGTAATATTTAATAATTTAAACATATAGTACCTTGTTTCTTCATGTAAATATTACGGCAATATTAACTAGGACAATTTATTCTTTTGTTTGTGTGTTTTGAGACAAACTCTCTTTATCTATGAAGCACTGGCTGTCCTGGAACTCGCTGTGTAGACTGGGTTGGCTTTCAACTCATAGAGATCAGCCTGCCTCTGTCTCTCAAGTGCTGGGATTAAAGGCAGGAGCCACCAGGTCTACCGACTATGTATTCTTAGATAAATTACTGTAACTCTGGCTGGGGAGACGGCTCAGTGGCTCAATTAAGGGCTGGCCATGCATGCATGAGGCCTGGAGTTCAGATCCCCAGAATCCAGGGGGCTAGATGAACATATGTAATTCTAGGCTCAGAAAGTAGAGACAAGAGAACCCTGGGGGAAGCCTGCAAGTAAGACCAGGTATGTTGGGGCTGGAGAGATGGCTCAGCAATTAAGAGTGCATACTGTTCTTCTGCAGGACCAGATTCAGTAACCAGCACCCACATCAGGGAGCTCATCACCACCTGTAAGTCTAGTTCTAGGGATCTGCTGTCCTCTTCTGGTCGCTTGGTGTATTGACACGCTTGAACTTCTGCTCAAATATTATAAAGCTACATGCACTCTCTGTCCAGTAAAATGAGCTTTGAACATGTGATATATCTGCTCTGTACTATTTATTTGTGTATTTGTGCATTTATTACTTACAGGGTTTCTCTGTTGTAACTCTGGCTGTCCTGGAACTCACTTGGTAGACCAGGCTAACCTCAGGCTTAGAGAGATCCACCTGACTCGGCTTCCCATGTACTGGGATAAAAGGCATGTACCATAACGCCTGTTTTAAAAATTTATCCATTTTTTGTTTTATGAATACAGATATTTTGCCTGAATATATCTAAGTGTCCACAGAGACCAGGAGAGTGCGTTGGTTTCTCAGGAACTGGAATGACAGGGGCTTCTAAGTCACCTGGTGTCGGTGCTGGGAATTGAACTCAAGTCCTCTGAAAGAGCAGTGCACGCTCTTAATGACCGAGCTATTTCTCCAACCCTGTTTTTCAAATTTTCCCGGTCCTGCCACCTGTTTTTATGACCCCTCATGCACTCCTCTCTTGTGAAAACGTTCTCTTCTGACAGTATTGTTGATATTGTAGTGTGGGGAGCCGTCCCTCTGAACATGCTGGCTTGATTCAAGGCACTCCATCTTGCCTAAAAAGGCTCTGATTTCTCTGATCCTGACGGACAGAATTCAATGAAGATCAGATAGCCTAAAGATGCCCAGTTCTGGGAGATCGCCGCTAAACTAACTTAATTCTATCGCTTTCTTATCCCCCAGGTCTTTCTGTCCCTTTGGACTAGATAAACAGCGCTGTTATGTTACTTCTTAAGTTCTCTGAGTCATGAGAAGAAGAACTGAGTTGGGAGGAGAAGCTTAATGTTTCTCGACCTTGAACACATTGCTTGCGTGCAAGGTCTTTTGGAGTAGTTGGTCAGCTGTCTGATCTGTTAACTTGTGGGAAAGTATACCTAGGGCTCAGGGCTGGGACCTGAATGTTCCCTCTAGCCTTAGGAAAGGAGGGTCTCTAGATTACAAGAATTGTGTGCAGAACTGTAGGTTCTGATTCTCTAAGATCTGTTTCTCAGAGATTATGTATGGCTTCTCCTTGCCAAGAACGCTAGACCTCCCCATTCCACCACCCTATAAAAGCTTGTAGTCGATTTCAATAAACTGAGACTTAACCAGAACCTCTTGGCTTGTCTCCATTCTTTCTCGTGTCTCCTCACTCCCTCCCCTAGGGCTATTGTTGCAAAACCCCACGGGACCGGGCATTGTAGGATGGCTAATCTTGTAATTTACAATCTTATTCTTGAGTCTCTGCTTCCTGCCTTGAGTCCAGCCTTGGCATCTCTTGATGATGGGCCGTCACTTGCAAGCCAAACAAACCCTCCTCCCCAGGTTGTTTGTGGCCAGTTCTTGTTTCTTTCTTTGTTTTGTTTTGTTTTTCCACAGTAATGGAGACGCTAACAAACCCAGCTCTGCCTTCTGTAAAATGCTGTTTGTGCACATTCACGATGAAGGGCGGAGTGCCTTTTTCTGTTCCCAAGGCTTCCCGGTGCTTGTGTTGAAGAGAAATCCGTCATTGCAGGGATCAGTGTCGTTTGAGGATGTGGCTGTGGACCTCAGCTGGTGGGAGTGGCAGGACCTGGATGCTGCTCAGAGGACCCTGTACAGAGATGCGATGCTGAGAATGAGAACAGCCTGGTGTCCTTGGGTGAGGCTGACCCCCTGTGAATCTACTATCGGTTCCTTTCTGCTTGGTTCATGAGCTGAAGCATGATGGCTAACTCTTGGTAATAACTTGATAGACATTTTAGGAGACATACTCCCATGCATATTTATGTAGAGCAGCGTGTCTTCGTCATATGCTTACTGGTGTGTCATAGACTGTTGTCATATGCAGACTGATTAGAGGGTGGTGGTTGGTGAGTCTGTCAGCTCAGACATTCTTTGTATGTGGAACCTTTACAACTTCCCTGACAGCTATTTTGAAATATTCAGATAATTGCCAACCAAAAATTCCCCACTGTGCTACTGAATATTACCAGTATCCCAGTCCTTCCAAATGCACCCCTTGGCTATACACATCTTTTTCCACGTCTTTCTCCTGCGTCATTTCCATGCTCTAATACCCAGCACTTTCTGGGTATTATTTACCTTTGAGGTAAATTACAGCTTGCAAGCATGCTGGGAACGGGCCGGGTCTTATTTCTGCATCTGTCACGTTTCACTTAAGTCTTCTGACATTTCTGGGGAGATAGAATAAAAGTTCCGTGCATTTTCATCTGTTGTGACGAGTGAGCGAGATTGCCGCGGGAGAGAGGAAGATGGATCTCGAGCAGCTCCTACTGAAGCTGATCGCTCAGCCGGCGCTAGTCTCTCTGCCACAGGAGGATGGGCAGAAGGATCTCCTCTCGGAGTCTGTTGATTGTGTTAGTCCTGTGAGGAAGGCTGCCAGCCCTTTACCGTCTTCGGAGACCCAGCTCTCTGCGCTATAGTTTTCCTCGCTTCCCCAGCATGACTGGACTAAGGCAAGCCAACAGCTCAGCGTGCAGCTGCAGGTTCTAGGATGACTGTCATTTCCGGCTATCCTGTGGTTTTAAAGGTTCCCTCCAGCTGCACCCGGATCACTCTGACTGCAGTTGTTGATGCATGCCACACTCTCTCTGCCTGTCGCTCTGCTGATGGTCACCTGCTGGATTATACATCCTGGGTTTTATGAGCAGTGCAAATTTCCCTGCCAAATGCTTATTTAATATAAATCTGTATACTTAATGCGCACACATACTCAACAGTGAGAGTACATTACTTTGTAGCATTTTTATATATTGTTCTGTTTACTTGAGACAGTTCTCCTGTGTACAGCAGTTTGAATTTCTGTCGTAGGAACCCAAGGTTGTGATATCGCTGCTGGTTTATTTGGCTTGTGATTGAAATCAGGGCTTCCTGAGTACTCAGCCAGCGCCCTGCTAGCTGAGCCACGTCTCCAGCATCTGTGTCTATTTTTTTAAGGAAACACCAAACTGCATTTCTTATTATCGATACTAATTTATATTCCCAGTATCAGTTTCTGAAACTTTTAATTGGTTTTGAATTTTCTTGAGGATCTGTGATCTTCTCTTCACTGGGGACTCCTCAGCTCTGCACCATCGTTACCCGTGTTCACATCTGCACCCGTTCTAATTCCACGTGCAAGGCTGCTGAGGAGAACTCCAGGAAAGTTTGAGGCCTTAAAATCTTTTTAAGACCACTCTACCTTGTCCAGAATGTCCTACGTAGCCCTTAAGTTAGTTGTCTTTCATATTTCATCTTTTTGTTTCTTGTCATCTGCTTACTGAAATTAAAAACCTAATGATGTTGTGTAATTTACGGTGTATTAATGCCACTTGAGAGTAATATTCCAGACAGTGGAAAACATGAGTATCAAACTAACAAATTTGAATGCATGCACCATAGCTGAATTAAAACACGAGGTTGTTGCTTTTCTTCAGTGGACTTGACTTAGCACTTTGCCACTGTTTCTGTATGATTTCCCATCCACAGGGCACTGCACAACCAAACCTGAGTTGATCTTCAAGTTGGAGCGTGGATTTGGGCCTTGGAGTGCAGCAGAAGCCTTAGTTGGGAACTTTTCAGGTCCGTGAATGTATACTGGGCAAAGGCAGCCAGGCCAGGGCTGATTGGGTGTTGGTCAGAGTGTGCCGTCTTCACTAACTCTCATCCAGACTCAGTCCTGCAGATGGCTGATCATAACATGGCTCCTGCAGTCCTCAGAGAATTCTCCCTATCAAGCCTTCTCACTGTTTTTGATGAAGTAAATTATTTTAGATTTCACAAAAATCCAATTCCTGTACACCCCGTAGGCATATTTTGTTACTTAAGCAACTCTCGGTCGTCCCCCCTCCACGTTTACAGAGTAGGTTTCCTTACTACTGTCCAGGAAGTAGGTTTTTCCTAGGCATTTGTTCACACACTCATTCACCACTTGGATCTGTGTTCTCCAGATAAGCAGCTGTCTGTGTAACTGTAGCGACACAAGAGTAGTCCTAAGTGCATCTTCATAGCGCTCTGACTGAGGAGAGAAAGGTGGTGCACAATTGTGATAGAGCGAGATTTGGCTTGTATGTTATTTGACTGTACCTTCTCAGTGATGAGGTGAGAGACGTCAAGGCTGTTTACCAGAATGAGATTAAAAAAACATGTGCTGGGTTTCAATTTTGGAAGGCACAAGCGAGCTCACTACTAAGAGCTCACACGTTTATTTCCATTTAACTTTGAAGTCACCATTTTCCAAATCGTATGATTTGGAAATACACTATACATTTATGTGGATATAAATTAAAGACTTGGAAATGATCATGATTGGAATTATGATACAGGTCAGAAAATCATTAGGCTAAGGAGTATTCAGTGTAGTTACTGTCCTTTCCGAATTTAATGCCTAATACATAAGTCGATATAAATTAGAGATGGCTGGCAAAGTGGTCCAGCTGCTCACCACCAAGCCCGATGACCTGAGTTTTAGCCCCAGGGCCCACAAGTTGGAAGGAAAGAACTGATTCCCACAACTGTCCTCTGATCTCCACCCATGTGCATACATGGTGGGCATACATGTGCCCACACACCTAAAATAGACAAGCCATATGATTAAAACAAAAAAATTAAAATAAGTTATACAAACTTGACTGTGATTATAAAGAAACTTGTGATACTAATATGGAAATTATAGGCTAAACAATGATTCTCAACCTGCCTAATGCCGAGACCCTTTAATATAGTTCATCATGGTGTGGTGACTCCCAACCATAAAAATATTTTTGTTGCTACTTCACAACTGTAATTTTGCTCCTGTTATGAATCATAGGGTAAATATCTGATGTGCAGATGGCTTTGGGCAACCCTTGTGAAAGGGATCACAGGTTGAGAACCTCTGGGTTAAACAGACAATTGATCATAATTATAAGAAAATGAGGAAAGAGAGCACCAGAGGCTCAAGAATAAGATTATGAACTACAAGATTAGCCATCCTACAAAATCAACGATAAGAGTCAGACTAATGAAAAAGAGAATGTTTTCACAGGAGGAGTGCCTGAGGGGTCATAAAAACAGGTGGCAGGACCGGGAAAATTTGAAAAACAGGGTTGGAGAAATAGCTCGGTCATTAAGAGCGTGCACTGCTCTTTCAGAGGACTTGAGTTCAATTCCCAGCACCGACACCAGGTGACTTAGAAGCCCCTGTCATTCCAGTTCCTGAGAAACCAACGCACTCTCCTGGTCTCTGTGGACACTTAGATATATTCAGGCAAAATATCTGTATTCATAAAACAAAAAATGGATAAATTTTTAAAACAGGCGTTATGGTACATGCCTTTTATCCCAGTACATGGGAAGCCGAGTCAGGTGGATCTCTCTAAGCCTGAGGTTAGCCTGGTCTACCAAGTGAGTTCCAGGACAGCCAGAGTTACAACAGAGAAACCCTGTAAGTAATAAATGCACAAATACACAAATAAATAGTACAGAGCAGATATATCACATGTTCAAAGCTCATTTTACTGGACAGAGAGTGCATGTAGCTTTATAATATTTGAGCAGAAGTTCAAGCGTGTCAATACACCAAGCGACCAGAAGAGGACAGCAGATCCCTAGAACTAGACTTACAGGTGGTGATGAGCTCCCTGATGTGGGTGCTGGTTACTGAATCTGGTCCTGCAGAAGAACAGTATGCACTCTTAATTGCTGAGCCATCTCTCCAGCCCCAACATACCTGGTCTTACTTGCAGGCTTCCCCCAGGGTTCTCTTGTCTCTACTTTCTGAGCCTAGAATTACATATGTTCATCTAGCCCCCTGGATTCTGGGGATCTGAACTCCAGGCCTCATGCATGCATGGCCAGCCCTTAATTGAGCCACTGAGCCGTCTCCCCAGCCAGAGTTACAGTAATTTATCTAAGAATACATAGTCGGTAGACCTGGTGGCTCCTGCCTTTAATCCCAGCACTTGAGAGACAGAGGCAGGCTGATCTCTATGAGTTGAAAGCCAACCCAGTCTACACAGCGAGTTCCAGGACAGCCAGTGCTTCATAGATAAAGAGAGTTTGTCTCAAAACACACAAACAAAAGAATAAATTGTCCTAGTTAATATTGCCGTAATATTTACATGAAGAAACAAGGTACTATATGTTTAAATTATTAAATATTACTGTTATCCATACATTGCAATTTTTTATATTATTTTAGGTGTTAAAAAATGTGTATTCTGATTGTGACCGTTCAGGAAAATGAGGAAAGACATTGGTGTGAACTGAAAACCAGCAACAGCAATACAGCAAATGAAGAGGTGACAGCAGTAAGTAAAAGTTTTAATGCCGACAGAAATGACTTGTAATCTGAATGTGAGGAGTGAGACTGTTCAGGGAGGCTTCCTGTGACTTAACTCGTGGTAAAGCTAACTACTTGTCCATACGGAGCCCTATGTCATCCAGTCTGGAGAAGACCCCGGTAATGTAACTGAGAAACTCTTCTCATATCTTAGTCCCTGTACCAAGAGAAAAAGATCGTCATAGCACATTCAATATATTTTACCAGGAATGTCTTTCTTTATAAAAGTAATATTCAATAAAGAAACTTCATATTCAAGAGACCTCTAGTTATTCCAGGCAATTTTTCAAATGTACCACTTGTTACTCAAGACATGGTTCATAAAAGAACAAAATTCACTGGATAAAAATCAGCAAATAATAAAGTACACACGTTAGGAATACTATAAATATACTGTGCGTGAGTTTTCATGTGAAAAAAAACCACACCTCACTAGACTTTAGGGAGCATGCTAGGACAATATGTACAATATTGTACAACATGTATGTTATGAATATAACACATTCTTCTTTTTTAAGGCACAACTAAAGGTTCAAGAGAAAATCCAGCAAGGGGAAAAGCACTATTCATGTATGAAAACATACTGCCAAACGCTACAAGACAAGAGGGATCACACATGTGAGAGACACTGTGGATTTGGGGACTGTTGTGAAGTTTTCCATGATAAGTCAACGGTCACTGAACACCAGAGCACTCACACCAGAGAGAAGAGCTATGACTGCAAAGAATGCAGGGAAGGTTTCTATCACAAGTCAAATCTCTTTTGGCATCAGAGGACTCATACAGGAGAAAAGCCCTATGAATGTGAAGCATGCCAAAAAGCTTTCTACCTCAAGTGTCATCTCAGTCAACAGCAGAGAACACACACAGGAGAGAAGCCCTATGAATGTGAAGAATGTAAGAAAGCCTTCTGCCGTAAGTGGCTCCTAACTTTACATCAGAGAACCCATACCGGTGAGAATCCTTATGGAGGTAACGAACGCAGGAAAGCTTTCTTCTACAAGTCACAGCTCACTGTACGTCAGAGAACTCACACAGGTGAGAAGCTCATCAGAGTGAGGAATGCTGGAAAGCTTCCTCCAGCAAGTCAAAACTCAATAGACATCAGGCAACTCATACAGGTGAGGATCCTTACTGATGTAAACAATGCAGAGAAGCTTCTCGGTGGAAGTAAATTCTCTCTCAAAATCTGGTTTCATTTAAGTGAGAAATCCTAACACTGGAAAAGTTTGTAGTTTAAATCAGGCCTGGTTATAACTCACTGAAATCAGGTAAGTGAGCTCTGGAGACATAAAGAATGCATGAAACATTCCCTCTCTCACTCCTGTCTGTTTTAACAGGAGTGACTCACATTCGAAATCCTGTGCTCGTAGGTAATGCATGAAGTCTTGCTACATTATGTCAGTCCTCACTTCGAATCAGAGAAGGCATGATGGAGAGACTGATGAATGTAAAGAACATTTGACAACATTCTTCCACAACTCAGGTGTTAACTCTGGAGAACCCAGACAGGCGCAACATACCAGGGCTGTAGAAATATAGATTTTTCTACCCAAGTTGCTTCTTTCTGCATAGCAGCTCATATGTGTGAAATATCATATGAATTTAAGGACTCTAAGAAAGGTTATATAGTCAGTGTAGTCTCAGTCGATTTCAAGATCTACATGGAGATTAGTAACCCTAATTTAATGACTTCAGAAATGTTTTCTAACATGAAACATTGTTACAGTCGTTAGAAGCTCATATAGATGGGAGATTCACTAATTAAAAAACAGGAAAACACTGAAAACGAATTCAGACCTCAATCTGTAGGGAAACCGTACAGACATGAGGGCAAATGTACAGCAGACAATTCACCCATTCCTACAGGGTTACACACTTTTCATCTCACCCTGATGGGTGCTCACGCTACAAGTTCACTGCCGTGTAGGGTTCAAAAGCTGGTCTGAGCATCAGAGCACAGGGCTGTGAGAATTCTATGTCAAGCCGTTGATGAGGGTCCTCTGATTTCCAGATGGTGGTGGTGGTGGAGGTGGTGGTGGTGGCCCTGCATTCCTGGAAATGGATGTGTGCACTTGAGGATTTGGGAGAGGTGGGAAAGAAAGGCCCCTTTTCTTACTGTTCATTCATCATTCAAGTTATATCACTGTTAGTTTCCAATAGGAAAATGTTATTTTATCTTAAACATTTCTGCTTAGGGCTCAATTATTCAATTGCATCAAATTTAGAATGTGCCATTTGGCAACAACATCTGGGTGATTATTTTTAGTTAAAAACTATAATTGTTTATTTGTAGTTCATGATGTCTATTAGGATCTCCTGCTGTTTGGGTACCTTTAGTGTAGTCAGGAATATTTAGATATCACATGCCAGATCTTCTATAATCTGCCAGTGACTGGTGCTGAGGAAGCAGAATTTGAGATTCAACAAAACCAGGAATCCTCAAGGCTGTGCTGCTCAAGGGTACCATAGCTGGCATTCTGTGAAGCTTTCATTCTGGATAGCTCAGAGTTCCAAGCAGGGACGAGAAACATGATAAACATACGCAGTCACCATCACTTTTAGTAGATGAGCTCAGGAGACAGAAGGGCTCACGACCTGATGGAAGCCATTGGAGTACTGTCCTCAAAAGCACTAAGATGCATTGCCAAGGAGAGGAGGAAACATCTTGCCCACAGCATTCCGTGGGCAGGCAGAAGCATTCTTCCAAGAGGGGTGAACAAAGTTATATAGGGACAGAATTCGACAGGAGGATTGTGTGGAAAGTCTGTTATATGGAAGTTACACCCCTCCATCTTGCTGAATGCTTAGATTGCAGGCAAGTGGCACAAGCCTATAGGCCACTTAATAATAGGGGAACTTTGTCAGGAAAACATCCAACTTTTCATACATCGGGAATTTGTGGGAGAAGAGGTCAGTTTACATAAGTTGAGTGTCTACGTTCAGACATAACTGTCAAATACAGCATGGAGTTTAAGGTATTCAAGTAAATGGCAAGAGAATACTCAGTGGCTGTATTGCTTGGGCACACCATGCATACCATGTACACCACTGTTTTCCCTGAGATTTAGACTGTGAAGGAGTCATGTGAGGTTAGTGGATCTGGGAATCTGAAAAGTTCTCTATTCCTAGTAGGCTGGGGTGTACCAAACAGTGCAGGCTGCTCTCGGGCAGCGATGACCATACAGAAACCATCAAGTTCTTAGCAAATGTTGAGATTATTCTCCTAGCTTGAAGACCTTCAACAACCCGTAAAGCCAAACAGCTCCTGTAGAACCATGGCTTATTGAGTCAAATAAAGTTGTTCCTTGCTTCCATGTTGCTGTACTCATCATGGTTCTTACGAAGGAAAAGGATGAGGTCTTCTCATTGCTGATGGATTTGACAAGATTTTTATAGAATCCCCTTGACTGCCTGAGATCAACTGCATTTGTTTGGAATGAATGATGGTGAGCCTTCAAGGATTCTGTCTCTGTTAAAAGATTTCTTTATACAGTATGCAAAACTGTTGAATGTTTTAACAGATTTTTAAATGGACCCTGAAGTGCAGTTAAGGTAAAAAGTTAAATTATTTAAGTCAAAAGGCCATTTAGGAGTTGAAAACATGGCTGGATAAAATGTCTAGTACCTGAGTCAGGAAGGGCCCAGAGGCCCCAAAACAGTAAAGGCAGCAGCCACGGCTGCAGCGTATCCTGGATCCTATGGTAAAACCCTATTGCTGAGGAGGACACATGCTTTGGTTGCAGGACATGAAAAAGTAAAGCTGTGATGGAGCTGGGTGGTGCTGGAGGCTCCGTGCTGGCTGCTTGGCTGTGGCTCAAGGTGCCAGGCAACATGTCTGCTGCTGCGAAGCTGGCATGACTCCTGTGGACACAACCAACAGCTTTCTGATTGGACTTGAGGCCACGAAGGAAGGCGTGTCTACTCCCATAAGCCAAGGGGAAAGCCCATAGGTGAGTCCTAGGCCTCAGCGGGCAAAGGACTGCTATTGTTTTGTTGAGTGGGTGTGACCTTATCAAACTGCCTCCTGCATATTTGTGCTTATACCCCTAGGTCTCTGCTGCTGTCAACTACAATTCATCATGGAAAGAAACTTCCTCTTTACACTGGTGTGCCACAAAGCCTCATAACCACCTGAACTCCTGAGGCTGAGGCTGATCCAATGCTCAATCACAGATGGAGGAAAATAATCAGACATCTATGTCACCCATCTAACTCTCAGGGAATGTTCTGGAAGAGGTGGCTTGAAAGAATGTAAGAGCTATAGGAAGGCTGGAGTATTTTGTATCAATATCCTCTGGACTGAAACATTTCCATCCTGGAGGGAGGCTCATTAGGACTCAGGATGTCAACTCACAAGTGTCAGGAAGTCCCTGAGACTTACAAGATTCACAAAGTCCCTTTCTCCCCAGAGTGATATAAGCAGTACCAAACACTTAAGGAGAGGAGGCTGAGCAGTTGAGATGTCTGGAGGACACTCTGATATGATGAGCAGGCTGCAGGTTATTCAGAGAAATCTGGGCTATAGCTTCTATGGGTTATCTATCTCCCATGCTGGTGTGGGCTTCCAAGTGGCTCACCTGCCTTTGAGTTGTCCATGCTTATGTAAGTCACTCATTACTCAGGATGCTGTAAGTTATCCCAGTAATGTCATTTGTTCATCAAGTTGGACTTTGGTCTGTTGTTGGTGCCCTACCTAGGGTGAAAAGATGATTGTTTTGTGTCTTCCCAGGGAAAGTCACAAACAGCTCCTGAAGATGAACCTGCTTGTACCTGAACCTGAAATGCATCAGAATCTGTCTATGGTCTGGAGAGGATATCAGCCCCCTACTCACTGCTCCCATTGACAGAGATGTGTTGATATATAAACTCCACTCTACTCTCTCCAGATCTGTTTAATAAGCATGCATTTTTGCAACATGGGGATCCAATAAAGCCTTTTCTAAATAGCTTTATTAACTACGTGTGGTTGTTATCACAGGTAGACGGGGATGTATTGGTGGCACAAAGGACAGACAACTCGGCAGGTAGAGTGTTCCAGAAGAGTCAAAGAGAGTGGCCAGGAGAAGCAAAGACTGTGGAGACTTCTGAACACTGGAATTCCCTGAGCAGGGGAGGGGCTATGATCTGTCAAGATGTTGGGAAACAAGAAGCTTTGGATACATGAGGTTGTAGGCAAGGTGCAAGCTGCTGCTGCTGAAAGAGTCCCAGAAATCCACCAAGACTTACCAACTGTGGTCTGTGAGGAGCCAAATAGAGTGTCAAGGTGTCAAGGGCAGGCACCAACTTTCAGTACTGCATACTGTAACATTACTTGGTAATTTCTGGTCAATGGATTCAAAGTCCTGAGCTACAGTGTCTGACTTTAAATATAAGAACATTAAATGTAAACATTTAGGGGATGGGGAGATGGCTCGGTGGGTAAAAGCACTTGGCCCCAAGCCTGTGTTCTCCACCTGTGTCCAAAACCCAGGACCCACAGGCGGAGAGAGAACCGACTCCAGCAAGCTGCCCTCTGAGTGCCACTTGTGTGCCATGCCTTAACTCACCCCGACATGTACACATAAAATGTCAGCAATATATAAGCATTCCCCATTAACTACCTACATCTAGAAATTTGTGGCTTTGAAATAAATGTGTTTTAGCACTTACTCTCAGGCAATAATAGGAAGCTACATCTTGCTTGTTCACAGTTACACACACACACACACACACACACAATTTTTTTGCCCACATAATACTTTTATTAATCATTCGAGAGTTTCACACAGTATATCTCAATCACACCCTCTTCCCATTCCTCCCAGGTCTCCCTTCCCACCACTGTGCCCTCCATGAAAAGGAAAACAAAAACATAAAATAAGTTCAGTCTGTGTGGCAGGAGTATGTATCATGGATATCATTGTGGCCCATGTTAGCCTGAGACCAAGCATCAACCCTGAGACAAAGCTCAACCCGAAGCTGGACTTCACTGCCCCCACACACAGGCACCTGTACATCATTCAGGTTCTGGGCCACCATTCAGGCACCTGGACGTCCAACACCAACCAAACAGGCCAGTCTAACAGGCAGCTCACAGCCAACACACTCTGAAAACCCAGTGAGGAAACAGAAACCAAGGAAAACACCCACCCAACAAAGACAAACTCAGAAATCAGCACAGAGACCTATAATCATCCCAAACATAGCGGTATGTCTCCGCTAGAACTCAGCTATCCTACCACGGAGACCCTGAATATCCCAACATAGCTGAAGCACAAGACAAAGGCCATGAAAACAACTTTATGGAGATGTAGAGGTCCTTAAAGAGGGGATAAATCCTTCAAAGAAACCCAGGAAGAGAAAACATTTGAGGAAATGAATAAATCCCTTAAAGAAAGCCAAGAAAACAAACAAACAAAGAAACAAATGGGCAGCTGAATGAAAGGAATAAAACTGTTCAACATCTGAAAATGGAAATAGAAGAAAAAGAAAAAAGAAGAAAAAATAGCCAGATAAACTGAGGGAATTCTGCAAATGAAACAGGAACTACAGAGGCTAGCTACACTAACAGAATACAAGAATGGAAGAGAGAGTCTCAGGTGTTGAAGATACCATAGGAGGGATAGATTGGTTAAAGAAAACATTAAACCTAAAAAATTCCTGACACAAAACATCCAGGAAATCTGGGACACTGTACTGGCTTGTTTTATGTCCACTTGACACAAGATAAAGTCATCAGAGAGGAAAGAGCCTCCATTGAGAAAATACCTCTATGAGACCCAGCTGTAAGGCATTTGCTTAATTAGTGATCAATGTGGGAGAGCCCAGCCCACTGTGGGTGGTGCCATCCGTGGGTTGATAAGAAAGCAGCTGTGCAAGCCATGTGGAGCAAGCCAGAATGCAGCATCCAGTTATGTATACCAAGAACTGCCCAGAAAACTGTCTGTTCCTCACACCGCCTAACCCTAACCCTAGCCCTAGCCCTAACCCTAGCCCTAGCCCTAACCCTAGCCTTAACCCTAGCCCTAGCCTTAACTCTTCTATGCGTCAGCATGCACCAATGGCCTGCATCATCTCTAATGGCCGAGGCAACAAGCTCCTTGTGCACGTTCCATACCCACCCCCTTAAGAAGGGCACCACCAGGCCAATGGCGCTGTCTTCTTCCCTTCTCCCTGAGGCTGTTTTTCGTTACTCATCCCTGACTCAAATAAATCTCTCATGTGGAATTCAGTAGCATGGTGACTTTGCCCTTCTGCCACAAAAATCATAACATTAGTGCTGTGACTTCAGATAGGCATTCCCGATGTGGTGCCCTATTCTGGGTTCTGAGCCACACGGGGATGATAACCACCTGACCCCCGACACAATTCCACCTCCTGCCTCACTGTTCGCTGGACCTCCCGACAATTTGTTAAATTTCCCCTGGCTGTAGGTGGAGGTACAGCAGCCGTGGTATGACTACCGCTGGCCCGCATGGCTGTTTTGTTACTCTGACAGCCCCCCTGCCGCCCCCGCAGTGGACAAGCAGCAGGCAAACAGAGCCCTTGCTCCCTACAGTTTTGCCCGCCCATTCCCTTGGATGAGATCCCAATCTCTGAGCTAGTTTTTCTCCCAACTCCTCAGGTCATCTGCTCTGACCTCCTGCTTAGTGTAGTGATGGCTGACTGAGCAGCCTGGTCTTTTCCCTCGGTCGTCTCTCATTCTTGGGGACACCCCTGAATACAAACCTGGGACCTTCCTCTCTTTCTCACCCACGGGAGCTGCACTGTCCACACTTCCCACGTCCCCTTAGGGTGTCTCTTGGAGAACTTCCGGCTGCCACCTCTCAGGGGCCTGCAGCGGCCCCTGGGTCAAGTTGACGCCTGTTGGGCTTTGCAGTCAATTCAGGACCTTTACAAACACCTCAAGTGATCCACAAGAATGGAACAGAGATGTCCCATTCCCACGTTCAACTCTCTATCTTCTCTGCTGTAGGTCCTGTTTACTTTGTCTCCCGGCTCAGCACTGTGTGTCTTTTTAAATTTTGTGCTACAAAAATCGTATCACCCTTCCATGGGCTCTGTCTGCATCAGCTCCAGAATCCATGTTCCTGTCCTGTTTGAGTTCCTGTCTTGGCTTCCTTCAGTGATGGACTACAATGTGGAAGTGTAAGCCCAATAAAGCCTTTCCTCCCCAGCTTGGTTATTTTTTTTTGTCATGGTGTTTTGTCGTAGCAATAGTAACTCTAAGACAGACATTATGAAAAGACCAAACTTAAGAATAATAGGAATAGAGGAAGAAGAAGAGTCCTAGCTCAAAGGCCCAGAAAATATTTCAAAAAAATCACAGGAGAAATTTTTCCTAACCTAAAGAAGGAGAGCTCATAAAGGTACAAGAAGCAAATAGAATACAAAATAGATGGGACCAGAAAAGAAAGTCCCTCAACACATAATAACTGGCACACTAAACATACAGGACAAAGAAAAAATACTAAAAGCTGCAAGGGAAGAAGAACAAGCAACATATAAAGACAGACCTATGCAAATTATACCAGATCTTCTCAATGGAGACTCTAAAAGACAGATGTTCTTGGACAGATGTGCTTACAGACTCCAAGAGATCACAGATGCCAGCCCAGACTACTATACCCAGCAAAACTGTCAATCACCATAGACAGAGAAAACAAAGTATTTCATGATAAAGTCAAATTTAAGCAATATCTATCTGCAAATCCAGCCCTATAGAAG
This sequence comes from Cricetomys ansorgei, assembly GCA_026225945.1. Classification (NCBI taxonomy): domain Eukaryota; kingdom Metazoa; phylum Chordata; class Mammalia; order Rodentia; family Nesomyidae; genus Cricetomys; species Cricetomys ansorgei. The sequence goes on from JAMJFZ010003163.1 coordinate 16,678,026, forward strand.
ATGCTAGAATGAAAACTTAAACCCAAGGAGGTGAACTACACTCATGAAAACACAGGAAACAATCTCACACCAGAAAAACCAAAAGAAGAGAAGCACACATGTACATGTTCTCCCCCCTTCCACCCTCCATATCTCCCTCTCTCTCTCTCTCTCTCTCTCTCTCTCTCTCTCTCACACACACACACACACACACACACACACACACACACACAGACACCACCACCACCACCACCATCAAAATAACAGGAATTAGCTATCATTAGCCATTGACATCTCCCAATATCAATGGTCTCAATTCCCCAATAAAAAGACAAGACTAACAGAACAGATGCGAAAACCAGGATCCATGCATACAAGAAACACACACAACTTCAAAGATAGACTTTACCTCGGGGTAAAGGGCTAGAAGGAGAGATTCCAAGCAAATGGACCTAAGAAGCAAACTGGCATAGCCATTCTACTCAGTTAATGCAATGTTAAGGAGAATGTTATCTGATTTGAGGGCTGTGAACAAGGTGATTCAGCCAGGGGAGCCACTACAGCCTGGAGTTCCTTTACCTTCATTATAAAGCATGGCATCTGATAGTGACTGATTTAAACGACTTTTTTTTTCTTTTTTCTTTTTTCTGTTTTTCACTATCCCCTTGCAAGAGCAGGGCAAAGAGAAGTTCGCTTTTATGATGCTTACCTGTAACAATGCTCAACCTGTCAAAAGATATTAGTGGAAAATCTTTCCCCAGAGAATATTAAATAGTCCAACATCATGTCAATATTTTGTGCAACAACCATTAGAACAATTAAAAAACTATTTCCCCAATCTATTATTTACCATTATATGGATGCTATTTTGCTAGTGGATTCTGATCAAGATACTTTGGAAAAACTGTTTGATGAAACAAAAAGAATCTTACCCTGTTGGGATTTGCAAATTGCTCCAGAAAATACAAAAAGGAGATTCTATTAACTATCTAGGTTATAAGATAAGTCAGGAAAAATTCAGCCATAAAAGGTACAGATCAGAAGAGATCAGTTGCAAACTCTTAACGATTTCCAAAAACTACTGGGAGATATCAACTGGGTAAGACACACAGTTGGATTAACTATGTAAGAGCTATGCAGTTTGTTTCAAATGTTACAAGGATGATCTAACCTACATAGTTCAAGACATTTAACTGCTGCAGCAGGGCAAGAGTTAACTCTGGTAGAAAGCGACTACAAGATGCACATGTGGATCGTATAGATCCTCATTTGAGTTGTATTTTGGTCATCATTCATTCAAAACATTCCCCTGATGGGATTCTGATGCAGAGAGAGGATAATATCTTAGAATGGATATTTATGGCACATAGCGGAGTAAAAAATTAAAGACCTATATAGAAAAAGTTGATTTAATTCTAAAGGGAAGAATAAGACTTCATCAGCTGTCAGGAACAGATCCAGCAGAGATAGTGGTGCCTCACACGAATGCTGAGATGATGTCATTATGGGCAATCAATGAAGATTGGCAAAGGGCTTAAAGCAATTATTTTGAAGAAATTAATAACAAATATCCTAAAAGTAAGTGAATTCAGTTTATCAAAAGGACTGAATGGATACTCCCTCATATAGTGAGAGAAAAACCTATTTCTGGAGCACCTACATTTTATACTGAGGTAAATAAATTAGGAATGGCAGGCTACAAATGTGAAAAAATGTAAAGTCAATCAAAGCCCATGTGCTCCAGTTCAAAAATCAGAGCTGTGCGCTGTTCTTAGGGTACTGTTAGACTTTCCTGAATCTCTCAATATCATCACTGACTCTCAGTACGCAGAAAGGGTTGTTTTGCCTACAGAAACTGCTGAATTTACTGCTGATAATTCAGAATTAACATCGTTATTTATGCAGTTACAACAAACAATTTGAGAAAGAAGCTGTCCATTATATATTACTCATGTCAGATCTCACACAGGGCTGCCAGGCCCATTGGCACAAGGGAATCATTCGATCGATCAGTTATTAATAGGAAATGTGTTAGAAGCCTCAAAATTTTAATGAAAAGCACCATGTAAACAGCAAAAGTTTAAAAAGGAACTTCTCCATTACTTGGTATCAAGCCAAGGAAATTATAAAGAACTGTCCAGTGGGTTTCTTGTGTAATCAAGTCCCATTGCCTGCTGGAAGTAACTCTAAGGGTACTAAAAGAGAAGAAATCTGGCAAATGGATGTGGTAAATGTTGCAGAATTTGGGAAACTAAGGTTCATATACCATACTATCGATACTTATTCAGGATTTCAATAGGTTTCTGTTTTGAGTTCTGAAAACGCTGATTCTGTAATTACACCTTTACTCGAAAAAATGGCTATTATGGGAATACCTTTACAAATTAAGACTGACAATGCCTCTGCATATGTCTCCAGTAAAATGAAAAAAACTGCATGCTATGGCATAAAGCATATTACCGGCATGCCACACAATCCTACAGGACAAGCAGTTATAGAAAGATCTAATTGAACATTAAAAGAAATGCTTGCAAGACAAAAGGGAATAACAAAGACCCCCAGAGATACACTGCGTAGTGCTCTACTAACTTTAAATTTTCAGCAACAAGTCTTGGGCTGTGGTAGGGGATATACTTTAGTTTCCAGTGGAAATGAGAAGTTGTGGGTACCATCCGAACTGCTAAGGATTAGATTTGAGCCAGGAAGATCTCTTGAATACCCTGACCACTAACCTGAAAGTCATGGCTATGGGCAGAAAAGTTCTTTTTAAAAAGAATCTTTTCTAAAGATTGTAGTAAAGTACAACAACTAAAAGCACAATTAGCCCTGGGTTATGGAGTAAAGTTTGTGAAACCTGAATTTCCACCTGACTCTAACACCAGTGGCAGTAAAGAGTATGAGGAAGGTGAAAAATATGGAGTCTTGATGAAAAAACTGTCCCCCTGTGATTTGGAACAGTTGGCTGCCAGTCATCAGAAGGTTCCGAGAAAAAATAATGAGAGTTGTAAAACGTATTTAAAATGTAACCGTTTTTCTTTTAAAAAGGTCTGTGGGTGTGGCTGTTTTCTGCTGTTTGAGTCTGGACTCTCAAAGGCTGCTGTTACTCTTTCTCACTGGCAACCTGACTCTGCCCACTCTGTTCCTGGCTGCTAGATTTCAACTTGTAAGGTTTTTAAACCTCAGTTAGCTCATAGGGTTAGGAAGAAAAGAAAAAGAAAGGAAAGGGAAGGGACGGGAACCTTTACAGCCCTTTTCTGGCTTAATCTAAATCTGGGGAACCCCATTCTGGTTCAGCTTTTCTCGGCATGGCAATTACTGAGAAAGACCTAAATTGTAACTTTTCTAAAACCCCAGTTAGTCCACTTTATTTGAATCGTATTTCTGCTTGCTTCCCCATCACCAGCTTTTGTGCTCTCTCTTTCTCTGACCTTCTGCAACTATTGTTTCAACTGTAACTTTCTCTCTTATATACCTCCCTCCAAGCTGTTCCCAGAAGTCCAACTCTCATGCTACCACAAGCGGGAGGGGCTTTCCTTTGGTAAAGCTTTACTTTACAGAGAGTAATGGCTCATCACTTCAAATTTGACACAACTTCCAGAGGAAGAAATCACAGCAAACATAAAGCCCAAGTTCCAGACATTCAAAGGAACAGGCTGTTTCTGCAAAAGAATCAGTGGACAAAATGTTGAAATAGACTGTTGCCTTTAATGATATCAGTGAACATCAGAGTTCCTTGAAACATTAAGATCCCTATAGCATTTCTATAGAAAAATGGATGAGTTCAAAGATTCTCAAGACAGAATCTGACAGAGACATTTGTCATCTGAAAGTAAAAAGCTTCAGAGAAAGAGGGGACTGATTCCAACAACTTTGTATGTCCTGTATTACTCTGTTAGTAATGCATTATGCATGAATGCAAAAGATAAACTCCTGAAGATTTGAAAGGAGAAGAGATGGTCTAGCAGAAGGCCTCAGGGAAGAAGTAATCAATATCGAATAACTTGCGTCTTAGTGAAAAATGGGAAAATGTAGTAGTCAGCTGCTGCTGGGGTAGCTCAGCAAAGAAGATAGGGAGGCATATTTCATAATTTCAAACCCTGCCAGACCTCATCAGAGGGAACCACCATCATGGCCAATGCATACTCGACAGTGGAAACCCTGAGCATCTGAGCGCAGGTGTTTTTATTGATAACGAACTCCTCAGGTGCAGATCATAAGCAATCAAATGTTCTCAAGAGAAATTAATACCTGCAAACAATACAGAATGCCAAGACCGAGGCTAGCCTCTCAGGCAACAGTGCATAAAACATTTTATACATAACTATACTTCCACAAGAGGAAAATGTAGTAAGACGCTTTGGCAAGAAGCTTTTTGTACTGTGCAGCCTTCCTTATGGTTATATGCCACTTGGACTTCTGGGAGAAGATATTTAGGAGTGTGTTAGTTGGAAAAAGACAGTGATGAGGGAGACAGTCAGAGAACTGGTAAAGCAGTTATTTGGACAGAAGATGTTAATAGTTAGTCCAGGTTAGACAGATTAAGACACCCAGAAAAGGCTGTAAAAAGTTTCTTCTACTCTCTCTTTTCCTTCCTAAACTTTTAGAGTTAAAGGTTTTAAAAGGTTACCAGTTTGGAATCTTTCTTAGTAATAGCCAGCTTCTGGGAACAGGGGGGCAGAGTCAAGTTACCAGTGAAAAGTAAAAGTTACAGAAGGCTTAAGAGCCCAGATCCCAGCATCAGAAACCAGCAACACTTCAAGAAAACTTTTACCGACCCACAGCCAGACATTTTGCAGAGAGAGAGAGGGGTAGAGAAAGGAAAGAGATAGAGAGACAGAGAGGGAGAAACAGACAGGGCAGACAGACAGACTTTGGAACACTGAGCTCTAAGTGGAATGTCTCCATCAATTCCCTCCCATCAGAACTCAGAAAACCCCTTGAAAGAGAAGGCAGAAAGAGCGTAAGAGTCGGAGAAGATGGAGCACACCAGGAGAACAAGGCCCTCTAAACCAACATAGTCGAAGCTCCTCTGAACTCATGGAGACTGAAGCAGCAAGCGCAGGCCTGCACGGGGCTGCACCAGGCTCTGCATGTACATTATAGCTGTCAGTCTTGTGTTTCTATGGGACGCCTGAGTGTGTGGACGATGGGGTCTCTAATTCTTGTGCCTTCCTGTGGACTCTTTTCCCTTCTGTTGGTTTGCCTTGTCTAATTTTGATGTAACAGTTTTTGTTTTACCTTATTATATTTCATTTTGTTAAAAAAGAAAAAAATGGATGAAGATAGAAATCAAGAAGAAAGTTAAAAACGTTTTAGAATTAAATGAAAGCATAATCTACCTAAACCTATGAAATGCAGTGGAGGCGGTTCTATGAGGATGCTCACGGCCCTGAGTGCCTATATTAAAGAGGGATAGGTCTCAAATTATCCACTTAACAACACACTGTGAGGTCTAGGGGAAAAGAGAAGAAATAGCACCCAGAAAGAGAAGATGCTAGGAAATAATCAAACTCAGGACTGAAATCAATAACATAGAAACAAACAAACAAAGCAATTCAAACATAAATGAATGAAGAAGTGGTTCTGTGAGAAAAATCAATATGATTAACACTCAGCCAAATTAACTAAAAGACGAAGAGAGAAGACTCAAGTTAATAAAATTAGAGATAGAGAGAGAGCTATAGCAACAGACACTGAGGAAATCCAGAGAATCACAAGGACATACTTAAAAATATGTACTCCCCCAGGCTGACAGGAAAAACCCAACCTTAGGGAGATGGGCAACCCTGAAAGGGATGTCTTTCCTTCCTTCCTTCCTTCCTTCCTTCCTTCCTTCCTTCCTTCCTTCCTTCCTTCTTTCCTTCCTTCCTCCCTCCCTCCCTCCCTTTCTTTCTTTCTTCTTTTTTAAGACAGAGTTTTTCAAGACAGTAGCATTGGCTATCCTGGTACTCATCTATAGACCAGGCTGACCTTGAATTTAAGAGATTCACCTGCCTCTGCCTCCCAAGAGCTTGGATTAAAAGGGTGTGTACCAGGTCTGGCTTAGATTAATTTCTTGTTATACACTTCCTACCAAAGCTGAATCAATGTCAGATAAGCAACTTAAAGAGACTTATACCCCCTAGTGAAATAGAAGCAGTAATTAAATGTCTCTTAACCCAAAAAAGCACAAACACACACACACACACACACACACACACACACACACACACACACGGCCAGTGGATCCAGCACAGAATTCAGCCAGACCTCTAAAGAGGAATTGGCATCAACACTCCTCAAATAACCCTCCCGAACCACAAAGAACATTGCCTAATTCTTTTTATGGGGCCACAAATACCCTGATACCTAACCCACATAAAGACCCAACAAAGAAAAAGAATTACAGACTAATTTCCCTTATGAACATAGCTGCAAAAATTCTCAACAAAATACTTATAAATCCAAATATAAGAACATCAAAAAATTGTTCACCATGATCGAATTGGCTTAATCCCAGAGATGTAGAGATAGTTCAATTTTGACATACTAAAACCACATGATTATCTCATTGGATGGAAAAAAGTTCTTTGATGAAATTCAACATTCCTCATGACAAATGTCCTGGAGAGACTAGGGACATACCTCAACATAATAAAGGAGATATATAGCAAGCCTATAGCCAACATCAAATTAAATTGAGAAAAGCTCAAAGCAAAAGCATTTCCACTAAAATCAGGAGTAAGGCGGGGTTGTCTACTTTTTCTGTACCTATTAAATATAATATTTGAAGTCTTAGCTAGAGCAATAAAACTGAAGGAGATCAAGGGGATACAAAAACAAGAAGGGAATCAGTCAAAGCATCTTTATTTACACATGATATAAATGTGTACATAACTGACCCTAAAATCCACCAGGCAACTTGTACACACAAACACACACACACACACACACACACACACAAACACAAACACACACACACACACACAACAGAACAGCAACAATCCTGAGTAATAATAACAATAATAATAATAATAATGGCTGGCGGTATCACCATCCCCAATGTACTGCAGAGCTATAGTAATAAAAACAGCATGATATTGGCATGAAAACTGACACATTGACCAATGCAATCAACTTGAAGACATAGACACAAGTCAACACATCTATGGACATGTTTTTTGTTTGTTTGTTTTTTTAAATAAAGAAACCAGGAATACATATTGGAAAGAAGACAGTATCTTCAAAAAAGTTCTGGCCAAGTTGGCTGGCTGCATGTAGATGAATGCACATAGACCTATGCGTGTCACCCTGCATAGACAACTCTAAATGGATGGAGATCCAGCTACCTGAACCTGACAGAAGAGAAAATGAGTCTTGGCTGAACTCATCGGCACTGGTGAGGACTTTCTGAACAGAACACCGTTAGCACTAAGAACAACAACTAGTAAGTGGGACCTCACGAAACTGGAAAGCTTCTGTATGGCAAAGGACACGGTCATCTGAACAAAGCGACAGGCCACAGACTCGGAAAAGATTTTTTTTTTACCAGCTATGCATCCAACAGGGGGCTAATATCACATATGTAAAGAACTCAAAAAATTGGATATCAAGGAAACAACTCAAATTAAAAAAATGGGTACAGATCTAAACAGAAAATTCTCAAAACATAAAACACACATGATTGCGAAATACTAAAAGAAATTTTCAACATCCTTAGTTATCAGGGAAATGCACGTCAAAACGACTCTGAGATTCCATCTTACACCAGTTAGAATGGCCAAGATCAATAAAGCAAGTGACAGCTCATGCTGATCAGAATGTGGGGTAAGGGGAACACTCCTCCATTGCTGGTGAGAGTTCAAACTTGCACAGCCATCACAGAAATCAGTGCGGCGGTTCCTCAGGAAGCTGGAAATAGATACACCTCAAGATCCAACTATCCACTTCTGAGCATCTACCCAAAGCACTTCTGCATCTTAGTACAGCAACATCTGGACAGCCATGCTCCCTGCTGCTCTATTTATAATAGCCAGAAATTGGAAACAGCCTAGATATCCATCGATGGATGAACTGGCTTAAAAATGTACATTTATACAATAGGATATTACTAAACTATTTTTAAAAAATCATGAAATTTGCAGGTAAAAAAAAATAGAGCTTGAAAAAAAATCACCGAGGTTAACCCGGACCCCAAAAGACAAATATGGTATGCGTATGGGAACGTTAGCTGTTACGTATTGATAAGCAGGCTACAATCTCTATAGCCACAGAGGTTAACTACAGAGTGGTGGTCTGGGAGCTCCACGAATCCCCGCAAAGACCCAAGTGGAGGTTTCCGTACGCCTGGCAAGTACTGGTGTGGCAGAATCTGCAACCTCAGCTGCTTTCCCTGTGGACTGGTCGTGGGCTTGCACCTTCTCTCTAGTATAATATTATGATGCTCTTGTTAGTTTTTCCCTTTCACTTTTGTAAGCAATGAATGTGGTAGCAACTTAGAAGAAACTTCTTAATAAGTCTGAGGTAGAAAGACATAGAGATCACACAATTTCCTTAGGAACGTAATTACTCTCAAGAAAGTATATCGTATTCTCTAGCTCTAAAAATGGCTTTTGCAGAGATGGATCCCAAAATTAATGAGTACATACCTACAAAGATAAAGCCATTAGTTCAGGAACAAGAAGCCCATCCGTGTCCGTGTCGAAACTTCAGTTAACCAGGAAACAGGAAGAGTCGGCTGAGAGTCCACCTGCTCTTGTGCCAACAGATGAAATCTCCTTATCTTGGCTATGACTATGCAGGACAGAGAGATAGATGCTACTAAAGCAGATTGAGATAAGAACGCTAAGCCTGCATACCTGCAGGTGCCGACTGCATGAGACACAGCGCGCCAATCACAGCGACCGTGAGGATGTGCTTGGTCAAGTGTTATAGCTCTGCTTGCTGAAAACTGCTGGTGTTATTGAAACGGCCATGAGGTTAAGTGCCTGCCTGAGGGAGACAAAGTGTGTGAGAAGAGAACTTGGGGGAAGCTTTCAGAGAATCATTAGCTAGTTTCTTGGAATGCAACCGGGAGCTGTGTACGCTCCAGAGCACGCTGTAACAACAACACGATTTAAAAGAGGCTTGAGCTATCTGGGGCTGTCTGAACCGCAAGCTGGCGGTCATGTCTTTCACCACACCAGATCCACACATTTGCCCAGGGAGTCTTGAACCCGTTAGAGCAGGACTCCAGCAAAGAACAATCAAAAAGTTGATTCTTTGAAAAAATTAATAAGATAGACAAACCCTTAACTAATCTGACTAAAAGAGAGAGGGGCTGTAAATTAATACAATTAGAGATCAAGAGGGTGTCATTACGACTTACTCCAATAAAACTTAGAACACCATTAGAAATTACTGTGAAAGCGTATTCTCCGTAAAGCTGGATAATACAAAAGAAACAGAAGACTTTCTAAAAGTATATCATCTACTAAACTTAAGCTCTGAAGATAAACAGACCCATTATAAACAATGAGATTGAAGCCTTCATTAAAAGCCTCCCTTTGAAGAAAAGCCCAGAACCAGGTAGACTCTCTGCTGTATCCCATCAAACTTGAAAGGGAAATCTCACGCCAACTCTTCTAAACTTGTTCCACAAAATGAAAAGTGAAGGAATGCTACCAAATTCATTCTATCCTGCATATCAGATATTTCCATTACAATTCATAACAGTCTCAAAATTACATTTATGAAGTAGCAATGAAAGTAAATTTATGGTTGGGGGTCACCATGACATGAAGACTGCATTAAAGGGTTGCAGCGTTAGGAAGGTTGAGAACTACTGCTCTATATGCAAATGGAACTATCAATTATCTTTATTTAAAAATTTTTCATACAATCTATTTTAATTGTTTCCCCTCCCCCAATTCCCAGAATCTCCCAGCTTAATGTTCTTCCTCTTTCTTTAAAAAAAAAAAACCTACAAAATTTCAAAAACAAAAATCACTACAAATAAGCAAAAAGACCAATAAAACAAAAAAAAAAAGCCAAACAAAACAAAATGAAAAGTTTTCAAAAAAAGAAAAAATCCACAGAGTTCATTTTGTGTTGGCCAACTGCTCCTGGCCTGCCGCCTGTCCCAGGGGGAGTTGATACACCCAAGTCACATTCCGTTGGAGAAAACGGATTTCTCTGTGCCAGCGGGTATAAGTTGTAAATGGCTTCTTGATCAGGGTTGGGACCCCACGTCCACGTCCTCCATGTTGGGGCGCCCTCTGGCTTTAACCTGTGCAGGCCTTGTGTATGCTGCCACAGCCTCTGAGAGTTCACACCTGGTCCTTCCTGCTGTTCCTGTGACACCGCTTCCTTGGAGTCAGCCACCACCTCTGCTCATCGAATCTTTCCACTTCCGTTTTCAAGGAGACCCCTGAGCCTTGAGGGGAGGGGTTTGACGATGAAGACATTCCATTTAATTTACTTAAATTTAATTTTCTTTCATGCAATGTATTTTGTAAACTATTAATTCAAATATAAAATGTGTCGAACATATTACTTGAACGGACAAGAAAAATCACTGTAATTGCTAACCAGTTTTCAACGTGCTAACTTTAAAACAAACAAGCAAACAACCAATTCTGATTTATTATGTTAAATGAATACTCTGGGATCACATACAAGTGACTTGGTCCCACACAGGCACCACAGTGACAGTGAGACTCTGCCTGGCCGTCCGTCATTTCTTGTTTTCAATGAAGGATTAGAACACTGTCAAAAAGTGCCCCAAACATTGAAGCCTATATAGGAGATGTTTTCCATGAGTCTCTGGCATTTGACTCTCTGGTCCTCAGTTTGTGGCTGTTTGAGAAAGATAGCATTGTTGGAGGAAGTATGTCCCTGGGGAGGTGGGGGGCTGTCCTAGAAGTAAGAGGGGATTGAAGCGTGCTTTGAACCCCGGAATTCTCATTCTGAGAGCAGAAGGCATTTGGCGTTCCTCCCTCCTCCCTCTGATGAGCCACAGCTATGCTGCCTGCTTTCACAGCTCAGAACTGCCTCTTCAAAGGCACCACCCCTCCCTCAGAGGTATGCGACCTGGCTGATGTTCACCTGACGCTACAGCCCCACGACCGCAACTCCCTTCTCCCTATATGACCATATAGGTCTTTTCCTCTGGTCCCCGTGAAACTTCTATTGTCACAAAACAGGTTCCCCAGAACTTTAGGGACGAGCCAATGGCAATATGGCCACATAGGTCTATGAAGCCCTCACAGGCTAATGGGGCCGTTGTACCTGCACTGCCCTAACCAATGAGTCTTTCCCGATGCCCCTGGGTGCCAAAGACCCTTCCCCTTTCTCTATAAATGTGATCACTGTTCCCTCAATAAACTGAGCTGCACCCACTGACATGCCTTCTGGGAATTCTGTGCTTCACGAAGGCTCTTGGAGCCTCCTATTGAAGACCCACCCTATGCCTTATGCTTCCCTCTCTGAAGCTGAGCTGCTGGCCAATGGCTGAGCACCATCCTAGGGAGGGGAGCAGACATGAAGGAATCCTACATGGGTGAGCTTTGAGATTTCATCCTTTTTGAGTTAGCTGTCCCTGCTTCCTGTTTGTGGATCAAGATATGAGCTCTCAGCAACTGCTTCAGCTGTGTGCTGCCTCTGCTTCGGTACCATGGGCTATTTTCCTCTGGAGCCTTAAGCCTGAATTAATGGCCATCGTGTTTTATCACAGCAATAGAAAAGTAACTGATACACAGCCCAATAACCACCTCAAATGTGGACTTGAAGAACCTGGATCCACACACTGCTCCGAGCTCTCAGGAGGCTGCAACACAATCAGGGTTAGGGGCTCAATCAGCTGGAATCAAAGAGTTCCTGGATATAAAGCTAGCCTAGTCTACTTGAAATCCCGTCTTTAAAAAAAAATGGAAAAAAGGATTATAATGGAGAAGTAAGAGTGACTATAATATAAAAATGTAAAAATGCCCAATAAACATAACGGTCATACGTGGGTGGCAGAGGAAAGAAAATTAATCTACATGACTCAGTTACAAACAATTCATTGTGCTGTGACTAAGTTTCCTAAGTGGATGCAAGTTTAGTCATTGTCCAGGGACAGGGAGCACAAGTGGAATGTGGTCAGGGAGGGAGAGGCAAGCGATCCTTATAACGACCAAAGTGCAGTATACCTTGATGGCTGCTCAAACCAAAGTATCAGAGGAAACACAGTGAAAAATACGATGAAGAAGTGTGCATAAGATCGGTGGATTTCTGTCATTGTCAGCCCCCGTTCTAATAAGGTAGCGTGGTTAGGAACGACGTTAGTGCAGAAGGTTACAGGGTCACAGACAGGAACAATGTCAGTGCAGGAAGCTGAACCTGTACGGGGTCACGGAACTGTATTAGTGCTCAACTATATGAAAAGCCATATTACCACTGTGTGTGTGTGGGCATGGAAGGGTGTACATGGAGGTATGGTGTGTGTGTGTGTGTGTGTGTGTGTGTGTGTGCACATGTGTGTGTGTGCATGTGTGTGTGTGTGTTGCTCCCCACCAACACCACCACTAATAATGGCATCAATGAATAAATACTCCAGGGCCACTGACAAAAGTAAGCATGGGAGAGGAGCAGGCATAATAGGTTACCACGGAATCCAGAGTAAATATTTTAATATTCTTCATCTGGTGTTTCTTTAATCATAGGTGAATTTAAATTCGTTTTAAAGATTGCATACCATAAACTGAATGTCTAATATGACATGCCAGTGATACCTACAATACAATCCAGCTATTAGATTTCCCTTCCCCCCTCTTTCCTTCCCTTCCTTCATATCTCTCTGTTCCTCCCTCCTTTTCATCCTAAGGAGTAGAATAAGAATGCTAAAAACAGTTCACAAAGACATGTCTTTACCTACTTTGAATCTTTTGGGAAAGATTCCAGTATATTATTCCTCTTCCACTAATTCACAACCAGAAGTACTGTGGAAACAAATCTAAAATTTCTGTGCTGTGTGAAAGTCAAAGGTGACCAAAGGATGGTGTGGGGTGTGAATGAGAATGGCTCCAATAGGTTCCTAAGTTTGAATGCTTGCTTCCTAGTTGGTGGAACTGCTTTAGAAGGATTAGGAGGTGTGGCCTTGGAGGAGGTGTGGCCTGATGGGAGGAGATGTGTCACTGTGTCACTTGAGGGTGGGTTTTTAGATTTCAAAAGGCCCCTGCTATTTCTAGTTAGCTCTCTCTATGCTTATTCTCGAAGGTCAGGTGTGAGCTCTCAGCTATAGCTCCAGCATGGTGGTCTGCCTGCCTGCCTGCTGCTCCCCACCCCATGGTGGCCATGGACTCTAACCCCCCCCCCGAAACTGTAAGCAAGCCCCCAATAAGTTGCTTTCGTCATCGTGTCTTTTTATAGCAATAGAAAATTACCTAAGACAACGGCAAATAATGGCACCCAAAGAAGGGGGATCCGTTAGGGCCAATTCTCACCCTTTGAAAATAACTTCTAGGTGTTTCTTGGGGCCTCGATTCAATTTGAAAACTCTCCCCACACCCACTCACTAGCAGAAGACTCCTCGTGGGAATGTCTAGAGGGAGGCCTGCACTAGAGCAAGGAGCGGGGCAGGGTGGGACCGAGGGAAGAGTGAGGCCAGGTCCCCCGATGTGAGGGGTTCAGGGTGAAGAATGGATAGGTAAGAAGAGGCAGAGACGAGGTGGAGGAGATCACCTGCTGGAGCTCAGGGTAGGTAAGGCCGGAGGAGCCCAGAAACGCCCTACTCCAATCAGGGCTCTGGGTGAGGACCAGCAGTGTGCATCCGGGGTGCTGGATCTCCCGTATTCTGCAGTGTTTGAATGATCTGGGGTCTGGACACCAGTTCTGCCACCATCTACATCTCCTTTTGTACTCTGGAGCCGCCGCCTCTGGCGCAGCCAGCCCATCTCAGTGCAGGGCCCCTGGAGCCATACCTTGCTGCTCTTGCCGCAGAATCCGGTGAGACACAGGGTCCTGCTCAGATCCTGGTTAGCGGAAATGGAAAGGGCAGCAAATACTCCGCGGTGCAAAGGATCCTTTCCTCTGTTTATGGCGTCTCTGTGGAAATCGGCAGCGAAGGCCAGTTCCTCCTGTGATGTCATAGCTACGGGCTTCAGAACGCCCCTCCCCCATCGCACCCTATGACACTGTGGCTAGAGGATGACCGAAAGAAACCTCAGATGGAGGTTTTCTAAGACATCTTCCACATTATGGCCCCTTAAGTCACCGTATTTAAAAATATACATATTGGAAGAGGAGACCTCTTCGCCCAGTCTCTTGAAAAAAAAAATTTTCCCCCTCCCAGTTTTTCGAGACAGGGTTCCTCTGTTGTTACCCTGGCTTCCTGGAACTCACTCTGTAGACCAGGCTGGCCTCAAACTCACAGAGATCCACCTGCCTCTGCCTCCCAAGTGCTGGCATTAAAGGTCTGTGCCACCATCGCCCTGCTCTCCTGAAATCTTAAGTGCCATACTTGTCCTCTGTGGTTTGTAGGTGTCTCTCAAATGGGGTACAGCTGTTTCAGTGGCAGGTGTCAGCTTCAAAGATTTCTCTGAAACTACACCCTCCCCAGCGGTGAAGCAGGTGGCCCTAGATGCTGCATGTAGTGGCAAGACTAGAAATTGCCAAATGGCTCTCCTGTGGCGCATATCAGCATACCAAGGCGCAGGCTCGTCTCCCTCAGTTCCTACTCCCAAGTGCCTGTTACACATTTCAAGCCCCCACGTCCGTCTCTGGCCCTTCCCTCCCCCTGCTACTCATTCTCCTTATAACCCACCCGTTCTCACTATTCTCTGCTTCTGCTTTCTCCATTCTCCATCCCTTCCTCTCTCACAGGTAGCCCTGGCCACGTCCGGTCTACTGGCCATTGTTCACTCTACTTTCTCTCTATGTTCAAGACTCTTCTGGAAACCTCTGGATGTTTTATCTACAATAAAACCATCCCCTTAACCATACCATGGAGCGGTCACCTCAGCAGTGTCCTTACTACCTGGCCTTAACAGGAATCCGTACTCACAAGTTCAAGCCCTGGGACTTACATGCTGAAAGGAAAGAGCCAGCTTTCATAAATTGTCCTTTGACCTTTACACATATGTAGTGGGAGACACACACACACACACACACACACACACACACACACAACACATAATTTTTTAAAAAAGAGGAAGCTCATTTTGCTGATTTTGTATTTGGATCCTCACAATAACTTTTGAGATTTCGCCCGAATCTAAGCTCTGTGAAGACTCCCTGGCATTTTGTAGGGTCCGTAAGTACTTGGGGGATGGACTGGCAACCATGGAATGAAGGAATGCTTTTAATCTCTTCTCGTAGTCTCCAGAGCATGCAGTTTCTTCGGCACTTCAGAAACCAGCAACAAGATCCCTTTTCGTTTAACTTCCAAGATATATTGGGAAGTCATGGGTTTGTGACTTGACTCATCTCATGCCCAGGGAGGTGGGCCCAGAGCTCAGTCCCAGCCTGTTGGTGCCCTCCACCCTACCTGTGCCTCTGGGTTGTCTGTGACTGTCTGACGTACCCTAACCCTAACCTTGTCTGAATCAAAACTTGTGAGGGCCACTGTGCCTGTGCCATTTCTGGTCGATCTTTCCCTGGTTTTTCTGAGTTTTTCAATTTCCGGTTGAAACTCCAGTTGCTCTAGGGAGTTCCTATAACATGAATTCAAATCCCAACTTTCCCCTCTCATGTTCTCTCCAGGTGATCTTAATTAAGCTCTGCCTCCCCTCTGACCCATTTCCTTGTTTATGGTGACTGGGGCTGTAACCTAGAAACTCCTGCACGACAGCCCACAATACCACCGTGTGTCATTCCCATTCTTTTTCTTTTGTCTTCAACTTTTATTTTGAGACGGCCTTGTTGTAATGCCCAAGCAAGCCTTGCACTTTTTCAGTAGCTAAGGTCAGCTTTGAGTTTGCAATACCCCATGCCATGGCCTTTGTCAAGCTGAGATGATAGGGCCTGTGTAACCAGGATGGGCCCTGTGTCCTTTTTGGAAGTGAACAGACAAACCCTGGTTAGGGACTAGCACTTGGCAACTTCCCGGGAACGCTACCTTTCTGACTCCCCCATTCCATCTTGGCCTGCTGCAGATATCACCCGGTGGCAGGGCTGGGGGTGGGGACTCAGGGTCCTTCCACCTAGCTGGAGACCTCAGAGTACATGGGGAGCCTGAGGAATCCCAGATGCACCAAGCAAAGGATCGTGGAGACAGACGCTCAGCACTCACTAGACAGGAACAGGAACCAAGACATTCTGACCAAGGCTCCAGAGCCGAGAGCAGTTTGTCTGCCTCTACTTCCCCAACTCCCCTCTCATTACCGAGAGGGGCTGACACATAGGAAGCAGGAAGGTCAGTTTGGGGAATTGACTCGACTCTCAGGAGCTGGGGAGGCTGGGCAGAAGTGACCTTCCCATCCCCATCTCTGGGCACAGCACAGCACAGAGCTTTCCTGGATTTCCGGGCCCCAAATAGGACCACTGCCCATGCTGAGTCTTCATCAATGAGGCTTCATTGATCTCTGCGTGGGTAAGCGGCCACTTCCTTTCCCAAAGAAGAGCTTCCTATCTATCACACATCTCTATTCGCCAACCCCTTTGTATTCCGCCAACATGGTTTACAATGCATCAGGCTTCTTATGTTTTTTACTGTATTCTTTGTTACTGCAATAATATGGAAAACGCCTCTGGGGGCTTTCCACTATATCAAACTGATCACTGTCCATCCTTTCTATATCAACAATTTCTCTAAAGTTTGCCTGATGGCCTGTTTAATAATCCATAGAAACTCCTAGAATTAATACAAATGAAACAAGAAGATCTTCTCTGAGAAGAACGTTACCTTCTCTGACTCTCTAATTGATTATAATAGAAATTCAGCACCAAGATCTAAACTTAGGGTAGGGCAAATATTAACTTTTGAATCATTAACCTTAACATCATGCAAAGCTGCTCCAAAGAAAGAAAAGCAAGAGATAGATACATCCAAGATTACAGATAGTAGTCATCGCCGGATCTATTGAACACAAGTGGCCTGGGCTTGGGCTTTGTGATGCTGGCTCTGCGTCAAGCAGAGATCCTAGCAGCTCACGAGACGCTAAGAGCTTTGAGTTGCTGGATCCATGTCAGGCAGCGATCTCCTTAGCACATATGGCTCTGCCATTTCCCTCTTTTTTGTTTAAACAAGCAAATCAAACTCCAAAGTGAGGGTGCATATCTTCGCGGCTATTTTTGTGATGATGACTGGAAGGCAGAGAAGAAGACTCAGAACGACACATAGGGTGATGCCCAGGTTAATGTAAAAAACAACAACCAGGCATTCTTGTTGTGTATACTTTTTTAAGAGAAGACAAAAATGCTGTGGAGACCTCTTCAGCAGCAGAAGAACCCAGATGAGCATGTTCAACATCAGAGACCCTATTGTAACTCATCAGTATTCATAGTAAGATCAGTGTTGTTCCATACTCCTTGTAAATGTGATTTAACCTTATCCCAGTCCCTTCAGAGGCATTATAACACAAATCCATCTAAACCTACAGTGACATTGAACTGACAATCTGACCGTAGTATTACGAATTTGGTTACTATATATAAAGAACAACCTCTTCAAGAGCATTAACTCTCCCCCCCATACCTCTATCAGTTTTTTCTTGAGGCATTAAAGCAACAGAGACATTTTTAGACAATTGATTAACATGATCGGCAGTGGGAATATGTTGCGTCAAAGCGGTAGCAGACAGAGCAAAGCTAGCAATTATACAGTACAATTATACATGCAGAAATACACAGCATTAATCCAGCAACAAATCTCTTGGAGCTGGTTAAAGCATTGGTCACTGATCTCATAGCTTGTAAACCAGGGTCAGAAAACCAAGGAACATGTACATCAACAGGAAACATAAAATAAATTGGTTGACGAATAACATATACATTATGAAATTTAGGTCTAGTAATACAATTTGACAAAACACAATTGATACAAAGTGTCTTAAAGGCACCAGTAGCAGTTAGAGTAGTATAAAGAAAGCCAAATCACTGTTGTGTAAAATAGCATAAGGAGACACTCAACACAGGCTTGAATAGGCCTGGAAGTCTGTTTAATAAAACCACAAGGTCTAATAAGAGTTACTAAGTTAGTAGCAGCAAAGAGACGGAAAAGAGCCTTTTGCAGAGCAGACGTCTTTGTACGGGCAGGCATATACACAGGGGCTGCCCATCCGGGTTAATACCAAGCACTCAGAGAGGCATTAGGAAAAGTTGGGTATTATAAGTAAATCTTTCCAGATTAGCGGAGATATATCATTTATAGTCAAAATCAGGACTAGTCACAGCCCAAGAGGAAATAGCAAAGGAGTGATTAAAAGGAAGAAAATGGACTGTCAAATCCACAAGCATACCAATTTGGAAATCCATAACTATCATCAATTGTTTGCCAATAATTTCCCAAACTATCAGACCGTTGACAAGGAGTCTTTTGAGATGAGGAAATCACGTGATGAGCTGTATGTACCTATTGAACAAAAGCTGGTACAGAGAAAGTGACAATTTTTAAGAAAAAGGCTGTAATGAACTATTTTGACTGAAAGAGGGCATTAGTAACTTGTTTCACTGTATACACAACAGGGTCATCATACCAGGGCTGAGACAAATTTGTTGATAATATACCATTTTGCTGATTTTACAGATTTTTAACCATATCCAAATGAACACAGAGCAGAGAGCTCATATAGTCAAGGAGAAAACCAGTCACAAGAACCAAGTATTTAGTAGCTACCCATACATCCATACATTACACCAGAAAACATCATCCACAGACAGACAAATCTGTTTTACAAAACAGGCACAAAAACTTTCTGCATACGTGAAACAGACAGTAACCAACAAAACCAAGACATAGAGACATAGATAGGTGATCACCAAGACAAAAACAAACCAGGCCTGAAGAAGCCGAACGGAGAGGCACCAGGAGCTCTCCGGAGATGGCTAATTGCTTTTTTCAGCATGGGTTGAAACACAGTTGTAATTCAGAGCAGAGCGGAGGCAGTTCCTGTACAGGAGACGGGTCACCATCAGAAGTTTTTATTTTAGGTGGAAAAGTGGGGACTCCAGCAGTGGAAGTCTTTGCAGGGTGCCCAAGATGGTCAGGGAAGTCCCAGTCATTCTTTAAGCAGAGCTCTCTCCACAAGGTTAAATCAGAGGATCTGGAGCCCAGAGCGGCACACCAGCGTCCTATGGAAAGAACATAGACACACCCTCTCCCGGAGGCCAGCAGGAATGAAGTCTAACTTTTCAAAAGCTGGGACAGGAGTTTTTAATTTTTAACAATTGTATTGGAAGTGAAACTGGCAGCACAGCCTCTTGGGTTATCACAAAGGTGACCATTAACCAATTGGTTTAGCAAGGAAAAAATTGTAGAACCAGTCTGACCACAATATAGCAACCAGCAACTAGGTTTACTCTCTGAGGTTTTAGAGGTTTGTCAATTACAGCAGGATCAGGTAGAGATTGGCTGGAAAAAAAATCAATTGTAGCTTAACATCTAATCAACAAATTTTTGACATAGGGTTAGACTATTTTTCACACCTAGAGGAAAAACCTTCCATTGATAGAGACCTTTTGTAATGTTTTATAGCATTAACAGAGGGAAGGCTGAAGGCAAAGGATAGCTTACCTTTGGAATCTCAGTGGAACCGTGAAGAAACAATCTTGCAGATCTATGCCAATGAAATTATTTTTACCCAGGTGTAGCCACAGGTGAAGGGAGACCTGGTCCCTCCCTCCTCCTCTGTCCCATTGTATTCAGGGGGATCATGGGAAAGAGGAAATAAGTTTAACTTAGAGCCCTCATCAAGGGATTGCCCTCACGAGGTGGGGCTGTTGACTGAGTATAACAGGGATTTCTCGGCTTCTAGAGCTTAGCATGAAACACTCCCTATAGAGAGAACAGAAGCAGGCGTTTTGAAGCCTCTGTTTTCAGAATACCAGCTCGTAACATCCTCCCCAGCGCTGTCCCGAGTCTCAGTGTCTAAGGTGTCTTGTCTGGGGACCACGGACTGGCTTTCTGCACACACTGTAAGCATTCTGCAAGTCAAGTGTTAATTTTCATACCTTCTGCAGAAGGCTTTCTGTCCTTTAATTTACTCCGACCCAATATGACAGAGAGCTCAATATACCTGTTAAACCAAACACCCATCTTTCCGTAGACTCTGTCTGACCTATCCTAAAGGAATTTCTGAGGGGAAAACACATTACTGTCTAGATAACTCACCTACCCTCACTGGCCAGGGGGTCTGCAGCACCCTCAGGTCTATCCACACCGCACTACTGGAGACATCTCCTCGGTTGGATAGCCACTGCGGGCAGCTAAGCAGTGGGGCCTACCTCAAGGGCAGTGGCTACCTCACCATGGAAGCGAAAATCACCTTTCCAGTCCCCTGTTCCGGGTGCCAATCACTGAGACCAGCTCTAGTAAAGTGGCCAGGGATGGAAAGGAGGTGTGAAATCTGTGGGGGAAAGAGGAAGAGAGAATAGGTCCTCTGGGTGGGTCAAAGCAGGCTCTTTCTTTATTTTGGCTTTTTTCTTTTCCTCTGTGTACAGTGTATTTCTCTTATTTGAACGCATTCTTCCTAAATACTTGTAAGGAGGTTGCAGCTGAATTTTTTCTGGGGCCACCTTCAATCCATAGGTTGTCAAATTAGTAATAGTATCTGTGAGGACTGGCTGAACATGACTCCTATCCTTGTGAGTCAAAAACATATCATTCATGTAACGGATGAGAACCGCAGGGTGTTTTCTGAGACTGATTAATGCCGCATTAACTAACTTTTGACAAAGCATTGGGCGTTCTTCATACCTTGGGGAAGAACTTTCCATTGAAACCTTTGATAGGGTCTTGTAAAGTAATAGAGGGGATACCAAAGGCAAACCCTTTACAGGCTCGGGCAGGTAAAGGAATGGAAAGACGCAGGCTTGTAAATCTATTACTGATGCTATATTCCTTAGGAGTGGCACTGGGAGTAGGGAGGCCAGGCTGTAAAGCTCCCATCCTTTCCACGGTAGTGTTTGCCATGGCCTTTCCTCATACCAGCAGTCTCTGAGCGGAATCCGTCCCAGGCAGAATCTGGCCTCAGCTCACCCTTACATCAGGTCCTTGTTCAGGTGCCAATCTGCTGGAGCCCAGCTACTGCGGAGGACAGGGTCTGAAGAGGGTGGATGCAAGGGTAGCGAGAAAAACCTTGGGATGACAAGGTTTCTCTTGTCACAGAAACCGTTCTGTGCAGTCTCCTCTCTTCTCTCACTTTTTGGCAAGCGGCCTTTTATTTTTTATTTTTTTATAGTTTTTCATTTTAAGATTACATCACGTAATTGGCACAATCATAAAAGAGCGAATCACAAGATACAATAGTTAGTAGTTAATTCCAGAAAACAGCAGTGAACTTATGAATATTTGTGAAACTGACAAGAACATCTATACAACGTTAACGAGGGCACGACCCGTCATACATCCTCAGACAGCTCTCCGTTCTCGGGAACATAGGCCCATCTACACTTGGCACAAATTTCGTGTTTACGAAGCGTGAAGTACATTGATCTCTGCGTGAGTTAGCAGACACTTCCTTTCTCAAAGGAGTTTCTGCTTCCTATCTATCACACATCTCTATTCGCCAACCCCTTTGTATTCCCCCAACATGGTTTACAATGCATCAGGCTTCTTATGTTTTTTACTGTATTCTTTGTTACTGCAATAATATGGGAAACGCCTCTGGGGGCTTTCCACTATATCAAACCGACCATTGTCCATCCTTTCTATATCAACAATTTCTCTAAAGTTTGCCTATGGCCTGTTTAATAATCCATAGAAACTCCTAGAATTAATGCAAGTGAAACAAGAAGATCTTCTCTGAGAAGAACGTTACCTTCCCTGACTCTCCAATTGATTATAATAGAAATTCAGCACCAAGATCTAAACTTAGGGTAGGGCAAATATTAACTTTTGAATCATTAACCTTAACATCACACAAAGCTGCCCCAAAGAAAGAAAAGTGAGAGATAGATACATCCAAGATTACAGATAATAGTCATAGCCAAATCAATTAAACTCAAATGGCCCGGGCTTGGGCTTTGCGATGCTGGATCCATGTCAGGCAGCGATCTCTTTAGCACATGCCGGTTACCCTCACGCTGTTCCTTTCTCTGCCCTGCCCTCTCACCCACTATACCAGTTCTTTCTGTTACATTTATCCCCCTTTAACTCTTCATATCATCGCTTTCTAACTTAGAGGAAACTGATCATTATTCTGCAGCAATCAAGAGTTGCCAACATGTCCGTGGCTAGGGTGGAAGTGTGTGTCCAGCCCCCCTCTCCATGCTGGGATTTAGTCTTGTGCATAGGTCTTGTGCGCGCTGTCCCGACCACTGTGAGTTCATATGTGCGTCTCCCCTGCTGTGTCCGGAAGACATTGTTTTCTGTACTCAACCACAACTTCTGGCTCTTACATGCTTTCCACCTCCTCTTTCCATGTGATCCCTGAGCCTGAAGGAGGGGACGTAGTATACGTCACATTGAGGGATGAACATTCTGTAGTTTCTGA
Organism: Cricetomys ansorgei; assembly: GCA_026225945.1. Classification (NCBI taxonomy): domain Eukaryota; kingdom Metazoa; phylum Chordata; class Mammalia; order Rodentia; family Nesomyidae; genus Cricetomys; species Cricetomys ansorgei. The sequence goes on from JAMJFZ010003163.1 coordinate 16,700,594, forward strand.
TTTTTTGCGTCTTGGCCAGTTGTGTGTCTCTGGGTTGATAGTTATCGACTCCAAATAGAGCTTTTCTGACGAGGGTTCAGAGGTGCCTCATCCATGGGTATAATGACAAGTCACCAGCAGTTGAGTACTATGCCATTACCAGAATAATAGTAGTAGGCCCTCTCCTAGGGTCTATGATCTGTCTAGTGACAGGTTCTTGGTCTGATAATGGTACCAGGTATGGGTTTTGTGATGAAAAAATAATGAAAATGTGGTATGTTTACACAAGTGAATATTACTGAGCTTTGAAAAATGGAATTGTGAAATTTTCAGGTAAATGGATGGAGTTGGAGACAATCATTCTGAAAGAGAAAGCGCAGACCAGAAAGGATAAATATTGAGTCTTTTCTCTCATTTGTGGATGTCATCTTTAAATCTTTAGATAAATCTAGAATGCCTATAAAGGTCAAGAAATCACTAAATGGAAATGAGGAGGGACTTTAAAGGGAGAGGAGATAGAACACACTAGTTGAAAGGTTTAAAATGGAATCCTATATACATACATTAAAAGAGTTTAAATAGAATTACTCTATACAGGGCAACAATACCTCTATTAGACACCATAGACTAGCAAATAAAAAGCACAGTCTCAGGAATGTTTTACTTCTTAGAATTGTTGACCAAGAAGTTCCCAAAGACCCCTACACATTATAGGTTGCTGTCAATACTCATGGTGACTGCCCACAACTTGAGGGTACAACCCCATTGTTGAAGACTACATATATAGGAGTAGGCTGTTGTGTTCGGTCAGCAAGGAAGAAACACTTGTTGGAACATTCTGGCAGTTTGGCGTTCTTTTTCACCTCCGCTAATGGGAAACATACACCCTTCTTCATAGACCTCAAACACATCTTGAGTTTCACACACATACAATGCAGCTATCAGAAAAGTCAGTTTGTGAAACAGTAAGCTACCTCCAGTGGGGGAGGGTGTGTGTGTTCCATGATCAGGAAAAGCAGTAAGAACCTTGCTTTTTCCTGCTCCCAGATGAATTCTTTGTCTCTAAGGGCCTTCATTCTGTGCTTTTACCTCAGAGCTTTTTTCCTCATTTATTTGTTAATTTCTAGCCTTTTCTTTTCATAGAAGCTTATTTCTTTTCTCTCCTCTTCCTTCAGGAGACTTCTCCTCATTATTTTTGCATATAATCTCTGTCCTCTGGTAGTTTCCCTGGGCACATTTTACCAGACTCTGTGAGGCCTGCAGTTTCTTTTTCTTCTTCCTTGTCTCCATGTTGGATGAGCTGGCGTGATGTCCTGCCCCTGTTGGTGCACCATTTGTAGTTGTATGCCTACCGGGGGAGAGGAGGTCACATGACACGGAGGCATTTTCGTAAGTGCGAACTCTTTCAGATCTCAGCAGAGGGAACCACTGTCATGGTCAGCGCCATACTCACAGTGGGACTCCCAGCATGTCTGCTCAGGTGCTTTCATTCTTTCAGAACCTCTCCGGTGTTCTACTAATACCACGTGCAGATCATAAGCAATCAAACGTCCCTCACAAAATCCAGCACCTGAAAACAATACAAAACGCCAAGGCCCATGCATCCCTTTTCCCAGCACAAAAACAATTATTTTAAACACAAATAAAAATAAACTTCCACAACACACATATTCAAGCCGCACGAAGAAATTGAGCTGGTACCAACCCGGAAGCTCCCATAGTCTGGAGGGTGCTGAGTGTGCTACTGGAAGAGTAATCATCAATCCCGCCCAGCCGTGAGCCCTGTGAGCTACACTAATGACCAGCCTGGGAAGACATTAACCCCGGGTGCAATAGTAGCACTGTTGCTATGTGAGCAGCCAACCACTTTCTGATTGGACTTAAGGCCCAGTCTACAATATAGATTTCCTTTCTTAACAGCTGGAAAATATTGTGCTGAATATCGTATGATATTTTTGCTGTCTGTTCATCAGCTGATGCTTCTGGGCTGTTTCCGGTTCCCGGCTCTTGTGAATAGGGCGGCAATGAAGAGATGCGCAGGTTTCTCTATGGCAGAATACAGTCATTGGCTTATGTGCTCAAGAGTGGTAGAGCCGAATTGCGGACTATTATATTTATTTTTAACTTTTCGAGGCACGCCCACACCGATGTCTGTAGCGGCTGCCTCAGTTTTCACTCCCACCAGCTGAGACCAGAGTTCCCCTTTCTGACATTCGTGTCAGCATTTGACAGCCTTTGTTTTTGGTTTTGCTTTTTATCTTAGCCATTCTAACTAGGGTAAGACAAAAACCTCAAAGTAGTTTAAATTTGTATTTCCTTGATGGCTAAGGAAATGGAACATTTAAAAACATATGTTTTGCATCCATTAGAATTTCATATTTTGAGAACTCTCTGTTCCATACCCCATTTTATAATGTTCAAAATAAATTTCTTGAAAAAATACATATTTTGTTGATCATATTCATTATGTACAGCCCCTCAACTTCCCCAAGGACCCTCTGTCACATCTCTCTCTCAAATCTATCTCCATATTTATATGTTTTAATCCACCGAGTCCAGTAGTGTTGCCCGTATGCTAATGAGCATAGGTCATCCACCGAGGCGTGGCCACACCACCAGTTGTCAGCACTGTAAGGAAACACGACTGTCTCCCTCAGCATCCATGCCCGGTTTTTAATTAGGTTGCTTGATTTCTTGATGTCTAGGGTTATTGTGATGTGCAGCCTTCCCTCTGTGCATTTGGACTTGTTTGCTCCTGTGTGGTGAAAGATTTTGGCTTCTGTATTAATCAGTTACATCCACCTGTGGCTTTCTGCGTCCTCTCCTGGCTTTTGTAGAAAGGCGATCCGGCTCTCACGTGATGAGTTTGGAACTACTTCCTCAGTTTTGATCTTTATTAAAGCATGAAAAATACTGGTATTACTTTTTCTGAAACATTTGTAAAATTCAGCTTCATTAGTCAATACTGTCCCTGGCTTTTCTGTGAAGGAAAGCTATTGTGGATTAATTCTCCTCAGTCATCTCTAGGCTGTTCAGATTTTCTACTTTTTGCTGATTTCTTTCTTTGTATAGTGTACATGTACAAGGAGTTCTCCGTTTGTTTTTAAAGAGATAATCGAATATGTTTACCAGTCATTAGCTGTGGATGCATATGATTCTTTGTACTTCAGAGATTTCTAGTGTTATGTGTTCATTTTTATTTCTGATTAAATTTGGTTTTTCTCATAGTTTGTCTAGCAAAGTTCTATCAGTTTTGTTTACAATTTCAAACAACAAGCAACAAACAAAGACATAAAAAGAGCTCAGTTTGATAAGGTTCTGTAGTGTTCTTCCTAGTCCTTATTTTATTCTGTTTAAAAAAAAAAAAAAGAATGCTATCATTTAATGAGCCTCCCTGTGTGGCTCAAGCCACCCGGACACAGGCACCTTCAGCACCCTTAATTCTCAGTCCTTCTGCCGAGGAACCTGGCTTTCAGGAAGACAGGCTGCTCAGGGAGCTCTCCCTTCCCAGAGCTCTGCAGCATCTGCCTCGCACCGCATCACCGGTAGGGGCAGCTCCCCTCTTGGCAGCTTTTCCGTGTCTGCTCGCTGACCATGCACACAACGCTGCAGGTTGGCAGCCTGGCAGAAGCTCTGGTACCTCTCTTTCAGTGGTAATACCGCCAACAACTTTCCCAAAGTCACTTGGATGACGATTGTCGGCATCCATCCTGTGGCAATGCCTGTCTCCAGCCTTCTAGCCTGTGGTGGCGGCGGCGATTACAGATGCGGTCAGAAGTCTCTGTGTCTCCTCGGCTGGATGGCGTCGCAGCCACCACAGAAAGAAGGAGGCGTTGTGAAGTATCGCGAGGTAGCGGGCATGCTACTCGGATTTTTATAATTTGATTTCCCCTTTATCTTGAAACCATCCAGGCTGTTTGTATTTTTGTATTTTGTTGAGGTGTTTCCTTGTTATGTCTCTTCTCTTTCATGATAGCGTTTACGAATATGAATACTCTTCTTGGGATCGATCTTACTTTGTGCTTTGGGTTGTATTTCTAGGTTTGTTTCTCCCAAGGTATTTTTACATTTTTCAACTCATTTCTTTATCCGGCCATTGTTTATTTTGATTTTTAAAATCTAACTTACTACTAATTACTGATTTTAAGAATCGTGATTAGAAAAGATACTTTGTTTTATTTAAGTCTTCTTAAATTGTTTCAGCCTTGTTTGCTGACCTCAACACATGATGTTTCCAGGAGAGATTTCCAGTAAGCAGAATGTGATCTGTGTTGCCATGGAATCAATATGACAATTTTGTAACTCCACTTGTTCAAAATGATTAATTAAGTCCAATGCTTCTGTAAGATTTCCTGCCTGATCCGCCTAGTACTGGTCGCGGTCCATTGGAATCTCCTAGTGTTATTTACTGAAACCTGTTCCTTCGGATCCTTCAGTGCTGGCTGTATTTTCTTCAATATTGAGTGCACATATACTTGCAAATATTATACTGCTTATAATTTGTCCATCTTCATTATATAAGATGCTTCTTTATTTCCTTTTACTTATGAGTAGTTTTGTAATGACTCTTGGGGGAGGCAGCACAGTTTCTGAACTCAATAATCCACAAGGGAACAAAACTGATTGTAACATTGTCACTAATGTTTCAGTCCCCAGATTCCTAGCAGGTATATTGCCCAGAGATTACAGAATTAGAAATTTTTGTTTAATGAGAGGCTCTGAGAATTAAGCTTCTGGAACTAAACAAACATTATGACTCCAGACACTGCCGTTAATTCACTAATCCAAGGATATATGAAAAAGTTTCTTGTGCTCCAGAGAACATTACTGTGGTTCGGGAATCACTCTTTAGATCACCTCCCTGACCTGACAGACACATTAGCTCCACCACCCACTTTCCTAAAAGGTAAGATGCAGAAAACATATCTGAAACAGACAGCATCTGATTGCATGCAGTAAATTACTGGCCAATGAAATAAGAGGATGGGGAAGTAATTCTTCCAGCTGAACCGCCTATGGTTAGAAACAAGGAAATGTCATTGCTTCAAAGACAATTTAAAGGGGGCAAGAGACTAATTGAAAGGAAGCCTCAGGTTTAACTGCAGCTTGTTCACAGAGCATCCCCCTTTGCCCTGGTCTTCCTGACATTGTACCTACAGGCTTTCTCTTCCCATAAGAAGTTAACTCTTCCCTGCTTCTCTCTAGGATTTTGTTGCATATCCTTTGTGTTTTATTTTGTGTTTGCTTTGTATTTTACTCAATGTTCACGTCTTCTGATTGTCTACTAGTTCATCCACTCTGCACCTCAGTGCTCAAACATCTACTCAGCATTTATAGACTCCTTCAGTTATCTTTGAAATATGGTTGACAGATCTCCCCTTCTATATGTTTCTAGGGATATGGATTGGATGGAATGAGGCCATTCAAAAGGAAAGATTCATATAGTTCTTATAAATTTAAGCATTATAAATATGACTTATTCGTCTGTAGGCTGATCTCTTTCAATATCCAGAATTCTGTGTGTGTTACAGACTTTTGCTTATAAATATAAACTTTAATAGAAAAACTTGTAAATAAAAAACATCACACCAAAATTAACCAGACCTAAAGTCCATACATCTCAGTGAACTTCTGTACAGTTAGAAGAGCCATTCTGAGGCTGTGAAGCTTCATACTTTCACTCTGAAATATATTTTTTTGCTTTATGATGATGCTTCTATGCATATTAACTTCCAAAATAATAGGCAACTCTATGACACTTTCACCTACACATCCAGTGTACTTTAATTATATTCTCCCTGATACCTTAGTGGCTGTACTTCTCCTGGCCCCTCTACTTGCATATCTTTTATTTAATCTAGATTGTTTTAAACATATGTATTTAAATTAATATATAGTTACATCATTTCTCCTCTCCTCTTCCTTCCTCCAACCGCTTCCATGTACCCCCTCACTCCCCTCAAATTTATGTCCCCCTTTCCTTTGTCATTGTTACACATATGCATGAATATATCAACACAGCATGCTGAGTCCACTTAGCTGCTGTATGTATATGCTGCCAGGGCTGACCATTTGATATTGGATAAGCAATTAGGGGCTCATCGCTGAGGATGACTAATTCTCCCTCTGTCAGCAGTCCTTAGTTGCCTGGAGCTCTTTTTCTAGGGGTGGGGCCCCCTGAGATTTCTTCCTTCCATGATAGCATGTCGACTGGGGTTGTCATTGTTCAGATTCTGTTTAGACGGCCATACTGTTGAGGCATTACATGTGGAGCCTCCCTGTCATTTCTAAGAGACACAACCTCATGGCAGACTTCCCGGACCTCTGGGTCTTTCAATCTTTCTACTGTTTCTCCTACAAAGGGACGCTTCTTTGATGAGGGGCGAAAGTGACACTTACCTGTGTGTATAAGGATAAGTATCAGAACCCAGTGAGGTGGTATTGCGATGTCCTGCTCTAAGATTTGTGACCTCACCAGCTCCAGAAAGCTAGGCAGGCATGTGACCATTTTCTTCAAAGTATCTGTTTATTGCTGAGGATAGTAAATAAAGTGATATGTTTTGTACTTAAATATTTAGCCTTACACAAAAGACATTTTAATTGTAATAGCTTTTCAATCAATTTACACTGCCATTTTCTCATCTGAAAATGGGTAAAACTGCTTTTACCTATAAAATGAAACACTATCATTTTCCCCTTAGTCACTGATTTGAAGTTTCATTAACAATACTTGGTAGCAGTACTAGCAGGAATGAATATTTGTCTTCTATAGGAGCTTAATGGAAATTATTCCTATAATTTGAATGGATATTAACTGATTTCAAAGCTTCTTTGCTATGGTTAGCAAGATCCTTGCATGCAGAAAGTTCCCAGGGCTATTTCATGGAGTGTCTTTGGCACCTATAAAGATGAATTTACTGTGTTCAGAACGCCTTTTTCTACTGACTCACTATATGGTAATAAATCAATTGCCACTATGGAATCTGTATTGATTCTTTGAGTTGCCTGCAACCTGGCCATCATATTTGTTACTCAATGAAATATTTTCTAACCTAACTTGTTTGGGATAGTTTTCTACAGGTGCTACTTAACGAAACAAATGTGCTTTCTTACCCTGGTTGTGTGGGGAAAGTTGTTTTCTTTTCACATCACAGTTAGTTTTTTAAAGTTCTTTTTATTTTATTTATTTATTGGGGAGAGACTGTGGACAGGCTGTGGTGCTCCTGCAGACACCAGAGGGCAGCTTGCAGGAGTCCATCCATCCTTTGTCATGTGGATCCCAGAGACTGAACTCAGGCCACAGGCCTCAGGGAAGCACCTTTACCTGCTGTTCATCTCCCTGGACTCTGAATAACTCTTATAAACTAAAATTAGTCAAAATCATCACACTAGCATCTTGTTTGTGAGAATGGAATTCAGTTGGTGAGATGATTTCATCCTTTATACTTGTTCCATTAAAAACCATGTAAAAATGTTTTGCCTACATGTATATTTGTGAACCACGTGTGTGGCTGGTGGCCGCTGAGGCCAGAAGAAGGCATCAGATCCGCTGAAGCTTTAGTTAGTAATGGCTGAAAGTTGACATGTGGTTTCTGGGAATCAAACTCAGGTCCCTTTGAAGAGCAATGGGTGCTCCTAACTGCAGAGCCATCTCTCCCTCTCTTAGGTTTGCCATGACCTTCTCTTCACTAATTGAAGTTGTATTTAACTATAACTAAACTTTTCATTGAAACTAATATTAATATCATGGTATTTAAAAGTAATGATACTCACACTTTGGCTGCAGGATATACAGATATCAATCTCAAACCTTCCAGGAAACCACCAACCTGCTGCCTAGATTTCATAATGCTGGAAGGTACTATGCAGTTGTGTGGAGGAGAAAAGTTATCAAGGGTCTTACCCAGCACTGACCCCTACATACTACAATACTGACCTTCAAGGCATGATATCCCTACTGTCGTGATAGTGACATGGGAATTTCATGCCTGCCATTGTAGATATGGTTAAAAGATCGAGGCTGGGAAGTCTTAGGCCTTATGGTTTTACCTGCTACTGTCATTTTGCTAAATAGTTTTGTTGTCAAATTACCATCTAAATAATTATGTTTATATCCATAGACCTGAACTGCCTCGATGCTGGTGAGAAAAGCTTTTGTTTGCAGTGGGCTGCAGTCAGTGTGGACTCATGGCTGCTCAATGTTCTGACGATACCTGACCGTAAGTGCTAAACCCTAAGGAGGCATCTTTCTCAGCCCCACACACTTGCAAGGCTCAGGGAGCACTGTGAGAAAGGAGGCAGAGACAACGTAAGAGACGACAGATGGGTAGGGGTATTGTGAGATTTTGTCTTCGAGACATGATGTAACTCATGAGCACGGCAGCTGTGAATATCTGCAGGAGACCTGAACGATTCTGGCACAAAAAAGGGAGGATCTCTTGAGGTGCCAGCCCTTATTAAGGAGCTCTTGGCCATTGATGGCTGCTAGGGGAGGGAGACATTGCTTCAGCAGGACTGTGTCCATTGCTAGGTTCTACATGCCTCAGTGCATGACCTCACAGCCTTATGAATACGGGCCACACAAAAGTGGTCTTAGTGGACTATATCAATATATTTATGCATATATGCACATACATGTAATAATAACAACTAAAGAAGGGGAAGCAAGGAATTTGAGGGGATGTGGTGTGAGTTGGGAATAGAAAAGGGAATGGAACACTTGAGGAGCTTAGGTATCAGTAAAAACCCCTGAGAGGAGATGCTCAGGGTTCCACTGTCCAGCTTGCCATGACAGGTGTTTCCCTCAGCTGAGATCAGAAGGGTTTGCACCTATGAATATGCCTCCTTGTCCTCTTTGCTGAGACACACCAGCTGACTGCTAAAGTGCCCTGTTAATTCAGTCTTCCTGTTTCTTCTCTTTTACAGATACTTCATTTACATGGAACCAGAAAACCACACAGGGATTCCAGAATTTTATCTGTTGGGACTTTCAGAGAATCCAGAGGTTCAGTCTGTTCTCTATGGGCTCTTTTTGTCCTTGTACTTAGTGACTATCTTTGGGAATCTGCTCATCATCCTGGCCATTGTCTCTGACCCTAAGCTGCACACACCCATGTATTTATTCCTCTCTAACCTGTCCTTTTCTGACATCTGTTTTACCTCCACCACTGTCCCAAAGATGCTGCTGAACATTCAGACACAGTGCAAGCTCATCACCTATGCAGGCTGCATCACACAGATGTACTTTTTCACAGTCTTTGGACTTCTGGACAATTTGCTTCTGACTGTGATGGCATATGACCGCTTTGTGGCTGTCTGCCACCCCCTGCACTACACTGTCCTTATGAACCCTAAGTTCTGTGCCCAGTTACTTCTCCTGGCATGGCTCATAAGCATACTTGGAGCCCTGCCTGAGAGTTTAACTGCAATGAGACTGTCTTTCTGTGCCACAGTGAAAATCCCACACTATTTCTGTGAGCTTCCTGAAATCCTCAAGCTAGCCTGCTCTGACATCTTCATCAATAATGTCGTGTTATATATTGTAACAGGCATCATGGGCTTTTTCCCTCTTGCTGGGATACTTTTCTCTTATTCTCAAATTGTGACATCTGTCCTGCAGATTTCAACAGCAGGAGGAAAGTATAAAGCCTTTTCCACCTGTGGTTCTCACCTCTCCGTTGTCTCTCTGTTCTATGGAACCTGTCTTGGAGTGTACCTCAGTTCTACACGGACCCAGGCTTCTTGGGCAGGGGTATTTGCTTCTGTTTTGTATACTGTGGTCACCCCCATGATGAACCCCTTCATCTACAGCCTGAGGAACAGGGACATGAAGAGAGCCCTGAGTACACTTCTATGTAGTCCATCATCCTCATCTAGAAAGTAGGTTTCTTTGGTATGTGTATGTGTTCATGTGTGTGCACATGTGTTCATGTGTGTGCGTATGTGTAAATGTGTGTATGTATGTTTTGTGTATGTCTTGATGTGTACACATGCATGTTCACGTGTGTATATGCATGTGTTTGTGTGTGTACATCAGAGGATAGCCCCATGTGTCACTCTTAAAGATGACAATCTACCTTGTTTTAGAAGACAGAGTCCCTGGAGGGCCTGGAGCTCACTGATTCAGTTTGGGTAATTAGCCAGTGAGATCCATCTGTCTCTGCCTGTCCTGCACTGGGATTATAAAATCATCCTGATTTTTACACTTCTGCAAGCTGAGATATCTGTCCTGTCCTTGTTGACAGAGCTTTTGACCTCGTAGACACATTCGATCAGAAGAGGAACACAGTGCTCAATAGTTGGGGCTCTGAGATTTCCTAAATATATTTACATACTCACTCAAATATTTGGTTTATTGTGTTTATTAGCAATTAGTAAATACTGTTTTATGAAGTGTTTTCAAGCCCTTGGCTGAGTTTTAAGTTTTCTTATTGTCAATCTGGGGAAGCATTAAATTCGGTATTAAATATTTATGTGCTGTTTTAGTCACATTTCTATTGCTGTGAAGAGACACCACCACCAAGGCAACTATTATAAAAGAAAGCATTTAATTGTGGGCTTCCTTACAGTTTCAGAAGTAGTCCATTATCATCACAGTGGAGGGCATGGTGGCACTCCAGCAGACATGAGAGTGTAGAAATAGCTGAGTTCAACATCCTGATCCATAGGCAGAGAAAGCCTAGCAATGGCTTTCAAGACCTCAAAGCCCACTTCCAGTGACACACTTCCTCCAAGACCACACCTCATAATCCTTCTAATCCTTTCAAATAGTACCACTTCCTGGTGAATATGAGCCTATGGGGCCCATTCTTATTAAGCCACCACGTTCCACTCCCTGGCCCCACAGGCTTGTAACCATATCATAATGCAGAAATGCATTCAGTCCAACTTCAAAAGTCCCCATATCTATCACAGTCAGAAGTCTCTTCTGAGACTCATGACACTCTCTTAAATGTTATTCCCTGTAAAATCAAAATCAAAGGGGGATCACATACTTCCAACATACAATGGACAGAATACACATTATCATTCCAAAAGGGAGAAAAAGGATCATAGAGAGAAAATTCTGATCAAAGAAAGCCTGAGATTTAGTAGGGAAAACTCCATATTCTGCATCTCCATATCTGATGTCAAAGTGCTCTTCAGAACTGCAAGTCCTTCCAGCTTTGTTGACTGCAGCACACTTCTCTCCCCTGGGCTGATTTTATACCCATCTGTAGCTCTTTGACATGTATCTCATGACTCTCCCATCTCCAACATCTCAGGGGCTCCAACACAATCCAGCGTTACCCAACAGCCCCCTTGAGACTCTATGCAAGGACACCCCTGACACATTCCTGACCTCAGAGGCTTTCATTAGCCATGGAGGAAGATTCCACAACCTCTTCTTGTATCCTTGACTCTAAAGCCAGAACCACGTGGCTGAAGCTGCCAGGTTCTGCTGCCTGATGAGTCTGGAACTTGACTCCCTAGGTCAATTATATTTGCATCAGCTTTCTGTTGATGGTTTCCTTCACTGCTTAAGCTTTTCTTTAATTCCTTTTCACAAGTTGGGAGCTTAGCTGGGTGGGGTCTTGTTCTGAGGTCACCACTCCCTTTATTTCAGTTAACATCAGGCATTTCTTTTTCCTTTTTTTTTCTTTTTTATTTTTCTTTGCCTTTCAACAATAAAATACCTGAAGATGGTGGGCTCTGGGTTCAGTTCACTGATTCTGGATCCTCTGTTCTCGTGGATTTGAGATTTGCATCCTGAAGTGTCTTTTTGTTCTTTATCAAACCTACATATGACTAAGAACAACCACAGCTACATATGGCAAACATCATTCTAAATGGAAAAAAAACTTGAAGTGGTTTCATTACAAGAAATCAGAAATGAGAGGGCTGTCCACTTTCCCCACTCTTTTCCAATACAGTGCTCAAAGCATTAGCTGGAGTAGTAAGGCAAGAGAAAATAAATAAAGGAATAGTAAAAATAAGTCAAATTATCCCTTTTTGCAAATGATTTGATATTATTTGTAAGAGATCCAAAAATTCCATCAGAAAACTTCTAGAATCAACAATTCAGCAAAGTGGCAGGAAACAAAATCAACTTACAAAAAAATCAGTAGCCAAACACGTTAAGAAAGAAATAATGGACACACTCCCATTGTCAATATCCTCAAAGAAAATAAATTGTCTAGGAATAAACCAAAGGAGATAAAAGACCTTTACAATGGAAATGTCAAGTCTCTGAAGAGATTGAAGAAGACACTAGAAAATGGAAAGACATACTATGTTCATGGATTGATGGAATTAATACTGCGAAAATTACCATTCTAAGAAAACAATTATTCAATTCAATATAATCTCAATCAAATACCCACATTTTTCACAGAAATACAAACAAAAACCTAACCTTAAAACTCATATGGAACCAGGAAAATCTCAGATAGCCAAAGCAATCCATAGCAAAGAAGAACAAAACTTGAGGGATTACCAGTCCAGATTTCAGAATATGTATATGTATTACAGAGCTACAGTAATAAAAGCAGTATGTTACCGGCATAAAAACAGACATGTAGATCAATGGACTAAAATAAAAATAGAAGACCCAAATGTGAATATTCATAACTCCAGTCATCTGATACTTGATGAGGCCAAAAACATACACTGGAGAAAAATAGCATCTTCAAAAATAGTGCTGGGAAAACTGGGTGTCCATATGCACAGGAATGAAATTACACCTGCATCTATCACCTTGCACAAAAATTAGATCCAAGAGGACCAAAGACCTCATTTTGAAACCTGAAATGCTAAACAGCTAGAAGAACACATAGGTAGCACCCTTATTGGATATTAGCTCAATAAAGGAGTTTCTGAACAGGACTCTCTTTGCCCAGGAATTGAGAATAACAACTGACAACTGACAAACTCAAAAAACAAAAAGCTTTTAAACAGCGAAGGAAACAACTAATTGATGAAGAGATATCCTGCATGTGTGGACAATGTTGTTCCCAGAAGACATTGATTATTAAGTGAAAATCCCAGTGTCAGGCATCTGAAACAAGTTTATTGCCATTGCTCCTACCTACCACAGCTGGATGGTAAGACCCTATTGATGAACAGAAAACACATTTTGTTTCCAAGACAAGGAAATCAAGCCAGGAACTGACCTTCCACAGTGTTAGAAAGTGCTTGAAACTGTGGTGGGAGGGAGGGGGGAGGTAAAAAATGGACTTACCTAGCAATGGACCCTGCGTGCTACAATACCAACCTGTCAGGCAAGGTAGACCAGGCAATAGTAACATGACTGTTAAGGTCTTGGCCAACTATTTTCAGAACAGATTTGAGGCCTGGTACTATAAGCCTTGTTTGTGGAAGTCATAAGCCCTAGGAGCAAAACTACTACTGTTGTTTTGCTAAATCATACATTAGCAACTGTCTTTCAAATATTTGTGTTTATATCAGATTAATGCTGCTCTCAACTTTGGTCACAACTTTTTATTTTATGGTGGAGAAAAAGGCAACACAAATTCGTAAGTGGTCAAAGTGCTGAGACATCTCTATCAACTTCCCACCTTCATCTCTCTCAACCCAAGGCTCAGGAACAAAGGGGGCAGAAAGAATGTAGGAGTTGGAGGATGTGAAGTCTTGTCTTCTGAATGTGACATGGACTTGCACTCATGAACTCCCATCAACTGTTACTGTGTAAGATCAAGTCAGCATTCCAGTGTGGATGGCAGGGCTCATGAGGCCCCAATCTATGGCTGAGGAGCTATTGACAATTAATGGCTGCTGGAGAAGGGGAACTTTTCTTCCTGGGTTATACTAGTAAGTCACCCTTGCTTGTGGTTCCATACCCATGAACATGTAGGCAGCCTTACTACTCAGTGGGCTATTTGGAAAAAAAAAAAAGACACGAAGAGGAGGAAGTGGTTGGTATGTGTGTGCATGTGATTAAAATATACTGCATATTTGTATGAAATCTCAAAAGCATAATTTTAAAAATATTCTTTAAAAAAACAAACAATCAGACAGGCACATGGTGGGAGAGACCTGTAACTGCAATACCTAGGAAGATGTGGATGGTCACAAGTTTGAAGCCAGCTTGTGCTATAGAAGGAGAATCTATCTAAAGAAAAACAAAAGTTGGAGCAGAGCATAAATCTCTTTTTTGAGTATGGGCTAGATTTTTCAAGATCAGGTCATCAAAAGGTATTGTGATTCCCCCTTGCTCTTTCTGAGGTTTATCCTGTAGAAGCCAAGCTGCCAAGTAAAAAAGCTACATTGTGAAAGGATCATGGGACAGGAACTAAAACCTCCAGCTAACAATCATGTGAGAGCACTCAGAAGTCAGTCCAAACCAAACCTTCAGATGACAGCAGAGATATGGTAAAACATGCTGATCTAGAACCCAGGCAAAGCTGTCCCCAAATTCCTAATGCAGGCTACCACAACCCACCAGCCTAGATCCTGAAACCCTGACTGGGGTGACTGAGGAAATGAAGAAAGGACAGAAACAGCTGGAAGCTGGGACCAGGTGGGGTAAGTTACCAGTCTAAGCAACTCAGAAGCTTCAGCACAGGAAGGGGGGTTATCTCTGTATGTGAGCAGACAGCAAGGAGGAGAAAGCTGTAGTTGGCAGTTGCTCATAAACTCTCAGATTCTAGATTCAGCTTCCTTGAGGAAAGTTTTGCCATTCCTCTTGAGCCTCACCCAGGTACGGCTTTACCGCCGCCCTTGTGGGATGAGGCCTGGAGTCCTCAGCATGGCAGTTCCTATGTGAGCAATACATATTCACTCAGGACTTTATGCACTCAGGCCTTCCTCCACTCCCTACACTGGACAATGAGTGTTTTTAGGCAGTTTCAGGAGTTTCTGTTACACAATAACTACACAGGTAGAGAGCCTTTAGGGATGCTATGGTAACTCATCAAGCCCTAAAAGAGCATGTGTGGTTAAAGAAGGCTGTCAATGTCTGAAATATCAGATGGCACCTTGTTCACAAAGTGATTAAAACTAGAGTTAAGTAAGTGATTTCCATAAGCATATGAGACTATGGCACTCCAGAGTAATCTACAAGTTCACTTTATCAATATACAAAAAGCAAAAAAGAACCAAAGTTGTTAACAGCAACTTTATTATTTCACTGATGAAAAAGTTGTAATTGTGATGCATTTCACATAAATTTACAATAGTGGAGGTTATACATAAATTACATTAAGTCACAAAATTTCTATTTTATAGAAGCAATTTACTTTGATGTGTCCAGATGATGACATAGTTCTTAATGGATAGCTGAGTCCAAATATGCAAAATATAGCTTCTGCTTTTGACCATGGTGATTTAAAATTCTTCAACATGCATTAATATATTCTAGTTGTAGGGAATATATTACACATAGGCTTTATCTTGCATTCAGGGAAAGCCCAAGCCGAATTTCACACACAGTACTCCTGTCCTCTAAAGTAATCTCAGACAGGACCAGAGAACAAATAAACAAGTATGTTTGGGTTAGTACTCCCCATTAATGAAGAAAATACACAATCAACAATGCAACAAAATAAAATAAGGAGAGCTCCATTAGTATCCAGGATAAATGGGTTTTGCTTTCAATTTTCACAGATCACAAGAAGTTTAAAAAGCAGATCAGTCATGCTACCTGGGGTGGTCAGACAGACTTAAACAATTATGAAGTGAGTTAAGGTCCTGAAGGTGTCTGGAGGTGCTGGGTAAACACATCACAGGTAAGGAATGGGAAACCTACCTCAGCATTTCTGAAAGGCACAATCTATGGAAGGGAGACCTAGTAATAAGCCCTTTCTGATGTGTAGAAAGGAATATGCTGAGCTGTTGTTTTTTAGAGGATGAGACCTTCATAGATTGGCCCCTCAGACTCTGGTGATTCCCGCCTTGAGCGCAAATGCTCCAACGTGTTATGAAAATGTTTGTTAATTTGCTCTGTTTCTTCACTGGACTCAAGATTTGGGAGATCTTCTCGAATCTTTTGAATAAGCTGGTTCAAGACCTGAATTGTTACCTACAAAAAGAATAATTGTGTAGCAGGCATGTATCACAAAAGACAATTTAGAAACACGGTTTTGAGGAATTTGTATTACTTTGTTCAAATACCTGAGTAATTATGAAAAAGAGTTGAGAATACAATTCCAAGTTTAAACAACAACTATTAGCTATTCATTAAGGACAGAATAAGAATTGAAAAACAACAACAACAACAAAAAAAAAAAAAAACAAAATACAGAGTAACATAAACCAGCCAAGGATGAAAAACAAAACTATATTTAACTAAAAATCTTAATGAATACTACAACATTATAAAAGGACAACATACTTAGGAATGACTCTGAACTGCTATACAATGGCAAATCAAGTCTGCAAGTTGCAATGTGCATTTGGTATTTTTTTACTTGCACAGTCTCTGCAGACAGAAAAGGCTTCTGGAGAATAGAAGAAGGTCACAGGTAGACTAAGCAAAGTCAAATTTTCACAAACTAAACAAAGTGCCAAATCTACAGAAAGAGAGAGAAACTTACCGCATCATTTTCTTTTTCATAGAAATAGATGTACCTGTTCAGAATCTCTATAAAGAGCTGAACTTGTAGAGAAGGATCCATGCACTGATTTGCTATTTTTAGAGCTTTTTTAAGGCATTCCATGACCCTTTTGCCTCCATGAAGCTAAAATAAAGGGCAGGAAAATATTGAAGGAATTAATGAATGAGGAATATCCCATTTTCTCACTATCAAAGAAATACACTATCTTTCTGTTGTAAAGAGACATAAAAAATGAAACCCTAAAACAAAGTAGACAACTATATTTAAAAACAGAGCTGGTGCCAGACATGGTGGCACATACCTAACTTTAACCCCAGCACTCGGGAGGCAGAGGCAGGTAGATGTTCTCTGTACGTTCAGGGCCAGCCTTGTCTACAAAGAGTTCCAGGACAGCCAGGGCTACATGCAAAGAACCCATCTCAAAACAAACAAACCAAAAGAAAATTACAACTAGTGATAAACAAGTTGCTGTAACAATCTCCTTAAAGTAGGCCCTTTCCCCAGGGAGAGATGCTAACATCACTACCCATTCATTTCTTCTAATAAAGCAAAGTTATTGTCTTTGTCAGGTTTACAAGTACCCAATGTTTCACTTCCAAAGCACAAGACTAAAGTGATCAATCCCTGTTCCCACTTCTGTCTCCTGTAACACGGTCAAGAACCTTACCTCCTCCCCATTTTTGTCTGTGTTTCGGCCAGACCAAAAGAGATGTGCGCATGTGCTCACAGCTCGGCCTTGATCTGGTTTTTTCAGAAGTTTTGATGCAGCAAGTGCACACTGAGTTCTCAAGGGCTCATGATTCTCCTCACTGAAGCACTTCATCCTCTCAAAAGTACCAATGATCAAGGTGATAGCAGCCAGTTGTGCTTTCGAATCGCTGATTTCATCTTCATACAGAGAAAATGCCTGGCAGACACAGAACAAAGAAAGAATATTCAGGAACCAATTATCAGCAGGAGCATTTTCCAAAGTTCTTCCAACCAAACCCCACTCTCTGAAATGGTCTAAGTATGTTCACACCAATATATGCGGTACCTTACAGTGAAGAAGGATAAGCTACAGCCAAGATGGCAGGGCTGCTAACAGGTACAATTAAGAAATCTATTCCTGCCAGGTGGTGGGAGTGCACGCCTTTAATCCCAGCACTTGGGAGGCAGAGACAGGTGGATCTCTGTGAGTTCGAGGCCAGCCTGGTCTACAGAGTGAGTTCCAAGACAGCCAGAGCTACAACAGAAAAACCCTGTCTTGAAAGAAAAAAAAAAAAAAGATAAGAAGAGTGCCAGGCATGGTGGCACACACCTTTAATCTTAGCGCTCATGAGGCAGAGGCAGGTGGATTTCTCTGAGTTCCGGATCAGCCTAGTCTACACAGTGAGACTGCCAATCAATCAATCAATCAATCAATAAATAAATAAAATGAACCAGTAAGACAGAGTGCATTACCTGAAAAATAATACACCAACGACAACCAAACAAACTGGGCCCATAAAAAAAAGACAGAGCCTCACCTGGGACATGAATTCATATGCTACTGTTTCATGATTTTCAAAGCCAATTTCTCCAGCAGCTAGTGCTCCTTGAAGGAAAAGTCTTAGTGGTAATTCAGCCAGCTCAGCTTTGATCAAAGCACTAATTGTCTGGTGAGCAAATGAAAAAATCTTCTGGCATTTCTTTTCCCACTTGTCATCCTAAAATGGGGAAAAAAAAAAAAAAAAAAAAACCTGTATCAAAGTTCAAGATTAATTGTTCATTTTTCTGAAAAATTCTAATGGAACCTCTAAGCCAGTAGTTCCCAACCTGTAGGTGTTGACCCCTGTGGGAGTCCACCCTTTCACAGGGCTTGCCTAAGACCATCTGCATATCAGATATCTACATTATGGTTAATAATAGTAGCACAATAACAGCTACGAAGCAGCAAGGAAAATTTTATGGTTGGGGGGGGTCACCACAGCATGAGGTATTAAAGGGTCGCAGCATTAGGAAGGTTGAGAATGACTGGTCTAAGCAAAAGCACTAAAGTTGAGTTCAGTTTTTCTGTCATTTTTCTTCTCCCTCATTTATGGAATACAAGTAAATCAAGCAGGACGTCCCCTTAAAAACTAAACCCATCTAAAGCTGTTGCTTCTGTACTTTATTGAGATCTGGTACTTATTTTTCTGATCAGAAAAGCAACACAGCCCTAAGTTGAGGGTAATACACAAAATTCAGAGACTAAAATCATCCCTAGTAACATAATTGTCAGTGTCTTTCTGTCTATTTTTCTATGTAAATACAATGGAGATATCTGTGTATAGTTTTGTGTTCTGTTTGCCTGAAAGCAAATCACTGAAAAAAAAGTTAAAATTGGAATCATACTGCAATTTGTATGGAACTTCTTGTCAAAACAAGCTTCTTCATAGTACTAAGTTGTGTAATATTATTTTAACAATAAAATATTCCATCAACTCATTTATAGTCTAATTGGTTATACTGTTCTCCTTTAGAAGCATCTGTAAAAACATACGGAATGATCTGCATGCACAAAGCTTTTCTAAGACCCTAATTATGCTCCCAGTGCGATGGCTCAGCAGATACAAACACTTGCCACACAAGCCAGACAACTTGAGCTCAACTCCAGATCCCTCATAAGGTGGAGGGACAGAACCAAATACACAAACTTGTCCTTCACCCTCCACATGTACACCTCAGCATGAGGGTTCCTCAACCCATCATACACACAATAATACAAAATATAACCAAGCTTTTAAAAAATTCTCTGAGCTGGGCAGTGGTGGCCTTTAATCCCAGCACGCAGAAGGCAGAGGCAAGTGGATCTCTGTGAGTTTGAGGCCAGCTTGGTCTTCAGAGTGAGTTCCAGAACAGCCAGAGTTAAAACAGAGAAACCCTATCTTGAAAAACCAAAAACTAAAACAAATAAAAATAAAATAAAATTCCTGATTATTTCCTTAGTGTAAAATCACATTACAGTTATATAAATTTTTACCACTATTAGATTACGTTCTCAACATAACATTGCCATTCCTGGAAATTATTTTTCTTTTCCCTTTGCCAATCTAACTTCTAGAAAGCTGTAAATACAAGTGAGAATAAATACTGTTATACCATCTAAACTTATATAAAACCAGTAAGTTTGGGGCTGGAGAGATGGCTCAGTGGTTAAGAGCTCTTTCGGAGGACCTTGGTTGGTTCCCAGCACCCACACGGCAGCTCACAACTGTCTGTAATGATACCTTTCTATGGGCCAGTCAAGACTGGGTCAATACCTTGACTGGAGCTTAGGCTGAGAGAGGAGCCTGTAAAGTTCCTCCATTAGCATTAATACCACTGGATGCTTTCAACACAAAGATCTCAGTGGGCAAAGTCAAATTAGACCAACAACTTTTCCATCCATGGGCCACTGAGTAGACAATCTCTGGTGCTCAAATTAGCATTCTTTCTGCATTCCAGAGTCCACACTGAGGAAGTTGGATCCAATAGCTAAGGAAGGTGACCACCTAAGAAAGGCAGTGGCTCTAGCTGCCAGATAGACACTGTTCACAATTCTTATTACTGCATAGAAGTGCATGTAGCTTTATAACATCTGAGAATAAGTTTAAATATTCCACTACAGAAATACAAGCAAATAGACCAATGGAACTTTCGTGTATATGAGGCTGGGGTATTTTCTTTAAAATTATACCACTGAAGACAAGCCATGATACTGCTTTTAGGAAGAAATAAACTCACAGAGAAGTTGCATACAATTTATAACATCACTCAATTACACACATTTTTAGAAGTGATCATGGAATGCTAAACCTATTCACTAGCAAAGTTAACCTGATTTAGGAACTGAAGGAAAAGTTTCAGCATCAACTTGAACTGATTCAGTCACATATTCCCAACATGACTCCTCAGTCAGTGCGTGCTTCACCAGTGTCAGTTAGGAACTCATAGCAAAGTTATGTAATGACTTAATCAGGAGCTCCTGAACAGGATCTGATATCATTATCAATTATTTTTGTGTGTGTTTGAGGTTTTCTTCAACAGTACACAGCAAGGAAAAAGGAAAAACATAGTGAAGTATTTAAAAGTAAACCCACCACTTGAGAATTCTCTTTGTACCGAAAAGCCAGCTGGTAAGCTGCAAATACCAAAGGTGGCAGTGTGAAGCGAATCCGTTGATTTCCACCAGCTCCAAAATGTTTTCGTGCCGTATTCAAAATCTGTCAAAGAAAAATTTTAAAATATTTTTTCCACACTAGAATTAGTTGTTTACAATCCTTACTGCTACCGTTTCCTGATAGATTATGCTTTATGGAGCTGCACACTTCCTATATTAACCATTCAAAAAATACTAGTCCACTTAACACATGGGTAAGCTGGAAGCTTATACAAGTTGTGTAACTAGCCTTAGGTAACTAGACAAGAGCAGATGTATATGCTTTTCTTCATACATATGTGTAAAAACTATACTTTATTGGTAAAGAATATATGCTGATGAGATAACTCAGATGTCCATGTAAAAGTAGATTCTAGTACTCTCTTCTCTTTATTGCTGCTATGTAGCAATCTGTTGAACTATTCCATCCCGGAGAAAAGCTCCAAAGACTTAGGGGGTAAATAACCTCACAAGTCCCAGACAGCTGAAACTTATGAGATTAACCAAGGCTGTGGAAGCAGTAAACCATGCCTGTGGAGGAGACTGACCAGCAGGGCTGCCTGGAGAAGCTTCTCCAATCTGCAAGCTGCCTGGAAGCCATGTAGAGCTCGCCCTGTTCCTTAAGCAATCGCCCCACCACCACCACCATTACCCAAACTCCTATAAGTAATCCCAATAAAGAAACTCACTGGTTGGCCCCATTGGACAATGGTAGAATCATTATTTGAGTCTGTCATTTGTTCCCTATAGGAGTGAATAGATGTCTGTGTTGCATCTCCCAGGGGTAAGTCTCATATAACAACTGCCCTCCTCTTAGTTCAAATTTCACTTGAAAAATAAGGTAACATACTCCTATAATTGTTGGGAAGATTAAATGACACAAAGTTTCAATTGCATCATCAATACCTAGCATAAGGTATATGATATGGTTACAGCCGTGTGTGTGTGTGTGTGTGTGTGTGTGTGTGTGTGTGTGTGTGTGTGTGTGTGTGTGTGTATGCATTACCAGTAGTAAAAGAATCACACCCAAAAGCCAAGGCCCTAAATTGAGCTCATAGCTCCAGGAAGCCAGCTATTTGGGGACTGCAGAAGCAAAGCAGCTGCCTCAGACACCCTGTCATCCCAAAAAGACAGGTTATTTAAGGAAAACAGCTAAATCCCCATTCTGCTTTCCCTATCCTCAGCTTCAAACACCCCAGTTTAAGGCATATAATCTGCATTCTCTTAGACTCTGATCTCTGAGTGACTGGTTCCTATGCCCCGATTACTTGGCCAGAATTAGAGAAGACACCTTTCTGGCATTAAATAAAGCCTATTTTCACAAGCTCCAACAGTTTAGTCAATCAATTATTCAAAAATAAAATCCCAGCTTGGCATGGTGGTACATACCTAAAATCCAAGCACTCATGAAGCCAAGGCAGAAAGATCATGATTTTAGGCCACTTTGGCTACAGTGACATGCCTCAAAAAACTAAATAAGTAAATAAATTTTTTAAGTCCATGGAGGCCATAAAGTTTATTCATTAGCAAGTTTTTTAACACCTTAAACGAAGGCCAAAACCTACATTAAACTATTTTAAACATTTCTCTGTTCATTATTGGTGATAGAATAATATAGCAAAAGTGTTACTTTTATTAAAATATTATAGTAAATTAAAATTAAAGTTAATTTAAAAAATTAAAATATATAGTAAAAGTAACTCATACCAAATACTGCTGATCAGGATCATCAGAGCGCAGAAGATGAATGAATCGGCCAACAAGGCTCTGTTCATCAGCAAAGTCTTCTGGATCCGGATCTTCTACAGGTTGGTCCGGCTGATCCTGAATCAACGTGGACACCAAATTCATTATGGAATCTACCTGCAACATGGAGATAGAAAATATTAAGTGTGAAACCATCCACAAAAAAGGTAACAGTTTCTAAGTGTATACATTATGAAACATATCAGTAGAATGATTCTTTTTTTTTTTAAAGAAAGTTGGCATGAACAGTCTCACCCAGCTGTGAACCCTTTAAGCTACGGTAACAACCAATTTGGCAAATGAAGCCCATTGGTGCAACAGTGGAATAAATGTTATGGGAGTAACCTTTGACTTTCTGCTTGAAATTAAGGTTTGTTCCACAGGGTGGAATTAATGTATGGTACTATAAACCTGGCAAAGAACACAAGGATCAGAAAGTAAGAGGCCCTAGGGAAGAAGCTACTACTACTATTACTTAGCTAAATGGACATAGTATCAAATTGCCTTCTAATTGCCGTACACTGACAGATTAATACAGTTCTTACTCCTTTATCAAAGACATTTTTTTTTTGCGTAGTGGATAACAATTAATACAAACTCACAGGGTAGAAAATAAATGACTATGGAGTGTTAAGTCCTAATCAGGACATCTATATCATACATCCTCCCCACAAGGCTCAGGGAACATTGAAAAGTGGAAAGATTGTAAGAGCCAGAGGTCAAGGACTGTGGCAAAACAGCATCTTCTCACAGTAGCTGCAACTGCCTACATAAGCTCAAGCTAGTCAACATTCATCCTGAATAGGTGAGGAAGCTCACAAGGATCCACCCCAGGCTGAGGAGCTATTGGCAAATGTTGGCTGCTGAAGGAGGAAGAGTCACTTCATTTGGGGTATGGCCATCGGTAGGTTGCTCTTACTCCAGCAGATGATCCTCTACCAATGCTCATGCAGGCAACAATAACTGAACTACTCAGTTAAGTTTAAAAAAAAAAAACAGAAGAAGAAAAGAAAAAGGAAGATACAACATTGGGTGGAAGGAGAGGTGCTGTTCCAGAAGAGTTGAAAAGAAAGTGGATAGGTCAATGTATACTTTATGGACAAAGTCTAAAAAGAGATATGGCAAATACTAATCAACTGTGATTATTCTCTTTTTGATGAAATTGTATGTTTAATAATTCTATATACATCTTAATCTTTTAACTTCTATAATAAAAAATAAGCTACTTATGGTTTTTATTATTACAGTATCTTCCCCATTTATCACCAGTGTCTATGGCTCAGTGTCTAAAATTCTAACCAACCACATCATCTATTTCCCTGAAACAGCATGTTTGTATTTTCTTACCTGATCCTGAGAGACAATTTCTGTGTTATAATCCAGAACATTACTAAGCACATAACAGCTCATGCTCTTTCTAGACTCGTAGTCAAAGTACTCAAACAGTGGGTGGAAATGTTTTAATTTTAAGACTGTTAAGATATTGTTGTAAGTATCGACAGGTATCTTCAAAAGTCTGGTAAGCTCCTTTGAAACTGCACTACTGGTAGCAATACTACAAAGAGAAAAACAGCAACCCTTTTGTTAATAAAACTAATATTTAATAAACACATACTACTTGTTTCACATATTTAAAAAAAATCTTCATTTACATATTAAAAGAAATTGGTCAACTGAATTGAGAAAATGAGCAATCAATCTCTTCTATTTCAAAATAACCTCCTCTCAAGATAAACACAGCCAGGCCTAGTGGCCCACTCCTGAATTCTAGCACTCAGGAGGATAATGGAAGTTCTAAGCTGGTCTGGACTACACAGCAAGATTCCATCTTAAAACAAACAAACAAACACCAATCAAAAAGAGGATAAAGATGCCTATTTAAACATGTGCAATTCTTTATCCACTACAGTTCTACTGATAATAGTTTCCAATTCATGAATAGGAGTTCATATAGAGGTATACAATTATGGTAACTGTCAACAATTTTGCATTTCTCAGAAAACTGTTTTAAGTGATACTTTGGTTCCTTGGATAGCCAAGTATTATGCATTCATGAGGAAAATAAGTAGGAGAAAAACTCATGCAAAAACCATCCAGAAGAAAGATCTGTATCTGATGACTAATGCAAGTTGAATGTAAGCTAGCATCTTGTACAGGAGCATTCTCTGGAGGCTGAGACATATTTTAGCATTTATAAGATCTTTAGACTCTGGGATTTCTAGTTATTTTACTAACTTTTACTTTAAAGCTCATTTTCTGGGGGCAGGGAAAGTAGACATATCATTTAGTTTTCTCTCATACTTAATGTTAAAAATCTGTACTGTTTTTCTGTTAACAGGAAAATGGGAATGACTAAAAGACAAAACACAATAAAAGGAGGCAAAGGGGAAAAAAATTTTCCTGATGTGGCTGAAGCAGTGGGTGGGAAACAGAAAAGGAAAAACAGTACATTAACATTTTAAAATTACAAATAATTTAGAGAAAAGAAGGAAGCCTAAGGGACTCAGGAGGTAACTGTTGGGGGAAGGGTAACAGGATCAAAATTGCTCAAAGTGGCCCCTGTAGGGACAACAGGTCTGTGACAGCATGATCGAGGAAGTGTCAGCAGGAAACATTATCGTTTCCCTAACAGTATCAAAACCAAAGCACAAATAAGAAAAATATTTAAATCAATTTGTTACACTTCAAATATATTTTGAGCCTAAACATATGCCCTTATTTTTCAAAA
Organism: Cricetomys ansorgei; assembly: GCA_026225945.1. NCBI lineage: Eukaryota > Metazoa > Chordata > Mammalia > Rodentia > Nesomyidae > Cricetomys > Cricetomys ansorgei. The sequence continues at coordinate 16,725,741 of JAMJFZ010003163.1, forward strand.
TTTATTCATCTGCAGGAACCCTTTTTATTTTGGGGGAAAATATTTCTTACTGCTGTTTTCCTACTAGTTTAAAAACTGGTTCATTCCTAAGGCTGAAGAGATGGCTCAACAGGTAAGAATACTGGCTGTCCCTAAAGAAGACCCAGGTCAGTTCCCAACCTCCACATGGCAGCTCATAACTGTCTGTAACTCCAGTTCCAAGAGGATTCAACATCTTCTTCTGGCTTCTACAGGCACAAGGTACACATATGGTGCACATACATACATTCAGGCAAAACACTTACACACATAGAATAAAACAGTGAAGATAAAACAAACAAACAAAAAAACTTGCTCATTCACATACAGGAAGGGATCTGAATTGGAGACACTCTCTGAAGACTGCCTATGAACTTACATGGGGCTACTTTACTATAGTACACAGACAAGTAAGTAGCTAGCAAAACTTTCTATTCTATTTAGTACCACACAGGACAATCTCAGCACATCTTTCAAACAAGACAAATGCTAACATTTCAAGGAACAACTGAGAAAGAAAAACAAATCCAGGACAAAAATAGTGCTAAAATTTTTTTCAAAGTTGTAACTTTGGGGTAGATAAGATGGCTCAGCAGGTAAAAGTGCTTGCCTCCAAGCCTACCAACCTGAGTTCTACTCACAGAAGACACATGGAATAAGAGAGAAACAACTGAAGCAAGTTTTTCTCTGACCTCCATATGTACGTATTTTCTACCCACCAGCCACAATAAATAAATGTAGTTTAAAATTTTTAAATATAACTTTGACTTACTGTTCAAGGTTAAGCTTATTGAATATTTCCACTGTTGTTTCTAGAACTTTATCAACATAGTCCACACGATCAGGGTAACATTTCATAGCAAGATTAATGAGAGAGACTTGTAAAGATACAACATCCTCTGATGGCATGTCTTGTCTGGACTGCAACGTTTAGAAAATCACGTAATTTATTTTAAATAATTACAAAAGGATATAGCAATAGAGAACTTTCAAAGTTGAGAACTTAAGAAAATGCTACACAAACCTGTATCACTGTAGCCACCTGCTGTGAAAATATGTCAAAAAGTTTAATCTCAGCTGGGATTCCAGGTCCATCTTCACGATGAGCAAATAAAGCTAATCTAGAAAAGAAAATAACTTTTATTTTAAAAGGCACAGGAATCTGAGCAGTGGGAATATTTTTTTCTTTATTGCTTTTCTGTATTTTCTGAGTCTATTTCTCTTAGAACATTAAGAATGGTTTTTAAAAGAGCTACAATGTATGAATCATTTTTCAATTCCTTCTTAACTGGTTTGTTAATGATGCCTTATTTCACTGGCAGTCTTTATTTTCTTATTTACCCACTAGCTTTATAAAGCACAGCCTAGCCTAGAATTCATAGTACTCCTGCCTCTACTTCCCAAGCCTAGGACTGCAGGCCTGTGCTACCACACCTAAATCAAATAAATGATCTTTAGTGGCTGTAGACACGACTCAGTGGTAAGAGCCTAACTTCTCTTGCAGGAAACACAAGTTTAGTTCCAGCATCTACACAGAACTACTAGAAATAATAAAATCAACTTTCCTAACTTACATTTTCAGTTATTCAAATTACATCTATTCCATTATCTGTCAAAGTCAGGACTACATTCACATTTTGTTATGTGGAAAAAAATCCACCACTGATTGGGATTGCTAAATGACATTACTCCTACACAAGAAAATCTGGTTAACCAACTTTCTTTAAGAGTGGGTCCAGTCCCTTTTGCTCTGGCTGGGTTGCCTAGTTCACCCTTGACGGAGGGATTAGTGCTCAGCCTTGTTCTATCTTGTTGTACCCTGTTTGAGCAGTAACTGTGGGGGATTGCTCTTTTCTGAGGAGAAGCACAGGAGGCAGATAAATGGGAGGACTGGAGGGAGGGGAAGAGTGGGATTGGGATGTATTATACAAGAGAAGAAAAAATTTAAAATTTAAAAATTTATTAAAATTTAAAAATTAAAAAAATATATATATATCTTTTAAATTTTTTACATATATATACACACACACACACACACACATCCAGTAAGCATGCTGTCCTGGACAATCTGGAGATATTAATTCTTAGACCTTAAAACAAATACCTTAATTAGATAGCTTTAGAACATGACAAAAAATAAAAAATGTTTGCTGAAATAAATCTTTGGTGCTGTTTCTGGTTTCCTAATGATATATACTCATAAGCAGGATAAATTATGTATTATTTATCATGTGGCAGGGCTTCCAAGCAGTCATTCATTACAAGTATTATCAAAAGCCAAGTTATACATACGTATGTGTTATACACACACACACACAGACACAGACACACACAAACACTAAAAATAAAAAATATTTTAAAATCTGGTATGTTTATGTATGTAGGAATGGGTACATGTAAATGCACGTGTCTATGGAATCCAGAAGGGAGTGTCAGGTGCCCCAAAACTGGAGTCATGGGCAATTTGTAAGCCACCCAGTATGGGTTCTAGGAACTGAACTCAGGTCATCTTTCAAGAGTAAGAGCACATAAGTGCTCTTAACTGCTGAGCCATTCCGAATTTCTATATTTTATATCAACTAAGACCAATGGATAAAAAATTATACTTAAAGGGGATTGACTAAAATGTGATTCTTAAAAACTCTTCTTTATGTAAATATGATAGAATAATTACTTCAACATTCTTATTTATATGCTGTTCCTACTTTAAAAAACTAAATCAAATAAGCCATCACTGAAAGAAACTATATGACTATGAGAAGTTTAGTTCTTCAATGGACTTTGGACTAAGATTTAAGGAAAGGTCTGTACACTAATGTCTACAGATCAATCAGTTAAATGGATTAAAAATACTCACTGTAAACCAGGTATGTAAATCCCAGCTCTCGAATTAAGTCAAGAGAATAAGAAATACAAGTTCATTCTCAAGTACATACTGAGTGTGAGGCAGCCTGGGCTACATCAAAAAACTTAAAAAAAAAACAAAACACCTCCATATGCCTTCAAATAAAAACTTAAATTTTCACACCTAAGTCAGGCAAATACTAACTAGATCTTAAGAGCTAAATTATTTATAGGAAAATTATATTAAAGTCAGTAATAATAATAAAAGCATAATAGAAACAAATAATTCATGAAAATGTTTTAAGTTTCTTATTTCCATTTCAGAGCATTTACCTCCCAGTGTTGAACACTCTTACCTGTCAATTAAAGCGATGATTATGTTTTTCACATTTACATTTTGGTGTAACTCAGCACAAGCTCTAAGAAAAGGATTCAAAGTCTGGAGATGGAACTCATCAGGAAAAACCTAAAAATCAGATAATGATTAATCAATACAGGGAAAAATACTTAACAAAATATTCTGATTCTAGGAATGGTATATAAAGTACTTATTTATAGAAAAAATAATTTATAATATTAGAGAATTAAAATCAAAACCAGAAATAGTCCATTACCAGCAAACAACTAAAATTAAAACTGAGACCTAGAAAACTCATTATTTTCCTGTATTTTTGAGAAAAAAACAGAACAAAACAAAAAACAGAGTTAGGACAAAGGCCAAGTTGGAAAAGTTTGAAGGGAAAAAAATGTTTGTTTTTTTTTTTCTAATTTTTTTTCTTCTTTTTCTGAGACATATCTAGGCACACTGTGCAGTTTGCCCTTAAACTCCAGGGCTGCATCCTCATTCATGGCTAGCATTATGCAGGCATGTGCCTCCACATTGGGCCTAAGATTTTTTCCCCCAAACTATTAAAGTTAATAAAAACCCTTTTAAGAAAGAAATGTTCTTACTTACCTGAATAATACACTCCATGAGATATTCTTGAGCCAAAGCATCTCTACAATTCACAACTTGCTCCAAAATGCCTGTTAAAACAATCTAAAAATAGCAAAGAAAAAAACAAGTTACAAATCATTTTGAAAATCCCAAACTACTCCTCTAGTAACACATTGAACCTGAAAATCATTTTATGTTGCTATCATCTACACTTCAATGCTCAAGTTTAAAAATCAGCTTATTTTTAAAATATAAAAAAATTGGTTATATAAAAACATATTTTTTAATATCTATGCTTTTTGTGTGAGTTTTAAATCTTCATCCAACTCAAGATCATAAAGATTTCCCCTGTGTTTTCTATAAGGCTCTGATCCACTTTTCTAGAGTTTCTACAGTGTGAGCAATGGCTCAAGACTTAGTGTGTTTCTTTGTTTATATTAAGTGGATATCCAATTGTTCTAGAGTCATTTATTAAGAAGGTTGCCCTCAGTGGGAATAGTAGTCCATGCCTTAGAGGCAGATCTCTATGAGTTTGAGGCCATCCTGGTCTACACCGCAAGCTCCAGAACATCCATGACTACAGAGAGAGACTGACCCAGCCTCAATCAATCAACCAGAAAAAAAGGTTGCCTTTGCACCTTCCAAAAAATTAACTGGAGCGCAGGGTTAAAGATGTAGCTCAGTTGGGAGAGTGGTCTCTAGCACCCATAAATTCCTGGATTGATCCGGCAGCACCATAGAGACCAGATGTAATGATAATTCCAATGCTTAGGACCAGAAGTTCGAGGACAGCCTGGACTACTTAAGACTGGGTGGGTGTGTGTGTGTGTGTGTGTGTGTGTGTGTCAGTATGTAGGTCTATAATGGACTATCTAATCCAGGAATTGGCATATCTAATTCCCTGCCTAAATTTTGTGGGTTTTGTTTTGTATTTTTGATGTTATGGATACAAATCCAGAATCTTAAGCATGTTAAAAATAGCCATACCACTGAGCTACACTCTAAAATCTCAACGGGACCAAGCCCTGCCCTACTCATTTTCTTAATGTTTTGGCTGCTTTTGCCCTATGTCCATCTAGTTTACTAGTTACAACTTACAAAGTTCAAGAATACTTACCATCTAGCCTTTTACAGGAAAAGTTTTGCTGGGAGTTGGTTAAAACCACTGGCTACTTTTCTAGAAAACCTGGGTTCAATTTTAATCACCCACATGGTGGCTCACAACCATCTATAACTCCAGTTCCAGGGGATTTGACACTCTCTTTTAGCCTCCTTGGGTACAGGCATACATGTGATGCATAGACACACATGCAGGCAAAAATCCTATACACATAATTCCCCCCCCCCACCTACCCCATAGGGTTTCTCTCTGTTGACCTGGCTGTCTTGGAACTCACTCTGTATACCAGGCTGGCCTCATAATCAGAGATCCGCCTGCCTCTGCCTCCCAAGTGCTGGGATTAAAGGCATGTGCCACCACCGCCTGGCAACACATATTTTTTTAAAGAAGTCTTTAGAAAAGTTTGCTGATCCCTACTTTGTTCCCCTTCATTGACTTAAGTATTTGTCCCTTTTGTCACCTTCCCTTTATGTATCTCTCCACTGATATGTGTCATCCCACAAATTACCTCCACTTCAATGAAAGTGGATTCAGGTCCTTTGTCCTAATCTTTCAAAATTGCTGTGGGTATTATGGGTTCTCTGCTTTTTCTCACACATTTTAGAATCAGTCTGTTGGCTTTATAAAACAAACAGAGAGGTAGATATGACTGAGATTGTACTAAATCTACAGTTGGATTTAAGAAAAATTGCTACTCTGACAATGCTGAATCTCCAACTAATTAGAAGAAGTACTTTTAACTAGGTTTTTTTAGTAAAAAAATAAGAAGTTAAAAATATTTTTCTATTTAACATTTAACAAAAATACTTTAAAGATAGGATTTCAGTTTATATCTCACAAGGTAAGAAAAGGTAACAACGACAAAGATATAAACCTGTTTGTAACGTTCCACATTTACGCCTTCCAACTGACTAAGGCGCACCAAATTTGTTCCCACTAAAATTCTCAGTTCTTGTCTCTCTCGCTCTCTTTTTTCTCTATCTCGGCTATGTCCTTGATGCTGCATCCGCACCCAGAGCTTGTTCATTTCTGCAAAGTTGAGTAGTACAAAATCCATGGAATCACTGATATCACCAGTTGTTTCTTCACTGCCAAGAAAAAGTCAGAAAAATCTTTTTACATGACAGGATCAATTTACTACACTCCCGTTCAAAAGCCACTGCAACTTCATTTCTTTGGTTTAGTGTTAAAATTCAAGAACAAGAGTCTAGCATAAAACATAAATAATAGGGGAGAACACAATACATTTTGAGGAGCAAATCACTTCAGCAACTCACTAAAACATAAAAGATGCGCTCAACTTGGCAGCACACATGCTAACTCGGAACAGCATGGAGATTAGCATGGTCCCTGCAATGACAAGCAAATCTGTGAAGCATCTCATATATTTAAGGGAGCATCACAGGGCTTAACATGGTGCTGGCAGCTTATGTTACTCTTCAGCTATTGCATTTCTTACAAGGAGCTCAAACATGATGGTGTCACAAGTACCACTGAAGAGAGGTAAGCAAGGAGGGCACTGCACTCCTGAACATGACTGTTCCCGGCTCCCACCTTAAAGAATCCAACTACAGCTGAATCTTTTCATATACTGACAGAACTAATGTCCACTAAGAGGTAACTGATTAAAAACATAAATAAAATTAAATAAAATACAGAAAGATCCTGAAATCTGACAGTATACTGGGTATACTGGTAATGCTGTTTTATTGCTAAATATTTTGGCTTCAAATGAAATGAGCTTTATGAAGAAAAATATCATAATCTTATTTTTCTACATCTTCTAAGACAGGGAACTTAGTTTTTCAAATATTTTACTGATTGCCTAAAGTTTAAAATTTAGAGTCAAATTATAATAAAGCAAAAAATAGTAGCAACCACTCTGTATATTACTAAATCTTTTCTGTATGGTTTAACATTGTTGTCACACATTGTTTTATTCCTTTATTTATTTATTTTTTTAAGTAAATGATCCTTGTCATGGTGACACATGCCCGTAATATGAGCATTTGGGAGGCAAAGGCATGGAAGGATTACATGCTCAAGGCAAGCATGAGTTATAGTGAGAACCTGTTTCAAAATAAAAAAGAATGAAGAGGGCTGGTGAGGTGGTTCAGAGGTAAAAGGCACTTGTCATACAAACCTGTGGTCTGAATTTGGTCCCTAGAACCCATGTAAAGGTAGAAGGAATGAACCAACTCCACAAAGTTACCCTCTGACCTCCACACGTGCACCGTGGACACATTCCCACACATACATGTCATCACACACAAACACACACACAATAATATATTTTTAAAGGAATTGATATAGATACTAAAAACTGATTTGTCTTAGAAATTTAAAAAATAATCTTTAAATAAAAGAAATTATTTGTTCTTCAATCAAGCAATCTGTCACATTAAAAGTTCACCATATCTAGCTGACCATATGCCATTGCGGTGGGAAAAAAGTGTCATGAATTTTAATGCTAGAATAGAGGTCACAAAAGAAAGAGGTCTCTATAAATTATGATTGTTTTTTCACTAGTTAACACCTTTAAAAGTCATACTTACAGAGAGTAAGTAATGGGAAAGAGTAAGCAATGTAGGGGGAAAACGTTCTACACTACTGCAGATGCCTGTGACCCACCACTTGAGAGGATGCATGCAGGAGGACTGCTGAGAATTCAAGGCCAACCTAGGCTACAGTACCAGCCATTTAAGGTTACAAAGCCATATCCTATCTCAAAACAAAAATATATATATTTTAAAAAAGCAGTGTAATCCAAAGAATTTTTCCAAACATATATTTGAATATGAGTACATTTCACCTTATACCACACATACTGAATTAGTTGTATATTTCAATGGAAATCTAAACAAAAAAATGGTACATGGATTTGAGTGGGAAATTACTGATATTCATGTTCTTTCTTATTTCTGTGTATTTTTCTTCAATTTTAAGGGATTTTATATGGATAAAACAAAAACAAAAACACTACAACTAAACCAAGATTACTTACTCTGTTGGCTCTCCTTCATCAGGTAAAATGTTCCTAGTACACTGAAGAAGATAATTTCGAAGAAACAAACCCCTCAGTGGATGCTGCACACCACGGCACATTTCTACCAAATCTTTCAAAATATCTTTCCTGGATTGAGGAAATGACTTGACATATACAACTCCAACTGTGATCAACAGATAACTAGGAGAAGTAAGACAATAGAAGAATACGTAAACACTTGTGTCCAAACATACTATACACATATGAAATAAACAAGACAGAAGCTACGTTGTTGTTTATGGGGAGAAAAATCATATGACTTTAAATAACTACTAAAAATATTTTAAAAAATAGTTTCACTGACTGATCCCAGTGGTCAGTCCCCTCTTATCCTTGAAGAATATGATCTAAGATACCTAGTTGATCATCGAAACTGCAGCTAGTATGTGCAAGTGTTTTCCCTTATACATACACATAAGTTTATTAATCAGTCAAGGTGGTTAGCCATAGTAACTAACACAGCAGCTGTAATAGTATGCTGTAATAAAGGTAACTTAGAGAATGTCTCTCTTACTATGCTGCACTCACCATTCCTGCAACGATGTGAGACGATACAGTGATTATGTAATGACACTAGCATAAGGTGAGGAGCTGAGGTAGCATTAGGCTATCTCAGCAGCAGTTGTTCCAACAAGCAAGATAGCTACTAAGTGACTAAAGGGTGGATAATATATACAGTGTGCTCAACAAAAAAATGATTGACACCCCCTGAGGAACAATAAAAAGTTCTGTCAAGCTTCTTAGAATAGTGTGCAACTCTGAGTTTAATTACTTCTAGGATTTTCCTATTTAATATTCTTAGACTACGGTGACCATGGTTGCTTGTGGGAGCTACCACTGATTTTTTTTTTGATTCTCCCACACACACCCACTCTTTCTCACTACATAGCCCCAGCTGACTTGGGGCTATGTAAACCAGGCTACCCTTCAACTTGCAGCAATGTCTCTGCCTCCAAGCAGATTACAGGTATATGCACCATGGCTGCCTTTATAATAAAGCCAACATTAGCTATTCATGGTGCCTCATTCCTGCATCCTCAATATTTGAGAGACTGAGTCAGGAGAATCATGAATTTAAGGCAATGAGATGCTGTCTAACAAAAGAGATAGGAGAGATTTCAAAAAAATAGTACATGAGGTAAGAAATGCAAAGATGAGTTTTCAACTAGCAATAACTGTTCTTCAGATGAAACTTCACTCGCTACCATACTGCCACAATGCAAAGCCTAGAAAGTGTAGATATATAAGATGTTAATTACTTACAGCCTTGGAATAATGTTTCCTGCATACTGTACAAGTTCATAGAGATCTGCCACTTTTCTTCCTTTAGCAAATTCATCAGTCAGGTAGACCTCCAAGTAATGCAGTTCATCAGAAATAGCCATATCTTTTAATTTGATTAAGGATTAAGAATAAAGATTAGTTGATTTAAAAAAAAAAACAAAACTCTGCAGCTATTTGTTGGAATAATTAAAACTATTGGGCAAGGCTAGTGATATAGCTCAGTAGTATCAGCATTTAGCTCTTGTGAGGAATGCCTTATACCCAATTTCCACCACCATTAAAATAAAAACAAAAAAATGTACATACTTTTAAGGACTGCTGAGCATAGAGGTACATGCCTATAATTCCAGCTACTTATGAGGTGGTAACAAGAGGATCATGAGTTCAAAAAGAAAACCCACTGGGAAAGTATTTTACATTTAGGTTTCCAGTAAGAATGAATGTTTAAAGGGAAGACAGAATTTCAGTTGGCTTTTATTACTTTAAAATAAAGATTTTAGGGCTGTAGAGATGGTCCAGCAGTTAAAAACACAAAGTTCAAAGCCAGCCTGAGCTACACCATAATACATTGCTTCAAAAAAACTCCCAGCTACTTGGAAGACAGAAGCTACTGAAGACAGAGGATTAGTGGAACCCAAGAATTCAAGCCCACTCTCATCATCGTAAAGGGGCCTGTGAGGATGGGGTGCACCTGAAATCCCAGCACACAGAGGCAGATGCAAGAGGATCACTATGAGTAAGAGGCCAGGCAAGGCTACACAGCAAGATCTTGCCTCAAAAATAACAACAAAAGGCTGGGCAGTGGTGGTGCATGCAGAGGCAAGCGGATCTCTGTGAGTTCGAAGCCAGTGAGTTCCAGGACAGCCAGAGATACAACAGAGAAACTCTGTCTCAAAAAAACAAACAACAACAACAAAAAGCAAAATAACAATAAAAACCCAGAAAACAACTACCACTTAATAACCTTAATATTTTTCAAAATTTGAGATATAAGAGCAATTTATTTAGAGAAACTTAAACATATAGGTATAGATTTGGTTTAACTGGCAGACTGCCTACCTAAAATTAAGGTCAGTAGCCCACACTGCAAAAAAAGAGTAGGAAGTTTATGCTTAGAAAAAAAAGGGGTACTCTGAAAGCAACTTTTCCTTTTCTCATTTAGAATATCCACCTGGAGGAGCACTATTTTGTCATAAAATAAAAATAAAATAAAATAAAATAATAAAATAAAATAAATAAAATAAAATAAAATAAAATAAAATAAAAAAATAAAAATAAAATAAAATAAAGTAACAGACCAATTGACTCTAGAAATCTTTAAAAAAGAAAAAACAAAAGCCTACTCTCAAGAATTCTTTTCTCACTTGTCCTTAATAAACCTCTATCGATTCTGCTTTAAAAAAAAAAATCCAGCAACAACAAAATTGCCCTTATCAAGAAATAAATATGGCCCAAAAGTTTATCCTCTAACATTCAAGGGATACAAAGTTCATAGTAACTCTTTGGTGATAACATAGAAGTCCGGAGTTCTCCAAGCATATTAGAGGCATGTTTCAGAGCATCCATCAGCTTGTTTTTGTCCTATAGAAATACCAAGAGAATTGATGAGAATGCTAAATTTAACTAAACATTTATCTTGGTTCTATTTAACCTAAGATCTATTACATATTTTTAAGAGTCTACAGCACTTATTTTAGTCACACACACACACACACACACACACACACACACACACACACACACACACACACACTCTTTATAAGATCTCCTTACTCAAATTTAAATTAAAAGAAAAAAAAAGCCTAATTCCTCACCTGGGCTCCAAAGCTTGCAAAGCTTCCATAACTGACTGTATGTTTCATAGAGTAACTTAAAACTTCTCACCCTCTAGATACTAGGAAACTAGTTCCAATAGTCCACATTTGTCCTGCAGCCAAGAGGGTAGGCATACTAAGTTTCTTCAGCAAGATAACTCTCCTAACAATGGCTTTGTCACAGAACTTCAAGCTCTTTGCAGCTTCTGTAGTGACTATGCATTAAGTCTTTCCTTGTGTTCTTCAAAGCTTCATAACCACCACATGCCCCACTTCACTCAGGTACAGACAATTTTTTAGACATAAAATTTTTAGACATTTTCCATGCTCAGAAAGAGAAACAAGCAAGAGAAAATCCATTTTCTATCCTAAGACAGTTACTTTTCTTTCCAAATTTATCTGTAAGAAAGCCAAAGCAAGAAGACATAAGAGACTATTTATAAGAGCTTTAGAAAAATGTAAGAAATGGGGCTAGGGAGATAGCTCAGTGAGTGAAGTGCTTCCTTTGCAAGTATACGATCCTAAATTTGGACCCCCACTACCCAGGCTAAAAGGTGGGGTATGGCAGCACACATTTGTAATTCAAGCACTAAAGGAGGAAGGCACAGCAGATCCCTGAAGCTCACAGGCAATCTAATCAGTGAGCTCCAGGTTCAGTTAGAGCAGTGGTTATCAACTTTCCTAATACTGTGACCCTTTAATACAGTTCCTCATATTGTAGTGACCTCCAACCATAAAATTATTTTCACTGCTACTCCATAACTGTAATTTCACTACTGTTATGGATCAAAATGTAAATATTTGATATGCAGATGGTCTTAGGCAACCCCTGTGAAAAGGTTGTTCAATGCCCAAAGGAGTCACGACTCACTGGTTGAGAACAGCTGAGTTAGAAACTCCATCTCAAAAAATGAGATGGAAAAAGAGGTGAGGAAGGGCCACTGGTACTTAGGACCCTGCTATTGTCAATCACAGTCTGAGATTAGGGAGGTAAATCAGGACTTAGGGTTCAGACAGCAGTCATGATTTGAAGTCAGATAGTGTGCAAAGATTTAGGAACTCACTGTCAGTCATGATCTAAGGTCACAGAAGGTGCCAGGACTTAGGTTTCCATTACTGGTTGCACTCTGAGATCAGAGAATGTTTGGAGTCTTGGGACCCCACTGCCAGTACACTCTTAGGTCAAGAAGGGAACAAAGGGCTGGAGGAAAGGCTCAGAAGTTAAGAGCACTTGCTACTCTTCTAGAGGACCCAGGTTCAATTCCCAGCATCTACATGCTCACAGATGTCTATAACTCCAGTTCTAGGGGATCTGACATCCTCTTCTGGCCTCCAAGGCCACCAGGAACACATGTGGCACACAGATATACATACAGGCAAGATAGCGATACACATAACATAGTAAAAGTAAGACATATGGACAGGCTCTAGAACTTCATTCCCCACACCAGGTCATCCTGTAAGATCAAGGAGCTTGCTGAGACTCCTGCCAAAGCTGGTCTCTACCTAGCTCTACTTCCTTGCTGATGAGTGGATAATGAAAATGAAGCACATATATGCACAGTGAAATTTTATTCAGCTGTAAAGAGAAAGATGAAGTTTATAAGTAAATAGATGGAACTGGATGTCATGCTGACAAAAACATTGCATGTTCTTTTTCATATGTGGATCCTAGTTTTGAATCTTTAGATGTATATGTTAAACTAGGAATACCTGTAGAAGCTAAGAAACTAGAAAGGGCTTTAGGGTGGCGATGAGGGGTATGAAGGGGCTGGAAGGCAGAAATGTCTTAAGGAAAGGGGGATAATAGAACAAAGTGATATTGAAGTGGAAAGAGAACAATGGGACAGGGAAGATTTATGTAAGGAAAGGAGGGAAGGGTGGAGGAAGAAGAAGCAGAGGGATAGCTAACACTAAGGATGTATGAAGAAGCCATATGGTAACCTATTATTTATAAGCTTGTTTTTATATTATATATGTTGCTATATATATAATATATATAAACATATAATTTTTATAAATTTAACTGGGGGGTACTCTACACAGGGAGATAATGCTCCTCCCAGAAACCATAGGTTACTAAACATAAACTCTAAGCCAGGTATAAGATATCTTCCTATGAGTGTTGGTCAGGAGTTTCCAGATGCCACTAAAACGATACAGGCTATTTCCATTCCTCATGCTTTTCCCACCAGACCTTGATGATAAGACTATATTACTGATAAGACCATACACTCTGGTTGCAGTACTTAGGAAAATCAAGCTATAACTGAATAGAAAGTTTATTCTCAACTGTCTACTTTTCATAGCACCAGAAGGTGTGATACTAGGGGAAGAAAGTCATCAACAGTTTCCACCCAGATGGGAACCCCCAAAGCTACAGTAATGACCAGGCTGGCAAAGATATTTTCCAAAAGAGGCTCAGATATTTGGATTGGATGCTAATGTGGGAATGTGTAACTAAAAGTCAGGATCTCTCCTTCTCCCGAGTTTACAGACAGTCACTGGGTACACACAATTAGGAGAAAGCAGGGCTCTCTGTTCAAAAGTATCTACAGTGCTAAACACAGATGAGTCTGAGATAGTTGCTGGTAGTGATTAGGCCGACAGAAAGCAGCAGTGCTACATAATTTTAGAACTGAAGTGCTTGCTTAGGAATCTACAGCATACAACTCTATCTCACATTTTCATTCTTACCAGGCATCTTTTCATCTGGAATGATTGAACCTTCACAGCCTGGATGGCTTCATCCAAGAGTTTTTCTTGCTCATCTTGGGGTGACTGCTGTGTTGTAGGCTGAAAGGAACATTTAAAAATACTTTCATTAGTGGCTCATAAGCACTGTTTCCTAGCAAAAACAAATAAGTAAATAAATAATTTATTCCTGTAGTTCTGGCCATAGTCCTTTTCTGAAACTTTTACATAAGGCTCATTCCAGCTCCAAATATTGAACTGACTCAAATATTCTGGCCTCAGCCCGGTGTAGTGGCACACACCTTTAATCCCAACACTCAGGAGCAAGAGGCAGGTACATCTCTGTGAGTTCAAGGCCAGTCTGGTCTACAGAGTGAATACCAAGACAGAAAGAGCTACATAGTGAGTCCCTATCTCAAAATGACCAAAAAGACAAAAAAAAAAAAAAAAAAGCTGATGTCAAAGAAACCCGTGGTGTTAATTTACAGATATTTTCTGTTAATATGCTCTAAACCTAAGTGGAACATAGCTGCATAAAAAGCTATTTCTCATGATAAGTCTAGCATAATCTAAAATTTTAAGAACTTCTCTTTCCCTCTCAACTACTTTCATCTACATCTTAGTTTACTTTTGTGCCAAGAAATGAGTTTATAAGAACACAGGCCCCCTCCCTCATAATGTAAACTAAATAACTTGGAAATAGCTGGAATTGTTATTGACTTATAATAGGAAAGTCATTATAACTATAATGACTTATAATAGTAAAGACAGTCTCCTCAAATACCTACTATTTCAATACACAGATAAACAGCTAAAAAGACCAAAGCAAATCTACTCCTCCATGCCATCAGCAAAACTCTGCTTGCAAAATCAACTCATTCTCCTTGTCAGGTGGTATTAACAAATATTTCATGTTAAATAACACTATGTTTAAATTACTATCACAGCATGCCTAACAATGTAATTATATATAATCATGTATTTGAGATTCAGTATATACAAAACTGTGCTTCATAAATGTTCACTGCACAAACTAGCTGATTCTAGACCTTTCAGATCATATATCTAATTTAAAAAAATAATTAACCAGCAGATAAGCAGTATATATACACAACAGACTATTGTTAATCTATAAAAAGGTCTCTAGTATTAAAACATGCATATTACATAAATAAATCTAGAAAACATTACACCAAATCAAAGAAGTCCAACACAAATGCATGCTGTAAGACTCCATTTATATGAAATACATTAAACAGATAAATCATCCACAGATCTACCAATTTAGAGGAAAGGTGGGCAAATCACTGATTAATGAGTACACGATTTTCTTTCTCTCTCTGTCCTGGAACTAGCTCTGTACATCAGGCTGACCTCAAACTCAGAGATTCACCTGCCTCTGCCTCCTTGTCCTGGGATTCAAGGCATGCGCCATCACTGCCTGGAAGGATTTTCTTTTGAGGTAATGAAAATATTTTGGAACAAAAGGGAATGTATCAAAAACCACTTACCTGTTCATTTTATATATATATTTCTTTAAAAAATTTTAAGACTGACTAGAGGAAAAGTACTTCTCTATATAATGAATTACAAAAGTTGGAGGATTTATACATAAACATGGAAGTAAAATTTCATGTTTTATATCTAAGACAATCAAAATACTTAGGTTTAGACAACAACAAAAAAATCCACTTCTGAAATACAATGGTTTATAAAAATTAAATGCTTTGGCTTGGTTTAATTTTGGATAAAGGAAAAAAAACTGAGTTATGAGCAATGCAATGCACCTCCATGTACTGTTTTTGCTAATAAACTAATAAGACGAGTTTGCCATGATGATTTCTTTTTAAAAATTATAAATAAAGGGCTGAAGGGATAGTCCAGTGTAAGAATGCTCAGTGCTCCTGCAGAAGACCTGAGTTCAATGCTTAGTACCCATGCACTGGGTGGCTCACAGCCAATTATAACTTCAGCTCCAAGACTCCAACACCTCTGGCCTCCACAGGCACCTGCATTCACATGCACATATAAACACACATACACATAATTAAAATATTTTAATTATGAATGAATTTCAAAAGAAAACAAGTGTCCTAACTTTAATGAAATACTTTTTTTCAGAAGTAAAGAGGACAGTAGCATTTAAGGATTCAGACTTAAACTAGGCATGGTATATTCTCATGCTATAGTCTCAGCATCCAAGAGGTTGAAGACTACAAGGTTCAAGGCTAACCCTAACCCAGCAACATAGTAAACCCTTGTTAAAAAATAATAAAAATAATGAAGAAAAAGAAAAAGACCAAAAACAAAACAAAGTTAAAAAAGATTCCAACTGAATGAAGTTTTTTTTTTCTTGTGTTAGGGTCTGCTATAGCCCAGGCTAGCCGTGAATTCACTTTGTAGCTGAGGATGGCCCTGAACTTCTGATCTTTCTATTTCTAGTCCCTAGTTCTGGGATTACAAGCATATGCTACTCCATCCGGGTTTATGTGATGTTATGGCTAGAACCTGAGAGCTTCATATACGCTCAGTAGACATTCCCAATTGAGTCATATCCTCAGACACAAATTCAATGAAATTTACTATACATGGGTTAGTCCTCTAAGTACTTCAGTAAATCAATCTCATTTTCATTATTCGTTCATTAATTTATTGGTTCTTTGCAACTAAATGCAGCGGTTTATAATAGTTCAAGATCAACTTAGAAGTAGTGATACAGAGCTTTTAAAATTTATCGTTTTCAAACTGTATGTAAGTATGTCTGTGTGGGGGCATGTGCAGATGAGTACAGATCCCCACAGAGACCACAAGAGTATGCAGGATCACAGAGAGCTGGAGTTTTGGATGGCTATAAGCCACCCAACAAGAATACTAGAAACTGAACTTAGGTCTCCAGCAAGAGTAAATGCTTGTATCTGCTGAACCATCTCTCCAGTTCTAGAACAATTCTGTAACAGAAAGATTTACCACACACACACGTCAGTGCTATACAGTAATTATCACCTTCCATCTCTAAAACATTTTCATCTTTTCCAAATCCAGTGAAGTTAGCAACATTCCCATATACCCCAATGTCCATTAGCTAAGTAATTATACTTTTTTCTCTAAGTTTTACTACTAAGGTACCTTATACACATAGAATTACATAGCATTTTTCCTTTCGTATCTGGCTTGTTTCATGTTCTGTGCAAGGTTTATCTGTATGACACCGTTTGTCAGAATTTCCCTCCTTTTAAAGACTGCGTAATATTCCACTCCGTGTGTGTGTGTGTGTGTGTGTGTGTGTGTGTGTGTGTGTGTGTGTATACACACATCTACTGATTCACTCACCTATAGAGATGTGGATTGTTTCCAACTTTGACTACTGTGTAGCTATAAAATGGGGTATAAAAGGTCAAAATTTTTTGGCATAGACTAGAAAAATAAAATAGCACATATAAAGTTTTGAATGTACAAATCATTTACTAATAAACACTTCATAAGTATTAGTTATTATTATATTCCTTTTAAATGAAAGCAGTTACCTCTACTGGTTGTAGGAACCCATTTGTTGGTCAATTTTCCCACTTATAAACTGCAGATGCAATATGACAATATAACATAAATCAATTGTAAGATGAAAACTAATCCTTTAAGGATACAGAATTTGATTATGTTGATGAAAATGGCATTTAAAATTGATCATAAGGCACAAATTAATACTTCAAAGAAAATTGAGGATGATGAGCTTACAGGGACTTTAAAACAATTTGGGCTGAGAATGTAACTCAGTTGGAGTTTGTGTCTAGCTGGCTGAAGACCTTGGGTTTTTAATCCCCAGGAATGCAAAAAGAAAAAAGTAAACAACAAAGAACCATACAGTTTGAAGTCCACATATACACTAACTTAGCAATACCCCAGGAATCCTAGCACACCATGAACATTAAATAGCAATACTCTTTCTTCTCCATGTGGAGAATCTCTGCCCATTCTCCTCAGAATCTGTTCACTTTACCTCCCAAAGTCTTTCCCAAGCTCCCAACACAACTCTTTCCCATCATGACCCCAAAGTACTGTATTACAGTATGCTTCAAAAGCACAACTTCACTAATTTCTATCCAGTGTCTCACACATTCCACCAGATGCTTGATTAGTTGAATTGAATCAACATGTGTTTCCAGATGCAAAAGTGAGACTTAAAAGACTGAGTATCTGCTCAAATCATAAAAATTGCCTATGACAAAACTGATACCTAGGTATCATTTTCCAATAAAATTTACAGGGAAAACTGATCCAATCTGGTTCACCCAGCACATAAATGGAGTCTATAGTGTGTCCTCAAATGCTTTGCATTATAAATGGCTGCACTAGTTCAACCATTAAGTGTTGAAAAAAACATAAATTTTAAACTTAAATTTCACACTGCTCATGTACCAAATCCAGACTGTAGAAGTTCTGAGTGAAAAATAATAAACTTGTAAAGCAAACTATATTATATTAAAGTAGTCTACATCAAAGATTTAGCAAATCATGGGAGCAAAAGCTCAGGACTTGGCAAGCTGGAACAGAGGATGACCATGAATACCAGGTTGGTCAGAGCCTAGAAAGATCCTCTCAAACCTCCACTCCAAAAAAAACAACAGATCTAATACTGTTTTCTCCTATTAACACACCTAAAGTGAAATATGTGCCGAGGGTTACAGAATTCTGAATTCAAAGAATGCATACTGAAGTATGCATTACTGCATATTTGAAATACTGCAATATTGCAATATTAATATAAACGGACATAAGCATACCAATATCCCAAAACATTATCTACTCATCAAATGCTCGTATGGTGCAAGCATGCCACCTTGCCCTGTGGAAAATAAACAGGATTCACATTTTGAGGAAGTTCGTGCTCATAAGGCTAGCCACACCACGACGAGCTACCACCCCAGAGAACCCCGGAGGAGAATGACTACTTCAGCAAGTGAGCTAGAGCCCTCGGTGAACAAGTGCGAAAGGAAAAGCGATCTGTCTCCCTTCCCAGGGCTGAGTTCAACCAAAGGAAGCGTGAGTCCTTCAGGAAACTCACGTGAGCAGGTCCCGAGAATTCGCTGACAGACAACTGTGAGATAAAGGGGGCTATGCGGCCACGGAAGGCAGGGAAACCACGGCGGCACCACTAAAAAAAAATACTTGCAGCAGAGAAAAGGCGTGGGGCCTGCAAGCCTCGCTGAGCACAAAGGTGGAAACGCACCGTCGGGGCACGTCCCAGCTACAGCGCTCCTCACTGCCGCAACTCCACATTCGGTACCTCGGACCTCTCAGGGGGAAGGTGACCATTCACACCGGGGCTGCCGCAGGCCTCTACCCGGCGCCCAGAGCCGCCAGCCAGAGACACCCCGTAGACAGGTCGCCTGGTCTCAGGGCCAAACCCAGCGCCACCGCCCACCGCAACCCACCGCAGCCTACCGCGGCCTTCCTCAGCCCGTGCCCTATCGCACAGGCCGAGCCCAGTACGACCGGCCTCGACCGGAATGCAGGGCCCCTGCTCTGCCCGCAAGGCTCCCGACCGCTGGGAGAAACAGAGGGCCGAGACCCGGGCAGCCCAGGCCCACCGCTTCCTCTCACTCACCATGGTGACTCCAGCGACCCGCAAGCAGCAGCGCCTACTCTGCCGGAGCCGCCCGCCGTCAGGTGACGCGGCCTCCCCAGCCCCGCCCTCTCTAGCCCCGCCCGCTGAGGGTAGCTGCTCTTTGATTGGCCCACCTCAAGTCTCGCGTGGTTTGGAGAGCAGGGGCAGACAGCAGGGTGTAGTGTTCGGGGCGGGGCGAGAAGGAGTACTGCGCAGCGGCGGGCTACGACAGCCGGAAGAGAAGCCGTAGTGAAGGGGTCCGCGGCAGAGGAAGAAAGGGCAGCGATAGGGCGCGTGCGCAGGAGGAAGACCAGGATTGGTTTGTGGGACGGTCTCTACTTCTGGTCGCAACCAATCTGGACGCGTCGGGGGTGGGTTTTAGTGCTCTCACGGTCTGAGTTTCCGCGCGCGTTTTCTCCAGCGATGGGGTCGGAGCTGGTACGATGCCTCGCCCGGCGCCTCGGCCTGGCGGAGCCCGGTGTCCTGAGGTGAGTGCGACCGTGTCCGGGACACGTCCCTGACTCGCGGCCTTGGGTCCTCCCCAGGCGATGCCGGAGGCACTGGCAGTGTGGGAATGACCGCACACTGGTCTGGACTAGAGCCGGGCCCTACCGCAGGCAAAACTTTCAGGCTGTTGGCTCGTAGGAGACGATTTGAGCGGGTGTCTGTGGCCGTCCTTGGAGCTGTCTACCTCTGCACTGTGGTCGGAGGAGGACCCAGTCAGGGAGGACTCTGGTCATTCCTCAGGCTCGAGAACCTGTTGACAGCGGTGAGGCAGACACGCAGAGCAGAGTGTGGAAGTCACTGGAAATAGCAAAGGCAAGGTCGAATATAGTACAGGGTGAAGAGCTGGAAAGACGAGCTCTGGGGCTGATTTGTTAATACCACGCATGGAAAAATGTGGCAGGGGTGGCCCAGATACCACCGGTTTTCAGGAGCCCTTGAGATTGGGCTGGTTGTTCTGTAAAGCAGCTGCTGCCAAGTGAATAGAGCTGAACCAGAAATAAAGTTCGTAGATTTCATCCCAAGGCTACTGACCAAAAAAATGGGATGGGACTCAGAACTGTTTTCACAAGCCGCCAAAACTGAGAACCACTTATTTAAGGGAAGAGAAAGAAAGGATTTGATTTGCTAACCTGCCACCTCCAACTCTTTTTTTTTTTTTTTTTTGCTTGTTCAAGTAACGTCAGAAGGAAAAGGGTTGTTGGGGAGACTTGGATTCACTTTTGTTTGAAAGCACTTGGACACAGTAAAGTCTGGAGTCATTTAGTGAACATGTTGCGTTTATAACCAGGAAAGCAGAGGAGTACTTGCGGCTGTCCAAGGTGAGGTGTACCGGTCTGTCTGCACACAGCACAGAAACCAGCAATGCTGTCATATGCCTGGACCTTGCCGCTTCTTGTATGAAGCGCCCCTTGGATCGAGTAAGTAGGTTCTGTAGGACAGCTGAATGATCTGATGTGACACTAAAGCTTCTTTGTTTCATTTTCATCTTGTGGGCCGCTGGGTCTCTTTTCATGATGTATATAACGGCAGCTCACAGTAGAGGGTTTTTAGCTCACAGTTCAAGGGTACAATCTATCCTGGCACAGAAATCATGACAGCCTGAAGAATCTACATGACATCTACTATCAGGAAGCAGAAATCAATGAGTCTTTGTACTCTGTCCACTTTCTCCTTTTATACAGTCCAGATTTCCATCAAAGGAAATTATTCCCCCACAGTGGGCAAGTCTTCCCACCTCAATTAATCTAATTGACATAATCCCCCATAGGCATGCCCAGAATCCCTTCTTCCAGGTGATTATAGATCTCATTGACTTGACAGTTGAGATTAACTCTCACAGTTAGTTGGACCAGGCCCTTTTCAAAATCCTTAATGTTTTAGAATTTTAGAGTCAGGAGGAGTCACATGTTGAAACCAAATGTCAGTACTACTTACTAGCTCTATGAGCTGACAGTTTCTTCACCCATAAAATGAGGATAAAAAATGTCTTTCACTGGACTGTTCTGACTAAAGAAGATAGCTACTTTATGTAACATATGTAACTCAATACTGTGTTGTAATGGATGGATTTAATGAGGCTCTGTTACCTTTGTTGCTATCAAACTCTTCGGTCTCTTTTACCCTGACCTCAAGCTTATGATATTCACTTAGTGACTTGTGGTTTTATAAATACAACTCTTTTCCCCTTGGAGTTATTTTCTGCCAAGTTCCTTTTTGTCTTAGTGTAACACTGCTTTATGAAACTCTCCCTGACTTCCCCCAGATAGAGTTGGTTCCCTACAATGGTGGCTTATCCTACCCTTTTCCCCTTTCTTCCAGACACCTTCCTCACTCCCAATATTTCCCAGTAATTTGCACATTTCCACCAAAATCGTGTATATGTCTGGATATTTTGCACAGCTTTGACAAACTATACTATTTAATCATTTTAAAGTTATTTGTACTCACCAAGTGGTGGCGGTGCACGCCTTTAATCCCAGCACTTGGGAGGCAGAGGCAGGTGGATCTCTGAGTTCAAGGCCAGCCTGGTCTACAGAGTAAGTTCCAGGACAGCCAGAGTTATAACAGAGAAACCCTGCCTCGAAAATAAATGAGTAAATAAATAAATAAATATAATTTATACACATGCATGATTGTTCCCTTCTATATAGTATTAATTCTTTGGAATAGTCTGCTTGATGTGGTTGTTGATTTTGGAACTAAATAAAATTGTTACATAATGTTACTTAATAAATATTTAAGTATAATAATATATTAAACTTAAAATTTGTGTTTTTCCTTTCCTAGGCTTATTTAATTAAACTCTCTGGTTTGAACAAGAAGATGTATCAGAGCTGTCTTAAATCTTTTGAGTGTTTACTGGGATTAAATTCAAATATTGGAATAAGAGACCTAGCTGTACAGTTCAGCTGTACAGAAGCAGTGAACATGGCTTCAAAGATACTGCAAAGGCATGTATAATTTTCTAAAGATTTGTTTTATGTGTATAAGTGTTTGCCTGCATGTATGTCTGTACACCACATGAATGTCTGGTGCCCTCAGGTCAGAAGAGGGTATCAGGTCCCCTGGATAGAGTTATAGATGGGTGTGAGCCACCATGTGGATGCTGGGAACTGAACCCAGGTGCTCTTCAAGATCAACAAGATTGAACCATCTCTCCAGCTCCTAAATAAATATATATATTTTTAATTGTGAGTCAGTTGTTATAGCAAATAAAGACTAACAATAGGTCGGGACAATTCAAGTTGGAGGGCTGGCAAGGCTACACCTAACTTTTGTTTTCTAAATTGCTTCATTGCATTTTTCAGTCCCTTTGAAATAATCCTTCCTGACGAATAATTCCACAAACATTGCTGTCTCCTAGCTATGAGTCCAGTCTTACCGAAACACAGCGAGCAGATCTCGACCTGTCCAGGCCGCTTTTTACCACTGCTGCACTACTTTCAGCATGCAAGTAAGTTGGGGTAGGGTCTCGTTTTTTTTGGAAATCACTATGTATCCTAGGCTGGCCTTAGACTCATGGTGATCCTCCTGCCTCAGACTTCCAAATGCTGAGATTTCAAGTATGTGTGCCTCCATGCCCAGCTAGTGTAAGTATTTTTTTTTACCATGGGGAGATGTTGCCAATATGTGGGTTTTTCATTCCCAAAGAATACTTCTAATCTCGCTGACTTCAGCTCAGCACATTTTCTACTGTAAACGCTATGGTTTGTGGCCTGGTGATTCTCGGGTTAGCTGGTAATATAGCTTCCAACTTAGAACTAGTATTTTAAGAAGTTTACTTGCCAAGTGGCAGCATATTTGTAAACAAGGCATTCTCATTTCAGAAATCTATCAGGACAGTGGTCATGCTTTATTTTCCAGGCATATTGTTTAAAAAGTACTGCCTACAACTGTTCATTTGATTATAATACATTTCTGAAATAAATTCTTACATTTGAATCATCAAAATATTTAGTTATCAATATACATAATGAATTATTACTATGAAATACTAATAATTTTTTGTATCTTTGAAGTTGTGTTATTTCACCTTTTGAGAACACTTTCTACAGAAAAATCATGTAGTAGTCCATTAAGGAATATATTTCTCAGCCAGGCTGTGGTGGAACATGCCTTTAATCCTAGCACTCCAGAGGCAGAGGCTGGTAGATCTCTGAATTTGAGGCCAGCCTGGTCTACAGAGCGAGTTCCAGGACAGCAGAGTTACAACAGAGAAGCCCTGTTTTGAAAAACCAAAAAAAAAAAAAAAAAAAGGAGAGAGAGAGAGAGAATATATTTCTCACTGTTTAGTCATTAATTTTGGTGTATTTGGCTCTATTAGCAATATACCTAGGAGTGCTTGTCATTCATAGATAATATCCTTTAATTCAACCAGAGTATGTGGTGTACTAGGAGGGAATGTAGTTGATGTTACCAAAAAAAAAAAAAAAAAAAAAACTGAAAATAGTCAAATAACTCCACTTTTGGAACTATATTAAACTGAACAAGAGATGGTCGGTTATCTTGGGGGGTATGTGTTGCCTGCATGTGTGTTACTGTACCACATATGTGCTTCCTGTGAAGGCCAAAAGCGGGCATTGGGTCCCCTGGACCTGTTAGAGTTACAGGTGGTTTTAAGCTATCATGTGAGAGTTGGAATTGAACCCAGGCTCTTCAAGAGTAGCAAGTGCACTTAACCAGTGAATCATCTCTCTGCCCCAGTTGTTTTATTGTTAATTGCTTGCTCTAAAGCAGTGGTTCTCAACCTTCCTAATGCTGCAACCCTTTAATACAGTTCTTCATGTTGTGGTGACCCCCAACCATAAAAATATTTTCGTTGCTACTTTGTAACTAATTTTGTTACTGTTATTAATCATAATATAAATATCTGATATGCAGATGGTCTTAGGTAACCCCTGTGAAGGGTCAGTCAACACCTGCCCTCAAGGGATTGTACCTAAGGTCGAGAACTGCTGCCATAGAGACACTTTGAGCAGGATTTGGTCTTTGGGAGTGCAGCAAAGAGATAAGATGCTCCTGTATAAATAGAAACATTCTCAGGGCAAGTGGAACACTGAAAGACGCTGAGTCCATTCTGTAAGTTGTTAACATCTGAGAGGCAGGAGGCTCTACAACAGACGTCTTTATCTGCCCCACTTATTACAGAACAGATGCATTTTAGCTCCCAGTTTAATAAGAAACTAAAGAGCTTAAGAGAGCAAATTTGCAAGCTTTTAGCTAATGACATTTGGAATAAAGGAAAATCTAGACAGCTGGAGAATCTTAGTAAAGCGTGGGCAAGAGGATAAGTTTATAATTCTGTTGACTTGCCAAGAAAACTGGTGATCTTGAAAAAAGCAAATTTATGAAATTGTTTTTTAGGATTCTAAAGATAAATGTGGATAAAACCAAAATGATAACTACATCTGGTGTGAAAAAAGCAATATTTGATCGGCTGTGTAAACAGTTAGAGAAGATTGGGCAGCAAATTAACAGTGAGTATTCCATAGTTGAAAATGCTAATTTATGAATTTTTTAGTGGGAAAATTGATTTCTCTGTTTTTCAAGTAAAGTGGTTAAGAACCTTAAAAAAATGTGATTCTACAAATCCATGCCTAGAAAATAGATTCTTTAAGAAACACCAGTGTCAGCCAGGCATAGTGGTCCATACCTGTTATCCCAGTACTTGGGAAGCAGAGGCAAGCAGATTTCTGTGTTCGAGGACACCAGGGCTACATAATGAGACCCTGTCTCAAAAATTTTTAATGCCAGCCTCTGTGTCATAAGGTAGGATGGAAGTGATTCTCATGTCTAACAAGAGAAGCAGCCAGAAAAGAAAGGAACAAGATTATCAGCCTTTCCTTACCTGTCTTTGCTCCTCTGGGTACTGAATTTTTGTGATCCAACTATATGCCCAAATAATAGGATTGAAAAGAAAGATTAACCTTGAAACCACTTTTTCCGTTTTTGAAAGGAGACTCTGGAGATTTAGCTAGTCCAGCACTGAAGAAAAAGAAGCCAGTGGTTGAACCACCAACAAAAGGTAGGACACAGTAGCTGTCCTGGTTCTGAAAGTGGGGCAATGCTATTTATGCAGTGAGCAAGTCTGTGACACTCCCAACAATTTACATGGCAAGCCAGCACTAGAGAAAGGTCTGACCACTAATTGCTTGATAAGACCTATTTTCAAGCCAGGTATGGTTGTACACACCTGTAATCCCAGCACTCAGAAGATAGAGGATTACTGTAAATTCAAGGCCAATTTGGTCTATAAAGTGAATCAAGGCCAGCATGAGCTATACATTGATAACAATGACAAAAACAGCCTTTTAAGCAATAATTAATTAGAAGTAACAGAAGTGAAAGTAACATATCTCTGAAATGGCCAAAGAAGAAGTAAAAATATTCCTAATTTTTAAAAGCATATGCAAGACAAGCATGGTGATACACACCTTTAATCTTAGCACTCCTTTATTCCTATAATACCAGCACTCAGAGGCAGAGGCAGATGGGTCCCTGAGTTCAAGGCCACCTTGGTCTACAAAGCAAGTTCTAGACCAGTCAGGGACACACAGTGAAACCTTGTCTTTAAAAAAAAAAGTGTGGGTAGCTAAACTGCCTGGGTTCATATCCTTCTTTGCCACTGTTAAAATCTTTAAACAAAGCTGGACAGTGGTGGCGCATGCCTTTAATCCCAGCACTCGGGAGGCAAGAGGCAGGAGGATCTCTGTGAGTTCAAGGCCAGCCCGGTCTACAGAGTGAGTTCCAGGATAGCCAGAGTACAACAGAGAAACCCTGTCTCAAAAAACCAAAACCAAAAAACAAACAAACAAACAAACAAAAAGTCTTTAGGCAAATTGAACAGAATATAAGCAGAGACTGACACATACATTGGGCTGTATCAAACCCAAAATTGGTTCAGGTAGTTGAACAGCAAGTCCTAATAGACTGAACCTAAAAGGAGAATAGAGCCAGGCGCTGCTGGCACAGTCCTTTAATCCCAGCACTCGGGAGGCAGAGGCAGGCAGATCTCTGTGAGTTCGAGGCCAGCCTGGTCTACAGAGTGAGTTCCAGGACAGCCAGATTTACAACAGAGAGACCCTGTCTCAAAAAACTACAAAAAGAAAGAGAGAGAATAGAAAAGATCTGATTGAGTCAAACTACTCATTTGCTTTATTTAAGCGTGGTCTAATGTGAGGTTCCTATTTGGCTAACCAAAAAAGTAACTTTTGCAATTGGCTGCTTTTTTTTTTTTTTCCTAAAAATATATTTGCAAATTAAGGTACTTACTCCAACTACAAAGATAACCCGACGCTAACAACCTCTTTTTTTATAATGTAACACCACCTACTAGCTATGTACATTTGAAACAGTGACATGATTTCTACCAGCTTCAGATTCCTAATCTGTAAGATGTGACTCATCTTAGCACCTACTTCATGTTTGTGGTGGGATTGCTTGGGTACAAACTGGTTTGACGTCTTAGAATGCTTAGAATAAGAGAAAGAAAAGTGAGAGCGGCCGTGTCACATTTCACTTTAGGGTCTCACTCTCTTTTACCTTAACTGAAGTAAATACTTTCAAGTTTTACTTCTATGCTATTTTAAACATACATTTGAAGTTATTTTTGATAACTTTCTCTTGCAGAAATAGAAGAAATAATAGAAGCCTCACATAAACCCCTGAAAGATGAAGATCTGACACAGGATTATGAAGAATGGAGAAGGAAGATTTTGGAAAATGCTGCCAAAGCTCAAATGGCCACAGCAGAGTGATTTCCGTCTCGCTGCTATCCTTTGCTTTGGTCTGGGAGGTGACGGGCGTGGGGATCTTGTCTAAACTTGAATACCAGGCGTGCTGAGGATTGTCTCAATATAGACGCCAGCACTGGGCACCTCGCGTGGACACAACCACAGTACCTCCCTAGACTCAGGTCTGACCTGTCCTGTGGAATGGAATTGGGACCTTTTTGCTTCTCTGTGTTAAGCTTAAGGAAGTCTTCTGACTTAACCTAGAATGCAAATTTCAAGCTGAAAGGCATATCAGACATTTTACTTGTTTTTGTGTTGTTTTTTTTAAATTTCACTAAATCAGTGTTATACAGCCTAAGTTAATAAATGTTTATTTATTAAGAGTAATTTATTTTACATGTATGAGTATTTTGCCTGCATGTATGTTTGTGTACCACATGTGTGTCTGGTGCCAGTGAAGGCCAGAAGAGGATGTCGGGTCCCCTAAGACTAGAGTTACAGACAGTGTAAGCTGTCGTCTGGGTTCTGGGTCTTCTAGAAGAGCAGCCAGTGCTTGTAACCACTGAGCCATTTCTCCAACCAGATAAATGATAATTGTATGTGCGTTTGAGTTGCGGTTGGCAGCCTTGAGTAACCTTTATTAGTCCAAAATCTGTATGTATTCAAATGAGGAGAAAGCTCATGTTCCCGTGTACTGGGCCCTGCTGTTCCCTAGAAGCCTGACTCAGTCAGATTTCCTGGGTTTAAGACCCACTCTGCTTTGTCACTTGAACAAATATAATTAACTTCTGTTTGCTCCAATCTATAAAGTGGAAATAAGAAAGTACTGTTTTTGCTATGGATGTGGCTCCATTGCTAGGGTGACTGTCTTGCTCAAAGCCCTTGATTGCCAGCACTTCATAAA
Source organism: Cricetomys ansorgei (assembly GCA_026225945.1). Lineage (NCBI taxonomy): Eukaryota > Metazoa > Chordata > Mammalia > Rodentia > Nesomyidae > Cricetomys > Cricetomys ansorgei. The sequence goes on from JAMJFZ010003163.1 coordinate 16,753,743, forward strand.
ACCAGGCATGGTGTACCCCTGTGATCCCAGCACCTAGGAGGAAAAGGCAGGAGAATCAGAAGTTCAGAGTCATCCTTAACTACAGGATGAGTTTAAAGCCAGGGTAGGATTCCTGAAAACCTGTCTCAAAGGAAAAACAAAAAAGAGCCTGTCTTGCTACTGCGGAGAATATCTGGGAGGAGTATCAGACCCAATGCATGAAAGCATTTAGTACAATATCTGCTGTGGAGAAATACTGAGTAAACATTAAAATATACAGAGGCCTGACATAATCAATTATACATTAATACTATATTATAAAACAATGTACAAAACAAGGTACCAAAGTTACTTCTTTATACCCATACACTGAAAAGTGTAACCATAGTAAACCCTATGGAAACACTATGGAAGAGGCATTATAGATTTTTTTTTCTTTTTATTGACAATAATTTTTTCATACAATATATTCAGATCTCAGTTTCACCCTCCTTCATCTCCTCCCTGATCTTCCCCACCTTTCTATCCGTTCAACTCCACACCTTTCTCTCTACAGAAAACAAAAACAAGCAAATAAAAACAGAAAAAGCACAAGAAACAAAAGACACACACAAATGCAAACAACGACCCTAAAAACACCAAATGAGAAACTATAATATACAAGCAAAATACCAATCAGATTTAAAAAAAAAAAACCAGCAATATGAGACCAAAGAAAATATACAAAAATAACATGGAGTTCGGTTTGTGTTGGCCATCAACTGCTGAGAATGCGGCCTACCTTTAAGTGTGATTCATAAACCCAGTGAGGCTCCATTGGAAAACACTAATTTTTTTCCTTCACAGGGAGTTGTCAAATTGAAATAGCGTTTTGGTTAGAGACAGGAGCTCATGTCCATCTTCCCCTCTTAACACTGGGACCCTCATCTGGCTTGAGTCTGTGCAGGCTCTGTGCGTGCTGTCAAGTCTCAGTGAGTTCATGTGTCGGTCCTATTGTATCTATAAAACACCATTCCTTGGTGTCATCCATTTCCTCTGGTGCACCTCTTTCCCACATAGCTCCCTGAGCCCTGAGGGGAAGGGTTTGGTGAAGACATCCCAATTAGGACCGAGTGTTCCAAGGTCTTCCTGCCCTTCTGTCCCCACACAACATACATTGTCCAGTTGTGGGTCTCTGTATTAGCTCCCATCTATTGCAGGAAGAAGCTTCTCTGATGATGGCTGATTGCATGCATTGCCTCTATGACTAGTCTAATTAATATAGGCAAGCATAAGAGAATTAGGCAAATCATTAATAAGAAAAATCTTATTAAAAATCTCATTAAAGCAACACATGCCAGGAAACTAGACAACCAAGATTATGTCTCAGCAACAAATAATCTATAACACCAACCCAGGTACAAAGCTTTTGATCTACAGTGGTAACTTGCCTTCATGATATGCTGCTGTAATAGTGGCAAAAATGTCATGGAAACCACTATCTGATTGGATTTAAGGCCCATTCCATGAGATGGAACCCATGCCTGATACTGCCTGGGTGGCCAAGAATCTGAGACTGGACAGGCCATGGACCTAGAGGAAATAAAATACTTTGGTTCTGCTAAAAGAACAAAGCAATAAAGTCACTCCTAACAATATTCTGCTATAACCATAGACCACTGACTCACTTGGCCATCATCAGAGAAACATCCTCTTGAAGTAAGTGGGTAAGAAAGTTGTGAAATTGCTGCACGTCTAACTAAAATACTAACTACAGTGACTCAAAGTGCTGGATAGAGAGGGATTTGGGAGCAGGAGAGATGGGTCCCTGGGTAAACTGCTTGCCAAATAACCATGAGGATCTGAACTCAGTCCCCAGGACCCACAGCAAAGCCTGTGAGCTTAGTACTAAAAAGCAGAGACAGGACCATCCCTGGGGCTTGCTGGCTAGCCAAGCTAGCCAAACAAGAAAGCAAAGCACAGTTAGGGAAGATGTTCAACACTGGCCTCTTGCCCCCACAGAAACATGTACACATGTGAAGCGCACACAGACACACACATACACATACATACACACACACACACACACATACACATGTGAAGTGCACACACACACACATACATACACACACACGTGTTAGGAATATTACAAACAAGTAAGAAATAAGATTAGAATGTTTTAGTTTTGAATAATATTCTTTTTAATCACTTCACAAGTTGGTAAAGTATTTATAGGCACAGAAGTTTGCAAAGTGTTAGTTGCTCACCACGTTGAGAACTCTCATCTCTGTGGACAAATGGCAACACACACCACAGTGGTTACATAGACCCACACCTAGAAATGTCTAAACTATGCACAGACTGTAGGAGAGCAGTTTTCCTGCATTGCTCTGTGATAGGGCATTTCTGAGTTACCATCAGAAAGCTGGACATTCAGTTATCTTTTTCTTCTATATAGTGTGTATCAGTGTCCAGATTTATGAGACTAGAAATTCATAACCAAGAAAGAGAATGTCAGAACGGGTATGAATTAGAAGAGAAGCTGTGGGTGCGTTTCACGTTTTAAAATCACATTCAAGATTATCAAATTTGGTCATGAAGGCTGATGGGTTTTACAATTTTAAATAATACTAAAGAAATGTAGGTTGGTGTTGGTTCTTTTACTTTCTATGTAATTGGAAGGATTTTTTTTTTTTTTGAGACAGGTTCTCAGCAGGTAGCCCAGCTGGCCTCAAACTTATAATCCTCCTACCTCAGACTTTTGAGTATTGGGATTGCAGGTCTACACCTGCAATATATCTGGCTGCTATTGATTCTTAAAAGTTAAAGCTGGGTGGTGGCGGCACAGGCCTTTAATCCCAGCACTTGGGAGGCAAAGGCAAGCAGATCTCTGTGAGCTCGAGGCCAGCCTGGTCTACCGAATGAGTTCCAGGACAGCCAGAGTTACAATAGAGAAACCTTGTGTCAAAGAGATGGGGAGGGAGGGAGAGGAGCAGTATGAGATTACTGCCTTAAGTCAGCATAATTCTAGGAATTCTTGACACTGGAAGTCTGCACTGGGAGAAACAATACATGCCTTTCCTTGCCAAAGAATCTACTGAGTTCCTTTTTTAAATGATATTTTTTATTCTTTGAACACTCCATACATTAGTACAATGCATATTAACCATCCGTCTACCTGTGTCCAGTTCCCCCTCATGTGTTCCCCACCCCATCTCCCTCCTAGCTTCGTGTCCTCTTTTTACTTCTTCTTTTGCTATTAGTACTTCCCAAGTCTAATCAGTGCGGTCCATATGCACATGGGTATGTAGCCATCTACTGGAGCATGAACAAGACCAGAGGCCGAAGGAGAATGACTCTCCCTACCTCACCAGCCGTCACTCGCCAATAGCTCCACCAACAGGGGCAGGCCTCGGGAGTTCCCTCCATCCAAACTGGAATTTTGACAGACTTGATCTTGCGCACCAGGTAGCCACAGACGCTGTGAGCTGGTTGCCTGGAAAAGTCACGCCATATCCAGAAGACAGCTTTTCATAGCGCTCGTCCTCATCTGCCCCCTCTTACATTCTTTCTGCTCCCTCTTCTGTGCTGTTCTCTGAGCCATGGATGGCGGGGCTAGTAGATGATTCATTCACCGCTGAGCACTCACAGTTATTTACACTCTGTACTTTGACCGAGTCTGTCTTTGCACTAACTACTGCCCACTGCAAGAAGCAGCTTCTCTGTCCAAAATTGCAAGCAGCTCATCTACTGACTTCTCTTTTTTTAAATATACTTTATTAATTCTTTGAGAATTTCATACAATATGTTTTGATCATATTCGTTCCCCATTCTTGCCCCTCACCCCTCCCAGATCCATACCTCCCTCCCTACTACATGACAAGTTTGGAATTCAAATTTGACAAAAGCCAAGTAGGACTTCCCCTGCCTATCCCTAGAATGCCGACACATATCAAAAGTCAGGGGAGTGGGAAGGAAGCAGCATATCAGACCTGCTAATCCTACAAGGCAGAGAAAAGCTCCTAGGGCTTTAAAAAACAAAAAAAAAAAAAAAAGCTTTGCATTCACAAGAAAGGCAACACAGCTTTTTTTTCCTCCCTTGCTTTCTTCCTTTTTCTTTTCTTCTCTCTCTTCTCTTTCTCTCCCTTTCTTCATTCTTTGCAAAATAAGAAGAATCAAGTAATAGCAAAAGGCCAGACTACATAAAATCTTGAATAATCTCTTCATATTACCACTTTATGCTGCCTCAAATTCCTGGGCCCAGTGGAGCAGCAGAGTTGAAGATTAGGGACTCATTGGAAATTTCCTTAACCTGTTGACTGCAGTCACCACGTGGAAATGTTTCTTGAAGTAAAAGTGGGAGGGGAATAAAAGAACAGAAGAAGCTTAGCTTTAGTTCAAGTACTTTAAGAAGAAATGATGAAAAGCCTTAAGTCTAGGCACTTAAACTTGGGTTTGTTTAAAACTGGTACTCTCCATGCTAATGAGTGGGTTTCTGAGTCCTGTGCCTACTCCTGGGCTCTTTTCCTTCTGTTTATTTTGTCCAATTCTAATGTGTTAGTTTTTTGTTTGTCTTATTATATTTTATTTTACCATTATCCCTTAGAAGTCTGTTTTCTAATGAGAGGCAGTAAGGAAGTGGATCCAAATGAGAGGGGAGGAGGAACTTGGAGGTGTAGAGGGATGGGGAACCACAATCAGGATATGTTATGTGGGGGAAAAAAACTGCTTTTTTTTAAACATTTAAAAAATTTATTCAGCCTGGCATTGGTGGCGCTCGCCTTTAATCCCAGCACTCGGGCAGAGGCAGGTGGATCTCTGTGAGTTCGAGGCCAGCCTGGTCTACAGAGTGAGTTCCAGGACAGCCAGAGTTACAACAGAGAAATCCTGTGTCAAAAAAACAAAAACAAAAAAGTTTATTTTATGTGCATTGGTCTTTCTGCCTGCATGTATGTCTGTGTGAGGGTGTTGGATCCCCTAGAACTGGAATTATAGACAATTGTGGACATGTGGGTGCTGGGAATTGAACCCAGGTCCTCTGGAAGAGTAGTCAGTGCTCTTAACCACCCTGAGTCATCTCTCCAGCCCCATAAAAAAAGGGGGGGGGTTTCCTCTGTTATAACTCTGGCTGTCCTGGAACTCACTATGTAGATCAGGCTGGCCTTGAATTCACAGAGATCCACCTGCCTCTGCCTCCTGAGAGCTATGATTAAAGGCATATGCCACCATCACTTGGCAATCAATATATATTTTTTTTTCAATAAAAGAAAAACAAAACAAAATAAAACTGGTACTCTAAAGGGGGACCAGGTTTCCAGAATGTGGTCACATTCTGGGACATGCTTGAGAAGAAAAATTATTCTGTCCTTTCAAGTGGAAAATAGAGCTCTCTGTAATTGTAAATAAAGTTGGGGGGCCTTATGTAACTAAATAAATGCTAATATATATTAACTATTAAATATTTGGTTTTATAGCTTGTGGGTTTTGTAGATGACCTTCAAATGTAAAGGTATTTTTTTAAGAACAAGGGTATGTGGGTTCCTTGGCTGTTTGTCAAATGTCTCTAAAACATAATAGTTTTTCTCTCTCTCTGGCTACTTAACTCCACCCCTCTGTTCCCTGCTGATAGATTTCTAATTTGTAAACTTTAAAATTCAATTAGCTCCTAGGGTTAGGGAGGAAAGAAAAGAATAGGAAGGAATGAGAAATCTTTACAACCCTTCTCCCTTGGCTGTCTGAATCTCCCTATGTCTAGGAAACTGAACTAGCTCTGAACTAACTCTCACTCTGATTTAGCTTCTCCCAGCACGACAGTTACTGAGAAGATCTAAATTGTAACTTTTTAAAAGAACCCCAGTTAGTTCATCTGTCCTTATTCTGCCTGCTTCTCTATGCAGGAATTCTCAGCTCTGATTCTAATCTTCTAATATCTGTCAGCTCTGATTCTTTGCACTCGATCTCTCTAACTGTCCTGCTTCTTTGCACCCAATCTCTGTCAGTAACTGACTTCCACCACCCCGCTTTTATGCCCTCCAACTGTTCCCAGAAGTCCAAGGAGCATACAACCACATGGGGGAGGGCTTTTCCCTGGAAAGCTTCACCCTACAGCTCTCTTCAAATGTGACTCACAAATCACCAATGGTTATCAAATCCAACCTGTGCAATAGAAACAGACTTTTTTAATGGCATAGAAGAGAAGACAGGCTGTACTGCACTATTGGAGTAGTGTAAAATGTTTGTTTCACATGGCTGTGTGCATACTTATGCTTAAGTATTGGCTCCCAAGTAAAGGGGTTTTGGTCCTGTTGTCTGTTTCTGGGTTGGGGGAGGGAGATATTGGGGGCTTCTTGTTGTTTGTTTGATGCTGAAGTTTGCACCAAGAGCCACACACATACAGAGTACATGCTCAGCCCTGCACAAAATGCTGTTGTTTTTTTCACTCTGAGGATCTAAGTCAATACCAAAATTTTGGAAAGCGAGTTCCCTGGAAAACAATTGCTGTTAAAATAGGTTCTGTGTCAATCGTACCAAACATATCTGTGGTGAACAAAATTTAAAAACTTTTGAAGTTTAATATGACTTTCCCATCTCACATTTCTGAAATGTGACAGAATCAAGTCTCAGGCTATGCGCAGCCAAGCCAGGATCCCCCTTACTGTCACCACTGAGATTATCTGCTTAGTTTCATCCTGGTACTTCAATAATTCAGATAACTATGTTGTAGAAAGTTTATTTTTAGTTGTGTTTAAAATAATTGTTTTTGTGTACTGTTGGAAAAAGGAATGCATAGACTTTGCATTTTGTATTGTCTGCAGGTGTTGGAATTCTGTGGGGGACGTTTGATTGCTTATGATCTGCACCTAAGGAGTTCTGAATGAATTAAAACACCTGAGTTCAGACTCTCGGGGTTCCACTGTGAGTATACCACTTGCCATGATGGTGGTTCTCTCTGCTGAGGTCTGGCAGGGTTTGCACCTATGATTAAACCTCCTTGTCTTCCTTGCTGAGCTGCCCTATCAGCGTACTACATGCAACAACTGTGGGCTAAAATCACTTTGTGTCAGTGATTTCTGTTCGGTGGCATGTTTGTTTGTTTGGAACCTGATCTCATTACATAGTTCTACCTGCTCTGGAACTTGATATGTAGACTAGGCTGGCCTTGAACTCAGTGATCTGCCTGCCTCTTCCTCTGCCTCTCAAAATGCTGAGATTAAAAGCATGCACCATCATGCCCAGCCCTGTGACATCTTTTAATCAAGCTAGCAGCTATGACATGGGAGAGAAACTTTCCCTTTAGATAACTCTTACATTTAGAATCTGTGTATAAGTAAAAGCTTGGTTGTAATTCTTCCAAAAGACAGAAGACAAATGTGGCTTTTACTGAAGGAAAAACAAAATACCTTCCATTTGCTCTGGGCCATATATTTCTGCAGCAATAGCTGGGATCTGAGACGAACGTTGGATCCCGAGGCTTTGGCCGGCAGATGGTTTAACCACTCATGTTTCAGGCACTGCGTGGCGCTCATCCTGCAGCTGTGGGAGTCAAACAGCAGTAGGAACTTTGAGTTGCACTTGCCTTTTGGAGTTGTCTACAAGTCTGATCTGTTGAATAGGAAGTCTGAGTCGATGGAACAGGTTCGTCATTCAGACAGATCCATGCCCCGAGCCCAAAACTCCCCTTTCCTGACTCCACAGAAGGAATGCATCCAGGTGACTACCACCACCTCCCATGGAAGGCTGGGAAGCAGAAGGCAGGACAGAGGAAGGCCAGCTGTGGCTGGGATCCCTTTTAGGAGTGCAGTGCTTGAACAAAGCAAAACCCATCATTCCTGGCAGAGTTAAAGTATCAGCTGCCTCATCTGACACACCGGTTTTGGGTTTTCACTCAGAAACTTTTTACAATAAGAATCTGTGAAAGTCAGAGAGTGGTGAGCCATCTTAAAGCGTGGACTCGGGCTTTTCTCCTGGGTTGTACTTTTGCAGTCGCTGGTTATTTTCAATTATTTTATGTCTGAGTAACAAAAAAGCCCAACAGCTCAATCTGCGACCTTGATATATAGCTGCTTGTGCTGGCTATTTTAAGTCAACCTGACACAAGCTAGGGTCACCTAGGAGGGAACCTCAGTTGAGAAAAAGCCTCCACAAGATCAAGTGCCTGTAGGGCATTTTCTGGATTACTGATCCATGTGGGAGGGCCCAGCTCATTGTACTGATGCCATCCCCGGCAGGTGGCCCTGGGTACTATAAAAAAAGTAGGCAGAGCAGCCAGTGAGCAGCACTCCTCCGGGTTCCTGCCCTGCTTAAGCTCCCGCCCTCACTGCTGTGGGTGAAATAAACTCTTTCCTCCCCAAATTGCTTCTGGTTATGGTGTTTTATCACAGCAATAGTTACCCCAATTAACACACTGCTGAAGTCTAAGAAGTCCTTTGTGACCAAGAAACAAAGTTCTCAGACCTGTATTCTGAGAGATGACATCTACCTAGCTTAACTTTTTTTTTTTAACATTAACCTATTATAAGTGATAACTTGGAAATAGGACTCATTTGTAATATACTATCTGTCTAGCCAAGGTTTTTTCCAGAATGCTTTTATTAATTACTTGAGTTTCACACAATGTATCTGGATCACACCCTCTTCCTCCCTGATCTACCCTACCACCGCTGTGCCCTCAAAAAAATAAAATAAAATAAAATAGTTCAGCTTGGTGATGGGAGCATGAATCACAGGCATTACTGTGGTCCCTGGAGATAGCAGGCCTCTCAGATCATGGACATTCACCTGGCTCACACCAGCCTGAGATCAGGCATGATCAAGTTCAACCTAAAGTTGGGCCTTATTACCACAGAATCACGCAGACATCCAAATACCACACATAGACCCAGTCTATGGCACCTGGCCTTCTCACAGGCCCAGGGCATCCCACAGGCAATCAGACAGCAGGCAGGCATCTGGGCATCAGTCAGGTACCTGGACATCACCTTGGCACCCAGACATCACACAGGCAACTGGACAACATGCAGGCACCAGAGAGCTTTCAGATACCCTAGCTGAGTTGTTTTTTTTTTTTTTTTAATGATTAATTCCTTTTGTGCTGCTGCTGCTCCTTTTAGTGTTCCAAACAAGTAGCAGCTAAGAAAGCCCCCCGGAAAAAAAGGATTCTGCATTCCAGCTTAACACACAGATCAGGTCTTGTTATAATGGCCACTGAGTGATCAGCAACTAAAGATACCTCTTCTCTTTGACCAGCAACCGGGAAACAAAGTCCTTGGCTTCCTCCGACAGCCCTTTGAAGGTATCAGCATCAAAATCCCAGCTGCAGTTTACAATAAAATTCATGGTCTCTGCATCTGTTTCCCCTAGAAATGGGGACAAACCACTGAGTCTATGGAGGAGAGAAAAGACCATGAGTGTATCACAAGGTTAGTGTATCACGAGCTCTATTTCTATTACTTCTCCATTGCCTGTGGTTCCACAATTTCACATGAAGGAGGTGCATGGTGGCAAGGATGTTCTCCTGTCACACACAACTCTTTCCTTTTCTCTAGAGTAACTGTAAGGTGGAGTCTAACATGATGTATCCAGTTATCAAGTGTATATTTATTTATTTTTGCTGTTTTGTTTGGTCTTTTTTGAGACAGGGTCTCTCTAGTTAGCCTGGTTGTCCTGTGACTCACCATGTAGACCAGGCTGACCTTGAAATCACAGAGAGCCTCCAGCCTCTGCCTCCTGAGTGTTGGGATTGATACCACCATGCCCAGCATGTGTATTTATTTAAAAACAGCTTTGTATTTCTCTGAGGCAGCCAGGATCTAATAGCTACTATTGCCTTCAAGACAATGAAATATTGGCTTTACTAGGCTCAGGCTAAGGCAGCGAGACAGGATAACCTAACTGACTCTTTAAATGGAAAGTCTTTCCAATTGGAGCTTGTTTTTACCACCCAGAAATACCAGCAAATTAACTTGGGCCCTACACTTAAGAACAAACCACAAATAAGAGCTAGTAAGAGCTGTGGTTGTAACTATCCAACTCTCTTTGGCAAAAATAGCTCTGAGGGGTGTTCTGCAATGGACTCCAGAGTTTCCCAGCCTTGCAAAGATACACCTTACTTCTGGGCTATTGGTGCCTTGAGTTATTTTTAATTATTTTATATTTGAGTATCAAAGAACTCAGCAACTCAGCCTGTGACTGTGATGTAACTACTGAAGGCCTTCATCACCAAGAAATGAAATCCTCTGGGATTCTTTGGGGATGAAATCTACATGTCAAGTTTTTTCAGTACTAGCCAGTAGGCTAGTGGTAGCTAGAGCTAAGATGCATTTGCGGCACACTCTTACCCGACTGCCTTCCTTCCATCTCACCCCCTGTTCCTCTATCAGTGTTCTTGAGAACACTTCCCAAATTGTTTTTCTGTTTCTAAACATACCAAAGTAAGATGGCTAGCCCAAGCCCCAGCTAGGACAACACCCCTGAGTACTCACAGCATGTAGGTGATAACTCCCACACTCCACATGTCCGTTGGGAATGAGACAAACTCATAGTTAACAACTTCTGGGGCCAGGAACTCTGGAGTACCAAAGTTCACCTTTAGCTTCTCTCGAGGCTTGTATCTGAGAAAAAGGGAGAGAGCGCAGAGCACCATGGGAGAGAATACGTGGATGCAGATGTGGATCCTAGGAGGAAACATTTCCCCACTCTGCCATGTATGTTGCCTGGGCCCGACACTCACACTACACATGCAGTTGTTCACACATACCTTCCAGCCCTTCTAAGTTAGTGATAGACCAGAACACTTCAATCCTTCTAGCCTTTACAATCTGAAGAGAGGAGACCAATATATTTTACTTGATGTGCAATCACATGAATAAATACGAACAAATGGAACAGAAGCTTCTGGAGAGTGCCCTGTTGGTGTGCACAGTGTGCTAGAGGGATCATAGTAAGAATGAGCAAAGATGACCGCCATCAACAATCATTAGAGAAATACAAATTAAAACTACAATGTGGCTCGACACTTGCCCACACGAATGTTTACAGCACACACACACACACAGAGGGGAGGGAGAGAGAATGCAACAAGTGTTGACCAGTGTTAGAGAATTCAGATCTTCTCTGCAGTGCAAGTAAGGAATGTGAAATGGAGCAAACTGTTGAAAACAGAAAAGTGAACTTTTGTGGTGTGGTGGTGTCTTGAACTGTGGTTCCAGTACTCAGGAGGCTCATGCAGGAGGACTGAGTTGAATTTGAAACCAGAATAATGAATTTAAGCAAGCTTGGGTGAGAGACAAAACAAAACCAAATCCAGAGAGGCAGCTAAGTTAAAAACTTGAAATAGAATTATGTGATCTAGCAATTTTTGAGCATGTTAAAAGAGTTAAAATTAGGGCTCCAAGAGACAGTTGTGTGCTTCACTGTTCCCTGCTTCAACACCCTGTGTCCTGAGATGTGATATTCCTTCCACTACAAGTGGAAATACCTTGCTCCATTCCACTGGTGCTGGGGCTGGCCATGGGAGTTGTTTTAGTCAATGGAATATGAGTAAAAAAATTACCCTGGGGCAGTACCAAGCCCCTTACTGCTCCGGTGTTACTGCACTGGGAAGAGAATGAGAGACAGTGTGTATCTGACCTCTCTGCGGGGCTGGAGAGATGGCTCAGTGGTTAAGAGCACTGGCTGCTCTTGCAGAGGACATTTGTTGATTCCCAGAACCCATATGGTGGCTCAAACCATTTGTAACTCCAGTTCCTGAGGATCTGATGCCCTTTTATGGCCTCTGTGGGCACTGTACACATGTGCACAGACGCACATACTGGTAAAACACCTGTGTGTGTGTGTGTGTGTGTGTGTGTGTGTGTGTGTGTTAAATTAAATAGAAATTAAAACTAACTAAGCTGAGACAGCTCAAAGATCCCAAATAGTGTTGTGTAGGTAATGTTCAAAATTAGCCATCCAGATGTATTTTAAGACTTGATCTGCAGTAATCGCCAATTTGGGTGGTATAGATACTGATTTTCCCGGGCTAGTGTCAAAGTAATGTCATAAAGTTACTAAGTGGTAAGAATCAGTGACCTATCAACTAACACTCAAACTTTTGAACCTCTTTAGAACTCTCACCCTCTACCATGCTTCTATTTAGATCAGCCTGCTTATACTCACACATCTGCCCTCAGGCCATAGATAGATAACACCATCTCCCCCTCCGCAGCCCTGTTCACACTGGCTCTGGCTCTCAGAAGAGCACTGAAGCTAACTGTGTCCATCAATTTGCAAAATCTGAAAAAAATTTCAAATCAACCCTGTATCATTTCCTTCCTCTCCTGAGCTGGTAGTGAAACATTCACCAGCACATCACTGCCTGCACGTGGCAAATCCTGGCCACGAGAGCCCTCCCTCACACCGGGAGCTTGCTGCAGTTGCTCCTTTGCTCTGAATTTGGTGTGTCACTATAAGTGACGATATGTCAACTGGTCATCTGGCATTCAAGTGTGTCCTGCAAGTCTTGTATGTGTGTTCCAATAAATGTAATATTATACCACAAGGATCCAAAGGGGAGGAAGTGTTGGGGGAGTCAAAATTATTTAGCTTTTGTGGCTTTGCAAATGGCTGCAAGACAGACAGACACACCACACTTCTGTGGCATTGCATTCCATGGAGTGGGGGACAAAGTGAGTATAGAGAAAGGTCTAAAACGGCCTGCTGCAGGCAAATGGTGATCACGAGAATATCCGTGAGCGAGACCTCTCGTATAAGACACACATGCGTGCAAAATAGTCCCAATTTTAGAAGACGTTCTTTAGGAAACTATGAAGCCGGCTTTCTACATTTAGATTGAATGTGATTTTCAAGTGTGCGCGTGTGTGTGTGTGGGGGGGGGGTTATATTGTTCATGAAGTAGAGGCCACTATGTATGAAGATCCTGAAGGAGATGCGGCGACAAATTTCCATCATAGCAACAGCATGTGGGGCAATAGAATGTATCTTTCACTCCTGAAAATAGGTAACACTTCAACTAGTGTAGCCCCAAAGCCTGCCATTGTACTTCAGGTTGCTGTCTGGAAGCAGGGCTGAAGCCAGGGGCTGACTGCAGGTGAGTAGCTCTGCTTCTGTGCGGATGGTTGGGTGAGAAGAGGACATTTAGCAGCTCGGAAGGCAAAAAAAAAAAAAAAAAAAAAAAGAAACATCCATCTAAATAACAGAAAATCTGGCCATGGAGATACACACACATAGTCCTAGCACTCAGGGGGTCAATGAAAGATCACAAGTTTTAGGCCATCTTACAGTAGTAAGATCTTGTCTCAAAAACAAATACTCAAAGCTTTGTGGTAGCACACGCCAGCCTGCACTAGGGCGGGAAGATCAAGACTTAAAGATCAAGGTCAGCCTCACTGCAGAACTATGCAGAAAATATGTGATACCCAGAGAAGGGTCATTCTCGGAGGAATGAAAATCAGAGGGAAACTTAGAAGATGAGCGTACAACTAGCAAGCTGATCTACTTAGCATCCAAACCGAGACTGGGGGATTTGGTGGACAGTCTTCCTACGCACCATGGATTTGCTGCACCCTGTTCTAGGAATCCACACCTTAGTTGTGCCTGTCACAGGCACGAGACCGTTGAGCCTGGGAAGTAAAACTATGTGTATTTAGGCTTTATGGATCTTAAGGGTCTTTAAGATATTTTTAAAATTATATACAAGGAGGGCTAGAGAAATGGCTCGGGAGTTAAGAGCACTGGCTGCTCTTTCAGAGGATCTGAGTTGGGTTCCCAGCACCCATATGGAAATTCACAACTATCTGTAACTGCAGTTCTGGGATATCTGACATCCCCTTCTGACCTCTGTGGGCACTGTACACATGTGGAGCACAGACACACAGGCAGGCAGAGCACACGTGCTCGCACACGTGCACACACACATACACACACAATAAAAATAAAAACAAATAAATCACTTTTAAAAGTATATGTAAGCTCCAGTGAGATGCTCAGTGGATAAAGGTACTTGCTGCCAAGCCTGATGACCTGAGCTCAGTTCCTAGGACCCGACAGAGGAGGGAAAGGACCCGAAGCTGTCCTCTGACTTCCGTACAGAAACTGGCATGCACTGTGCCTCCCTGCTCCCACACACGTAAATAAATATAACAAAAATTTTAAATTGTATTCCATGTCCACCTCATGGACTGAAACTTGAGGATCTCGATGCGTTTGCACTACCCATAGAAGATTCCCTTTAGCCCTCGTGACTACCTCCACAGGAGCAAGAATGCCATTGTGTCACACGGTACTGAAGTCTAAGCTACTCCCCAGAGGCTCCAGATCCACTTACCGTTGGCACCACCCTATCCTGCTACATATGTGTTTTCACGTGTAAGCGAGAGATGTCTCAGAGTGCAAGGATGGTAGTAGATACATTGTATAACGTGGGCCCTAGCAGAATGGAGAACTGGTGGATTTAGTTGGCCTTGAACCCTGCTCAGCAGTCCCCTGTAGCTGTTTTCTTCTGCTCAGACAGGTGGTTTGAAACACATGAAGTCCATAACCTTTTAGGAAAGATGGAGCCTGTACCTCAAACCCACTGCATTCATAGCAAGCGAAAGGTCACCAGTCTTTGTGTGAGAACTTTCTTGCATCCATCCTCAAACCGAAAGAATAGCTAGAGGAGCCACTGAAGAAGTCATTTTGTTAGAGTATCAGGACCCTTACCTTCTAGCCAGCCCAAAGTCAATGATCTTAATTTGATGTCCTGTCTGGCTAACGCACAGTATGTTCTCCGGCTGGAAGAGGGAAGGAGAGGGAGACATTATGACTCTGGCTACGGAAGCCCACAGCTCTCACACTTATTTGTCCATAAGCCTCAGTTTCCCAGACTCCAAAGGAAGTAAATGGCTCAGAGTAGTCATATGGGGCTAGACAGGTATTAAAAATAAATGAACCAGACTAATGAAACTGGGAAAATGGCTCAGTAGTTAAGAGCATGTCCTGCTCTTACAGGGAACCTGAGTTCAGTTCCCAGCACCCACGTTGGACAGCTCACAACCATCCTGTAACTCCAGCTCTAGTGCATCTGACACCAATGTGTTGGTCTCCATGGACAACTGCACTCACATGCACATTCTCACAGACAGACAGACAGACACACACACACACACACACACTTACAAAGAGTTAAAAGTGAAATAAGATCTTTTTAAAAGAGTGTTGGTACACGCCGTGAGGAAGTAGGAGTCTTGTTTTGTGGAAAGGAGAGCCCTGCTCAGTACCATTTGCTGGTCACAAAATATGAAGCCGACACAGCGGTCAGAGCTTCTGGATCTTCAAGAGAGCAAAAGATCCAGATTTTGGGCATGAAGATCCCATGCTTTAAAATGTTGACCATGAAATAAAATGCAAACAAACAGGTGTCATGTGAGAATCAAAGAACATGCCCCTGTGGTGGCGATTTGACCTGTGAATTCCTTACATGAGACAGCTGGTTTGAGATAATACTTCTCAACATGGGCTGCACATTGGAATCATCAGAAGAGCTATGGCATATATATATATAATTTGAGACAAGATCCTCATGTATCCCACACTAGCCTCAGATTTCCTAGATAGTCGCAGAGTGGTGGAGCACACACCTTTATGAGTTTGAGGCCAGCCTGGTCTACAAATCAAGTTCCAGGACAGCCAGGACTGTTACACAGAGAAACCCTGTCTCTACAAAACAAAAACAAAATGGCCCTATAGTCAAGAATGGTCTTTAACTTCTGATCCACCTGCCTCTAGCTCTGAATGCTATGATTACAGTTGTATTCCATCACACCCAGTTTTGTGCGGTGCCCACGCTCAAACCCAGGGCCTTGTGCAGGCTAGGCAAACACTCTACCAACTGAGCCACATCCCCAGACCCTCATCAGGGAAGTTCTTAAAATCCCAGTGCTCGGGTCCCCAGAACTTCAGGACTGACAAAAACAACATTGGCTTGGTCAAATGGAGCCTGGGTTAGCCAGATGTGGTGCACATGCCTCAGTCCTGACCTTCAGGAGCCTAAAACAAAGAGCACTGCACATGTGAGGCACCCTGAACTACATAATGAGGCTGCCATCTCAGCAAAGGGGAGAAGGGGCTGGGGTGAAGATCAGCGGTGGCCCTCAACCCAGAACCTCGTGTCAGAGTTCTGAGCTTTGAGGACTCTCCCGACAAAGCCGGTCCTTGACCCAGAAGTTTAGATCATAGTTCCGAGCTTCTCCTAATTGCTCATCCTGCAGAGGATCTGATCTAAAGCCTTGAAATTAACTCTAGTGACAACTGAGGTCAGTTCCCCCGCAGCCCCCGTCCACCGTCTTCAAGAGAGATGGTCAGAAGGAGCAATGTGCTCCCACTAGGTACAGCCACCCTACTCTGTTTTCTGAAGGAGAGTCACTGGGATGCGCCCTTTCCTGAAATGGGAGCCAGAGAAGCACCCTCTTGTGGGAATAACACAGGAAATCTCAGAAAGGACCACATATGCTCACTACCAGCCAGAGACTATGCCTGGGATTGTACATGCATGACAGCCAGGGACACTCTGGGAGACAAAAGAATGTGTAATACGTTCATTCAATGAAATATCAGATGGCTCTTTAAAACCATAAGAAAACACATCTACAATTATTGTGAACTGAAAGAAGCAAGCTGAGAAACAAGACTCTAGCCTGATAAAAGGCTCAGCAGGTGAAGGCGCATGCCACCCAGCCCAGTGACCCTCTTTGAACCTAGAAACTACATGGTGGAGGAAAGAACCAACTCCTGAAAGTTGCTTTCTGATTTCTACACACACCGCATTGTGTTATACACACATCATGGAATATGCACACACACACACACACATACACACACACACTCATTTTAAATCAGGATGCATCCTATGACCCCTTTGTGGGTATGCCTGTATACCAAGTCACTCATACAGAAGGCCTCCATTCATGAAGACTGGTTGGGGAAAACTTCTACTACATATTTTACACACTTTTATACTGCCCAAACTTATTACCATGAGCATATATTCCCTTTTAAACTGTGTGTGTATATGTTGTGTGCCTCTGTGTGTGTGTGTGTGTGTGTGTGTGTGTGTGTGTGTGCCTGTATGTGTGTGCGTGTGGTATATGCATGTATGAACGTATCTGTGTATAGGTATGCATGTTTCCATGTATAGCAGCCAGAGGTCAACACTAAATGTCTTCCTCTACTGCTCTTCACCTTATTTTTAAGACAGGGTTTTTCACTGAACCTGGAGCTCACCTACTGGCTAACCGGGCTGGCCCCAGAATCCTCCCGATTCTAGAGCTGGGATTACAGATGTCAGACGCCACACATTACTCTTGACACAGGTACCAGAATTTTGAACTCAGGTCTGCATCTTTTCATAGGAAAGAACTTTACCCACTAAGCCAGCTCCTCAGTCACTTGAATTTTTTAAAAACTATTTTATGCATTTTCTTGTGTGTGAGTGTATGCATGCTTCTGGGCACATGCATTGAGGTAGAAGAAGACACTGGATGCTCTTCTCTATTACGCCACATCTCTTCTTTTGAGGCACAGTCTTTCCCTGAAACTGGGACTCCAGTTTCCCCAGCTAGGCTGGGAACCAGTAATCCCAGCAATCCTCCTGTTTCCACTCATCTCAGTACTGGGGCTACAGGCATGCTACCCTGGGACACGCTGCACGGGACACTCAGCTTGTCATGTGGGTGCTTGAACCTGAACTCTGGGCCTCATGACTGTATGCCATTAATTGCTCTGTCATCTCTCCAGCCACACCAATGTTTCTAATTTATTCCTTCACAATTTTATACATGGATATAATGTATTTTGACCATATTTCACTTCCTACCCGACCTCCATTTCCTCGGGAACCACCCCTCAAACTTTATCTTTCTAACTACATTTATCTATTTATTTGTTTGTTTGTGTGTGTGTGTGTGTGTGTGTGTGTGTCTGGGGAAGGGCAGGAGTGCATGCGTTCATGAGCTGTAGTGTGTATTTGGAAGTAAGAGGATCCCTTCTGGAGTCAGTTCTCTCCTTCTACGACGTGGACCCAGGGATGGAACTCAGGTCGTCAAGCTTAGCAGCACCTCTGCCAAGCCATCTCACAGGCCCACCCCTTGAAGTTTAAAAAAAACAATTTTGAAGATTTGTTTTTAATTAGGGGTGTGTGTGAGTACGTGCCATGTGGATGTGGTGCCTGTGGAGGCCAGAGGAGGGTACCAAAGCCCTGGATCTGGAGTTACGGGCGGTTGTGAGCTACCTGGTATGGATGCTGGGAACTGAACTCAGGTCCTCAGGAAGAGCAGCATGTGCTTTTAACTACTGGCTCATCTCTCCAGCCCAATTAATTAATTAATTAATTTAAAAGTGATTTTTAAAGAAAAGGGCTACTGTATTTTTTAACACTCTAACAACACTTAAAGAGGCACAATTCTCTACAAGTCACAAACAAGAATAGAAAAGCAAAATAACAGGTCTCTTCTAGATACCAGAACTAGAAAATGACAGAACCAGGAAGGGAAGCCACAGAGATTGCAATGATCCGGGCCCAGGATGCTCAGAGGGCTCCTGCAGAGGCCCAGCGGCACCACTGACCTTGAGGTCCAGGTGCAGGATGTAGTGCTGGTGCAGGTAATGCACACCCTCGCAGATCTGCTTCGTGAACAAGACCACATCCAGCTCAGTCAGGTGGTACTTCTCATCCGTGATCCGGTCAAAGAGTTCCCCTCCATCCACGCTGCCAGAGAAAGGTAAAAGGCAGGTGCCAAATTGAGCGAAGCTCCCAGAGGGCTGAGAACAGTCAACTCGGATGTGCCTAAAGTTGGTCACAGCCCACTGGATACCCAAAGCTAGTTACAAAGGGCTCCTGACGCTGCTACACGGGGTTCTGTTGGGTCCTTTGCTCTGGCATAATTCCCGAAGGTTTTCCTAGGACCTGTATAATAGGAATTAGGGTCGCAAACTCAGCTGCTTGCGAATGCCAAATAGTGCCCATACGGGGAGAGTCCTAAGTGAAGCCAGGCACGCTGGCCCATCGCGCAGCACTTGGGAGCTGGAGAAAAGAGTCAGGCGGTCAGCATCACTCACAGCTGCATAATGATTTCAAACATGGGCTGCAGGAAATCCTGTCTCAAAAAACAATTTAACTAATGAATGAGTTAATTAACTGAAAATTTAAAATGAAGCCTAAATTAGACCGCATGTGAGACAAAAGTTTCCTTTTGTTTTTCCAAGAATTTTGGCCAGAACTCATGCACGCCAGGCAGACTCTACCGCTGAGCCCACTGTTTTTCCACTTTTGATGGATGTATATTATGACAGATGTTTTCCTCTTATTATACCTATCAGAAAGTAAACAGCACAAGGACAGAGATAATGGCCCTGGGTCATAGCTTCAGTGTCAAGAATGTGTTTCAGGGCTAGAGAAAATGTTCAACTCCGTAGAGCAGTACACCCACACAGGCTGGGCTGCAGTACACCCCACACAGGCTGGGCTGCAGTACACCCCACACAGGCTGGGCTGCAGTACACCCACACAGGCTGGGCTGCGGTACACCCCACACAGGCTGGGCTGCAGTACACCCACACAGGGTGGGCTGCAGTACACCCACACAGGCTGGGCTGCGGTACACCCACACAGGCTGGGCTGCAGTACACCCACACAGGGTGGGCTGCAGTACACCCACACAGGCTGGGCTGCAGTACACCCACACAGGCTGGGCTGCAGTACACCACACACAGGGTGGGCTGCGGTACACCCACACAGGCTGGGCTGCGGTACACCCACACGGGCTGGGCTGCGGTACACCCCACACAGGCTGGGCTGCAGTATACCCCACACAGGCTGGGCTGCAGTACACCCACACAGGCTGGGCTGCAGTACACCCACACAGGCTGGGCTGCGGTACACCCCACACAGGCTGGGCTGCGGTACACACCACCCAGGCTGGGCTGCGGTACACCCCACCCAGGCTGGGCTGCAGTACACCCCACACAGGCTGGGCTGCAGTATACCCACACAGGGTGGGCTGCAGTACACCCCACACAGGCTGGGCTGCAGTACACTCACACAGGGTGGGCTGCAGTACACCCCACACAGGCTGGGCTGCAGTACACCCACACAGGGTGGGCTGCAGTACACCCCACACAGACTGGGCTGCAGTACACCCACACAGGCTGGGCTGCAGTACACCCCACACAGGCTGGGCTGCAGTACACACCACACAGGGTAGGCTGCAGTACACCCACACAGGCTGGGCTGCAGTACACCCACACAGGCTGGGCTGCAGTACACCTACACAGGCTGGGCTGCAGTACACCACACAGGGTGGGCTGCAGTACACACCCACACAGGGTGGGCTGCAGTACACCCCACACAGGCTGGGCTGCAGTACACCCACACAGGGTGGGCTGCAGTACACCCACACAGGGTGGGCTGCAGTACACCCACACAGGGTGGGCTGCAGTACACCCCACACAGGCTGGGCTGCAATACACTCACACAGGGTGGGCTGCAGTACACCCACACAGGCTGGGCTGCAGTACACCCACACAGGGTGGGCTGCAGTACACCCACACAGGGTGGGCTGCAGTACACTTCTCAGACATAGGTGTAGGTCCAATGTTACTAGATTTTTCATATTTTCATGAAAACTAGATAGAAAGATTTTCCAATTTCTGTCTACACTTTCCAATTTCCAACTGTTAATCTCTCACACAAAATCATTAAAAATTGTTCAGGCCAAACTGACAAAAAGTCTGCAAGTCACGTCAGATGTGCTAGCCACTGATTTGTGACAAAAAGACTTTGTCCTCCAAGTTTCATGCTCAGGTTCAAAGCCAGAAACAGTGGCGTGGCTCTGGGTGTGCCTGTGGGGAGCAGAGAAGGGGAGCTTTGCTGACACCGAGGACTCTCCATCCCAGCCTTGAGCCCACCCTGGAGAGAAGCCACTACACCACTTCTGAGGTACTCACTACTCCATGATGAGGGTGAAGCTGTTCTTGCCCTCATAGGCGTCATAAAGTTGGATCAGGTTTACATGGCTGAGCTGGTTCATGATGTTGATCTCATTCTTCACATCCTCCTTGTGAGACCAGAGGAAAATGGGTTTCCCAAGAAAACAGGTCAGGAAGAGAAGCCACTTGCATTTCCCACGATGGGTGCACATGGGCAAGTACATACTCACACACATTCGCACACGCATGCATACACTCACATACACACATACATACACTCACCTATACAGTAATACATTCATACATGCTCACACACGCGCGCGCGCGCACACACACACACACACACACACACACACACACACACACACGAGCCCAAGAAGGAAAAGCCCTTGTGCACAAGGTCCTGCAAGCAAGCAAGCATGTGTTGGCAGAGCCATGCCAGGCTGTCCATGCAAAGGAAGTCTGAACTAAGGAATGTGGGTGACTTGGCGAGTGGAGTGTGAGAGTCAAGGTAGGGGGTGGGGAGGGCATCAAGTTTCCCGCTTGGCATGGAGGAGGCTGGGTCACAGGGGCTGGAGCAGGGTCCTGGAAGGGAATGAAAGCGTCTGGGTCTTGGCTAAAGGACCTGGCTGGCTTGGGGCGGCTGCCTCACCCGGTCCTTGATGCTCTTCACTTTGATGATCTTGGCTGCCAGTGCGAGGCCCGTAGACCTCTCTGTGCACCTGTGCACCTGGCCGAACCGGCCCCTGCAGAGCACAGGGGAGCTGAGAATATGAGCTCGCCAAACCGCCATTCCTCTCCTCTATACACACACCCCGGGGGCTATCCTCATCACAGGCAGGTGACTTAGTCAGCACTTACCCCTGGGCTAGCCTGAGGTCTAGAAAATCACTTCTTCACCACCCACATTGTGTGAACTACTCTACAGCCTAAGAGAACCTTCTCACCTTACCACGGGCTATTCTGGATCCCAGGGAACATCCTCCCTACCCACTCCGCAGCCTACCAACCTATTTACCACACCCATACCCGACAGTCCTGCTGCCTCAGGAGTGTTTCCCGTGTCCTGCTTTGAGGGTTTTCTGTACCTCTCCTCATACACGTAGCCACCCCACATGCTAGGGGTATCTCTGTTCATTCTCTATGCAGGACAACGCCAGTGTCAGTCCCCTCACCCAGGAAGAGGCTGTGCTTACCCTCCCAGGACTTCATGTTGGCACACTGTGTAGCCTGCTGAGATCAGGGTATCCTTGACATTCACTACCCGGTGTTCGAAAGGGGCTGGGGGGGCTGCACTGTCATCTGCAGAGAGACCATAACATACCATCCTCATCTCTCAGTCTTGGACTCCTGATAGCTGGTCTCCACTAGATCCCAGAGGGCAAGAGAGCCTGTGGTGGAGCCCGTGGTGGGCATCTCTTAGGGCATGGGGAGGTGAGAGGGGATAGTGGATCCAGTGGGGCAGCAAAGGGTAGCCAGCACTTGGAAAGACAGCGGAGAAAGGTGTTTAGGATTAAGTGTGTGCGTGTATGTGTGCACACATGTGTGCGCGTGTGTGTGTGCGCGTGTGTGTGTGTGTGTGTGTGTGTGTGGACATGCAATAGCACATATGTACATGTGTAGGTCAGAGGATGATTTTTCAGGAATTGGCTCAGCTTTCACCATATGGGTCCCAGGAACTGAACTCAGGCCATCAGACTTGGCAGCAAATACCTTCACCTGCTGAACTGGTGCTTGGTTTTCATTTTAATTGGATAACGCAACTACCTAGAAATGTCACACAAACTTACAGAAGAAGGAAACATGCAGCAAGCACAATTTCTGTACAAATATCCGGAAGATGTCCAGGCTGGGGTGGCATTGGTGCAAGCCTGTCCTGGGAGCATCCTGCTTGCTCCCTGACTACAGAGAGCACTCCACAGACAGTTCTCCCACAGGAGGGAGACTCTAGTGCTGCCAGAGGGCAGGGTCTTTGTGGCAGAAGAAGACAGAGCCACCTAATGCCCTGCTGGAGTAACAAGTGGGTCAACCTCAACGCTTCCACTCATTGCAAATAGCAGTGGGAATGGCTGACAGTGGCTTACACATATCAGCCAGAGTCTTTTCTTTACTTCTCCTCTCCCGTCCCCTCCTCTCCTCTCCTCTCCTCCTCTCCCCTCCTCTCCTTTCTTCTCTCGTCTCTCTTTATTCTCTCCTCTCGTCTCTCTTTATTCTCTCTTCTCTCTCTCTCTGTCTCTCTCTGTCTCTGTCTCTCTCCCTCCCTCCAAGAGATGCATCATATGTAATCTAGTTTGACCTCAATCTCATTGTGTAGCTACAGATGACCTTGAACTTATCTTCCTGCCCAAGTGCTTGGATTAGAATCACACGACGCCACGTTCAGTTTTATGCTATGTTAGGGATCAAACCTAGGCCTTGAGCTTTAACATATGCTAGGGAAACACTCAACCAGATGAGCTACATCCATAGCCCTTATGCTTTTTACATTCTTGCCTGCCTTAATTTAAAATGATGTCAATGGTGGAACCCTCAGGCAGGGAAGTTGCTTTGAGAAATCTACCCAGTTGGGCCACAGAGATTCCTACTTTCCAACCATCAAAGCCGATTCAAGACCCAAGTGTAGTCCTTCATATTTCTGTATCTTGGACTCTAGAACCAGGACTTAACTATCCAGAGCCTTAGACTTTCTCAGAACCACATGCTCTATGGAAGGTGTAGGAAGGCTCCCAGCCACTCACCTTGAGGCTGTATCAAGCCAGGCCACAGGCTCACTTACCCAGGACTATGATGGCAGCATCTTCAGCAGTAGACCACCTCCTTTTGGCTTCAGTTCTCCCTGATCCCTTGGCTGCATGGTCCTTCTCAGGCTCAGGGGTCCCTGCTCCGGGACCTATGTCATGCTGCAGACCTGTGGTCCCAACAGCCTCATCTCCCCAGTCTCTCGTGGCCAAGCTTGGTCCTGTGATAGGCTCGGCCCCAGGCCCTGTCTCCTCCTCTGCATTCACTCCCTCGTTGTTGCTGCTCCTCCTTGGTAGGGGTAGAAATGGTCTGGATCCTTCAGGGGACTGGTCTTCCAACTCAGCTCCAGGGCCTTTGGGAGGTGGCTCCTGCTCACCGGGCTGGGGAACTGCTGGAGCTTCTGCAGAGACATTGGGACTGCCCCTTTGCATCTGAAGCAGCTGCCCAGGGGAATCCATCTCCTGCCTGTGGATAGAGACCCTGGGCAGAGAGAAATATGGCCCCGAGGTTGAAAACAAGGACATTCACGGGATGAAACTCGGCAATAGAGCTTTGCTTAGTGTCCTAGTTAGCTCTATCTGTTGACTTGACACAAACTTAGAGTCACCTGGAAATAGGAGACAAACCCCCCACTCCCCGCAACAGAAGAACTGTCCAGATCAGATTGGCCTGTGGCCATGTCTATGAAACATTTTCTTAATTGCTAATTGATGTAGGAGGGCCTAGCCTACTGTGGGCAGCACTCTTCCTAGGCAGGTGGGCCTGGGCTATATAAGAAAGGTAGCTGAGCAAGCCAGAGGGAGGAAGCCAGTAAGCAGCTCTCTCCATTTTCTCTCCTTCAGCTCCTGCTTCCAGGTTCCTTCCTTGAGTTCCTGTCTGGCTTTCCTCTGTGATAGACTGTAGTCTACAAGCCAAATAATCCTTAGCTTCCCAAGTTGCTTTTGGTCATGGTATGTTATCACTGCAACAGAAAGCACTAAGACACTTAGCGTGTGCACGGTCCTGGCTTAGACCACCGCCTTGCCAGAGCCGTGTGCTCTGTGTAATATCTCTGGATTATGGTAGTCCAGATTTTCTAATAATTTTGTTCTGTTTTAAGACAACAGATAAAAGGATTTATTGAGGTTTTAAAAGTGCTAGTAAAAGATAAAACAAAGATTTACAAATACACACAAAAATTGTTTCAATAACATTCACATTATATAGTATTTGTGATGACAAGAATACTAAATTATACTTTCTAAACATTTGTTTGATA
This sequence comes from Cricetomys ansorgei, assembly GCA_026225945.1. NCBI lineage: Eukaryota > Metazoa > Chordata > Mammalia > Rodentia > Nesomyidae > Cricetomys > Cricetomys ansorgei. Next base: position 16,778,659 of record JAMJFZ010003163.1, read on the forward strand.
TTAGTCCTGATTTCATTATTTTTATTTAATTAAAATATAATTACATTAATCCCCCCCCTTCGCTAATAGTTTTTAATGTGTTACAGAAGAAAAAATTTGAGTTTGTCGTGTATATGATATAAAATCATAAATTAGCAGTTAGGTAAAGATCAACAGCATTTTAGTGGCCGCATTTGTCTTCTTACGGAAACTTAGCCTCCAAGTTTGAAGCTAAAATGTCTCTAAATGTTGGAATTGGAGAAATGACTGCCAATCATGAAGGCTGGAGTTCAAATCCCAGCACCAGGTAACAACCCAGGGATCTCATGAACCCTAGAACCCAGCTGTGATAGAGACAGGGGGAGACAGGGGGTCCCTGGGGCTTCCAGTCTAGCCAAAAGAAAACACAAAACAAACAACAACAAAAGACATGAGCCCCAGACTCGGGGACGGAGTCTCCTACAAAAGAATAGCCAGAGAGCAATAGAGGAAGACAGCTGATCCTTCTTCTGACATCGTGCACATGGGCACATATACCGCAAACACACTCACAGACCTATAGACACATACATATTTAGATAAACAATAAAAAAATCCTTTTTAAAGCTGTTTGTAAAAAGTAACACAAAAATGTCTTTTTTAAAGAATTTTTCAAAAGAAACGAAAATGGTTAAGGTGGCTCAGGGGTGAAGCTTAGTGGTAAAGCCTTCATCTGTCATACGCAAGACCCTTAGTTCCATCCCCGCTACACACACACACACACACACACACACACAGATGGTAAATTCTATTACTTGCCCTTTATCATAATAAAAAAAAAAATTACAAGGCCTTTCTCCAGGAGCTGAAAGCCCAGCCCCCTCGCTGGGATTAGAGAATGGAAGCTGACCCCATGAGGTGCATTTGAGAGACCCAGCAGCCTGTCTACAGGCTGGGCAAGAGTGCTGGGGGCTAGATGTGATGGGTGTGGGATGAAAGGTGGCATCCTAGCTAAGTCACCCCAGCCTACCTCAGACCAAGGGATCCAGAACACGTCACAAGCCAATTGCTAGAGGAGTATCCAGGCGGTCAGTGGAAAAGGTCATTGGTCACTGGAGCCCTTCCTGGTCTTCTCTTCAAGTAGGGAAGGAGATGATCCCAATTGTTGGGGAAGCTTATTTCTAGTTATGCTCGTGTAACGTTGGAGCGATTGTTTTGTACATTGTTGGGGGAAGGACTGACTATGTCTTGGCAGTTTGCTTTATCTGCAAGTGTTGGCTTGGTGTAAACACATCAGATTTTTCAGTGATTCAGCAATTCGGATGTTTCCTTCCTCATGACCTGCACCTGCTCACAACTCTCTGGCAAAGCCATTGTGGTTCAAATAGCTTGCACTCTGAGATCTCCATGTGAAGTGCAAAGTTGCTGTGGAGGAATTCTTGTAGTCCCTTCTGCATACTCTTAGGCAACAAAGGGAGAACATTCCCCTTGGGCCTTTACCTCCCCCACTGTAAAGATGACATAGTTGGGCTACTAAAGGACTATGGAATGAGACTAAACTACAAGTCTCCTCTCTGTCCCAGGGATGTGGAAGGAAGAATTCCTGATAGATGTGCCCAGATCCAGGCCAAGGCTCTGAATGTAGACACTGTGGTAGGAGTGAACTTCCGGTAACTCTCTCATTAGAGGCCCCCAAAACCTCTAGTGAGATGTGCTTTCCATTCCAGTCACAGCCCTGAGCTGAATTTCAGACAAAGCAGACCTGAAGCAGGTCTCAGGATGTGGGAGGGTCACCACTTGCCCTTCCTCCCCTAGACTGTCTTTTGAGGAAAGTAGATTGAAAATTAAGTGTCAGTTCTGACCAGAAGGGGCTGCCTGTACAGGCATTCGGAGACTGTATCTGAACTGGGCAGCATGGAGTTTGTCATTAATGGCAATGCCTCCGGTACACATGCTGTGCAATAGGTAAGGAGGGTTTGGACACCAAACATGACATAGAACTGCATGACATCGGGGATAGCCAGTAGCTACTGTGTGAGCTCAGCACGAAAGACAAGGAGACATTTTCATAGATACAAAACCTGCCAGACTTCAGCAGAGGGAACCACTCTCCTGTGGCAAGCACCACCCTGGACACAGAACCCCAATAGTCTGATTTGCATGATGAAGGAGACTGTGCTTAGCACAGTAAAGTGCTCTGTGAACCCCATTTGTTGAAGTAATTATTTATCTAAAGTTAGTATTCTCAACCCTATTCCTCATTACAGAGAAAAACAAAAAAAACCCAAATGGTACTCTAGAATCTCTCCAGACCAAAGGAATCAGAATCTCTGGGCACAGCAATTTCTTTTTCATCCCCACCTCCTCTCCCAGGTAATTCTCATGACCAGCAGGTGGACACCAGTGCCTCAGGATTCCACACAAGATCCTCCCCCTGTGAACCCTGTACAGCTCTGTACAGTGGTCACTCAAGTGTCCCTGGCCCATTGGCCATGCTTCATGTGAAGCCCAACACAGAGAGCATCACTTACCTGAGAAGTGCTTCGCCACTGTGAGCTTCACTGGCTGGAGTTAGTGGCCCTTGGGGCTGAGGGTTGGGCCGGGAACTCAGCCTCGTGCCTTCTTCTGAGAACCAGCAGTCAGCCTTGCTGGATGATGTCCTTTGTCCTTCATTTTGGGCCATCTTGAGGCTGCTGAGGACCTCGCTGATTCTGTTGAGTGCTACAGACAGTTCCAGGACAGGCCCAATGTTCTCCCTGGACGTTTCAGGAAGCCTGGATTCTGCTTCTGTGTGTGGGAGCAACTGGCCTGGGCAGAGAACTACGACTCCCTGCCTCAGTGAGGCTCCTGCCTGGGAGAGGTCAGCTCCCTGTGATGAAGTATTGATGATGAGAGGCAGCCTCTCCACTGTCCCCACTGGTATGTCCTCCTTCTGGCTATCTACAAGATAACAGGCAGGGTGAAAACAGACGTGGATCACAAAGACAAGAAGAGCATATCTATAAGTCATTCATGTACCACATTTATAAAAGCCCCAAACTGGACATAACCCACACTGCCATCAGAAGTGTGTCTGGGTGGACCATCCACCCAATGGAGTGCTGTACAGCCACTCTTAAGATGAGGAAATAGGAGCTTCAGAGATGGCTCAGCTGTTAAGAGCCCTGGCGGCTCTTCCAGAGAATCCGGGTTTGATTCCCAGCACCTACACGGTAGCTCCCGATTGTCTGTGACCCCAGTTCCAGGGGATCTGACACCCTCTTCTGGCCACCACAGACAACAGGCACACAAGTGGGGCTCAGATACATGCAGACAAAACACCAATACACACTGAGAGAAGAAAGGAGTGTGCACATATGTGTAAACGTACAACTACTTACAATGTGGTTTATCTAGACTGGACCTCACTGGAAAGATAAGGACTTTTTAGTTATTTGTTTGTTTGTTTTTCAAGACAGGGTTTCTCTGTATAGCCCTGGCTATGCTGGAACTCACTCTGTAGACCAGGCTGGCCTCGAACTCAAGAGATTCTCCTGCCTCTGCCTCCCAAGTGCTGGGATTAATGGAGTGCACTACCACTGCCAGGCAAGGAAGACATTTTAAATGACCACAAATAAAAAACCTTAGGGATGAAGGGCACAAGCCAGACTTCTCTTGTTTTGTCAATTTGACATTAGAACTTTAAAAATATTATTCAAAAAAATAACTTTTTGTAAGACAGGATCTCACTGTGTCACCCTGACTGGACTGAACTCACAGAGACCTGCCTACCTCTGCCTTCTGTGTGACAGGATTAAAGGTGCGCACCACCACCACACTGGGTGTGTAAAGTTTTAAAAGAGAATTAACTTTTATCAAAGCAATCCAGCTAAATTCTTAATTCCAGCACTATGGAGATGAGGCAGGAGGACCAGAAGGTCAAGGTCATCCTCAGTTACACAGTGGAGTTTGAAACCAGCCTGGGCTACATGAGACCCTTTCTCAAAAAGCCAAACAAATCCTTCCATGGGTGTGCAGTTGGTACTTTTATTCTGAACCATTATGTGTGCAGTAGAAACAAGCGGGTGTACGCACTCACCTCCCCGCAGCTGCCCGGAGCTGTCAGCTTGCACACGTCCAGTACTCAGCACATGCTCTGGCTTTACTCCGGTAAATTCTCCTTGCTCCTTGTTCTAAAATAACCACCATAAGAACACCATCACTCAGACTTCCAACATCTGTGGACCATCTACTACATACTTAAATGCAGTTAGGCTATTTCCCATGATCCACAGCAGTGTTGGGGGACATATACTGTTATCCCTTTGGAGATAAAGACACTGAAGCAGGAGGAGCCGAGTTTCAAACCCAGAACTCACATCGTTCCCAGGGCTTCACTGAATGGCTAGGGAGCTGGGGTCTCCTTAGATGGAGTTCTAAATAGACTGGGGTACAAAGGTCTTGGATCAAGGATGGGAAAAAAACCTCAATTCTAAATCACTAACAGATTGACTATCCACGCTGCTGTAGTTCTGGTGAGACTGGATTCTGAAGCAAATCCATGTTTAGGGGATGTGGCGTCACAGTCTGCGGCTAAACTCAGCCGAGGAGCTAAGGAACTGGCTCCAGCTGAGTGCTTTCATTGCCACATCTTTATTTTTCAAGAGAAACTAGAGGCCAGGTGGTGGTGACACAGGCCTTTAATCCCAGCACTTGGGAGACAGAGGCAGTGTGTGTGTGTGTGAGAGAGAGAGAAAGAGAGACAGACAGACAGACAGACAGACAGAGACAGAGAGACAGAAAGAGAAAGAGAGAGGGAGAGGGAGAGAGAGAGATGAGCCCCATCCTTGGAAATCACATGACAGCTTGCAGGAATTGGTTCTCTCCTTCTACCACATGGGTCCCAAAGATCAAACTCAGGTTTTCAGACTTTACAGCAAGCATCTTTACCCACTGAGCCATCTTGCAAGCCTAAGGACGCTGTTTCACTTCCTTCCTTCTCCTCTCTTCCTTTGGGTATATGCACATGTGCACATGCCACAGTGCACATGTTGGGGGAGGGGGTCAGAGGACAACTTGTGGGAGTCAGTCCTCTCTTTCCATTATGTTGGTCCTAGGGATTAAACTCAGTTCTTGAGGTTTGGTGGCAGCCACCTTTGCCCACCGAGCCATCTTGCAAGCCCAGTTTTGCTCTTTTCATAGTAAGGACATGATACATGGAGAGTACACAGCCCAACACACACAAAAATATGCTCGCTGTTATTATGATCCTCACGCCCTCAGTGTGGCCCAGACCTGTGCAGCAGACGGCACCCCTCTTCCTTCCTCTGCAAGGTCTATCCTGCCACTCCTGTTTAGATCATTAGACGCACTGCTGCGGATCTCCTGTACAGACAGACCCTGGGCAGACCTTGTTGGCTCAAACTGCCCTTCCCTCCTTTTCTTCAGCATAAAAAGGCTCCTGTGTCCAGCTGTTCATGAGGACTGATACCCTGCAGAGCTTGGCTGTGTTTGGCCCACCCACAACCTGAAGCTGAGGGCAGCTGGCTTCTAGTCATAATGTGATTCATCATTACAACCAAACAAAGATCAGTGAGAGCTTTAGAAGATGAAGCAGGTGGCGGGTGGTGTGCTGGGGATGTAGCTCAATGGCAAGACACCTGCCTTGTGTATGTGAAGCCCTGAGTTCAACCCCCAGCATCACCACCAAAATACAATATAAACAAAGTAATCAAGAGGACCTTGACCAAGCCCTGGCATGATTTCCAAATTTAACAGCCAGTGTTAGGTTGTGATTCTGCACATGATTGCTACACCCTACTCCTTAAGAAACAAACGGGAGGGCCAGCAGTCTCCGGAGTCTGGAATTTCAACACTGAGGATGTGTTAAAGACAGACCTGTGGTTGAACCTCAGTTCACAGAGTTCTCTGAACTGCAAGTTCATCCCTGACAAGCAGAAGCTTCGTGTCATGATCCAATTAGCAATTGACAATCTAATTAGAAGGCAGGACCCAGAGCAGCAGACAACCACTGACACATGAATTAACACAAAGAGCAGAGGGAGTCCAGTGGGGCAATGCAGACAGTAACGCTGCAAGAATGAAGACTGTCCCATGACCTCCCCTGGTCCGCAATGCCTACACAGTCACAACACGGGCATCAGTTAATTCCATAATTCTACAAATAGCTCTTATAAATAAATAAGGAAAGAATGGAAAGCAAAATAGGAAGAAGAGGAAAGCTTGTGAACAGGTGGTTCACTGAAAATGCAAAAGGTTTTAAATGACGTTCCAACCTAGTAAAAGATGTTAAAGCTTTAAGGAATGTTTACTCTTGGTTGTGTTTGAGTATTTCCTTAATAAAAAGATGGATTTTTATGTAACCAAAAGAAGAATTCGTTTTCTAAGACATATCACCAACTGCTGCATTGCATCTAATCTAATAAGGAATCTGTAAGAATTTTAAGAAGTTTAAGACAATCAGGGATGCTTGAATACAAACTTCAAATAATAGCAAAACTGTTTGCTTTGGGACAAAATAATGGAAATGTGGTTGTGTTTCTGAGATAGCCCTTGTAGTTTAGACATAAACACTAAATTTTATTGTTTGTTGTAGTGCTGTGTTTGAGACATGGGCTTGTGGGTGCTGGGTAAGTGGCCCCCCAACCTTTGAGCAACACCACTCACCCCAACTTGGTTCTCCACCGCAATTATGAGAATGTTAACTGCCTCTAAAATGCACACTGCCCAACATTTTGATTCTTTTCCATTATGCTTCAGAAAAATGGGATCTTATATACAGTTTGAATATTTCAATACAATAAACTTCAAAAGAATTTAAGAAAAATTCAAGAATATTCACCCCACAGTATCCAGGACAACACAGGACATGTATGTGCCTCCGGCCTAGGAGATCTTTCTGTAGATTTTAAATATTCTGTACATTATACACTATATATCATAGTTCCAAACATGATGTGTCATGTAAATAGTTATTAACTTGTAGCAGAAATATCCCCCCAGGAAGGGGTAGAATTCACTCCCCACCCCCAGGAAAACTAAGGAGAAAGCTCCTTACTAAAGACATCATGAACCTGCACCCACAGCCCCTGGAATGACTTCTTATTTTTTTAGACAAGGCACCATATAGCCCAGGTTAGCCCTGAGCCCCTAATCCTCCTATGTGCTGCCACACATAGCCTTAAATGACTTTTTTGAAGGCTGGTTAGGCTTTGTCCACATAATGTGCTTGTGGATGCGAAGCCTGTACCTGGATGGCTCACAGGAAACTGGAACCTCTGATTCTCCTGGGGACCTGGATGGAACAGGAAGGAGGTGATGCTTTCCATACTGGCTTTTCTTGGATTTGTGTTTGTTTGATCTCTCTCTCTCTCTCTCTTTCATTTTGGAGTTGAGGATTAAACCTAGGGCCCCCTAAATCATAAGTGTTTTTCTTTTGCCGTGTTAAATCACCGAATTAAAAGCATATTAGTTTAATCTCCTTTTAAAGACCATTATGTTTATTTTATATTTATATAAATATAAATATCACTTATATTTATTTTAGGAGTATAATTGGATTTTGCTTCTTTGACAATGTCCAGGTTGGTTATCAGTGGTCAGAGTCATTGCCTGTATCCCATTGTCTCTGCAGGTCAGCATTTCCAGGGCTGCAGCCCAGGGATCAGGGAGCTGAGGGAGAGCTGTGCTCCAGGAGGGAGGAGCTCTGAGCAGGGGAGCAGGAAGAAGAGGGGCAGCCAGTGGCCTGGGACCTGGCCGGGCTAGGAAGGAGGCACCCTAGGGAGGCACAAGCCTCACTAGACCCCAGTCCATTCCCTGCCAGGGGCGGGTGATAATCACACAGTCTTAAATGGTGGTTCCAGCTATCTGGTGTTGATAAGTGGCTGGGCCTCAGTTGTTTCCAAATAGGGTGTTCCCTCTACACCCCGCAACCCCTAAGCCCAGTGGACAGGTTTCCATTAGCCAGCAGGTGTGATTATTCAACTCTTGTTGGAAACAGCCTCTCCTAGAGATGTCATCTTTCACCTTGAGGCTCTCGCTTCTGCGGGCTGTTCTCCAGGAGCCTCTGTCAACACTCATACCACGGGCAGCTGCACAATCTGTCTACTCTGGGACAAAGCACAGCATAGGGGACGGTGAGGCTGGCTGGCTTGTTAACAAGGGCTATGGGGGAAACTGACCATGTCTTTTATTCCAGGTGTAAAGGGACAGAAAGGGGCAAGACAGAAGTCCAGGGGATGTGCTCAACACTCTTCCCTTTCTCACAGCTAGCTTGACCCTCACGTCTAGGTTGCCTATAGTTGCCCAACGACCTACATCCTGACGGAGCACCTCATCCTTTCTTGGAGAGAACAGGGATCATCAGACTGTATGGAAGTCCATCTACGATCTCCACGTTTCCACTTTTTGTTTCCCTACCAACAGGACACAGAATACATGATGAGGACACAATGTCCCCAGCTCTCCTAAGACTCATTTCCTGGCCAGGCTCCCCACTAGGGTCCCGGGACCCCCTCAGCCAGCCTGCGCAGGGATTCCAGAACCAACCTCCTCAGTGCCATCAGCCAGGCCGCCTCTCTTCCAGGCCACGTCCCCTTGCACGACGAAATCATCCACCTTTGAGTTCTGGAATGTGGTCCCCACCAAAGTAACAGCCCTGTCCACAGCCACCACCATCTTGAAGAGGGCTTCGAGCCGGGCACCATGCTGAGCACCCTCCTGCCGCACAGCCCTCAGCAGCTCCAGGACTTCAGGCCACGCAGCCTGAGCAGTGTCGTGAGGAGTACCTTCAGGCCTGGCCAGATCCAAGTCCCGGGCAGCCTCAAGTCGACGCAGACCTTGTTCCAGGTGGTCCACGCCCTGGCACACGTGCTGCAGCTTCTCTGTGACATCTTCTTGGAAATGCAAGAGTCTATCGACCTTCTCACTCAGCACGGAAAGTCTTTTGTCCACAGTGGCTAAGCAGACTCTGCCCGGCACTGGCAGACCCAGAGGGTCCAGACCCTCAGGATCCTCCTCTGGAACGCCTGACATCCCAGTTCTGGTTTGGTAAGGGCGAAGGCCAGGAAGTGAATGCACCACTCGCCTGCTTCTCACTTGAGTGGTAATGTCTGGAAGGCCATCATCCTCGGCTGTTCAGAGCCTTGTTGCACAACACCAGCCTGCCCTGCTGCCTGGGCTTTGGGAGGAGCTGAGAGGGCCGGGTTCTCTGTGCTTCTATCTTGCCTATCCCCCATCTCAGCCACGGTCAGAGAGTGACAGGCTAAGTTCGGCTCAGGCCCTTTTGCCGGGGCCTCTCTGACATCACGGTAACCATTAACATTCCTCTCTGAGAGGCTGCTGATGGCAGATATTTTAAGAATCTGCCCCACGACTGGGGTTCATACAGCTGAAGCTAAAGGTTGGAAGAAAGATGTCCTTTGCATGCAAACTGGGAAGGGAGACTCCATGGGGCCCCACCCGTAGACAAAGACCTACAGGTAACTAAGGGACTCTGAGAGCAGGAGAATTAGTCTTCCCTAGGGATGAGCTCCTAATTGGTTATTCAATACCAAGTGGTCAGCCCTGAAATAATATTCATATAAGTAACACTAATCAAACTCAGCAGGTTGTATTTATCGATTTATACACACACACACACACACACACACACACACACATAATAACAATAAAGAAAAAGACATAAATTTGAGAGGGAGTGAAGAGACATTGGAGAGGTTGTTTGGAGGAAATGGAAGGGAGAAAATTACATAATTATTATTGAATAAAAATAAAAATAAAGTACATCAAAGCATGTTCTCGTTAACATATAAATTTTTAAATATGATAAAAGTTAAATGCATACCAACAAACTGTCTTTAAAAATGAGTTTCTTTATGATGTATTATTAGCAAAAAATTCCCTAGGAGACTCTACCTGTCGGCTGGACTATGCAAGGGGTTTTCAGAATTCCAGATGCTGCGGGAGATAGAGTCCCACACACCACGCAGACACGTGATTCACAGCAAAATGCGAGACCGAGGCAGAGCAAACTGTGACCCCAGCCCCTCCAATTCTGCCTTTTACCATCACGAAGATTTTAATGTTTCTGCAAATGACAAACAAACGTTGTGCTGTTGTTGCTCCCTACTTGAGTGACACATGAAAAGTAGACTTGGGCTGCCTGTCGGGGGGTCTTCAGGTCCTGCCCCACCTCCCCAGACGTGCCCCAGGACCCTACTTGCACTTAAAAACAAATCTGAGAAACAGCTACCTAGGCTACTCAGTAGGTACTATCCCACGGGTCACGCTCCCTAAGAAAGCCCTCTGGAGACATTTATCAGTGTCCAGTAATGATGATGAACTCACTGGACAACCGGTGTCTGGATTTTCAGCTCCACGGTGTCACAGACAACAAGGAGGCCTGTATTTCTACGTTTTTTCAGGACTTTATCTCCAAAAACACTTAGTTGGCATCCGACTCTTCCAGAAGCATCTACAGTCAGCACATGCAGTTGCCACTGGTGCGGGACACAGAGGTGAATCTGCACCTCAGGGTGCCGAGGATGTCACAGAGCAATCTGACAGCGTTCATCCAGTCCCTTGTGGGAAGAATCGGAGGCCAGAAAGGAAAATATGCCCAGGGTACACGGGCACATGGGCTCTGAGGGTGGTTTTGCCGTAGACAGGGAGGGGGCTTTAGTGTCCCCTCAGATCCCCTCTACTGAACGCAAGGAATTTTGATAAACTGACCTGGAAGTTTGGCACCCACAGGCCCTGTGAAGCCATTTTGCTATTTTAAGCCATAGGTGGTCTCTCAGTAGTGTCCTTGCCATGCTGGATCACAAACCCCCCTACTCATCCCACTTCCAGACTTTCCTCAGCCTGGAAAGATCCGCTCGTTCCTGGGAGCAGTCCTGAGTACTGTCGGGGCAAGGAGCACGGCGAGCCGGAGAGGAGTGCTCGGTCCTATTGGTGAGATCAAAGACAGATGATATCTAAAGCCGGGATGTCGCTCAGCTGATAATTCCCTAGTGTGCACAGAGCCCTGGACTCAGTTCCCAGCGTTTCATAAGCCAGCGACGGCCGTGTGTTCTTCTGGCAGGGATGAAGATTTCCTACAGAAACACTTGTGTCCCTCGCTTTGGCTCTCAGACCATAGAAACGACGGGCCCCGTGGACCACGGTTCCTGAAGAGAAGCTGTCTGCAGAGGCTGACTGCCTTCAACTTTGGGCTTGGAAAGCCGCAGTTTCAGGGCTAAATTACAGTTTATCTTGAGTGATCTTTAGCCTGCCAACAAGCTATTCTTTCCCCACCTCTGTGTCAGCCCTGACATCCTGACAAACAGATAAAAACCTTGGGAATGTATTAACTTAGTCAAACCCTATCTTTCACCAATGGAAGGGCTAAGAATACTACCTCGGAGCTAGAGAGAGGGTTCTGCAGCTAAGAGCGCTGGCTGTTCTTGCTGAGGGAAACTTCACCCGAAGAGAGAATATTGCAAGTTTTCAGATTATCTTGCGGGAGAGTGGAGCCAAAATAACGATGGATCAGAGAGACGCAGGAACTCATCTTGACCAGGGCTGCTTAGACACGCATAGTTCTGACCTCTACTTAATCCTAAACCTCAGGATCCCGAAGGAATGCTTGGGTGTGGCTTACTGGATCTCTCTGTCCCTTTCCCCAAAGTGGGCACATGGAATAAGTCTTTTTCTGTTTTTTGCTTTTAATTTGGTTCTTTAATCGGGTCATGGAGGGCAGGTGAATGAGCATACCAGATTGGGAAACAGGCTGTGACTCCATCTGGTAACAGTCGTTAACACCGTGAAGGGACCAAAAGGCACATTTGGAGGTGGCTGCCACCTGCAGAAAGTTGACTTTGGATAGAGAGGAGAGACTGGAAGGTTCTAGCGACTGCTAGCATCATATTGCTTGGAGGACATTTTTCTGTCTTCGCACTGCCTGCAGCATCGGCTGCTAGCTGCTCTACTTAGTGAGTTACATGATGAGACTTCGTACCACAAACAAAAGCACCTCGACTGGGTATTGCTAGGCTTTGTCCTTATAATAAGTGAGTGATGAGAATAAGATTTGTATTGCGGCTGTGATATGAAATGATAGATACGCATGATTGTAAAAAGTCCTTGTTAAAATGTTTTTAATTCCTCTTTTTAAATGAAAATTCCAGGAGCTATAAATCTACAAATGGTAATTCTGAGGACTTACATTAGCCTACTCTGTGTGTAATTTTTTAAAGTTCTATTCACTAAGTCTTATAAAAGGAAGACAAATTAATAGCGTACATTTAATGGATTACTAAATTATTAAAATATGCCTTCATTAAATGGTCAGAAAAAAAATCTAAATTCTTTTTTGCTAGAAAAATGTAATATGTGACGGATTAGCCTATATGTAGAGATACTTTTACATGATTTCTGTGCCTTGATATAGTTTATTATTTTATTTTATTGAGATAACCCTCATTATGAACTGCTGGGATTAAGGGCATGAGCCACTCTGCCTGGTGGTCTACTTTAAATTATATATATATTCTGAACATATATAAAATATATATTGAAATACTGAATATATATTCAATATTTAAAATGGGCTGGTTTTACTATTGTGATAACTACTGAGAGAATAATACATTCGTTATAAATATTATAGAATTAGATGTTGTAATATCTAACATGTTGCCAGGAGTCCAGGAATTGGGCTTCCCTTTGTGAGTGGTTAGTCTTGTTTATGGAGAATCTGGAAACAGAATCAGAAAGAAACTCAAGGATCTTTTTGTTGGAGTTTGAGAACAGGGAAACAGGGCAGGCTAAATTGACAGCTAAGGGAAGAAAGAGATTAAAAGGAGACCTTTTGAGTTAGAGTCCCCAAAAAAGAGAGGGGCAGATCTCAACAACAGAGATCTATATGAAGCTAGATGGAGAAGGGCTCTTCAGAAAGAGAATGCCAGACTGTCAGCCTGAGGATTTTGTCCTGTATCCAAAGAGAGGATGTAAATGTGGGTATTTTGAGTTAGAACTCAAGAAAAGTGGACAAACTTAAGAGTAAAAGTCTGTAAAGGACCACACCAAGAAAGAGGACAACAACATTGAAGGTTATGACCTTCAAGACAGCCTGGAGGGTTATGTCTTTACCCCAAACCAGAGCTAGAACTCCGATTCTATTCCTGTAACGGAGGAGGCAGCTTTCCTTTATAGCTCTGCCAAGCATGGAACCTCTGTCTTCTCTGTTATTTTCTTGTGTGTTACCCAGGAAATGGGAGATGGGGGTCCATCTTTAATGGCCTCCAAGCCTGCTAAAATCTGTCTCCTGTTTAGTTAACAATTTGGTGTAAGTCTACGTTGTAAAATAATGAAGATAAAACCAGTGTAATTCACAAAAATATGTTAGACTTAGTCTCCATTCATTGAACTATTAAATTCAACGCTTATATTTGTAGACAGAAGGGTCTCATGATACATGTAATGCTATGTAACTCTGGCAGACGCAACATGATGAAAATTACATTAGAAATGCTATTCACAGGGCTGGAGAGATGGTTCAGTGGCTAAGAGCGCTGACTGCTCTTCCAGAGGACCTAAGTTCAATTCCCAGCACACATATGGAGCCTCACAACTGTCTGAAACGCCAGTTCCAGAGATCCAGTGTCTCCTTCTGGCCTCTATAGGCACCAAGCATGCACATGAAGCCAGAACACTTGTACATATTAAAAAATAATAATTAAAAAATAATTTCTTATTTAAAAAAAATCAAAAGAAACCTTATCAAGCATAAATGACAATTTCAACATCGAATCCATTTAGAAGCTTGTTTTTGTTTTGTTTTTTTATAAAAAGAAACCCCATCCCTTCATTGTAATACAGAGAATTAGCACCTCTTCTCCATCTTCATGTGAATATCTCTTCTATTTGCCCTTTGTTCAGGCAGTCTTAGAGGTTCCAAAAGACTCCATTTGCAGTTCAGTCTGTTTCCTGTAGTTCAAGATGCTGTTCCTGCCACCATGCTGTGGTTCTTGGCGCTGGTGGTTCCCTACTGTGACGGGCTCTCTTGTCCCTCTGCATCCAGGACCATAAGCCCAAATAAAACCCTTCCTTCTATAAGTTGCTTTGGCCATGGTGCTTTATCCCAACAATAGAAACGTAAGGCAAGGCGCCTTAAGATGATTTAATGAAAGAGACTGATTTTCAAAGAACAAAAACATTCCTAAAACATCAGCATCTGTCTCCACTACCTTACACTGTTTATCTCGTCCTAAAAGTCCACAGTTTAACTTCAGTTCATCAATTTTTCTTTTTAAATGGAACAAAGGGCAGGCCTAAGAAACAGCTGTAATTTCCTCTCCCTTTTTAGCTAGTCTTTCTTGCTGAGCTCACACGGTAGCTATCCGCTACACCATTGCCCTTCTGAGAGAAAGATTCTGAATCTTCCATAGAAGAAGCTGGCTTCATATATTAAAAAAAGACTTTTGCATAATTCTTCTATGTAATGGTGCTAGTTGTTTTGGCTCTTTTATCTATGAATCCTATAAGCAGTCTACGATACGAAGAGTAAAGAGATACTTTACAACGATGATAGTCTATAAAATGGAATTGTTATTGATGCTAACCTTCTTCAGGCTTTGCGTGTTCCTGTGTTGGCGAGTTGTATGTTAACTTGACACAAATTAGAGTCATCTGAGTGGAGGGAATCTCAACTGAGAAAAAGCCTTCATAAGATCCAGCTGTAAGGCATTTTCTTAATTAGTGATTCATATGAAAGGGCCCAGATCCTGGGCTGGTGGTCCTGGGTTCTATAAGAAAGCAGGCTGAACAAGCCAGGAGGAGCGAGCCAGGAAGCAGCACCCCTCCTTGCCTCTGCATCAGCTCCTGCCTCCATGTTCCTGCCCTGTTTGAGTTCCTGTCCTGACTTCCCTCAATGATGAACAGTGATGTGGAAGTATAAGCAAATAAACCCTTTCCTCCCCAACTTGCTTTTTGGTCATGGTGTTTCATCGAAGCAATAGAAACCTTAACTAAGACAATTCTTAACTGTATTAAGAATATTCTCCTTAGCAAAGGCAAACACACAGGCCCAAACATTTCCCCCCACACCATGCTTCCTGATGAGTGAAAAGTAATGACCACTTGTAACTCTGTAAATAGTACTTAACTTTCAAATTATTTTTATTCTTTTTGGTTATTTCTGTAAAGTTTTACACCTGTTATCTGTTAGCATTCTGCAAAGGCAATTGCTCTTGACCACTGTGTTCTTGTTAAGTTTTTTTTTTTCTAACATAAGATCTGCAGGAAAGAAGGTTATGTTCACATGACTACAGGTGTTGGTGGCGGCCAGAGGTGTCGGATTCCCTGGAGCTGGAGCTACAGTTGGTTGTAAGCCTCCTGACTTGAACTCAGATCCTCTAAAAGAGCCGTTATACTCGTCACCGCTGAGCTGCCTCTCTGGTCCTGTTGCTAAGCTTTAGAACTACTATATATAAACCTTCTGTAGAACTATTTGCTCTTCACAGTGGTATTCCTGGAAAGTCTTATGGCTAATCATTGTCCTTTAACGTGCTATAGAAATATAACTTCTGACAAAGGAACTTAAATGGTATTTTTGAGACATTATGGCATCATTCACAACGCCAACAGAATGGACGCCAGGTATAGTTAACTAAACCACTTCTTTTATACCTTTTAGTTGTTTAAAATTGATCATGAAGGGTTTATTGGTACTAACTTCTTGACATCTGTCACGCTCCCTGCAATGTGGGAGCAAATCAGACCAACTGGGACAAATCTACCATGTCCCAACATGGGACAGTAAGACATAACCATCAGATGGTTAATGAAGCAACGGCTCCAGAGAGTATTGTTCAGAGACAACGGGGACAAGTTGGAAGGACTGAAGTCACCCTACGCTTGGCAGTGCTTGCCCATAAACCCCAACACTTGGGAAGCTTAAACAGGAGGATCATAAGTTTAGCACAGCCTATGTGTGATGACGAGACCCTGTCTCAAACCAAAAAGATGAAATTACTTGTGCCAGCTCTTCTAAAAGTAACTAAAATAAAAGCCAAGCAGTTATGAGAAACGGTTCTTACATGTGGCTACCTGACCCTAACTGGCTGTGTTCTAACCTTACTTCCTACTTGCATTCTATTTATATTTGTTTCAGACATAGATGTGTTCTACCTCAAGATTGGGGTTGAAATGGGAAATGGGAATGGAATTGGCTTGATGGGCATGAAAATATTCTAAAGAGATTTTTGTCCCTCACTCTGGCTGCCAGAAACTACAAGTCCTGAGAAATTAGAATAGCCCTAGAAATCTCTTACAGGGAAAAGAAAAAGCCTAAAGATTGGGCCAGCCTGAGGGGAACTCTCCTCTCAGAAAGAGATTTGCAACTCTTCTGATCACCTTGCAGGCAAGTGATGGAGAAGACTCCTTGGCCAGGACTGCTTAGCTATGTCGAACTCTGGCCTCTACTAAAACCAAAGCTTCATGTCAAGACCCAGAAGATAGACTTGGGTAGGACTCACAGGATCCTTTGTCTTTCTTTCCACAGCAGCTGTATTAAATAAATCTCCCTTTTCTGCTTTTTCCTATTAATCTGAATCCTTGCATCACCTTAATGAGGAGTGGCCAAAACTGACTAATTAGAACACAGGCTGTGAACCTGTCTGATAACAGTAGTGCACACCTGTAATCTCAGCATTTCGGAGTTGAAGGCCAGAGGATCTGAAGTTTAAGGTTATCCTTAGCTATATATTGAGTTTGAAGCCAGCCCGGGATCAGGACACCCTGCCTTGAAACAATAACAATAAAATGTCTCAAAGAGACACACAAGCCAGGCACAATAAATGCAAGCCTACAACCCCAGTACTTAAGAGCTGAGGCAGGGAGGTTTCGAGTGAGACCCTGTCTAAATAAAACAAAACAGCAGAAACAAAGCAAAGAAACAAAACCAACAAACAACAAGGGAAGTAGATAAAGTCTCCTGGGAAAAATAACTCCAGCCGGTCCTGGGCAGGAGCTCACTGCCACAGAAACCACCCACACCTGGCCAGAAGACCACCCTTTCCCCAGCAATTAACTCTTGGTTCGGAGGAGCCAGAATTTGGATCAAACTTTGGGAAATGGCTGCCTAGAGAAATCTCTGGAAATCCAACCCTCAGCCAAATGAATCTGTCCCTGTTAGTGATAAAAAAAAAAACTTCAGTGGAATAAAATTCCCACTAGGTTGCTGATCTCTGTAAGTTCAACACTACCATTGGCTGCTTAGTTATCACCAGTGTTGAACCACAAGAGGAACCACCAAGTCCAGGGTTCATAAAACCCTGGAAAAACCCTGAAAGTCCAAATGGACACAAAGGAAATGAGCAGACATCTCAGATCTATCCATCTCCAAAGATGACCTTAAATTACAAAACAATTTGCCCTCTACCTCCCTTAAGCAGCAAGCATCTAAGGCAGCTCCTCAGGGGGCACTGTGACCAGCTACTGTTCCAAAGCCCCTTTGGAGTGAGCTGAAGGCAGAATGCATCTGGTTTGCCTGGCATCCTCAGAGATGCCAACATGTCTGGCTTGTTGAGTCAGTGAGACTCTGGAGGGGAGGAGGTGGTCCAGAGATTAACATACCAAAGGGTTGCAGCCACAGAAAACTGGGTGCTTTTCCCACCTGGGCTTCATTCAGCCAAAGGGCACACTCAAGGAAAGCCCACCCCTTCCTCTTTTGCAGCCTGGCCATGCTTCATGACTAGTTCAGTTCTGATCTCATCTGTACCTCTCCTTCAATCTCCTTTCCATGTAACTATCCATGTTAACCGTAGAGAGGAGCAAAATCTTAGAATCCTCAATGGCTGCCCTCCAATTCAGGTCTGTTCTTATAACAATATAGCAAGAAGCCCTGGGTGAGCTGGCCACAGGGAAACCTCTGTGTTGGTGGGGGGTGGGGGGGAGCAGCAGGAAGCTTTCTCAGAACCATCAAAAGAAACACAGTGCAGGAAATGAAACTGACAGTTCCTGGAGTGGACTTTCATACCCTTGGAGGGGAAGACCAGAACATACCCACGGAAATTGCAGCTCTTTCTAAAAAAGGAGGATCCAAGAGCATCAGTCCTGGGTCCTTTTCTTAGTCTATGAGAAGTGAGTTCGTGCACAGATGAGTTCTCTTTGCCTTCTAACTCTCACTAATGTACACGGCACAGAAAGAAATGGGGTGATTCTCTGCGGGGCAACAGTGTCTGCCCAGAGAATGAAGAAGGACTCCATGCACTATGCCAAAAGATCAGAAAAGCCGTGGCTGAAACATAGTAGCAAATCCAAGACACTTTTTCCTTGCTGTAGGACAGAGCAAGGTCCACTCTTGATAAAAAGCAGGCTGATCTTCACTCTGTGATGGGTGGGACTAATATATTCTGAACCCCAAGAGTCTCCTTGGTCTTCTGGTAACTTGAAGAAGGCTAGGACCCATGGAGAGAAGAGATTGAAAGGTCTTCATCTTAAAGGAAGCCATGTTGATGTGTGTGATCTGTGCTGCTGCTGGAAACCATGCTGATATCTGTGCCCGGTGCTGCTGCCAGCAGCTCTGGACAGGAAAGCTTCTGTTGCAGTGGTATCGATGACTGCAGATTCATAACTGAGATGCTGAGGACTTCTGTGCTAACCTCCTCTCCCAAAAAAGAAAAAAGGTCTCGTGTACTTTGTATCCTCCACCAAGAGAATCTAACTTTATGCTTATTTAAACCCTTCCTCCTTAGGCCTTGCCCTGAGTTCTGTTTATCAGCCAATAGAACTCATTCTTATTACAAAAGGCACAGGTACTTTGCTACATCGCTAGGGAGTTTCTATGTGGCTATGCCTAAAGCTTTGTTGTGATAATTGTCACACTATTCTTTTCCAAAGAATAATCCATGAGATCAGTCTCTGTTGGTTTTGACCCACTGCCTGCAAAGATGGTACTGACTAGGGTTTTATTCTTCACCTCTCACAGATTGTCTCATGGCCATCAGGGTCCTGACACACACACACATACACACACACACACACACACACACCTCACCCCGCGCCCACTGCCAAAAGCCTGATGGGAAAGTAAGTTATAGGAAAAGAAAGCCTGACTAAAATAATGCATATGCTCCATGACAGAGGACAGATGGTGAGGTGAGGGTAATCGATGGATGTTCGGAAGATGGAATGCTGTTGAAGAGAAGTAACTGAAAAAATAAGAGAGAACTTCAGCCTAACCTGGAACAAAGGTGAATACAGACACGGTAGCGCCAACCTTCTCTGCACGACCCCAGAGAAGCCCCTGAGCCCGAGTCACTGGTGGGTTAATGGCAGCACCGAAGGGCTCGTTCTTGGTTTACTCTTCCCCTCGTCTCCGCACAGAGAAGTCACAGCCAGAAGACTGTACCCTCCCGGCAATGAGTCTGCTTCTAGGGAAACTCATGGTCCACAGTGTAAGAGCTCTATGTGCTGGAATAGAGAGAGCCTCTTGGAAAGTCCCCCAAGGACGACCTTCAGCCAAACCAAGAGGTCAACAAGCCTCGACCACTCACTCCATGTTTAATACCGTGTTCTGAAATACACAGAGACAAAAAGAATCACCAGCTATTCCAAGAAAGCCCCCAATGAAAATAGGATATTAAAAAAGAAAGAAAAATAATCAGGGAGGAAATAAAGAATATGAGAAACAGAATAATTCAAAATGGCTGTCAGTCATAGCCACGAAAACGTGTGAAAGACTGCCTGTTCCAGCAATTGGAAGAGGGTTTATGGAAGGGATTGCATGCAGATGATGGTGAAAATTAAAAATATAAACACTAGATTTTAAAAATACAAAAATATGGATTATAAAATAAAGTTAAGATACTATCTCAGGGCTGGAGAGATGGCTCAGCTGTTAAGAGCACTTGCTTCTCTTGCAGAGGACTTGGGTTTGGTCTCCAGGACATATATGATGGTCCAAACCATCTTTAACTCAACTTTCAGGGAATCTATGCCCTCTTATCTCTATGGGCACCGGGCTTCACATGGCACACATACATACATGCAGGCAAAAAAGTATGTGTACATTCTTGTACACATAAAATAAAATATTGAAAAATTTAAAGATATTATTGCATACAGTGGAATTAAAATAAAGATATAATGTCAGTGAGACAGCTCAGTAGGTACAGGCACTTGCTGCCAACTGAGTTTGATCCCCCAGAACGACATGGTGGAAGAACTAACTCTCACAAATTGTCCTCTGACCTTCACATGTGTGCCATGACATACACACATGAACACACATTCATACACATATTAATCAATCAATAAGAAAAAGACAAATGATGCTGGAGAGATGGCTTAGCGGTTAAGAGCACTGACTGCTCCTGAGGTCCTGAATTCAATTCCCAGCAACCATATGGTGGCTCACAACCATCTATAATGGAGTCAGATGTCTTCTCTGTCATGCAGGTGTACATGCAGACAGAAAGACAGAACAATCAGGCATAAATAAATAAATTGTAAAAAAAAAAAAAAAAGCCAGGCAGTGGCGGTGCTCTTCCAGAGATCCTGGGTTTGATTTCCAGCACCCATATGGTGGCTCACAACTGTCTGTAACTCCAGTTCCGGAAGATCTGAGTCCTTCTTCTGGCCTCCTTGGGCACCAGGCACACATGTGGTGTACAGAGCACATGCAGGTAAAAACACTCATATTCATAAAATAAAAATTATTTTAGAAAAATAAACAAAAGTATATTAGACTATGTGTCCAGCCAGTGTCACAACTAGTTAACTGCAGTTTCAGGGACTTGTCAGACAAATACTACAGCCATTATGCAGTTTTATGGCAGAGATGGCTCAATGGCAAGGAGCCCACAGTGCCTTTCCAGAAAACCAACACCCAGGTAGCTCATAACCTGTAACTCCAGCTCCAAAGGATACAGACACCCCTGGCTGCCATGGGCATCAGAATGCGCATGTACACACACACACACACACACACACACACACACACACACACCTTAAAATAAGATAAATAATTTTTAATTAAAATAAATAAATAAAAGCATTTGGAATTTAGAAAACAAAATCACACAACACACACTCAGGTCGGACCTCAGACTTCTCATCCGGACAGCTGGGTACCAGAAGACAGTCGGGTTAGACAGAATTCTAGATTGGAAAGCATTTCCCTCAGAATTCTGATTACATCGCACCCATGCAGGAGTTCTGCAGCTCGCAAAGATGTTGAAAACACGGATGCTTCAGGTTCCCCTTCTCACTGTACGCTCTCTAGGGAAGCTGCTTTAAAGATGCATCCGGTCAAAGTAGGGACAAAACAGTTTAACAAAGATGCAAAGTTGAAACCGGGAGTGAGGAAGAGTGTGTAAGACAGCTAGGTGTGGAAGCCCATGCCTGTGATCTTAGCGCTTGGGACGGCAGGAGGATCAACAGTTCAAGCTTGAAGCCAACCGGAGCCTCATGAGAACGTGAGCCCTGTCTCAAACACCAGCACCCCCTTCCTGGGCCCCCCCCCAGTTTTTGTCTTGTTGTTTCCGGGCTGGGGGAGTGATTTGCACATGCTTGACAAGCGGTCTACCTCTGAACTACACTCCCGGTCCTAAAGATACACAAGAAATGGTAAGAGCCTCGGCCTAGAGTCAGACTGATCAGATCTAACTCCTGCCTTTCCCGCAGTTATTAGGTAGAACTGCGGCCAAGGGTTACCTAATTTCTGAGTCTGCACTTCTTTCCTGTTCTGTGACATAAGAAAAATAACGATATGTGTATTTCCCAGAGCTGGCGGAAGGTTACAGGAGAATGCTAATCTTTTCAAGGCTTATCAGTGATTGACACATTCAGCAGTTAGCCTCACGGTGGCAGGCAGAGCAAACAGGGAACAGACAGACATAGAAACCCTAAGAAAGACAATCTTACAAGAAAGGATGATACTAAAGTACAGTCATTGATGTAGCGATGAGTTTACAGCCCCAATGAAGCTTTATTATGCAGAAGCGGAGGTGTGTCCAGTTCAGGACGAGCTGGAGACCTTGAGTGGGAAAGGTGTGTGTCTGTTTATGTAAGATGCAGTCCAGGGGCTGGGCTAACAACAAACAAAGGTGGGAGCAAATAAAAGAAAGTGCTGAAGGATTTCCACGCTTGTGTGCAGTGGGAAAAGTCTGTTTACCGGGAACTCAAGGCACATGTCCAAGAACAGAACACAGGGCACGCCCTCTGCTTTGCATATTTATAACAATACTGTATATGGCAGAGAAGAGTCCTGTCCTAACAAAAGTAAATATTGAGAGCTTTTTCCAAAAGAAGGAAGCAGACGCCCGGAGAGTGCCCCTCAAAAATGCTGCAGGGACAGCTGCACGCATGCGTGGGAACTGCCACCTGTCCGCCTTCAGCTTTCTTCCTTTCTCCAGGGGGCTTGGGGTGCGATGTGGTGGACCTCAGTCCAACACCTGCACCCTGTCTAGTGCCTGGCTAGTAATTTTAAACTGTAGAGATTAAAACTGCCATCCCCGCCTCCCACCCGAGGCTGTCAGCCCAAGAAGGCAGCGATGGATACCGGCAGAGAGGATACTTCCTCAGTCTCCAGGAAGTCCGCCCCACACCTGCCCACGCCCTCCACGTGCACCATTAGATGACACAGGCCTAGGAGGCACACGCGTGTTCTCCACGGAGCTAAGCTTAGTTAAGAAAGGAAAGCAAATGAAAACTAGTCTCAGAAAGCCACCCAGAGGTCAGTGCACACTTGAGGGTAGCTGACGTTTGACATTGTCTGTCCTTTACACCCTGCTGGTAGCTAGGAAGGACCAAGATGGCTATCCGCAGACTGTACCCATCAATCAAAGCTTTCTACTGCATTTCTTTGTCCGAGAGGACTAGGCCTTGGGAACAATTGTCATTGTCTCCTCTGGTCCTGCGACCTTAACAATTGTTCCTCCGGCTCTAACTTCAAAGCATAATGGCTTGGCGCCACCCTTACCGCAAATATCTGGGTGTAATGTGATGCCGGCTGCTGGCCTCTGGTGCTGGGCCTGCACGGTGCTGGAACGGGGCACAGAGTTCCCATCCTGTGTCCGCAGTGGCCAAGTCCTGTTTACTTTGCCTGGAGATGGATGTTGCCCAAACTATGTGGAGCCCTGGGAATGAAGTGGGCTGGTTGGCTGGGGTGACTTCTCTGGGAGAGCTCGGGCTTAGCGATAAGCCTGGTATTTCTGCTTATCTGTAACCCTGTCCAGGCCCCAGAAGCATCCAGAGGCTTCACTTGGTTATCTGCTTTGCTGGGCTGTATCTGCCTTCCCAGGGACCTACTTCCTGCATCACTTAGCAGACTGTCTAACTGTGAAACAAACATTGTGTAGTCCAAAGGGGGAGAAGAGAAGGGAGAGGGAGTCCTGGGGCTGAGCTGAGCTGATTTGAGAAACTCAGTCCAGAGTACAGGCCTAGATGAACTTGGAATCCTTGCCTTCAGCCTTTCAGGTCAGAGAAGACCCACCAGACTGGGTCAGAGACCCTAATTATCTTCTACAGGGCTGCTTACACTCTGGCTGGGAGCCTAAGTGCTCACCTCTGGGCTAGGAGGATCCAGCAATTACCTTTCCAAATAAAAGGTCTCAGGAAGCCATAACTAAGTGTAGATTCCATAAGAACTCAGGCACTCAACGCTTCTGCTAAATGAGGTGCCGAGGAATCAGACTTCCTAGAGTCCCCTCGGGAGACAAGAGAAACTTCAGAAGGTGCAGAGAACCTCCCTTGTTTTTCAGATGGAAAATCTAAGGACCAGACGAGGGGAAAGGGTTTCTGTATGTCACACAGCAGGCGATTGGCAGAGACAGAACCAGATGACTAAACTGATGCCCTTAGAGAGATCATGGAATCCCCCCCCCACCCCAGTTCAGTGAGTTGAGAGATCTCAGGAGTAGCTGGAGGGGTCAGAAAGAAAGGGGCTGAAATGCAGGGACTCCCAGATACCAAGATCTGTTGCTAATTCTTTCACAGAAAAATGTCTATAACTTGCCTTATCCTAGCTACACCAGAAAGAGAATTAAAGCAGCCACAAAACCTGACAGGACGAACCCAGGAACTCCCTAGAAATAATACCCAAACCTCTGCAGAAGAGAGTGGGAGGAACAACTGTACTGAAACCCTGCCTGAGTGTGGCAGTCCCTCCAGCCCTTCGGTGGTCATTAGATTTGCCTCCGGCCTTCTTCATTTGGCCATCTTACCCCTGGGTGAACCCCTGTTATTTCATTCCTTCCTTCTCTGAATCCCCAATTAAATAGTCCCCTGCCTCAGCAAGGTCAGACAGAATTAGCCTGCCATATTGAAAGGAAAACAAAAAGCACCACCAGGAACCAAAGCCAAATGAACAGTAATAAGTAATTCATTTCCTTATTCATTATTTATTGAAAAGCAAACACATTTAAGGGGCTGGTAGACCCTGGCATGTTTATGTGCCAGGCACTGGAGCGACACCTCTATATAAATTACTTTATCTGCCACCCCTTCCCCAACAAGCCTAGGAGGAAGGCGTTGGTATTCTCATTTTTAAAGACAAACTCAGGCTTGTAAGAATCAAGGAATTTTCTAAATTACACAGAAGAACTTAAACATAGGCAATTATAGTCTAGCAGTCCAAACTTCCTGTCATCCATCGGGAATCTGCGTTTGTCGCTAAAGGGTTGCATTTGTCAACTGCCAATCCAGAAAGCCCAAATAAATTTACAAGTTAGAACCAGACCAACGGGTTCCATGCTGACACTGCCTGTCTGTCCCGTCAGCTCGGCCGTCAAGGAGCTCCCATCCGTGGCTCGTTTTCACACGTGCTGCTCATAGAGGAGGAAGGATTGGGATCTCTTCTCTGACTCTCGAAGAGATGGAGCCTCACAGTGAGTCAGTGGGGAGCTGGGCCTTTACACCTCTGAAGCCAGAGTTCACCGTAGAGGGGAGAGTTTCTGTAGACTTCTACCCCAACACGCATTGCTTCAAGACCTCACCTCATCTGCTAGGGCTAATCCTATTCAGAGTAAGACCTGCAGACCTCTGATAGTAGATTATTTTAAATGAAATCTTATTTAAGGACCTTGACTGTATTTACTTGTAAGCTCAGAGCTCTACTTGTGCAACCCCAAAAGTCTGGATAGGAGTAGGGTACCATAGCAGAACAACAGATAAAGTGTGATAAACACCGACCAAAAGCAACTTGAGGAAGAAAGGGTTTGTTTCAGCTTACAGAATATAGTGCATTATCCAGGGATCCCAAGACAGGGGCTTGAAGCAGAAACCAACAGGGGCATGCTGGTCTGCTTCCTCTGCCTGCTCAGCTACCTTCCTTATACAGCCCAGACCCACCTGGCCCCACAGTGGGCCAGGCCCTCCTACATCAGTTAGCAATCAAGAAAATGCTCCACAGATGTGACCACAGGCCAACTGGTTGGAGGTAATTTCTCAACTAAAGTACCCTCTTCCCAGGTGTGTCAAGCTGACAACCAAGTGTGGTTAGCCATCACCAATCCAGCCCTTGCCAGTGTTGACACAAACACATCACTAAATCATAATATTGCCTTATCTCCAAGCTCTTATATTGATATCGCAATAGAAAACACAGTACAATTTCAAAAGTCACTCAGCCTTTAGAAAGCCCAACACTTTAAAAATCCAATGTCTCTTTTAAAAGTCCAAATTCTTCTAACTGAGGGCTTCTGTGAAATCCAAAATAAGTTGTATACTTTTTTTTTTAATCCTTAGAGGGCATAACCTGGGTACAGTTATAACCAGATCAAGGCGAAACCAAAACCCAACACTGTAAACACTGTTTCCAATGCCTGGGACTTATGATCCTCTGGACATAAGGACTCGGCCGGTCCCACATATCTGCAACCAGCAACACACACATCTTGTCTTTAGGCTGCTTCTGGGCTGCACTTGCCGCGCCTGTGGTGGACATCCCTGCTCCCCATGACCCTTTCATGCCTTCAGAACCTGTACCATGTGGGAGGAGACTCTTACTCATTACCAAGTTTGGCTACTTGTTTGAAATGCAGTCCTGGCCCCCTCTGGCCCACAGCTTCTCTGTGCTGACCCTGAGGAAATACTTCCCAGAAGGCTTCACCTCAGTGATTCCAGTCTCTTCTCTGTCATAGTTGCTGTTTCAGGCCCAGCTAGTCAGCCTTCATTGTTTCGCTTTTACTTGGGTGGTGCTGGTCCTCTGTTTATCACACCTGACTCTTCAGCCCCAAAAGACTAGACGCTGCAGATTCTTAATTCAAAGTGTCACTTGAATGGCCCTGATAGAATCTATAAGGGACTTTCAGACTTCCCTCTGAGACTTCATAAACCAGGTCTCCATGGTCTTTGCTCTCAAGTTCCCACAACAGCTCATTAGGTTCTGAGGGAGCAATGGCTTTTCCAGCCCAAATCTTTGAACATCTCCATAATCCTCCCCCAAAACAACAGGTCCTTTACAGCAGCACCCAACTCTAGACGCCAGTTCCTGTTCTCATTTCCTTAATGGTGTGATAAACAGCAGGACCCAAAACAATTTGTGGGAGTAAAAGGTTTATTTCAGCTTACGGGTTACAGTCATCACTGAAGGAAGCCAAGGCAAGACCTCAAGGTAGGAACCCGCAGGAGAACCACGGGAGAACACTGCTTATCGACTTCCACACTAGGTTGTTTTTCTTACACAGCCCTGGTCCACTACTCGGGAGTGGTACCGCCCATAGTGAGCTAGGCCTGACTGTATTAACTAGAAATCGAGAAACTGCCATTACAGAAACACGGGCAAGCCAATCTGATGGAGGTAATTTCTTAGTTGGGGTTCCTCTTTGTCAGGTGTGTGAACTTGACAACCAAAATTAGCCACCGCAGTGGCTCACAGATACATGCACAGGACTCGAGGGTGGTGGGGTGAAACTACAACATGCATGTGTTTGAGCTTGCCTGTATATGATAAGGGGATTGCATCTTCATGTTTTACAGCCCTTCTGTCCACCTCACCTCTTTACCTGGACCTGTGTGTGCGTGTGTGTGTGTGTGTGAGAGAGAGAGAGAGAGAGAGATCTGAGGGAGCTGAGGGTCTATAGAATAGACTCCTGACTCATCCTGGTGACCAAGTCTTAAGAAGAGGAAAAGAGGAAGAGGAGGTAAGCACCCCAGGCAGCCTGGAGTTTGACGACAGACCTTCAGGAGGCCCTGCGGTGTGGAGGAGAGCATGAGGACAGGGTTCAGAAGGCAGCTGTAGCAGCAACCAAAGGGTCATCCAAGGTCATGAGGAAGAGGCACAGCAGTCGGCTGGGCTCTCACAGCCATCTTTCCAGAGACTTGGCCAGAGTGGCACCGTGAAAGAGGAGGCGAAGGGTTTGGGGAGGTGTTTCTGGAGAAAACAGGTCTGAGCTGAGCCTTGAAGAACGAGTGATATAGGAGGCCGAGGAAAGACAAGTCTAGTGAAGACCGAGCTAACACAGCTCCAGGTAGACAGAGCCTGACGTCGGCATCTGTAGGAGCTGTCCTCGGGCCCAGGCATAGGGAGCGCTCAGGAGTCAAGCGGATGATTTGGAAAATCAGGAGAAATATTTGACTGAATCGAAGAGGTAGACCACTGTCCGTGGAATGTCCTGAGGCGGGAAGTACCGTGATAAAGTCACGGGGGAAGGGGATGGAGGTGCTGGAGACAACCTGACACACAGCTGCTTCTGGGATGCAGGAGACATCTTATATCTTGGCGGTGGTCACACGTGAGATCAGTTTCATGGCCATAGCCAAACAAAACTCTCCAAAAGTATCCCCATGGGAGGAAAAGCAACAATTTTTGCTTTTTGGTTATTACTTTTTTTTTTAAGAGTCAGAGCCTCTCTCTATAGCCTAGGCTAGCCTGGAACTATGTAGCCCAGGTTGGCTCGAAACACACAGCAATCCTCAGTCTCTCAAGTACTAGTATGCAGGTGTGAGCCATGATACCAGTTGTGCTGTTTGTGTTTTAATAGACTCCCATTCAGCTTAGGAAAGAAGGTTCTTGACCCCATGCACAATTCATAACCTACAAGTAGAATTAATTTGGGAATTTTTTTATAAAGTGAAGTTAATGAACATCTGGGAACAGATACCAGCTACAACATCCTCAAAAGATTTAAGCATCTGTATTACTAATCAGAGCAACGGGTTTGAAAAACATGCTATGAACTCTAAATTACCCCATTCCCCAAATCTGGTCAAACTAAAAGCAAACATATTCATCCAGAACCAACATTCGCTTTTTATTGTTGTTTTTACAAACCAGACTCTGAAAGCACTTTCGGAGGGCTTACATACACCCAAAGCACTGCTGAAAACACAAACGCACAGTGAGTTTATCACCTGAGCTCCAGTGGCGCCTTCATCCGTGGCTCCCAAGGGGCCAGTCAGAAACATTGTTTTCCTGAGTCTCCAGTCAGATGTGTGAATGTCTCCATCTTACAGGCAGATGTCCTTAAACCTGGGCAGGTAAGTAGCTTGTCGACAGTTATAACCCCACGCAGGAGCTGTGTAAGCTGTCTCCTGTTCTCCCTTTCCAGCTGGCTGTCCCTTTGAGCCTTTTCATTGGCCCCAGCATAAATCATGCACGGACCGCTTTCACTGCTGAAGAAGGGGACATTCTATTTCCTGCCCTGAAGCTGGCCGGGGGCCCTGGCGGCACCACATTTAGACACAAGTGCATCAGCCATGCGTGAGTGGGGAGTTTGGCTCCTTGGAAACCTAAGTGGCATGTGTCAGCTGGCCCCAGCCCACGGAGGGCTGCTCCAGGCCATGTTGCTAACTCCTCTGTTATCTGCCTTTTACAACCTAATGGGATTGTGACAGCGTCTCTTAGTCCTGAGTAAATAAATGAGAACTCCTTACAGGCAGTAGGAACTCCATTGCCCCACAGGAAGAAATGATTCCTGGATATCTGGGACTCAGGACTATTGTCTGGGATAGTGCCCCCATCCCTTATTTCTGGCCGTTGATTAGTTGCATGGTCAGCAACTGAACTTGCTGTAATTCCCAGCTGCAGAGTTACTTTTATTACTAATGTGTCATAGAACGATCATTCAGGATCAGATCCAGAAACTAAGGAAGTTCCTGGAGTAAAGACTACTACCAGAACAGCGTTTCTCTGATAGCTCCAGTCACTACCAGAAATCAGAAGTAGGGCCATGGCTCAGCCAGCGTCAGAGCAGGGCAGTGGTGGTGCACGCCTTTAATCACAGCACTCAGGAGGCAGAGGCAGGCGAATCTCCGAGTTCAAGGCCAGCCTGATCTACAGAGTGAGTTCCAGGACAGCCAGGTCTACACAGAGAAACCCTGTCTCAAAAAACCAAAAAAGAAAAAAAAAAAGGAAGAAAGAAAGAAAAGAAATAAAATGTTTTTAGATATTTATTTTACCTAAATATGAGAGTTTTGCCTGCATGTTTGCATATGCATCAGATGTCAGAGCCCTTGGAACAGACAGACGGTTGTGAGCAACCATGTGAGGTATCACAAACCAAACCTGGGTCCTCTGAAAGAGTAGCGAGTGCTCTTAGCTGATGCGCCGCCTCTCTGCCCTTGTATGTGTAGTTTTTTTTAAATGAACCAGAAACACTCTCTGCCATGACCTCTTTGACTTGTTATATAACCTAAATAAAATTATTCAAAGGAGTCGGTGGGCAGTGAATGCCTTTAATCCAAATGGAGAGACACAGGCAGGTGGATCTTTGTAAGTTCAAGGACAGCAGGGTCTACACCTAGGTCTAGGTGTAGGGTCCTAGGCCTGGATACAGTGAGACCCATCTCAAAAAGAAAGAAAGAGAGAAAGAAACCCCTACTCTGAGGACAAAGTAAGTGAGTACCATGTAGGGATGAGAGTCAGTGTCTCTGGAAGCCAGAAAGCTGATGGAAGAGGGCTCTCGGGTGAACAGAAGGCTGGAGACCAAGCTTCTAGCCAACCTGCGATCCAGGCGATCTCCGATAGAATAATTAACAGTAGCCATTTGTTTTTCCTTCCCCTCACTCTGTCGCTCCTAGACTAAAGTAAACACGTATCCGGTGCCAATGTTACTGGAGAATCTTGGGGGTTTAGCCATCAGCTTAGTGCCGCAGAGTGAAGTCCTATCCTAATAACCGGGTGACCTCGACTGAAAATTAATTTTAACCTTGCCATTCCTCGCCAGAGCACCACGTCTTAATTCTCAGACATCCAGTTACACGGACTCTCTTTCTTAAGTATGGCCACCAGGACGTTAGTAAAAGTAGCAGCACGAAAAAGAAATAGCAACATATATAGACACGAAAAATAAATTCTACAGGAAAGAAAGATAATCAGGGAATGGAAGATAATGACTTAAAACTTTACAAATAAGTTGGTCTAAAAAATAAGATAAAATTATTAGAAACTAATAATATGCTAGCAGAAGTAAAATGTTCAAAATACTGAGGTAAAAGAGCAGATATCTCTCAGAACATACTAAAAGGAAAATGTGGGGGGGGGGGACGACAGACAAAAGACAAAATAAGATTCAAAAGTTCAATGTTCACTAAATGGAGTCCATGAAGACACAGAGAAAGGCTGGGAAGACAACATCATCACTATCAACAGCAACAGCAAACAGTAACACCACCACGCACACAGTTCTCACCTTAGAAGTAGTAAGAGGAGAGTTTATTCTGGAGCCATTTTGAGTGACCACGGCCAAGGAACAAGATTTTGGTTCCCCTAAATTCCACGCTGGAATGTGGAAGCAGTTTCACAAAGTTTTATATTTTTACGGAACAAAGAAAGTCATAAATCAAGGCAGGTTTAGAATACACAGGTGGGTTCATCAGCGAGGGAGTACAGCAAGATGGGGGAAGCTTTTCAGTGGGCCCAAGATGGCATCTGATGACATTCTTTTTCTTTGTAGTTATTTATTTTTATTTTTTATGTACGTTGGTGTTTTGCCTGCATGTATGTCTGTGTGAGGGTGTCGGATCCCCTGGAGCAGGAGTTACAGACAGTTGTGAGCTGCCCTGCGGGTGCTGGGAAGTGAACCCGGGACCTCTGGAAGAGCAGCCAGTGCTCTTAACACCTGAGCCATCTCTCCAGCCCTCTGATGACACTCCTGGCCTGGGCCCACCCACATCAATCATCAATCAAGAAAATGCATCATAAGTTTACCCACAGGCCAATCTAGTGGGGGTATTTTCTCAACTGAGGTTCCCTCTTCCAAAATGACCTGGTTTGTGTCAGGTTGATGTAAATCTAGCCAGCGCACTAGGGGTCTATTTTGTTAATAGATTTCGGAAGGTTTTTTTTATCTACTAGTTACAGAATGTCAGCTCCAACGCAGAGGTGGTTAAGGAAGGCTGTTCAGCGGCTGAAGCTAGCTCAGGATCAGGTGACCGGCCTCTGGACCTGCAACATTCCAACTCCCCACATCATCTTAATCAGCCCATCAACCTCTGAGAAGCAGCTTTTCTCCTGGAGCTCTCTCTGACAAGGGGCAGGTTACAGATTAACTCCAGCCATTTCCCTGTCCTGTGTCACTTATCCCCAGGAGAACTTGGATGGAAACCCATTTGGTGGCCATCGTGGGAAGACAGTTTCTAGGCTTACCTACCGTACCTCCAAACCAAAAAGGTGAACCGACGGAGGGAAGTCAAAAGATTTGAAAAACTGTGTTCATTTTCTCTCTCCTGTTCCTCCCTCCTACCCTTCCTGTCCCCTCCGTGTCTCTCTCTTCAAACCTCCTTCCCCTATTTGAGAGAGTGACTTGCTGTGGACATCTGCAAATATTTTCTGTTCAAAGGGGGATCCGGAGAATAGCAAGGAAAGAGCAGACCGATGCCAGACTTACCAAGACATCGCCACAGGCCTCCAACTCTGGCCTACAGTATAGACGGCCTCTCGTAGGACGGCTCTGCTGAGTGCCTGCAGTTTTCTTTAGCAGATGGCCCATGTTTCTGGCTCCTCTAAGGTCCTGCGGCCTCCACTGCAGCTTAGGCTTCACCTTTACAAGTTCACACACAGCCCGCTTGGGAGCCCCATGGGATTCAGCTTTGCTGTGAGTTGCCTGGCCTTGGTGCCTTTTTGGAAACTTGATGTTAAGTCTCCATGACCTCATCACTCTTGGATCTTACATAGGCAAAACCAGCACCAGGTGGACAAGGCCTACTTAAGCTGCCAGCTCAAGAAGTAGCATGCCCCTTACGGAACCCTAAAGGCTCTATACTTTCTGACAGTCTCTCTTTAAATGTATTTGCAGTAGGGCTCTGGGGGTAGTGAGCTCTTACCCTCGAGACACCTTTCCTATTGTCCCAGGGCAAGGTCTGAGGTTTTTCCTTAATGGCACTAAGTTATTTAGTGGCGCTGTTTGGGGGAGGATCAGAAGGTGCAGCCTTGTTGGAGGAGGTGTGTCACCGGAGGTGGACTTTGAGAGTTAAAAGACGTGTACCATTTCTAGACTGCTCTCTGTGCTCTATGCTTGTGGGTCCAGATGTGAGCCCTCTGCCTTCCTCCCTGTCACCATGTCTTGTTGCCACCCTTCTGCTCCACCACCACAGAGAGAGAACCCTCCGAAACTGTAAGCCAAAATAAACTCTTCCTTCAATTGCTTTAGTCATGATGCTTTATCACAGTAACAGAAAAGTAAATGACTTTGTAAAATTACTTTGTCCAAACAACTCCATCCCCAGCTTTAGCTGGGTCCAAGTTCTTGTCCAAATACATACTTTCCCATCTTTCTGTTCCACTGTAAATATTGGTAAATACAGTAAGCAAAAACCATATCACAACCATGCCTCTGTCTAGATGTTATTCTATCTTGAAAGTCCCTCTGTCAGACAACTTTGCCCATTACTTCTTTGTGTGTTGTTGTTTTTGATATTTGAGACAGTGTCTTTTTATATAACCCTGAGAGTCCTAGAACTCACTATGTTGACCAGGCTGGCCTCAAACTCTAGAGTCTCTAATCTGCCTGCCTCTGCCTCCTGAGTGCTGCGATTAAAGGCGTGTTCCACCACATCTGGCTTTGTCTGTTGCTTTTGAGTTCAGTCTGACTCCAGTCACGCTAAGTAGTCAGATCCTTTAGCCAAAGAAAATCAGACTGTGCCCCTCTTGTAGCTCCCAGCCCCCGTCTCTGGGACAGGGAGTTCAGAAGCCATCTGTGCTGTGGACTCACAGTACCTAATTTATGATCCTATCCAGTACCTGGCTCTCCCACCTTGTCACATAGACTATCCCAGACTAAAGCCCATTGTATTGAACTTCCCACCATCCCTGAAAGGATGTAATAGTCAAATACTTTCCTTTGTTCAAAGGATTTCTTTGAAGACTTTTTCTTTTGTTATTATAACTACTTTACTTCTATTTGTGTGTGTGTGTGTGTGTGTCCTTGCCTGAATTTATGTGAATCAAACGTGTCTGCCCACGGAGGCCAGACAAGGGCATCAGATCCTCTGGAGCTGGAGTCACAGCCAGCTACGAGCTACCTGATATGCGTACTGGGAACCAAACTCAGGTCTTCTGCGAGAACAGCACGTCTTCTTTTCTCTGTTGAGAAATTTCTGCAGGCCCCATTCTAAGACCTTTACAAGAGAAAGATTTAGGAGAAAACTGGACCTGCCACCAGACAGAACAAGGCCTGAGACCTGTGCCCAGAGACAGAACTATTCGAACAAGCCCAGGGAACAGCAGCTGCAGTCTGGCAGCCAATGGGACGCTGGGCCAGGTGGAGGGTATAATAGGCTTCTCCTCCCACTCCCCCCAACCCGGTATAAACTGAGTCTGCCTTTTGCCACTCACCTGACTCCCAGAGTCTGTGTCCTGGCTCCGAGCCAACTCTACCCCCTCGCCTGAAGGGTCCCGTGGACAGGTACAAGCAACAAAAGATGGCTCCTCACACCACTTCTACTCAACACAAAATTGGAAGTTGCACCAAGAGCAATCAGACAAGAAAAATAAACAGCATTCAAATCAGAAGGTACCATTACCATATGCAGATGGCATGATTAAAAGTTAGAATTAACAAATGATTTCAATAAAATTGAAAGATACAAAATTGGGTTGTTGTGTTTTTGTATTGTTTTAAAACAGGGTCAAAGTTCTTTGTTTTTATTTAATGTACTTGGGTGTTTTCCTGAATGTGTGTCTGGGTACTGTGTGCGTGCCTGGTACTTGAGGAGGTAAGGAGTCAGATCCGCTAAGACTGGAGTTACAGACGGTTGTGATCCACCATGGGGGTGCTAGGAATCAAATCTGGGTCCTCTGGGAGAGCAGCCAGTGCTCTTAACCACTGAGCCATCTCTTCAGCCTCTAGGGTCAAGGTATAGACAGAGGCTGGCTTCAAAGTCCTGATCCTTCTGTCTCTATCTCCCAGATGGGGGCCACCTTTCTGGCTCAGTTGCATTTCTTTGTATCAGGAACAATCTATATGAAACAGAAGAAAAAGTTACACTGAAATAGTATAAAAATAATGAAATATTTAGTCAACTATTTAGGACAAATTTAGTCAAGTAAGTGAAAGATCTGTATCCCGGAAACTAGAAAACACTGATCAAATTGAAAGTGCCACAAATAGATATTTCATGCTATGGATTTGAATACAATGGATTTGAAGTATACTGTTCAAACGTATCTCCTACATAAGCGATAAACACAGTTCCTATCAAAATTCCAATGACATTTTGCATAGAAACTGAAAACACTCTTAATATGGAAGCGGAGGAGACTCCTAAAGCTGAAACAATTTTGAAACAGAAACAAAACACAGAGGTATCATGTTTCTTTTACTTGTATTTTATGTGTATGGATGATCTGCCTGCATGTATGTCAGTCAGTACATCGCTTGTGTGCCTGGTGCCCCCACAGGCTCGAAGAGCACATTAGCCCCGCAACTGGAGTTACAGATGGCTGTAAGCTTCTGTGTGGATGCTGGGAATTGAACTCAGGAGCTTTGGAAGATCAGCAGGTGCCCTTAATCACTGAGTTACTATCCCAATCCCAAGATTTCATGCACCTTGATTCCAAATTACATTACAAAGCTACTGTAACCTTTGTGCTGCCAGCACAAAACACACTGGTTAGCGGAACAGAATACAGAGCACAGAAACAAACCCAAGGCTACAAAGAAATGCCGGTGTGTTGCGTTTTGCTTTCCTTCACTTTACAGATCTTCACTTTTTTAGGCAGGGTCTAACACAAGCCTACTGAAAGTTAACTTGGAACTCACCAGGTAGCCTAGAATGGACTAGAATTCACAACAATCCTTCCTGTCTCTGACTCCTGAGTGCTAGGATTCCATGTGTGAGTCACTATGCTTTAATTTGTACTATTTGTATGTGTGATGTATGCACACATGTGCAGGTGCACACACCTGTGTGTGAGTACAAAGCTCAGAGAACAAGAAAGAGAGGGGTCCTGCTCCGTTGCTCCCCACCTTATAATTGAGACAGGGTTTCCCGTGGAGCTGGGGCTAGGCTCACAGCCAGTGTGCTTGCATTAATTCTCTCTACACCTTCCACCATGCTGGGATTACAGGCACTTACAGCCATGCCCAGCTTCTTACATGGGTGATTGCACATCACGTGCTCTTCCCACTAAGTCATCTCCCTATGCACCCCCCTCCTTTGTTTAGAAATGGAAGATTTAAAGCTGAGATGATGACTGGGTCAGTGAAGTATCTGCTACACAAGCATGAGGACCTGAATTTGGATCCCCAGGATAAAAGCCAGGTGTGGTGGCTCGTATCTGTAACCCTAGCACTTGGGCCATGAAGTAGACCCTCGGGATTCATTGGCCAGTCAGGCTTGAGAAAGGGTAAGCTCCAGATACAGTGAGAGATCATCTAAAAATATAAGGATGGTCAGTAATAAGACACAATGCCTACCTATGGCTTCCACATACGCACATGCATGGACAAGTGTACCCCACCACCACACACGCGCATATGTATGAACATATAAATAAAACACACACATACTCATATATATATGCACATATCACACACACACAAAACTGAAGATTCATTGCAACCTTGTGGTGAATAAGCACACTTTTTATCAAATGTTGATAATTCTTCCAATATTTCAAACTCTTTCAATCTATCTACATGTTGGGGTGACCTGTGACCACCACAAACCATGCATACACAGATTGTTGCCCTAACTGTTCCACTAACTGGTCATTCTTTTCTGTCTCCTTGGGCCACTTTTGAGACAACACTGTAATAAGATCGATTAACGGATAAGCAAGTAGTTACTTGAAATGGAATCTGCTACAAGTGAAGATGCTCTAAACCAGTGATCCTCAACTTTCAATATTGCAACCTTTTAATACAATTCCTCGTGTTGTGGTGACCCCAACCATAAAATTGTTTTTGTTGCCACTTCGTAACTGTAATTTTGCTACTGAACAGCGTCTTAAGTTTTCTGATGGTTGTGACTATCAGTTTGAGAACTACTGCAGTCTAAACAATGGTAAAATAGAATTCCAAGGATCTAAAGATAGCTCAATGATTAAGAGGACTAGTTACATTTGTAGAGAGCTTGAGTTTGGCTCCCAGCAACCACAAGGCAGCTCACAACCATCTGTAACTCCAGTTCTGGGAGATTCCAGTGCCCTCTGCTGGCCTCTAAGGGCACCAAACATTTACGTGGTGCATATACATAGATGCAAGTAAAACATTCATAGACATAAAATGAAAATAAAATCTTTTAAAAAGGGTGGAGAGCTGGAGAGATGGTTCAGAGTATTTAAGAACACATGAGCTTGCAGAGGATCCAGGTTCTATTCCCAGCACCCACATGATAGCTTACAACAATCGGTAACTCAAGTTCCAAGTGATCCGGGGTCCTCTTCTAGTCTCCTTGGGCACCTACATTTATGTACACATTACCCATACACACATACACATAATTAAAAGTATTTTTAAATTCAAATGTGTCAATTGATGAAGTAGTAGCATCTGAGAGTATTGATTTCAGTTTTTAAAGAAATTCTACTATGAATAGAATTCTAAAGCAAAAATCCATATAGTGTCCCCCAACTTGAGTGACCACAATTACAATCAGTCACAGCCACCAGCATCAAGGCGACATCTTCCACCAGTAGAGAGAGATAGATCTGCTAAAGTCTCAAATGATTGTTAGCATTTTCCAGCAATAAAGTATTATAGACTAAGGAACAATTTTTGCTTTGTCTTGTTTTTATTTTTTTGAGACTGGGTCTTGCTATGTAGCTCTGGCTGTCCTGGAACTCACTATGAGACCCAGCTAGTCTCAACTCACAGAGATCCGCCTGCCTCTGCCTCTGCCTCTGGAGTGCTGGGATTAAAATCGTGCACCATCATACCTGGTACATTTTTTGACATAATGCTATTGGTACATTTAGACTACAATAGTACAAAAACTATTTCTTTGGACTAAACTGTGGACTGGGAAACAAACAAAGGTATGATTTGCTTTATTTCAATATTCGTTTTGCTGCTGTAGTTTGGAACTGCACCTGCACCACCTCTAAGGCATGCTGTGGTTTTTAACAAGCCATCAAAAAGACACACTGGAGAAAAGACATTCCTTCAGCACATAAGCTGGGAAACCTGGATATCCACACCAAAAGAATTGAACTGAAGCTACATCACACATAAGAACCCACTGAAAATGGACCAGTACCCTGAAATGTTAAGACCTGAAACAAGAAAACTCTATAAACAGCTGGGGACAACCTCCAGTGTAGGGCTTAAGGAAAAGCAGAAATAGGGGCTGAACGCCAAACTAAAAATCTTCTGCACTGCAAAGGAGACAACAAAACGACAGACAACACACAGAATGGGAAAACATATCTGCAAGACATACATGTAAAGGATTTAGTATTTAAACTACATACGGACTTCAAGCAACTCAGTAGTAAGAAAACTTGGTTAAAAAGTAGGACCAAAACAAACATTTCTCAGAAGACACACAAATGTCCAGCAGATATTTGAAAAGATGCTCAATTATCAATTATCAGGGCAACACAAATCAAACCATGGTAAGGTGTTACCCCGTACCTGTTATTGCAGGTACCAAACAAACATGGTATTAAGTGCTGGCATGTGGAGAGATGGGAATCCTTGTACAATGGGAATTCTTGTACACACGTGCACACAGTGACACATGAATTCACAAATAAACATAATTTTTAAAAAATAACATGGAGGCTCCTCAAAAAACTAAAAACAGAATTACTATATGATTTAGCAATCTCACTTCTGGAATTAAGCCAATGAAAGTGAGAGTAATAAAAGGAAAAGATATCTGTATTCCCAAGTTCACTATAGCACATCTATAATAACCAAGATATGGAATCAACCTGTCTGGTAAAGAGATGAAGAAAGCATTACACACACACACACTCACACACACAAAGATGGGAAGCTATTCAGTATTTTTTTTTAAATAAAATTCTATTATTTGTGACAACAAAGATAAAATTTCAGATTAGGTGAAGTCAAGTGGAAGGCAGTCAAAGGATATAAAGCTTCAGTTATACAGGAGAAGTTCAAAAGGCCTGTCTACTAGATGACTAGTAACATTATTACTGTCGATTACTTAACGAATGGCTGAGATTTTTTTTACCTTTAGAATCTTTTTTTCATACAATATATTCTGTTCGTATTCTTTTCCAGATCCTCCCCAACCTCCTCTCTCTCTGGAAAACAAAACAAAAAACAAGCAAAAAACAAAAACAAACAAAAGGAAAATCAAAACAAAAAATCACTAAGATAAAAATAACAAAGAGTACACAAAAAATATGGAGTCCATTTTGTGTTGACCAACTGGGCATGGCCCACCCTAGAATGTGGTTATGATACAGTGACACTCCATTGGAGAAAACGGATTTTCCCTTTCCCAGAAGATATCCATTGCAAATAGCTTCTTTGTAGCAGTTGCTTTTACCCTCAATTTCAGGAAAGAGAAAGGAAGGATAGAAAAAAAAGGAAGAAATCTTCACAGCCCTTCTAGGCTGTCCAAAGCTTGGAGAGCAGGAATTGACAGTGAGCCAGACTAGCATCTCAGCTCATTATCCTCAAACCCAATTTCTCCAACTGATGTTCTTCTAAGCAGTAACCAACAAACCATCCCACATCCATCCAACCCTGGTTCTCGAGGCTTCAACCCTTATATACTCTAAGCAAAAGTTCCCAAAAGCCCAAGCGGCACACAATCCTAAGGACGTTGCAAAACAGCTGAACTTAACCAAATTACAATCACTGGCATCTCATTCCAAATCAAACTCGTAATCATCCACCACACCTGGGACAGGAACAGAAACATAGTCCAAACGCCATTTTACACTTTTAAAGAAACAAAAATAACAAAACTTCTTCCAAGCGTCCTGCTACACTTCTTGATTAGGGGTGGAACTGTGTCTATGTCCCTCCTGAGAAGAAATTTTAAGTGTTCTACTCAGAAGGCTGGTGAGACAGCCTAGCGGTTAAGAACACTTGCTGCTCTTGCAGAACACCAGAATCCGGTTCCTAGAATTCAATGTGTGTGTGTATCTACCAACAAAAAATAAAACCTAAAAGAGGAAAATTAGACAATGGTGTGATAATTTATATACAACATAGCTCAGGGCATCCTTATGGTAGAAAAAAATGGTTCATATTTAAAACTCATAAAGAGCAAATTCAAGCCTCAAATGTTAAACTGCCCCCCAAAATGTTTTAGGATACTATGAAGTTGAGTGGACTAAGAGCTAGTATTAGTTAACATTTCTATTGCTATGACAAATATCGTGACCAAAAGCAACTTGGGAAGAAAAGGGTTTATTGTATTCAACGAAATTTTGACTTTTCTCTAAAAGTGTTTTTTTTTTAGATAAACTGGCATCAATAATTATGAAGAGATGCTTTCTCTACAAACTGTGCTTTACTCAGAGAAACTCAGGGAAACACAGACATAAAGATTCTTAGACGTCAATCACTTTTAAACATTTTTGATTTAAAAAAAACTAAAAATTTTTTATTTCAGAGATTAAAAAAATAACCTTAAGAGTTTCAGATGCATATAACTACAGTAACATCTTCAGGTAGATGAGCCAATTTATGCAGACAAAAGAATCATGAATTTCAGGCTAGCCTGAGCTACAGATTGGGAGACCCTACACTGTGAACACTTGTTTCAAAAAGACACTGGAGTAAGGAAGCAGAGTGGGGTAGAGAAATCTCAGGCCCTGCTACAGTGCCTCTAAGGCTCCCTCTGCTGGATACCAATTTAAGGGAGGAAAGAAATGTAGACCTGCTGGGAAATGACAGATGAAACTGAAACTGTAGTCATCTGAATGAGATGTCCCCTCCATAAGTCTTGGGCAGTTAGTTCAATATTTGGTCCCCAGTTGGTGGCTGTTCAGGGAAGATTAGGAGGTGTGGCCTTGCTGGAAAAAGTATGTCACAGGGAGCAAGCTTTGAGGTGTCAAAGATGTGTGCCATTTTGAGCTCACTCACTCTGGTCTGAGACAGCTCTGGCTACTGCCACAGCAGGCTGCTGCCTACCGTCTCCACTACATCTTCTGGATTCTAGCCCTCAGGAATCATAAACTCAAGCTAAATCCTTCCTTATGTAAGTTGCCTTGGATCATGGTATATTACCACAGCAAAAGAGAAGTAACTACCACATGACGCATAAATATGTAAAATTTTATATCTCAAAAATAAACATGTGCATACTACATAGAGCAGGGGTTGAGGCTTATCTTAAACAGGCAAAAATGTCTATCTACCCAGGGACTAGCAAGATGGCTCAGTAGTGAAGAACATGTGCTGTTCTTACAGAGGGAGTTCAGTTCCCAGTTGGCGGCTCACAAGCACCTGTAACGCCAGCTCCATGAGACCCACATCCTTTTCTGGCCTTTTCAGCTTTTCAGGCATTGGTGTGTGTGAGTGTACATGCACGCCCACAGGCGCACACCCACACACGCACTAATAAATCTTAAAAAAAAAAAAAAAAATTCTACTAAACAATGACTCATTTCCCCAAGGCAGCTGCGGGAATTCAAGATCAGGGAAGAATGAAAAGGAAGAACGAGGTTAGTCACTACACTGGAATGTCACAGTGCAGGAAGTATACGGAATAATGATTTAACACTAGAAAAACTAGGTGTATATTTTACAAACTTCACTAGGACAAAAAGCTATGCCACACTATTTAATCTACTCACTTTCAATAATAAGGTTTATTTTTTCCAGGATGAAGTAACAGTTTAAATAATTACCAGAATTACGTATAAATGAACATTCATTCAGACAAAACATCAGTTTACAAGTAGCTAAGAAATAATTTGCATGTAATAAATATATCTTGTGTTTAGGTTAACAGGCACCATCTTGATAACAGAAAAGTTTTTTTTAAAACCAATAAATAACATTCAAGAAAACAAGGTGTTTATATATGAAATATGATACAGCCTTAAATGGTTTTCTTCATATAGCACCCAAATTTCCAAACTGTCTAGAAAGTTCCTGAAAATATAACTCCTACCTTAAATCATTAAAATAGTGGCCAAGAAAAAAGTTCAATTGAAGATAGAATTTATAATCTATATTCGTAATTCTCCATTCCATAAAATATCAATTATCAATTTATTAAAAGTCAATGGATTGTATATATGCAATCTGTTAGTGATGAAAGCCTGAAATATATATTTAAAATTCACTCTTGACAGTACTTAAAACATTGCATCTCTGGTGCAAACCTGAAAGCTAGGAAGTGCTTTGCTGTCCTAGTTTTCGTATGTCCACCATCACTCCTATTTCTTCAAATCTGTAAATATCCATCCAGTGGGGGGCCTTTTTTGGTAGTTTTTTTGTAAATACATTTAGTTATATATATATCCCAACACAAAACACTGATAATAACCCTTGGTAAACAAGGAAATCCCAGCAACGTCTAAACCCACAGCTTTGCTTCCAAAGTGTGGCACCGGACTAATAACAGACGAAACAATCCACGGCCCTCATTCACACAGTCAGAACGCTCCTGGGAGTCCATAACTGTTTGAAAATTTGCTGATGTAATCCTGAAGAAAGTGTCAACAGATTCTGCAGACAAATATCAGAGAATAAGTCTTTGATTGATAATTTTTCTATTTATTTCTGCCAAGGCGACTGAAAACACGAAAGCCTTTTCATCAGAGAGGTTAGCATAGATGTCAATTTCCTTTTCCTGCTTTTCTGTTAAAAAGAAAAAGGGAAAGCTTAATACAAAGGTAGCAGATGCAGTAGTTTTTAAAAACATTTTTGAGGCTTTCAATTATTTATTTTAAATGACAAATATACACAACACTATAATATATGATTCTGCTAAACCAAAATTTAAAAAAAAATGACACAAATGATGTTTGAAGTGAAGACCAAGTGCACTGTAATTCTCTTCATTTACTAATGTTACAATCTTTCTATAAATCTCGTATTTTTCTTCCCCCTCATCAGTATGAACTGTCTATGTCAAAATTAATTTTTCACCGTAGAGGATATTCCCTCCTGAACATCAACAATGTTTCTGAACATATTAACATCCTTATCTTAGCCCCATTACAGAAACAATAATCAACTTTCTAATTGCTATTCTTTTCTCTACCCAATAACAAATGTAAATCACTTTCAAAGTAGATTTGAAAATTAAACTAAAGAAAAATCCCTTATAGTCATGTCATCTAATACATCTTTGTGCATATGTTCCAAATTACTTTTTCATATTCTACAATAATTCTATTTTTGTTTTAACATTTTACTATCTGAACCAAAGTTAAGCATGTATATAATTTGGCCAATTCATTTGGGCAAAATACATTTTTTTTTAAAAACGCATCCTTCTGTGCACAGTTCCTGTTTTCCAACTACTTCCCCTCAGCTGCTCCTTCCTGTTGCTATAAAAACAAACCTGTATCTAAGTAACACTCCCATGTGATGCTCCTTCTTACGTTTTCTGAATTATTCATTTTCTACTCCAGAAAATTAGGATTTTACTGTTTTGTTTGTCTCAGTCCTACCTCAAACACTCTGAATATCCCTTCATCTTCTTGTATTTAAATCACACTTTTAGTAACATCAATTTTCAATGTCTACATTGTGACTATGTGAGTGTTTTTACTTTTCTTGAAGTACCGCTGTTTTCTCTGAAGAATCCTATCTGCTTAACTGTGAGTGAGTGTGTATGTATGTGTGTATTGTGTTACTATACACGGTGGAGGTCAAGGATGACTTGTAAAAGTCTGTTCTCTCCTTCCATGTGGGTTTCAAAGATTGAACTCAGGTGGACAGGCTTGGCAGCAAGGGCTTTTACCTGCTGAGCATTATACCAGCCTCAAGTGATTCTTTCATTTGCTTAGTTCTCACTTCTAATTCAACTCAAACTGTCTTCTAGTTATGCAAATCTTCCAGGACGTTCACACATCTCTCTAGGTCTCCCAATCTGCTTCATCTGAAATAGCTGCTCTCTAGGCTTACAGGACAATTGTTATCCCGATCTTTCTTCTAATTGAGACTCTCCTCATCTCTCTTGAGTTGGATGCTCTCTGTCCTAGATCCCAGTATTCTTTCTTGGCTTTCTTCTTCACTGTGGTGGCATGCAACTTTCAGTAGCTTCCTGAGAAAGGAGTATGGGTAGCATACTTGAAACCCTGAATACCAGAAGTATCATTAGTCTATTTTCATAAGTTGCAATTTGGTTGAAAAAGATTTGTAATTTCCCCTTAGAACTGTTTATGAAACAAACTGTCTTCTGACTACTGGTATCACTGTTGAGAAAATTCAAACCTTTAGTTACTTTCTAAATTACTGCTAAATTCACAAGCAGGGAAATAATGCACAGATCCTTTAGAATCTGAATGCATATATTCATGCAACCCACAAGTTAATCAAGACATGTTCTGAAAACTGGGCATTTGAACACTTGGTTCCCAGTTGGTTGGGGAGGCTTAGGGGGTGTAGTCTTGCTGGCGGAAGTGTGACATGGAGGAGTGGCTTTGAGATTTGAAAGTTTTGTCTACTTCCCTTGCTCTCTCTGCTTCGAGCTTGCAGGTGAGGATGTGAGTCCTCTGCATCCTGTTTTTGCTACTATGCCTGCCACTCTTCTCCACATATCTTATCACTCTGGAAGGATAACCATACTCTTCCACATGGCGCTTTTAGTCATGGTGTTTTATCACAGCCACAGAAAGGCAACTAATACAATTCGGAAGCCTTCCTTCATTCTACGAGATTCCTCGTGTTCCTTTCCGGTCACTCTGCACTGATTTGTAACACAATGGACCTTGTTTCTTCTTAAACTTAAAATAATGGCCATAATATATCGTTTATAGCTTCTTTTCTTCTGTGATTTAAAACTTCCTTCATGCTGTTCATGTAGTAGCCTGTCCTTGCTAGGCAGCATTCCACTGCACTCACTAAAATATTTTGATTATTGTTTTTGTCTAAAAACCTAAGGATTTTTTTCTTTAACCAAATATGCTTTTTTTCTAATTTTTAACCTTCCATCGGACTGGGAATTTTATGGGCCCTTTTAGTGTCTTTCAGGTTTGGAGAGATTTCTGGAATTCATCAATAATTTCCTTGTCTTCCATCTTCTACTTCTTTTTCTGAAAATATTTATGGATGTTAGACTTTCAAATTGGCCCTTTATTTCTTATCTTCTCCAATCTACTTTCCCATCTCTTCCTATGTCTACTTCCTGAAGTCCTTCTTCAATTTTACCTTTAACTTATTAAGGTTCTTCATTTTGTGAGTCACATATGCTTAGGAATTTTTCAGTATTTTAAAACTCAAGTTTTGAAGAGTATGTCTAGGTGTGTTTCATCTTGACCCGTGCTCCGCTTTCCTTTTCTTATTAAGGATGTTAACACTTTGTTTCCTTTCCCTGAAAAAAATCTTTCTCTCCCAATTATCTTTTTCTCCTTCTGATTTATCCTCGCCCATTTCTACTAGATGCTTTCTTCTCTTTCTTCTCAATTATCTTGTGTAATTCCTGGTCATTTGCTCGTATTGAAAAGTATAAACAGAGCGGATAGAAGAAGCATGAGAACACGTGAGC
The DNA here is from genome assembly GCA_026225945.1 of Cricetomys ansorgei. Taxonomy (NCBI): domain Eukaryota; kingdom Metazoa; phylum Chordata; class Mammalia; order Rodentia; family Nesomyidae; genus Cricetomys; species Cricetomys ansorgei. The sequence goes on from JAMJFZ010003163.1 coordinate 16,823,641, forward strand.
CCTGACTGTAGTTATGAAAAAAACATGGTCTACGAGCACTTCTCTGTGAACTCCTAGGTAACAGTATGGTTACTGTGGGTCTTTTCTCCTGAGCTCTTCTGGTTCCCTAGGGAGATTACTTCTCATTTCTCTTACCTGAAAGATATAAGCCCAGGCAGAACTCAGCGTTTACATGGCCAACCTCAGCATCCCTGAGCTGCTTTTCATACTGTTTTTGCCCTTATCTTTGGTATTCCCTAGACCAAAACTGTTCTTTCTTTTCAAAGCATCAACTTGGTAAGTAGAGGACTTTCCATTTCCATTTTCTCCTCTTCCTAATTCTTCTTTTCAAAATAGAAAGTAATAAAGTAAACTACAATATTTTTATCCAGTGTCAGGTTTTTCTTAATTCATTGTGTTAAAATTAAATTTTATTTTAAAATTAAGCTTACTTTAAAATTTTCAAGTTCCTAAAGAGCGACAAAGGAGACCAACAAAGACAGAAGAAATTAAACTCACTGTTCAGCCCTACAAAGCACTACCTAAGAAGTCTTTTGTAAAGTGCATGGACATTCTTAGCTGTGTCACATTTAGAGAACATGAACTCTATCAAGATGGGTACCATGACACAGTGTTATACATTGCTTATGGCTGCTTTCCAGTAGTTGAGACGGAGAAACTGAATGGACCACAAAACCTAAAGTATTTACTCCTGGGCTCTTTACAGATCTCTTTCCTGAGGTCCCAATATACATTTAAAGATTCCACTTTATTCCAGATATGATGGGATATGCCTATCATCCCAGCTCTTGGGAGGCTAATACATGAAGATCTTGAGTTAGACTAGGACAGCCTTGATTAAACAGCAAGATGTCATCATTTTTAATTGAGGGGGGCATATTATACCATACAATTTCCTGAAATTTTTGTCAAAAATGAAAACAAAATTTTTTTTTAATAATTTGGGGTCTGGAGATGTAGCTGTGTGAAAAAATACTTGCCTAGCATGCATGAGGTCCTGGGCTCAAGCTCCAGAACTGATATTTGGGGGAGCAATGGCTTTCTTAGAAAACAGAGTTCTGCCTGTCTCTGTCTCTCAAGTGCTGGAATCAAAGGCAGGAACCACTATTCCCAGCCAAAAAATATTCTAGACAGAAAATATCTGAAAAAAATATTCACTGTCAAATAAATGGTTCACTTTTTAAGTAATTATAGAATAAAATTTCGGTGCTGCATACATAGAACATACATGCTCAACAACACAGCCTTTGTTTCCTCAACTGTCATTATCTGTCTCTTTAATCTCATAATCAGAAGCATTCCTTCCCCTTTTTTTGGTCAGTTATATTTCCTTTATTTTCAAGTGAAAACAATGTTGTTTTCTGACCCAGGTAGTATTTTTTTTCTTTTTTGTGGACTTTTCTTGCCCAGTTTCTATCCCAAAACAGTCTTTGAAATAAGATTTTCTGATGACCTCATCGTTAAAGAAGCACATTTAAATTAAGCAAATAACTCAAAGTGGCTGGAAGAGTATAATAGGAGGAAAAAAAAAAAAAAGACTACTCAAAAAATTGGGGAATACCTAAGTGAAGCTTTTATACAACCGTTTTTCATTTTGGTAAAAGCTAGAGACAGCTATATACCAGAGAAATCATGAATAATCCTGTGTCTCAAATAACATTTGCATTTTCATAGAAAATATTTGTATACATAAATCTAAGTATCTGAAAAAACGTAAAACAACTAACAAGTATAGAGAAATTTCACTGAAGAGAAAATCATTTTGGCTGAGGGTTCTAAATAAATACACGGAGCAGCTATCCACTCCCATTATTGGCTTCAAAGTCTCAATTCTTACCCAGGCATTACAGGGGCTCATTATATCATTCTTCTTACTCTTTTTATGTTGAAATTTTCCATGATAAAACTTAAAATGTATAAATCAAAGGGAAGGAAGGTGGGGGGGGAGAAAGAGAAAGAGAGAAAGAGAGAGGCTGAAGTTCTAGTTGAAGTCTAGAAAGAAGTTATGAGTAAGAAACTACTTATCAAAAGAAAAAGACTGTAAGGAGAGACAGAAACTTACTTTGGATCAAGAATGCACCTAACTATGCAAAAGCCATGTGGAGGAAGCATGCAAACCTCCCAAAGAGCAATTAAAAAATGTATACCAACATCACTTTAAAAAAAATTTTTAAATCTACAGTAAAACCTGTCTTTAAAAAAACAAAGTACAATCATTGTTACTGGTATCTGAAAGATATTGTATATAAGCAATTAACCTTTGAATTTTTTTTTAACACCAGTTTATAGTGATGTGGATTTTACCTAATTTAAGCCTTTATGTTTCTAGTAAGAATTTGCATTTTGTTTTGTTTTCATTTTAAAACTAAGGGCGTAGTGCAGCAGGATCACCTGAGCTGTGCACTGGGCTCAAAACCCAGTGCTTTTTAACTAAAATAAGAATGTCATTGTTTTAAGTACAAACGCTCGAAGCTCCTATTATATTCACTATTATCTAATTATGATCTCTCACCGATGTAATCGATTTGAAAGGGGCTGCTGGGATTCAGTCATACCTCGTTCCTCCTCATGCTTTTTGGCAGATGTACTTTTAGGTCTTCCTCGTCCTCGTCTGATGTGATCTGAATGGCTGTTACTTCGAGACCTCTTTCTGTTTTCTAAGTCCTTATTTACTGTAGGATTTATCTTCTCCCTCCTAGCTCTCTCCGTCCGCCTCCTCTTGGCCTCATGCTTGTGTTCTGTATGGACGAATAAAAGCGATTTGTTTATTTAGGGCTTCTTCTTTCACTTTCTAGAAGCACACTTCCTGGCATATTTTGTACTTTTGTAAAACTCTAGTCATATCTCCCCCACACTCACAAGAACAAAGAAACAACAGAATTCAGGCCTGCGTAAGGTAGGAAAAAACTTGTAAGAAAAAACAAATTTCTTCATTTGGCAGCTTTAATCTCAGTCTCTAAAAGATTAAACAACTCCACAATAACCTTTCTGCTTTTTTCAACACAATTCTAAGTTTAACATAGTGAACTATGAAAAAGGGGGGAAATCCATTACTTCCCGCCCTTACCTAAATTACAGATTGAGCTATACATGTCAGATACACAGAAGCAAAACGAAGGTTACAATAAGAAGCAACCACAGGGCATCCACACAACATACTTTTCAACACAGAACATAAGAAATTTTCACTTAACCAACAAAGAAGGTAATTATTGATGTAACAGAATTTTGTTGCATAAATGTAGTAAACAATCCAGGAGCTTTACAAGTATAGTGATTGTATTACTTCAAGAAGCCACTCCTCCTACACCAAAGAATCAAAATGTTAAATTAAAAAACATTTTTTTATTTCAATATATCTAAATTCAAAAACCAGAGAGCAACTCCTTAAATACCTAAAATCACAATAGTTAAGAGGAAAATCAGAAGGTAAAACAGTGGCTGGGTGTGTGATGGCCAATGCAGAAAGATGGAGACTTCAGGACCAGTCTAAGCTATATAGTAAGTCTAACTTTAAAGAGGGGGAGGGGGCAGTTTTTGCGGGGGTGGGGTTGGAGTGTAGAACAGCTCAGTGGGTAAAGATGTTTGCTGCCCTGGACCCAGGTGGAAAGAAAGCATCAACTCCTGAAAGCTGCCATCTGACTTCCATGCTAGCTGTAGTACACGGGTGCCAGCACACACGCATACACACAAACTAATAACAAAATTTTAAAACAACAGTGAGAGGAATTAAGCCCAAGGCCTTGTGCATGCAAGACTGGTATTCCCTCACTAATCTACATCCCTAGCCCTTCAAATACACTTTTTAAACTCTCAGTCAATCACTCAACTTAGAAATGAAATCCTGAATTAATAGGAATTTTTACATTATTATTTTGTGTGTACAAGTGTTTTGCCTGCATGTATTTCTATGTGCCACATGCATGCAGTATTCTCAGAAGCTAGAAGAAAGCATTGGAGCCCTTGGAACTGGAGTTACAGATGGCTGTAAGCCTCATATGGCTGCTGGAAATAGAACCCAGGTTCTCTGGAAGAATAGTCAGTGTTCTTAAACTGCTATCCATCTCTCCAGTCCCCTGTATTTATGTTTTTTAAAAAAACTCATTTATTTCATACAAAAAATCGCAACATACCTCACTTGGAAATATGTCAAAGAATAATTGCCTATGGTTCTAGGTTCCTGCACAAAACATTTTTTATTATCATATTTATTATATGTGTGTTGTGTGCATGTACACATACGCAAGTGTGCCATGGTGCAGGTCAGAGGACAACTTGTGCAAGTTCGTTATTTCCTTCCATCATGTGAGTCTGGGGATCAAACTCAGACTAGCAGGCTTGGCAACAAATGCCTTTACCTAACACAGCTGAGTCATCTCATTGGCTCCCAATCATTTCTTAATACACTTTTATTTATAACTCTTATCTTTCTTCCTTTTACCAAAATGAATTTTAAATGTTTAAACTTCCGTGCTTTATATAACAGACCATTTATATTTTTCCATTCCCTAGTGCTGTGGGTTGGGATTAAAGACGTGTGTCACCACATAACAGTGCTTTGAAAAGTTTTCCACGGTTAGTACATAAATTTATTATCACTCTAACTAGTACATACTGTTCTCTAAAAGATGCACACTATTTTAACCAATCTCCTACTCACAACATCTGGTTGTTAACATTTGCTATTACAATACGCTGCCTTGAAAATTTAGGCTTCTTAGTGCTAATAAACAATTAGATTCTTTAAGTTACATGCCTATTCAGAAAGAACTCCAGATATTAGGTAAGAAACACAACTGCTAATAATTGCTTTGAGATTGCACTATAAAAAGGCTTTGCTAGTACTACTGGGTAAGTATATGAACAAAAGGTCCTGAAAAAAATTCACACTTTCCAGTGACCATTGTACAAGTCAGATTAACTAGATACTCAATGGTTGTGGAGAGATTGGAAGGGTGCAGGTCCGGAGCCTAATTACAATTTATCCTGGGCTTTTTTTTTTGTTTTTATGACTAACAGGCAAAATATTTTGGAATGTGTTAACGGCTCAGTAGCTTCCACTAAGCAAAAATCTACGTGTCAACAAACAGCATCAGAGACTGATAGCAGAGCTTTCTCCTCTGTTTTAACCCACCTACCTAGTGTTTCTACTAACGTATTTGAAAAATGCTTTAATTCATAATTATTTTGTTACTTTTTAAACTTCATCAAGCTGTTACTACTTTGGAACATGGAATTTGGGGTAACCTAAATCTGTGTTCCCGGAGCATCATCACTCTATTTGACAAAAAGAATAAACTCTTTTTTTGAGGAGACAGTTATGATTTTGTGTTCACTATATTTATTTTGACATGTTCATAAAAATATAGTGTAACCACTATGGAAAATAGAATAGATTTTTTTGCAAGTTCGAAGTATCATATATGATCCAACAGCTCCATTACTAGGCACACACATAAAGCAAATTAAAGAGTTGCCTGAACTGCTGTGTTTACTCCAATATCATTCACAACAGTGACTCTCCATAGTGACTCCAACCCAAGTGTTCATCAACAGATAAACTGATAAAGAAAATGAAATACACACACACTCTAGCATGCATGAATATTATTCCACTATTAAAACTGAAATCCTAGCATTTGTATCAATGTGACAGGACCAGAAGATACAATAGTTGCTTCCCTTGTTGCAGCATGGTAGCAGGAATGTGAGGCAGGTAGTTACATTGTGGCTGCAGTAAGGAAGCGGAAAGAACACCAGAGCTCAGCTCTCTTCCTCCTTTCCCTTTAGTCTAGGACCAAAGCCCATAGAATAATATGGGCCAACACAGGGTGGATCTTTGCTCCTCAGCTAAACCTCTCAGGAAAAGCCCTCCGAAATGCCCAAAGACATGTTTCCTAGGTGATATTAAATCCAATAAAGTTGACAATGAAAATTAGCCATCACAAAGAGCATCCATTAAATGAGATAAGGGAAGAACAACAATGCTGTTTGTTGTCACTCATGTGGAATAATGGTTATGGGCAGACAGGAAGGAAGAGAATAAAAACAGGATAAGTAACATGTACTAAAATAAAATTTGACAGAAGGAATTAATTCTACTGCTCTGTAGCACAGTTTGGTAATTACAGCCTGTAATAATTTACAACATATTCCTAATAGCTAAAAGAATATGAAGGCTTACACAAGAGAAATAGTGTTTCAGGAAATGCAAATGCTAATAAAACCTTGGTCATATATATTACATATATGATTCAAATTTTTTGTGCTATACCCCATGAATATTTACAAGTATTGTGTACCAATTACATTTTAAATGTACTTCTTAGAATCCCCGATGTACTACAGATCACCAAGATAAATCTGCTTTAAAAAAAAAAAAATCTATGTGTACTTGTGTGCATGTGTGTTACTGTGTGTGTAAACGTGCACAAATGGAGACCAGAGGACATCCTCAGGTGTCATTCCCAGGAAGGCCATCTACCTCAATTTTTTTTTTTCTTAATAGAGTCTTAAAAACCCAGGTTGGCCTCAAGCTTACAATCCACCTGTGAAGGTCAGAGGACAACGCCGTGGAGTCAGTTTGCTCCTTACACCTTTACACAGGTTCTGGGTTATGTCTCTAGGCTTGTTCACCAAGCATCTTTACCCATTAAGCCATCTCACTGGCTCTAACTCTATTATTTACTATTTTTATCTTCCAAGAATGTTCCCTCTGTTATCAAAGCTACCCCTTCCTCCTATTCAGGCTCAACTTAAATATCATTTCCTCAGAGAAGAATATACACAATGTAGCCTCCTATCACATGATAGGACTGTACCTTATTTCAATTTTGTAGAAAGCATTTATCGTAAGATGGCTGTTTTCTGTTATCTGTTCGCTGTCTACCTCGCACTAACGGGAATGTAAATTCCATGACAGCAATGAGCCTGACTTCATAGGAGAGTCAACGCTTATATAATTTACTCTATTTGTTGTACTTACTAATTTGTGAGACAGGGTCTCACTATCTAGCCTTGTCTGACCTGAAACTCACTATGTAGATTAGGCTGGCATCAAATCACAGGCATCTGCCTGCCTTTGCTTTCTGAATGCTGGGATTAAAGCCATGTACTACCCAGCCAATTATTCTTATTTTGAATTCACTGTTCTAGCTTTGTCAAATAACAGTAAGTTTTATCTTTTAATAAAATGCCTATTGACCAATTTGTTTACATTAACAGGAAGGAAACAAGTCAAAGTAAAATTAAAATTATTTTCTAAATATTCTCCAGCAGGGAATTGTGAAATAAATAAAAATTCCAATCATACTGAACCAAGTTATATTTGTGCAGATACTACTAAAAAAAAACTCTTCATCAGAAAACTTTTCTTTGCAACAGATGGGAACTATTACAGAAAACCACAACCAATTAAAATGCAGAGTTGTGGAGCCCAGGCCCAACTGATACATCTACAACACAATTCCTGTACCTTAGGCTCAAGATCATTGAGGAAAGGGGGCTAGAAAGACTCTAAGAGTCAGAGGAATGGGAAGTTTGCTGTGCGATTGTGTCTCTTAGAAATGTCAGAGAAACTACACACATGAATTCTCACCAACACGGCTGCTTAGATAGACCTGAAGAAGGATGACAACAATATACATGCTAACATGGAAAAGGAAATTCATGTCCTCAACCCTAGACAAAGCTACGGAATACTGAGGGTGAAAGAAACAGTATTCCTCAAGGAGGGCATACCAATTCGTTATCTAGTATCATATGGCTGGCCGTGAAAACAAATACATACAATTAACATTACACGGACTGAGGAGGTTGTATTTATATATTTGGAATACACTCTCTCACACACACTTATGTGCAACAGCAATTAAAGAAAAAGAGGTCAGGAATGAGAAAGAGCAAGAGAGGGGATGGAGGGAGGAAAGGGAAGGGGGGAAATGATGTAATTTTAATCTTGAAAAACAAAAAATTATAACAAAAAAAAACTTTCAAAGTTATTACAAATTTTACCAGCTTTGTGAAGGGAACAAAAATTTAAAACAATGGTCCACCAAACATAAAGAACACTACTGAGCAAGAAAAACGAAGAAAGTAAATCAAATATTTTGCTCAATGACAGAGGCCAGACAAAGCGCCTTGCATACTATGATTCTACTGACAGACAATACCAAGGAGCAGCAGTGGGAGAACAAGAGTAGCAAGGTGGTGACAGGTTACCCACATAGCAAAACCTACCAAATGGTAGATTGCAGGCTGTCCTTCAGTTTACCCAACACCAATTATCATTCTTACTAAGCTATTTTTAATGTTTTTAAATAAAATTTTAAGTATATGAAAATAAAATTAAACTGCATTGCAAACTCTATCAACATTATAAGGAAGTTAACATTAAGTGGAATGAACCAATGTCACAAGCTGATTGTCAAGGAAGCTACTGTGTGTTTGACTTCCACAATTACCTGTAGAAGGTGGTGATTTCTCTGAATGTTTTGCATTTAATAGTTTTCTGCTAATAAATATGTAACCACAGGGACATGATTTACAGGCAACAGGAATCTGCAGGGAAAAAAGAAAAGGAAAACTAGATCACTCTTCTTCCATTATTAAACTACTTGAAGAACCACAGATTAAATAAAAACCTCTTTGAGATAGTTATCATTTCACAAACATTCACATTTCCTGGTGCTTACAAAACGTGAACACCTTACGTACCAGTATCATAAACACTGAATGCAGTCTAAGTGTGTAGATGTGCGTGACCAACAGAAAACCCTGACAGGGCCGGGGAGGTTCTACATGATGAAAGGCAACGCTTCCTAAACTGTTACACGGACAGCGGTTTGTAACAAATTGAGAAGACGGTAGTTAAGTAACCCAAATAAAAGAGTGTGAGGCCCAGCTGGAATAATGAGGATGGAAACTGTAAAAAGGTAGATTGGCTATGTTCACAGAAAGAAAAAACAAGAAATGAACCCAACTACTGATCATGTGAATAGAACCCAAACAACTCGAGGTTGTTAACAGGACAAAAGAAAAAGTAGTTCTATTTTTTGCAGTGTAGTACTGAACACTGGATCTTTTTCATTTTTAAAATTTTGTTATTGCTGTTGTGTGTGTGTAGGACAGCGAGAGAGAGAGATGCTGGCACTGTGCAGTCTACTCTCTCCTTCCACTTTCACTTGCCTTCAAACTCAAGTTGTAAGGTTTGCATTCAAACACCTCCACCCACTGAACCACCTCAGCTGCCCTGGTTTTTGCTTTGTTGACACAGGGTTTCATGTGGCCCAGACTAGTCCTGCTATACAGCAAAAGCTACCCTTGAATTCTTGATTCTTCTGTCTCTACCTCCCAAGTACTGGGATAACAAGGATATATCACCATGCTCAGTCCAACACACAAAACTTTGCACTTGAAGAGACAAAATGGAGCCTTCAAGATGGCTTGCAGGTCTGGTGATCTAAGTTCAACACCAGATAAGAAGCAGGAGAGAACCAACTCCCAAGAGTTGTACTCTCCATACATATATGGAAGCAACTGTATGCATGCCTGTGTGTGTGTGTGTGTGTGTGCACATGTGCATACCTGTGCTATACAATTAGTTCAAGGTTAATTTAGGCAACCTGTTTAGACACTGTCTCAAAAAAATTAAAAAGCTAGGAATGTAATAGCTCAATAAGAGCATTTACCTGGCACAGACAAGACCCTGAGTTCAACGTTTAATACTACCAAAGGAAAAAAAAGAAGAAAATAAAATCATATAAACCTATTTCCATAGTTAACGGATGAAAATTGGTTTTGGAACCCAGGTGCACACTGACTACTTCAACTAACAGGATGATTTTCCTTAAATGAACTCCACTCAAGATATTTTCCTATGTGTGAACTAATTCATTATAAAGTTTTGTTTAAAAAAGTAATGTCCCTCTCAACTCCTGCCCTCAACATTTAAAACAAAACAAAAACAAAAAAACAACAACAAAAAAAAACCACTATCACCTCAACTAGAACCTGTAAAAAGAATCTTCAAACACGTTGGACAACTTGAGTAATACTAGTTTCATTAAATTACAGAGTTAGTGTCATTAAATTACAAATGCCCTTAAATTTCATTTTACACTAAGATAATAATAAACTTAAGTTCTAATGTTATACTTTTGAAAAAATTCAAAGTACTGTTTACTAGGACTTATTATTTATCAGTTCATTCTTTGGAAAGTATTATTTAGGTTATATATTTTAAAGGGAAAAGGAAAAAAAGGGAGTCAGCTATAAATGTTCAATGTCACATTACTAGTGACTAGATCCATGTCTAACACAAAACAGACATTCAATAAATATTTGTAGGTGAAAAAAAGACACACTGATATAAAAATGACAACACTGCTAGAATCTGCAAACAAGAATTTTGGACATGAAACTGTCTAGGACCACCTCCCCCCAAAAACAAGATTTGGATACTATAGTATTAAAACTCATTTATAGAAATCCCATTGTTTTTCCTTTCTTAGATCAAGGATAAAAATGGCAAAGGGTATTTAGAAAGAAATTGAGGTTGTTGATGTAAAAACATAGCACTTACGTCAAAAGGGGTAATTCTGGAGCTAAATATGAGTAAACAAGGCCTAGGAACAGATTTAGGTTACCCCAAATTCTATGTTTCAACATGAAAGTAGTTCCATGAAGTTTTTATAGTAACAGAACAAACCAAGTCATAGATCAAAGCTCTTCTCAAACACATTGGCGGAAACATTAAGTAGACAGTTATAGCAGAGTGAAGAATCTTCCCTATAGGCCTCAAAAGTTGTCTGATAAATCTTTTAGCTCTCTGACTGATGGAAAATTAGGGTTTTGTTAATTCATCCCAAAAGCTTTTTATCTTTTGGGATTTAGGTCTGACACAGATCAAAGCAGAGAATGGTTTGTGAGCTAAAGATAGCTCAAGTTGTAATTGGGCCGGTAACATTCCACCCTTTCCACATCACTGAAGGTTTAATCAGTCAGCCTTTGTAGACAGTTTCTTTTCAAGAATTCTCATTCACAAGACATCACAGAACTTTTACTAGACTATACTGCCCTGAGGCTGGAGAGATGGCACAGTGGTTAGGAGCATGGTCTGTTCTTCCAGAGGACCTGGGTTCAATTCCTAGCACCCACATGGCCCCTCACACCTGTCTGTAACTCCAGTTCCAGGGAATCTGATAACCTCACATACGTGCAGGCAAAACACCAGTTAACATAAAACACAAATAAATAAATCATAAAAAATTAAAAATATATTGTTCTATTTAATTTATTAGCTATTAACTGCTTGTGGCTAATTTATAAATTTCATTATAAGTGTGTGTGCACATGCAAAAACACAGAATAGACAGGTTTGTTTTAGATATCTACTACAGATCTTTGAATGTATCTGCCCAAAATAAGGGGAGAGCCCTGAGATTCTTTAATGCCAAACAGATCAGATACCAACAGCATACACACTTACTAGATGTGACATATACACGGAAAACAGTACATTGTTTTTTAAAATAAAAGCAAAGGCAAAAATACACATGAAAAGTAACAGAAACTTGCCAAATATCTTGAATATATATCAAAAATAGTTTAGTAATTTTCAAGTCAGTAGATGAGACCTCCATGAAAATGAAAGAACACTAAAGTTTAGAAGTTACCAAAAACAAAAAACAAAAACAAAAAACAAACAAACAAAATATATATATATATATATATATATAGCCAGCATAAGAGATGTTAAAAGCTGCTAAAAATCTAGCTCTCTGTTTGCTTCCTTGTACCAGTCTTTAAACACAGAGGATGTGCCTATCTAGTCAACTGAAGAAATCTCACTTTAAAGATTTGACATTTATGTTTATAACTACATACAAAAATCTAATTCAGTATTCACGAGAAACAGAATCCTGGCAAATATTCTAGTATTTTGTTTAAAAGTTATTTGCTATTATATTTTTTCTAATTTAAAACTAAAAGCTTCTACTTTTTAAGTAATTAGAAAGCTAAAATTAATATAATACTTTCTTCAATTCAATGACTATTGTTGAAAAAAAAAAAAATTCAACTAAGGGCTCAAGGCCCTGGATTTAAAGCCTACCACTGGGAAATCACCAAAAATTTGTCATCATGTATATTCTCTTCAGTATTGAGAATAAGAGACAAAACAAACCAAAACCAATTCACTACATTATAAAGGACTAAATTGTGTCCACTATCCAAAATTTACATAATGAATCCTAGATCCACTGTGATGGTATTTCCAAGCACAGGTTTTCAAAAGATAATTGAGTTTAAGTGAAGTGGGATGCTCCTAAAGGGATTAGTGACCTTAATGAGACTAGAGCATATACTTTTTGCCACATGAGGACACGGAGAAGACAGCTTGGCATCTACAAGCCAAGAAAATTCACTAGCACACACCCTGGCCTTGGACTTCCATCAGAACTGGGGGAAAAAAACACATTAATGCTGATTATTATATCCAGTCTGTGGTATTTTTTTACTGCATCTAAAACAAACCAAGATAGAGCTGGTTTTATATGAAGGAATGCATGTAAGGCCTGGGATATGGATTAGCAGGTAAGGGCACCTGCTACCAAATCTGAATTCCATCCCTGTGAACCACACGATGGGAGGAGAGAACAGACTGCCACAGGCTGTCCTCTGACACATACATACAAAATTAAAACGGAAGGAACAAACAAAAAACACATATCTGTATACCAAGATGTCATCTTTCCAAATAACACCCTGATGTGTTGAATAGTGTAAAGGACTCCTACCAGTTTACTACCTTCTGCTCTTCCTTTACCCAGGGTTTTCTGGTTTGTTTGCCTTGTTCCGTCTTTGGTTTTTATTATCATTAGTGTGTGCATAGTTGTATGGGTGGAGTGCCACAGCACCGCAGATGTGGAGGTCAGAGGACAACTCTGTGCAGCCAATTCTCTCCTTCCACCTTTATATGGTTTCAGGGGCTCCACCTCACGTGGTCAGGCTTGAGCAGAAAGCACCTTTACCTGCTGAGCCATCTCACTGGCCCCTAACCAGGATATTAAAAGAAGATATTTTCCCCACAAGAATACTTTATGCCAAGTAAATCAATAAAAGGATTTACGGGGATTTGTGCCCTACAGAAACCGAATGCATAATTTATATTATATAAGCCTTAACTGGAAATTATTTAAATATCGGAGTAATCTGCCAACAGACTGATCATAAACTCCAAGTTTGTTAAAATTTATTTGGGTGGAAAAGAATGCATGTAACTCTACACTTTGGAAGACAAGATTGTTTTTATTCTGCGTACTGGTAGAGCTCTATCGACTCTACACTTACACAACTTTCCCTGGCCAGCATTTTTACCATTGCCTATAAATCATACTGAATATAACACGTAACACTTTTTGCTAAAAAGATTTGATAAACCTACAAGAACGCGCCCTAAGTAATACATTAAAAATCAGCTTAGTTTAAGTCTCCACCCATTTCACATTACTCCAGAAAGGGAATGAGAAAGAAGGAAGGGAGAGAGGAGGAGAGAGAGAGGTAGTCATTTTGGAAAGGTTCGTTGGAAAGGTTCATGCCAGATCTGCATTCTGGCATGAAGGGCCTTACGGATGGTTTTAATTGACCGACTTTTAGTTCATTAACTGCAATAAGAATGAGGCGTGCTTAAATGTAGAAAAGAAAAAAAAATAATTTAAAAATCGCATAACTCCAAGAATTCAATATAGACAAGACTCATTTCAAATACACGACCCCGTATAGATATATATTTTTTTAAATCTGGAAGCAGACATGTCAAATTTACAACAGTAAATAGAACGGGATTGGGGCGCACGCAGAGAGGGAGAGCCAGCCTCAACACCGACTTTATTCGATTGTGCTCCGTTAACAACGTAATGGAAGGACTAGAGATCACACATCAAAAACTGGTTTTTTGAGGCGTTCCGGAAGTCCACAAATTTGCAAAAAAGCAAAAAAAAAAAGTTAGCAGCATTACTGTCCTTTTGTCTGCTTTATGCTGCCACCCGGGTGGCGGGGGCGAGCGCTGAGGAGCCGCACCGCACTCTCCGGGTCGCGAACAAAGCCGCCGGGCGGCGGGGGCCGCGGGCCGGCCCGGGACTCGAGGGGCAGCGCCCGGCCCCGCTTCCAGGCCCCCGCCGCCCCCGCCCGGCCGCGGGCCGCCGCGCACCGCCAACCGCCGCGGAGCAACGGCCGCCCGCCCTCGCCGCCCCGCCCGCTCGCGCCGGCCCGACCCACCTGTTGGTCGCACTCCGGGCACGATTTGGTGGCCATCTTCACTTTCTTAGCTCGAGTTGCAGACATGCTCCCCTCGTCAGCAGCTGTGGAGGCAGCGCCGGGGCTCCGCAGCTCCACAGAGCCCGTCCTCACTCCAGCTGCCGACCTGGCCGTGGAGGCGCGCGTGCGCGTGCGCGGGGCTGCGTGCAGAGGCGGGGGGGGGGGGAGCGGGGGAGGCGCCAAGGCCCTTTCAGGGAAATACCATCGCCACGCCCTCTGTGACAGCGGACCGTGCGGGGGCGTGGCTTCGACGAGACTCCACCAACCAACGCAAAGTGGGCCGGGCCGTGCTGCTGGGCACGCCCCCCCCTTATCGGCCTCAGAACCCAGACTGAAAATGGATTCTGGCAATGAATCCGTCTGTAAATGTCAGCAATGCTAATCTGGGAGAAATTATAATAGACAATCGATGGAGCCCCTGGGCGCCCAGCGTTAGGGATTCAAAGCTCATTATTCAAGAAACAACCGCCTATCAGGCACACTGAATAAGAAATATCTGCCTTCAAGGAACAGTCTAAAGTGCTTTGTTTTCGGCGGGGGTGGGAAGGGTGGGAGGTTGCACAGTTTGGATTCCGTGGATCACTGGTAATGACTAGATTAAAGTTAAAAGTAAATTTTTTTGAAAACAAACAAAATGCCACGCACTCCTGTAATACCAGCTCTTACTGTTCTTATTCAGATCTACTATGAGAGAGCAGAAAGATATAGATAGATAGATATAGATGTATCTATAGATATGTATAAATGTCTATATATATATATATATATATATTAATGTTCAGTTTGATGAAGAAAGGAGCATTAGTTGGATTTAAAGTTGCAGAAAAGGGAGAGAGGACACACAAAGCACCTGCAGTTGTTAAAGAGAATCCTCACGCTCTATACTATAGGAAAGGGCAAGACACCAACTGTCAAAAAATCTATAAACTTGTGAAAATGTAGATTCATTTAAAAGTGTGTGGGTGAATAGAATCCTACCACAAGAGTAACCTGCTCCAAAACGGCCCCCTAAGGAAGACTCCAGGATCAGCCTTGAAGGGATACAAAAACTACTGCCACTTTGGATCAAAAGGACCAGATTACATCTAGAGCTGACAGCATCATCTGTGTGGTACTTGCAAGTAAAAGAGATATAATATGAGAGGGACATTGAGCCGTGTGTTATAAAGCTGCAGAGACCAGGCAATTCGAGGCAGGATCAGATTTCCTGCAAGGAGGCACTGAGAGACTATTTTATTAAGCTGGGAAGGTGAAACCTAAGTTTCAACAGAGACCCTAAGATGTTAGAGATTCCACAAGCACAGTACATCTGCAAAGGAAAGCTATCAGTGTGGAGAGGCACTGGTCCAGGAGAGACATGACATGTGCTGTAGACAGGATAGCTGGAGACTGGGCCTGTCGGAGGGTCTCAGATGAGTCCATCACGGAACCCAGATGCCACACATGGAGCTGCAGGGCTGAGTGCTGGATCTGAAGGCTTGGATCTTGCTTTGGTCAGATCTTTCCCAGATCTTTCTTTGCTATGCTTCATTGCTCCCTTTTGAGAAGAGACTATGCAGCTTGTTCTGGTGTTGTTGTTTTATTTTTTTATTTATAGAGGCTCACAGTTAAGAGTGTGTCTTGAATATCAGAAGAGATTTGGACTTTGGACATGTTTTTGCTGCTGCTGCTGCTGCTGTTGGACACAGGATATTAAGTAACCTGTGCTGACCTTGAACTCACTGTATAGTTGAGTATGAGCCCCTGATCTTCCTGCCTCTACTTCTCAAGAGAGCTGGGATTACAGTCATGTGCCTGGTTTGCTCTTTAGACTTCTAAACTATTTGGGGACATTAAGGCTGTGATGACTTTTAGAGAGAGAGAGAATAAACGCACTTTGATTTATGAGGTGAACATGGGAGGTTTAATGAATGTGAACTTTGGTCCTAAGTGGAATAAAAGGGGGAAAGCAGTGGAATCATAAAAAGAAGAAAATTCCAATGTAAGATACAATGTGTATGACTAAGACGTGTTTCAAAGTGAATGATTCCTTTTGTATAATGTACCTACAGTAGTCAAATTAATGGAATCTAGGAGTGTTATCTCAGTGGAATATTGCTTGCTTAGCATGTACAAGTTCCTGGGTTCAATCTCAGCTCTGAAAAAAACACTTTTTTCATGGAAACAGAAAGCAGAGGCATGGTTACCAGACTTTAGACAAAGAGACTCAGGCGAGATATTTTTTAATGGATACAGTGTTTCAACATGCAATGATATTAGTAAGGACTGTACAACATAATGTAATTAAAGGACTGGCCCATGTGCTTAAAAATGAAATGACTAAAATGTAAATTTTTATTTTCTGCATATTTTACTAGGTAAAAAGGAGGGGAAAAAACAATAAACCAGGAATAGAAGGACATTTCTTCAATGCGATAAAGACTATATATGAAAACTCCACAGATAATGTCATAGTCCGTGGCATGAGACAAAAAACCTTTTCCCTTAAGCTCAGGAACAAGACAATAATACCCAGTTTAAGATTTTAAGTTCTAGTCAAGGCAATTAAGCAAGAAAAGAAAATTCATATGAGGCATTTAAATTGGAAAGGAAGAAGTAAAATATTAAGATCACTGAAAAATACAAAAGATACATTTGGAACCTAATCAGGGTAGTGTGCTCAGATGCACAGGGTTCAACAAAACAGGCTGGCGGCTGCAGATGCTCAAATTGGCCCAGGGTAGGCCTCCCAGGCACATGAAAACTCACAAAATACATCCAAGGTAGTGGAAGCAGGCTGGAGTACACCCAGTAGGGAAGGAACCCAGGTGAGCTGGACCGCACACAACACACAGCAGAGGCGGGAATAGGCCAACCAACCTGGCCAAGGGCAGGGCTCTCTAGGCTGAAGACACAAAAGCAACAAAATGATAAAGAATTTGCACACCTCCGTCCATAGTGACTCCTAATATCGATGGTCTCAATTCCCCCAGTAAAAAGATATAGACTAGCAGACAGGATTAGCAAATAAGGTCCATCTTTTTTGCTGCTTCAAGAAAGCATACCTCAACCTCACCATCAAAGATAAATAACATTTTAGGGTAAAAGAATGGGAAATGTAAAACTAAATGTTCCAAAGTAAAAGGAACTAGGAAAGAAACAGGGATAGCTATTCTAAATTCTAACAAAATTCTAACAATCCCTCGTGAGGTTATTACAATTCTAAACATATACAAACAAACTGAGGTGTGCCCAATTTCCTTAAGCATATGTAGCCACATGAGTGGCTACAAAATCACAAACTTTGTATATTGTGTAACGATACATTAAAGCCAATACAGTAACAGTATTTAACTTTAACACCTCTCTCACCAATGGACAGGTCATCTAGATAAAACTAAACAGAGATACATTGAAGTTAAATGACATCCTGAGTACGCAACCCATGGGGAGTAAGTACCACACTATTGAGTAATGAACGAGTCACTGAAGAATTCAGGAAAAAAACATTTTTTAATTCCCAGGATGAAATCTAAATGAAAATGCAACATACCAAAACCTACAGGATAAAACAAAGACAGACCTTAGAAGAAACTTTGTAGCTCTAAGTGCCTACAGCAAATACATAATAAATAAATCAGAGAAAGCTCAAATAACTTAATGATGCATCTCAAGGCCTTGGGAAGACAAGAAAAAATTAAGCTCAAAAACAGTAAACAGGGAGAAACAATTAAGATCAGAGAAGAAATTAATGAAATAACGTAAGACTTGGATATTTTTCAAAGATTTTTCTTAATGATGCATATGTGTGTGCTTCCGTGTATAGATAGACATGTGCCTATGGGTTCCGGTGCCCTGGAGGCCAAAGGAGATTATATCCCCTGGGGTTGGATTTACAGGCAGTTGCAAGTCACTTAGTGCTGGGAACCAAACACCAGTCTTGTGCAAGAGCAGCCAGTGCTAAGCTAACTGCTGAGCTATCTCTCCACTCCAAAGAGTTGGATTTTTGAACAAATAATGTTTGACAAACCCTTAGCCAAAGTAACCAAAAGGAAGTAAGAGAAAACTCTAATAAAATTAGAGGTGAAAAAAGGAGATATTACAACAGATGCCCATAAAATCCAGAAAATCATAAGAATATAACTTAAAACCCTATATTCTGCTAAATTAGAAAACCTAAAAGCTGCATCAGCACCACCAACTGGAGACCAAGTGTTAAAACACACGAGTCTCAGGGGGACATTTCTCATTTGAACCACTACAGAGGGCACGGTTAAAAGATCTTCCATTTTAGGCCCTCTGACCATATTGGAATAGCCCTCTAAATATGTTAGCAAACACCCAGAAGACCAGTTACAGCAAGCTTGAAGAACAACTCATGCTTTAAAATGTAGCTGATTTAGCTGATGTATTAACACTTAGATAAAGTTTGGCAGAGATTTCTTTTTTTTTTTTAATAAAGCTGGCTTGAGTTTTGTTTTAGAAACATCATACACCTTGTAGAAACTATAAACACTTATTTTGAATGAAAGTGGTGTTTTTCTTTAGATTCTAGGAGCAGCAAAGCCTAGAGAATCACCTCTGAGGGGAGGGCAATAGGGTGTCTATTGGGTGAAGCTGTACCTGGAACAGAAGCTACCATGTCCTGGAGGTCGGCTACTTTCCCAAGCCATAAGAACATTTTAGATCACTTGTAGAACCAGAGCCAAGACAACGATTAACCAATGAGCATCTGACTAAGACAGCTTCCTGACTTTTTTCAAAACTTTCCTTACACTATGAATTAAAAGGAATTTGGATTCACTCTGTACTTTGTACTTAATCAAGGTGATCGCTTATGTCAGATACAAAGGAAACTCCAGTCCCCCAAACACAAAAAGGCAGTCCAAATGTCCAAAAATGAGCTCAACTTGGACTAAAGGAGGATTTGGGATGATTAGATAAAAGCCAGCATTCCTCTGGAACCTGCGGAACTGGTTCCCATCTGCCAAAAGGTATGTATGTCCTTTACCTCTGGCTGTTGTGCCTATCAGCATATCAAAGCACATGCTGGCCTCCAGGCCCCCTCAGTGCCTGTTACAAATTTAAAAGTCCATGCTAGCATCTGTTCTCCTCTACCCTAAACTCCTTCCAGTTCATGGGCTTCTCTGGCCTTAGATACTCATTCTATAGCCCTGTTATTCTTGATATGCCCCTTCCCTCTCTCCCCCAACACCCTCTGCTCCTGCATCTCTAGGTTTTCTCTCTTCCCTATCCCTTGCTATTCTCCCCTATCTTGCACACAGCCCTGACCATGTCCAGTCTACTTTGTTTCTCTCTGGCCTGCGCTAGGCCAGTACTTCGGCCTGTGTCACATGCACGGCCCTTAAAATGGCAGATCGTGACATATCAGTTGAAAAGCCTCACCAAGACAGCGCCCACTTTCTCTGCCTTTACAGAAACTTTGTTCACCAACATTGGCAATACAGACAGGCTAAGAGCCTTTACATACAAGCTTATAGATGATTGGGCCTTTACTGACCTTACCCACCCCTCTCTAGTTAGCAAGCTTTAGGTAGGCTGACTGCAGTGTCTAGTAAGCATGGGCCAAAGCTGTTGACTCTCTTCCTTGTGCACCGCCCTATTTCCTCCATAAAAGCCCATTCGTCACACAATAAACCGGACTTGCACCATGGAGGCAATTCCCAGAGTCTGAGCTTCTTGTGTTAGTGAGTCTGTGTGCCACTCATCTCCTCAGGGACCCTCTGTACCCACAAAAAAAAAAACCCCACAATACAATTTACTTAAACTAATTTGATATCATGTAAATAATATAAAATATAAGCACATGCAAATAATGTATGCACACATATCACGTATGTAGATTTATTTTCCTTAAGCTTGACAAAATAACATTGAAAACGTTGTTTTTGAAAGGATCGTACAGGTGGACAGGAGAAGTTCTTGTCATATTGTAATATTATAAGTATAACTTTAAAAAAATCTGTGCTATCTAACTTGACACAAGCTAGAGTCATTGGAGAAGAGGGAACCTCAGTTGGAAAAATGTCCCCGCTAGATTGGCCTGTGGGCAAGCCTGTGGTGCATTTTCTCGATTGATGATTACAGTGGGAGGCCCCAGCTTCCTGTGGGTGGCGCACCTCTTGGGCTGGCGGAGATACGGAGTGCTATAAGAAAGCAGACTGAGCAAGACAGAGCAAGCCAGTAAGTAGGACTTCCCTATGGCATCGGCATCAGCTCCTGCCTCTAGCTTCCTGCCCTGACTTCCCTCAGTGAGAGCTGTAAGATGAAACAAGCCCTTTCCTCCCCAAGTTCCTTTTGGTCCTGATGTTTTATCACAGTAATAGAAACCCTGACTAAGACAGTGTCTTAGCAACGTAAGATACTAGTGACTATTAAGACTTAATAGCACAGCCTTCCCCATTATGTACAAAGTAAGTTTTCCTAGATTTCTATCAGTATTATATCTCCTGTAACCCCACCATACAAAGGAAATTTAATAGAGATATTTGAGAAATATCATTTTAAATATATTATAGCCTCAATTTAAAAACCTCATCATTAAAATTTTTTATATTAAGAGTATCTTTTCAGGGCCTGGCATGGTGGCACACACCTTTAATCCCAGCACTCAGAGGCAGGCAGATCTCTGAGTTCAAAGCCAGCCTGGTCTACAGAGTGAGTTCCAGGACAGCTAGTTCTACACAGAGAAACCCTGTCTCTCTCTCTTTCTCTCTCTCTCTATCTCTCGTTCTCTCTCTCCATATATATATATGGAGAAACCAATAGCAAATAGTCCAAAAATGGATTTACTCAGAGGTATCCCAACTGAAAAAAAGCAATTTTATATTCTATTATTTTTGTTACCCATGACTGTTGCACAAATGAAATAAAATTACTAATTTCTCTTAAAAATCATTAAAATCTCTGCTTAATGTAAAAAAATATTTTTGAGGCAGGTTCTCACTGTGTAGCCTCAGTTGACCTTGAACTCTTAGTGATCCACCTGCCTTCACCTCCCAGGGGCTGGGATTGAAGGCCATCCCATCAGGCTGAACTGCAGTGTCTAGTTTTATAACCTAACATGATTTTTTATATAAATAAATAACATTTTCAGACATCTTTAAGACACTTGCATTCACATGAATGTACATACACAGTTTTAAGGTATGTCGAGACATTAAAAATAATTTCAGCATTAATGAAATTATTAAAATTAATGAAGGAGAAAAATCTAAGTTGTCCCAGGTTCATTATTCCATTGTTCCAGGCAATTTTAAGGGCACACTGTGTTCTGCTCCATGCTGTCCCAAAATAGAATGATATAGGACATGCAAGCAATTGCAGGGAAACACATATGAACACATATTACACAAGTATGTCAGAGAGGTGAAGAGTTCCCTTCTGTGTCTTTGGAAGGAATGGGGTTAGCACTTACCACATTGGTAAGACTGTCCCTTGCCTGTGTATTATCCTGAGTGCCCCTGGCCCTGTACAGTCGTGACGGGGTGGATTCTTCAGGCTTCAGTTATTTGACATCAAGAAGGCGGTGTTCAGTACTGGAGCAATGGCTCAGCGGTTAGGTGCACTTGTTCTCACAGAGGGCCTGCATTCAATTCCCAGCACCTACATGGCAGCTCACGACCAGCTATATCTCTAGTTCCAGGAGATCCAAACTCCCCTTCTAGCTTTCGTGGGCACTGCATGTGAATGATGCACAGACACACATGCAGACTGACATATGTGCAGGCAAAACACCCATACAAATAAAATAAAAGCAATTTTTTAAAGATAGTGTTCAACAGTTGCATCTATTGAGCTGAGATTCCCGTATGAGTGAAAGTTTGGGGTCTGACATAGTATTATGGGCTGGGAAGTTACTTTTCTGTTGCTGTGATAAAACACCAGACCAAAAGGAACTTGGGGAGGAAAGGGCTAATTTCACCTTACAACTGTGGTTGAGGGAAGTTAACCGTCTCAAAGGCAGAATCTCCTAACCTGGCTTTTGTTTTGTTTGGGGGTTTTGTTTTTGTTTATTTGCTATTTCTTTGTTGTTGTGCTGTTTTTTTGTTTCTTTGTTTTTGAGATGGGATCATAGCCAAGCTGGTCTGGAGCTCTCAAACCATACCTTAGCCTACCAAGTGCTGAGATTTCAGGTGTGCATCCCCACGCCTGGCTCTTAACTGGTATTTTTGTCTTGCAGATATGCTGGGTTGTTTTTTGTTTTTTTTTCCAAAATGCAAACATGCTGAACAAAGTGTTTCCCCTGAATAGCCCCATGTTCCCATTATTCATATGTTGTTTTGTAGAAACAAACGTAATGACTTAAAACGATCATTTATATAGATTTCACAGTTTTGTGGCTTAGGAAAGGTGTAGCTGGGTGGGGCTCACTTAGTACTCATGAAGATGGCGGCTCCAGGCCGACTCTGTTTCCATGCCCAGTGTCTTGGCAGGGATGATGAGAAGGCAGGAATCAGGTGAGCCCATCTCTCTCTCAGGGTCTCAGAGACTCTTACACATTCTCTTCAGTAAGGTAGTCCAAGTTTTAGTGTGGTAGCTCGGAGCTTCAGTAGGGACTGTTCGCGGAGACTAAGGAAGAGTGTCTTAAGAACCTCTCTCTGAAGTCTCAAAAAGCTTCCAATTGATCTGAGGTTTAGACATGATGTTCCCGCTTAGGAAAGGAATATGGTTAAGGAGGAACTGATTGTGATTTAACATCAAAGCCAGTAAGGGAGGATCAGGAACCTCAAGATCAAATTGAAGGAAGTAGTCGGAGCAGAAAAAAAATCACTCTCGTGCTACAAGGAATGCAGCTTTGTTCCCTGTCCCATCTAGGATTGCCTGAGGTTCGTACCCAGTCAGTTCTTAAAGACGGGGAAGGCTGGTGTCTTCTTTAGGCTCCTCCCAGTCCAGGACAAAGTAGGAGCACGCAGGACGAGGTTCTTGGATGGAAGCTGGCCCTCCCTCCTGAAGAAGAGAGGGAAATTGTGGGCAAGTTAGACATAGTTCTTGGGGTGGTTTGTAACCCAGTGTCTTTGGACATTCTAGATGACCACATGATAACAGAATAGAATCCTAAGGCTGTTTTGAATCACCTAGATTTAAAATGTCTCTAAGCCTGAGACCAAACCAGGTAGCCACTAGGTGGAGCTCTAGCACCTGCAGAGGTGGGAGGAACCGCGACAGTAGCTGTGGCTGTTTGTCGGGCTTGTCTTTTGGCTCTTTCCTCTTTCAGCTGTGATGACTGTCCAAGACTCCGCTCCGCTATCAAAGACCTTGAAGACTGTGTCTCACAAAGCTGGGAGAGGATTCTGGAGTCTCTGGTCTAGTTTTTAAAGCTATTCCTGTGGGTGGTGTTGCTCTGGACCAGCTTCTGAAGAGGCTTTTATTATCTGATGTACTCTCAGGATGGCTTGAGTTCCTGGATTCTCAGGATCCAGGTGAGTATAGGTGTGCATAGTTTTAGCTATGCTAGACTGAAAGAAAGTAGGGTTTGTTTGTTTGTTTTTTAAGTTCCCTGAGGTGTCTCCTGCAACTAATAATATTAATACGTTTGATAATGGGCTTTTCCATTTCCTCTGATACATAGTTGGACAATTCCAATGGGTCCTTTCCTCATTACTTTCTATATCAGTGAGCAGTGGGAGTTCTGTGTTAGGCAATGGAGCTGGTCAGGCTGTAATTGGATGAAACTCATCAGTCCAAGTGTGTGGCAAAGGCTAGTTATGGGACTTATCCTCATACACGCAGCCAGTGGTCATACCAGGCTAGGCCAAAAGCCACAGCAAGCTGTTGGAACTCTTTAATGAAAGTAGAGGGACCCTTGCTAAATCACCTTGATTGGATTATATTTGGGAACAAGTCAGACATGGGTACCAAGAGCCCTGTTAGCCACTTCATGAAGAAGGATGTTTTCCCAGAGGATGGTTCTTCCTTATTCCCAGAGTACTCTATACAAATTCCCAAGTGCCTGAAAGAGAGCGGGAATCTGAATGAGGAGGAGGCGTGGTTGGAGAGAGCTCCACAGAGGGAGAGGAAGGGGGAGGCAGGAGCTGAATGACAGTGGTAAAGCTGGAGGTTGGACAGAGGCTTGTGAGGTCAGAGATGTCATGGGTGTCGTCTGGGTCTGAGCCTAAGGGAGATGGCAGAGTAGGGTATGTGAATCCAGTAAGGTACATATGGTATCCCTTTCTCAGCTGAGGGTCCTGGGACAAGGCCTGTAAAGGAAAGCTTTGGCAAAGAAGCTTTTTGAAACTGTAAAGCCCCTCCCTCCCCCTTATGGTTACATGCCTCTTGGACTTCTGGGAACAGTTTGGAGGGAGGTATGTAAGAGAGAGAGTGACAGTTGGAAGGCAGTTGGAGTCGAGACAGGGGTAGAGTAGGCACAATTTGGGATAGTATCAAGGGAGAAGTGAACCCTAAAAGTTGATGATAGGAAAGCAGGCAGAAATCACTGAGATAACATTACTGGGATAAAGGAGTTTAGAGCTAGCTTAGTTCCCCAGGCTTAGACAGATTAAGACAGCCAGAAAGGGCTGTTTCTTCTCTCTTCTTTTCTTTTCCTTTCCTTCTTAACCCTTTGAGCTAACTGAGGTTTTAAGAAGTTACAGTTAGGAATCTTTTAGCTGGGAACAGTGAGGCAGAGTTAAGTTACCAGTTAAAAAGTAACAGTTACAAAGGCTTGAAAGCTTAGATACAGAGCCCAGACCCAAACACAGAAAGCAGCCACACCCACAACCCTTTATAAAAGAAAAACCCATCATGAAGGCCATTCAAGCTTGTGAGTTAGGTACTTTCTGTTGCTGTGTTTAAACACTGTGACTAAAAGTAACTTAAGGAAGATAGAGTTTATCTGGGCTTGCCTCTTCAGAGACACAGTCCCTAAGCCCATAATAGTGGGACGGAATGGTAACAGGAAGCTGTGGCGACAGGAGCAGGAAGCTGAGAGATCATATCTTTAACCGCACACAGAGAGCAGAGAGAATGAACTAGAAGTGGGGTGAGGCTTGTACACCCTCAAAGCCAGCCCCAGTGACATGCCACTTTCCCCCAAACAGCGCCACCAACTGGAGGCCAAGAATTTAAACGCCTGAGCCTATGGAGGACACTTTTCATTCAGTTTGGCTATAAGGAAGCCCAAGATCCTTTCCTAAATTATGACAAAAGAGGTCTAACTGTAGCATAGAGTTCCAATTCAGTACGCCATAAGGCAGCCAGTGTTCTCAATCTGGGAATAGTATAAAGGCCAGATTTTGTTACAAAGAAAAATAAGAGTTTGTTGTTTCTCATTTTCAGCGTCTAAGGAACAAAGTTAGGCTAATTTTTGAGAATATATCCCAGGAGTGAGTCAGAGTGTTTCCCGTTACATGAATTATATCAGATGGACTTTTAATACCAGCACTTAGGAGACAGAGGCAGGCAGATCTTTGTGAGTTTCAGACCAGCCTAGTCTATGTAGTGAGTTTCAAGCCAGCTTTGTCTACATAGTGAGAGAGATCATGATTTAAAAGAAGGAGAGAGAGAGAGAGAGAAGAAAGAAGAAATAAAGGATTTTTCACAGCAGAAGCAAAAAAAAATTGTTTTTGTTTATTTGTTTTTGAGTCAGGGTCTCTCTATATAGCTTTGGCTGTCCTGGAATTCATTATGTAGACCAGGCTGCCCTCAAACTCATAGAGATCTCCTGCCTCTGCCTCCCAAGTGCTGGGATTAAATGTTTTGAGCTACCTCACCATGCTTAAAAAATATTTTGCTTCATTGAAATACATAGGATTGTGGGGTTATTTCTTGGGACTTCAGGCCCATTTCTAACAAGACTGTGAGTGGTAACTGCTTCCAACTGTCACACCCTTGGTCTTTGATTGTTTCCTCTTGTCTCTTTTCACATTCTTGTCAGTAGACCCCCATTAAACTCTCCCCAGTCATCCCTTCAGACTGTTACATATTTCCTGCCAGAAGCCAGACAAAAAAAATGTGTGTGTGTGTGTGTGTGTGTGTGTGTGTGTGTGTGTGTGTGTTTGAGACAGGGTTTTTCTGTTGCAACACTGGGTGTCTTGGAATTCACTCTGTAGACCAGACTAGCTTCGAATTCACAGAGATCCACCTGTCTCTGCCTCTCAAGATCTGATATCCTCTTCTGGCCTCCATGGGCACCTGCAGTCATGTACGTACACACACACACACACACACACACACACACACACACACACACACACACAGAGTATTGTTAAAATTCCTGTTCTGGGAGAGGTTATAAACATCTCCTTCCCTAAAGTTCCAACAACAAACCAAGGTACAATTCCACCAAAGTTCACCATGGAGAGCTCGTCAGTTTATTGGCTTTTCTAACAAAGTATAGCTGAGAGACTCCTTCCAGAAACAAGTTTGGGGTCAAAAAGAAAGAGACCACCACTCCGATCAAAGTGTCCATACAGAGCAAAACTCCCAGGTGCACTACTCACAAACGCAGAAGAGCAGGCAAACAGAGACAGCGTGTGCACTTGGTACACAACTTTTCTAAGGTCAATGGTGACGGTCACATTTCTCCATTGGCTGGAATCTGACCTCACAGTCTTTCATGACTGGCTAGTTTTAAAAGAATTGGTCAGAGAATAAGAAGGAAAATGGGAAGAGATCAGCCATTTAAGTTCCAAGAATTTGGAAGGACCTTTTTCTAAATGAAAGCTTTACCAGGTAGGGAAGATTAAAATTTTGAACAAATATTTTGCAAATTGGGGGAGATACAAGTTTTGAATCCTTGACACAAACAAAAGTTTTACAGTGTTTAACAGAGAAGAGTATTATTTAAAATTTTTAACACTACATGCAGGAGTTTGGATACTTAACCCACAGAGGGTCACACTAGAAAATCTGTTTCCCCTGTGAATGACCTAGCCACAACTACAGAAATGGACAATTCTCCCATAGGATGTTCTAGCTGATACACTCTGTCTCATCTCTGAAGCCGTGCACAATTAGGACAGAATGCACACAGCTGGTTAAGGGTGTCTGGATACTCAACTAAGGATCCCATGATCCTCTTCAACCTTCCTTCTGTGAAAGAAAGCCAACAGCCAATAAGCCCAGTTGTGATGACCTTTTGTAAGCAGGAATATGATCTGATGAAGATGGTGAGTTTGTCTTGGAGGATAGTTCTGTACAAAACACGTACACAATTAAAACTAAAGATAAAGGGCTAAAGAGACGAATCAACAGTTAAGAGCACCTGCTGCTCTTCTAGAGGACCCAGGTTCAATTCCCAGCACCCATATGGCCGTTCACTACTGTCTGTAACTCCAGTTCCAGGGAATTCAGTGCCCTCTTCTGGCCTCCATGGGCACCAGGCACACAGTGTGCACAGACATACATGCAAGAAAAACATCCATACTCATAAAATCTTTTAATGCTTAAGATAATTTTTAAATTTTTAAATTTTATTACCTTGTGCTTGAGTGGATGTAAGTGCACCACATGGATGCTAGTGCCCCAGGAGGGTGTAGCTCCCACGCTGGAGTTACAGGCAGTGTGGGCCACCTGGAGTAGCTGAGAATTGAATCTGCGTTCTCTGCAAGACGATCAAGTGCTGTTAACTGCTGAGCCATCGCTCCGGGCCCATAAAAATAAGTCTTTAAGAATAAAAAACCCGCCTAATCCATCTCTAAGATTCATGTCATTGTAGACTGCTAGAGTAAGACACAATTGCAAATAGCGTGGTTTCTCACCTCTCCACGCAGTCACCGTGACTCAGTCTAATGCACGCTAAGTTAGTTTCAGAAACATGTTGCAAGTGTGATTTTAAAGGTCTTCTGAATGTGAAATGCAGAAACAATGATCCAACCCCTCCCTCCTAATTGGTCCTGAGAAGCCCTTACAGTTTGAAACAGCCAGTAAATGACCTGCACACGCTGACGTCTGGCACTAGATGGCAACGGTGACCCGCTGGTAGTCCTCATAGAACCCCGTTAGTCTCGGTCGCCTGGCTCTGCGTGTTCACGATTCACAGCACAGCAAAAACAGCTCTCCGCTCTCAAACCGGAGTTTTTTTCACAGCCTTTGAAGGCAGAAGCAGTGCAGCACTTTCAGCACCCGTCTTCCCTGTCCTTTATCTCCCCCACCTGCCTTTAGGACACCATTGTAGACACACAATCGACCGTGCAGGTCAAAGAACCTGGGTATTTAGAGAAAAGGCGGTAGTCCTTTGGAATGGGATGTGGGGCTTATACTTGCCATCCCCGTGTTTTGGAATCTGAGATAGATTGCTGCAAATTTGATGACAGCCTGAGCTACATAGTAAGTTTTGGGTCAGCCTGAGCTATAGAATGAGATTCTGTCTCAAAAAGAAAAAAAGAAAAGGAAAAGGAAAGAGAGAGAGAGGGAGAGAGGGAGGTGTGGAAGGAAGAAAAGGAAGAAATAAGGAACAGGAAGAGAGAGAGGAGGAGGAATGGGGAATGTGACTTTCTGTTACAGGAAACAGCGTTTAGTCTGTCCCTCCTCCCAGCTAAATGACCCCAGGTAAGTACTTTAGCTGGCCTCTTCCAACCTCTTTGGATTTAGCAGAGGACTGACATTAGTCAAAGTTGTTATATTAATAAAAATACTTTGTTACAAATGACTGCAGCCTTGCATAAACTAGCTTAAACCTAATGAAACAATAGGGAAATTATTTGGTCAATACAGTTTTTTGTTATTTTAGACAGGGGCTCTGTGGCCGAGGCTGGCCTCAATTCTGTCCTCTCGTGTCAGTTTCCAGAGTAAGGGATCACGGACACGTGCCACTATTCCCAATCATGCTAACAGCTCCACAGGCCACGTGTGGATTCAAACCCAACTGCTTCATGTGTGCTTCAGGCATCCCTGGCCCAGGTGCTGTCTGTTCCTATCCTTGTCTCTCAAGTACAAGCTCCCAAAGGAGAAATGTCTTTCTTTACAGTTCTGACCAAAATCCAAGACTTGCCTGGGGTCCAAATTCATTACTAAGTTAACTTCGTGGGAAGAGACCTGCCACAGTCAGTTATACCACGTACTCACTGTTGGAGAGGGGGATCCACATGATGGGTAAATAAATCATCAGGAACTATGATGGCCAGGCAGCTTGCTCCCTTTCTCCTCTTTCATCTGTCTATTCATCCAGTACACTTCAGTATGTCCTGCCTGGAAGCTCTTCTTCTTGCCCTCTCGAGAGATGAAGGTCCTACTTCCCTGATTTCTGGGTCCTCCCACCACACAGCTTTCTAGCCTTTAAAGCATTCATAAGCTCTAGGCTGTGCAGCGGCCTGAGTGGTTATTAACCTAGGACCTAGGATGTGTTTTCCACTATATACTTTCCTAGCATAGTGTTCACAGGGACAAGGATTAAACATCTCCAGAACCTATTATAGCAACTGGCACAAGTAGGTATTATAGAACTATCTTTAATTCATTTGTTTGATAATTATCTATCAGATCCCATGATGATTAATGTCAACTTGGCAGGATCTAGAATCACCTACCCAAGAGACAAACCTTTAGGCACTGTGAAGGGGTTTCTAGACTGAGTTAACAGAGGTAACTCACCCTAAATATGGGCTGCATCATTCCGTGAGCCTAGGTGACACAGGCCTTTAATCCCAGTGGGAGGCAAAGGAAAGTGGGTCTCTGTGAGTTCCAGGTCAGCTAAGGCTACATAATGAGGCCCTGTCCAAAAAAAAAAAAAAAAAAAACCCCAACTTATTTGGAAATGTAGCAATTGTGTGCAGATTTGCATATAAAAGAACCAGTAACAATTAGCCTCATTAAACAAAGCAACAAAAACAAAAATCTACATAAAACCCGTTATATTAATACTAAAGGAAACTTTACTTGTAAAGGGAACTTTCAAATCTTTCATTTAGTGAGATAAATCTATAGCATAAAAAATCAAAATTGTAAATTTCTTACAGATTCAGAAACAGTGCTAGTTATTGCAAATAGATTATGTGCAAGTGTTTCTCACATATACAGTGACAAAATACTGATTTTGTCAGAGCAAACAGATACATATATATACCAGGGTTTCAAATAGCAAGGTTGTCCAGATGACAGATTTTTCTCAGATGTTCTTTTAAAAGTGTAAGCCCCTAAGAGGTCAACATTATACTACACTTACACTTAAACCTTTTAGGTTGGAGAGATGGCTCAGCAGTTAAGAGCAACGTCTTCTCTTCCAGAGGACTCAGATTCAACTGCTAGCATCCACACGGAGACTCGCAATCATCTGTAATTCAAGTTCAGGGATTCAGCAAGGACACTGTATATATGTGGTGCGTGGACATCATGCAAGCAAAACACCCATATACATAAAACTTTTGTAAAGTTTATGAGCGATGATGGTGATGATGATGATGAAAATTTGTTTACAGAAGGATTGCCTAGAGCTCACATTATCCATTTTAAACAGGTGCCAGTTGGTTTCTGGAGTCAGGAACTAAAGGAACTAAAGAATACGATAGCAATTTCTCCAGTGCAGCTTGTAAAGGTCTCATCATGTGTATGGATAATCTTTAAAAGAGCAAAGTTAAGTACGCGGTTTGGGTGGGAGGCTTTTCTTGTTAGCCCTTGCCGATGGTTTGAGTGAGATGTCTCCCATGGCTTTGACCATTTAAATGGTCCCTGGTTGGTGACTCCCCATCTGGGGATGCTTAGGAGGCGTGGCCTTGGGAGAAGTGCGACACAGGAGGCAGGCTTTGAGAGTTTAGAGACTCATGTCATTTCTACTTTGCTTTCTGTTTCCTGCTTGTGCCTCAAGATGTGATTTCCTCCTATGCCTGTCACATGTTTGCCAACTCTGCCGTGAATCTCTGCCATGATGAATTCTTATCCCCGTGGAGCCAAATAAACAGTTCTTTCTTTAAGTTGTCTTAGTCACGGTGTTTTATCACAGGAACAGAAAAGTAACTAATACACCCGCCATCATTCACACCCTGAACTGCTCAGTCTCCGTGAGTTGTACCTCGTTCTCCTCCAGTCCCATGGGGCTGCCTTGCATTTCTCCATTCTCAGTGGGGTTAACCCAAGCTACTCAGCTTGGCCCAGGACCAAAGGAAAGCAGACTGTGCTCTGATGTACCCTGATGTACCCACTGCTCAAGCTAGCCCCGGTGCCTATACATTTTTCTAGGCATGGATTCATATGACATCAACTGTACTAAACTTAAAATAGTTGTTTACAAAGTCATTTTAAAGACTTCAGCACAAACTAATACTTAAATGAATTTTGACTTGGTTAAGACAGTTCCCAAGTTGGGTGGTGGTGACACATGCCTTTGTGTCCAGCACTTGGGAGGCAGAGGCAAGTGGATCTCTGTGAGTTCAAGGCCAGCCTGGTCTACAGAGTGAGTTCTAGGACAGCCAGAGTTACAACAGAGAAACTGTCTCGAAAAAAAATGTCTCTTTAGACATTTGTTTCTTTAGACAATGTGTTTTTAGACATGAAGAAGGTTCTAGTTTTACTGGTGTCTTCACATTAGAATGTTTAAAATTTTTAAATAGATGAAGCCATTGGAAGTATAGCATGAAGATCTTTGCACCCACAGATCTCCAGAGAAACCAGGAATGTTAAGTATGCAGGATTGTCTTTCCAAGGAGAAAGATGTAGAAACAAAACAAAACAAACAAACAAAAAACCTGTTTTTCCTTCCAGAAATCTGGGACTTGGAAATGATTAATAGTCTGGTGATGTGTGTTATCTGTTGGGCTATCGAGACTGGAGATGGCTGGTAATCTAAATGGCTCTTACATTGTCTGCATAGCCAGAGGCTCCCCCAAACTCTCCTGACCAGGACCAGAGGTGGCTAACAGCCCAAATGACCTCTACACTATCCGAATGACGGAGACCAGCTCAGAGTCTTCTTTAGGCCTTTAAGCTAGTACAGGTAGCCTATCTCTAGAACCCATCTTCTTAGAGGAAATGACACCTACATTGGGTTTTGATGTAATTATGCTTCCTTGTGCCTGGGGATTGTATTACACCTTTGTTGGGAATAAGTCACCTAAGTCCAGACTCTGGAAGTCTTGATCCAGGTTGATGATATCAATCAAAATCGAATTTTTATTCTCATTCATTTGGTTCACTTCCCTGTCTGACACCTGCAGAGACATTCTCAGCATCTCATTTCATTAGTTTTTCTCCTGTGTTCTTGTCAGCCTTGGTGTAAAGATATAAATTAATATAAAGATATGCAGACACAAGTGCTCTACGTAAAGCACGCGAATTGTGTTTTAGAGAGCCACCCATTTCCACCCAGTAACTAACAACTACCTTTCTCAGCGTCCTCATAATTTCCCACAAACAGTTAACTGATCACTAGGGAAACAGACCAAAGTTTTTTAAATACTTGATTGTGTTATTTTTATTCATGTTTGGGTATGGCATGTGAGCCACTGCAGATGTCCACAGAGGCCAGAGGAGGGCGTAGCAGGGCGCTGGAAGAAGTTTTTGTTATTTTGGTTCCTTTAGAAACTCAAAATGGCGTTTGGACTAGGTTTCTGTTCCCATCCCAGGTGTGGTGGATGCTCATGAGTTTGGTTTGGAATGCTCGATGCCAGTGGCTACAATTTGGTTAGGTGCAGGGTTTTTTTTTTTTTGTTTTTGTTTTTTGTTTTGTTTTTTTGGCACATTGCGTGCTGCTTGGGTTACGGGAACTTTTGTTTAGAGTATAAACAAAAGGTCTGAAGCCCCGAGGGCTGGGGTGGGCTTTGGTTGGTGGTTCTTTGGTTGGTTTGTCCGCTGTTAGTCGGGGTTCCACTGTCCCAGTGTGGCGCTGGCCGGGACTGTGCTTCTCTCTGCTGAGGACTGGCAGTTTGCACGGTGAGAATGCTTTACATTTTGAATTTTTGAAAGGTTGAGTTGAGGTAGGATTGAAAGACAGAATTTGGGGGGATATGACGGGAAAGAAACCTTCCATCTTGGAGTCTTATAAAAGTCAACTTCTTGTCAACTGGGAAGCAAGAATTTCAGTCTGATTAACATGTTCTGTTAAGGCTGTAAACAAGAATTGCTGGAAAGAAGCTGAGTCTGCAGAGGCTGACTGCTGTGAACTGCAGTGATATGGGGAATTCAGAATGTTGCAGATCTGGGGGGTCTCCACCAGAGAGGACCACTCAGACATGGATGGGTTCCAGGCAATACAAAGTCTTTATTAGCTGGCTGGCGACTGCACTGGGTGTGTGGGGCCTACGTGCAGTCTTGAGCCTTTCTCAGGGGGAGCTTTTAAACACAAAAACCACATCCTGTGTTGACATACCTCAGTTATCAGGAACAGTTAGCCAGAAGCAGAGCTACAGAAGCCATAAGGTAAAGCTAGTACATTTGGAGATTTCCCAGAACAATGGACTTTGATGGATTAGGTCTCTATTTTAGTTTTGGCAGGTACTGCTGTCTGTGTGCTGGGTTCCAAGGCCTGAATTGTATTTCCATCATGGTGTCTATTGTGCTAAGGTCTGGAGGCCTTCTAGGGTCTGGGAGCCTGTTACATAATTATGTATAATTTATTTTGGAATATCTTTAGCCTCTTAAATAGCCATTTTTGGCCCACCTCTGTGCCAGACCTAACAACCCATGATTAACAGATAAAACGCCATTTGGAATATATTAATTTAGCAGACCACTAGCTTCCACCAATCCGGAAAGCTAAGAATGTGATCAGGCAGCGTGTGGTGAGTTTTCTCTAGTTTGTTGTTATCTCCTTTCTGATGCTTCCATCAGTGTATTTTAAAAGTGTCTTGACTTTATGCTTCTTTTTGATCTGTTGCTACAAGAACTTCGTGAAGCTGCTCTTATGTTGGAACATAGAATTTGGGGTAACCTAAATCTGTGCTCCCAGGCATGGTCACTCATGTTTGACTCAAGAATAAATATCATTTATTCCCTTTGAGTCTAGAGTCGTGGTTTTGCATTGACAAGGCTGAAGACTCCTTTCTCATATAGGTATTTTACGTTAAAACGCCAATGATTCAGCTGAAGGCCTGAGAGTATATGGCCTCCAATACTGCCCCCTTCCTCTCCCCCAGCATTGCCTGAGAATCCCAAACAAGTATAAATCTATATTGAAAATATGTTCTCAATACTATCCTGCTTTACTCTGCTGGCTAGTCCACTGATTCCTTTCAGTAGCTAAGTTACAAAGCCTGGTTAGACTAAGTAGGGATCTCTCAAAGTCTAGGGGAATGCCTCAGCTTCTTTACATAGCAGGGTATGTTTCCTGTGCCTACATTCTTTTACAAAGACCAGAAGGTGGGCTAAAGAGATGGCTCACTGATTAATAACATATATTGCTCTTCCAGAGGACCCAAGTTTGACTCCCAGTACCTGCCTGTAACTCCAACTCCAGGGGAATCAAACACCTCTGGCCTCTGTGGGCACCCACACGCATGTGCACATACTCAAACACAGATACACATAATTAAAGATAGCAATAAAACTATATTTTAAAAAGAAAACAAAAACCAATTTTTTTAAAAAAATCCTTTTTTTCTACAACAGCCATGTAGGACTAAGATGTCTCATATTCACACAGTCATCTCCAGCTCCCAGAAGAAAGTCTCTCTTCAGAGAGACTGGGACAGAGAAAGAGGAGTTTAACCCTATTTCTAATGAAGATAAATGCTCCTTGTAGAATTGTCTGTCCCTTAAAAATAGGAGTTTCCTCCTGGCAAGAGTTCACACGTATCTCATGCAGCACCTGAATCAAGGACACAGGATCACAGTGTCAGAACAGCACCAGACAAAAGACCGAGTTTTCCAACAAACAAGTCTCAATTCACCCATAATGTCAGTTACATCAGTCTGGTACTGTTAACTACCGTGTAATGTAAAGCCTGGGAAAACTCAAACACTTAAACAAAAATTTTGTGCGTGTGTGTGTGTGTGTGTGTGTGTGTTAGTGTTCTATTGCTGTAAAGAGTCACCATAATCAAGGCATCTCTTATTTTAAAAAAAGCATTTAGTTGAGTTCTTGCTTACAGTTTCAGAGGGTTAGTCCCTTATCATCATCGTAAAGTGTATGGCAGCAGGCAGGCTTGGTGTTGGAGAAGTAGCTGAGAGTTACATCCTGATCTGCTGGCAGCAGGCAGAGAGGTCGGGGTGCTCGTTGGGCACCTCATTACACATTTCCTCCAACGAGGCCATTCTTCCAAATCCTTCCCAAACAGTTTCACGAACTGGGGACCAAACATTGGAACGTATGAGCCTGCAGGACCCGTTATCACTTAACCCACCACAGGGTGAACGCCTGCACCCATGTTTGTGCACCTCGCACGTGCCTGGTGCTAGGAGAATCCCCAGCACTGACATCCCTGGAGCTGGAGCTATAGGCAGTTGTAAGGTGACTGATGTGGGTGCTGAGAAGCAAACTGAGGTCTCCTGCAGGAGCAGTGCCTGCTCTAACCACTGAGCTGTCTTTCTAGTCCCAAACGGAACAATTTTAAATACACTTTAATTAGACATATGTTTTTGTTCTTTACGCCAGCCTTTGTGAGGAAGAGATGACCAATAACTACATGGACTTAAGCAGAGGCTTAACATCAATGTATTGAACTTTGACCCCAGAATTGTTAACATTGTGTACATAAAGTCTCTTCTTTTACACATCTTCTGGAACCTGCTTAAGCTTGCAGCTTCCTTTTCAAATCTGGAAACATCTAGCCATCCTAATCTTCATGCTTAAGCCCTTCTTTACTAAAAAATATTTTCATTTTTTTTCTTCCTGATATTTTCTTCTATTTTTTTTTTTTTCCTAAACCATGACACATAGGAACATTAACAAATAAATTTATCATCTGTTGTGAAGATTTTCTCCCTGGGAAAGGGGAGAAGGGGTTGAGACTAAGATGTCTATCCCCTCCTTTATAAGGTCCTTATGACAAACCATCATTTGATTTCACCAAAGTTCACCCTGGAAAACCAATGAGTTTATTGGGTTTACTTACAGAGCATGGATTAGGGGTTAATGACAGGACTGGGGTGTGGCCATAGGTTCATGGCAGAAGACAGTTTATTCTTTTGCTAATTAAATCACTGGTTCTAGCACGGGAGTCCTGGAGCCCTAGAGCATTTTGGCCTCTTTACAATCTGCACTTAGGCCTTGAACTGGAAGGCTTCAGCCTTTGTACAATTAGAACAGTTAAACCACTGCCCGGACCCAGAAGGCCCGGACCCAGAAGGCTTGGCCTTAGCCTTCTGAGACCTACTGCTGACTGAGCCACTCTGACTAGCTCCTTCTGAACTCTTACTCTTCTGGTTCAAATCACGCTCCATTCTGGGCTTCTTCTGCAGGGCTCTGCTGTGTCTCTGTGTCTCTCCCTGAGCTCTCACTGCTCCACCCTGCCTCTGTAACTGACTGCTTCAAGTAACTGCTCTGTAACTCACTCCAGCCTCAGCTTCTGGAACTCCTCTATAACTGACTCTTCAACTTTGTTAACTCTCCCTCAACTGACTCTTCAACCAGCTTCTCAACTGACTGCTTAAGTGACTTCAGTAACTCCTCTGTAACTCTCCTTTAACTGAACTGAGAGGCTGCCTTTTCTCGTGAGAGTTGGGCATGTTCTTTCTCTGCTAACTCTTCTCTGATTAGTTGCTTTGTCTGCCATTCACTCTGACTCATCTCAGACATCAGTGCCTATGTGACAATGACTCCTGAGTTTTGCTTCCTCTGTCTGCTTCCACTGTTTTTTCTAGGGATTAAAGGCATGGACCACCACTGGCTTCTAAATACTGGGATTAAAGGTATTTGCTACCACTGCTTTCTGAATACTGGATTAAAGTGTGTCTACATTCCATCCAGACCACACGGGCCTCTGAATGTAGCCCCTGGAATGTAGACCCTAGCTTTCACACAGGGCTATTCCTCTACATATGGGTATCTCAAAAGTAGCCACGTTGGACTGTCTTCACCCAGTATGGATGATGGCTTCCATTTAGCTGTCTGGGGCTGGGGGCTTTCTGTCCCCAGTCTTCCCCTGCCTTTACACTCTGGCTCATCCCCAAGACCTTGACAAGTAGAGTAGGATTGCAAATAGCTGGCTGGAAGAGGTGGCTCAATACCTAGGCAACGGTCCATCCAATGACCCTTTTCCCTCCTCCTTCTATGAAGGAACATCATCAGTCAACAAGCCCAGGGGTGAGTATCTTTCCCAAGCTGGCGCAGCTTCACTAATAACCAATTAGAAGCTCAACTCTCCTAGGTTTCTTGAACTCTTGAATTTGAACACTTCATCCAGCTCCAGGGAACTCCCTCATGAATTGGTGCTAGGAGTCGCTTAGCAATAGGCTGGTGAGAAGTCATCAAGGTTAGCTGGGGGTAGTGGTGCACGTCTTTAATCTCAATACGTAGTGTGCAGAGGCAGATGGATCTCTGTGAGTCCGAGGCCAGTCTGGTCTACATAGAGAGTTGCAGGACCACTAGGGCTACATAGAGAGATGCTGTCTTAAAAAAAGCCACTGAGATGCACAAAACCACAGACTGGGATTTTGCACTTACTTCATGTCAGCAACACGTCTCATTTACTTTCATCCAACCTCCAGGATGGCAGACCGCCAGGGAGTTCTTTGCCTTTTCCAGTTTCTTACCTTGGTCTTGTGCACAGTTGTCTGGTGGTTATATCACTGAGGAACTATGAGTTACAGTCCCTGATTGACAGACAGATAGGGATAGTGGTCATGACTGGGTAATAAAAGTGGTGAACTTCCTTCTTCCTGACCTGAGGCAAAAGCTTAAAACAAAGGCCTTTAGTGTTTGCTCATCTAGTAGGGCCCATGCTTGCTGATGGACTGGTCCCACCAGTCTAAGGCCTATCAGTGCAACAACACAGCAGTTGTTGACCAATCAGCCGTCCTGTCTTTCTTCAACTGTCCAAGCCTGAAGACCCTTCAAAGACTTAAAAAACAAACACACAAATAAACAGACAACAACAGCAACAACAAAACCCTGTCCTCAAGGAGAGACTGGGCTTCAGACTCTTGAATTCCCACTTCGCTTTGCGAAGGGTCATTTTCTTTCTTTCTCTCCCTCTCTGTCCTAGTTAACGTTTCTATTGCTGTGATGAAACACCATGACCAAAAAACAAGCTGGGGAGGAAAGGGTTTGTTTTGTTGACAGTTCCATATAACAGTTCATCAAAAGCAGTGAGGTCAGGAACCTGGAGTTGGGTACTCATGCAGAGACCACAGATGAGTGCTGCTTACTGGCTTGCTCCTCATGGCTTGCTCAGCCTTCTTTCTTATAGAATCCAGGACCACCAGCCTAGGGATGAACCCACCCACGGTGGGCTGGGCCCTCCCCCATCAATCATTAATTAAGATGACTTCTAGCTGGATCTTACGGAGGAATTTTCTCAATTGAGTTTTTCTCCTTTCAGATAGCTTATGTTGACTTAAGACTAGCCATCTTTCTTTCTCTCTCTTTCTCTCTCTCCCTCTTTCTCTCTCTGCTTCCTCTCACTTCTGCCACCATGGTTCCTCTCCCATGATGGACTGTATCTTCAAACTGTGAGCCAAAATAAAACCCTTTTCCCCTTAAGTTGCTTTTGCCATGTATTTTCACAACAGGGAAAGAAATAACTAACACTGATAATGTTAGGTCCCCAAAATAGTTCAAGTAGACACTTGATATATGTATGGCCATGCAAAGCAGTTTATTTCCTCGGAGCACATTCTGGCATGCCAGGGCCAGCCAATTAAAAAAACATGGCGACTCTGAGGTGCAGTCGCATGGGCTTTTTAAACGAAGCAGACAATGGCTAGGGATCTCTCTGATTGGTCAGGCTTTAAACACTGGATTAGCTTGTTAACATCTCTCAGGGAAGCAAGCAGAGAGCCAAGGTCAGAGCCACCCACCACAAGGTGGCGCTGGTCCTCACTTTCCCCCACCTTGAGGTGTTTGTTACCAGGATCAAATCTTTGAGACATCTCTAAGTTTTCATATTGATCTGGCTCACCGGCTAGGGAGGTTTCTTTTGACCAAAACATTTCAACCCTTTAGGGAGTGGGTCAATGTATTCTCTTCTCTAGCTACTTCCGGCTGAACTAGGGCATCCTCATCAGGGTGCCCAGGAAGGTTGGACTGTTAGTCAGAAGTTAGTAGGGTATTTGGACAATGGGGCATCAGTCAGATGTATCTGCGACACCAGCCAAAGGAACAGGAAGCGATCACATTGGCTGTACAATCCAGGATCCATCGGCAGCAAATCCAGGACTCACAGTAGCAGAAAGTATAACGCAATAAGCCTGTGTCTATTAAAATGACAGAGACTTACCCAGACCTAGACAAGTGACCCTGGACTCCTGTGCTCTCCATGACTTTGTTGGGGGACAGAGGTCCCAAGGCAGTGCCAGTCTTTAGTTGCAGACACTGTGTCTCTCAATTTGACTGTCAAGCTATTGAAACAATGGCCCTCAAAGAAATGAGAATTTCCCTAGGAATCTCACCAAGGAGAAGGAAAAGGTGATAGACAGCAGGGAAACACCATGAAAGGAATTTCGTGTGGTTCTAACAACCTGTCAGGATCTAGCATCTCTGACAGGATGAGATTGAAGTCCAGACAACCATGGGTCAATATGATACTGAGATCTGACTCAGGCCCTCATGCTTGCATGGCAAACTGTCCTAACTCAGCTATCTTCCTAGTCCCCTTTTGCATGTCTTTAGGGACCTGCTTGGATTCCTAACGCATGGCCTCCCTGGCTAGAGTTGGTCTTTGTTTTAAGCAGCACAGACTTTTCTTTTTAATCTAGGCATTCCCATGTGTACTGAGGACTCACTGTATAATGATTACCCTATCAGGCACTGTCACCAAATTTGAAGGTCACAGCCTGCGCCACAAGCCAAGTTTGGCCACCTGTCCCAATAAGCCGACTAGAATAGCCTAAGAGTGGAAACCATAAAAAGGAGATTTGTTCAACGTGGTCACATTTGGAAGAGGAACAAAGAGATCCAGCAAACCCCTCAAGTCAGTAGCATATAAAGAACTTGGGGAAGTGGAGAAATGGCTCAATGTTTAAAGAGCACAGGCTGCTGTTCCAGAGGACCCAAGGTTCGATTCCCAGCACCTACAGGGCAGCTCACAACCATCAGTAACTCCAGTCCCAGGGGATCCAATACTCTCTTCCAGCCTCCGAAGGTACTAGGCGTGCATGTGATGCACACACATGTATGCAGGCAAAAGGCCCAAACACAAACAGTAAATAAATTGATTTAAAAAAAAAAAAGCTTGTGTGGTAGCATGCACTTGTAATCCCAGCACTAGGGAAGTGGAGGCAGGAGGATCTGTGGGCCTTGCTGGCCGTCCAGCCTAGCCTAATGTCAAGTCCCAGGTTCCTGTGAGAGACTCTATCTAAAATAAAACAAGATAAACAAGTCCTGAGGGACCGTACCCAAGGTTGACCCAAGGCTGACCTCTTTCCCACACACACATGAGGATCCCCACAAAACACACAAAAGAAATAAAAGGCAAAAGAAATGACTTCAAAAAGGAATGTTTGTGTTACTCTTATACAACGAAACTGTACCTAAAAACACAAGCTAATATCTAAGAAAGGGATGGGTGGAGAGTTGAGGGAAATAAGATTCAGGACACAGGCATAGAGAACTCAGCATTTGAGTTTTGAAGTCCAGGGACACAATCCTCTTTTGTGTCTTAGGCCTAATTACCATGTTTGAGGCCTGGGACTTAAAAAGTCCTATTCAGAAGGACAACTTACACTTCATTATAGCAAATGTCCAGTTGGAGCTCATAACTTCCATCCAGCTGTGAGTCGTACTTGTGACACAGCTGTGCAGAGCAGCAGGGAGAGCGACAAGTGCTTCATCGATCAGCGAGTTGTGTCCTATGACACAGACCGGGAACAAGACCGTGGCTCGGAGTCCTAAGCTCTGGGGCAGTATTTGTGAATCAAACCTCGTGTCAGATGGCCGGTAAAAGTACTCATTCATCGGCCGTGCTTGAAACTCTAAACCAACCTCAAAGCGAACCAAACTCCATCCTGCAAGTGGGAGGAACTTGGAAGCCGCTGGTTGGGGTTGTAGAGTGAAAGAGGTGATGGGAAGGGGGACATTTTCAGTCATCCTATCCCAGACTCTCTAGGAACCTGCTTGGATTCCCTGTGTGCTGCCTCCCTGGCTAGAGCTGGTCTTTGTTTTAAGCAACAGTTCCCGGTCTCTATCCAGGCGTTTACGTGTGTACTGAGGACTTGCTGTGTAATGATTACCCTATCAGGCACTGTTGCCAAATGGCAAGAACTTATCTAGACCTTGTCCCTGCCAGTCAGTGTTCTAAGCATGCTAAATCAATATTGTGTCACAAGGATCTTAACTGGGGGGAGCCTGATAGCTCCCATCTACACAGAGAAGTCTGATAATGTATTAAGGTCACTCTATCGTAATTGGGAAAGCCAGTGTTAGAACTGAAGGGTCTCAGCCACAGTCCACACTCTCAGCCATGTGATGTGCCGCCTCTTAGGAAAGGATGACGTCATCCCTGTCACAGCTCCCTCTAAGTGAGCCTGGTTATCCTGCCTGCCTCTTCATTCAGGAGCGTCTGAAGGAAAACCCTCTCCATGGCTAATGGCAGCAGTGTAGTCTGGGATTAGATCTGAGTTAACCGGCACACCGGCTTTCCCCTGAGCCCTGTGACTGACTCGGGAACTCTGACCCATCGAGAGCCAGCAAGTTATGAAGGTGCTGTTTCTCAGGCTTCCAAGAAGAAAAAACCCTGTTTTCTTTTCTCCGAGTTTCCAGCCTATGAGGAACACCCACTTTAGCCCTTTGCTGATGTGAGCTAGTGCTAGGAAGTCAAAAAAACAGAGAGAGCAAAATGCAGACAAACAGATTCGGTACCAGGCCTACAGCACTCAGTGCCAAGCGTTCAGGGCCCTGGGGTTGCTCAAGGCAACTCCTTTTCTTGATGTGATTTATTTTTATTTATTACTATTTTATTATTATTAATTTATTCATTTTATTATTATTATTTTGGTTCTTCGAGAAGGGTAACACTGTGTACTCCTAGATGGCCTGAAACTCACTTTGTAGGCCAAGCTGATCTTGAACCCAAAGAGATCCACCTGCCCCTTTGCTCCCATTGCTGGGAACTACGGCTGTGTCGCCACTGCCACCCCCATCCTGCTAAATGTAGCCACTATTTTTTTTTTTTTTTAATTCATGAACTGAAGCAGTTAAGACCACAAGCTGCTCTTTCAGATGACCTGGGTTTTATTCCCAGTACCCACACAGCAGTGCATAACCTTCTGTAACTCCAGTTCCAGAGGATCCGATGCCATAGTATGACTTTTAGGAGTATCAGGAACATATGTATGTACACATACATACATGCAGGTAACTCACCTGTTCTCATAAAATAAAAATAAATAAACATATTCACTTAGCAGTTTCATATCATTGACTTTCTCGGTTTTTACCCAGAGTCGAGTCTACTGAGTGAACCCACACCATCAAGCTTCTATACGAGGAAATGTAGCTGCTCTTTAAGTGTCAAATACCTCCACCCGGTTTGGGTGTGTTAGCCAACATGCAGTGGACTTTTTTGCTTTTGTTTCTGAGGCTGCTCTGTTTTTGCAGTGTCAGAGACTGAGCCCAGGGTCTTATGTTTATTAGCAAGTGCTCTACCACTGAGCTGGCAGGCCCAGCTCTGCTGCCTTTTATTTGGAGACAGGGCCTCCCCAGGATGCTCAGACTGGCCTGAATCTTGCCAGCCTCTCCAGTACCTAGGATTATAGGCATGTGTATTTTTAGTTTT
Source organism: Cricetomys ansorgei (assembly GCA_026225945.1). Classification (NCBI taxonomy): domain Eukaryota; kingdom Metazoa; phylum Chordata; class Mammalia; order Rodentia; family Nesomyidae; genus Cricetomys; species Cricetomys ansorgei. The sequence continues at coordinate 16,866,696 of JAMJFZ010003163.1, forward strand.
GTGTGTGTGCCAGGGACAGGGCTCAAAATTTCAACCATTCTTGGGTGTTACACTTTTAACCAAAAAAAAAAAAGACAGCAAAAGCATAGGTAATCCTTCAAAACTGTTCATTTTCATCATCACCATTAACTCCTGTTGATGTTAAAATTCCCTGAAATGTTGTCTCAGCAGGACAATGGTCAGGGACCAGAGTCTATTGAGCACAAGGCGCAGTCAGTTCAGGCATCAACAAATAGTTAGTCAATGCTGAGATGACTTAGTAAGAGCACTGCTAAGAGCATGTGCTGTTCTTGCAGAGGGCCCAAGTTTGTTTCCCAGTACCCACATGAGGCAGTTCACAGTCGCCTGCAACTCCAGCTCCAGGGGATCTGGGGTGCTTTGAATGAGATGTCCTCCATATTCATAGGCGTCTGAATACTGGGACCGCAATTGATGGTACTGGGGGTCTTAGGAAATGTGGCTTCGTTGGGGGGAAGTATGTCACCAGAGCTGGGCTTTTGAGTTCTGTCTCTGCTTGCTCTTCAGGATGTGAGCTCTCAGTTTGCTGATGCATCTGCCTTGCCTGCTGCTTCCTCGTGACAGTGACAGACCCTAACCCTCTGCAAGCTTAAGCACGAACAAACCCTTCCTACTATACATTGCCTTGGTTGTGGTGCTTTTTTAGAGGAGGGGTAACTACTACAAGATCCAATGCCTTATTCTGAACTCTGAGGGTGTGTGTGTGTGCATGCACGCGTACACACACACAAGCGCATGCGTGTGGACAAACACACACATGGACACAGGGACACAAAAGTAAGTCATTTTAAAGATGTAAAAATGTAGTGATTTGAGATATACATACATTGCGCAGTGTTTACCACAGTCAAATAATTTTCACAGCCCTTATTGTACAGTCATTTTATGAGTGTCTGGGTGATGGCAGGTCTCAAACTTGCAGCAATCCATCCGCCTCATCCCCTGCAGGGCTAGGATTATAAGTATGTGCTATCATGCCCAGTTATTTCTTAAGACGGAGTATGCATTAAAAAGGGAAGCAAGTCATCAGAAACTTCATTACTTAAAGATAAGCACTATTCATAATAGATGACTCACATTTCACACTAATATATTCAAATATCCACAGAGAAGATAAAAAAATCTCAGCTTTCCGCAACCTTCTGAAGCAGGTGGTGTTGTTATCTTTGATGACCTGTGAAGACAGGCTCAGTGTATGGGGAGCCAGTCTGGTTGGAAGGGCCATCATGCTTCTGACATTCTTAGAACCCTGAGTAGCTCAGAAACCAGATGGATATTCAAGACATTCTGCACAGAGAACATCAAGGCTGGAACTGCGAGCGGCGGTGTCACAAGGTTATACAGCTCCACTGAAGATAAATTTGAAACCAGAATTCAGACCTCTTTGATGTGTGTTTTTCCACCGTGGCTCAGCCAATCTGGCTCTGAGTCTATCATCTTGAACTTTAGTGCATGGAGAATTCCAGTTAGATGGAATTTGGGTTGGTGGAAGCTAGCGATTAATAGATTAATAGATATAAAGCCAAGTTAATAGATTCCAAAAGGGTTTTATCTGTTAGTCGTAGGAAGTTAGGTCTGACACAGAGGGGGGCAAGGAAAGGCTATTTAGGGGGTTAAATTTAGCCCAAAATGAACTGTAATTAGGCTCTGGCTCTGTAACATACTGACGCCCCACATTACTGCAGTTCACATCAATCTGCCTCTGCAGACATAGCTTCTTTCCAGAAACTCTTGTTCAACACCCACCACGGCTGTACTAATTTATATTCCCAGGAACAGTGTATAAGAGTTCTCCTCTCTTCACATCTTGTCTAGCTTTCATTTGTGTGTGTATGTGTGTGCGTGTGCATGTGTGTGTTTAATAATAGCCTTCTGACTGGGGGAGGTGACATATAGTTTTGATTTGCATTTCTCTGATGATGACTAGGGATGTTGAACGCCTTTTCAAATGCCTGTTGGTCACTATCTTCTCTTGCCCCTTTTCCTCTCATGTGTATATGGTATATGCATGTATGTGTGCATGTGTGTGGGTACATGTGTGTACACATGTATTTGGAGATCCAAAGATGAAGACAGGAGCCTTCTTTGACCACTCTCGACCTTATTCATTGAGAAAGAGACTCTCAGTTGACCCCAGAGTTGGTCTGACTAGGTAGCCTGCCCCTTTTACAAATCAGATTTCTTTGTCGTCCCCCCAAGTCTCTTGGATATCTGGGTATTAATCCCTTATCAGATTTGAATTCTGTGTGTTGCTTTTAATGGGGTGGGGTATTTATTTTAAATTACTACTCTGTGCATGTGTGCATGATGTATGTGGAGGGGCATGTGTGCCTCAGTGTACACGTGGAGGCTGCCAGGCTGTCTGATGAGCATCTTTACCCACTGAGCCACCTTGCTGCCCTTTCTTGTTCTTGTTTTTGAGGCAGGATTTCAAGTAGCCCAGGGTGGCCTCCAACTTCCTAGGTTGCTGACCCCACCTCTGTTTTTTGAGACAGGATCTCATTAAGTAGCTCTGGCTGGCTCAGAGCTCGCGATGTCACTCTGTAAATAAAGCTAGCTCAGTCTCACAGAGATCTACAGTCTCTGCCTCTGGAGTGCTGGGATTAACGACAAGGGTCACTATGCCAGCAAACCTGATCTTTTTGTTTTGTTTTCTTTACTTCTTTGGAGGAGTAGAGAGATTAAAAAAAAAAAAGTTTGTTTCCTGCTTCAAAAGTCTTACCCCTAAGACCACACTTTCAGTACTGCTGTCCTGAGTCATTCTCCAAAGCTCTGAGGCCACTTATTCTGGCTAACGCTCACTCAGGCTTCTTCGCTCTCACAAAACGCCATCCCTCCACCCCTGCCCCCAGCAGTTATTACAGTTTGCAATAACATTTGGAAAACAGCAAAACAAAACAAAAAGGCCGGGCAGTGGTAGCCCAGGCCTTTAATCTCAGGGCTTAGGAGGCAGAGGCAGGCTGATCTCTGTGAGTTCGAGCCCCCAGCTCCAAAAAGAAGCAATCACATTTGGATGTGTCATGAATCGAATGGCATCTGTTTTTGTTACAAAAGTGCTCTGTGCAGGGACAGTCTGTTTGATGTACGGATGTCCTGGAACTCAGTACAGTGCCTAGCACATGATCTTGTTGAATTAAGGAATGAAGAAAAGTACCAGGTCTTGCAAGCACAAAACCAACTGTGTGGGTGAACTGTATTTGGTGCCTATTTGAAACATTCATCTTGCTTACGGGAAGGACGTCCACGATCGTTTCAGTCAGGTTTTATTTTCAGTATTTAGGATCTTGTTCCTACTGGCCCCAGCTGGTAGAGAGAGCAAAATAAAAGTAAAGTTCACAGAATTGCCACCCTCTATTACACTTACTGCGTTGCAATCAACCGTTCAGCTTTCCAAATCCAGTGAGTTACACAAGGCTGATCCTAGAGTCCCAGCGAATCGGAGGGCGGGGCGTGTAGGTAATGGGGGGGGGGGGGACTACAGCACCTGGTTATGAAGCACAGTTCCTACTCCATGCTCCCCTGGCTGGATGAACAGGTTGCTTAACCCTAGTCTCTGCAAAGTAGAAATAATACTGTTTGCCCTTTTGTGCTTTGTACACAGGTAAAGGCGGTTCACGAGAGAGGTGTTTTGTTTGTTTTTTTTGTCAGCGTCCCCTCCCCCACTCAGAACTGAACTCTGGGCCTCAAAAATGCTAGACAGGCCATCTACCACTGAGTCACACCCCAAGCCTGGGGAGCTGTCTTATGCAATCTCAGAGACACAGTGGCACTGGACATGTTAGGGACACGAACTACTCGTGTTTTGCAACAATGATGTGGGAGCCAGTGTAAGTGCGTGGCATGCCCGGTGTTGTTTCCTCAGTTGTACAAATGGCCTGTGTTTACTTTTGAAAGACCTCCTCCAGATAAGTCCCTTACTCCTACTGGTTAGCGCAGAGATAGCTGGACTGACATAGTACAGCGACTCAAAGGACAGTGAGGGAATGCATCACGGATAGGTCAAGGTTAAGTGTGTTTCGGAGGTGGAGGGGTGTGCTTGTGTGCTTGTGTGCTCTTCAACTGGGCAGCGTGACTGATAACACTGAAGGCAGTGAAGGACACAAGGGACTTTTGCCACTGGGAGAATCTTCAACCTGGAGGTCAAATGTATGGGCACTGAGACAAAAGCTGGGAAGGAGTCCTTGTTGACAGAGGTGCTGGTCCTTTAAAAGCCCAGACATGAAAATGGAGAGGTGTTGAGTGGTTAAGAGCACTGATTGCTCTTCTAGAAGACTCAGGTTTGACTCCCAGCACCGATGGGACCACTCACAAATGTCTGTAACTCTAGTTCCAGGGGATCTGATGCCCTCTTCTGGCCTCCATGGGCACTGCACCCAAATGGTACACAGCCCTATATGCAGAAAAACACAAACAAACAAAAACACTTGTACACATTAAATAAGGCAAAACAAAAGTCCAAACAGCTTCTTTTCTGTGAGCCAGGCCACAGGGAAGACCTGGGTCACCTGTGTTCCTCTGCTTCTCTCCCTTAATAAACTATCTCTTTTCTTGTGAGAGAAGAAAAACGATGAAGGAGGAGGAGAAGGAGGAGGAGGAGGAGGAGGGTGATCCTATTCTACCCAAACATTTCTTTACAGGGTCTTAAGGAGTCAGGCCAGTCTGCTAAGTACAAGAACTCAGAGCTATCTCTGGTTTCTGTTCTCCGGACACAGTCCTCTTTTGTGAGTAATCAATTTGTTTGACCAAAGCATATAGTATTCCCTTGAGGAGAGATCAACAAGAGTGGTGTACAACTTCAGGATCCAAGTTCTGCCAAGTTTCCTCCTGAACTTCCTCCCCAGTTGCACATGGTAGGTACTGTAACCCTCATATCACCCATAGGGACAATGGCATGCTTAAAGTCAGGTGACTCAGAAGTGGTTGTATGCATTTATTTTCAGATCTCGATTTCCTGCTGCTGTCTCCCCTACACGGCTGCATTTATTCAGTATCTCCTCTTCTCAACTTTCACAAACCTAATGTGTTTGTTGGGGCTGAGCAAACCCTGGGCTGTTCTGCCTGAAAACTACCCAAAAATCACAAAATTTCCAGGACAGCAAGGGAAAAAAGAGGCCATTTAACCCAAATTTATTTTACAGATGGGAAGTCTGAGCCAGAGATGGAATGTGACTCTGCCGTGTCCTCTTTGTAGATTTGTAGTCTGCGGCTCAGTTTGGGTGCCTTTGCACCAATCGTACACCCAACCTAGTCTTGTCTCATCTTGCTCCGCACGGGAGACGTGCACGTTCATAGGAGCCTACTGGCTGGATACTTTTGCCCAAAATGACTGCCACCATGTCCTGTGCATTCATTGTTCAACAAATGTTTACTAATACCCACGTGTTAGAGATGCTGTAGAAACAACTGGCAAGAAAGACATTGTTTCTGTCCTTCTGAGCCCGTGAGAGCTATCTAAACGAGGTAATTTTATATGCGAGGAAGGCTAGAAAGAAAATAAAACGGGAATAATAGAGGTGAGGCGGGGCTTCAGCTAGCGTGGTATTGCAAAACCTTACCACTTGGTGTGTGCTCCTTTCCGACAAAACCCCCACAGCTTTTTGCTGACAAGAACATTGAAACTGAGAAGGAACCAGGGTGGTATATCAAATCGCAGTGGCCCTACTCCCTGACCGGCTACCCCTGAGCGGCCAGTAGGACCATATGGCCTGGATGATGAAACTCAAGGCGAAGACTGCATCACCACCCTACCGTCCACGTCCCCGTAGGTGTCGCGAGGTGAGGGTGAAGGGAGGCGGGGTCTGCGTCTAGAGAGAAGCAGCCAAGCAGCAAATGAAAAAGCCTCTGGAAAGGACAGCGGCCGCCGTACAGTCAGGATTCTCTGTCCTTAAGAGCCCGCCCAGGCGACCGCTCCCCGCCCCCTGCCCAGCCCGGTCCAGCCTGCGCCAGGCCCTAGAGGACTTGTAGTTTACCCGGCTCGTCACAGCAGCGTTGCTACGGCCAAGACAACTACAAGACCCAGAAGCCAGCGCGCGGGCCGGAGGCGGAGTCGGCGGCGGTGGGTGTGCGAATGCAGGGGGCCAGGAGGTACGGGCTCCAGGCGCAAGGATGCGGTGGCCGGCCACTGGGCTTGGGAGCTGCCCAGGCGCGCCTTAGCCAGCACCGTGCGGGCAGCCCGGAGGCGACAGGCACGTGGCATACTCACGCCAGGCGCAGCCCCGGCAACCGGGCGGTGCGGCGTCTTGGTGCTGCAGTGGCGCGGTGCGGGGTCCTGGTAACCTGGGGGTGGGAATCGAGCCCCGGAGCTAGGCTGGCGCTGCTGGCCGTGGGGGATTGGCGTCCACCTGGCACCGCGCGCGATGTCTTGCTCTCGTTCTTTCTGGGCCAGGGTTAGCCTCGGCAGATTCGCGATGCAGCGGGCGGCGGTGCTGGTGCGGCGGGGCTCCTGCCCCCGCGCCTCGGGCCCCTGGGGCCGTAGTCACAGCAGCGCCGCCGCCGAAGCCTCGGCGGCGCTCAAGGTGCGGCCGGAGCGCAGCCCTCGAGACCGCATCCTCACCCTGGAGTCCATGAACCCTCAGGTGAAGGCGGTGGAGTATGCTGTGCGCGGACCCATCGTGCTCAAGGCCGGCGAGATCGAGATGGAGCTGCAGAGGGTGAGCGCGGGCCTGCGGGGCGCGATGCCAGGGGGCGCTCATGGCGGGAAGCACCGTGGCAAGCCACTGGGGTCCTCCAGTGGGACCTCCATTCCCGGCTTCCAGCTTCTTCATTGTGCCTTTTGTTGGCTAGACCGAGAGAACGCCCCCTCTGTCGCCCGTCATCCACCAGTGCCTGGCATCTGGGACAAAGTGAGCCTTCCGACGGTTCACTTGTTGAATTGTACCCAATTGAGCGGCCTGTGCTGCCAGGCATTGCCTGTTCCGTAAGTGTCCCTGTCCTCGTGGAATCAAGATCCCTTGGAAGGAGGAAAACAAGCGAATAAAGAAGTGAGAGTTTCAGATAGTGAATGAGTGCTTTGAAGAAAGTGAGCCGAAGGAGCTGGGGGTGGTGAGAGGAAAACCCTGTTAAGCAGTAAGGGGGCGGGGGTGGGGGTGGGGGGGGAGTTGTGCGAATAGTTTGTTCCCGAACCTTTTTTTTTTGAGGCTGAGGCCTGTTGGGTCTTTGCCAGCCACAGTTGCTTGACAAATTAGTAGAATTCCTTCATTTGTACCTCAAGAACTTTGGCTGCTATCGTCGGAGAGTTGGCCCTTCCAGCCTTAATAAGGAGACCCTGGGACTTCATCTTGGTGGTTGTCAGGGATGTTGACTTGAATTCACAGCTGTTGTAATAATCGAGGGGTGATTTCTCCCTGACCCAACCAGGGTGATTTGGCTGTATGTAAGACATGCCCTTGGATGATACCAAGTTCTTTGTTCTGGGGACAAGGTCTGGCACTGTAGTCCAGGTTAGTCCTGAACTCCACATCCTTCTGCCTCCACCACCCCTGCGTTGGAGTTTACCAGCTTACAGGCGCGCACCACAAAACCCTGCTTAGGATACTGAGTTTTATCCCGGGTGGAAATTTGGAAGGGAGAAGAGGCAACATCTAAAGGAAACACTCCTAAGATTAGTACCAAAATGTTACCAGATAGTTCTGACCCAGAATGTGGACGATGGGAAGGTTTATTGATTTTGTTCCCAGAGTCATCGGATCCTAGTGTCTCCAGGGTAATGTGGTCACTCAGTGTCCTTGAATATGTGTGAGGAACTCTCAGGGTCCCCTTCCTGTGGGGAGTTTGCTGAGGCCTACCGATATCTCATCAGACACTCAGTTCTACTGAGGACAGTGAGTTAGACAAGTCAGTTCAGTGTCTGTTGCTGACTCTGTGGGGTTAAGTTTATTTTTTTTAAGATTTTTTTTAAATATGTGTATGTTGTAGTTAGGTGCATGTCATTGCATGTACTCATGGAGACCAGAGGAGTTGGATCTTCGCTGGGTGGCAGTGGTGGTGGTGCACGCCTTTAATCCCAGTACTCCAGAAGCAGAGGCAGACAGAACTCTGAGTTTGAGGCCAGCCTGGTCTACAGAGCTAGTTCTAAGACAGCTAGGGCTACACAAAGAAACCCTATCTCCAAAATCAAACCAAACCAACCTAACAAAAAAAGAGTTGGATCTTCTTGGAGCCGAAGTTACAGGCTCTTGTGGGCCACCTGATGTGGGAACTGAGTTCATGCAAGAGCAGAGCCTGCTATTAGCCCCTGTGCCGTCTCTCCAGCCCACGGGGCTGCTTAAAGGTCGGCCCAGAGAACTGGCTCCACTGCTGTGCCTGCCTGACACACTGGTAGTCCAGAGCCATGGAGCATGTGTTTTTGCTTTTCTGAGCTTTGGTGTCTGGGAGGCTGCAGCTGTCCCTCCTTGAGGCAACAGTGTCCCCCGCTAAAACAAAGCTAGGATTAAAGTGTTCCCTATTTTATCAAACCACAGCTGATCTCTCTGGTTCCAGAGCTGGGAGAGGTTCCAGGAATTGTCGCTACCTTTTTCGAAATAGCAGCTTCCGTGTTGGCTCCACAGAGGATGATGTGGCCCGAGTGAACACTGACCTGAGTTTCAGGCTGCCATATTGTTATTCCAGCCCTGTCTCCGTCTCCCCCAGTTCATTAAGGTTTGGTGGGATTTTTCAGCAGGCAGAGAATATATGAGAATGCTCCAAGAGCAGGCAGTGCTGTGATCAAAGGCAGGAAGTCCAGAAGTTCTGGGTTTAGGGGGAGGAGTAGATGTACTTAGTAGGAGTCTGTGGCCGAGGGAGGCAGGTGAATAAGATGGACAGGGTAGACAGAAGCCATTTGGATGACTCAGGACTTTACTATGTATTTAACTGGACCTGCGGAGCTAGGAAGGGTTTCCAGCCATGATAGAGCTCACTCAGGTAGATACTTATCTTGGTCACTGGGCCAGAAGCATCCTGACTTCCAAAACATGTTCCACACTCCTGTGTTTGACTCCACCCACATTCTCTGATGCTTATCTTTGTTTTAAGACAGGCTCTCACTATGTGGTCTTAGCAAGCCCAGAATTTTCGATATAGATCAGACTGGCCCGGAACTCATAGAGGTCCATCCACCTACCTCTCCTTCCCAAATCACCACCCAGCCCTTTCTGGTACTTTGTCAGCCATATTTGTCAACTGTTTCTTTTCTTTTGGGGAAGATGGGGTTGGTGTTGGTGACTTGAATTTAGGGCTTTACTAATGTTAGGTAGGCACTCTCCTGTTGACCTAGAGCTGTACTGGGAACCTTATTTATTTAATTTTTTATATGTGTTGGCTTTGCACAGGTTTGGTTTTTTCCACCTGTGTTTTGAATCATAGCGATCCAAATTGGACAGCCTAAGGGGTTTGATCTGGTCAGGAGGTTTGTGTGGAGTATGAAGACCGGGGTTAAATCCTGTGTATTCTCTAGGCATCAGTTTCCCTGGTCTATAAAGGAGGCACATGGCTTAGCTGGCCCCCGTTTGCTCCAGTCTCTCAGCCTTGTCCTGGGGAACTGGAGATGACGTCTGTGGTACAGGTCCTGGCACCTAATGCTGCTTATGGAACAGTTTCAGTGGGTGCTTTGCCAATGGTACAGGTGGGACACGTGGTTCTGGTGTTTGTTTTTAGGGTGGCTGGCAGGCTTAGTCCCCATGCTCTTTGCTTCTCTGATAAGATAGCCCGAAGGAAGAGGGAAGAGGCTAAGGGATGTGTGTGTGTGTGTGTGTGTGTGTGTGTGTGTGTGTATATATATATATATATATATATATATATATATATATATATAATAGCCAGGCCAGAGAGGCCACCAAGGGAGAGCCTGTTTGGGGTTTCCGACCCATAAGCTGCCATTAAAGAGGTTTTGAGAAGAAAGATCTGACAGTTTCTCAACAGACTTTTTTTTTTTTCCTCTTGCTTTTTTTAAGGGCAGGGATCAGGACTTGGCACAGTACGGCAAAGGAATGGCTTTACTTTTCCAATTGTAAAAGTAAACACCAGCCAGGTGTGGTGGCAGAGACCTGTAATTCTAGCTACTTGGGAGTCTGAGACAGAGGGATTACTTGAGACCAGGAATTCAAGACCAGCCTGGGCAATCTAGGAAAACTCTGTCTCAAAACTTAAAAATATAAAGTGATTACCATAGAACCATGAGGGCCTGAGTCTGATTCCCCAGGGCTGATATGAGAAAGCCAGGCATGGTGGTGAGCACTTGTGAGCCCAGTGCTGGGGAGGCAAAGACAGGGGGTTCCTAGGGTCCCCTGAGCAACCACTAGGCTACCCAAGCCAATGAGAGACCCTGAGGAACCACACCCAAAGTTGACCTGTGACCTCCACTTGCACACGTATACACCTGCACGTACACACGCACCTACAGGAACACATACAAAGTAAATAAAAGAAAAACGAAAGCTCACACAGGGCAGAAGGTCCAGAATTACAAAAGACTGATCACGGTTTGTTAACATTAGTGTGTGTAAACACGGGACCCTAGCACATGGCTCTTGTTAGCTGGATAAAATTCATAGCCCTGGATGTGCGGAACCCCGGGAGCGGAATCTCACCAGTCATTTTCAGAGTTTAGATTTTACAGATTTTATGGATCACCCGTGTGATGGCCCATACCTTTAATCCCAACACTGAGGCAGGTGGATCTCTGTGAGTTTGAGGCTAGCCTGGTCTCCAGCTCATTAGTTCCAGGACAGCCAGAGTTACAACAGAGAAACCCTGTGGTGCTCCCTGGGTCAGCTGCAGCTCTGCTGTAATAAATGATCTGGATGGAAATTGTTCAGCTTTCCTTACAAATATTTTTTTTCTTTATGTTTATTTATTTTTAAATTTTTATTATTTAATGGGTATGCATGTTTTGTCTGTATGTATGTATGTACACCACATACATGTATGCCTGTATGTATGTATGTACATGACATTCGCTTGGTGTCTCTGAGGCTGGAAGAGGGTGTCAGATCCCCTGGAACTGGAGTTATAGACAGTTGTAAGCTACCATATGGGTGCTGGGAACTGAACTTGGGTCCTCTGGAAGAGCAGCCAGTGTTCTTTCCCGCTGAGCCATCTCTCCAACTTTGTTCCTTACAAATCCTGACTCGTTACAAATCCATCTCATCTGTAGAGTTCAGAGCTTACATCTGCTACGTCTCGGCTTCTTCTGTGAGGTGTACCTATTTTCTAGATCTGGGTTTTGGCTTCAGAGCCTCTTCTTGCCTGCTCTAGTCTGATTAATTGTCCATTTGGACCTGGGAGTGAGGGAGGGACCTTTCATACAAGGTTACTGGGGTCTGGGAAGGCCTCTCTCCCACTGTGTCCATACTGTTTCCTGTACCCACTTTTGGTAAAGGTGTGTGTATGTGTGTGTGTGTGTGTGTTTTCATGTGTGTATGAGTAGAGGTGCCCTCGGAGGCCAGAGGTGTGGATACAGGCAGTTATGAGCTGCTGGACATGAGCGCTGGAAACTGAACTCGGATCCTCTGCCAGAGCAGGGAAACACACTCTTAGCGCTGAGCCATCTCTGTAGCCTCATACACTTCTTACTCTCCACTGCTGTATTTGCTTTGGTTTTTCTCTTTGTTTGGTTCCCGCCCACCTTCCCTCACTCTCACTTTCTTTACTTGCTTTATTAGGAGTATTTGTTGAACAAAAGGGAGATTCTGTGGCCTTCTTGAGGCCTTCTGTGGCCTCGTGAAATGACTGAGCATCCCTTGAACCAGGAAACTGGTTTGTTCATGTGGATGCCTCCTCTCTAACTTTACTGGGATACGTGTACCTGACAGATACGAAGAGTGTATTTAAGATGCGCAGCCTGGGAGCTGGAGAGGTGGCTCAGTGGTGAAGAGCCCCAGCGGCTCCGATGCGCTCTTCTAGCCTCTGAGAACACCTGCACGTGCCTCTGCCTCCCAAACCCTGGGGTGAAAGGCTTGCGCCACCACACTTGATGGTGGACACACGTGTAGGTCGCATGTAGAAGAATAGGACAACATGGCCATCATTCTTTAGGTGCTGTACACTTTAGATTTTGACACAGGGGCTCCCGTTGGCCTGGAACTCATTGATCCAGCTAGGCTGGTGAACCCCAGGAGTTCAGTCTTCACCTCCCAGCACCGAGATCACGGACATATGTCACTGCATTTGCGGGTTTGGTTTTTATTATGTGATTCTGGGGATCGAACTTGGGCCATCTGCTCGGCTCTCCCTTCCTGTTGTTTTGCCTTGCTCCCGTTTGGCTTGTCCACCAGTCCTGTGATCTTCAGTGGTGCCGGACTGTGGACTGGAAGGACAATGATACGTCTTTTTCCTATTTCCTCTGAAGAAATGTTTCACCACTGTCGACCCCTGCATTAGCCAAAGGAACACTCCCCTCCTCTGGACCCCCTCTCAGTGCCGCGCGGGATGCAGAGGTGGAGGGACCCCTCTCAGTGCCGCGCGGGATGCAGAGGTGGAGGGACCCCTCTCAGTGCCGCACAGGGTGCAGTGGTGGGCTGGACATGTGCAAGTGCATTAGACGGATAAACTCTAGAATGCTGTGAGAGACAACTGACACATCCATGTTGTCAGTCCCTCTGTCGAGGCTCTGGGACGGGGGCAGTGCCACCACTGAGTGTACATACCGGGCCTGGGTAAGCACTCTGGGCCAGCATCTTTCTGGAGCACCTTGGTATTTCCCAGCCCATGCAGACCTTGTCTGCCCAGAACACTCTTCCGAGTGCTCTTGGCTGTGTAGAGTGGTCTCCTTGTCTATTCTAGGGAACTGTTTCCTGTCCCGAGCTCATCCATCATGCGAAGTGACTATGGTCTGTAGACACAAAAAATTGAAGAAAGGAGGTGCTCAGTGTTCCCAGGCTCTGTGTCAGCCAGCCCTGAATTGGCTGAATAGTGCCAGGGGAGGGCACAGGGAAGGGGCGTCCAGGGCTAGATTCCAGACATTACTTCTCCTGTGCTGGGCTGGCCCAGGGCCCAGGCCTGCAACTGTGTGTTGAGTCTTGGCCTTCACAGCTGTGACAGATTTATTTCTTACTGAAGAATAGGCTCTGGCCATACCACAGACGGCACCTATGTTCAGTAGCTGGAGGCTTGAGCGCTACGGTGATGTGAAGGCTTGTGTAGGGCTCCTCAGCAGGAACCCGGGCCAGTGCTAGGGGCTGTGGGCCCGCCTTTTGTACACCGACTGAGGTAGCTGCTCACATCCCCCGCCAGCCTTCGTGGCTCCTGTCTGTGGATGAGCCTTGCAGCCACCGCCCGTCTTTCCTGCTCTCACCCATTACCCAGCCTGGTGCAGCAAGCGGTGCTGCCGCCTGCCTTGGTCTAGAGATGTTTGACTGCCAGGAATAAAGCTCCACATTGGCTATCCCCGAGTAGCTCAAAAGGTGGGACACAAGGCACACGCAGGGTCCCTGTCTCTCAGACACACTTTTCAGAGACTTGGGCTCTGCTTGTGACGCCTTAAGTCCCGTTTTAGGCTTCTTTTCTTGGCCTGCTGTGCCATGTAATTTAGGGGTGTAAACGGGGCTCAGAAAAAACTTATGTGGCAGCTGCTTTTGTTTCTGGAGCCCAGTGTCCTTTTTTTTTTATTTATTTATTTATTTATTTATTTATTTATTTATTTATTTATTTATTTAGGTGGTGGGAGCAGAGAGAGAAAGACTGCCAGGGCTGGCTGGCAGTTGGCCTAGCCAAAAAACGTCAATCTCTAGGGGTATTGAGACATCTTGTCTCAGAGAAACGAGGTAGAGAGCTATGGAGGGTAGCCAGAATCCTCTGTTTGCCCATGCAGAAGCGTACGCCTGAGTATGGTGTGAGTGCACGCATGTGCGTGCACACACACACACACACACATACACGCACACACACACATTCAGGAGGAAAAACTTCACCAGTGTCAAAACCATAGAATTGTATTTTTAGAATTTGTATTTGGAAAAGCACAGCTGGAAACAGGGTGGCCAGGCCTTCCCACCCTCCTCCTCCTCTCCCTTCTTCTCCTCTTCCTCCACTTCCCGCTCCCCCCTCCCTCCTCCACCTCCACCACCACCACCACCTGCACCTCCACAGCAACACCCAGGATCTCTTTCCTGCACTATCTGTGTAAGCTGGTGCTTATTCTTGATTATCTTTTCAGCCCCACCCCCCCCCCCCGGAGGTCCCTGAGCCTGTCTATGCGTCAGAAGCTCGTTCTTATTTATCAGGGAGCTATGCAGAGTCTTGTCTCCACATCTCTACGATCCTTCTTACCTCTAGCAGCTGAAGTGACCCTAGAGACATCCAACTCTCTCTGAGTTAGTCCCTCTGTGATCCCTGTTTAGTGCTCAGTCTTTTTTATCCTTGCTGCTAAAGAAAAGAAAGCTAGCCATTCTGCAAAATCAGGGTTGTAAGAGAACAAGGCCAGGAGTTAATTCCCAGGGATGAATGTCTTCTGGAGGGGATCATGAATTCTTGTCTCTTGCCCTTTGCTTATGGTTTCAGAGTGAACCTGTGCTTGGGCACAGGGGACAGGGGCATCTAGGGGGCAGGGGCATCTAGGGGGCGGGGCATCTAGGGGGCGGGGCACCTAGGCTCTCCCTCCCTGACATTTGGCATATTTTACTGCTGGCCTCTGCTACTTCTCTACTGCCATTTTGGCCCCAGTGTCTTCTTTTAGACATCCCTTTGAAGGGACAGACTCTGGAGCTGTCTGGGGATGCTTCAGCCACCTAACAGCTCTTCCAGTTTGTCCGGAAAGTGGGAGGCAATAGAGCAGAGTGGTGGATAATCACACTGGGTCCTGGCTCCCAGAGTTCAAGTCCTAATTCTTGAGTTTATCAATTGTGTGACACTGAGCAAGTGTGTTAGTCTTTCGGAACCTCAGTTTCCTCGTTTGTGAAATCGGGTTACCACTGATTCTTCCTTGTGGAAATGGCTGTGAAGATTAAATGGGACCAGGCGTGTCACAGGCTCCCTTAGCACTGTGCTTGACATTTGGTGAGGCTCAAAATAGGATTGCTTATTAATAGCCTGTGGTAATACTAGAACTTGGCCTCAGGAATGTAGGGTCTGAGAGTTAAGTAACCACCTGCCACCTTCTCTCTGCAGGGTATCAAAAAACCATTCACAGAGGTAATCAGAGCCAACATTGGGGATGCCCAGGCTATGGGCCAGCAGCCAATCACCTTCCTCCGTCAGGTGAGCCAGCCCTCTGGAATAAGCCTCTGGGAGGGGCCAGTAGAACAAGCACTAGAATCCTTCAGGGATGTGCCATTGAAGTAGCAGTCCTTTCTGGTGCCCCTGTTCTCTCTCTCAGCAGCTCTCCTTCCAAGGTTGCCAGAAATACTTAAACCTATTTTGGGGTTGGTCTTGGATATGAAGCTTCTAGGAAGGAAGGCTCTGTGGTGTTAGGTATGGGGTCCTGACAGAAGAATTTCAGGGAGAGTGTATATGTGTGTATGTGGGACAGAGAGATGTTAGCCCCGTGGGGTGGGAGGAGGTACGCCACGGTGAAATTGCAACCCAGAGGGAGCCCTTGGGTTTAATTGTTGGGCCTGCAGCTGCCTGGCTAGCTGGCTTTGTGCAGGTGGAACTCAGGGTGCCCTGGAGGGCGGGTTATAGAAGCTACTGCCATTTGCTCACACCTGTCTCCAGTATAACTCATCTCCCTCACAGGGCTCTAGGCGATGGTGGGCTTCAGTGTTTATGTCTGAACATCAGTGACAAAATGTTGCATGGGCTAACCATGCAGGATCAGCAGGCCAGAGAGAGGGAAAGCGTGGTAGGAAAATGGTACCGAGCAGCCTAAACAGTTAGGAGACCTAGCTAGAGAAAGCTTTTTTTCCTGGAGGACTGGGCCTGTTTGGGGCCAAAATGACAGTACTGTGTGTGGTTAAAACTCATGGGCTATGGCAGGATACAGACTTCCAAAGTGGTCAGCCTCGTGCCCTTCTCCCTAGCTGTGCCTCCACCTTCAGAAGTGGCACAAAATGTGAAGGTCCCCCACCTTGTCCTTTGGGACAGAGGGCTGTTGGGGGGTGGCTAGAAGGCCCCATCCACAGCCCTTGTGTATCAGAGGAGAGCATACAGCTGATTCTGGTCCGAGAAATGGCCTGCGACCCCTGCTGCTGACCTTCAGAGGAGCTAGGCACTGGAGCTGAGTGGATTCAGGCCCAGGATTTGGAAGTAAGGGACCAAACAGTGGCTCTGCCAGAGAAGTAGAGGCAGGAAGAAGGCTGGGGTCCTTGGAGCTAGTAGAGGTTCCAGATGTGGACCTGGTCTCAGGTCATAAGTAGGCTCCCAACAGTACTTACTTTACAAGCTGTCAAACCCTTCCCCAATGCCAACCCAGCCCTGGGCCACAGTTGTCCTAACTTATGCTGCATGGTGTCAGCCACTGTAGCCTTTACCTGTCTCCTGATCTTCATAATGCCCCTGGGAGAGGGGTACGCTAGGTTACTGCTCATTATACAGAGGAAGAAAAGCCAAGAAGGTGGCCAGGCGCCTGCCTGGTGTCAGAGCCATGACCCCACTCTCCCCTTAGAGAGCCTGGCGTGGCTCCTCAGCTGGCAGCTTTAGACAGCTGTGTTGAGTCTTATTGGCACCTCGTCACACATAGCCTTGGCTAATCAATCCTTTCGGTTTGTGTGTTTAGGGTGATTTTATGTCACAGGGAGGAAAAGCTGCTCCGGCTTTCAGATCTGAAGATGATTAGTCCAGAGGAAGAACAGGATGAGAAGGGCTTCAGGCTGTGTGTCTTCAGGGGTCTTACAGCCTTGTTCCTGTCAGCAAGATTTTGCTGCCCACTGAGGCCTGGCCCCTAGTCCCTGGCCCAGAAAACCCTTTAGTTCTCGTGATCCTGGATATTTGGGTCCAGTGTTGTTCATGGACAAGCAGAGGCCAGGGCTGTGTAGCACCCTCACACTCTTCCATGGCTCCTCTTGGCCCTCCATTCTTGGGCCAAGCCTCAGCAGTGGTGCCTCTTGGCCACCAGAATCTCTCCTGCTGCATAGAGCCAGCCCCTCTGCTTTGCTCCCCAGAGCTCCCAGAGGCTCTGCCCTCGTCGAGAGACACGCTGCAGCACGCTGTCTGCAGTTGTCATCTCGCTGTACCCAGGGTCCCCTGCTCGGAGCTCACCTGTACCCTCTTCCTTCAGGTGATGGCGCTCTGCACCTACCCAAACCTGCTCAACAGCCCCAGTTTCCCAGAAGATGCTAAGAAACGAGCCCGGCGGATCCTGCAGGCCTGTGGCGGAAACAGCTTGGGTGAGGCCCGACGTCCAAGGTCCTCAAGGATTTAAAATGAATGTGGGTTCCAGGATGGGTCTGGGCCCATCGCCAAGCGAAGGGCTCCGAGGCGGCCGTGTGAGGTGTGGAAGGTGGCCGGCCGAGTGCGGGGTGTGCGGATGAACACCTCAGGCCCCTCACTGACCGTCAGTGGTGCCCGTGCCCCCCCTTGCCACCGGCGTTCTTCTGGATTTGGTTTTTGTTTTTTGTTTTAAGGAGGGCACAGGTTTATTAGTTCAGTGACCAGTCTTACCATCGGGAGGCTAAAGAGAGGGACAGTTCCCGATTTTGCTCAAGTTTCTTACGTCTGTGGCATTATCTGAGACATGGCTACTGCTGGCTAAGGATAGGAAGTGTCCAGCTTCCCTATGCCCTGCTTTGTTTCGTTTCCTGCAGTTTAATTGTACCCATTACCCCTCCCGCTTTCCTGTATTTCTTCCCCCTGCCTTTGTTCCTCTGGGTGAGAGCCCAGACCCAGGCCCAGGCCCAGGCCCAGCAGTCTGACTCCTAGCAGAGCGTCGGTACCCTCTGGCTCCATGGGAGGGGGTTCTGGAATCTGACCTCTTGTAAATGTGAAATGATAATCTTCCTCCCTGGCCTGCTTAGAATCCAACTCTTGGCCTCTAGGTCTTTGTTCTCGTCTCATATTCTTTCCTGTTTACCTCCCCTCCTTTTCCCATTGCCCTCACAGCATGTCCCCCCCCCAAAAAAAAAAAAAAAACAGGACGTGTGTCCTAATGTCCCGAGCAGGCCTAGGGCTGGGAGTGAGACTGTTTTCTGAATTGCTCAGTCAGGGAATAGCCCCCTGCTCCCTGCCTGCCTCCGTGCTACCCTCCCCCCTTTCTGCTCTGACCCTTGCTGTGGGCTCTGTGCTCACCTGCTGGCCGTGGTCACCCTCTCTTAGGAAGGGGCCAGTGTCCCCTGCTTCTCTGCTTGTCAGCCTGAAGTCAAACCACTGGCTAGCAGAAAGCAGCACGGGGTTCAGAGGCATTTCATTTCCTGTACCCTCCGCCCAGCACAGAGGACAAATGTGTTTCTCAAAGACTGGGTGGCCCTGAGATCTCCAGAAGTTCCCCTGGAGAGGCGGGGGAGCGGGGAGGGGGGTTTGCTTTGTGTGTGTCTAATGTGAGGGGAGGGAATGGACCTTTGTTCACCCACCAAACATCATCTATAGATTTTTGTCCCTCTTTGTCAGCTAGGGTGAGGGGGTAGGTGGGAGGCTGTGTCTGTGGAAGAGCTCTCTTGGGTGTTACAGCAGGAGCTCAGTAGACCATAGGGGTTTCCTGGCTATGCTAGGCTCTGTCCCAGGAACTCATGAATACAGATGAGTGAAGTGCTTTCTGAGCCTTCCTTCCCATCTTTAAACTAGGAAGTATTTTGTCTCCACCTCCTAGACTTGTAAAAAAGGCTGTGTCAGCTGGGCCCTGCCCACTGCAAGGAAGTTAGAGTGGTCCTTCTTATAACAGGGGTGTTACAAGAAGTGTCACTGTCCGTCAGCCGAGCCTTAGCCAACCCAAACTGATTCCTGCCATGGGAGCAAAGGGAAGTGGAGTGTGTCTGTTCCCTAGGCCCATACTGACCTAGGTACAAATGCTGAATATGTGCATGAAGGATTTTTTTCCTAATTTTAAACATTTTTATTTTCTGTATGTGGACATTTTGCCTCCATGAATGTCTGTGTACCATGTGCATGCCTTGTGTCTATGGAGGTAAGAGGAGGGCATTGGGTCCCCTGGAACTGGAGTTACAGACAGTTGTGAGTCGCCATGTGGGTGCTGGGAGTCAAACCCAGGTCCTCTGGAAGAACAGTCTGTGTTCCTAACCACTGAGCCATCTCTCTGGCCTATTTTTAAAATTTAAAAATAACTATGTTTATGTACTTACGCCTGCTTGTCTGTATGTGCCAGGTGTGTGCAGTGCTCACGGGTCCAGCAGAGGATGTAGATCCCTCTGGAACCAGAGTTACAGGTGGTAGTAAGCCACCATGTGGGCGCTCAGACCTGAATCTGGTCTTCTGCAAGGACAGCCAGTCCTCGCAGCTGCTGAGCTGCCTTTCTAGGCCCTGTGCGTAAAGTCTTAAAGTTCACTTGTGTTTTTCTTGTGACCTTTAAAATGGTTTCTTGCTTGGTGGGGCATGGTGACATGCCCTTTAATTCCAGTACTCAGGAGGCAGAAGCAGGCAAAGCTACTTAGAGATCCTGTCTCAAAAAAAAAAAAAAAAAGTTTTCTTTTTCATTTGTTTATTTTGGTTTTGGTTTTGGCTTTTTGAGATAGGGTTTCTCTGTTGTAACTCTGGCTGTCCTGGAACTCACTCTGTAGACCAGGCTGGCCTTGAACACACAGAGATCCATCTGTCTCTGCCTCCCAAGTGCTGGGATTAAAGGCACGTGCCACCACTGCTCGGCTACTAGTGCGAGTGCAATTTGACAAGCAATTCAGTTCTTAGGTCCTGGGTTCTAAATACCCAGGAGGTAGGAGTTCTGGGCGTGGTCTGGCCCCACCCTGGGCACATGGCTGTACCAGGCACTACTCCCCATGCTGACAGACACAAGTGATCGAGGTGAATGGAGTATCTGTGCTCACGGAGTATCCTGCCACTTTTGAGAGAAGCAAACACTATTAACAATGGTCTTGGGGCTGGAGAGGTGGCTCAGCTGTTATGAGCGTTATTGCTTTTGCAGAGGAGCAGCCATGTTACTGCTCACAACTGCCTTAAATCCTGCTCCTGCGGGGTCCAAAGCCTCTGGCTTCTGCAGACACCTGCAGTCATGTGCTTATGCATGCACATAGGTACATACGCATAGATGTAATTCTTTTAAAAAAAAAATTCCTGTGAATTTTGTACGTATGTGTCATTCCCAGCTTTCATGACTTACTGGATAGGGGCAGACAGCTATAGGGTTACATCAGCAGGGATCCTAATGTTGAGGGAGAGAAAACAGATTGGAGCTTGATATGGTGGTACACACCTTTAATTCCAACACTCAGGAGGCAGAGACAGATCTCTGAGTTTGAGGCCAACTTGGTCGACATAGTGAGTTCCAGGACAGCCAAGGGATACCTAGTGAGACCCTGTCTCAAAAACTGGAAAGAAAAAAGAGGACAGGTTGGCATTTTAGCTCAAGAGGAGGGTGAACAAAAGAGAACTTGCAGGTGCACACCAGCTAGAGGGAGCAGAAGGACCTTGAAGTTCAGGACTGGGTGGGATCCAGTGAGCGGGGCTGGTTTATTCAGAGTGGCTAGGGAAGTTGGCAATGGCAGTGTGCCAGTTTGTAAACTGAAAAGTAGGTGAGCTCTCAGGGAACTTCTAGGAGAGGTGTAATGGGGTGGGGCTAGTGGTGACTGGATGCTCTAGGTCAGCCTCCAGGACCTGTGTTGGGACTTAGAGCTCTGAGCTCTCTTGAGTTCTAGTGTCAGCCCATTCCCTCACGTTCAGTAGAACCATGTGTAAGCAACTAACTAAAGAATAGGAACCTCGGATCCGATGTGTACTGCTGTCGTAAAACATGTCAGTATCCCAGGTATGAGTACTACTTGACACATCAGAAGCCAGGGCTTAACATGGAGTAGATGCTCAATAAACATTGGTAGTAGGATCGGTGCCTGGCCGGATGAGCCCCAATAAGTAGGTGAGCAGGTTGCCACAGTTCCGGAGCCCAGAGCAGTGGGAAAGAGGCCCTACCTTGGTGTTCACAGCCACCTTCACCCCCAGTTAATTATATGGATGTCCCATTCATTTTGTTGAACCAGACATCTTGCCTCTAATCATCATCTTCCTGTCTCACAGGCTCTTACAGTGCCAGCCAGGGCGTTAACTGTATCCGTGAAGATGTGGCAGCTTTTATCACCAGGAGAGATGGTGTTCCTGCAGACCCAGACAGCATTTACCTGACCACTGGAGCTAGCGACGGTATTTCTGTATGTGTAAAGGTGGCCCATTCTTTCTTTTCTTTTTTTTTTTTTTTAGTTTTTGAAGTCAGGCTTTCTCTGTTGTAACTCTGGCTGTACTGGAACTCACTCTGTAGACCAGACTGACTTTTGAATTCACAGAGATCCGCCTGCCTCTGCCTCCCGAGTGCTGAGATTAAAGGCATGTGCAGCCACCACCCAACAAGGTGGCTCATTCTTACCAAGTGTTCACTTGTGTAAAGAATGGCCTTTCAAGTTAGGGCCAAGTGTTTGAACTAGCTAGCCAGGAGACAGGCTTGGTGGGCAGAGTGGGCCACCCCCTGGTATCCCTGTCCCAGTAGCTTCTAGACCCTGATAATTTTTGTGACCTTAGAAACTGCAGCCTCAGTTTCCCTCCAGAGGATCTACCAGCAGGTCCAAGTGGTGGGGAGCCATAGGATACTTGAGGGTGCCCATTGGCCTCTCCGTTGCTCAGCACATACTGGTGTCCCTCTTCTGGGTGCCGTGGAGAAACCAGGTTCACCACTTGGCTTCTACCTACATGCCAATGTTATGAGAGACTAGCATTAATACCAGGTACATAAAGCTTTTAGTTTCTGTTCTCTAGCAAAGATACCACATGCATAAAGCTTTTAGAAAGAAAAACGACTGCAACAGTAGCAGCAGGAACTGTAGACCGCTCCTCTGAAAAGGGCTGAGAGACGTAGGCATGGATGGGGAAGGTGGGAGAGGAAGTGTTTTCTAAGCTGAAGATCAGTGTATGCAAAGATCTTGTTCTAGAGAGAGGCTTAGTGTTTTGGAAATGAATTTGAAGTGGGTGAGCCCCCACAGCGAGGGATAGTTGCCAAGGAAACTAGTAATGGCGAAGTCCTATAGGGCCCTAGAAGCCGTGCTGTGGATTCGGTCACCCTAGGGGGAATAGAGAACCGTGGACACTCAGTAAAGTGAGGGAGGCCACATGACCCAATCAACATTCAGCTCGGTTTTAGCCTAGCCAGAAAGAGCCAAGCGATGCTAAGTGAAGGAGCACTTAGGGGGTGAAGGAAGGGCTGGCTCAGGCTGGGAGTCAGTCAGCAATGGCATGGGTACGTGGGCTAGAATCCTTGGTCACACGGCTGAAGAGTCAGTGATGGCATGAGGGTCGGCGGACTAGACTCAGTGGATACCCTGCTGGAGTCTGAAATTCTAGGCCTGGGGGGGCGGGGTTAAGGTCTCCCGGGGTTTTATTCATTAGCTTGTTTTGTTTATTCTTCAGTGCTGAGGATCAAGCCCAGCCCTTGGTATGCTAGGCAAGGGCAGTACCACTCACTTAGCTGCACACACCCTGGCCCTCCGTTCACCCTCGCCATGTTTCTCTCTGGCTCTGGCCCTGTGCTAAGAGCTGTTACCACCTTTCCATCTGACTAGGGCTCTTTGTCTCCTGATTTCACAGGCTCTTGTTTTGATCTTGAGTGTTTGTTTCCCAAAGCCTTTCAAATAGATGCATTAACCTCTTAACTCCAGCCCATGAGGAAACAGGCCCGGAGACAGGACGTGGTCACCGTGCTTTCCCGCAGTGGCATTCTTGCAGCAGGGATTGAACCTGAGATAGACCCTGTGCCCGCACGGAAGATGGAAGGTCTCCCCGCAGAGATTTTGGCTTACTAATCCAGTGAACCATTGCCACTTCCACCAACCCCTCACTGGCTTCCCATCACACATTTTCTCAGGAAATCTATAAATGAACGCCTTGCTTAGCTTGAAAATAGGTAACAGCACCACTGGTAGCTGGTGGTCCCATCTCAACAGTCTCCTGTTTAGGAGTCTGTCCAGCCATGGTGGGCAACTGATGGTTATTGGTAAAGTAGAGTTTAAATAATATTG
This sequence comes from Cricetomys ansorgei, assembly GCA_026225945.1. Taxonomy (NCBI): domain Eukaryota; kingdom Metazoa; phylum Chordata; class Mammalia; order Rodentia; family Nesomyidae; genus Cricetomys; species Cricetomys ansorgei. Next base: position 16,889,744 of record JAMJFZ010003163.1, read on the forward strand.
GAGTGAGGTCAGAGTAATTCCAGGGCAGGACCAGCTTGGATACTATTCTAGAAAGTGTTTGGTCGGTTGATTGGGCTTTTTGAGACAGGATCCCACAGCGTGAGCCTTTGCTGGCCTTAAACTCATGGTGATGCCTCTGCCTCAGCCACCCACGCGCTGGGGGATTGTGGGTGTGTTGCTTGATACCTGTCGAGTGTCAGTCTTTTACTCCGTGCCATGTGTTACGTCAAGAAATTTAAGACACTCTGTGTTACTACCTACAGCTCCCTCATGTTCCAGCTAAGGAAATGGAATCAGGGAAGTGAAACAGCCTTGATGGCATTGCCCTAGAGAAGCAGGCAGCAGGGCCACTGGTGGCAAGCTGGGGCTGAGGCTTGTCAGGCGTGGCTGCTCATCACCCCTTGAAGGATGAGAAGCAGCAGGGATCTGTAGTTGTTCCTTTTGTTGCAGACAATCCTGAAGCTCCTGGTCTCCGGGGGTGGCAAGTCCCGGACGGGCGTGATGATCCCCATCCCGCAGTACCCCCTGTACTCTGCTGTCATCTCCGAGCTCGATGCTGTTCAGGTGAACTATTACCTCGATGAGGAGAACTGCTGGGCCTTGAACGTGGATGAGCTCCGGCGGGCAGTGCGGCAAGCCAAAGACCACTGCGACCCCAAAGTTCTCTGCATTATCAACCCCGGAAACCCCACAGGTCTGCACGTAGCTCCCTTCCCACTTTCTCAGGGGCTAGAGGTGGCTGGTGTGTCAGACACTTGACTACTAAAGAACTGAGTACTGCAAGGTCCTCTCTGCCCCAGTTTTCCAAGTCATTCCCGATTTGCCAGCAGCTGTGGAACTCGCCTCAGGCCGCCTCAGGAAATGAGATGCATTTTTTGTTGTTGCTGCTGGTTTTTTGTTTGGTTTTGTTTTGAGAAGGGTTGTATTACTGACAGGATCTGTTTTTCGTATTTTAGCTCCATTTGTAAAGACCTGATCTCCTTGAGGGTCTTCACATAGACTGTCACCATTCAGCCCAGGGCTCAGGGTACCTTTACTTCTTGCTACTCTCCGTTGGTTTCAGGATGCTGGTGTGTGGAGTTTGTTCCTTTGAGAAGAAAGTGGCATATTAAAAACAAACAAAAAAAGCCTATTTCTAGAGGTCAAAAAGCACCCCAAATTTTGCATGCTTTTCAAAAAAAGTACACTGTCCTGCCTGTTTTGACTCCCTAGCTGCTGTTTCGTGGTCTCCAAGGCTATTTGGATGCAGAGAACAAGAATTCCTCTCTCTTTCTTTGTTGAGCTAAGTTGGATTGGGGCCAAAATGCATTAGAGTTGATTGTGGAATCTGCTTCTCTGAAACGTGAAATGATGAATCGATCAGCTGAAAACAACCACTTTAGTTCCTGAATGCAGCGGAGGTGCAACTGGTACAAACACTGGTTTGTGTGCTCCAGTGCTTTGGTAGGAGGGATGAAGATTCTACCCATGATGCAGTTCAGGGAAATGATATAAAAATGTGTTCACAGTCATCACAGTCATCAGCATCACAAAGCGAGCTTTGGAACGCCCCCAGGCCAGTGCAGAAGCCAGCATAATAGCTGATCAAAGTATGAATGTAGGCTCTGCTCACCAATATTTTAATGACTGGGGTAGGGCTGGAGAATTGGCAGGTCTGCCTTGACCAAGATGACACTTCTGCTGATCCCAGGGCCATACTTGAAACAGCAGGTCCTGCCGCATTTTTATGCTGAGTTGGCTGTTGAGTCATTACCTTTTGTTTGTCTCTTTGGTGACTGTATTCCTGTGTGGCCTACCACTTGCTGTGTCCCCCAGGCAAGCCTCAAATGCACAGTAGCTCCCCTCTGTTGGCCTCCAAGTGTTGGGATTACAGGCATATGCTACTGTCTTGTCTTTTGAGTCTTGACTTTCTGATCAGGTCTTTATGTAAATCTTTTTACCTAGCCTGGGAGAACATACCTCCACCAAAGACTTTCCTGTTCTACGTAAAGGGATCCTATGAATGTATATTATTATAAGTAACTCTCCCCCCTCTCTCTTTCTCTCTCTCTCTCTTTCTCTCTCTCTCTCTCTGTTTGAGACAGGGTCTCACTATGTACCTCTTGCTCTCCTAGAACTCACTATGTAGACCAAGCTGGCTGGCCTCGAACCCACAGAGATCTGCCTGCCTCTACCTCAAAAAATGCTGGGATTAAAGGTGTGTGCCACCACCGCTCAGCTCTGGGATCTTAATGTATGGAAATCAGTCATCTGCTATGAATGGGGTGATAGGAAATGGAAACTTCCCAACCTCATACTGTAACCAGCTTGGCTAAAAGATGTCAAAGTGGCTTGAGATGTTAAGCCACGGCGCTTTGGGTTTCAAGACAGAGACCCAGCTCAAAACTGAAAGGCCGTATAGTGGAACTGTGAAATCCGCGCATCAAGCAGTAACCTGAACCAACGTCAGCATAGGAAGGATCCTAGTTTACTACTCAATTCTGCTGTCCTCTGAATTGGATCCCTTCTGAGAATCTGTCCTTGGAGAGCCTTAACAACTCCAGCCATTGCTCATCAGATGAAGCTTTGTGGTTCATCTTCTGTGACGTCACTGAGAGCCCTAAGCCAGGTGCTCACTGGCTCGTCTTGGAACTAGTCAAATCAACAGGACGCTGATAAAACGGCTCTTTTATTTATTCCCTTAGAAGTCCTTGTTAGACTGGCCTCGAACTTGCAGCCCTTCTGCTTCAGCACGCCAAGTGCTTGGATTAGAGGTGTGTGTCGCTACACCTGAAGGGCAGGCCAGGGCTAGGGGTCCTCACAGGGCAGGTATGGTATGTTACAGTCAGTTTGTAGGGAATTCCTTAGGCCATCTCTTGGTGTTGTGCACTCAGGGGCCTCTCTCCAGCTTGCTGGGCCTGTCTCAGAGCTGTGTCTTGTCTCCCCCAGCTGGGCACAGCTGGCCCCATAAAGCCATGTACGACTCTCCCTTATTCTCCACGACTGTTCACGTTTGTCTCTTCAGTGACTTCATGGCTGTGTCCTAAGTGACTGCTGAATCCCAGGCCATGACTAAACATAAGCTTGTCTTTATTTTCAAACGTGAATCCTGTGCGTCATTGAAACTTTTGTATCCATTTGATCTCATTTCCCCACCAGTGAAGCCCTTTCAAGGCTCTGGTCCTTCAGTTTCTCTTTGTGTTCCCCTTAGCATTTTGTGAATGTGCTTTTGTATATTGTGGCACTCACATCCCTGCTTACATTCCAATAGTACGTAGTTAGGAGATCACAAGACCCCATAAATCAATATCTCCAGTAAAATGAAAAAAAAATGCGTACTATGGTATGAAACATATTACCAGTATACCACACATTCCTACAGGACAAGCAGTTATAGAAAGATCTAATCAGACCGTAAAGGAAATGCTTGAAAGACAAAAAGGAATAACAGAGACCCCCAGAGATAGACTACATAGTGCTCTACTAACTTTAAATTTTCTGAGTGTAATGAGACAGGAACAACAGTGGCCAAGAGACACTGGACAATGGAAAGAACTGTGGAGTTAAATCAACCCATGTATTATAAAAATGTATTAACATCTGAATGGAAATTAGGACATGTATTACACTGGGACCAGGATTGTGCTTATATTTCCAGTGGAAATGAGAAGTTGTGGGTTTCCATGGGGAAACTGATAAAGATTAGATTTGAGCCAGAGAGATCTCCTGAACTCTGACCGCTAAACCAAAAAGCATGACCGGAAAGAAAAGCTGATTAGACCTTTGTAGGAGTCAGAGGAGTTTTTCATTTAATAAAGTCCTGGAGATGAGAGAGAAGAGATAGCATAGCAGAAGGCCTCAGAGAAAAAGTAATCAGTATCATACAACTTATAGCTTAGTAAAAGAGGGGAAATGTAGCAGGATGCTTTGAAGGGATTGTGCGCTGCTTGGATTTCTGGGAATTTTGCTTAAAATATAACCTGGAGAGAGTTGGTAGTTTGGTGGGGTGGTTGGTTATGCTAGTTCAACTCACTGTCAGCTCCTACTCTCCAAACTTCAGACAGCCAAAAAGGGCTATGAATATCTATCTCTTCCTTTCTCTTTTTCTCTCTTTCAAGGCCTCTACAAGGGCAGTGAAGATTCCTTTCTATCCTTCTTTTCTCTTTCCTGAACTAGAGGGTAAAAAAAAGCACAGTAGCAACCTGCTACAGGTTTGCAAGCAGAGTCTACCTACAACATGGCCAGCCCTGTCTGTGAGAGCAGTGCTGGTTCCATGTAGAAACCAGGGCCTGCCACTCCACTGGAGTCCCCGAGCTCTGAGCTTGCTTCTTATGAAACCTGGCTGGCACTTGATGGCAGAAGAAAAGTCAGTCCCTTACTAAAGAAATTGCTTAGGTAGTGGAAGGTAGAAATCGTGACTGAATCACTATAAGATACATTTCTATATTTTTATAGACATTTTTCATATAATTCCATAGATAAGTATATAGACTTATATACTTATTTTTAAAAAATTTAGCCAAAAGGTAACATTCTATATGCTTTTCTCCTTTAGGTTGTCTATACATGCAGAAGCAATCCATGTATGAATGTTTATATTTGTGCATGTGTGCATAACACACATAGATATGCTGTACACACAGTAAAGAAATCAGCAAGCCTGGTTGAGCACACAGGAAATCCCTGGTGTCACACTCAAAGCAGGGGGGACGTTTCACTCCCATCTTCTTACTCTTGACTGTCTGTTCCTGTGTGTGCCTGTAGGCTGCTGCCTTACCATCTTGCTGTTTGCACCCATTCTCTTACATGGGTGGTGGGTGTCTTCCCTGCTGTTGTTGAGGTTTCCCAAAGGAAGCCAAGGAGAACAGCAGTGTGCTCTCTCATGGTCCCCAGTGGTGCCAGTTCTCTCCGCAGAAGCAGCTGATGGGGGCGAGGGGGGAGGGACGGGGATGGAGGGGGGACGGACCAGCCTGGCTCATTCATTCTGTATCCTGCAAGTACTGACCTGAACGCTTGCCAGCTGTGAGGGCAGAGGAGGAGCTGGGATGAGCCTGTCGCTTCCTTGTGGGCGTGTGCACCTGCCTTTCTGGGAAGACACCCACAGTTTTCCTTCAGTAACTCCAGCTCAGTTACCATATCAACCAGGGCAATTTCCTGCATTGCTCGCTGCTGGTGCATAGTATGGGAGTGGCGGGCAGCTGGTGAAATCAACTCCTTCAGTTTTGTTTTCCTGGTCGCTGTAGCACTTCCATGACTCTCTGTGTCCTCCAGAAAAGACAAGCGTCACGCACACATGTGCACACCGCAGTTGTAAAATAACGAGACGGTTAGGTGTGAAAAATACTGTTCCTTCTCTATGTCTGACTCCGTTGAACTGGATAAGAGCAGAGCCTGCGGGCATAAGCTGGAGCTTAGTTTCACTGCCATGCAGAGCAACTAAGAGGGTGGTCTCCTGGGGTCTTCAGGGATCAGAGGACACCCAAGTGATTTGGGTGGGAGTATTTCTTGGGTACAACTTAAATAGCATTACAACCTACATTTTGGTTTTTTTGGGGATTTTATAGGCCAGGTACAAAGCAGAAAGTGCATAGAAGATGTGATTCACTTTGCCTGGGAAGAGAAGCTTTTTCTCCTGGCTGATGAGGTAAGAGCAGTCCCAGAGATGGGTGGGGTAAGTTCAGAGAGGGAGGGGGCAAGCCTTTTATAGGGGAGGGAACCAGGTCTGATTATTCTATAGCCAGAGAGAACTTTCTAGGCAGAGTGATTCTGGGCAAGCCAAGGTGAGGATGTTCGTTTTTTAACTTGTGAATTTGGGATAATTGAATTATCTCTCGTTGGTTTGGACTCTACTTGTAGGTGTACATTCTCTTTCTCTCCATATATATGGAATGGGGAGGGAGACTGAGACTTTGCTATGTAACCCAGGCTATCCTAGAACTCACTGTATAGCCCAGGCTGGCTTTAAACTCACAGCAACCTTCCTTCCGGCTTCAGCCTCTCAGTGCTGAGACTACAGGTGTCAGCCACCACACCCAGCTAAATTTCAGTTTTAACAGAGATTACTTTAAGCTTAGAGGAGAAGGATGGGGATAATGATGTCACAGGTCGATGGCTGGACCCTGGACTTAAACTATGACTTCCAAATCCTGCTCCTTTTATCTCTGCTTGTTTTCCTCATATACAGATTGGTTGTCTTCCCAGCCTAGAAAGCAGCTTTTCATCCTTGAGGTTCCAGCATGATTGGTTCAACTTGAGCCAGCATTGTTGAACCCGTCTCTGTAGCCCGAGGCTGCACTATGCAAATTGGCCAGGGCTAGGCAAGTTACAAGTTGTTAGCCCTGTCCTTCCCAAACTTCCACCTAGAAAGTCAGGGAGGGTTATCCCGGAGAGAAAATTCATAGACTCCTACCTAACGGGGGTGTGTGGTTGCTCTGTGGCAGAAATGGCTGATGCCTGCTCCTAAGGTGCAGTTCTGTGCCTCTTGGTATTTCTCATCTCCCATCTCATTTAGCTCTCCAACAATCCAGGAGCCTGTGAGGACCTCGGGTCTGTAACTGTAACTTCTTGAACCCCAATCATGAGGCCTAGGCTTGCCCATTCTTTGTCTGCTTTGGAAAGAAGAAACTGAGGCTCCAACATACTCCATTGTCATTTTACCTTTATTTCTGCATGTTTTCTGATTAGTCATAGTTTCTAGAGTATTGCCGTCTTTTCTTCATAGGCACCCCTCTCCATTACCACGTTTAAATTGCCGTAATTAATCACGAATCCAAAAACCTTAATTCCTAAAGAAAAAACAAAGAGGCAGCGGAGAGACCCGGGGACTCCCTGTCCCTGCTTGCTGACTACCCCGCTGGTCCGGGAAGGAGGGCAGTGCCTCCGCTGTTGAAGATGCAGCTTGTCTGACGTTCCCCCTGACCTGGAAAGCCGATTTCCGGATTATGGAACAGGCAGAGTGGTACTTGTAGGCTGTGAGTGTTAGATCGAGACAGGGAAGAACAAAATGCACGTGGGTGGGTTCTGCTCTGGCATAAAGAGCAGAGACAAAGACAAATAATTCTAAACATGGTAAGTGGCATAAACGACACCCAACAGCGTGTACCCCTGAAACAGCTCGGAGGACAGGACGCTGCTGATACCGCTCCTGTCACTAAAGGAGTGAACAGTACTCGAGAAAAATTTGCTTGAGAAGCTGGGAGTCCCTAGTGTCATCACTGGCCTGATGTGTTAGACAGGCAGGCTAGAGACGGGGTAGGAGTAAATGTAGAAGTCAGGGAAGCTCCTAAACTGTCTTAAGCTGAGCATCCGGTCTGAGGCTTTTTCCCTTGCTTGTTCTGGAAGGCTCCTTCAGGCACATTCTGGCTTATCTGTAGAAATAGCATTGGAAGCTGGGCTGGCAGGTGTGTTCAAGGCTGGACTTTGTGACTGACACCCGACTACAGGTTAACCCTGTAGCTATGCGCTCCTCTCGGGTGTAGACCCTTGGCCACTCTCAGCCACAACCTTTATGTGCTCAGGCCTTCCAGAAGGGCTCATCATCACTGTCGTGTTTCCCCTGCAGGTATACCAGGACAACGTGTACTCTCCAGACTGTAGATTCCACTCCTTTAAGAAAGTGCTTTACGAGATGGGGCAGGAGTATTCCAGCAACGTGGAGCTTGCCTCCTTCCACTCCACCTCCAAGGGCTACATGGGCGAGTATGTTGGCCTCTACTCCTCTTCTGCCCCTGACGGGTCTGCTTGGTCCCAGCACTGCCTCCTCCTTTCTGCCTGCTCCTCTGGCCCTGTGGACTGCCCACGTGGTTAGATAGGAAGCAGCCTTATCCTTTGCTGCTGATGCAAGAGACAGGCTGCATAACCCTGGCAAGTCTAGTGATATAAGAACCGGCCTTGTGCAGGGCTCAAGCGAAATGCAGCCATCCTCAAAAGAAACCAGACTGTGGGTAATGATGGAAAGGAAAACAGGTTCCCATAGCAGCTCCAAGCGTGGAATCTTCTGACAGTGACTGAGGGTCCATGAAGAAAGGAGTTGGGTGGACAGGTGCCAAGCTCTGTGTGCGAGGCTGCCTTAGCACTGGGGGGATTGTAAGACCAAAGGGCCAGTTTGGGGCCCACATTATTTGACTAGCATTTACTCAGCACTTACTGAGTTTGCAGCACCGAGGGCCCTGCCATCACGTGGCCAGTATGTTATCAAGGAACTGGTCGAAGAGGAAAGCATGTGGCAGGTGGAGAACTGAGGTCAGAGAAGAGGTCGAGATGCCAGAGGTGGGACTGGAGCTGGAGAAGGGGAGACATTTGGGAGAAGAACATTCTAGGCAGGAGGAATGGCATATGAAGTCTGAGGAAGTGTTTTGGCTAGGTGAAGGGAGCTGTCTCCTTAGATTGTTCTTGGCTTAATTTGATGTAGATTAGTGTATGAGTTAGGTTTCACGGTAAGCAGCTCTAAAAAAAATGGTCTTAAAATATAGAAGCTCAAAAGGGTGGAGATGTTTCTGTTTCTGACATAATAGTTCAAAGATACCAGGAAGACAAGGCTGTGCTTCCTGAGGTCATTCAAGGACTTGGCTTGTGAGTCTACTTTCTGAACCTGAAATATCATCTACAGGATGGAGACTGTCTCTATCTTCCAGGAAATAGGAAGGAAAAAGAAGAAAGAGAACACTTGTGTTTCCTTGTAGGAAAGCCACTTCATAGAATCACCTGTTTATCTACCACTGGCAAGGACTCAGGCCCAGCTGCCTGTTTGGTACTGGGAGTGTGGTGTTACAGAATCTGGCTGTCTAAATGGCATTTCGTGAGGTCTTCCTATAACTACTGGGTGTGTTCCCCCTCCTCCACTCTCCAGGTGTGGCTACAGAGGGGGCTATATGGAGGTGATCAATTTGCACCCTGAGATCAAAGGCCAGCTGGTAAAGCTGCTCTCAGTTCGTCTCTGCCCTCCAGTGTCTGGACAGGCAGCTATGGACATCGTTGTGAATCCTCCAGTGCCAGGAGAGGAGTCCTTTGAGCAGTTCAGCAGGGTGAGTCTGCTTGACCTATCTGCCTACTGCAGTTGTCAGGGTTCTGGTAAATTAACAGCCACCGCTCCGGGTGGCCGTGCATCTGACGGTGTGTCTGTGTGTGTCCATCTGGGTCCATCCTTCAAGGGGCACCCATGATGTCTCTTGGTAGCTGAACCACTCTCATGAGTTAAGTCGAAAGATGCAACGGAGAGTATGTTTGGAAGTGGAGAGACTTTCTGTGTGAACAGATTCTTCTCTCCCACCCAGGATCATCGTAAGTGGGTAGGATCCCAGAAGGAGAGCCCCGTGTCTTGTAGAGGTTTTTTTTTTTTTTTTTAACTAATCTGAAAAGAAGGGGAAGTAGATAAGTGCAGCAGCATCAACTTAAAAAACAACAAAACCATTTAGATCATAGAATCTGAAAGTCAGTGCCCTATGGTATAAGCCCCGCCCTCTTCCTGGGAGGGTGTAGAGTTGGGATTTGAACTCCAGACCCTCCTGCTTCCACCCCCTGAAAGCTATTACTACAGGGTGCACTACTGCTCTCCCCCACCTTCGCCCTCTCTCCTCTGCTTTGTAGTAAAATACAAACAACTAAACTTTTGCTCTTTTAAAATATACAGTTCTAGCCTACTGTAATGAATGCCTTTAATCCCAGTTCTCGGGAGGCAGAGGCAGGAAGACCTCTGTGATTTGAGGCAGCCTGGTCTACATAGTGAGTTCCAGGACAGCCAGTGCTATGTAGAGGGACCCGTCTCAAACAAAAACAGTTCTGCCTCGTTAAGGAAAGGCATTCAAGTTGTCGGACAGCCGTCTCCACCATCCATCTCAAGAACATCCAGCTCCGGTTGAATCTTCCAACTCAGTAAACACATAGCTTCCCACTGTCTCGTTCCCCCACTTCCTGGCAGCCTGCATTCTACTTTGTCTCCACGAATTCCCCTTACATATATATGCATAGGTGGGATTATGCAATGTTTGTTCTTCTCTGACTAGCTTATTCCGCTTGGCACAGTGTCCTCCAGGTTATCCCTATACAGACCTGCTTAGGACATCAAAGGGACTGAACTCTATGGGACTGAAGACTGGGGCACATATCATCTCATGGATATACCATGTTTTGTTTATCTGTTCGTCATCAGGCCTCACCTCGTCATCCCTCTTGTATCATAACAACACAGAAATCCTGATCGACTCTGTTCTAGCTTGGGATGCTTGTCCAGCTCTAGGACAGTTGCTGACTCTGCTCTGCCTGGGTCTGTGCCCATGTACATCACACTGACAGAGAATGCAAAGGGGTAGTTCCTAGGTGACATGATGGGGCCAGTCTTTGAGGGGACCCATGACTTTCATAGAAGTGTTTCTAAGGTATTCCACCCAGGGTCAGTGCCATTCAGACTGATGGTTGAAAAAGAAAATCCCTGCCAATAGACCTGTCCACCTCCTTCCCCCTGCCCCATTTACAGTGCTTGTACACACACATCTCACCTTCAGTCAATCTGTTCTGTTATCTATGTGTTGAAAAACAGCCTTCCATAGCCTTGTCTAGAATCACTGATACCTGTGCTTTCTGTCATAGGAAAAAGAATTTGTCCTTGGTAATCTGGCCAAAAAAGCAAAGCTGACTGAGGATCTGTTTAACCAAGTCCCAGGGATTCAGTGCAACCCCTTGCAAGGAGCTATGTATGCTTTTCCTCGGATTCTCATTCCTGCCAAGGCTGTGGAGGCAGCTCAGGTCAGAGTGGTGGGCTGGCTGTCTTCCTGGATTCACTTGAGCTGTCTGGGTCATGGTTGGCTTTTTGTTTTGGCGAGCAGTGGTGCTGGCCTTAGGGGTTCTGAACTCCGTGGGCCTCTTGGACAGATGCAGTTTACTGTGGGACAGATTCTCAGAGTCCCAGCTGCAGCAGAGCATGGTGGTGACAGGGCAAGCTGAAGCCAGCCCCCAGTGAGAGTCCAGTGTGGACCTCCACAGCTCTGGGGTGGGGACGGAGCTCAGCCATTAAGACACCTGCTGCTTGCAGATGTTCTGGGCCTGGCTTCCAGCACCTACATGGTGGCTCAGCCATTCATAACTCCAATTCTAGGGGAGCCAATACCCTCTTCTGATGTCTGAGGGCACCAGGTATGTACATAGTACATAGTCATGCATGCTGGCAAAACACTCATATGCATAAAATAAATAAATCTAAAAAATATTAAAACATGACAGGCTGGGTCTGAAAAGTAAGACCCAAGTGGGTGTGATACTGATTCTGGAGAAGAAATGAGAGTTTTCACCTCCCCAGCCGCTGCATCCTGCAACTGCGATTACTAAGCTTGAATGTTCACAGTAGACACCTTAGGTTTGGGGAAAGAGCCGCTTCCGGTTTACTGAGTCTTTGAGGAGCTGAGAGCCTGAGCTTCCAAGTCCTTAGATGGCATGGTATTGCAGACCCTACTTTGAGGCTCAAGGGCAAAGCAGTATGCAGGAAAGTAGCGTCCTCACCCTGCCCTGGAATACTCCAATACCTTGTTAGACCCTGGAATCACACCAGTGTCAGAGCCTGAGGGTCCCGAGGGACTGTTGGCTCACACAGTGTGTAAGCAGCTCTGCATTTGTTGCTGCTTTCATTGCTGTGACCACACACCTGACAAGGAACAGTGTAAGGGAAAAGGGGTTCGCTTGGCTCCTGGTTTGTGGATATGGCCCTCTGTGGTGGGGAAGGCATGAGGCCGGGGCAGAAGCATGAGGCTGCTTGCTCACATCTGGGCGGGCATCAGGAAGCGGGAGAAGGAGACGATGTGCAGGGTTGTCTTCCTCCTTATATCCCAGCCTGTGGGCAAGTTCTCCGTGTTCGGGGCAAGTCCTCAAGTTATCTCCTTTGGAAATGCCTTCAGAAGTGTGCTTTCCCAATGCCCTGGGCTTTTCTTAATCCAATCAGGTTACTTTCTTCGCCATCACTAGCACTGTCAGAGCTTATCCGCTGAAAGCTCCTCCTGGATTTAGATCCCAGGGGACAAGAAATAATGGAACTCTTGAATGAGGGTCAGGAGTGTCACAGCCCCTGTCTAACAGTAGCCTCAGATGTCTGGGTCCCTGAACCAGTTTCCTGGCTGTGACCTGGTGTCCTGCCTTATTTTGCATGCAGGAAAGGGAGAAGGAAGGGCCCTGTCCCAGAAAAGAGGGCCCGACATTTTGCATTCTGGTTCTATGTGGCTTTGATATCTCTTTTTCTCTCTATTTCTCTCTTTCATATCTCTTTCTCTCCCTCTCTCTCTCTCTCCTCTCTCTCTCTCTCCCTCCCCCTCCCCCCCTCTCTCTCTCTCCCTCCCCCCCCCCCCCCCCCCCCTCCCTCTCTCTCTCTCTCGTCTGTCTTTTTCTCAATGGGTCTTACTTTATAGCCCAGGTGGGACCTGACTATGTAGCTCAGGCTGGCCCTGAATTCAAGGCACTCTTATTATTTAAGTTTCTCAAGTGTGAACCAAGACCAGCTTTGGTTTTGTTTGTGGTTTTTAATGTGTGCTGGTCTGGTTGTAAAGCCAGACACGAATCTCAAGTTCTGTCCTCTTCCCACAGGCCCATAAAATGGCCCCAGACATGTTTTACTGCATGAAGCTCCTGGAGGAGACTGGCATCTGTGTTGTGCCTGGCAGTGGCTTCGGGCAGCGAGAAGGAACCTACCATTTCAGGTATAATACTTTCCCTGTGTGTGTGTGGAGAGGGCAGGGCACGTTGGTCTATGGTTTGTCCAGGGAAACTTGGGTTCTTGCTTTAGAGACTGAGGGGTATGCCCTTTTCACACGCCGTCTTCTGGGTGCACAGGACAAAGCCAGTGCCCTAGTTAGATTTCTGTCACTATCATAAACACCATGACATAAACACCTTGGGGAGGAAAATGTTTATTTGGCTCACAGGTTGCAGTAAGCCTGCACCCTCAGGGAAAGCCAAGGCAGGAGGAACCTGGAAGCAGGACTTGAAACAGACACCACAGGGGAACACTGCTCACTGGCTTGCTCTCCATGGCTTGCTCAGTTACCTTCTTATAGAATCCAGGATACCTGCCTAGGGATGGTACCACCCACAGTGGACTGGGCCCTCCCACATTCATTAATCAAGAAAAAGCCACAGACTTGCCAACAGGCCAGTTGTGTAGACGGAGTTATTTTCTCAAGTGAAGTTCTTCCCAGTTAACTCTAGCTTGTGTCAAGTTGACAGAAAAACCAATCAGGACAGCCTGGCACAGAACAAGCTCTGTAGGTCCTTGGCTGCACTCTGGGCCATGACACTGCCTGGGTCCCAAAGCCTGTTAAGGTACTGCCCCGACACAGAGTTAGGTCCATGTACTGAGAGGCTGTTCACAGTCGTGTCCCATCCAGCCGGGTACAGATGGGAATACAGATTTCCAGAGCTGGTCAGCAAGTGTTCCTCCCTGAGGTCAGCTCTGGTCAGAATATGATCTTTCCCTCACAGGTCCTGTGAGGAACGCTGTGGCTGTGTCTCCTATAGCAGACTCTAAAAAAAGAAATGTCATGAGTTGCTGACATCTGGAGCCAAGTCTTTGCTTAGTCAGAAATATGGGTTGTGTCGTAAGATGGGCAGTCTGCCTACCTGGTCCTTTTACGGTCGCTCAGGTTCTCTGTTGTGGTTCATGGTCCACCCAGACTATAGAGCAGAGATTGCAGTGTGATGCAGCAGTAGATCATATGACACGTGTGAAGTCTGGGGTTCTGTGCCCGGATGCTGTTGGGAAGCCTGTTGTTAGGACTGGAGGGAGAAGTCAGTTTATTGTGGCAATTGGAAATGTCTGTGAAGTGAAAACTGTGATTTGAGATAGGCTTTCCATCAGAAACTGAATACTGGGACACACAAAGTGAAATGAGCCATGCTCTAGATTAGAATGTAGTTTGACCATTTGCCTAGGATACATGAAGCCCGCAGTTCAATCCCTAGTACCACGGAACAGGAAAAAAAAGTCATGTTCTAGAAAGTTCTCTATGCTAGTCAAAATGTGGTGATGGAGCCAGACGTGGTAGAACCTGCCTGTAATCCAGCCCTAAGAAGCTGAGTCAGGGGCTCAGTGGTTAGGAGCACTAGCTGCTTTTTGAGAGGACCCAGGTTCAATTCTAGCACCCACATGGCAGCTAACAACTGTCTGTAATTCCTGTACTAGGGGATTGACACCCTTACACAGACATACATGCAGGCGCCAATGCACATAAAGTAAAAATAAATTTTATGTATATAAAAGAAGAAAAGGGGGTGCGGGCAGGGGGAAGGCAGGCAGATTTCTTTGTGTTCAAGTCAGTCTGGTCTACATAGTGAGTTCAAAGACAGCCAGAGCTACATAGAGAGACCTATCTTAAAACAAATATACAAATAACAACAAACTCAACAAGCAATACCGTGGTGCTGGCCTTCTGCAGTAATGAAAAATACATTCGGGTTAGTTAAATCCAGTTTATTGCTGTGGTAGACAGATCTTAATGGTAGTCAGAATGACTGTGTGCAAACCTCTGTGTTAAATTATCTTTTGATCGCTTAATGAGAGTCCAGCGTTGAATTTTCCAATGCTCTTTATTAATCACAAACCATGTCAACTCTCAGGGAATTCTATACCGGGGCAGCTAGGCAGAGAGCTCACTCCAAGGCTTCCTCACCCCATGCTCTCCTCTTGGTTCTCCTCCCACTGTCTCTTTTCCTCCCCTGCCCTTATCCTAGGTGCTTTTTTATTCCAAATCCTCTGTGTCTCCACCCAGCCCTCCAATATACAAATGAATGGAACCTAACCTTCATCTGCCTTAAGGCTAAGGAATGTCCTATTCATGTGGAGAGCCGGATAGCCACTCCTTTGTTTACTGGTAGGAAGTGAGTCCTTTACAGTGCTACAAGGACAGCTTACTGGAATATTATCCGTAACTAGAAAATTTCCCACAACACCTCTGCGGAGGTCTGTGTCCGTATTCCCAGCTTCCCGGAGGCTGAGGCAGGAGGATTGCTCAGGTCAGAGCTTCACGGCTCGTCCAGGACAGTGAGGATGGAAGAAGGACTAGGGAGCCGGTAATTTCACAAGAGTTGCTTTCCAGAGCCTTGAGCTGTCGATGCAGATGAGGCAGGGCCATCTCTCCACACACTCGGCGGTTCAAGGAGTGGTGTTGGATCCCTCCTGTGACCAGCCAGGATGATGCTGTTCTCTTTCCTGACAGAATGACAATTCTTCCTCCCGTGGAGAAGCTGAAGACAGTGCTCCATAAGGTGAAAGATTTTCACCTGAAGTTCCTGGAGAAATACGCGTGAGGATACTCCGGTGCCAGAGGAAGACCCCTCTTGGGTCTCAGTCCCGATACCACCCAGGCCTTCCTCATGGACTCTGCCTCCGATCTCACACAGGTTGCCAACCCTGATCATCATCATTTTTCCCAGGAGACTTCTTTCTTTGTGCCTTGATGTTGAAAGTTCTCTTCTGAGCAAACAGTGATTTCGCAATGTCTCGAGGGCCCTGTTTTGTTTTTGTTTTTGTTTTAACGCAACCAAAGTAGAGTCTGCTTGCTCAGCAGATGTGGCTGGAATTCTCTGAATCACCTATCATTGTTGTGTTTGGAAAGTTCCTTTGGGTTTTAAACAGCCAGGGTACATTGAAATGAGATATTTCAGATCTGGAGAAACAAGCAGGTGTTGGGAAATATGTGACTTAACATGGTAAGGACTGGAAATCCAGAAATCAAAGAGATCTATGAAATAAAACCCTTAGAAATGTGAAAACTGTTTTGAACAGTAACCCTGCATGTCCAACGAGGACTCAAAGAAAGCTTGTCATTCTGGTCTGGAGATGGCCAGCTCATTACAGACAAGAGTAAGTCCGTAGTAGCACAGGGGGTACATCAGATATCAGGCCAGATTGTACTGAACACAAGGTTGGCAGGGGCGTGGCCCAGGTCAGAGGTCCTGAGGGGAAGAGGGTGTTAAGTAGGCTGCAAGTTGAACCGGATCCTCCGGGCAGCACAGCAGGAGATGACTCTGTGCTCTGAACTTTGCACATGCTTTTGCTGAGACCTTGGTATGAAAGGTCTCCCTAGACTTTGGGGACACCAGGTAAAGCCCTGAAATATCTTGGTTATGTGAGGATTCTCTCTGTGGATTGATCCATCCCACCCGTCACCTACGGACAGTTTCTCCCAAGGGTTTGACGGAGCCTTTCTACCCATTGCCCTCTGCTGGTGGCAGCAGGGATAATCAGAGGCTGGAAAATGTCCTAAATAAGGAGGCAGGTGATCCTTTTAAAGATCTGACAGTTAAGCCACGGCAGGTTTTTCTTTCTTTTCTTTTCTTTTTTTTTTTTTTTTTAATTGTTTCAAACTAAATTTGATTCATTTTTAACTTTAATTGATCACAGTGCCTGACACACCAACTGCCACGAAACAGTGCATGCAGTCCAGGTCAGAGTGCTTTCTCTTTGCATCAGTTCCCTTCGTCCTCTCTGATCTGTCGACAGTGTCCTGCATCACCATCCATCCCTCCATGTCACAGAGTAGTAGCCACCAAGCAAGTGTGTTCCTTCATTAGCACACCTGTGTGGGGTCATGCGCATGCCACGGAAGCAGGTGCTATAGGGAGTCCCAGGCCAGGTTTTCCTCCCCAACATGCCTTTACTGTCTGCCTTCAGGGAGAAGTGAGGAAAGCCACGGCCAGCTCCGGAGCCTGGGTACCCAGTGAGTCTCCAGGGAAACTTAAGGAGCCAGAGAGAGAAATGTGAAGGGCTATGGAGTAAGGCTTGAAGCCAACCTGTGCTGACACCACACTGGGTCTGTGCAGGGGAATGCAATTTATAAAAAGAACTAAAAGCTGTTATCATTTACAAGAATTCCATCCCTGCAAAGGAAGCAGCCGCATTCTTAACAAAATTGAAAAAAGTTGAAAAGGTAGCATGATGTGCTTGCTAGACATCTAAACCAGGTGTGAGCCAGAGTTTTGAGATTCCTCAATGAAACGTTAAATAGAAGCTAGTATATTTTTTATATTTTTGTAACAATTGCTTTTTTCATGGGGGCGGGTGGAAGGGTTAGTATTTATAGTCCTAACAAGTCCAATAATTTTTATAAGTCTCTTCAGATTATAAATAATTCTCCAAATTTTGCAATGTTTACATGTTTTTTTTTTCAAGATGACAAATATGCTTGGTTTGCCTTTTAAATAAAAGCTTAGCTCTTCTGAGAGATTAACTTCAAGTAGGAATACTGATTATGGTAGGTTGGATTTTCTACAGATTCTGTTCCCACGCCTTTTCTGACACAGCATCACTCAAGAAACTTGTTTGGCATTTGGGGTCTACACTTGTGAGGTTCCTGTTCACCCAGGGCTTCATGTGGGTGGTGCTGTGGGAGGCTGAGCCAGGCTGGACCTGGACAGTCACCCTTCAAAGACATTGTTTCCATCTGGATCCAAGAGCAACCTGGTGTTGGCTATTTTCCATCATCGGTTCTTCTAGGCCTCTCTGACAGAGGCTCTTGATAATAGCTGTGCTGGAGAGTTCCGAATAAAATATGTGTGCCCAGAATGGTGACTGTCTCACTTTGTCAATTAAATCTGAAAGTCAAGTGGGGCTGAGTATGGTGGCATGAACTTTAACTCCAGCACTCGGGAGGCAGGGGCAGGCTAATGTCTGTGAATCCTGTCTGATCTACATAGTAAGACCCTGTCTCGAGACAAACAAACAAAGAATAAATAAATGAGTATCTGAGAAGACATCACTGGTTCCTTATGTTTGTTCCAGTAACTCTGCCGAAACATCGCAAACTCCAACCAACAGCTTCTGTCTGCTTCTTAGGGTTTGACCCTAAAGATGCGGTTGAGGAGTCGGAAGCTTCGAGGATCTTTTGTTTCTGTTTTTGTTCTGAGTCAGTGCCTTGCTATCTGGCTGCCCAGCTTGTAGTACTTGTCATGTACCCCAGGCTGACTTTGAACTCCGGATTCTCCTGCCTTCACTAAGTGCTGGGGTTACCGGCGCGTACCACCATACCGTACTCTAGCAAGATGTGAAGACGAATGTGGACTTTGGCTTTCTGCTGGGAGTGAAATAAGGGAGAGAATCTTCCTAAGGCTGGGAGAGGTGAGGCGCTAGGAAGCAGGTGGGCATGGGACAAGGCACATCTGTACAAGACATTGCGTTGATTTGACCCAAGTTTCCCATTCCATGTCAGTTTTGAAGTATGACTTTCAATTTAAAATTCTCCAAAACTAAGCTTTCTATATCTTTATTAAAATTTAGAAAGAACACAAAGAGAAAAAAATTAGGATTCTTACTTGGAATCATTAGAAACCCACTCAACATAGTTTAAACAAAGAAATTAACTGCTCAGTGTAAGCTGTAGGGAGACTGGCTCCGTTGCTAACGCAGAGGCTGCCTTGCCCACTGTACATAAAATCTCATGGTCCCACCTGCCCTTTCCTGAGCCGGTTTTTATGACTTGTGAGAATAGGGTGCTTTGTGGGATCACCGGCCTCACTGAAGCCATAACATTGAGTTGGAAGCTACTCCTAGGAAAGGGGTTGCCAGCGATCCCTTCACTGGCTGAGCCATTTGGACAGTGCTGTGCCAACAAACCTTATTTGCAAAAGGCCTCTTTAGTGTGGGGGTGTGGAAAAGTCCGTGTCCAAGGGGAGGCGGGAGTCACAGCTAGCTGATAGCTAAGTGGACAGGGATGTACTGTATTGTCCCTCATCACAGGAACCCACATCAACTAGGGGTAAACTATAGTTTATTGTACAGTAAGTGTATTAAATATAGATCAGATACTGCGGTTATTATTCTAGATTTGGGTGATGGTGTTGTTGAATGGTTTCACTGTGTAGTCCTGGCTGGCTTTGAACTCACAGAGGTCCGCCTGCCTCTGCCTCCTGAGTGCTGGGATTAAAGGAGTCACCTCATACCTCACTCATGTCTGGTTTTAAAAAGTTGACTTCTCTTTCTTCCAAATTACTTAAAAGTAAATCTTAGACACCACTGGTTCTTGGCTGTTATGCCTAGATAATTCAGTGTGTGTCTTTTTCCCATAGTCCCCCCCACCCCCTTTGAGGTAGCCTGTAAGTCAGGATGGATTTTAATTTCCCATGAAGCCCCAAGGTGGCTTAGAACTCACGATCCTCCTGCTTCAGTGTCCTGGGCAGTGGAATTGTAGTCATGTACCATTACACCAAGTTCAGTGTGCACGCGTGTGCACACATGCGCAACCCGTGGGAGTCAGTTCTCTCTACCATGTAGAGAGGTTCCAGGAACCAAACCCACATTGTCCCAGTTGCCGGCGATCCCGTCACTGGCTGAGCCATTTGGACAGCTTCCTAGGGTTACACATTGTTATCTGACCAGCACATTCTAAAGCATGAGGCTGTCATGCACAGGTGATTAATATGTTGTTAATCCTTGCTTATACCTAAGATGCCTTATAAGCCAGTGACTAAAAACACACCATACGTAACAGTGCAGAACCTATCTGAAGATCAAGTCAACCATGCACATTATCTTGAATCATTGAAAATCTAAGGGTCCGGAGCTGGGTGACATGGCAGCAAGTATCGGACATATATTGGCTGGAGCAGCTGCGGAGAGCTCACGTCTCTAACCACAAACAGGAAGCAGAGAGTGCTAACTCAAAATGGGAAGTCTTTTGAAGCCTCAAAGTCTAACCCCAATGATATACTTTCTTCAGCAAGGCCACAACTCCTAATCCTCCCCAGATAGCTACCAGCTTGCAGCCAAGTATTCAAATGCCCAAGATATGGAAGAGATCTCATTCAAACCGCACCTGGGGACGTAGAGTCTGAAATTTCAGCTATAAAACATACATCTTTCTGGACTAATAGGTGAGAAAAGAATGGAATGGGAGTATTACCATATTGTTCTAGCATGCCGCTCTCGTGTTTAGAGACCCCAGCAATCAAAAGATTTGGCTCTACCTTCAGAAGGAATAGCTGAGTTCTCCTGGTGAACTCTAGAATTAATCTGTAGATGCTCATGAAAAGGCCCAAATTTAAAGATTCTAGTCTAGCTACCACCGGTGGACCTACAGAGAAACTCAACTTCTGGTGATACCAGAATTGGCACATAAAGTTGGTACTGAGCTTTTCAGTGACCATCTCACTAAATAAGCAACTATATTTTCTCAGCTATCTACACAGCATTGTCCATAACTGAATGAATCTTCTATCTCCCTACCCTACTCCCAGGCTTACAATTTACTGTACAAATTAAGTATCACAAAATGGGTCAGTATCAGCTTCTTGCTGTGTATGACTCAACATATGGGGTCTGATATTTTAGATTCTATTTATGTTGCTCTCACAGCTGGACTTTTTTTTAGGTCTTAGCTTGAAGTATAAGATCAACAGGCAGTCATTACACAATTCTGTGTGTGTGTGTGTGGGAGAGAGAGAGTCGAAACATTCTTTTTGGTTTTTGTTGTTTTTTCAAGACAGGATTTCTCTGTTGTAACTCTGCCTGTCCTGGAACTCATTGTGTAGACCATGCTGGCTTCAAACTCACAGAGATCTACCTGCCTCTGCCTCCCCAGTGCTGGGATTAAAGGTGTGTGTCACCACAGTCCAGAGAAATGTTTTTTAATATCAGCAATCTGGAATCGGCCATTAGTTTCTGGACCTGCCATGACTTACTTCAATCTGTCCAATTCATGAATTCTGTAGCCAGTGTCCTCATATATCCTTTTCAGTAGACATCGTTAAATACAGATTCCCATTTTATGGGTTTGGTTTTATTATGAATTATGTCATGGCTTTCTGTATTTAAAACTGTACTTAAGTACAAATGCAAATAATCATTACTTGAGAAGCCAAATATTTCAGCATGAAAGCCTTGATTTTTTTTTAAAGTTACAAAAAAAAAAAAAAAAAAAAAAAAAAAAACAATTGCTGGTGTCCACACTACAGGATTACATTGGTTTTAAACATTTGAGAGCTAGGCATGATGGCACAAGAGACCAGTCTCAAGATAAAGAGGGAGAATCATTTCAATACAGGCTTTGGAGATCAGCTTGGTCAACACAGCAAAAACCATCTGAAAAAAAAAAAACCCACAAAAAAACATGCATGGTGACATGTGTCTAGCCTATAATCTATAATCCCAGCTCCAGGAAAGCAAAAGCGGGAGGATCTTCACAAGTTCAAGCCAGTGTGGGCTACCTCTATAGTTCCAAGCCAGCCACAGAAAAGAAAAAGAAAAAACAAAACATGATTTGTTCTCTCTCAGTCCTATATTAAAGAGCTACATTGTTCTATAATTTGTTTTCAGCTCATTATTTCAGATCCTCCATATCTAAGATTAGTTCAAAAAGAGCATGAAACATTTCCATCAGTAAATATTTAGAGTCTACTTTGTGCTGGTGTTCTCGGCACTAGGAATTTTTGCGTGTTTGGTGCTGCGGATCAAATCCATATAAGGCAGTGCTCTGCCACTGACCCCCATGCCCAGGCCTGGAAACTTTGCAGTCTGGCTCACAACCCTCTAGAACTCCAGTTCCAGGGGAACCCATGCCCTCTTCTGGGCTCTGCGCAGACGTAGAACAGAGAGATATGCAGAATAAACACCCAAACACACATAGAAACAATAATTTAAAAAATATGGGAGAACTAGTTCTCTCTCATCTTGTAAGATAGCAAGTGAGAAAGCCGGAAAGCTATACACTGGGGACTGGTATGCATGGTGTGGTTAAAGAGAGTAACCCTACATTAAAGGTCCAAGAACAGTGTGTCCATCAGAGTTCTCTACAAGAAAAGAACTGATTGCACGATCATAAATCTGTTAGATTCGTTTACATGATAACTCTAAGTAACTCCTCAGTCCAGAAAGCTGGGTTCATCAGTTAGAATCAGACACTGAAGCCCTGCAGAACTAATTCCTGCAGCTCTTCTGAATTCAGTCTGAAGCTGGCTCCAGTGTCATTTAAGGATGGTGGCATCTGGGTCAGCAATGGAACAGACACACCTACTAGTAAGAAGCTAAGGCAGGCAGACAAGCAACATTGGTTTCCTTCTGGCCTCTTTGAAATCTGGGCAGTGGCTGGAGGGTGCTGCCTGCCCTGGAGGGTTTCTTCCCTTCATCCCTTCCAGAAATACTCAGACATGCCTGCCCTGAAACATGAAACATATTTCTTAGTACTTAAGATCCCATCATGTGGACAATCAGGATTCTCCATCACAATGGGGGAGTCCACTTCAGGAGAAAACCCTGTTTTGGTTAGATGAGTGGGATGGGCAGAGATCCTCCCTATATGCCAGGCATTTCAGAAAGGCCCTGCACTAGAGGAAGACTTGTCTGCGAACTTCAAAGTTGAAACAAAACTTGTTCTTGCTTGCTACTGTCTCAAAACCAGTTGATGACAATGGTGGTGGGTAGCTATGGTTAAGTCTTGCAAAATACTATTTACCTAAGATGCACCAAGGAAGGCAGCTGTTGAGCTGTGGCAACAATCCCTTTAGTCAATGAGGAAAACAGCACTCTGGCATTGTTACTGAATTTGGTGATCACAACTTGTCAGGTCTGGCCACTCATCCTCAATAAGTCAATAAAAAGATCCAAATTAACAGTGTAAGCCGAAAGATTTATTCAATGCAGCCACATTGGGAAATGGGACAGCGACTCAACAAACCCCTCAAGTCCATCTTCAGGGTCCCCAAATAATCAGTTTAAATAGAGGGCCAACGGCATGCACATCTAAGCAGTTCCAGTCAAGGTGTGATCCTGCCCACCACTGACTGACCCACTGTTGTCTGGGGGGACTCATCCTGTCAGGGAGACTGACAAGTTGTTAGAACTGTGAAATCTTTCCTGGAGATAAGCTCCCTGTCCTGCTGTTACCCTTTCCTTCCCCGAGCATGCAATTCCTGGGGAAATTTCATATTGCTTTGGGGTTGTTTCATTGGATAGATGGAGACATAAGGTATGTCATTTCTGCCAGATGGGTTACAGCATCATCCTGAGACTACCACAGAACTGAGAGTTTTTCTGAAGCAGCTCAGCAGTTGCTTGCTGTGTGGACCTCATTCCTCCAATCATGTTCCTTTGTAGAATGCACCAGAATTTTATTACCACCTTCAAAAAATCCCTAGGTACATTGATTCCTGCTTCACAGAGGGGCTGTAGAAACCAAAACAGGAAAGTGAACTCCTTCACATAAAGAAACACAAAGATACAGCAGTACAAGGTTAATCAGAAAGCCAGGGACTCATGATTTTACTCAAAATTAAATCTGCTCCTCAATCCTGGGGCTACACGTGACCCATTTTAGCTCTAACAAATGGTACTTACCTTCACAAATTGGTCTACATTTCTCACCAAGAATCTAAGTAACTGATCTCCTATTGTGTATTATCAGATTTTCTTTGGGGTATTTTTGGTAGTTCATTGTTTTCAACAAAATTCTTACCTGTTTAGATATGAGCCACCCAGTCTGCAGGACATGAGGAAAGGCTTTCTGCTCCTTCACAGCTAAGCACAAGGCCCACCCTCAATGAGCTGGAGCAATCTGTGAATCTAACTATAGTACAAACATGGAACAATCTAACTGAAGGGAGTAGGGGAAGTGCTGAGACCCAAGTAGACACTTCAAGCCAGGAGCGGTGGTGCATGCCGTTTGATCTCAGCATTTGGGAGGCTGAGGCAGGGTTGCCCTCAATACTTCAAGGGCAGCAGGATACAACAGCAGAACCCTGTCTCAAAACAAATACTCAAGTGTCTACAGCCCTCAGAATCAAGGTAAGTTACAAACCATCAGAGCCAACAGGAGTCTATGTAGATGACTAACTACCGCATTCTGAAAAATGAAAACAGGCAGTAGGTAAAATACTATACACAGTCAAGCAAGCACATGAAAGAATGCATGAACATTTATTATGCATTGGGGAAATACAAATTAAAACTGCTTTGGATCCACTAGGATGGCTGTAACCAAAAAGCTAAGTGCTGCCAAGGACATAGGTCAACCTGAAACCCTCCCTGCAGGGCTGGTGGGAGGATACAAAGGTACAACCACTTGGGCAGTTCCTCAGATGGCTAGTTACCACGCATCCAAATGAATTTACTCCACACAAAACTTGAATGTGTCCATAGTTGCATTTTGAATAGTGAACTCCAAATGTCCCCTAGGAAATAAGATGTGTGACATACACATACAGAATACTACTTGGTTAAATACAACAAAACGAATGCTATAGCTGGATAAAAACTCAAACACATTTCAGCGCAGCATTTAGAAGAATCAGTGATTGCATAAAGGGTTGAGACTAAGATTCAGGTTTATTTTTTTGAGTGATGAAAAATTCTAAAATAGTGATGATTATCACACAAATCTAATGTATGGGAAACCACTGCAATGGGCATTTTTCTTAAAAATAAACTTTATGGTATGGAAACTGTAAAGCGATGCAGTTAGAAACAGATCAAACAGAGCATCCCTGCTTGCAAACCCGAGTAGCTGGGAAAGCACATGCTTGGCAAATACAAGGACGTAAGTTCAGTCCCCAGCCCTACAAAACACACACACACACACCCTAGGCAGAAGAACTGAAGACTGCTGAGCAACTGTTTTATAAACCTTTATTGGAAAGGCTACAAAGTTTATATTGTCACTGTATTGCTTAGGCTTAAGGTGTTGTGGGGAAATAACCTCAGATACAAAACTACTATGCTGTTGCGTCTGGCCCAGGCTTGTTGCCCAGTGTCTTTGTACAGTGGAGGTAGAGTGCAGAGGGCAGCGACTTAACCCTCACAGGTCTGGGGGCATTTTCTTTATCCATGTTCTAATAGCTCTAGAAATGTACTCAAGTGCTAGTAAGCTCAGAGATGGTATAATGCATCGAAAAATCTGAATTTCCGTTTTTGTCCTGTTGTTCCTTTGACAAAATGTAAAATGTTTCGCTTAGACCTCAAATGAACATGTTTTAAAAATTCTCCAAGAGTGAAAAAGTAGTATCAGAAGATGGAAACATATCCTTTCATCCCATTAGGACGTTGTAATCAAAATTAGGTGTTGACTAGGACATGGTCTTAACCCTCCTGCACTGCTGGCTCAGCCGCTACGCGGACATTTGCTAGCCTGAGTCTTAATTTTTTACAGAGTATCAGTTAACGCTTTCCTAAATTCAGATATTCAAATTAATGAGACATAGCAACTTTTCATAACATTTAATTAAAACAGCATTTTAACAGGTCTGTGTAAACATGGTTCTACTGTTGATCTGCCATTACCTTATTTTCAAAAAGTGGGGTACAGAGGCCTGGAGTTGCCCCAATGTTCAGGATAATCTAGGCGTTAGATAACTTGGATGTTTTTGAGGCTACAGGGCATCAACTGAAGTCAATAAAGCCTGTTTCAACTAACCTTAGTGTTTTTAAACTATACAATGGGCAGGTACCTGAGGCGCAAGCTTCAGGCCAATGGATTTTAAAGGACTGTTTAAAAACCAGAACCAAAGATTCACTCCTCAGCGTAAGGAGACTTTTTTCCAGTTCAAAATATGTTCTTCTTTCTAAAAATGTGACACAGAATAATTTACACCAACTGCTTTTTATTATCAAGTTTCAGAAACCTTTCACAAAATGGTTTTAAAAAAAAGCCAAAAAACTTTACAACCATGGCTAATGTAATTTTTTCCATTGTTCCCAGTCAGCTTCAAACCCATTGTGTGCAAAGCCCATTTTTCCATGCATCTAAATGATAGATACAGGTTATGAATTCTTTATTCTATTTTTAGCAGCTTATGCAGGTGCAGCCAAACACAAAGCTTTAGGACAAATTGTACAAACTTTACAATGCTGGATTTGAGTTTAAAATATGAAACATAAAGTCTACACAAAACTGATAAAAATCAAGCAGATACCAGGACTGAAACTTAAATCCACATGTGAAAGGGAGTCTTATTTCAAGTGCTTTACTCTGCTACAGAACAGTCGAAATGAAGATGTAAAGCTTCGTGGTTAGTTTAAATTATACACTCTGTGGATACTATACCAATTTTAGAAGTTACACATAGATCAACAGATGTCCGTCAGTTCATCTGGACTCATCAGATACTCCAGCAGCTGGCAAATCCGGCAAGTGTGGGAAGAAAATCCACCTGCAGTTGCCTGCAGTTTACTGATGGGCACACTGCACTCCAGGTCCATGATGGCTGCTGCTTTCTTCATCAGAACTATCATTATAGGCTTCACGCCTCTGACCGCTTCCAGAGCCTCGAGTGCTATCAAATTCTTGAAGCTCCACTTCTTCTGTTTCTCCAATTACATTAGGAACTTCTGGTCTAGACGGCAGGAGATCTTCTAATTCCTTCATAAAACAAAAACAGGAGATGTGTATACACACACACACACACACACACACACACACACACACACACACACTTTTGGGACAGGGTCTCACTATGTAGCCGGCACACATGCTAGCTGACAGATCTGCTCTCATAGAGTTCATTAGCACCTCACAACTAGCCTGTGTAATTTCCTTGCTTGGCCCTAAAAGCATTTATCTCAGATAACCTCCTCTTCAGAATAACCTGAAAAAAAATATCCACCAGGCAAACATTAAAAAGTAAAAGCCAGCATGGAGACTCTATCTCTAAAGAGCTGGGAGATCGGTCACATCTTTAATTCCAACAATCAAAAGGCTGAGACTGGGAGATTAAATGAGTTCTAGACCAGCCTGGGGATACAGGCAGAGACCCTATAATAAATAAAGCAAAACAAAGAGAAAGAAAAGAGGAAAAATCAAAAGGAAGCAAGGAGGAAATGAGAGGAATCAAAAGAGCCAAAGGAGAGCCAGGAAGGTGGCTGCATAAGGAACACTTAAAGACAGCTCACAGAAAGCTTGTCTGGGTTGATCCAGTTGTTTTCAGGAAACTGCACATCAAACTTTATGTAAAGGTCACCCTTTTCAAAGGGATTACGATACTGTGGCATTCCTTCACCTCGAACAACACGAACACATCCTATTATTTAAGAAAAGAAAATTAGATTAAGACATTTTACCAAAAAAGGTATTCAATAATATTCCTTTGTTATCCACAATAAATATGTATTATAACCACACATGGGCAACCTGGATCAGGTGGAATCCTTTACCTGGTTCGATGACTTTGCCAGGGGGGTATTTCACCACAATCTGACGAGTATCGAGATGCTTAAATGTGAACTGAAATCCACATAAAGCTTCAACAAGTCCTATCTTATATGTCATGTGCAAATCATTACCGTCTCTCTGGAATACCTACAGACAAAGCATATACAAAGCATTATTTAACTATGAGCCCATGCCATCCTGTTACACATTCCTTAATCTCAGAATCTTTTAAAATTTTATGTGTACTGGTGTGTGGCATCAGATCCCCTAACACTGGAATTACAGACAATTGTAAGCTGCCATCTGGGTGCTGCGAATTGAACCTGCGTCCTCTGGAAGAGTAGCCAATGCTCTTAACAACCACTGAGCCATCTCTCCAGTCCCATAATTTCAGAATCTTAATTCCGCCATTCACTGCAAAAACCAAAATGCCACTGTCACTAATTTCCAAAATTTATTAGCAAAGCTAGTTATTCTAGAAGAGAATGCTAGAAACTTGTAGTATAAGCATCAGGGAGGCCTGAGTGAGTACTAAGAAAAATAAGTAAGAACAGAGCTAAAGCTCCAAAAGCCACTGTTGCAATTGTGTTCCACTTCCTAATTCCCACCCCAAATAGGTTCTATGGGCTTCAAAAGAATACATTCAACCTGGAACGCTCCCCAGACCTGATCCCAATGAGGCAAGAATGGAATCCAAATTCAGTGTTAAAAAAGTTCAATCAGTAAGGCCCAGCCAGGAAACTTAAGGACTCAATTTTGTACTTCATACATGAACAAAAATGTGCTATCTCACTGAAAATTCAAACTTGGGGCTAGAGAGATAGCTCAGCAGTTCAGAGTACTTGCTGTTCTTGGAAAGGTTTGGTCCTAGCACCCACATGGTGGTTACGTAGCATATACAACTGCTGTTCTGTAGGATTCAAGGCCCTCTTCTAACCTCCAATAGGCACCAGGCATACATGTGGTATATATACATATATGCGTAGAAAACATGCATACACATAAATTTTTTAAAATCTTAAAAAAAATCAAACTTGCTTAACGTAAATTACACAGCAAAAATGCTGAAGTTGGCTTATTCACTCTTATAAGCTTATAGAGGACACATTACTGTCAATCAAAGTTTCCAGAAAAGCTACATCTTCAAACTGAAACCTTCTGTGAGGGTGATAAAACCAGAACAACGCAGGTCCAGAGCCCAATGATAATTTATCTCGAGCTATCTTTACTCCCCCAAATTAGCCACTTTGCCCACTGCTGTGTCACCTAACGTCCTGTGACTTAACAGATAAACACCTTTTGGAATATATTACAACTGTAGTTTCTATCAACCCAAGGCTAAAGAGTAATCAGGCAGCATCTGAGGCCCACAGCTGAGATTTCTGTGCTTTGCTATAACTGCCTACTCTTCACTGATTTATTTGGAAAGTGTCTTGATTTATGGCTTGTTCTGTTACTGCTTCCATATTAGAACATGGATTTTGCTGTAACCTGAATCACGTTACAGGCTGTCATTCATTTGGCTCCAGAATAAACTCTCTTATCCCCTTGGAGGTGAGATGTGCTTCTGCATCAACACTGCAAAGGTTACTGAATAAAGCAAGTGCTGAGAATGTCCTTCATTCTCAGCTTCAATATTTGGGGGGGGGGGATCAATTTTAAAAATATTCAACTTGTAATTCTTACTTAGAATTTGCCAAACCTATACTTAAAATCTGAAATTTCAGTGGAATAAATTAATCATAGTGAAAAGGTCACCTAGATTTGTTCAACAGAAAATGAAACACAGAGGCAGGTGGATCTCTGAGCTCAAGGCCAGCCTGGTCCACATAGTGAGTTCCAGGACAGCCAGGGCAACACAGAGAGACCCTGTCACAAAACAACAACAACAAAGTGTCTTGGTTATCCTGAGTACTAAGCGAGCCAGCTCAATTTCTACCCAAAGCTAATCTTTGATGTCTATTAGCCAAAATAGGCTAATGGAAATTGGCTGGACCAAAGAAAGCCACCAAAGTGACTACCAGACCATCTTTAATTTCATTATAATCCCATTTGTATGCTAACTGACCCTGCAATGCCAAAAGAGACACAACAACCATTAGAAAGAATCACAAAAAGAGCACCTAAATTTCTGGAAGATCTTCCTGTTTGTCACCTACATGCTAGAGGGGCACACATGTCCTTGCCAAAACTATGTGGGTGCTGGAATCCGAACTCAGGTCCTCATGTTCAGTGCTCAGCCAGTGCTCTTATCCACTGAGGCAGCCCTCCAGCACAGTTTTCCATTTCTTTACTCTATTAACCTCTAGCCCTCTGAGGTTTAAGATCTGCAAGTTCATTTCACACTTCTATTTTGGCGGAGTAGAAATGTCCTCCATTACTCAATTGGTGCTATCTCTTACTGTTTCCACAAATCTGAGATGCAAAACCCAGTAACAACTCTAAGAACAATCTTGGGGTAGTTCATAAAACACCTGAAAAATCTGTTCCTTTCCTAAACGATTCTCCTAAATTTACCCATGAAACAAATTCTCCTAAACATAGTGTTAGAACATTAGCTTCAACTGCACCAGGGAGCATGTTAGAAAACACACATTTTTGGCCCAGCAACCCAGTAGATTTAGTAAGCCCTCCAAAGGACTCTAATGTGAGGCTCAAATTTGAGAATGAAAGAATGTAGATTAGTTATTCACATTTACTCAGGGACCCCGTAACAGGACCAATCAGACAATAAAAAAGCAGAATGTTTTAATTCTGTTTGAAAATGCTATGTATTCTACAAAGTTTCAGGATACCAATGTTTCAGGATACCAATATTCCAAGAATAATTTTTACAAAACACTTTTTGTTAATGCTACAGAAAGAGAAAGAAGCAACACCACATTCTTGTATAGAAGCATTCAATTCAAAGTAACTACAATAGAAAAAATACCAGGGTGGCTGCTCTCATTCTGGGAGGTGGAGGATGACGTGATAATTTAATGCTAACATTTAAATAAATAAAAATGCTTAAAACTTCTCCCTCTCTGTTGCCAGAGAACTTATGAAAAGATGAAGGACTCAAGCACCACATTGTAAAACATTCAGAAGTAACATTCTGAAGCAACCATCGAGGAGGAACAACAACAAAAAATCCTGTGCTTGTGCTGTATAAAGGAACACCAGCACTCACAGAAGGATGAATGCGCACGACACAACATCCCAAAGCTCACTAGCTTTTAGCACATTTACAGTTTCAGATTCTGCACCCACCCAACCTAATTATGGTCTCCATTTCTTCAGATAGGTATCTGGAGTGAGGGAAGAAAGGCCCACACCGCAATGCTTTTCTTGAACACACAGCAAGCCCTACACTTTAGTTCAAATTATTCTATGTCTGAGGTGAGTTAACTGAACTGTCTAAGCTTCTTTCTTGGCTCAAATTTCCTGCCATGGTCACAATAAAACCAGAACTAGTACTCTATTCTCTTCCCTTTACTACTTTCTAGCCTAGGCAATCAGTTGTCAGTTGGCAATTCCATGCAATCCTACTGCTGTCAACAGTTCTAATCCCAAATGCTGGGAGAAAGACATGTGCCGCAACACTCAGAATACCCTAGTGATATTTGTACCATACACTATTGTTTTAGCTACACTCGACCAATTTTCAATGATGTGGCTTTTTCTAGTTTTCCACCTTTTGCATCTTGTAGGTACTGTGCACACTGATATTGAATAAATGAGAAAGTAGCTAAAATGAGACCAAATAAAAATTTTGAAATAACAAAATTTAGGGTTTGGAGATGTGGCTCAGAGACAAGAGCATTTTCTAATGCCTACAAGACTCGGGCTTCATCAAAAAACAGTAACAAATATTTTATCCTTTAAGACCTTAAAGCAGATTCTAGAAACTATTGTTATTTTCCAGCCATCTAAAAGATCCTTGCCATCTCAAATATGTAATATTGAGAAAAAGACAAAAATATCCAATAACACCCTCTTCATGAGATTTGACTAATATCAGAAAGGACAGTCCAGGGAGCAAATCACAATTGTGTGAGAATAAATCAAATGCTAGAGAATGTGCTTTTCTAATATGGCCTTGTTCCCTATTGAAATTCTGAAGAATGCAGCTTCTTCCTAAGAAAACACCAAATGATGACTGGACCAAGGCTTGGGAGGCCACTTGCCCCAGAGGATTCAGCCTGGCCTTGGTATCCACATTTAGTTTGTGGAGCACATGGAGGCAAAGTCTTAGACAAGGAGGGGACGGATCCCTGTAACCATGCTGGACATGAAGACCAGGCCACCAGAGAGCTACTTGTTCCCTCCACCCATCAAAGATTTTGAGATTACTGAATTTTACCTAGCAATCATCTCTATTTTGTTTATGTTAATTGTGATGACTATTTTTTTTTTTTCCCTTTTTGGTTTTTCGAGACAGGTTTCTCTGTTGTAACTCTGGCTGTCCCTGAACTCACAGAGATCTGCCTGCCTCTGCCACTGCCCACCTTGATGACTATTCTTGGTTGTCAACTTGACTACACCTGGAATTAACTAAAACCTAAGTGGCTGGGCACACCTGTGGGGATTTTTTAAATTAATTAAATCATTTGAAGTGAAGACCAATTTCTAATCTATATCTCTGAGATGGGAAGATATACCTTTAATTCAGATCTTCTGAAGTGAAAAGATCCACCTTTAATCTGGGCCACACCTTCTGCTGGCAGCCTACATAAAGGATATGGAAGAAGGAAGCCTACTCTCTCTTTGCCTGCTTGCTCTCACTCTCACCAGCAAGTCCATTCCTTCACTACACTAGAGCCTACTTCTTCAGGACTCCAGTGCACATTGAAGACCAGCTGAGACATCCAGCCTCATGGACTGAACAACTACGGGATTCTTGGACTTTCTCTTGGTAGACAGCCATCGTTGGATTAGCTGGACCACAACCTGTAAGCCATTCTACTAAATAACCTTTATAACGTAATATAAATTCATTCTATTAAGTTCTGTTCCTCTACAGAACCCTAATATATTAATTTTATTTTGTGTGAATGCCTGTGTGTATATATGTGCACCACATGTATGCAGGTGTCCACAGAGACCAGAAGAGGGCATCTGATCCTCTGGAAACAAGAGGAGTTGAACCACCATGTGGTTCAACTAGGAAAAATCCCCAGGGTACTCTACAAGAGCACCCAGGTGCTCTTAACCACTGAGCCATCTCTCCAGTCCCTGGAAACCATCTCCTAAGAGTGAGTTTTTATGATAATGCCAGTGCAGAAACAGACTTGGCCTGGCCAGCAGACCAGAATCAAGGTTTCTGTCATCATCAGGAGTCATGGTGGTTTAGGTGTCAAAAGCTCCAACAAGGTATCCACCACTGCCATCCAAGGGACCATCATCTGCCTCCCAATGTCCATGGAGGAGCAAGATTAGAAAGCCCCATGCTACTCTATGCAAGGTGATGGGACCTGTGTCTCTGCTAGTGTGCCTCATCTCTGCTCCCAGACACATGGACATGGTCTACTTTTGTGCCCAAGAAGCTGCTGCTGACAGCTGGTACTGATGACCTTACTCACAGCAGCTAAGGGTTACACTGCCAAGGGCAACTTTGCCAAGATCACCTTTGAGGCCATCTCTAAGACCTACAGCTACCTGAGCTCTGACTTCTGAAAGGAGATCTTGCTC
This sequence comes from Cricetomys ansorgei, assembly GCA_026225945.1. Classification (NCBI taxonomy): domain Eukaryota; kingdom Metazoa; phylum Chordata; class Mammalia; order Rodentia; family Nesomyidae; genus Cricetomys; species Cricetomys ansorgei. Next base: position 16,922,497 of record JAMJFZ010003163.1, read on the forward strand.
GCCAGGTCTATCAAGAATTCACCAACCACCTTAGGAAAACCCACCCAAGTTTCCAGGAACCAGCTGTGGCTACAATTAAGGGTTTTTATATGAGAAAAATAAAGTGAATTACGTCTGTCTAAAAAAAATAAAGAGTAAACACAAACTTTTAGAGCTCTCTTGAATAAGTATAACCAAGTACAAACCAGAACCCTGTCAAATGTTTCCACATATAAGGGCTGTGTGCTTCCTGAATGGCTCTTTTATATACAGTTTCAGATAATATTCTTGACAAGATACTGTATAGGCCATTAATTTTGTTTGAAGAGTCTCCTTATAAAGCCCTGGTTGACCTTAAACCTTGCTCTCCTTCTGTCTCTACCTCCTAAATGCTGGGATTATAGATATGTGCCACGAAGACATTAAAAATTATAGGTGAGCCTATAAAGCATAGAGAAAGGAAGATGGCAAGTTCAAGGTCAGCCTAGGGTATAAAAAAAGAAGGGGAGTGATATAAAAAATATGTTCAGTGGTATGATCAAAATAGTACACGGTGGACCTCACAGCTAGGCTGTAACAGATATAACCAATACATACTCAATCAAAAACGATTTAAAAATGATTTAAATCTCTAGAACTTGATCGAGTGAGAGAACTCTGTAAAAGTGCTTCCCACAAAAAACTGACACCCTGAGTCTGACCCTCAGAACCCACTGTGGAAGAACTGACTCCAGAAAGTTGTCTTTTGGTACATATTATGACATGAATAAGCCCGCTGCCCCTATCACACAAATAAAACAGAAAACTTAGCTGGCCATTCAGTAAGCACAGTAAGATTAATCAACAAAGTATTGCTGAGAAGAGTAAAGACTATCCACCATGCATCAAAGGACTTCTATCGTAAAATTACATTGCCTAACACCATCTAGTCCAATGGCTTTATTTTATATAAAAGAAAATGAGGTACAGAGACAGTAGGATTATTGAAGAGCATAGTGCTAATCTGCAATAAGAACAGGGCAAACACTGACAGTGCTTTTGACCACATCTGTCTTAGTGGTTTCATTTACCTAAGTCAGTTACTGTAAGTAAGCCACGCTCACTGTGATCTGAAAATGAACTTAGCCACGCTCCTTTGACTACTTCATTTGTGTTCAGTTTCACTCCAAGGCATCCAAACAGATCTATCCTATTTCTCACAAGTAAGACCAATTCTGAATAAAACAAGAAGGAAAAAAAGTGAATAAATCAAAAGGAAATTACCTCATGTTCTTTTTCCTGTAGCAAAAGAACAATATCTCCAGGTTCCACTCCTGGGGCCTGGTCTGCTTCCCCAGTGAATGTAATTCTCTGTCCATGTTTCATGCCTTTGTCTACATGAACTTCAAGAATCTTGACTTCTTTAATCACCTTCTTCCCTTCACATTTTTTACAGCGGTCTTTTTCATTAATGACCTCTCCTGCAAAAAGAGGTTATTCAAGCTTCCAGTAAGAAAGAGTACTCCAATCTTTAAGCAGAGTCTTGACAGTACAATCAATTCAAAAGATACATTTTGGGCACCACTGGTTAAAGTTACTGTGAATGACAAAATCATTTCTTACTAATGAACTAATGAACTTTAGTGCTTCGAGTAGTTATCATCAGACAGAGGCAAATGCAAATAAAATTTTTCTTTCCAGTAGGGGTTACTGAACCTAAGAGCTCACTATTGATCTATATCCAGTCCTTAAATACTCTTGATGGCCAATTACTGAACTGTATAGTTGGTACTGGAGTTTATGTCAGATACTCGCTGGGGATCAGACCCAGTCTTTGCACAGCCAAAGCACATGTTCAACTACTGAGCTACCTTCTCATCCCCAATCCTACTTTTATGTAGTTTGACTATTACTGAAAATTCTCAAAACCAACTAGAGATGTATGAATATTTAGCAGGCATTGAATACCTCTGAACCAAGTTTTGGGTGACAGTTTTTCTTTTGCAGATATTCTCTAATATTTGCTTATGGTATAATGAAATAAAACTCAATAAAAACATAATAGCATGGGGAAAAATTGCAAGCTTTTCTAATCACTGAGCACCGGTGCACACTTCTTTTGAAAAAGAGTCTTGTAATGCTCAGGCAGGCACTATCCTCCTGCCTCTGCTTTCTAAGGATTACCTTTGTTCAACTTAATTTTACATTTCAGCTGACTTTGGCTTCTCCATAGTAAAGTTAGCAATTTTAATTAGGTAAAATGCAGAGACACCCCAGGGGACTCTATTATGCAACTGGGGAGGGGGGCAACTTCATGTGTCATTCCTCAGCTGTCCTCTATCCTGCTTTTTATGAAAGAATCTTTCACTGACCTAGAGGTCAGAAGATTAAGCTGGCTGGCCAGCGAGCACCTGGGATCAACTTCTCTGCTGAACACAGGGACTGTTAAGTATGCGCTAGTGACCTTCTCTTAACACAGGTTCTGGGATGTAGCCATGGCTAAGCCCTCATGCTAACAAGGCAGGCACTTTATCAACGAAGTTATCATTTCAGCTGCTCTTAAAATCATCTCACCAACAATTAGGAAAAAGGAGTTCTACAACTATACTAATAGCCGTTAGCCACTGTGGTTCTTTAAGTGAAAGGCTCAGGGTGTGGTTCAATTTTAAGAAACCCAGGTTTAATCCCTAGCACCAGCAGGCTTGGGTGGTGGTAAGTAAGGGCTAGTGGATATAGTGCAATACTGCCAAGCACACTCAAGAACTTGGCTTTACTCTGATGCTGGCGAGGAAAAATTCTACCACATAAATTAACCTAATTAAAACTTAGTTCTTGGGCTGGAGAGATAGCTCAGTGGTTAAGAGTACTGGTTGCTCTTCCAGAGGATCCAAGTTCAATGCCCAGCACTCACATGGCAGGTCATAACTATCCCTTCACTCCTGTTACAGAAGTCTGACACTCTAACACAGATATATATACATGCAAATCACCAATGTACATAAAAATAAATTTTTAAAACTTAATTTCTCAGTTATACTAGCCACATTTCTCCCCTTCCCTTGATTAAAACAACTTCACTTAAAAATTTAACTACTAAAAATAGATTCAGAACTTAATTTAGGACTTTTTAGAATGCCCCAGAATCCTACAAGTTAGGTGATAAAGATTAATTTCTAGTTGGGTTGGCACAATGCTGCAATCTCAGCACTTCAGAGGTGGAGGCAGATCAGGAATTCAAGCTCATCCTTGAATACACAGGAGTTCAAGGTCAGCCTCAGTTAGTGACACTAGGCCCAAATAGTAATGGTATGGTAGAATTTTCTATCTTCTCTTAGCTCTTCATTTTTTAAGTGAACACAAGTCTATTTAGAAATATAGTAAATGTCTCCAACTTCTATATTCCCAACATATTCATATAAAAGCAAAGAAAATACTGGCGCATTTACCTTCTCCATTGCAATCAGAGCACACAGACTGCATCTGCTGCACCATTCCTGGTGCCAGCTGTCTGATCATAATTCGCACACCTCGACCACGACAAGCACTACATTTCTGAACAGCTCCAGACTTTCCACCTTGGCTAAAGCAAAAGTATAAATCACACTTTTATCTACAAACCATTAGTCATTAAAAAAAAGGAATTGAGCTTTTCACCCCAAGTAATAACTGACCTTTAGGGTATCAGAAAACACCTGCTGCTTATTAAGCTTTCAATCAAGAAAATGTTTTACCTGGTAAAGATTTTAAGCTTGCCACTCAAAAAGCAAACAGAGATATTGCCTAAGCAACAATACACTCACCCACTGCACGCACTACAGAGCACATTCTTGCTAAGTTGTAGTTTGGTTGTCTTGCCATTGTATAAGTCTTCTAAAGATACTCTGTGCAGAGAAAAAAAATCAGATTCAGCCAAATTTTGCCAATATTGTTACAATATATAAATAGCTCCCAGAGCAAATTTCACTCTTTTTATAACAAAGAATTCAGGAATAATTTTATGAATATGGACAATACATGCAGTGTTAATAATGCTCTTCAGAGGACCAGAATTTAGTTCTCAGCCCCCTCACAGGAACCACCCTTAACTACAGTTCTACGGGATCCAATCTGGTCTTGTCAGGCACTTTCAGGCACATACACATACCCACAGACAGACACACACACTTATAAAAATAATTAATTCTTTTTTGTTGTTGTTTCGACATTGTTTCTGTGTAGCCCTGGCTGTCCTTAAGCTTGTTCTGTAGACCAGGTTGTTCTCCAACTCAAGAGATTTGTCACTTCTGCCTTCCCTGGGATTAAAGGTGTATACTACCACTGCCCAAAATTCTTGAACCTAAATCATTGAGCCAACAACTTGCTGCAATTTATGCAAACTATTCTCAAAAAACAGAACAGCCTCACCCCTCCCTGAGGAGCTGCAGTTAATGGCTCTTGAGGGAGGGGACTCATTTTCAGTGATGTGGCCAATGGTAAATTACCCTTGCTCAAGTAAATAACTCTACCATCCCTATTCATGCAGGAAAATGTAATTATTTACAAAGGGCCAAAGGAGGGACTTTTTGGGAAGAAAGAGGGGTTCAGCTGGAGGGGGAAGCATAAGAAAAGGCAACAGGAAAATCATTACATTTTATTATGTATGCGTATATTTGTGAAATGAAATTCAAAAATTTTCACCAATACTATCCATTTATACTATAGATCTAATATTAGTTTGGTTTTGGTTTTTTCAAGACACGGTTTCTATGTATTAACTGTCTGTCCTGGAACTCATTCTGTAGACCATGAAGGCCATGGTCACAGGGATCCATCCTCCTGCCTCTGCCTCCCAAGTGCTGGGATTAAAGGCGTGCACCACCACCACCACCAGGCTCCTGTACTCCTTTTAAAAATAAATTTGTTTTATGTGTATATATGTGTTTTGCCTGCATGAATGTCTATGTACCACTTATGTGCCTTGTGAACAGAAAGGTCCAAAAAAGGTTTTGGATCCCCTAGAATAGGAGTTACAAATGGTTGTGAGCTGCCATGTAATGGCTGACAATAGAACCCAGGTCCTCTGTAAGAGCAGTCAGTGTTCTTAATCACTGAGCCATCTCTCCAGACCTGATCGTGTTCTTTTTAAAAACCCACTGAGCTCTTTCAGTGCTGCCTATATGTGCATGGGTACAGGGCCATCTGCTGCACGGGTAACCTCCATGGGACTGCATCCCTGAAGACAACTGACACTCTCCCCCCCAGTAGTCATCAGTTGCCAGTTCCTCAGCTATGGGTGGGACTTCTTGATCCCCTTTCCCATCCATGCTGGAATTGTGACTGGCTTGATGTAGCTCTCTCTGGCTCTGTAGACCAGGCTGACCTCAGGTCTCAAACTCAAGAAATCTGCTTGTCTGACCTCACACAAGCTAAGCATGTTTTACCACTAATCTATACACCCAACCATTAAGCCTTCCTTACTACTTTAAAACCCTTGAAGGTAAAGAAAGGAATAGTTCAAAGTCATTCTACAAGGCACCTACACTATTTTGTGGGTTCAACCTTTACAAAATTGCTACATTAAGCTTAAACTTTTATATACTGTATGTAAAAGTAACAGTTAAAGGTGGGTGAGATGGTACAGCAGGTAAAGGCATTTGCTGGTCTGTGATCATGGTGTAAGAGAACCAATTCCCATAAGTTGTCCTCTAACTTCCATACCCTGGTTTATATGTAACCATGCAATAAAACCCCCTATGGATGAAAAATTATCAGCAAGATACCATCACACCCCAATAATAATATACTGATCTACATCTTAGTCTTACAAGACCAGGAAAACTGTAAGTAATGATCTGACAACACAAGGTCAGTCTTGGCTACAGTGTTAGACTATTTAGAAAAAGAAATAAAACCATGGATGCTTGGCTGGGAATCTGCCAAAGAGAATAAAACTGTATACAAAGCAATGCACAGCAATAATACGTATTACAGCCCTCTGCCAACCACATAAAAGATGAGTGATTAATTATCATGAAATGGAATTATAAAGCCACTCAAAAGAAAACATCAGTAGGCAGGTGTGGTAGTGCACACCTGTAATCCTAGCATTCATGGAGAGTTAAGAGGATCATTGTGTATTGGAGGCTAGCTTCGACTACTTAACAAGCTCCAGTTAAAACCAAAAAAAAAAAAAAAAGGGAGGGGGGCTCTGAAGACAGATCAGTTGGTATGTGCCTGCAGCACAAGCATTAGTATTTGAGTTCAATCCCCAGCACTTGTATAAAAAGCCAGATATGATGGGGTTGGAGAACTTATTCTTATAGAGGACCCAGATTTCATTCCTAGCACCCACATGACAATTCAAAACCATCTGTAACTAGTTCTAAGGGATCTGACACCCTCTTCTGACCTCCTTGGGCATCAGGAACTGGTTTGGTGCGCAGACATACACACACACAGGCAAAATACTTATATATCAAACAGATAAACCTAAACAAACAATAACCACAAAAAAAAAAAAAAAAAAAAAAAAAAAAACCCAGCCTGGTGAGATGGCCGTGGACAAAGGTGCTGCACAAAGCCTGCCCTGAGTTCAGTCCCTGAACCCATAGGTAGGAAAGAACCAACTCAATCAATTCCACAAATTGTCCTCTGGCCTTCATGTGTGCATTGTAGTAAGCACATGGTCTCCACAACAACAACAAAACCATAATTGAAATATTTTAAATATACAAATGAGAGCCAAGCATAATCATACACCCCAGTAATCGCAGCATTGAGGTGGAGGCAGGATACCAGGAACTCATAATCAGTCTGGGCTACACGAGACCTTGTCTCAAATTTAAATGCACGCAGGCACTCACGCACACTCTCTCAATTCAGACTCTAGCATTTATTAGTAAAACCATTATTCATGAATACATTTCAAAGTACAAAGTAAAAACGGCTACTTTCAGATTGTAGAGTGACTGTAAAGTCTTAGTCCAAAATCAAGGTCCTTACCACTTACATGTTGGCAGGTTAATGCCAGGCTGGAAGCAGTAGGCTCCGTGGAAACCAATTTAGAAAAGTTAGCACTGAGGATCAAGTAATGGGGACTTTACCATATATACGTTAAGCAATCCCAAGCAGTGGTGAGCATACCTTTAATCTCAGTGCTGGGGAGGCAAAGGCAGGTGATCTTTGTAAGTTCAAGGCCAGCCTGGTCTACAGATTGAGTTCCAGGACAGTCAAGGATGTTATACAAAGAAAGCCTGTCTCAAAAAACAACAACAACAACAAAAATCCAAGCAAACAACCATTCATTTTTAAGCTCGGATTTAAATAGTTCAAAGACTATAATCATACTTGAAATTTTCAATCATATTCCACAAGCAACCTCATCAGCACATGCAAAAAAAAACCCAACTCAGTAAACATCAACTATTCTTTAAGATCTTGGTTGTTTTGAGACAGGCTTCCATGTGTCCAAGACTGGCATCAAACTAGCTGTTCAGCTGGGTATAAATGACCTAGAACTCCTGATTCCCTTGCCTCCACCTCCCCAGTGCTATAATTATAGGTAAACACTACCAAATCAGTGCACAGCATCAATCCAGAATGTTGTGTGTGTGTTAAGCACTTTACCAACTGACCTACATTTCTAGAGCACCCTTCCATCCTTTCAGATCTGAAGCAAAATACATTCAATTAACTAATGTAGTCAGTTAATGAGAACACAGTAAGAACTTTAAAATAAAGGACAGAATACTCCATAGGAATTGTGCTCTGTCACCACTTGGAAAAGCACCTAATTTTTTCAGGAGACTCACTTCAGTGGATGCATCATGTCCTCGCCTCTTCTTCTGCCATTTCGACTTCTACTCTGATTGCCCATGAAGCCAAACAATCCTCCACCAAAAATATGCGAGAAAATATCATCCATGCCGCCACCTCCGCCGCTCCCTTCCCGCAGACCTTGTTCTCCATATCTGTCATACAGCTCTCGTTTCTCTGGATTTGATAACACTTCATACGCAAAACTTATTTCTTTAAACTGTAAAGGAGAAATAAAAATGAAAACAATTGGTTTTTTTAAGTGCACGAATGAGAGAAAGACTTCAGAAACCCAGAATCCACTTAATTCTAATAAAAGGCTTCAAGTTTCCTCTGGCTTCATTTTGGTCCTCTTTATGCCTATTGCTCAGAATTTTAGTATTCTGGTTATAAAACTAAAATATTCCTCTAAGAGTTATCGTCATTATTATGGTATATGTATGAGAGTGTGGGAGCCCGTGTGAAGGTCAAAGGTCAACTGTCTTTCCACTGTGGATCACAGACTGTCAGGCTTATATGGCAAGGACTTGTAACACTGAGCTGTCTCAACAGCTACACTTTTTCTTATTTTTAAAATAATATTAAAAACATTAGGTGTCATTACGGCGTTTTCAAATAAGTTAAAATATTGACATAAATTTCAATCTGTAGGCATAAATGGGATCTTTTTTTGTCCCCCCTACAAAATCCCTTGTTTCTGGGAAGGGTGATTTAGTTTAAATTCCAGTTTAAAACTAAAAACCCCAAGAATAAAACTTCAAATAACTTACTTTGTCTCCAGCATTTGGATTCTTATCAGGATGGTATTCTTTGGCTAGCTTTCTGTATGCCTTCAAAAAAGGATTAGGAAAAGTTATACACCAACAACAACTGAAGAAATTCACTTTCTAAATTCACGTTCTAAAGTTACAGCCTTCCAAAAATGCCATTTACTCATTAGAATTGCTTGAGATTTTCCATCTCAATATTGCTTACTTTCTAATAATGAACCAAAACACAGTAAGATGCTGAAAAAAGTTTACCCAGAAGAAAAATACAAATAAAACTACCAAAGAAAAAAAGATACTGAAACATTTTCTGCTATTATCAAATGTCTTTGTTGGCCAGTAATCAGACCAATAAGACAATAACCTAACACACTCCAGATTGAGTGACTACATTTTACAGAATCCCAAGTACCCCTGTCCATGCTGGCTCCTGCCTGCCCTGTAACAGGAAAAAACCCTGTCCTAGACGTTTTATTAGCACAAGGTGGGTTGACTCGGGTCCTAGGTAGTAGAGAAGCTACGAACTCTCATTAAGTGATCTGGGAATGCACCATTTAAGTCTTCACACAGACTCATGAATTATATAACACAGAGTACCATTTCCGGTAGGGTAACAGGAAGTCTATTTAACTTTGGACTTCCAGTCTCACTGCTTACGGGACATTCTCATTTTTCTCAGTTTACGAATTCACACTAGATACCGGCAGCCAGGGATGATTGCTGAGGGACTTAATTAAATCCTTAAATGCTTTCAAGTCCTGAGATGATTTTGTACCATTGCGAAAGACAACAATGAGGTCGGTCTCATTTTTGGTGAGTGCACACTCAGGTGTTTGGCTGGGACACACGACTCATCCCTGAAGCAGCCACCGGATTATTTAGATCACCTGCCCACAGAACAATGCTTCCAAACAGACCCACGCCGCTCCGGCTGCCGGGCGAGGGAGGCAGAGGGAGGAGCTTCAGCGCCGGAGACTGCGGCCCTCAACTCCACACCGGCGCCGGCGGTCAGCTCCTCCCCGGCCCGGCGGCGCGGGCGACGCGATCCGACCTGTTTTTCCGGGTGGCCCGGGGCGCCGGGCTGGCGGGGCCGCGTCTGCGCAGGGAGGGAGGGAGGGCGGGCGGAGGCCCAAGGTCAGCCGAGCCGACTGCGCCCCCGCCGCCGCCGCGCCTCAGCCCGGCTCAGGCCGCCCCGACCGCGCAGGCCCCGCGCCCTCGCCCCGCCCGCAAGCCGGCTCGCTCCAGTACCTTCTTCAGCTCGTTCTCGCTGGCGCCGGGAGGGACGCCTAGGATGTCGTACAGCTTCGTGTCGGCCACGTTCGCCATGGCGACCTGCCGGGCAGCACTCGCGAGCAGGCGGCGGAGCGGAAGGAGCGCGGCCCGGACCACGAGCGGCGGCGGCGCAGGCCGAGGAGACGGCGCGGGGAGGCGGGCGGAGCTGAACTTTGACCCGGCGCTGCGCCATGACGTCGCCGCACGGGCCGGCCCCCGGGGCGGGGCGGGGCGGGGACGTTGGGCGGTGGGCGCCGGTGAGCGGCAGGTGGGCGAGTGTCCTGACGCCGGCCGGTGACACGTGAGCGACCGCGGCGTAGAGGAGAGCTCCGTGCCGCGTTCGTAAGGAACCCTCGACGTGACTGAGGGCTAGAAGCCTGGAATCCTCCTGGGGTGGCGCTTCGGGGGCCGTTGTGAACGACAGCATGTGGGTGTGAGTGTGTGAGGTCCCCCAATAGCGGATTACACCCCCAATGTGATTTTATCAATACGTTCACCAGTTCATTTCAACTTACCCCCTAGCACCTCTGCCGACGGGAAACACCGGAGATAATTTCATTCATAAAATATATATATATATATATATATATATATATGTATACATATATCTCCGACAAGGTTTAAAGGTGTAGCCACTCTGTCACATCTAAGGAAAGGACGATTCTTTACACATTCCCAATAACGCCCTTTTACAATTGGTTTGGAGTATCCAGATAAACCAAAGTCACCCTGTTCCACCGGGACCATGTGTTAAAGTGTCTCACTTGACAGCTTTAAAATTAGCCAACACCAAAGGTTTGGTTGGCATAAGCCAGTATGGCTGCGTGCTGTCACTTCGTGGTTGTCAGTTGATTCTCATTTGCTTTAGCTCAGAGGATTGCTGTGCTTCTACTACGTGCCAGGATGTACAGCCTGCCTTCTAACTGGTTTTCCGATTTGTAACATACTTAATGGTCTGTTGAAACCTGCACTGATAAATAAATGCTTGACCGTTACCCTGTTATTTGAGGTAGTACGCCTTTCTTGTCATTCTTCCTGGCCCAGTTATGGAGGGCCTTCACTGCCTTGCCAAGGACTTCTGAAATTTAGCTTGAAAACTCTCAGGACTCTGGTGAGAAGTTAAGATGTTCCTTCTACCATCTAAAATGCTCCTTCACTTGTGAGATTTTCCTTGATTCATAACCTGGTGAACCTTCCTGTCTCATTTGAGGCCCCACTAGGCTTGTTTTGTAAACAAGTGTGATGCATGACATGAATGCTATTCTCAAAATGGGAGTCTAAATTCTTTAACAGGATATAGATCCTGTATCTGGCTTTGAGAACTTATTTGGAGGTTCTAGCAAGGATATTCTATACCCTTGACCAAAGGCTAGTCCTCTTTTATTGGGGAAGGTCATCCTTTTGATCCAAATAATCCATTTTTTTGGGGGGGGGGCATGCCTGGAACAAGGAAGGGGAAAGAGAACACCTACCTAGACACTCAGATCAGCCAAATCAACTCTGGTGAGAGATGGCGAAGCCAGATCATCCTCACTTCTGGCTTTGAATGTTACAAAGACGCCCAGTAATTCAAGAACATAAGTCCTAGTACCATTTAAAGGTTGACCACATTCTACTATGTAATACTATGCAATGCCATTTCTCCACTTTTCACCAGTTTGAGCTGTTCCTTTGAGACAGTGTAAATCTGTGAAGTTAGATTGTATAAACTGGTAGCCTGGCTCTGCCTTCTTTTCACAGTGAGTTGTAGCCATTCACTTTTCTGAGGTTATCTCCTCAGTGTAAGGTGGTATAATTAATAGTATTTATGGTCTGGAGATGGAGCTTACTTAGTAGAGTGCATGCGTAGAATGCACAGAGGCCTGGGTTCAGGCCCTGGGAAAGAAAGGAAAAGAAGAGGTAGAAAAATACAGGGGAACTTCTGATGCAGCTGCTCTAATTTTCTCATTTAGGCTGCCCTTTGGCTTTGTAATAAATCAATGAATAGGTTTTTTTAGGCCCTGCGTTCTATCCCCACATAAATGCAGTGTGGTAGCTCACACCTGTAGTCCCAACGCTTGGGACGTGGAGACAGAGTAGGAGTAAAAGCAGTGAAGTGTTGGCATTATTTTGGGTGATTCACCTGCAGGCTGCTTCTGCTGCTTTTATTCATCGAGATCTCTGGCTTCTCTGTGCTTCCCCAACTCCTCCATGATTGCTTAACGCTCTCAGCTCTTTCTCATGTTCTCACATCCCTAGGTCTCCTGCTTACTGATGTATTCCATTTCTCTTCCCCTGTTCAGTCAGTTTCTGCTGCACAGGAAAGGAAGTACCTTTGTGTGGTTACTATTCTTATCTTATTTCTGTCCATGAACAGTTGAAAACAGCAGATTTTCCCCTTGGTTTCACTTTTAGTTTAGTTTATCTTCCTTTTTTTTTCCTTTTTGCTTTGTTGTAAGAGGAAAAAAATCTTCACTTGATTTGGTTTTAGCTTGTGATATTCTGACCGGCGTCTGGAAATTCCCTCAGCTCTGTTATTTTATTACTTGCCTCTAAACCATTTGTAATTTTTCACTGATTTATTTATAAAACTTTTGTTTATTTCTGAGTTGTAACTGTGGTCAGCATTTTATCTGCTAATTTTGTAGGGCCACGAGTTATTCAGAACAGCTCTCCGCGTCATCTGACACATGCTGTCACTCCTGGCATCATGAGTCCGCATTAAACCTGTGTCTGTGTGAGCACTGTAACACTTCAGACATTTTCTGAGTTTTTGAGATACTTCATTTATGTTGGCTCTAGTATTTAGCTAATGCCAGGAAGGAGGAAACACCTTCATCTCCTTTAGTGTCTCTGGGATCATGAAATGCTGAGTCACAGTGCATCTGAGGCTGTTCTCATTAGGCAAATAATTTAGTTTGAGGCCGAAGTGATTTCAGATTTCCGCCAAGCTTACATTGTTGTTCAATTCCTTTGTTTTGATTCAGATGCTTGTGATCGAGGGTTATTGGTTGAGATAAAGCAGAAGGGTAGGGACAGGGAAGGGGTGTATAAATTACATTATTATATTCTGAAGGCCGTTCCTATACACAGGTGATTATTGATTATTTTAGACAACCCTGTGTGTGTCCTTCAGGCCACTCAGAAAGTCATTTTGCTTTCTGCCTTTAACTAGGTAGCGCTTACTTTTATTTTTTTTAACTTCAAATTTTTCTTTTTTCAAGGCTGACATTTGGTATTTGGTAACCAACTGGTTTTCTCTTCCCTGAGTAAGACTATTTCTCCCACTCCATCATTCCTTAGTGGCTATAGTTCTTTGTGTAGGGTTGAGGCTCCATGAACTTTCTTCAGTATGTCTGTTGTCCTTGTTCAGCTCATCCTGAGGCAGTCATAATGGTGAGACTTTATGGGTGTAGCTTCTGACCTCACTAGGAGACAGTCTCACAGAAAACTGCTCTTACAATCTTCCCGTATCCTCTTCCTCAGTGTTCCCTGAGCCTTAGGGTCAGGAGTTGTTTTGTAGATGTATCCATTGGGCCCGGGCTCTACAATTTTGCATTTTGATTGGTTGTGATTTCTTTTCTTCCTTCCTTCTTCCCTCCCTCTCTTCCTCCCTCTTTTTTTCCTCTTCTCTTTCTATTTTTTAGGGGGGAATGGATAGTTGGGGAGGGGGATTGAGACAGTATTTCTCTGTGTAGCACTGGCTGTCCTGGAACTCATTCTGTAGACCAAGCTGGTTTCAAACTCGGAAAGACCCATTTGCCTCTGCCTCCGGAGTGTTGGTATTAAAGGTGTGCACAACCACTGCCTGGCTAGTTACAGTTTCTTTTCTTTTTTCATTATTTATTTATTTTATTTTATATGTATTGGTGTTTTGTATGTCTGTGTGAAGGTGTCAGATCCCCTGGAATAGGAATTACAGACAGTTGTGAGCTGCCATGAGGGTGCTGTTTATTGACCCTGGGTCCTCTGGAAGAGCAGCCAGTGCTCTTAACCACTGAGCCATCTCTCCAGCCCTGGTTATGGTTTCTTAATGGCCCCTGTCTGTTGTGAGAGGTTTCTTGAGTGAGGAGTGAGGACTGCACTTATCTCTGGTTAAAAGGACAAATATTTAGAATGTAGTTAGGGATTATGCTAGTTTAGTAAAATGGTGGTTGTAGGTTCTCCTCCAAGTTCCATGACTTCACTAGCACTAAGTAGGCTAGATTTCCAGAACCAGGCATGGTTTTTCTGTTGTTGAGCAGGTCTTGAGTCTAATCAGAGAGCTGTTGGTTAGCACCGAGCTGTGTGAGCTGTCTCCTGCCATGCTACTCTTTTTTTTTTTTTTTTGAGACAGTTTCTCTGTTGTAACTCCGGCTGTCCTGGAACTCTTAGAGATCCTCCTGCCTCTGCCTCCCAAGTGCTGGGATTAAAGGCATGCACTACCACCTCCTAGCTCCTGTACTCTTTTTAAAAATAAATTTATTTTATGTGTTTATGGGTGTTTTGCTTGCATGAATGTCTGTGTACCACTTGTGTGCCTTTGGGTCCCCTAGGAGTTACAAATGGTTGTGAGCTGCCATGTAATGGCTGACAATAGAACCCAGGTCCTCTGTAAGAGTAGCCAGTGTTCTTAATCACTGAGCCATCTCTCCAGTCCTGCATGTGTTCTTTTTAAAAACCCACCGAGCTCTTTCAGTGCTGCCTATATGTGCATGGGTACAGGGCCATCTGCCGCATGGGTAACCTCCATCCCTGAAGACAACTGACACTCTCCCCCAGCAGTCCTCAGTTGCCAGTTCCTCAGCTATGGGTGGGACTTCTTGATCCCCTTTCCCATCCATGCTGGAATTGTGGCTGGCTTGATCTTGTGCACACAGTCCCAGCTGCTGTGAGTCCATGTGTTCAGTGGCCCTGCCATACACGAAATACTATTTTACAGCAGTCATCCACTACTGTTGGTAATTAAAATCTCTCTACATTCTCTCTTCTGGGATGATCCCTGAGCCTTGGTTGGGGTGGGTAATATAAGAGATGTTCCATTTACGGTTGAGCTCTTCACAGTCTCTTACTCTCTGCATGTTGACCTATTGTGAGTCTTTATTACTTGCCATCTACTGGAAAAAGAAGCTTCTCTGATAGAGATTGAGAGATGTAATAATCTATGAGTATAGAAATAAGAATTTAGAAGCCAGGCATGGTGGTACACACCTTTAATCCCAGCACTAGGGAGGCAGAGGTAGGCAGATCTTCATGAGTTTGAGGCCAGCCTGGTCTACAAAGTTCCAGGACAGCCAGAGCTACAACAGAGAAACCCTGTCTTGAAAAAAAAAAACTTAGGGGGCAGTTTATTACTATGTTCACAGAATAGTAGTATAGCAGTGCTAGATTCTTCCTTAGGGCATATGACCTAGCCAGCCACACTTTTTGGCCCAGTTAAAGATACCAGGCATGAGTTCCATTTTGTGGAGCAGATCCTAAACCCAATCACAAAATGGTTGGTTACTCTCATAACATTCATGCCACTATTGAACTAGTTGGCATATCTTACCAGGATAATTTTTGTTAGGTTCACAGGGCTACAGCTGAGAAAGATTCTTTATTCTCTTCTCTATTCCCTAGGTGCCATGCATAGCATCTTTCAACACTATGAAAGCTAGGTCAGATTTCCAGGGTGGTACCAACTTTATTTCCCCATGCACGCACGACAGGGTCTTATGTAGTCCAGGATGGTCTCAATCTTGCTTTTTTACTAAGGATGACTTTGATCCTCATGTTTTATTTTTTGAGTACTGGAATTACAGGCACATGCCACCATGTCTAATTTATTTGGTGCGGGGATTGAACTTCCCATGGCTTCCTGCATGCTAAATTCAGTTCTATAAATTGAATTAAATCCCAAACCCCTTTAGCTAGCTTTTAATGTATAAAAGGTAATGAATTTAAACTATTTTTCAGGGATATAGAAGAAGGTATTAATGATTCTTGTTATGAGGATGTCAGACCATGTTAAGATTTGCTGGTACTCTGAAGAAATACACGTGAGGTTTGGGTCTTTGCATAGTCTCTAAACACCTTGCAATGCTGAAGTTAGGGGACAGCAAGGTGGTGTATTGTATTTCAGCCCTAACACGAGCCTTTCAAACCCTGCTGCGGATGGCCTCAAACTTCTGATTCTACTGACGACACCTCCAGTACACACCTAGCTTTTTTATTTTCTTTTTTCTACCCTTCATTACTTCCTTTCAACACAAGGTCTCAGGTTGGTCTCTAACTTATGATGCTCCTGTCTCAACCTCACAAGTGTGTGCCATCACACTTGACTCAAATATTTTAATTAGATTCATTTATTATTCTGTGTGTGGTATTTGGGTGTGGACACATACGTGGAGGTCAGAGAACAACTTTGTGGCATCAGTTCTCTTCTTCAGTCGGAATTTATCAGGCTTGTGCAGCAAGCACTTTACCCACTAAGCCGTCTTGCTGACCTTAGATGTCTTATATTATTGCAGTGGTGTAGGAAGCAGAGAAGTTGATGGGGAAATTTAGGTATCTAAACATTTGAGTTGGGAAAATGATAGAAAAGAGTAAAATTAGAGTACTGAGTTTGATCCCCAGTACTCATTTAATAAAGCTGAACATGGGGCTGCACACTTGTGATCTGAGTGCTGAGGAGTTGGGAAAGGTAGATTCCTGGGACTCGCTGGTTCTCCAGCCTGCTTAGCTGAATCAGTGAGCTTCAGGCTAGTGAAAGATCCTGTCTCAAAAACCAAGGTGTGGGGAGGTGGTGGGGAGTGGACTAGATCCTTAAGGGAAAAAACAAAAAACAATAACAACCACCAAAACTTGCGCGTGTGTGCACTCTTGCGCATGTGCGCACACACATATACACACACACACACACACACACACACACACACACTCATTCCTGGTCTTCATTATGAGTTCCAAGCCAGCCAAGGCTACATAGATTGTATCTGAGTTCTATAGGCATATTTGTTGGGGGCCAAATTTATCTGTTTACTTTTTCACTCATAACTGAACTCTGCCTCCTGGTTTCCCTGCCCAGCTTGTAATTGCTTGTAACTGCGGGCTAGTTCTCTTGCCCTAGCTGCTACTGAGACAGATTCCTAACTTGGAGCTTTTTTAAACCCCCAGCTCTAAAAGGTTAGAAAGGAAAAGAGAGAAAGGAAGAAATCTCTATATCCCCTTCTGGCTGTCTTTGTCTATCTAAACCTGGAGACCTGGACTAACTTCTAACATCTTTTATCCCATTAACTGTCCCTTGTCTCAGCCTGGTGGCTCTTCCCAGCAACTGTCCTCTGCCTGAACCTTCCCAGCAGCTCTCTTCTGTCCAGCCTGGTGGCTCCTCCCTGTCTAGTCCCTTGCCACTAACTGCCACTGCCAACTGCCACTGCCTCTTTTATAGGGCTTCTAAGCTGTTCCCAGAAGTCCAAGCGGCATGTAACCATAAGGAATGCTGTACAGTACAAAAACTTCATGACAAAGTCCCACTATGAAAGGTAGGCTGTTTCTGAAGACTGACATTCAAAGTTAACCTCTGGCCTCTAAGTGCATTTACATACACGTGTGCACATCACATACATAGACACACAAAATTATTGAGAAGCTATGTCTATATTCATTCAAAAATATATATAGTGGATCTACTATGTGCCAGTTACTGTTCAGTGCTAGAGATACCATCCTTCTTTTCAGAAATTACCTCCTAATGGGGAAGATAGAGAGAAATAACCACATAAAGTATCAAATGGTAATGTGCCTTCTAGAGAAAAAGAAAGGTGATAACTTGAGATTTAAACTGAGCTGAACAAAATGAGGAGTTAGCTGTGAGGACCTTTGAGAAAAGAAATCCCTAAAGGCAGAACTTGCCTGGCTTATTCCAGGAAGGAGGCCAGTACGCCCAGGAAACAATTTAGGGAGGTCTTGGGAAAGTTAATGTCAGAAAAGTTGTGAGAACTCAGAGCCATTTTAAATATGACTTAAGTCTGAGTGAGATGGGAAGGTCCTTTAAAGGTTCTGATAGAGAAGAAAGTCACAGGGGTTTTTGTTTTTGTTTTCTCTTCTTTTTCAGTGATGGGGATTAGACTCAGGACCTTTGCCCATATTAGGCAATTATAATGCCACTGAGCTAAATTTTAAACCCACAAGTTGCATTTTGAATTTAGCTCTTAGCTTTATTGAAAAACTGTTGTGATGAAACCTAGTCTAATGAGCCAGGAATGGTTCCACAGACCTGAATCCTAACACTCAGGAGGTTAAGGTAGCAGGATCCTGAGGTCTAGGCCAGGCTGGCTACACAGCAAAACCCTGTCTTAAAAATCCAAAATAGGGGTTGGAAAGATAGCTCAGAACTTGATGCTCTCTTCCAGAGGACCTGAGTTCAGTTCCCAGCACCTACATTAATCGGCTCACAGCATCTATAATTCCAGCTCCAAGGAATCCAATATCTTTGGCCTCCATGGGCCCCAGCACTCGTATACATACACTCACCCACAGACACACATATATACATATAATTTAGAAAATAATATATATCTATTATATTAAGTAATATATATTATTTTCTAAATTGTGTAAATCCGAAATAAATAGGAGCCAGGGTGTTGGGTCTGCAAAATAGCTCTAGTAGACACTGAGATATACATATGGCCATTTAAAGCAATTTATTTTTGTGGGTTACATACTAGCCTGTCAGGGCTAGGTAATTAAAAAAAACATGGCAGCACCAAAATGTGGCCGTGTGGACCTTTAAACCAAACAGGCAGGGGCTAGGGGATCTTTCTGATTGCTCAGGATCTGAATACTGGATTGGCTCATTATATCTGGTGCAGGGGACACAAGGGGCTTCTGGGAAAGCTAAGACTTTACCGAGAAGTGGAGAGCCAAGGTCAGTTCTGTCACCGCTGGGGTGCTGGTCCTTTCAAGGGAGATGGCTCAGAAGGTAAATGTACTTGCCTCCAGGCCTGATGACCTGCATTCAATCCCTGGGACCTTCATGATAGAAGGAGAAAACTGATTTTTGAAATTGTCCTCTGACCTCCATATGCATGCCATGGTCTGTAGCTGTACAGGTCTACACACACGTACAAATAAATATAAACTCTTTTTCAAAACCCAAAATAATAAAAAGATCCTGGTTAGAAATTATGTGGACTAATGTAGAGATGGTAGAGTTGCTGCAGAATGGTTGGTTTCTGGGTATATTTTGAACTTAAGGTGGAAATGAGGGTGAGGCAAAAATAAACGTTCACGTAAATTACTAATCTAGCCCTGTGGTGGGTCAGGCGTGTGGGTCTAGTAAAGAGGTGGCAGGCAGGGGGACTGCTGTTTGAGCTAATAGCCTGGGCTGCAGAGGAAGATCCCGTCTCAACAGCAAACAAATTATGTTAATTTTCCTTTTTCTGTGATAAAATACAATGACAAAAGCAATCTAAGGGGAGAAAGGGCTTATTTTGGTTTATAACGGAGATAGTTCATCATGACAGAGACCGCAAAGCAGCAGGAGCTTCATTGGTTGCATTGCATCTACAGTCAGAGCAGAGATCAGAACACGTCCCAGGGCCTGTCCTGCTTCTTCTTTGTGAGTGTGTGTGTGTGTTCACGCATGCCACAGCCACGTGTGGAAGGCGAGGACAACTTGTGAGAGAATGTCTCCTCCCACCACCTGGGTCCCTGAGTTTGAATGCAGGTTGTTAGGCTTGGTGGCTAGCACCTTAACCTACTGAGTCACTCACACTTCCTCTTTCTCCATTTTATACAGTCCAGGATGCTAGCCAGGAGACGGAGCCGCCCACAGTGAGCAGATCTTCCCTCCTCAATTAACCTAATCAAGATAATCCCCACAGGCATGCCCATCTCTAACTCCCAGACTACTAGTAACACTAACCATCCTATAGATAATTAACATTCAGGATGTGTTTAAGAGGAAATAGTTTAATTTTAAAGTTTAAAAATAATTTACTAACACAATAACTGTATATTATATGTGGATACTTTATCAAGTGATTATACCGAGCTAACTAGCATATATTTTTTTTTTAATTCAATTTTTTTTGTGGCGTAGACACTTAAAACTTAACTTGGATATATTCAGTGTACACAAAGTTAGTAAGTAAAATTAAATCTTTTTTCTTACTGTCCTCTAACTTACTGTGTAACCAAGGCTGATCATGAACTTCTGATTCTTCTGCTTCAGTCTCCATGAGTCCCTGTTGGGTGTATGTACAGGTATGTGCCACCATTCCTGACTTCAAAACAGGTTGTTTGTTTGAGACAGGAACTCTGAGGCCTGGGTTGGTCTGGACTTTGCTGTGTAGTGAGGTTTGGCCTCAGACTTGCAGCAATCCTGCTTTTGCCTCCCAAGGGCTGAACTTACAGGCGTGAGCTACTGTGCTCAATTATAAAACCTGTTCTTTTAGAAATTTTGAAATAATTGTCTTAGGGTTACCATTGTTATAATGAAACACCATGACCAAAAGACTAGGTCAGTCTGGAACCTCCCCCGTCTTAGGGTTTCTATTGCTACGCCAAAACACCATAACCAAAAGGCAAGTTGGGGAGGAAAGGGTTTATACGGCTTATACTTCTACATCACAGTTCAGCGAAGGAAGTCAGGGTGGGAACAGGCTGGAGCCTGCAGGCAGGAGCTGATGCAGGGACCATGGAGGGATTCTGTTGACTGGCTTGTTCCTCATGGCTTACTTAGCCTGCTTTCTTAAAGAACTCAAGACCACCAACCCAGAGATATCACCACCCACAGTGGGCTGGCCCTCCCCCATCAATCACTAATTATGAAGATGCCCTACAGCTGGATGCTATGGAGGCCTTTTCCCAATTAAGGTTTTCTCTTGTCAGATAGCTATGTCAACTTGACATAAAACTAGCCGGCAATAATACATTATTTTACTTCTTTATCTTTTGGTTATTTTGAAATAGGATCTTGCTGTGTGGTCTCAGATGACCCGAAGCTTTCTGTATAGCCCAAACTTTTGATCTTTTTTGCCTCAGCCTATTGAGTCTGGAGTGTCTCTAAGGGAAGCATTGTTTTTACTTCATCCTGTATTGTCAACTAAGTGATGGCAGTGATTCCATCCAGGAGGAATTTCTCTAAAAAGTTTAAAAGACAGTATAAAAACGTTAGTGTGGGAGCTGGAGAGATGGCTCAGCAGTTAAGAGCACTGGCTGTTCTTCCAGAGGAGCTGGGTTCAAATCGCAGCATTCACATGGCAGCTCACAACTGTCTGTAGCACCAGTCCAGGGGATCTGACACCCTCACACCAATGAGCATAAAATAGAATTTAAAGAATTAAAAACAACAAAAATAAGTATGTGGATAATTAGGAGGAAGGGGGTGAGTAAGGGGAGGAGCCAGGATTAAAGGTAACTAAGAGCCCACCCAGAGGAGGAGGCTTGTTGACTTTTATGTGGCTGGTCTTTGGGCTCTGTTGGCTCTGTTTGGATGTGCTGGTATAGAAGTAGATTGTCCCTGGGGGGGCACAGTCCCTGGTGGAAGCAGTCAGGACGTCTAGTTCTTTCTCGTCTTGACATTTAAGGAGCGAGGCCTGTTTTTCAGTGCTGCAGGTAGACGCAGCTGTACTGATTTGAGCCAAGGTAATGTCTTACATCTGAGCAATGCTTTTTTACCCCAAGAAGAGAATCATTAGTGAGAAATACAGTCAGTTTTTCCATCTATGTGAGGATAACTCAGAGGCCTTGCTTGGCCATTGTTTCACTTAGAAGTATGAAAGAATTTTTTCCTCTCTTGAGCTTCCTCTTTATAGTCTGA
Source organism: Cricetomys ansorgei (assembly GCA_026225945.1). Taxonomy (NCBI): domain Eukaryota; kingdom Metazoa; phylum Chordata; class Mammalia; order Rodentia; family Nesomyidae; genus Cricetomys; species Cricetomys ansorgei. The sequence continues at coordinate 16,944,055 of JAMJFZ010003163.1, forward strand.
CCACTGGTTAGAATTCACTAGATAGTGTCTCCATGCTCTCCCTGGGCAAGAAACAGGTGATTCCCCGTAGTTACAGAATATTTCAAGAAATGTGCCATAGTTCTCTAGGATCTAGTTGATCTTGAAGGGGAAAATGTTCTTCTTTTTAATCCCTTTGACCACATCAGTATAGACTTCCAAATATAGTTATTGAACACCTAGAAGGTAAGTTATACCAGTCTGATATTTTTTTATCACCGCCTAATATTTTAAAAATCACACACTTTTAAATCGTTTAAAGAGACATACATTTTAACCAGTCCTTATAATGGTTGATGTTTGACTGCAAAAACTTTAATACCAGCTGGGCCTTGATGTCGCACACCTTTAATTGTATGTAGCATTTGGGAGGCAGAGGCAGACGGATCTCTGAATCAAGACCATCCTGGTCTACAGAGCAAGTTCCAGGATAGCCAGGGCTACACAGAGAAACCCCGCCTTGAAAAACAAACAAACAAAAACTTTGATACCATATATATCATCTCTAAGTCTCATCCTTTGTCTCTTAAATAACTCAGATTTTTATAACTTACGAAGGCTTGGGTCTGGGTTGACTGCTGATTGACTTCCAGAGGCCCTGGTTCCTGTGGGATGTTAAGGGGTGGGAGCTCTGTGGGATGCCCTGGTGCTTGCAGGATACCAGGGAGCTTGCTTGGTGTTCAGGCTTGGGCGGTGAGGCCCACCTTCGGGTGGAACTCTGTCATGTTTTGTCTCTGGCTAGAATGGGCCAAATCAAAGTATACAGTCAGGCACTTCTGCCTCCAAAGACTGGTGAAGCCCGCTATCCATGCTCTGCCACACAAGGTTGACTTAGTTTTCTTTCTTTTTTTCTTTTCCTTTCCTTTTTGAGGGCTCAGGAGTGAGAAGGTGGAACAAGGAGGAATAGGTAGAGGGTATTATTGAGCTACATTGTATGAAACTCAAATTATTAAAGTATTATAAAAATAAATACACGAACAATGTTTCACACACAAAAGAGAATTTTTGCTTCTATGCTTATCAGACTAAGGACCTTGTACATGTTAGGCAAGTGGTCTACCACTGTGGGTGGCTTCATCCCAGTCCTCTTTTGCTGGATTTAAAAAAATTATGTACATGATTTTTTTGTTATCTCTTCTGGCCAGCTCTGTAGGAAGGAGTCTCAGTGGGAAAGCCATCTATCTATAGTTAAATGCTTAAGTAGGATGATATAACTACTTTTTTCCCACAAAGAACTTAAACATTTATTTTAGCTATTAAGTTAGTTATTACTCCCTAAGGCTTCATGTGAATGTGTGGAACTCAGAGGATTATGACACTATAAACAGTACAGTCTAGTGACAAGCTGCTGTTGAGATAGTCCTGGACTTGGCTCATGTTGTTCTTATAAGGAACCCAGCTTTTGAATTTGGAAAGACATTTACTAAATACCATAACCTAGCCCACTTTGGTGCTGAAACCAGAAGCAGGATGTTTATAGAACTGTCCTGTAAGCCAAACACCATTTTCTTGAGTTCAGCTACACCTGCCTGCAGATCATCACAGCTGGGCTTGTTGACTGTTGACATTTCCTCATCAAAGAAGGGGTGGGGTGTTATGGGACCTTCTCTGGGTATCCAGTCAGTCATCCCAACCAGGCATATGTAATTTTGCCCTAATTGGGTGTGGCCTCAGGAGGGACTAGAGGTCCACAGGGTAGGAAAGACTAGGAAAAGGGCTCCATTTATGTAGCCTCAGGAAGTTGTTATTCATGCTGGGTAAGACCTTCCAGTATGGCTGCTTTAAGGCCACCTACATTCCTGGCTCTAACCTCTCACCCATTGCTCTGTAATTAAGCCTGATTAAACTCATTGGCTCTCCAGAGTGAACTTTGGTACACTTGTTCCTCACTGTGTCATTGGGGCCTTATGAGGAGGGGAAGGGGATGTTACTCAGTCAGGTGTCCCACCCCTTGTCTCACACACATACCTGGAGAAAATTCTCACAGCATAGGGCAAAAAATTAATTATTTTTCATCTCAGTCTTCTGCTTATGAGCAGCAATTTCTAGCCTAAATTGTTTCAGACTCATGGCTTCTACTGCAAAGATACTTCTGCTCTGGAAAGTTCTGAGATAGTTTCAGTCCAGTGTTGTTTTGGAGAGCATAGAACTGTATCAGCAGTATAGCTTTTTTTTTTTTTGAGGCAGGGTTTCTCTGTTGTAACTCTGGCTGTCCTGGAACTCACTCTGCCTACCAGGCTGGCCTTGAACTCACAGAGATCCACCTGCATCTGCCTCCAGAGTGCTGGGATTAAAGGTGTGTGCCACCACCACCCAGCATCAGTACAACTCCTAATCTAATTTTGGCACCGGAAAAAAAAAAAAAAAGAAGCTGACAGAACTCTAGGCCACAAAATCACTGCTGTAAAATTAGAGCATAACAAGAAAAACAGCTTGCGCCATTGAGCCATTCGTGCTGGACTAAGAGACACGCTATCTTCCTCTGTCTGCTGATGTAATAGGTCCCCGTTTTTCTGCCTCTGTGATGTTACAGTGTTAGAGGGCACAGGACTGGTAGACCTGAGCAGGCACAGTCATGGAGTACATGTTGTATTTAAACAGAGATTTTAGTCTGTAAATAAAAGACTATATGTGTATTGAATTCCTAAAAGGATGATTGAAAAATTAACTTGGGCCCGCAAGATCGCTCAGTGGGTAAAGAAACTCACTGCCAAGCCTGACAACCTGAGTTCAATGTCCAGTACTCTTAATGGTAGAAGGAAAGAACTGACTCTCATGTTTTCTGACCTCCACATGTACACCACAGTGTTTGCACACATGTGCATGCATGTATGCACAAAACACACACACACACACTTTTTTTTTAATTTAAGAAAATTTGAGTAAGATCTGAACAGCATTCACAGAGCTGAAAATCTAGGAAGGAGCCAGAGTATACACCAGAACTTCTGCACAGACTGTCCAAACAGTGTGCACGGCATTGATAAGAGCCATCTGAGGATAGAGCTGTGGGGCTGGCGTAGGCCTAAGAGGGGACCGAAGCATGCTTTGAACCCCTTAATTCTCACCCTGAGAGCAGTAGGAGTTTGGCTGCTTCTTCTTGCTTTGGCGCCAACAAGACCCCATCTAGTATTAACCAGTACTGCCATGTTTTATGACATGCAGCACCTCATAAGATCCCGCCTCTCCAAGGAATCTGGTCTCGTTAGTTGTTGCTTCTCTGACCCCTGTGGTTAGAGGGCCTGGGCTGTACTTCTCTCCCTATATGACTTTATAAGGTCTCTTCCTTTACTCCAGTGAGACCTCTTGTGCAAAGGAGGCTTCCTCAAGACTTTTGGCCCCATCTAATAGCATGCATATCTGGTTGTAGCCTCCTACCTGCAAATGGGGCTCTCCTAATATCACCGCCCTGGCCAATAGCGTACCACCACATGGGACATTTCCATTCTCCCTCTACCATATATATATGGCTTCCTTTGCTCAGTAAACAGTAAACTGAGCTGTCCACTGAAATTGCCTCCCAGGAAATCTGTTTCCCTCAGGCTCTCAGCCACCACCCAAGTGGGTCCACCTTCTGGACCCACATAGTTCTTGACTACACCTCTCCTTCCCAGAAGCTGAGCCATCAGCACAGAAGGCTTGGCTGCCCCTGGGAGAGAATGGAAAGCACAGAGCCACATAAAGCCAGTATTTCTAACCAGAGTCCTGAAGGAATTTGAAGAGATGAGACCAGGTCTGAGACTCCTGTGAAGCACTGACCTCAGATTGAGATGCCATCAGTAATCCCATCATCCAAAAAAAGCCTAAGAAAGGAGAATGAAGTTGTCCATGGCAGAGAGCCCTTCTCTATGGAGGTGGAGGAGGGGTGCATATGAGAGAGCCTAAACAAGGTCTGACAGTCAGTCCAGTCAGCTTTCATAGTCCATATCTCCACCCAGCTCTCTTCCCTGACACTTCTCTCATCTGTGTTAGCCCCCAGTGTCACTTTAACAGATCATCTCTGCTCTCTTCTGTTCTAGCCCTAGAATACTGCCCCGCCCAAGTGGTCTTTTCTTTTGCTTTTTCTTCTCTCAAAGAACAGTCTGGCCTGGTTTGCGGGGTCCCTGTGGCTCAGCCTCCTGACAGATCAGACTGTTTTACATTTTCTGATAGAATATTCTCATCTCTCTCTTGGATACCATTAGTCCTAATCCACTCATCCCTGCTTGGCTTTCGTCCTACAGTTCCCTTCACGTTTACATTCCCCTTCTTCACTCTCTATATACCACTAGTCATACTGTGTTTTTCTCTCTTTTGTTTTCTTTCTACCCATACCTACAATAGCTAACATATTCACATACACAGTACTGTCAATGTTCCTTTACCCTAAACAATCGGTGCTTCACAGGTGGCTGTTGAACAGTGTCTCTGCCCCGAGTACTGACTTGCAGGCTGAGCGCCCTAAGCACCACAGGGAAATATGGCACCTCAACCCTAGTTCCTATCAAATACTCCAAACACTTCCAACTGAGAGAGTAACGGTCCTGATGTACAAGTCCCAGTGGAGTGGGGAGAGAACACAAGAAATACGAAAAACCAAAACCATGTGTTTCCTCCAACACCTACAAATCCCAGAATAATGACCCCCAAATGTGGGTGACTTAGATGAAATTGCAGATAAAGAATTTAAAATATTGATGATAAATATTTTGAAAGAAATGAAAGAAAACAATAACTCCAAAGTGGATTTCAAGAGAATACAGACAAATTGCTGAATGGAATAAGGAAGACAGTGAAGGATATAAAAATTGAAGTCAATAAACAGAAATACTGAAGAAAAGCCAAATGGAAATGGTGCTGGAAATTTAAAAAAATCACCAAATCAGTTAAAAGGCTCAATATTCCTATTCTGACTAACAGAATGGATCACAGGGAGGATAGACTCTCAGATCTTGAAAACAAGGTAAAGGAGTTGGTGTGTTCAGTCCACAACAATAACAACAAAATGAACAGGCCATGCAAAATCTCTGGGACACCATGCAAAAACCAAATGTATGAATTATAGGCATAGAAGGAGAAAAACTTCATGCCAAAGGCAAGGAAAATACTTTTCAGCACGATCATAGCAGAACATTTCCCAAAATTAGGGGAAGAGTTCATCTAAATATAAGAGGCATATAGAACACCAACTATACAGGATCAGAAAATAAACTCCCCGTATCATATTATAGTTAAATATTGAATATACAAAACACTGTGTTGTAAGCAACAAGGAACACCAAGTCACATATGAAGTCAGGCCCATCAGAATAATAGCTAACCTCGCATCAGAAACTTTAAAAGCAGAAGGGCATGGAAAGATAAAGTTCTCAATGATCTCAATTGCCAATCTAGGATACTATATCCAGAAAAACTATCATAATCGATGGAGAAATAAGCCAGGTGTGGTGGCACATGCCTTTAATCACAGCACTTGGGAGGCAGAAGCAGGGTGATCTCTGGTCTACAGAGTGAGTTCCAGGACAGCTAGAGCTACATATTAAGGCCCTGTCTCAAAACACCAATATCATCATCATCATCAATGGAGAAATAAAAATATTCCACGATAAAAGCAGACTAGAGAAAATTATGGCCACTAAGATATGTCTACAGAGGATGCTGATGGAATTCAAAATGAAGAGAATTTAAAAACATCCAAGAGTGAACTGGAAAGATGAAACAGTTAAGAGCTCTTACTACACTTGCACAGAACCCTGGTTTAATCCCAGCAGCCACGTCAGGAAGTTCACAGCTACCAGCTCCAGTAATTGATGCCTCTGGCCTCCAACTAGCACACACTCACACACATACACATAATTTAAAATACTAAAGGAATTGATTTTTTAATTTTGTAAAATTGATGTGCATTGGTGTGAGGGTGTCAGATCCCCTGGAACTGGAGTTACAGACAGTTGTGAGCTGCCATGAGGGTTATGGGAATTGAACCCGGGTCCTCTGGAAGAGCTGCTAGTGCTTTTAACTGCTGAGCCATCTCTCTAGCCCCCTAAAATATTTTTTTTTTAATTTCTTTTTATACCTGGATGCTAGAGAAATGGCTCAGCAGTTTACAACTCTTGTTGCTCTTGCAGAGGACATGGGTTCTATTAGTAGCACCCACCCGGTGGCTCACAACCATCTGTAACTCCAGTTCCAGGGATCTGAAACCCTCTTCTGACCTCTGCAGCCATCAGGCACTTACATGGACACATACACAAATGCAGACAAACCTTTAGCCAACTAACCAAAAGAAAGTGAGATAAGACCTAAATTAATAATGTTAAAGATGAAAAGGATGACATTATAATAGATACCGGAGAAATTCATAAAAGTTTAAGGACATATCTTGAAAACTAATATTCCATTAAACTGAAAATTTAAAAAGAAGTTAGTTTTCTAGATGTATATAAACTACCAAAGTTAACCAAGATATTATTAAGAACCTAAACAGACCTATAACAAGGAATGAGATTAAAGCAGCATTTTAAAACATCAAATACAAATTCAACAGAATGACAGAAACTAATACATAGCTTTCAGTAATAACCCTGCTAATGGTTTCAGTTCCACAGACTCACTGCAGAATTCTACCAAGCCTTTAAAGAACTGACACCAATCCTCCTCAAATTATTCCACAAAATAGCAAAGGAAGGAGTGCTTCTGAACACTTTTTATGAATTCAGAATCATCCTAATACCGAAACCAGACAAAGACAGAGGAAAATAAAATATTCATCTCATTTGGCAGTGGTGGCTTTCACCTTTAATTTTCTCGATTGAGAGGCAGAGGCAGGTGAATCTCTGTTTTACTACAGAACCATAGTAATTAAAAACAGCATGGTACTGGCTATGCATAAACTTTATTCCAAGCTTGTAAAGCCACAAAATGATGTTCTATGGTGGCATCATCAATTCAAACCTGTTCTTGCAATTCAGCATACTGACCTTCTCCTGGCAACTGGTCCTTTGATCATGTGTTTCCCCTAGCCTTATTGTGTTGCTCAGTAATCGCTGCTGCTTCTTACCACCATGTTAAACACTGCAACTGAGGACCAGCCTCTAGCGTAGCAGTTACCAAACCCTTCCAGTCATGGGGAACAATTCTATGCTGCGTTGCCCAGTTATTCACCACCTGTTTCACACAGGGTGAGTGCATGCCATAGGACACCATGGCTTCCTTCGATCACCTGAAATATGTCATTTCTATAGGGCACCATCCTAGTTCATTATAACCACGGGGTTATCCCTATCAGCAGGAAAATGCCGTACAGCTACTGGGAATGCGGAGGGTAGTCTCCTGACCCTGGCCTCCTTTCTTCAACCTGAGGTGGCTCTGGAGGTTCACGATTAAACACTTCACTCAGAAGGGCTGCCCTGCTTGATCACGCTCCCATAAAAACTCTTCTCTTACATTTCTAATATGCCTGTCATCCTGTACAATCTCCCTCCAGCCCCCATCTACCTGGGAGAAAATCCTTCTTTCTTGAGTAGTCACCAGGAATGTACCTGTTTGTTCTCCCTTCTCCTGTTTTCCATTTCTCAAGCCTTTCCATATCCTATCCACCATTTTGCCTGTTGCTCAACTAATTCCTTAACTGTTTTCTGAGAGATAAGAATGCATTCCTTTGTTCTCTCATTTCCTCTGTTTTCTGCTTTTTAAACCTTTCTACCCCCCCCAAATGTTTTCTAGTTGTACAGCCACTTCTTTAACATTTTAAAAAAAGAAATAGAAGAAAAAGAGAAAGTCACCAGTGGGAGCAAAGTGGGGTATATCCCCGTGGTAACAGCCCCATCCCTTTGAAATCAGATTTCTAATTTTTTTCTTTTTTATCCTTATTTCCCGAGCCCCAATTGCTGCCACCACTTGTAGCAGGTTACTTCCTTGCTTGTTTACCCTCTAGCTCAGAAAAGAAAGAAGATAGGAAGAAAGGAAGGAATATTTAACACGCTTATTGGCGGCTCGAATCTTGGAGAGCAGGAGCTGAGAGTGAGCTGGACTAACATCTCAACACAATATCCCTTAACCTAATCCCTCCTCGGCTCTCCAGGCCTCAACTAATATACACTCTGAGCAAAGTTCCCAGAAGTCTAAGCTGCACACAACCACCAGGACAAGTTGCACATGGCAAAATTATGTTTCTCATAGCAGCATGTAAACAAATCGTAGTTCCCGGAAATGAATAGTCTAAATCAAACTTACTCTCATCCACTATACCTGGGATGGACACAAAAACATACTCCAAAAAACCGTTCTGTGTTTTTAGAGAAACCAAGATCACAAAACTCCTTCAAAACATCTAGCTGCAGTATATATTTAAAAATAAGTAAATGAAGTATAGAATTGAGGGCTTGTGAGGAGTTGCTCATCATTTAATGATCTTCTCGGGCTTATTTAGTGAATTTGCTGTATATATTTTTAAAAAATTTTAATTGTGTGTTTGTGTGTCTTTGAGGTACGTGCATCTGAGTGCAGGTACCTGTAAAGGCCAGAAGAGGGCGTCAGATTCCCTGGAGGCAGAGTTAAGGTGGCTGTGAACCATCCCACAAGGGTGCTAGGAACTAAACTTAGGTTCTCTGCATGAGCAGTTTGTTCTCTGAACTCCTGGGCCATCTCCACTCCCTCACGGAACTCTTTTGACATGTAGTTAAGTGAAAGTCACACTACACTGGGGCTTAAGAATCTTTTTTTTTTTTTTTTCCTTCTGCCCTTTTTGTTTTTTTTGGTCTCATTTAGTCCAGACCGCCCTTGTGCTCACTCTGTAGCTAATGGAAGGAGCCATTATGTTGTATTGTTAAAAATAAGTTTTTATTTACTGTACAAGTTGAGTAGTGGTTTTTTTAAGTTTGTTTTCTGGAATATGACCTACCCCAACCCACGACCTTTACTTGTTTTGAGAACGTCCTAACCCTCCCTGACCCTCCCCTAACCACATGCCACTATATGGTGATTTTTTTTTTAGGTTTTTCTGTACTTCCTTATTGCCCCATTGTCTCTGTAAACCTGCTTTGCAACTACTCATGATTTTACTCCTTAAAAGGAGCCCAAGAAATGCACTCGGGGCTGCTGCTCTTTTTAACACAATTTAGGAGGCTATCGCTCGCTGGCCAGCTCTGGGTGTACCCCAGAATAAAAGTCAAGCTTGTTCCAATTTGACACAGATTGTGGTAGTGGTCTTATTCTCACCCAATGGGATTAACACACCCTTTTGTTTTGACTTGGAGGCAGGAAGATAGTACTTGGTGTGTTTAGAAAAACCACTCAGGCCTAGTCATGAAGGGTAGAGCCGGAATGAACCGCCATTCCTAGTTATTGTGCATCATATCCGTGCATTCTGAGATCACACACGTACCTGCCAGAAGTTCATGTGCAGGAGCAGAGAATGGGTCCATATCTTGGGATTTTAAACCAGGTTCCCCAGAAAACTGCTGCCAGAGAATTTCCAGGAAAATTTCTGTGTCTCTCAAAATGGACCCTGAAAAGCCCAGATCCCAGTGTTTGAAAACTGCAGATGGGAGGTTCTGAGTGATCCAGGAAGTCAGGGGGACAAGATAAATATGCCCACCCAGCAGTGCTGTTAGCCAGTGAGCAGCCAGTGGTAGGTAAAAACTGAAGCACTGGAGCTCTGATTGTAAAAATCAGTGACCTACAGCTAGGAAAAACTGTAAATAATTTCAAGATAGATGTCTCCCACATTAAAACTTAAAAAAAAATACAAGCAAATATAGTGCTAACAGAAAAGTCATGGGGCAGAGGACATGACGTCACGACAATACTGCAGGCTCCTGGCTGCACACAGCCGGAAAATCTCTTCACTTCGTTAACTAGCAAACCATCATGCTTGTTTGCCTTTATAATTATTACCATGCAACCACACCACACGAATGCCTTTCTCTTCACATACTGAAAATTCTTCTAGTCAGCCTTGAAGCATTCTGCATTTCTTTGCCAATCTTGTAGTCCAGTATCTTGCTCCAGTCTATTTTGGTGCAGGTAACTGGAAACTGTTGGAGCAAGACATAAACAGCACAGAAGTCTTCGAATGAAAGAGTCTCACACAGACTCCTAAAGCACTCTCATGGGATTGGTTCTCTTCGAGACTTCAAACCTGTCTGCATCCTCAGCTGTCCGCCTTGGAGGCACCTTTACCTACTGCGGCATCTTGTTGGCCCAGTACCAGACCAGAAAGAACCACGAGCAAGTTAACTCAGGCTCCATCTGCTGTGCTTCTTCCATCTTAGTTCCGCCGGAGTTGGAAAGGAGGCATGGGCCAGTCTGGAAGGCAGCCTCAAGGCCAGAGGCACCGGGGCAGCTGGCAGGTGACTAAGTGTGGCCTTAGGCAGCCTCTGTGCTGCCTCGATTGTGAAGGTGTAGTGCTTGCTAGCCCGAAGCTAGGAAAGCCTTTCCAGCAGTGCTGCTTGCCACCAGCACCTGCTCCTGAACCCACTCTTGAGACCCCTCCCTCCGTGATCCACATGCCCGATTCCTGGACTGCTGGCTCCCAGGTGTTCCCTACAGAGGCAGCTATTCTGGGTCATTCTGACAACGGAAGGAGCATCTGAGGCAAAGGAAATCAAAGCGCTCATAAAAGGTTGGTAGGAGCTAAGGGAGGGACCCCCCCAGGCCCTGGTACCCAGAGGATAGAGAGCACTGTCAAGCTTCTGGCCGTGGCAGGAATAGGGACAGAAGTATTAAAATGAACATATGAAGGAAGCCAGTTTGCAGAGAAAAACCAAAAGTCTCACTTCACCTGGGTTTCATCTAATGAACAGAGTTTGGGTGAGAAAAGCCGGTGAGGTCCAGGTTCTCTGTAAAGGTCCAGTCCCGGAGCTGGAAAGGGCTCTGCACCCCATGGCCTGGGACTTCTTTTAGGCTCTTAGCTCACTAGCCCACTTGCACTCTTGGGAGTGCCTCGGTTTTCTAGATAAACTCTATTTCTGTTTTTAACCATGTGTCCCTGGTGTGATCTTTTGTCCTGGGACACAGAGTCTGAAATTAGATGCCTTCAAGTCAGGTCTGCAGCCTGACACCAAGCAAGTTTTTCCCTTTTCTTTTTTTTTTTTTTTTTAACCCCTTTTTTGGGTACCAGCAAGAAGCCTAACCTTGTTTTCCCGGACACTGGGCTTTCTCACTGTTTCTCTGACCTTTGTGCTTAACCTAACCTAACCTAACCTAACCTAAAAGGTAGGACTTTGTCTCTGTCTCCCTCCCAGTCACTGCCAAGAGTTTCAGCTGTTCTGTCCTGTTGTTTTTTCTCTAACTTCAATAATTGCCCTGAAGCCTCCTTCCAAGTACATTTTAAAATTATTTTATTAATGAGACTAAGAGTCCAAAAGGAGACCTCAGTTTGCCAGGTAACAGGACAAAGCTGTCGGGCAGTGGGGCACAGGAAGGGGGGACATAGTTCCATGTTGTGACCTCTAGCAGATTGAGGTGTTCTTATAGAGATCTCTACTCGGATAAAACCAGGATTCTTGACTCAACTGCCACAAAGAATTTCAGGATGAATCAATCTGAAGCTGTTGGAGTTTATTAGGAAGAGATCGTTGCTCAGGTTTAAGCATGAGGGCTAATAAAGAGGGACTCAGAGAAAGGATAGTATAGACCCAGGCATGGATGTGGGCTTCTCAAGAGTGAGTCGTGCTTCAGTGCCTTAGTGGTAGCTGTATGTACATACCATTACACCTTAAAGGGTGGCTAGAAACTCTCTTTCTCCTACTTCCCCCTCCCCACTTTTTCAGTAAGTTAGATTATAGGCTGGTTCTGGAAGTGGTTTGGATAGGATTATACTCTGATGAGATGAAACCATGGACCACAAAGGTTATATAAGAGGGTTAAGACATGTCTTTTACCGAAAATGAGATTTCTTATGAGATTTATATAAAACTGAGGTTTACAGCTGGGAAAAGAGAAAGGCCAAATACTCTTAGAAACAGCATGACTTACAGCTGTTTCAACATCATTTTTAAGATTTTATTCTTGCTGGGCGATAATGATGAATGCCTTTAATCCCATCACTTAGAAGGCAGAGGCAGGTGGATCTCTGTGAGTTCAAGACCAGCCTGGTCTACAGATTGAATTCCAGGACAGCCACAGTTAAAACAGAAAATCCTTGTCTCTAAACAAACAAAGATTTTATTTATTTATTTTTTTTTTACATGTGTGAGTGTTTTGCCTGCATGTGTGTTTGTGAATTGCATTCATGCCTGGTGCCTGTGGGAGCCAGAAGAGGGCACCAGATACCCCACTGCCAAAGTTACAAAGTGTTGTTAACCTCCATGTAGGTGCGGGGAACCAAATCCAGGTCTTCTGCAAGAGCAGCAAGAGCTCATAATTGCTGAGCCACCCCTCTAGCTCCTTAGTATTATTCCTCAAATATATATATATAAATACATAATAAGAGTATTGTCTTTATGTAGGCAACTTTCACAGCAAACCATAATTATGCTAGAACTCTCTTTGAAATTGTTAAACTTTGTTACCTTGTGTGTGATATACGTGTGGGGTTTGGCCCACGTGTGCCACAGCATGTATGTGGAGGTCAAAAGACAACTTTTTGGAGTTGCTTTGGTTTTCACCTTCTACCTATACAGGTTCTGAACTTGGGTTGTCTCACCCAGAAAGTGCTTTTACCCAAGGAGCCATCTCTCCAGCCTTTGTGCTGAAATTCTTGGTTTTCAGCTGGAGAGAAGCTTCACCTAGACTCTAGGGTGAGGGACTCCTTTCCTTCTTACCGCCTTGGTTCCCTGTCCTTCTGCTGCCCTAAAGGTCTGAGACCCTGACTACTATGGCTCTAGGGTCCTGATACCCAAGGTTACCCCAGAGACTGTCAAAGTAGAGGCTGCCAACTGCTGTTTGTCTGCCTACTGCTGTCATTTACTGCTGTCAGCAACTGATGAAAATGTTATACACCAGTGTCTAAAGAGCCTCTTGCTCATCCATGATTTCTATCCAGATAGAGCAAAAGAGCCCTAGTCAGCAGGTCAGTAACAGTAATGGGTAGGAATAATGGTTCAGGCCCATGAGGCAGAGCGGGCAGACAGATTCCCAGCCGACAGACAGGAAAGAGGTGCTAGGTAATTCATGTACCTTTTACTTAAACACTTACGATGTATGACTGCATGAATCTTCTCCCTTTCCTAGATAAAAAAATTGGTACCCTTCCTCCAGAGGGAACTGTTGAGTGGGACTTCCAAACTTGGGAATGGGAGAAACAATCGGCTTCCCTTTCTTTGTCTGGATTACCCAATTTCTGCAATAGTTTAAACCAGTCATTCCCAAACATACAAAACCCAACTCCAATACCATCTTTGGCTCCCTTGCCAACTCTGGGGAGTCTTTCTTTCTTTGTGTGCTTTGCTATATGTATGTGTATCTCTCCCCCCAACCCCCTGTGTGTGTTAAGAGGACTAGGGTGACTCTATTTTCTATTTTGTTTCCTAACTCCATCTTCCCCAGGTGCTGACCTGGCTCTCTGCCCTCAGAGAGTCCCAAGGCTGATTGCTGGCCAATCAGAACATTCTGCACGTCTCTCACACTCCTTGCTTCCTGGAGAGATGTAATGAGCCAATCCAGTAAGGACTTGTGTTTAGGTCCTGATCAATCAGAGAGGTCCCCTAGCGACTGCCTGTTTCTCCTGTGCCTGCACTGGGGATCACCATGTTTTGAGTGGTAGACCCCAGCATGCTGGTCTGTGTTCCACATCAATAAACTGCTTTTGTATGGCCATACATGTCTCTCAGTGTCTACTTGAGCAGTTTTGGACCTAACAGCATGTGTGTGTGTGTGTCTGTGTGTGTGTTTCTGTTTTCAATAAAATTTGACAAGAGCTGAGACTGTGCCTTTCCCTCTTTTTATTCTTAAGAATAAAGAAAAGGAATCTATTCCTGCAACCCTAAATGACGTCACACCTTCTCACACGTCTTAGAGAAAGGGAAGAGCTCCAACATGCGGGCTGCCTGTCACTGATTCTCTGGCAGCAGAGGGAAAGGAGTAAATTCCGAGGAGGTGCCACATCTGCATCTCTAGGTCCTGGAAACCTGACTGGGGCAGTGAGGGAATGAAAAAGGACCGACCCCCAGACACACGGACAGAAAGCTGGGGCGGGGATGTGTGCAGCCTGCTGGAGTGGTACCAACTCTGCCACAGCCTGGAGCCTCAGGTGTTTATAGTGCTCAGCATGGGGGAGGGGTGCCTAGTCTCTGTGGGAGGTGTCTCTAGGTGAGCAGCCTCAGGCTGTAAACATCCAGGAGGAGGAAGCTGCAGTCGCTGGTTTTTGAACACTTCACCAGTGTGCACACTTGGGCCAGAGGAAGGCTTTGCTATTCCTCTAAGCCTTACTCTGGGTAAGGTTTGGCCATTCCCTTGGGTCTGAGGCTTGGCATGGCAACAGTACACACCCACTCAGGACTTTATTGGCTCTTTACACATTTCACTCAAGGCTTCTTCTGCTCCCCACAGGGAAGGAATTTGAAGCTGAGGATGTGGGGTTGTGAGGGAGAGGGGCTATCTAGTTAGGGGTACCCGGTATACCGGAAGGGGATGTGCGGCAGTCTGTTGCTGCAAAGTCTGGCTACCTGAGGTCTGTAAGCTTGCTTCCTCAGGAAGCAGAATAGGCCTGGCCCTGGAGCCCGGACACCTGGGGAGCCTGTTTACAGACTCAAAGACAGGCTCTCACGTAGCGTCTGTCTCCAGGTGGCAGCAGGGATTCCAGAGTCAACTAAGAGGATGGAGATCAAGAGGGCTGCTGATGGGCGGGCAGCAGCTGGGCTGGGTTTCTGGTAACTAGCACGTGTTAGATTATTAAAGAGCAGCTGTAGAGAGACAGAAGTCGGAAAAAAGAGGCTGGTCTGACCTTAGGCGAGACCGTGTTTATTCATGGCGAAGGAGCACTTTTGTCACGTGTGTGTGTGTGTGTGTGTGTGTGTGTGTGTGTGTGTGTACACGGCTAAAATACCAACAGAAGAATGTGGGATTCACCCCCTTATAGGGGCAGAACCACACCCTAGTCCCTCCCTTTCAGAACCGCTTGACCTGACTGCAAAGGAAGCTGGGAAGTGCAGTCTTTTAGCAGGAAGCTTTTTGTCTATGGACAGATCTCTAGGTCACCATATACTGACAGCAGTAAGCATATTGCCTATTGCCTCTACTTAGAAATGGATTTGTTGCTTAGATGCATAATTTGCAAAGTAAGATAACCAAACTAAATGAGCTTCAGCAGATACTGGCCTTCAGAATTTCTTAGAAAGCATCCTCGAGCATCGCTGCGGACGCCCTTCTACGCCTGTAGGCCTCAAGGGGAGAGTGCAGGCACCGGCCCTGGAGCCCTCTATCTGGGTAGAGACTAGATTGTATCTCCAAAGTACCACAGGTTTCGAGGGTCTCTGCAACCATCAGAAGAGTTATGAGCCACGGAGGCAGGAAGGCAGTTAGGCACGACACAACTCAGTAGCCAGCATTGGCTCAAAGTTCTGGAGCCTGACCCGAGTAGTTTATTTTAGGCTTAATCACCTGGTGAAAACTGTTCTTGTGATTGTCTCAATCCCTCGTGCACAACAAAGCACACCTAAATCTCTTTGAGGAACCGAGTAAACTAGATACAGGTCAGACAACTACATCGAAACTCTGTAAAATGTGACACTTTCCATTATGAGAAGGGTCTGGAGGAGGGTCTTGTGCTGGAAAGTCTCCTACCACACATAGTGCAAAGGTCATTAGGGTAGAAAGCACACCTGCTCCAGCCTTTTTTGATGGAAAACAGGTATTGCATTCCTTCCCCTGAAGGGTCAACCCTGGGTGCTTAACATTCCAAGTTCCCCTAGTGCTTATCTATGAGCAGAGACCTCTGTGCCTCCTACAACACGTGGGTGTAGGTTGGAGAGAATCTCCTTCCTCTAAGTCATCTCCTGAAGAATCTGACGGCTTGAGATATCACTTAGTAGAATTATTCACTGGCTTTACAGATACAAAACCAACTATCAAAGATACCGCTTGGATATTCTGAATAACTTTCCAAAGCTGTGAGACTGAAGACAGAATCCGTCATCCTCCTTTAATCAGGGAATATGGGTGGCTAGATTATAGACCCTGAAATTGGCTAGAAGGAAGAATCGAATGCCAGGGTAAAGGGCATGGCCGTTGAACTAGCTAGCATGCAGGTCCCATCCCAGACAGTGGTAGCTGTGTACAAAGTTCCCTGGTCACAGCATCCTTGTATGTCAGTTCAGGAGACACTGAGGGCAGGGTAACTGCTATTTGCCTCTCTGTTGTTTGAGTTGTCTAGGATGTGGGTGCAGACTCTCATCCTCTCTGGGCAAGAGAATCCATCCCTCTGTTTTGTGAGCATGAGGAGTAATTCACTATTAAATAAGGAGGAAGTTTTTTCTGGTTTGGCTACATGGTCAGAGCTGGTCAGGCCACACAGCCAGAGGCAGAAGCGGCTGACATCTGGCAGCGCTTACCTCCCATGCATCCTTGTCCTGCAAGGAGGCTGGCATGCAACTTACTCTGGTGGGATGGTGCTCCATCCATGGGAACTTGTGCTCCATCCAAGGGAACTTGTGCTCCATCTAAGAGAACTACTTGACCCTGGGGACTTCCTACCATGTAAGTGTATTGTAAATTTAATCTATTTTACTCAAACATTCATTTTTTTCATAATGAATTTTTATATACTTGATTTTGAGTATTATTCTGCATTAAACAAACCAAGTTTACTTTAAACTTGTTTTTCTTTACTTGCTTCAGGCTTAACTTTGACAAGATATACTGAAGACTACATGATGGGAGATAAAAATTAGTCTCTCCAAGCTTGTCTCTGTAAATAAATTATATTTGTACTTAGCATGACTGACCATTAACTTGCATATCTTAATTATCTTTAACAGTTTACAATAAATCAGTAATTTTTGTATAAGATTAAGATGTTATAATTTTATCCCTACTAAATTTGAGCCTTAAAAATTATAATTTTGGGGGGCTGGAGAGATGACTCAGCAGTTAAAAAGTACTGACTGCTCTTCCAATTCCCAGCACCCAAATGGCAGCTCACAACTGTCTGTAACTTCTGTTCCAGGGGATCCAACACCTTCACAAAGACATGTAGGCAGGCAAAACACCAAAGTACATAAAATAAAAATGAATACAAATAATTTTTAATTATAATTTTTGAAGTCAAGATCCTCTAGTATCAAAATAAACTTTAAACCATATTTAAACCATAAATCCACTCCATAGAGAAACTGGCTGTTTTTTAGTGTACTTTTATAAAATATCAGTTTTTTTATATGATTTATATGATTCAGTTTTATCAAATAGCTAAAACTAAACAAGGAGAGCAAAAATATCAGTTTTTTTTTTTTATATGAAAGTTTTAAAACATACCATCTTGGAATCTTGATGTTGCATTCTTAGGATCCAATGATAAACAGAGGGATACCATGTGATTACCTTAACCAAGATGGTGGTAAGATGGTGGTAAAGTCACAGAGAATAATTCCATCCTGGTAACTTCATCAGCCAAGATGGTGGTAAGCCACATGCTACTTGTGTTGACTAGTTTTTGTCAACTTGATGTGGTTTTTCATGGACGCAGAGTTCCCTGAGGTGATGGCGTGGCGTGGAGTCACTAACCCAAGAAACAGACTCTGGAGATGAATGCCTCGTGGTGCAAATCCAGTTTATTGTGGAAGAAGCGGGGTTTTGGGGGAAGAAGGGCAGTGCACAAGGAAGAGATCAAATAGCTTTGGCCCATGCTTACTAGACACTTTATCCAGCCTACCTAAATCTTGCTAACCAGAGAAGGATGGATGGGTAAGGTCAGTGAAGGCCAATCGTCTATAGGCTTGTATGTAAAGGCTCTTAGCCTATCTGTATTGCCGATGTTGGTGAACAAGGTTGGTGAACAAGAGAAAGTGGAAGCATGACCTCTGCTGGGTTCTCCTGCCATTGGGACTTGTGTGCCAAAAACTGCCAATTTATAGGGCTGTGCGATTTGCCATGGGCTGTAGTACTCGCCTCTGCATGAGTGCTGATGTCTGCCTCTCTCTCCTGTCACTGGGATCCCTCAACACCGGCAACTTGACACAAAAACTAGAGTTATCAGAAAGGAGGAAATCTTGATTGAGAATACGCTCCCTAAGATCCCGTAGCAAGACATTTTCTTAATTAGTAATTAGTGTGGGAGGGCCCAACCCATTGCGGGTGGTTTCACTCCTGGGCTGGTGGTTCAGGGTTCTAGAAGAGGCTGAGCAAGCCACGAGAAGCAAGACAATAAGCAATCCTCCCCACCCCCCAATGGCCTCTGCTTCAGCTCCTGCCTCTGTTGGACCCCCAAAGGCCCAAACCGGGACGCTGCACTCCCCACAGAGACTCACAGACGGGATATCGATGCAAATAGCAAGAGGATTTATTCCAGTGCACTGGGACCGTTCTAACACACAGGATAGAAGCGGCCCCAAGGAGCAAATGGTGAAGCTTTTTATACAGTTGTTGGGCACAAACCAAATTGGTACAAGTTGATTGGTTTCCAAATTGTTTTCCCATTTTGATAGGTAGGGGCCAGTTAACCTTTAAATTGATTGGTGTTGGCATATAGCAAGGTCGCGGGCACCAGGAAATGTAAAGTCCCTTGCCCAAGGCTATTAGGCGGCGGCTGTAGCTGCCGCTCATTTTAAGAATTTGGGCTGGGTCACAGTGCTCTTGAATTAAGCCTGACAATAATTGTTTTATGGTTTCTGGGGTAGGCTAGTTCTTGGAACAGGGAGTTCTGGAAAGTTCTCAATAATTATTGTATTGAGTAGAGAAAGCCTAAGTTCCTGTTAAGAGTTTAGGATTAATGCCCAGAGCCGGGGGTCTCCGGCCTCACACCTCCAGGTTCCTGCGCTGTTTGAGTTCCTGTCCTGACTTCCTTCAGTGATGAGCAGTGCTGTGGACCTGTGAGCTGAATAAGCCCTTTCCTCCCCGACTTGCTTCTGGTCATGGTGTTTTGTCACGGCAATAGAAACCTAAGACAGTGCTCCCATCAGGCACACACCCTTTTCCTAAACAAGCATTGAATGCAAGTTAGATACAAGGTCTGCTATCGCAAATTAAGATTATATTTACCCAGACTTTATTAACTCTCTTTTGCTACAGATTTTAAGACAATTTTTGATTTAACAGATCCTTTTAAAATCACACCCAGTGAACTTACAAATAAATACAGAAAGTTAAAGTTACAACGAAAGCTTTGAAGATAGCAAGCAAGCGAAGAAAAAATGGAGAATTGAGAGAGTCAAACACCTTGCCATTTGTTAGCCTGTGGGAGATAGCTTACTTCTTAGTTGTTCTCACGCAGTGTCTTCCTGGGCTGCTCTGTTTTTATCTCCTGTCCCTGTCACCGAGTCAGGTGGCTGGCCTGAGCCAGGACAGAGACTTTGGAGGAAAATTTTAAACCTAAGTGTTTGGATCTGGAGCAGATGGTTCAAATTCCAACTCCAAAGCCTACCTTCTCAGTAGAGCAGAGCAGCATGAAACAGTATTTCAATATCATCCATACCCAAAAGGCGCTCCAGTCTGTACGGCTGAACCAGTGCTCTGTATATCCATAGCCAGCCTGTGTAACGGATGTGCAGATGGGGCAGATACTCTGAAATGCTTTAACCACTTAGCTGTTAAAAATATGTTAAGTCCCCAAAATAGTTCAAGTAGACACCGAGAGAAATGTATGGCCATACAAAGCAGTTTATTTCCACGGAGCACATTCTGACATGCCAGGGTCAAAAAAAAAAAAAAAAAAAAAAGTGACCTGAGATGTAGCCTCACAGCCTTTTAAATGAAACAGGCAGTGGCTAGGGGATCTCTCTGATTGGTCAGGATCTGAACGTTGGATTGGCTCCTTACATCTCTCTGGGAAGTGGAGATCTCATGGATAAGGGAGAATCTCCTGGGGCAGTAGAGAGCCAAGGTCAGGGCCGCCCACCACAAGGGGGCGCTGGTCCTCACAGATGTAAGCAGGATTTTCAAAGTTTGGAGAGAGAGAAACAAAAGCATAAAGCAAAAGAGGCATAGGCGAAATAGTTCTGTGCTGTCTCAGCTAGGAAGGATGCAAGGTTAGAGGCCCAGCAGCAAGAGCCGTGGGCACAGGCCATGGGTGTGGTTGTAACCCTTGAGAAAGATTTGCATCCGTTCTCAAGCTGTGGGTCACAATTCCTTTGGGGGTCGAATGAGCCTTTCACAGGGGTCACCTAAGACCATCTGCACACCATATATTTACATTACGTTTCTTAGCAGTGGCAAAGTCGTAGCTATGAGGTGGCAATGAAAATAAATGTGTGGTTGGGGCTCCACAGCGTGAGGAGTTAAATATTAAATATTAAAGGGTTGAAGCATTAGGAAGGTTGAGAACCACTGGATTAAAGTAAACTACGAGTTTTATGGGGACAGGACATTCAGGCCATTCTGTTTTATGAAGTTATCTAAGTCAGTTTAGATATTAGAAATCTAAAGTTCCACATTTGGGCCAGCAAATTGGATCCAATGTATATTGAGGCCATATTTGGATCCAGAGCTGAACAAGTGAAACTCGGTGTGAGGTCTCCCAAATGGAGCCTTTTAGATTAGCCTGCAGCCAGGCTGAGGCTGTGTACTCTGGAATGGAGATTTTAGAACCTATGGCCAGTGCCCAGGATCAAGGTAAAAACAAGAGGCCAATATCCAGTCGCTTAGAGCATCCTCTAAGTCTTGTCGTGACCAAATGTGCCTGGAAAGTAAGGGGTATCTCCAACCTTCACAATTCCAGGGTCAAGAAACCGCAGAGCCAATGAAAGTTTCTCAGAGATCCAGGCTGATTAGATGGTAAGTCAGTGGAGAATTTCTGAAATTAGAATCCTCAGCCAAACTTTCTCACAGCTAGTGGAAGTTCTCTGGTGCCTTTGATCAAGCTGGGCTTAACAAACAGAAGAAAGCTCCAGTGTGCTCCTGGATCTTGTCCTGGTGTTTTGCTGCAGCTTCCGAAACGTAGTGTGGCCTCAATAACATAACAGTGAACCTGCCCTTCAGGTTCTCCCAGCATCCCTCCACCCCTGCCTGTTACAGGTCCTCCTGGCTGGCATTCCCCACCCCCTACCCTGAACTCTCCATCCCCGGGGACTGGACTACTCTTCCCTATATAATCCAGCCATTTTGGTTACCTCTCTCTTTTGGCTTTCTGGCCTCTTGGTCTCTAGGTTCCCCTCTTTCTCCTCTCTCTCTCCTCCCCCTTCTCCCCACATGGTCAACAGCTTAGTCTGGTCAAGCCCACCCTGGACTCCCCCAGATGTCTCTACTTTTGGCTATGTTCTGTCTTTATCTACAATTTTATCTACAATAATCTTTCTCCTCCGCCATACCTAGGATTATTTATTTTTTTATTCACCTCCTTAGAAGGTCAGCCTGTGTCAGGACAAGACAGTAAACTGAGAAAGGGCGGAGACAGGGAGTGAGAAGAAAAGGCTGTTGGGGAGTGCTCCCCTTGGCTCTCCAGCTGGCCCTGGGGAGCATGTGAGAGCCAGGGAGGCTTGTCTGTGGGTGGGCTTGAGCTGCTAGTGAGCTCGGATTTCTCATCCTGGGATTCCAGCACCATTATGGTAGATTATTAATTTATGTCAGGCCATTATGAGCAGATTAAAGGAGACAGAAAAGGCAGAATGAGAGGAGAGTCTGAATTTCAGGCAGGACCATGTTGTAATAATTCTTTATAGCATGGAGGCGATGGACAGAGTTTAGATGCTGCTGAGTTTTAGCAAAGGTTTTTCTTACCGGGAGAGGGCAGGACGCAGAGTCTGGGGTAGAACAGGACCCTGCAGAAGAATAGAAGCTGCATGGCAGGAGAGAAGGAGAGAGTGGGACCAAGAGGGACCAAGAAGAGAAAGAGAGGGAGAGAACAGATGGACAGGACAGAGGGGTAAGAGACATAGGAGAGAGGGAGAGAGAGCGCGAGCAAGGAAAAGGGATGAGAGACACAGGACCGAGAGAATGCCCCCCACTCACCGGTTACACGGCATCCGCACGGGTCCCCTGCTGACGATGCAGGACAGGAGGCTCAGCACACGAGGCGGTTCCGTAGCACACGTTCATTGGTGGAACAGGCAAGGGATCATCTCGGATCGACCCCTGCGGATGGATGGGCCAGGTGCCCCATGCATGCAGGCGGAGAAAATCTACCCGCAGGTTTCTCTGTTGTTGGTGAGACGCAGCGGGAGATGGAGGCTCTGGGGTGGCTGCCTCGGAGGTCTTTGCCACTAACAGCAGCAGGTGAAGGGGGGTGGGGAGGCAGCAGCACAGCGGCTGCTCCTCCATCATCTCAGTCCACGGGGGCCAGAATGGAAGTGTGACCAGACTCAGGGTCAAAGCCTGTGCCCCAGCAAGACAAATTCTACCACGCAACCTGGGTAAGCCAATTAAAGAGCCAAATTAATAACGAAAAGCAGAAAAAGGAGATTTATTCTATGTAGCCACATTAGGAAGAGGGACAAAGAGGTTCATGATTCCCCAAGTCCATCTTTGCGGTTCTGACACGAAGTTTAAGTTTATGTAGAAGGTCAGACTTTCACATAACTTAGCAAGCCAGTCAGAGTGGGGTTCCAGTCTCTCCTGCAAGGTGGTCTCACTAGAGGACTGTGTGAACTCTTGTCCCAAGGCAAATTTTTTCTCTGGCTGGCACCAGGCTTTCTCTTTTCCTTTTCCTAGTGTGAAGGAAAGTCTAACTCCCTGGGTTACTTCACAGTTTGATGGCAAAGGGAGAGACACAATGCCTACAACATCCCCTCCCCAGGCTGGTTACAGGGCCTAGATTTTTCCGTTCCTATCTCTAGTTTCAAGTTCCTCAGTTTTCTCCATGCAAGTCCGACCCTCTGTTTTATTTGGATATAAAAACAATGGTTCCCCCGTGGAGACTGTGAATGTGCAAGAGTTTCACAGAGTCAATTTACCAGGAGCAAGGAAAATGGCCAGAAATAGAGTGGGTGAGTGTGTTCCTGCATCTGCCAATGTCCATTTTAAAGAGAGGGTGCTTGGTTCTATTAGCATTGCAAGGTGTGTATGAGGCCAGTCCATGTTTTCATCCTTGAACTGAATTTCCAAAGGACAAATGAATTGACCTGCCACCCCAGGCAGCCCTGGCTTCCCTACTTAACCCAGTAATTGACTCCCTATTTTTCTTTCTTGCATTAAAATGAAGGTCAAAAAATTCAGATGACACCTTGATTCTAGAGACATAAATCTCCCAGGGGGCCTGGAGTCTATGGAGAGACCATGAGCCCCACTACAGAGTGCCTGGGCCAGCCTTGGGTCCTCGGTCAGCTATGTGTACTCACAGCCTTACTTCAGGGCTTCGTGGGCAGAAGCCACCGGTTTCCTTCCTTCTTTCCTTCCTCCCTTCCTTTCTTCCTTCCTCCCTCCCTCCCTCTCTCCTTCCTCCCTTCCTCCCTCCCTTCCTTTGAGACAGGGTCACATATAGCCTTGAACTTGCTTTTAGTTTAGGATGACTTTGAACTTCTGATTATCCTGCCTCTACTCCCCAAGTGCTAACATTACAGGTATATGCTACCATGCCCGGCTTTCTGCTTCCTTGTGCTTATAAAGAATGCACTCACATGAACCTATCTTACAGGCTTTGAGGCTGAATCCAAGCTGGAGCCAGAGCCTCTGCCTATGGCATTCTGGAACAGCTACACGGGAAGGGGAAGAGTATGTTGTATTTGTTATTTTGGAAAATTAAACACCTGCCCATCATTATTATTTGTTTGTATGTGTATGTATGATCCTGCACATGCTAAGGTGTAGAGGTCAGAGGACAACTCTGTGGAGTCCACTTGGACCTCAGTTGAGGATTGAACTCAGGTTGACAGGGTGACAAAGACCACCACTCCAGCTGAAGTGTCTGGACAAGGCAAACTTTACCTTTGACTGAGAGGGTGTGGTTGGAAGAGATAGCATACAGAGACAAGCAGGAAGTGCACTTGGTTTTATTCTAACTCAGCTGGTGGCTAGGTCTTTTTCTCATTGGCTGGGGTCAGACCTCACAGTCTTATCTGATTGGCTTATCTTCAGATAAGTCTTAAAAGGTTTAAATATAAAGATTTAAATTCCTTGCCCTAAACATCAATTTTATAGTGTTCGATAGAAGAGACTCATACTTAATAATTCTTACGTGTGGCAAGCACCTTTACCCACTGAGCCATCTCGCCAGCTTGAGAGGTTATTTTTATTGTTGTAAAATTATGATTTTATGGCTTTTTTTTTTTTTTTTGAATTAGGGTCTCACTGTGTAGATTTGGTTGGCTTGGAACTCAGCATATATACCAGGCTGGCCTTGAACTCACAGAGATCTGCCTACCTCTGCTTCTCTCCTGCGTGCTGGATGTAAGGTGTGCACCACACACCAGGAAGTCTCATGGCATTTTTTTAGTCACAAATGATAATTTGATATTAAGCATTAGATACGACACAAATGGCAGCTAAAGCAGCCAATATGTGGTGGCCAGATAATGGCCCCAATTGTCCCATTCCCTTCAGACATAGGAGAAGAGGGACACTGAGGCAGAACTTTCAAATGGCATGGACATTTGTGAACTGATCCTGTGGAAAGGCCAAGGGTTGATGGGCACCCACTGCGAGTTTGGTTCGTGGGCTGATTCCCACTCCTGAGCAGGCCTGCTGCCATTGGTCATCCCTGGATTCTTGAGCAGGAGAACAGAGATATCAAGGACTTGAGGTCCAAGATAGACAATCCACGTAATAAGAAATGACAGCCCAGACTAGCTCTAAATGTAAGCATATTTCAGAATGGTGATGGTGCGGATTGTCCCACACAGCTTCATGTTTCGTCCTAATAGCCACCAAGCTCTTGTCCATTGCAGTTACGTAAATCACATGAATGGGTCTCAGCGCTGCTGGGGCGGAGATGAAGCCACAGAATGGTGTCAAGAGATCACCGCAGCCTTGCCTTTGGCTTAGGAGGAAGGGAGTCTCTTTCCACAGCTTTATGAGTGTGGCTTAATGGCGGAACACTTGTCCTTAGTTCTGTCTTCAGGACCAAAACCAAAGAAAAACAATCTGAACTTGTGGAAGAACTGGAATGCAAGGCTGCTCCGGGAGGAGAACCGGCGAGCCATGTGCAAGCAGTGGAAAACGCAAGGGCTGCCTGCGTCAGTGTGCTCACTCTGCACTTAAAACCAGTCTGGGTGCTTTACAAAGATGTGTCCTTGTGATGTCAGCTTGGTTATGTCATGCTGCTGAGGCGGAGACTGGAGTTTGGGGAGGTTTCAAACTGCTCTACTATTACATAGCTTGAAAATATACAGGAATCCTGCAGATTGAGATTTCTCCTCTTTTGTATTTATTTTTGTGGTTCTAGGGATTGAATCCAAGGCTCTGGCATATGTACCCAATTCATCTATCTATCTATCTATCTATCTTAGAAAAAGTCTTGCTTTGTAGCTAAGCTGGTCTTGAACTTACATCTTTCTGCCTCAGACTTCTGAGCACTGGGATTTTAGGTGTATGCCACTGTAAGGAGATGACTTGCCAACTGGGACAGTTTTATTTCAGAGCAAGCCTGAGAGGTACTCTCACCAGAGAAGGCAGAGGAGAGAGAACTTCTCTCTCAGGCTAGGGTTTTTATCAGGGTTGCGGAGGAGAATGGTTGAGGGGGCTAAGGTCTGGTTCACCAGGAGTATTAATGGTTAAGTTAGGACCAGTAGGAATGCTGTCAGTGGCGCTCCTCAGGAAACTGAAAGTGGAAGTCACAGGTCAGGGGGCACCTCCCAGCTGGAATGTCCTAACAGGGTTGGGGTGGGGATTGGTGGTGAGTCACAGGAAGAAGGGAGTAGCTATTCAGGCTGGAGTGGGCTGCCGGCGATGCATGGAGCTCTTGTTCCTTCTGTAGTTAGTGCTGTCTCTTACACCACTTTGGTTTGGGGGATGAAGGGCCTGAAGAAGGAAGGTGGCTTTGATGAATTAATGGCGGTTACTCAGGAAATTTCGGTGATGCTGATGATCAAAAATTTCTGGAAGAGGTTAACAAGACAGTAGAGGAAGAGGAGGGTCAGAGAGAGGGATCGGCAGTGAAGAGCAACCTGTGGCTTTTGCAGATGACTGGGATTTGATTCCCAGCATCCACATGGTGGCTCACAGCCATCCATTATTCCAGTTCCAGAGGATCTGACGTCTTCTTCTGACCTCAGTGGGCACCAGGCACATGTTATGCACAAGCAGACAGGATAACAAAACACTTACATGTGGGAAGTGGTTTAGCTAGACCGCTGCCATGTTTCTTTTAGAAGACATTCTGGCAATGACCTTGCAGTTTTTAAAGGAACTTGTTCGTGCAGGTTAAGTTACTGAGTTACAGGGACATGAGTGCTTTTTTATAGAGAAGATTCTCTACCTCCAGGCTATTGCGTTTGTGTCGGAAGAAGTGTTTGTTTGATTACCCTAGTCCTTTGTTTACAGGTCTTAATCTAATCTTATCTAGTTCCATATATGCCCAAGGTCTTACGACCCTGACTCTTTGCTCACATGACTTAATTGTATACACCAAAAGATTTACTACCTATCATAAGGAAATGTACTGGGGGATTGATTATAAAAGGGGCTGGAAAAATAAAGTTTTCAGAGTGGCTTTGACCCCTCTCAACTGTCA
Source organism: Cricetomys ansorgei (assembly GCA_026225945.1). Taxonomy (NCBI): domain Eukaryota; kingdom Metazoa; phylum Chordata; class Mammalia; order Rodentia; family Nesomyidae; genus Cricetomys; species Cricetomys ansorgei. Next base: position 16,970,747 of record JAMJFZ010003163.1, read on the forward strand.
GATGTCTTGTGTCTTCTCCTTTAATCCTCACTCCCCAGTTCGGGGGAACCCCTACGTATACTACTGGCTGGTTCCGGCACTGATGCACACAAATATAATATAAAAAGAAAAAATCTACATTTTTTTTTTTCTGAGCTAGGGTTTCTCTGTTGTAACTCCGGCTGTCCTGGAACTCACTCTGTAGACCAGGGTAGTCTCAAATTCAGAGATCCACCTGCCTCTGCCTCCTCAGTGCTGTGATTAAAGGTGTGCACTACCACCACCTGGCCACTAAAAAAAATTTAAGGAAGGAAGAGGAGCCCCAGTATGACAGGGATAGAGGGAGGCGACCGAGCGGCTGGAGGGTTGGCCATGCGTTGGGGCCTGCTGAGGGCAATGGCTGTATCTTTTCCTCTTTGTGCCTCTTCTCTTTCCAGAGTTGACTTCTTGATAGAGATGCACCACTGTTCTCTCAGAAGAGCACAGACACCTCCATGGGTGGCCTCCAGGAGATGGAGCCCCAGCAGTTCGGCAGGGCAGCAGCCGCTAGGGAGTTGATCTAGACTTGGACTGCTAGGAACTTCAGGAGACACCTTTTAAGCTCTCTGATAAATGTTCAAGGAGGACGCTGCCAGGGAGAGGTCCTTCTTGAGTGGTCTAACACTCTCCCTTCAAGGGCGGAGACCCTAAAATCATCTGAGACTGGTGGGTGGGGGTGAGTTATGCTCGTTTTCTCAGTCACCGCACAGCTTCTCTGGATTATCCGAAACTTATCTGAACGTTATTCCCGAGTGGCTTTAGTCCTAGAAGCACTTACCTCCTTGTCAGACGGGACACACCCCATAGTAAGACTGCTACATTGGAAAGGATGCTGAGTACTGACCAAAGCCCCGACTCACAGGAGCTGGGACAGGAAAGGTCCAGGACGCAGTGGTCTTGGTGGGGACCATATGGGCAGGTACTCCTGAGGCTAAGGAGAGCAAGGGCAGAAAGATGCTGACAAGAAAGACTCAGGCGAGCTGTGTCCCTCAGCTGCTGGGGTGGAAGAGTTTCAGATGACAGGTTCCCAGATGAACTAACCATAGTTCCCAACTCTGGCCAGCAGAGGGCAGGCTGGCTTGTGGAATGATCCACCACCCCATCGCTAGAGCCTTGCTCTAGACAGATTCAATCAGTGTTTTTTTTTTTTTTTTTTTTTTTTTTTTTTTTTCTTTGTTCTGGATGAATCTTCACAAAATATTGTGCCCTTGGTGGTCAGAGATGTGTTCCCAATATTTACTGCTAGGCCCCATGCTCAGAGGGTATGCAGAAAGGAGAGGGAGGGAAGAAGAGGCAGCTGGGTCACAATTCACAAAGGTGTTGGAAAGAGAGTGCATGTCTAGGAAGGGAACTCTCAGTCATTTCCTCCCAACCTTTGGGAGACCTAGCAGCAAAGGGCCAGTCATGGGAGGAAGGAAGGGACCTGGATGGTGAAGACAGAGGGGTGGCACTTGGGCTTCAAGCTGTACTGTGTGAGGATTCCATAACCTTGTGTGAGCCTCCATTTCCACACCTGTGAAGCAGAGGTTCACTTCATCAAAGGGAAAGCGCGTGTGATCCTTGAGATGCTCTTGATGAGGCTCTGTAATCAGCTTGACTGACACTTTGCTCTTCTTAAAAAATTAAGGGTTTGCCTGGGTAGTCAGTGGTGGGTGGGGTGGGGTGGGGTAGGGTGGGGTGGGGGTGGCACATGCCTCTAATCCCAGCACTTGGGAGGCAGAGGCAGGAGGATCTTTTTGAGTTCAAGGCCAGCCTGGTCTACAGAGTAAGTTCCAGGACAGCCAGAGTTACAACAGAGAAACAAAAACCCTGTGTCGAAAAGCCAACCAACCAGCCAAATATAAATAAATAAAAACAAGGGTTCAGTCAAAGAATGGTAAAGACTGGAACGGAAGGGAGCAGGGAAGATGGAGCGTTCTCTGGAGGGATTTAACATCTTCTCCCCCCTTCCTCTTGTTAAACACTGTAGAAAACCTGGGCTTTTTTTTCCCTTTAGATGAGGTGATTCGTTCCTATGACTATTTTATCTGGGAAGTAGCAAATAGGAAATGCCGACTCTGTACTAAGAAGGGCATGTAAGTTCTTATGCCCAAAGTGGTCTAAATGTTCTACTTTTATACACTTCAGAAACTGAGGCAAGCAAGGAAATCAAAACAGGAGTTTTTATTTGCAATTCAAGGGTTAAATACTTTAAAGTGCCAAATGTGGATTAAGCACATGAGAATTCTTACACGATCTGGAAGTTCATTTCTAAAAAAAAAAAATCTACTGCTTAAAAAAAAAGTTTAGGTAGTACTCAGTACACGTGCACCCACATCATTAGCGTGGTGGGCTTCTGAAGCCTGTAAACCTAGCTCAGGAAGATAATCAAAAGTATATTAAAAAGCTTAGTAAAGAATAACAGATTACTAAGAGAGGTATAAAAAGCAGGTAACCAGTGGTGTGGGAAGCTAAAATGACATCCCAAGTCAGCTTGTTTTCTTACAGTGGCTCAGACTCAAATAATTCTCAAAACTCACGATACAGTACATCAATATTTAATTTCTATAATGTACATAGTTTCTTATAACTTAGAAAAATTACAAAAGCAAAGCATGGCAGCTTTCCTTCTGGCATCACCCTATATGCTGTGGACCAGCACTGTTTACTAAGAATTCACAGTAATTTCGTATTTTGCAGGTGCCAAGGAAGCCTGATAACAAAAACTGTAGGGTAACAGAGTTCAATAAATTAAAAAGAGTGAAAACCCAATGTAAACAAAATGACAGCATTACATTTTTAGGTAAGAGTGACTAACAAGCTTTGCATGGAACATCTTGGCTGATGTTCAGAACTGTGTGACTTTAAAAAAGCTAAGCAGGGAGAGAACAAGAAGCCAAGGAAGAGCACTGGACCAGGCATTCGGAGCCATAGGGAGCCACTTCACCTTTAGGATTTAGTCTTCTTAACAAAACTGGAGATCATATCTCTTGGATCTTTAAAAAGAGCAAAAACTAAAGTTCCCTCTGCCCATAATCAGTGCGATTCAGGCACATTTCTTTTAGTATTTGCAATAAAGAAATGTGGACAAAGAGCAGACATCATTTTGCAACAAAGCATAATTTCTGACTGCTAATTATTCCTGGAGCTAAACCAGGCTTTCCTCATTTTCTCTCATCAGCTGACATGCTCCTGAAGTAAGCCAAGCACCCTCATTAGGTAGTAACAGCGCTACAGAAATGTTCAGCGGCAGACTGAGGTTCCTTAATGCATAGCAGTTATACGACTAAGACAGTGACAAAGGCTCTATTAAATCAAAGCTACAGGAGTCTTTTAATTGGGCAGTGGTGGCGCACACCTGTAATCCCAGCACTTGGGAGGCAGAGGCAGGGGGATCTCTGTGAGTTCAAGGCCAGCGTGGTCTGCAGAGTGAGTTTCAGAACAACCAGAGTTACAGCAGAGAAACCGTATCTCAAACAATAACAATTAAAAAAAAAAGGAGCCTTTTAGGTCTCTGTGATATGAAATGTGAATATCCTCTGGTTTTTGTTAAATATTTATACTGAATATTCCTCCTATAGTTTATTCCTGTATCTTTGAGATAGTAGGATGAGGAGGCTGCAGTCTGTGGCCACTTGGGAGCTGACAACTCGTTTTAAACTTGGGATGGAAGATAGCAATGGTGATATCATATAGCTGGAACTCAGTACTTTCCTGCGTTGGAGTGTACCCCTTCCTGCTTTGCATTTTTTGTCAGAAGACATGTTTAACACTGGGGTACTTTGCAGGGTATAACTCACATAACATGGTTCAATTCATGTCTGTCATTACTAAATTTATGGCTTTCACTTTAGCCTCTAATTTAAATGTTTTCTGCTGTGAAAAATACACCTTTGAGGTTAGTTGTTAGAGAATTTAGAATCAAATGAGAATCCAAGCGTCTCTTGCTGAGTATTAGCTGATGCAACTCTATACTGTTGTGACGTCAGTGTTTTCTGCAAACACCTGTGTCCTGTAAGCCTCTTCAAATTCCTTTAAAATAGGATACAATTTTAAAAATAAAAATAGTTACAAGTAACAACGATGTAAGAAAGCATACTATAAGCTTATAATGTAAAAATTAAAGATGAGTATGAAAACTATTTTTATAATGGATGTGATTTTATACAGGAAATATGTTAATTTTTCATTCACTGTGAGATCACAGCTGTTGATTTAAATATTTATTATGCTGTTGGAATGTTGGCCTAAGTCACCTAATAAAATGCCTACTTAATGGTTGCTGAAAGAATATAGTTATTTAGTCTTTCTCTGGATTGTTAGTGATTATGATTACTATGTTTTGAAATTCCTTTTACTTTTCCAAATTCTATTTTTCAAAAGCAGGAATTTTTTACTAATTAAAAAAAAATTGAATCATGCTTATGCTAAGTGTAGGCTTTCTTATCTTCTGGATATTTCTTCTAGAAATAAAAATGTCACAGAGAACACACTTTGGGCAGAAAAGTACATCACACTGAAGGTCACAGTTTTCAGCAATCTGAGAGATCAGATTTATGTACTTAAAAGAATTAACAAAATCTAGTGAAACCTAAACATTTCATTTCCTTGAGAATTTAATTCAATACAGAAAATGAGAATTCACCTCTTTAAATGGCATATCTATATTAGTTATCATTAAATACATGGATTCTTCCCCATCCACATCTTATCAAAAGTATTCCTGCTATAAATAATATAATTGAAGGATCATGTAACAATGTGAACTTTAATATAAGATTTCCGCTGTGATTTAGAACAATAAATACCACATGGTGAAAAGCTTATCACCAACCAAATACAGCAGCAACAGACAGAAGAAGCTATGTACAGCTCCCCACCACCAAGGTCTTTGTAGTAACTTACAGTAGGCCCATCGAAGCAGATTTCTACAGTCACTAATGTGAACACTTAGAAATTTGTCTTGTATGTCTTAAATCTTAATTTAATAAAGTTTGTACAGTATCAAATAATATCAAAAGTCTAAAAAAACAATGGGTTTTGATATCATGTTTATAAATTATTGTTTTATATACTTTACAAAACATAAGGTCAAAGTGCAGTTTAAAAAAAAGTTGAAGTTGCTATTCTTGATGATCATGGCTAGAAAAATGCACGGTTCCAAGCAGAAGCTATGTAAAAGCTCACACAGTTTCTCAGAGAATTTCTTTAAGCTTCCACCAAGCACGGTTACCATGTGCCAAAGACAAACAAACACAAAGAGAACAAAGAAATCTTTTTGAGAGACAATAGGGAACATAGATCTGACAAGAAGTACTGCATGGAGCCATAATTAAAGGCCTGCCCGCAAGTGAGTTTTAGGACCCTGATTACTGGGATGAATGTCTGTCACTGGATGAGACCCAATGGGGAAAACTTCAGAGGTTGCACAAGTTTTTGATCTTTCTCAAATTTCCCCTCATGACTAACCGTAGTAATACACCCCAGATTATTTCTTAAATCATGTCATCTACTTCTTCCCACAGAAGAGCAGGACTAAAGATGCAGTTATTATGGACAAATCTGTAGAAATGAGTTAGGAAGAAATGACAAATGTCTTAAATTGGCACTCATCACAGTACTAGCCATATTCTCACATTTAAGAGCAAATACATGGCCATGCTGAATTAAGCGATACATTATCCCCTTATGCAGGAAATTGAAATGGTAACACTGCGGACAAATAAAACTCATCAGAGGAAGAAACGACAAAAGGAATGTGAAGAAAAATCTTACTTTCAAATTTACTGAGGGGTCAAATTGATGGGGCTGTGCCAACAAGAACAGAATCCCGATGTCAATGCTTCCAGGCTGCTGAGCTGGGATCGGCATGACCACTCGCTCTTTAACTGTTACTGAACTGGAGGTGTCTTGTAGATAATATACCAAGCAACAGATGACTTCTTCCCACTGAATACATTAAGTTCCTTGGTTGGTTTCATATATATAGACTGCCTGAGATAGTAAAATCATTAGCATTATGATAAATTATGAAGGTCTTTCTAATTTTGACAGAACAAGATTGGTTGCTGGGACAGAATGGGTGTTGATGTAGGCTGCAGACACATACTTAATAATTAATGCCTTTAGTCACAATTAAAAGTCAATGGATATGGACGCTTGTGCAGAATCATCTCGACCTCTGACATAGATCTCACAGGGAATCTCCTCCATCACCCTGTCCTCTAGAGCCTGTTCCTGGCACTCGTGGGCTTGTTTGAAAGTGTAGCTGCTTTTTTTGAAGGTGCTATTAAATGTTTTCATTGGCTGTGGTTGTGCAAAGTCGTTTCTGAAGGGAAGTTCCATGGAACTGAGGTTGGTCCTGCTTTGTTTGACACTGGATGCTTGGGATCCACAGTGGTGGTCGTGAATGCACCGGGAGGCCGTGGAGGAACGTCGCATCTTCTGGTAGTTGTCGAGTTCTTCTGACAAATCTGCCAGGTCTGAGGAAATCTCTTTCTCTCTTAGTGAAAACAGTTCATAATGAGGAGGGTCAAATACTTCCTGGAACCCAGTTTTATTAAATGCAGTTTTGCAAGCCATAACCTTTTTTCGGGGCTGTTTCACTTGTACTAAAATAGAAATAATGAGAAGAACCAAGACAATCCCTGATGTAATGCCAATAATTGTTCCATGAGTTTTAGTGATTTGTTCAAATAGTCCAGCTTTTTTCTTTTCTGAAAGAAAGAAATGTTGAGGTTTTCACAATCATTAGGAGTTCTAGCACAGACTGGTTAGGCATTTTTAGGTACAACAGGAAATCTAGGTCAAATATATCAGAGACAATGAAACTGAAAACTTGGCTTTTAAACAAATAGAAAATACTATTACCATGATTTCTGAGCCAACTAATACATCATGATATAGCTAGCTCGGTCACAGGAAAACTAAAATACTTGGTTCCTTTACTCAAAAAGGTTCACAAGTGCCTACAATTTGCAAATTATGCTAATAAAAATGTCAAAACAAATACTCTTGATCTATCAAGTTTAGTTTTCCGCTGTAGTGCAGATTCAGCAAACTGCTGCGATGATTCATATCTGGAGGATCAGACTAACAATCCAGGTGCACCATCATGGTCTACCATTTTGGAATGATAAATATGTGTATGTTAAGTACTTAATGTGGTTCTCTGTTACATCAGCTTCCCACAGTGATATATTTATTCAATTCTTAGAAGATGAAAGATTGATAAATTTTACTTCTCCAACTGATGTGATAATCAAGTTACAGGTATTTAATGCCTACCATCACCATCTTTACCAGTCAGAATATATGTTAGAAATAGAAGTAACTTGATGAAGAGAAATAAGAATGAAAGAGCACTCTACAGTGCATTGCTTTTCTATCACTGCAGGAACCTATTTGCTGGTGTTATCAGGTAGTGCTTCCATACTCACTACAATAATCTATTAGCTGGTCTTATCTGTCCTCTCATTCTTGAGGCTATCCTCTAAACTATCTGGTAACTACAAAAAGTATATTTACAATACAAAGTTCAATAATAACATAAAAACGGCATAAAATATGGAGACACACTTCTGGGTAACTTGAAAATACACTCTACAAACAAAGAAATGCTTTTGTTGAATATTTCTTTTAAAACATCCCAGAAGTCAATTATCTTTTAAGAAGGTTATGTCTCTAGCTCTGCTAAAGCAACTATGCTAAGCACCTGTAGAAAAGGACATTTTAGGCTGTTTATTTTTTTTATGAAAAGAACCCCTACTCTTCAGAGAAAGACTGGGCTTTGCACCAGACTTACCTTTACAGTGATTCTCATCCCAAGGGTATGCACAGTTTTGGACTCCATTGCAGACTAAAGAATTGTTGATGCACATGTTGCTGTGGCAAAAGAAAGTGCTGCTTGTACAGGGAGCTGTATGGAGAAAGAGAACTAGTGTTGCCAAGAACAGTGACATACAGACTACAAACCCATCTTCACTTATTTTGTACTTAAGAATTTGACTTTAGCCAGGTGAGGTGGTGCATACCTTTAATTCCAGCACCCAGGAGGCCAACTCAGGTGGATCTCTGTGAATTTGAGGTCAGCCTGATGCAGAAGTTTATTTTTAGTTATGTTTAAAATGGTTGTTTTGTGCACTGTTGGGAAAAGGGCTGCCTAGCCTTGGCTTTTGTATTGTCTTCAGGTGTGGGCTTTATGTAAAAGATGTTCTTCATGATCTGCACGTGCTAGCAATAGAACACCTGAGGAGCTTAATTATCAATAAAAACCCCTGAGATGATACACTCAGGGTTCCACTGTCCAGAATGGCACTTGCCATGTCAGGTGGTTCCCTCTGCTGTCTGACAGCTTGCACCTATGATATGCTTCCTTGTCTTCTTTGCTGAGCCACACCATAGTACTGCTACAAGTGGTACCCAATATGGGCAGGACATCATGCCAGCTAACATCCAACAAGGAGACAGGGAAGAAGAGAAAGATATTCCAGACCCCACAGTCTGGTAAAGTTCACTCAGGGCAGAGATTAAGGTATTAATAAAAAGATATATGTGCAAAAAAAAAAAAGTAGAAGTCTCCTGAAGGAAGAGGAGAGTGAGGAAGGATATAAGCCTCTATGAAGAGAGAAGGCTGTGAAAATTAACTGAGAAAGAGGGCTCAAAAGTGAGCCACAGAATAGAGGCTTTTAGAGAAAGAAGTTTTCATGGTAAAAACAAAGAAAAAAAGAAGGTTTCAACCACTTTTTCTGATCATAGAGCCGAGCCAAGTGCAGGGAAACTATGTGGCTATGTGCAGCATGCTCCAACAGCTAAGCCATTCTCCCTCTGGCTGCTGGCAGCAACCAGGGTTGCTAGAAAAGGAAGCCAGAGTGTACTGTTCTACAAATTGAGTTTTCGTGTGGCTTTTTATGTGTGTGAAGCCCAAGTGGGTCTTATGTTTGAGATCTATGAAGAAGGTTGTGTGTTTTCCCGTAGCTGTGGTGGAAAAGAACATCAAACTGCCAGGATGTTGCAGCCGGAGATTCTTCTCACCAGCTCAGGAACCACCTCCTGATGTGGAAGCCAGGGCTTGGAGCCGAGAAACAGTTTATTTAAACTGACCAGTTTCGTTTGTTTGTTTTTTTTTTTCCTTTCTGCAAATCTGCCTACAAGGGGTGCAGATACTGGTGAGGTGATCCTGACAAGACCCATGTATGGTGATGAGAACTCTATCTCATGAGGAAACCCTTCCTGCAGACAAGGTTCACCTGCATTGATGCTGAGAAAAATACTTAATAAAAGAATTGGGACTAATGGTTGCTGCATTATTAATCCTAGCACTCAGGAGGCAGAGGCAGGTGGATCTCTGTGAGTTCAAGGCCAGCCTGGTCTACAGAGTGAGGTCCAGGACAGCCAGAGTTACAACAGAGAAATCCTGTCTTGAAAAACTAAAAGAAAAACATAAAAAACCACTTGTTCTTGCAGAGGATCCAAGTCCAATGCCCAGCACGTATGTGGCAGCTCACAACCATCCATAACTTCAATTTCAACACCATCTTCTAACCTCTGCTGACACCAGGCAGACACCAGATATACAGAAACACATGTGAGCAAAACAATCACATGCACATAAAATAAAAGTATCTAAAAAATATAAAAACAATTTCTCTGCATAATTCACTGGTTTGTAATAAAATTAATGTTGATGCTTTTAAATAAATGTGTTTTACTATACATTTAAAATTACAAATCAGTGTTTTCTGGCATGTAAACCTCTGTTATAGATTGTTATTTGTCTTTGTATCAAGTGCTGTAATCTGACTTTTCCAGATTCTATCCAGATCATCTTCACTCTTATATTAATTCATTGACTTTGCATAGGGTTTGCTGTAAGTCAGTGGGAAAAAATGCTCCCATTGAGTTAAAAAGTTCAGTGGGACAGTTTACAAAATGATGTTATAAAACAAAGTACTTTTTCTGTCAAAAAAAAAAAATAGGTATTCAGTAAGCATATTGTAAATGGTAAACTTATACAATAGATCTGAATTATTTACTTACGTTCCACAAAGGAAGTGAAGAGCATCCTAAACCTGCTAAGCCTGCTCCCTTCATCTGCCCACATCCGTATCACTCCCACTCCGGTTTTTAGCATTACGTCATTAGCCACAGTGCTGCAAAACTTGGCCTTCAGATTTTCGATAGCACTGCTTCCATCATAGACCGCCACAAAATTTCTCTTGCATTCATTTGAGTGTTCCATTTGGTAATCTAAGAACCTCAAATAAATCTGTAATATCAAAACACAAGAGTTTTAAAACAATACTTAAAATTTTTCTATTCAGAACATTAGACCGAATACAACAGCTGACTGAGAAACAGAGTGACGATGCCTCAGTAGGTAAAGCCCTAAGATGATGGGGTCAATTCCTGGGTGCCTTAACAATGGAGTCAAACACTGAGAAATCTAAAATTTATATTTTATTTACAAAAAGATGTTTATATTCTTATATAATATAATATCCTCATTAGAATGGTAATTTCATGGTATTCTAACGGTCAACATCATCAGCTGGTGCTTCCAGTTTTTCTGTTTACTCTATTATCTGTTTTCAAGGCAAGAATCTCATGTGGCCTAGGCTAACTTTGAACTCACTATCTAGCTAAAGCTGACCTTGAACTTTTGATCCTCCTCCTTCTACCACGCAGGTGCTGAGATTAAAGGTACTACCACCCTACTTGGTCTTACGCAATGCTGGGACTCAAACCCAGAGCTCCATACATGGAAGACAAGTATCTTGGCAGCCGAACTGTACGTCTTAGAATCCAAGCTTAACTATCAGATGCACAAAATAAATACTTCCCACGTCTGTAGTAACATACCACAAGTGTAATCTACAGTCTTTATTACAATCCTCACCCACACAGCACCCTGCCATTTATTCCCAATTCCACTGACACATACTTAAGCAATTTAAAAATTCTACTCTGTAAATAACATTTTCTATATTTTCAGACAAAACACTGGATCTGTATTATACATATGTACTATTAGCACCTGCTTTATTCATTTTATAAGACCGCTATTGGGAACTACACAATTTACTACAATACTTTTTGGCTTACTTTTGTCTGAAGATTTCCTTTACAATTGTTCCTTCTCAGCTACAAAGACCAAGCATTAATCTCTAACAGAACCTTTTAAAACAAGTGTTACTTATAACAAGAGAGATTCAGGGTCATACAGAACAGGGAGTTTAAAACATTTATTTTGATTTATGTCTACTTATATGCTTGTGTGTCTGTTGTGTGTGCCCACAGAGGCCAGAAGTGATCAGAATCCCTGGAGCTGAATTTACAGTGGTTGTGAGCCACTCACACAGATGTTCAACAGAACTGGGGTCCTCTGGAAGAGCAGCGAGTACTCTTAGCTGCTGAGCTAGAATCCAAGGGCAAGGTTTTGAACGAAGGCTGACCTGGGTTTAAACTGAGTGTTCTCAACTTTAATAGAAGTTTTACCTTCACACACACACCCCTACATCCTCACTGTTTGGTCTCCACTTGCCTATATGGCTCTACAATTTAAATTTTCTTGTGTGAAAAATATTATTTCCTCTGAATTATCACTGAACTCAGCTTTCTAGACATTACTCATATAAGGCAGTAACAGTTTTTTTACCCTTAAACGACTCAATAAAACAAAACCATGGCACATATTCTCCCTATTAAAAACACTATCAAGTTTTGGTCTATTAATAATTTTAGTTTATTTGAAATTACAAATTTGACACTTTCATGGGCATGCTGGGAAGTCAGTAATAGCATAGGTTTTCTAATCTGAAACTACAAAATCTTCATGCATGTGTCTGAACATAAAAGTGATGTATTTTCAAGTTGAACATGGTAGCATAGGTCTACAATCTCAGCTCATTCTGTTTTTTTATTTTTTTGGTACTCTACTTTTTACTTCTCTATTCACTTAGATAAGTAAATAAGGAAGCAGGAAGATTAACTGGAAGTTCAAGGTTATCCTTTGTTATAAAGCAAATTCCAGGCTAGCCTAGACTACATGAGACTCTGTCTCAAAAACCCCTCAAACCAACCAAACAAAACCAAGCTTGGCACACTGGTGTCCACCTGCAATCCCAGCACTTGGAAAGTGGAGGCAGGAGTACCAGGAACTCATGCTTGCCGCACATACCAAGTTCAAGGGTCATCCTGGGCTACATTACAGCCTAAGGGGAAGTAAAAATAAAAAAAAAAATTTAAACTTTAAAAAATTACATTTACTATTTGTGTGTGTCTTGGTTGGTTTTTGTCAACTTGACAGAAACCTTGACATATCCAAAAAGTGCGAGAACTCAGTGCTTCCACCAGATTCCCATCAGGCAAGCCTGTAGAGTATCTTCTTGATTAATGACTGATTAGTGGGCTCAGCCTACTGTGGGAGGTGCCATTTCTGGGCAGATGTCCTTGGTATGTAAGAAAGCAAACTGAGCAAGCCTGTAAACTGTAGGGCTCCATGGCTTCTGCTTCAGTTTCAGACCTGACTTCCTTAGTGATGGACCGTTACCTGGAAGTAGTAAGATGAAATAAACCCTTTCTAAGTAAATAAGTAGCGCTCATTAATACTATTTATGCAATAAAAATTGTTCATGGTTCTAACACTGTCTCCTCCATTAATTAGATTGTAAGGTTTTTATATATAAAGGATCATATACTAAATCACAATCTAACATATTATTGCTCACAGAAGGTAATAATTAGGTTTTAAAAACTATGAATAAATAAAATTAATACTTATTTGACTATTATTGTGTACACACGTGCTACAGCATGTTTATGTCAGGGGACAAATCCTTGGAGTTGGCTACTTCCACACTGACGTAGGTTCCAGGCATCTACTGGAAGTTGTCAGGCTTTGTATTAGCAATCACTTGCATCATCTGAGCCATCACAATTATAAATTCATTCATTTTTTTGAGAAAAGAAATTGTTAAAGTTGCCCAGACTGGTCTCAAACTCGCCATTCTCCTGCCTCAGCATCCTCCAAAGTAAGTGGGATTACAGACATGGGATAGCATATCTGTCTGTCTGCTTAATCTTTTTATACAAAGAAATTAGTTTAAGTCTATAGTAAATGTTCTTCAAAGACATTTTTAAAAATTATGAGGTCAAGGTCTTTTTCTTTTTTATTGTGAACACACTAAAGCGGAACCAGGAACGGTGGTGCTCGGCTGTACTTTCAGCGTTTGGGAGGGGGACGCAGGAACTCAAGGCCAGCTTGCGATACCAGGAACCTCGTCTCAAAGCACGCTACAACTAAATCCTAAAGTTAATAGTTAAGACAACTTTTAGAGAGTATACAGACCTGGCAAAGTGAAGTGTGTCTGTGTATATATACATATGTGTGTGTGTGTATATATATATATTTATTTTTTTGCATCATCCTTTCCAGGTTTTTTTTGTCAGTAGTTTCTTCATTTTTACAATATCAAGGAAATACATGTCTTATGAAAGGAGCTTACATTGTACCTTTCCCTAATTCTTAGACAAGATTGTGAGTGGTCATTACAGCTCTTATATGCTGGTACAGTTTGCCAGTAAGCTCATGGAAATCTTAGATATTTTTGTTAGAAAGTTTTAAAATATGAATTCAAGTCTAGATTAAATGTAGGAAGACTCAGGCTATCTAGTTCTGGACTATGTTCACTTCCTTCTAGCCAGGGGTTCTCAACCTGTGGGTCATGACCCCTTTGGGGGTTCAATGACCCTTTCACAAGGGTTGCTAAGACCACTTGTGTAACAGATATTTACATTTTGATTCATGACAGTAGCGACATTACAGTTATGAAGTAGCAATGGAAATAATTTTATGGTTGGGGCCACTACTACTTTAAGCCATCTGATTTGGGGCAGAGAGGTTTTTTTTTTTTTTTTACCATATTCTCTCTTTTTTTTAATACTGGTAGAGTAGAACAGGTTTAGTTTAACTAGATACTATTTGTTGCCTTTTATTCACAAAGTTCTATGATTCAATGACACTTTTCTTACTTAAAGAACTTCCTTTAATTTTTCTTGTTAATTTTTGTGATTTGTGCTTCCTGAATTGACCAGGAAATATTAACTCATATCCCAAACACAAAGGTAATTTTCTAGGTATGAAATCACAGCAGAGATCCTAGCCTCATCTTACCAGAGAACAGGCCCCATAACATGTTTCCTTGTTTACCTTTTCATGTTAATCATCTACCTACGGGTTCTGGTTGTGAAAGGGGCCTCACAATGGTCATACAAGCCCTGGGCTTTGTAATTCTTCTTTTTCAGTATCAATGTTAAAACCATGATCCTAGTATGTCAACACCTGAGCAGTAATGAGTAACTGAAATCTCAAGGGGTATTTGTGACATCAGTTTTATTTTACTGTATTAATATACAATTATTTGTCTTCATAAGATTTATTGGTTTTATTTTGAACTTATATTTTACTTTTGAGGAATACCTGGTAAATTTTGTCCAATATTTGCAAGTGTTTTTGACTTGTTTTAAGATGGTTTCACGTTATCTATCATTTTCCATAAATATTAATTTAATCTTCACGTTCTGTGTATGTGTGTGTGTTTGTGAGGGTCACTTATGTAGTCAGGTTGGCCCCCAAATCTTATGTTCTCCCAGTTTCTCTTACTCTCACTTTTTCTACATATGCATAAATTAAGTTTAATTTGATCTCTGTTGATATTCCTAGAAGTATAAATTAAAAATAGAAAAGCAAAAGTAGTCAACAGTCAATCTCACAGTTATTTAAAAGCATTCTTTTCGCAGCACTGTCCACAGGCCTCTCTTGCTACCCACTTAATTAGTTTTTGAGGCCGGGTTCTTGCTGAACCTTGAGCTTCCTATTCAGCTGGACTGGCTGGGCAGCAAGCCTCTGGATCTGCCTGCCGCCCTCCTCGCTTGCCTTGTGCTGGTGTTGCAGATGCGCACTACTACAGAGGTCCCGGCTTTTATGTGGTGCTGGAAATCTGAACTCGGGTCCTCATGCTTGCATAGCAAGCACGTCACTCACCACACCATCTTCCCAGGCCCCTATAACGCTTAAACAAAACAAAACAAAAAACCCAACAAGTCTTTGACCAATACTTGCATTCACCAGTTAGGACTCCACAGATTTTTAAAAACCGTAATTTTCAGGATTAAGAATCTTTTTTTTTTTTTTTTTTAAAAGGATTTATTTGTTTTTTAAAGATTTATTTATTTTTACATGCATTGGTGTTTTGCCTGCAAGCCACCATGTGGGTGCTGGGAATTGAACCCAGGTCTTACTGGAAGAGCAGCCAGTGCTCTTAACCATTAAGCTAACTCTCCAGCCCCTAAGAATCTTAATATGGTGTTGATGAGCTGGCTGAGCAGGTAAAAACTTGCTATGCAGTTCCAATGACTTGAACTTAACCTCCAGAACCGACACCAAGGTGGAAGGAGAAAACCAACTCCGTGAAGTTGTCTTTTGACTTCACAGGTGTGCTGTGGCTTGCACACTTAAAAATTAAAAAAGAACCTTAATATATATATAATATTTTCAATATTTCTATCTCAGTTTATTTAACTACAAAAGCACTAAGATCTTGTAGGTGCCCAATAGAGTAAATGAAATAAAAAAATTAAGGAGTTGCAAATATTTACAGGAATCAAGTAATACATTATAGAAATCACATGTTCTTATGTTATTCTCTGAAGTAAGTCAATATATAACAATACCTTAGCTTTTGGGGTGGCTTTAATTGTCCATATGCAATCAACTGCTTGGCCAGGCTTTGTTTTTTCTTCTTGTTCTACCTGGCTAGAACGTACTATCCCATCAGCTCCTGACAGCTCAAACTGACAATCTATATTAAAAGAAAAAAAAGACATTCAACGAAAAATAAAACTAATAAAAAATGTCACAGAAAGAAAGAGATAATATACTAAACCTGGAATGGGATTTAAAATACCTCCAAGGTAAGTAAAGTCTGGATCTGTAACAGAAAAGAGAAGAAAGCCCATTGGTACCGAGATTCTTTGAGGTCTAATTTAAAGTTATGTCAAAAGCTTCATTATATAGTATCATAAAAGACGTTTTCATTGATAGATACCATATATCACAATCATTTATGAGAATGTTTTTGGGGTTAACATTTAGTGAAAATTTGTATACTTTTGATTTTATCAGGAATGCTTTATCCTATTGAAAACATTAACTGTCAAATGTAGTAGCCAGTGTACTAACATATGAACAAGTAAATAAAATATGGTATACTTAATACAACGGAATACTACTTAGTCTTAAAGGAATACGTTTCCTTTGTATTGAACTTTGTTAAATGTTTTCTAAAATGTTTGCTTCAATGGGTAGTGGTGATATTTGCAAAATAATATAAATATATTCAATGATGCTAACTTATAAAATAGTTCATATTTAATCACAGTCAAATATATCTATAAAATATTATATATGTGCCTCAACAATTATTTCTAAATTAAAATAGGAACCACAAATATAATCTGGGAAACCTATTTCACATACATGGTTTACTCCAATTATGAGGACACTCAATTCTTTTTTTTTTTTGGTTGTTGTTGTTTGAGACAGAGTTTCTCTGCTCTAACTCTGGCTGACCTGGAATTCATTCTGTAGACTAGACTGGCCTCAAATTCACAGAGATATGCCTGCTCTGTCTCCCAAGTGCTGGGATCAAAGGCATGCACCACCACTGCCCAGGAGGACACTCAATTCTTAATAATACTATCTTTAATTGAAGATACTTTAGAAAGTTACCAAATTACAGATTGGAAAGTGGAGAAGTAAACTATTAAGTTAATTTCAATACATTTCAGTGTTTGTTCTTTTAAAACTAAAACTAAACTCATCTGTGTTTAAAAAGTCAACACTAGTATACACTAGCTCTTTTGCAAAAAAAAAAAAAAATCAAAACAATTAAAATTAAAATCTTAAATTGTACTGGGGAAAGCTATAGGAGCTTTTTGGAAAACTAATCAGACTTATTTTTCTCCTATCTATCTATCTATCTATCTATCTATCTATCTATCTATCTATCTATCTATCTATTTATTGAGACAGGGTCTCTCTTCATAGCTCTGTCTATCCTGAAACTCACTATGTAGACCAGGCTGGCCTGCCTATCTATCTATCTATCTATCTATCTATCTATCTATCTATCTATCTATCTATCTATCAGGACAGTCTCTCTTCATAGCTCTGTCTGTCCTGAAACTCACTATGTAGACCAGGCTGGCCTGCCTGCCTGCCTATCTATGTATGTATGTATGTATGTATGTATGTATGTATCTATCTATCTATCTATCTATCTATCTATCTATCTATCTATCTATCTATGTAGACCAGGCTGGCCTTGAACTCATGAGAGATCCACCCTGCTACTGTAGTGTATACAGGCTGGCCTTAAACTCACTATGTAGTGTGTAACTGGAAATATGCCTTTAAATAACAGCAGACACAGCTGTATTTTATCCCCTTATGTATCACATATTTATTGATATGAGTTGGTTTTCTTAGTTTAAAGATAAAACTTGGGAATCCCTATCCTACAGTAAAAAAGAAATATGACACAATAGAAAAAGTAACCTAGGAAACTCAGTGTAGTCCTGGATCTGTTACTGTATAAGAAAAGGACTTAACTAAGCTTCCTCATCTACAAAACAGGATATGATATAATCTTTATGATATCTCCATTTAGTGTAAAATTTAATATAATTAAGGTAGTACCAGAAGCCCTATAAGGTACAAAGATAAAAATCTTTACAAATTCTAAAAATCCCAAGTGTTTTATAACTTATCTGTATTTTACCTATAAATTGTATAAAAATTTCTTACCATATGTAAAAAAAAAACCTTTTGTTCAAACTGAGTGTCTTTATAAATAAAGCTCGCTGATTTTAAGTTAATTAATTAATTGTGTATGTGGAGGTCAGAGGACAACTTGCAGAAGTCAATTCTCTCCTGCCACCTTGTGGGAATCTGGGGATTAAATTCAGGTTGCCTGGCCTATGTGCAAATGCTTCTACTTGATGAGCCATCTTTCCAGCCCTAAATTTGGTTGACTATTTAAAAAAATATTAAAAAAACAGATTTTAAAAAATTTGTGTATGTATGTATGTATCACCTAGAGGTCTACTTGGGGTATCCTTGATATCTATCACACTCTACTTTAAATTCTTTTCTTTTTTAAAATCAGAAACAGGATCTCTATTGAATTTTAAGAATCTCTCATTGGTCCTAGAGTCTGTGAAGTTTTGGCTGGCCTAGTGGGTCAGATCCTCTAGGATCCACTGCGTCTCCCCCTTCCTAGTGCTGGGGTTACAGGAGTGTCATCACACAGATTTTCATTTTTATATGGTTTCTTTCTTTATGGGAACATCTTCATGTGCTCAGCAAGCAGTTTAACCACTGGACCAACTTCTCAGCCCCTAAAACCCATGTTTTTATTGTCTATTGTTTTGTTTTTGGGAACTCTAAACTTGTAAAGATGTGACTCATATATAAGATTGTATAATAGCATTTTATGACACTGATTACTTCAGTTAATTTAGGCAGCAAACATTAAATACCTGACCAATTTAAACAAATCACTTATTTTGTTCCAAATGACTGGTTCTCAAGCTTATATGAACTAGTTCACAGGGTAGAACACCCTGTGTATCACCTAGTCAGCATCTTTCTTACATTTGCTATTCTGAGAAAAACAATTTGCTACATTTTAGTTGTAATAAATTCCAAATAAAACACAACATATTAACTATGTTTTTGAGATAAGGTCTTCCGTATAGCCTAGACTGTCCTCAAATGTGCTATCTTCCCATCTAAACCTCCTGAGTAGCTGGGATCAGAAGCATGTTGTATGACTCCTAGCTATGCTAACCATTTTTGGTGTACAGTTCAGTGGTTTTAGTACACAGTTGTTCAACAATCACCACTTTTTATTTTTAGAATTAGTTTTAATCATCAAAAAATGAAAGTCTGTGCTCATTAAAGTACTAACTTTCAATCTTCTATTTCCATGAATTTGCCTACTTTAGATAACGTATGCAATTGGAATGATAGAATATTTGCCTTTTATTTCTAAATAGTTTTCCTTAGAACATATCACAATTCACCTTGGAGCTCACACAGTAGAGAACTTATTCCTATAAGTTGTTTACTAACCGTGACAAACATACACACAATAAATGTAACACATACATACACTCACATGGAAAAACCTTATGTTCATATGATTAAGTCAAATAAGTCACCCTGAATAGTCGACAAACTGCATGATCCTAACTGTATAAAACACAGAAATTGAAAAACAATAAAGAGCCCAGTGATTGCCAGAAGTTTAGGGAGAGAGAGGGATATGCAGTGGAGCACTGGAAATTTTTAGGCAGTAAAACTGTCCTGTATAGTAACAGTGGATATATGCTATTTATCAAACTCACTGAACATATACTACCAAGGAAGAGCTATACTGTAAGCTAAAGACTTTGGGTAATTATGATGTGCCCATGTTGGTTTACTGAATGTTTCAAATATACTATTCTTTTGGCAATATGCAGGCACAGGGAAGTGTAGGGTTTTATCTAATAACTACTTCCTGCTCAGTTTTCTGTGATCCTAAAATTATCTAAAAAGTCTATTAGACAAGTTTTACTGTTTGAAAATGTTATCCTTTCAAGTATTTGAAAGATAATACTGATGCAAAATAAACTTCCATAACGCTTAACTGATTCAGATATAAAATGGTTTGTTTTCAAGGGGAAAAAAAAGCTGGTAATAAGACCTGCATGCATAGCATGCCCAGTTTTGTAAAAGCAAATTGAACAAAGAAAACCATCCTAAGAGGTAGCTACCAAATTGTTAGCAATGTTTTTAAAAATAAAGTGATGGGATTATAATTAGTTTCATTTTTGTATTTTTCAATTAACAAATTTCTCCTATAAAAACAAAACAAAAAGATTATACACTTGCTGCACCAGGTTGTTTTTTTAATTCCGTTAAGTTTGCAAGCTCCTTGGGCATAATAACATACTAATTGCTGAGTTTCCACAGCAGAGTGTGTGTACTTTCACAGACAGGGCTTTGTAGTTCTCACAGCATTTGCTCAGTGTCCTTATCTACCAGGTGTAGGTAAGAGCCATGCAGTAGGCTGGCAGTGTGGTAGTGCCCAGATATATCCACAATCGAATCCCTATGAATTTTACTTTACATGGTTATAAAAAAGAATGAATATTACATTACAACACAAAATACATCAATAAGAATTTTAAGAAGACTGGGTCTGAAGAGATCAGTGATTAAGAACACGTGCTATTTTTTTGCAGGGAGAACTGGAGTTCTGTTCCCTGCACCTACAGGGCAGCTCACAAACAATTGTAACTCTAGCTTCAGGGAACATGATGCCCTCTTCTGGCCTCTGTGACCACTCTGTGCATATGTACATGTAGACACACACACATACACACACACACACAAGAAAATGAATTTTAAGAAGAGAAATGAAGCCAGAAGTTAGAGCAGTATGATCACAAACACAGAAATGCTGGGATAGTCTTTCAGTCTGTGGAAGAGATGAAGCACGGATTCTAGCTGGCCGTGATGGCACACGCCTTTAATCTTAGCAGAGGGAGGCGGAGTTTGAAGCCAACATGGTCTACACAGAGAGTCCTAGGATAGCTAGGCTATGTCTCAACCCCCCACCCCCAAACAAAACAGATTCAATTCTTAGAGGGAGTGAGGCTTTACTGGATTTTGGAATATTTGGCCTCCAGAACTACAACAAATGTATTTTTCTTTCCTTAAGCTACCAGATTTGTATTAATTAGTCATATCAGCCCCAGGAAATGAATGCAGGAGGTATTGCTACTTTACTATTGCAGAGTTTCAAGCACAACTTTGTACTTAAAGATTATAGGTTTTGGGTGGAAGAGAAAAGACTCAAACCCAGATCTAGCCCTCTAAACGCAGGTACAGTATTAATTCTATTGTTAAAAAGTTTTTAGAGTATTTATGAGTGGTTAATAAGTACAATTAAAAAATTTGCCTAATAAATTGTGGGAATTGTGAAAAGACATGGATTGAATTATTGTAAAAAGTATATTGATTTTGATGTTATTGGTCTTAAATGTGTCCTAAAAGATATTTGAGAAGAAAATGCAACTTTATCTGATATACCACAAAATTAGAATGGTATGTGGTCTATTGCTCTCTATTTTTAAAAAGTTTTTTGCCAGTTTCTGATTTTCTTTTGACTTTGACAATTTTTTTAGTTCTAATCTGATTACCTTGATCAAATTATCCTTTTCTAACCTTAAAATTCTAAAATCAATGACATACTCAAGTATTGAAAGGTAGTTTATTTTTTTAAGAACACTTAATTTGTTACCTGGAATGAATGAGTATTTTGCCCGAAATCCTAGTCCTTCAAGTTCTTCATCAGAACTAAATTTAATCCACATGAATCTTCCTGTTGACCTAATTAAAGCAGGGCTTTTCATGCCACAGTAGCGATCTATTAGAGGAGAGAAACCAAATGGCCCATCTCGAATTTCCAAGTGATCAAACCGACATTCAAATGATGGCTCTATATAGTATCGTTCATCAAAGGTCAGCTCTATTCGTTGACGAGGAGCAGCTATAAAGTAAGAGTAAGCAAACAGGGCAGCATGAACAAGACATTCATGTATGGACACAGATGAGACAAGCAAATCAGTCACTCTAGTGCTTCACATCTGAGAATCACTCTGAGAATTGTGTACATAAAAGCCATAACAAAAGCTGTCTTTCATAGGAATAATCATGCTGTGTTGTAGAACTACAGTAGCATTTCCTTGTGGTAATGCCATTTATTAAATTAGTTAAATATACTTGATTGGCTAAAATTAGAAGAGGTGAAAGGCTAATGCTTCCTTACTTGATAAGAAAACACTGTAACATATGCAGTGTATCATATAAAATACAGAGGAAAACCACCAATCGACATGAACAGAAAGCCCAGTAGGGTCTGCCAGTAAACTTACATTCCTTACAGGGAAGTTTTTCATATACAGTAACACACTTAGTTGAACTATATTTTAAACAATTAAAAATTCCCATTAAAATTTAACTATCAGTTTGTTAATGCAGTCAATATTTACAAATATATCTTTATTATAATTTAATTCAAACACATTTAAATTTTGTTCAAACTGGCTTAAACAGAGCATTTAGCTAATGCCCTCAGTTTTACAGTGAAGTAAAAATTCATCAAACAAAAGACAAAGATTTGTCAAATACCTTCCAAAATATAGATACACTCCTTGTTTGGTGGATATGAGTCAGGATAATTTGGTGAAGCAAAATGACCTCCATTGCTGGTTCGAACCCAAATGCCACACTGGGTCGCAGGAATGTGTTTGATCCCTATATTTTGTCCATCTTGAACAGAATTTTCAAAATAATTAGAGCAAAACATGATAAGCATGCCCCCTGAACTCTTTAAACAACTGCTTCTCTGTTGCATATATAACTTCTTAAGACCCACTGCTAAATTTAGTATAACCAAGTGAGTACAGCAGAACTGCAAGAAATGCAGGTTACAGTTATTTTGAGAGCTTGATAGCAGAGGTAAATTTGCCACAAAAGGCCCCTGCCGCCAAGTCTGACAACCCCAGTTTGATCCTCAGAAGCCGTTAGGTAGAAGGGGAGAGCCTATGAGCTGTCCTCTGACCACACTCGTGGCAGTGGCCCCTTTCTTTGGTGAGCATAAAGCAGAATTAATGGACTGAGGGCAGCCAGGTGCAGCTGAGGGTGAAAAGGACAACTTGAAAATTGGGAGGCTGGTGAATGTTAACAAACTCAATGACAGCCCCAGGCTTCTCTCACCATCTCTTAAAGTAACAGAGATTCCAGATAGGAAACAAAGATTTATTTTGGGGGAATCTGTAGATGTCTAATCAAGTTGGGTGTCAGACTTAATCCCCAGTCCCAGTCCTGGAGCTTTTCAGCCTCTGTACAATCTAGTCTTAAGCCTAGAACTGGAAGGCTTCAGCCTCAGCCTCCATACCATCTACAACATTTAAACCCGAGACTTACTGCTGACTGAGCCACTCTGACTAGCTCCTTCTGAACTCTGACTCTTCTGGTTCAACTCACTTGCTGTTCTGGTTCAAACTCTTTTCCAAGCTCACTGGTACAAACTGATCTTCTGAGCTGGCTTACTGTTTCTGACAGAACTCTTCTGACTCTGGCAGACTCTGGCTGATTCTCTGACTGCCTCAGAATGAACTGCTCTGCTCAGCTTCAAACTGACTCTTCTTGGCTGATACTGACTTCTAATGCTGAACTGCCTCTGTGTCTCTGCCTCATTCCCCTCAGACTGCTTCTGTGTCTGTGTGAGCTCTCACTGCCCCATACTGCCTCAGTCAGTTTCTCTGCTTCTCTACCTTATCCTGTCTCTGAGCTGAAAGCCTGTTTTTCTATCCTGAGAGTTGGGCATGTCTTCACTCTGACTTACTCTGCCAACTCTTCTTCCGATTTGTCACTTTGTCTGCCTTTCACTCTGACTCTCAGACGTCACTTCCTGTCTGACTGACTCCTTCTGAGCTCTGCTTCCTGTCTCTCAAGTGCTGGGATTAAAGGGATGTACCAACATTCTTTCTACATTTCATCTGGACCACATAGGCCTCTGAATGTGATCCCTTCATATAAGACCCCTGGATGTGATCCCTTCATATAGACTCTTGGATTTAATACCTTCCTAACTATCACATAGGCCTATTTCTCTACAGGAATCCAATCTCTTTCTAAGAAAGGGTTAACCCTACAGATCAGAGAGTCCCAAGTCAGTTCAAATACAAGGTGAGAGCTATGGTAAATACATCCTACTTTTACCTACAGACAACTCATATTCAGCTTTTTAGTGCTCCTGTTAAGATATAAGTACAAATGCAAAGACAACCAGGAATTTGAAGAAAGCTTCTAGTATGAAAAATGATTTGGAACGCATAGAATAAAGCAACTTCAAGTAAAGAAAGTCTATGCAAAAAGTTAAAATAAAGAATAAACCCCAGTTATCAACCAACCAACAAACCAGTAACAGAGTTTCATGTAATTTCCCAGAGATAGAAAAGCAAATATATTTATAAAACAGAAAAGCTCATTCTTTAAAAAAAATTAATAGAAGCAAGCTCCACCAATCAGGGAAAATAAAAAAAAAAAAATAGAAAGTTTAGAGCAGAGATCTGATGCCTATGGGTGTGTTTTCAGTTTTACTGGAATATATCGATGGCCATTAAGTGCTTATTTTGGTTGCTTTCACACAGCAAACTGAGGTTGACAGGTTAACAGAATGCTTTAGGTCATTGTAGTACACAAGAGGGATGTGTTTAGTATTTTTTGTCAACTAAGCCTCTCATCTGAGAGGGCACCGCAACTGAAAAGAAATGCAGAATACTGTCCTGTAAGCAAGTCTGTGGGGCATTTTCTTGACTAAAGTGATGTGGGAGGCCCAGCCCATTGTGGGTAGGGCCTCTCTGGGTAGTTGGTCCTGGGTTCTATAAGAAAGCAGGCTGAGCAAGCCATGGCGAGCAGCCAGTAAACATCACTCCTTCATGGCCTCCGGATCAGTTTCTGCCTTCAGGTTCCTGCCCTGTCTCCCACTCTGATTTCCCTTGATGATGGACTGTGATATGGAACTATAAGGCAAATAAATCCTTTCCTCTCCCAAGCTGGTTTTGGTCATGGTACTTTATCACAGCAATAGAGAGCAAACTAAGACAAAGTCATTATTTCAAACTGCCCTGAACATGCCATGTACCACAGTCCATACTTTACCTTGGGTCTTTTGGGCCACAGCAATCCCTTCCACCACCAGTACTGTTACTAGCAACACTAGAGAAAGAACAGAAATGAATAGTTAAAAAGTTGAACTTATATTACATTTCACTAAGTCTTTAGGGAAAATCTAATAATAAAAGATTAATAACTAAAATCATTTTTTTAGACAGGATATTGTTATGATGGCTAAACTGGCCTTCATAAGTTGAAGTTTTTTTATATCCCAACTGCTAGGGTTATAAACATGTGCCACCACACTTGGCTTAAAACCATCATTTCTTACCAACATCCACAACTGAGTCTTTAAAATATTAAATATTATGTCCTTGGGCTGGTGAAACTGTTGGCTCCTTGGGTAAAGATCCCTGCCACTGAGCCTGATAACCTGAGTTGGATCTATGGAATCCATAGGGTGGAAGGACGCCTGAAAGTTGTCCTCTGACCTCCCATGAGTACCGTGGTGGGAATGTATGAAAGCTTGAAGATTCGAACATAAGTGCACACATACATACACAGTGTAAATAAATAACTGCTATATTCTGATTCATTTGACCCCTAAAACAACCAAAGAAAAGATGTAACTGATTTTGTACTCATTTATATAAGCATTTAAAACATTTTTCTCAATATAAAAACAACTCCACACATATATGTTGTATAGGATTTTGCTAAGCCAAACTACTCTATTCACCTGAAGAGTGTCTATTCATTGGGCTTGCAGTGCAGTGTGTTATGCCAAAGCTCAAATGGACCACCTGACTTCTAGAAGTCAACTGAAACTGCTACTGTGCGTCACTGTGCTGTGATTTGTGCTATAACAGGAAGTTATATTTAGACACTAAAGCTATTTTACTCTCCACCCCCAATATTTGAGACTCAACCAACAATAGATTTCTTTTTTGTTAGTTTGTTTTGGACATTTTACTACATTTTCATGAATGTTGCCTTCTTCTATTCAGTGGAAAACATTCTATCAGCCTGGCCCCACTACAGTGTGATCTGGAGTAGGTACTCATTAGGTCAATAGCACTGATCTCCTGAAGGCAAGTCTGTGAAGGCAAAGGTACGGGCAGAGAGATCCGCAAACTGCCTAACAGTATGCACTTCAGGAGCTAGGTGAATACAGGAATTCAGGTTTCCTCTTATACCACTGTACTATTTGTGAGGCCTCTTAAGCTCATTTTACTTATTTGTAAAATCAGGATGATGCACTAATAGTATGGGACCAATCTCACTGGTGTGCATATCATACTGCATGTACCAAGCATTCTTCTAAATAAATGGTAGATATTAGGACAATTAGCATCTTCATAGAATCAATTGTCAAAGATTACCGGTAATAGAGGCAAAAAGAGAGTCTATAGACTGCATAATGGAAACACAGGAGAGGGGAACTGATATTCTTCTGGAGATAAAGAAAAGAGTAAGGAAAACATTTGGAAGAGAGGTATATTCTGCTAGATCTTATTGGATTTGAACCCACGAAGAAGAAATATGGTGCTACTGCAGGTTAGAAAAAGGCAGGATAATGCCAGAGAGTAAAAATTCTTAAATACCATGTTGATGGATTTGGACTTGCAATTACAAAAAAAAAAAAAAAAAAAAGCCACTCTAGGCTTTGTTTGTTTATTTGTTCATTTATTTATTGTGGTGCTCAGGAATGAACCCACAGCCTTGAGCATGCTAGCCAAGTGCAGTACCATTTAGCTACCTTTCTAGTTCCTCACTACTGGCCATTTATCTATTTATTCATCTCTTATTTTTGTTTGTTTTGTATACAGGATTTTACTATTTAGCCTTGGCTGGCCTGGAACTGCTATGTAGACCAGACTGGCCTAGAATTCAGAGATCTATTACCCTCTAAATTTAGAGATCTGCTGGGATTAAAGGTATGTATCACCGCACTCAATCACAATTGATTTTTAAACCAAAAGAGTATATAACCGCATATAAGTTTCAGAGCAATATTCCTAATGGTTGTATGGAGGCTAAACTACACTTATAAAAAGATCATTTGAGAAGTAAAGTAATGGCAATATTCTGAAGCAGAGAAGTGATTGTGGAATTGGCAGAGACAGAGACTAAGGACATGAATAAGACAGAGTGAACTGCAATTTGTAACTTATAAGATGTTAGGGGAGAGGGAAATAAAGTGATTGAAGACTTTGCCAAATGACTGAGAGAGATAACAGCACAGGTTTATTCAACAGCATCTATGAACAAGGCCATCAATGCACAAAGATAGAGTTCTTGTCACTTAGTTTACATCTTAAAATCTAGGTATTTGACCTCTTCATCTTTGGTTTCTTGAATCCTTATTAACCTTTGTTTTCTCTCAACTATATTAATTGCCTTTCCCTTTTGTTGGTTATAGACAGCATTAAAGATCTTATGTAGAAATAAACCCTTAAAGAAAAACAAAACAAAATCTCCAATCTTAGGTGTCATGGCACATGTCTCAAGAGGCAGAGGCAGAGTGTCTCAGTGAGTTCTAGAACAGCCAGAGTTACATGGTGAGATCCTATCTCAAAACAAAACACTTCCCATCTTTATACTGGAACTGAGTTAGATGAATAGAGCCTAGAACTTAAAAACAGCAACCACAACAAAAATAGATTTATTACTAAAAGACAAAACAACCCTCCATCCCCCCAAATATTGGGAATTTGAAATTCAGTAAAGTATCTATTTATATCAATTATCCTGTCAAAGGGAGTATCAGATGACACACAACTAGTCAAAAATTTTTGTTCAAATTCCTTTCCTTCCAGAATCACAGGTATAAGTATTTATCAGTTTTCAAATTTATAACGCATAGCTTTGAAGTAAATGCCACAAAGCCAGCAGACATTTTTTGTTTGTTGAGGTAGGAACTCAACAAATAGGACTGGAGAGGTGTCTCAGGGGTTGAAAGCACAAAATGCTCTTACAGAAGACCTGCCTTCAGTTCTCAGAACCACATGATGGTTCGAAATTGTCTGTAACTCCAGATCTAGTCGATCCAATGCCCTCTCCTGGCCTCCAAGGAGACGGGGCACACACATACATGTGGGTAAAACATTCACACATACAAAATAAAAATAAATAATCTTTAAAAAAAATCAATGAGCAGAAGCCAGGAGACCAATAGTATAACTATGATAAAAAATAAACTGTGTCAGAAAATTAAAAACATAACAGACAATAAACTGTTGTACACATAAAATTTCAAAACAAATGGTTCTAGGGTCATATATTAATCATAGAAATAAGTCCAAGATTTGTGTGTGTGTATAATTTAAATAAAGACAGAGATAAATGTTTTTATTTTATTTACACATTTTATTAAAATACACAATATACATACTTATTTTATATACAAATGAGAAAAATGGTTATATCATCAGCAATATGTACCAAAATGCAAGTCCAAATACTATTCAACTTTACTAATGTTAAGCAATGTAGATTTGGGGCTGTAGTGATGGCTCAGGAGCTGTAGTTACCGTTCTTCCAGAAGACCAGAGTTTGCAGCACTCAAAGCCAGCGACTTAAAACTGCCTGTAACTACAGTTACAACTTCCTTGGACACCTACACTTGTGGCATACACCCCCCCCCGACTCTAATAAATATTTAAATAGAAAAATGTAGATTTTAATGAAAACAAAACAAAAATCTCCCGGAAAAATTTTAAGGCAAAAAGAGACACTTCCATCAAGCAGTCTGCAAAATGGGAAGACAGAGCCATTGGCATAAATTGTTAGCGTGATCCAAAGGAACAAAGAAGGTCTGGCTTATACAAAGTTCCTGCCCAGGACCTCAAGCTGGCCCAAATGTCCACCACTGACTGGTTGATAGTTAAAGTTTAAGGCTAGGCATGGTGGGGTACACCTGTAACCCAGTACTCAGGAGGTAGAGATAGGGTCCCGGTGAGTTCCGTACCAGTCTGGTCTACATAGTGAGTTTCAGGCCATCTATGACTACATAGCGAGAGTTGTCTCAAAACCAAAGCAAACTTCAACCAACCAAACATAACATAGTTTATTGCAGGTAGGTCATATATAGCTCATTGGTTAGGTTTATCCTGACAGCTAAAATACGAATATGACTAGGTATGGGATCCCAAAAGTTCAGCTTGTGGTTTCTCCAATAAAAAAGTACATATATGATACCAACTCACCCTTCTGTCAGCAAATTGTTACCAGACTTCATTTTTAATGTAGCAGTCACCGGGTACTCTTCTTGGAGCCAAATGCTAGTGAGGGCATCTAGACACCTGTTAGATCTCCAAAATCTCTTGGGTTAAGTAGGTTCCAGTTATTTGTTTGAATCAAGTCAGAGTCTTAAAGGCTATAACATTACCCTGAGCCTAGTGGGAGTCTCTTATAGTACCTGTTAAAACAGGTTATGGTGCTCTTGAAGAGAAGCCAAATGTCATTCCTAGTATGAAGAGAATCAATGAAAGCAGCAGGGCAGAATACAAGAGGGGACCAGTGCTAGATAAGACACTTTTAAGTTGGAAAGTTTCCAATTCAATCTGGCCTAAAGTATCCAGGTATAATTTGAGTTCTTGCAACAGCACAAACACTTCCCTATGCAACAAGTGTGGAGAGCCCCCTGATCTTGAGTTCTGCTGTGTTTTCAGCTAATTCTCATTTGGGACAGCTGCTGAGCAAGGCTAAATTGTAAAAAAGACAAGTCCAGAGGCAGTTTGTTTCAGGGAAGTCAAAGATTACTTAAAGAGACCTTCCTCTTAATTTCACAAAACAGGAGGTTGGCTTTATGGTTAATTAAAGAACAATAATGTTTTGTATATATTTTGATTTACCTTGTTGATTGTAACCTAGTGTTTACACATATGCCTTTTCCCTTTGTGATCAGTAACCTTGTGATCAGTAACCTTGAGATCAAACCTGTGCCTTCTACTTTGTGATCATGAACCTCGTGCTTGCAAGCACCTTGTTTGCCCCTTGTGATTGTTGCCTTGGCAACCTCACGTATGCTCTGGTGGGAAAAGGTGTAAGAAATGGACAATAAACTATTTGGCCAGTTCAGCCCTGTGAACTCAAGATGCAGTGTGTGTGTTCCGGTTTTTCAGGCTACCCTTGAACCAGCACCGTCTGAACTGGTAAGCTGGCCTTATTAAACAAGGACTATTATTTAGGAGTACATGAGCATAGGAATCCAAAGAGCTCTGGTGGGGTTTAATGGCCTTGGGCAGTAGAACTGGAGACTCTGTTAACAGCACAAGAGGGGCCCGTGTGACGACTTGGGGTAAAGCACTTTCTAAACAAGGCTAAGTTCAATACCCAGAACAGACTCCTGGGAGTTGTCCTCTGATCTCCTTGTGTATGTTGTTGCACTCATGAGCCCCCACTCACACACAGCAATAATAAGAAAAATTAAAAACCCAGAATAAGAAAAGTTTCCAATTACATATTCATTTCAGATGATCCCAATTCCTAGCAAAAGATCCTAGTCTTTTTCCATGTCTAGCTCAACCACCAGGATAATTTCTCCTGGTAAATCATACCCTTAGGGATGTCTACAACTGTTAGCTTTATAATGAAGGATTGGTATCAGGGTAATCATCTCTAAATAATTTTAAGAAGTCTCTCTCTATACTGTGTTATTTGGGCTGGGAATAGTAGTCTATTTGTAAGAAGGCAAAAGGCACAGCCAGATATCCAACAGGTAGGTACCTTCAATCTCTAACTGCACAAATGAAAATAGCAAAAATGAAAATGGTCCCAAAAGGGGCACAAATGAGCCCTGGCATTTTTTTTTAAGGTTAAGATGACTTTCAGTGGAGAAGGAGGAAAAAAAAAAAAAAAAAAAAAAAAAAAAAAGAACACTACATTAGTGAAGAAGAAACCTAGGCTTGTGATCAGCAGAGGCGAGTTTCCAGTTGGTCAGGACAAGTGAGAAGGGTCATGTTGGTAATAATGGAGTTTAGTTTCTCTCTCTCTCTTTTTTTTCAGATCTGCAAGAGACCAAGTTAAATCTAGAGGCATGAAAAAAAAGTTAAGGAAGAAACAGGGCACAGATTTTAATAAGCATAATTTATTAATATCTTTATAATCTTAATTTATTCCTAAAAGGCTTCAGGACAGTTCACTGTAGAACAGGGCTTGATGAAATTATAGACAACACAATTATTAGGCTACTCATACCAAAGGCTTCAGTAGGGGTATGATGGCATATCCAAAACTCCATTAGGTTTCTGCTAAGACCTGGGAGTTAGATGATGGTGGTATTGCTCACCTGTGCAGGGCAGTAGGGATGGCTAGGATAGTCATAACAATAATGAAAATCACTATTAGATTTCAATGGCAGAGAAGCTTGAGTAGGGAAGATAAACGAATCAGGGAGATGCTAAGGTTGTTTGATTTCCTCTCTGTAAAGGAATAGGCCCATGTGATAGATATGAAGGGATTAAATCCAGGGGTCTATATGAAGGGATCACATCCAGAGGCCTGTGTGGTCTAGAAAGAATTCTAAGAATGTTGGTTCATGTTGGGAGCCGAGTTGAAACGCCATTATAAGATGGCGCCGGTTTCCTGTTTCCGGGTTCTTCTTGATCGGTTCTGGAGTAAACAAGTAACAGCGCAGGCGCAAGTTGAGTAATCCTTGCCGCCTCCCCCTATGCTAATGAGGTTCTGGACATGCATCCAATCGTTGATGGTCACGTTGCCTTTTGCCCTATATAAGCAGGGTGCCTCACACATTCAGGGTCTTTTCGCTCTCAACACTCAATCAAGCTACAGTCCTCAATAAAGTGTGAACCAGAAGAATCCTGTGTGCGGTGTCTTCCTTGCAGGCGAGGCAGGCGTCCACAGGTTCACACCTTTAATCCCAGTATTCAGAAGGCAATGGTAGCATATGCCATTAAACCCAGCAGTTGGAAGACAAAAAGCAAGAGCTCAGAAGGAGTCAGTGTAGACAGGAAGTGACATCTGCAGAGTGAAGGGCAGGCAAAGTGATGAATCAGAGGAAGAATTAGTAGAGTGAGGACATACCCAACTCTCAGGATATAAAAGCAGGATCTCAGATCAGAGAGTCAGGCAGTCTGAGAATAAGACACAGAGTTAGAGAGGCAGTATGGAGGATAAGAAGCAGATGGAGGACAAGACACAGAGACAATATAGCAGTCAGTACCAGAATTAGGTGGGCTGGGGAAAGACACAGAGGCAGAGACAGGAGCATTCTGAGGCGTCTGAGGCAGAGACACAGAGGCAGTTTGGCAGAAGTCAGCATCAGATAGGAAGAGTGAGTCAGTTTGAAGCTGAGCAGAACAGTTCAGTCAGAGAAGTTGAGGGAGTCAGCCAACCAGAAGACTTCAGTATAGCTCTGAGTTCAGAAGAAGCTAGTCAGAGTGGCTCTGTCAGCAGTAAGTCTAGGAGGCTGAAATGTTTTAGATTTTTTTGGAGGCTGAGGATGAAGCCTTTCAATTCTAGGCTTAAATGTTTCAGATTTTATGGAGGCCAAAATGCTCCAGGATTCCAGGACTAGGACCAGTGATTAAATTAGATAAAAGAATAAACTGTCCTTTGTCCTGAAATCAACATCTGTATCTGTTGAATCTATGTCTATATCTCTCATGGTAGGTCAAACTGGCCTATGTAGTAAAGACTTTTAAAGAAGAGTGTGTTAGCAAGAGGACTAAAGAACTGGTATGGATATCAGTCAATGTGCTAAGCAAAGAGACATTGGTATTACCAGATTATGAAGGAAGAAAACAATATATCATGGGAAAGTAGTGTAAAGAAAATCTACAAGTTTTCAGCTATATGCAAATACATTTTGAAGTTGTACTATTCTTGTCCTGGTTCTTGGAAGAAGCTGTTTTCTCAGATTTTATTTATTTATTTATTTGTTTATTTATTTATTGTACACTTTGTTTTTAACTAAATTTTGGTACTAGTGGCAGGAGCTGAGGTCCATTAGCTGAGAGTGAAAGGGTCAAGAGACCTTTGTAAATGGTACAACCCTAGAAAATGAACCCCTATGCCTATATTCTTTAATTTAGTCGTACATTTTTTTTTTTTTAAAACAAAGCCTACAAAAAGAAAAAGACATAGATTAGTTAATAGTACTTGATGGAGTCCCTTCAGTAGGTAGGACTAGAGGGAACCCAAACTACTATCTTTTCTAATACACTCTCTATTGTTCAGGATGTAAGAGTAGGTTTTGTAACCTGGAAGCATGCAGTTGAAGGAATCTTTAATAAAGGTAACAGTGCATTGTAGGATGTTAAGCAACCTTTTGTAGTAATGCACATCCTCAAATCAGCACAGACTGGAGAAGTACATTGTCTAAGACTTAGATGCTAAGTGTACTGGGCAGTCAGTAATGACCTCAAAAGGAGATAAAACTGTCTTCCTGTGGGAGTGGAGGATTGAGGGGAACTAAGGGAAGGACTGTGAGCAATGGTAGACTAAATATCTCACAAATTCTTACCAACTAGATCTTTATTTTTCCATTGGTCTGCGCGACTACCTAGATGACTAGGGATGTTAAGTACAATGGAGATATGATAGGCTGATTTTACAACTTGAATAATTTGTGCAGGATAATGAATCCTTTCATCACTATAAATTCATCACTATAAAAAGGGATTCCTGGTGAATAACATTTTTCATGCTTCTGAACTAGTAGTAAGAGAAAGCTTCAACTCTAGGTGAAAACATGCCAGCCATAGCTAACACATATTAGTATCCTGTGAGGTGGTAAGGTGAATAAACTTTGTTAGATTTCAAATGGACCATTAGACAGTGGGAGATAACTCTGGAAGGATGATTTGGCTTTCTAGGATTATACCAGGGACATATTTTAAAAGTTAATATATCTCATGAGCAGTGATGAGTGAGGGCTTCTAATAATATTGCTTTTGAATTTGACTACTTCCCAATATTCTAGGAAGTTGAGACACAAAGAATAAAAATTAATTGTGCATGATTAGATGCCAATCCAGACCCACCCAAAGATGTCTCTTTAAATCAAATTATGCTCCTGTCTACCCCTCCCCCCAATTACCACTCCTGGTCATGGAGAATTAGCTGGTGACACAAACCTAAGCTTACAGAGGCTATGACATTGATATGCTTGCTTCTTGAAAGACAGTGATCTTTATTTTGTTTGAACTCTTGGAGCCTGAGTAACATCTGAGGGGGCAAGGATATGCTTTTTACTTTCATTGGTTGTCCCAAGAAGTAAAAATCCTATCTGTTTCCAGAGCACACACAGGTCACATGTGACCCCCAAAATGTATCTACTGTTTGTATAAAGGCTGCTATAGTCAGTGAATGGAGCTCTAGCCTTAGAAAAGGGTCTGGATTCTATATTGTCAAACAAAGGAAACTATAGTAAATCTGATTTGATAGTGACTTCTATATCATCTGAAATAAACTTTTTTTTGCAAGATTTGTAGTAGGAGTTTCTTGTGTATCTAATCAGGGAGGAAAAGTCAGGAGAGACTCTACAGTCTGGGAGAGGAAGCAGAACAGCAGAACTGAACACACTGTAACAAGGGACAGTGAGATAAGGGGAGGCAGAAAAGACTTCCTTGGTGGACTGTTAGCAGAGGAACTGGGTATAGTGGGAGTTGAAAATAGCATCAATAGAAGGGATAGAAATGAAAGAAGACTCCATGATAGCTGTTCAGTGAGGCAGCAACCTCATATATTCATGACTAGCAGCACTCTTTGGGCCAGTAGGTCTAGCTGCTGTCTGTACTGACCCAATGGTTGGTTTTACCTTCCTAGAACTGAGGTAAGAGTATTAGTGCCTTCATTTTCCATATGTAAATATGTGGAAAGGGAGAATATAACTGGGGTGTTACAAAGAGGGGGTTAAGTTCAGTTGCTTCCTGATATCCTTGAAGAACTATTTTCCAGTGTAAAACCACAGAATAGGGTCAGGACAGAAAATTTTAGTAAACTGTAGAGAGATTAGAACACCATAGAAAAGTTCAGTAGCCAGTTCTGGAACTAACTAGCAATTCTAAAAATCCTCAGAATTTTCTTTTAGTGCGGGGAGGAAGAGATCCTAAACATCTTGAGGGCAGTAAGGGTAAGATTCATCAAGAGATAATGCCCACATCTGACAGAGGTTTGACAGAATTGAAGTCTTTATACTTTCTAGAGGAGAGGCTATGTTAGAAGTGGAGGCTCTCAGTACAGGCTTCTTGGAATGAGGCATGTAAAAACAGATTATCCTAATACTAAAGAAAAATTGAACCATATTGGAAGGATATACTAGCTAAGCCAGCCTGAATTACATAAAATTAGGAGGGGCTCTCAGTATACCTTCCGAGGCAGACTGCTGATCTTTTCATGAGGGTGTATTGAAAAAAGTACTGCAGAAGCCAATGGCTTCTCAGAAGCACTGGACAACAAAGTGTGAAGGGTAGCAATCACTGGCTGTTGAGGAATAACTATTTTGTGAATACCTATCAGATTTTGGAGAAATCTGCATCCTTTTCATTAGGTTAGTGGACAGGTAGGGTAAAAATACTGCAAGAGCAGTGAGAGGAACACATTCCCTATGTGTGAGTCATCTACTATGAGCTGTATGCCACTGTAGCCTGACGGCTATAGCTCAGCACTGGGAGAAATTTGTGAGGATCCACCTGGACTTTAACTGGAGATATTGAGTAGATATGACCAACACTCGTACTAGAATGAGTCCAGAGGTTCTCGGTCAATTACTGGAATGTAGGTGGGTGTGGTAGTATAAGAACATGGTTTTCTGGTGGGATTAAGTATATTATTGTTTCTCCCTTTGGGAAGAGAAAGCTTTATTATGTGTCCATAAAATTGCTCCCTAAAAGGTACATGGGGGTTGTAGCAATCAGTAAGTAGCACAGTGACCTTTCAGGAGAGACCACTATTAGAAAAAGGTTGAGATTTGGTAGCTGCCATAAATTGGGTAATAATCTCAACCATCTGAAGGACTTGAAATTCCAGAGAAGAGACATGAAAGTGTCAAAGTTAATAAGGAACAGAGTATCACTTGTGGGGTGGTTTGAATGACAACGGCCCCCACAGGCTCATATATCTGAATGTTTGGTTTTCAGTTGGTGGTCTGTTTAGGAAGGACTAAGAGGTGTGGCCTTGTTAGGAGAGTTATGTATGTCGCTGAAGGTTGACTGCGAGGTTTCAGAACCCACACCAGGCTCTGTCTCTCTCTCTCTCTCTTGCCTAGAGCTTATTTGGCTATTTCTCTGCCGCCATACTCTCCACCATGATGATCACAGCTAAGCCTCTGAAACTGTTAAGGAGGTTCCCAATTAAATGCTTCCTTCTGTAAGTTGCCTTGGTCATGGTATCTCCTCATAGAAGTAACAACAGTAAGTAAGATACCATGTCAAATAGCAATTTGATTAGCTGTGCCAGTCAGTTTTGTTTTTTTTTGATCATGATAACAAACACCTGAGAAACAAAGGAAGATTTATTCTGGCTCATGGTTTTAGCGATTTTAGTCCATGGGTAGACTGCTCCATTGCTTTTGAACTGAGGGTGCATGTAATGGTAGAGAGGGTTAGCGCTGCTCACCTCACAGCATGCAGGAAGCATAAAGAGCAGAGGAAGGGGCCAAGACAAATACATCCCTCAAAAGCAAACCCCAGTGGCGTTCTTCCTCTAACCAGGCACTATTTTCTTAATAGCTCATTCAGAGTAAGCACAGCAAACAATTAACTCATTGATAAAGTCAATGCCTTTATGATTCAATTACCTCTCAATAGTGTTATATATATATATATATATAACATATATATAGTGTGTAGGTGTACACTTTTGTGTGTATATGTACATGTGTAAGAAGCTAGAAACTGATATCACGTGTGTCTCTCTCTCTCTCTCTATATATATATATATATGAAATTCTTTGATGATTCCATATATGTATAAACTGAATTTTGGGTACTTTTTACACCCGGCATTACTCTCTCACACACTCACATATATACCCCCTTTGCTGATACCCTGGTTCTTCCAATAAGCCTCCTCTTATTGTGATATCTTCTATTTTTTGACCCACTGAGGTTAGTTATCACTGTTTGTAAAAGTCTAAGGAGGGAGTTATTGTGTTAACTGCCTTCTAAATACTTACATCTACATCTGTGGCTTAGTGCTTTTTTCTCTCAGTCTTTACCAGAGAAGCTGCATTTTGAAGTGGGTGGTTATGAATCCAACAACTTATTAATGTGGTGACTCACAACTGGTCAAATTGTGGAAAATAAGCAATTATTGAATGTTTGCATCTAAACAGGACTCCCTATCACCCTCTCCAAGGCTTAGGGAACATCATGGAAAGGGGAGTGGTACTACAAAGAATAGAACAGCCTGAAGTTAGGAAGGAGTACTGTGAAACAGTGTCTTCTGGACATGAAATGGCCACTGTACTCATAAACTCACCACAGCTGTGGTTACCTGTACAAGACTGGGTCCATCACTGTTTCATCATGCATGGGGGAAGGATCCATGGAGACCCACCTCTTATTGAGGGGTTATGGGCAGTTAATGGGTGCTAAGGGAGGGAATACCACTTTCTTCAGTGCATAGCTAATCAGTAGATAAGGTAGCCACCTTACTTGTTGAGAAAAGGTCTCTCAATGAACCTGGAGCCCAATTTGATTAGACTGGCTGGCCAGCAAGCCTCAGGAATCCTACTGTCTCTGCCTTTCCACTACACATTGATTCATCCAATCAGTCCCTGGGTTTATATCCAAACCACAACACTAGTTCATTTCCAATTTTAATACTGGATTATCCTAGTTGGTTGGTTTTAAATAGGGAAAATAAGCATGGATCCTCCCTAGTTTTGCTTGAAGGAATGAAGTAGCTTTATCAGGGTTTAACTGTTTGTATTTAAGGCAATTGCTTGTAAAACAGTTTACAGAAGCCAAACAAAAAGGAAATCAAAACCAGGTCTTTTGACTGAGAAGTGGAGGCCATTGGTAGTTCTTAACTGGAGGGTCCTTAAGTTGATTTGTTTTCTCCTTAGTGAGGCTTGAGTGGTTTTATGCTTCTTATCGCCCCCCCCCCCCAAATCCCCTCTCTTTTCAAGACAGGGTTTCTCTGTTCTAACTCTGGCTGTCCTGGAACTCACTCTGTAGACCAGGATGGCTTCCGACTCATAGAGATCCGCCTGCCTCTGCCTCCTGAGTCCTGGGATTAAAGGAGTGTGCCACCCACCACCTGGCTCTAGTATCTCTTATCCTTTTAAAAAGAATTTGTCTAGCTTAAAGAGGATGTTTCATGGGGATACTGTGCTGCCCACTTGAAATCCTGTTTGACCAGGGTGTTAAATCTAGCCAAAGATCAAGTTAAATAAGTTTTAGAGTCTCTTCACAATTCCTTAACTTCTAAGTCTTGGGAAAAGGTATGTTTCAATATATTAAAGTGATTAAGGGTACAGTTCTGTATGGCTTTTTCGGAACGTCTTATATTAAGAATGACTTTTAACTGGTGTTTTGTGAGTGTATGTGTGTTGTGTGTGTGTGTGTGAGAGAGAGTGAGAGAGGGAGAGGGAGAGGAGAGGGAGAGGGAGAGGGAGAGGGAGAGGGAGATTATTATCAAATTCCAGGTAGAGCGGGGGAATTATCAAATTCCAGCTGCTTAGCTAGCTTAAAATCCTCAAGGGTCCCTATTAGGGAACTAGCTTCATTCCTGAGCTTGTCCATTTCCTATAAACATGAGAATGAGGTGGTAAAATGTATTTGGAATTCAGGAGAATTGGGAAATTTTTGACAATGCTGAACATTCCAGCTAGTACAAAGATTGTCAACAATATACTTCTAGTTATTTGGATTTTAAAGGGTACAATTTTAAAAAGAGCCTAACTGACTGGACAGAGGAGTAAGGTTATTAGGAGGAAAATGAAGGGAAGCTTGGGGAATAGGGGGATGCTTGAATAGGGGAGTGAGTGTAAGGGGGAGAGGAGGTGGCTGGGAAATGTAGATGCAAGAGGAAGCAATGGCGACTATATTTGCCATAGGAGCACTGATGGTTTTAACCTTGTTGGTAAGTGTTAGTTTCTTTGTTAAACTTGTTGAGTTTGGGCTTGAAATCATTCTCTTTGAGACATGCAACAGCAGAATGTTAAGACTTGTTTCTAAGCTTTGAAACATTAATTAAAAAAATGCTTCCTAATATTCTGGCCAGCTTTAGTATTTTATCTGTTTTACTAGGCATGCAAATAGATAAGTTTTAGGTGACTGTGGGTTATCTAGGTCCAGAGACCTAACCAACCACATAATTTTTAGACATGAAAAATCTGGAGTGGTTGGAGGCGACTGATCAGCAGAGGACTTAAGCCCTGGCTAACCCCTTTTGTGTCCACCTAACAGAGAAAGTCTCTTTTTGAGCAACGTAAGAGCTCTACACGAATCAGAGGTATGAAACAAAAGCGAATTACCCAGTGTGCCTGGTACAGCCATGAGACAACTGAACAAAGGCACTTACTTGCCTTTTGTTGTTGCATACATGTTGGTCCAGGATACTGTATGGAAACTGGAAGAGTCCTTTGGATCTCAATTCTGATATCACTGAATGTCAATATGTATTTATTAAGATAGATTTTAAGCCTATAAGGAAGCTGTATTTCAATATTCTGCAAATTGGGGAAACAGCCTTTAGTACAAAATCCAAGTGTGACTTAAAAGAACAAAGAGAAAGCTGGCTGGTAAAGACAAAGCTTTGGCTGCGATTCCTTCTAGTTCTCTATACAAATAAGGAATGGCAGCATGAAGAAAGTGTTAGGCTTGCCTGGCTGATATTTAAACTTGTTTTCAGTCACAGCTAACTGGTTAGTTCTGGTAAGCAAAAACAATACTTATTTTAGGGGTTATTTATCTTTTTAGTTTTATGTGTGTTTTGCCTTCATGAATGTACGTGCACCATGTGCATGCCTGGTGCATCAGATCCCCTGGAACTGGAGTTAAAAGATGTTTGTTAGTCAGTATGTGGATTCTGGGAAGTGTCCCCAAGTCCTTTGCAAGAACAAGTGCTCTTAACCACCGAACCATCTCTCCAGCCCTGGGGTTATTTATTTTGACAGTTGAATTAGGAACCTACTCAGGCAAGGACCAAAAATTCAGCCAGTGGTTCTTCTAAGAACAGAATAAAAATGAGCACCCTATACTTGCCAGCAAATGGTTACCAGATCCATTTTGAATTTAAGTCCAGTTAGCCTACAAGGATTCTTCTAGATTAGTAATTAGCTTTTTAATAAGCTCAGCCAAGGGCTGCTAAAGTTATTGGAAAGAATACGTTCACATTCTGCCACTGGACTGTAAAGTGGCACAACTTTCTGGATGTTACATGGATGTAATATGTTACGGGCCCTACCTTGTCATTCTATTTCAGGTTTGAGAAAGGAATTAGTGAGATAGTATTTTTTAAAGTTCAATGTACGCCAGTTACCTCTAGGGTTATAAGATCAGACAGTGGTGGGTGAATAGGGTTTACTTGTAGCTATCTAGAGGTCTTGAGTAGGACCACAAATCTGTATTTTAACCAATTACCTACTTCAATGTCAAGTAATTCTTGTCTTAAGAGCTAACCCATGTTGTATGTCCTAGAATTAGATTCTGCATGGCTGATTCCTTCATTCTTCCTGACTTTGTCAGGCATCTCCAATCTCTAAACAAGCTCTCTGTTTTCTTTATCATCTTAGTCTACTGTCACTATTATTTACAGTATCGTATTTTTTCATGTGTGTGTGCTTAGTTTCTTATTACTAAAAGAGCGGCCATGTTTGTCTGGTTCACTGACATATTTCACTCCCTAGAAGACTGGCTCCACACAATTAGATGAATACATAGGTGACTAAGCAGGAATCTGAATGCACAAAGTACTGAAAGAGCTGCACTAATCCACAAAGTCACACCTCACTTAAAAAATAGCACGCACACAGCCAAGCTTTTTATTTGAGCATAAATCAGGGAGGATATGGGGAAAAAAGGCAGAGTTTTTTTGTTTCATTTTATTCAGATACCAGACACTACTCTTGTTTATCAACCTGGTTCATCTCTGCTAGCAATGAAATACGTTTCTTTCTAGGTCTTCCTTTGTAAGCATCTAAGCAGTAAATGTGAGGTTTGTTAAATTTAACGTAAGACAAGATGACAGCTTTTTTTTTTTTTTTTTGACTAACTATATTCCAAAACACAAAAATACCCAAACTTAAATCTCATATATTATTGGTGGAGAATGAAGATGGTTGCTAAACTTCAGATCAATGCTAAGCATCCTGCCGGGCACATGTATAAGACAGTGACTCTGCAGGAGATGTACTTCCTCTTGTACATCTGCACAACAGGACATACTGCTGTTAGTGAGAGCTCTGAGAGCAGTTTGTATGCTATATCTTGATTAAGGAGTCAACTTTCCACACCCATAGAAACTGTCATCAAATTTTCATGTGATCTAGCCACATTTGAAAGAATAATTGCTATTTTCTATTGTTGTAATTTCTAATATATTACTCTATGCATAGTTGATCCAACCAACTTTGATGAGAACAAAATAAAACTTTCAGATTAGTATATGATACTGTCATATTATAAGAAAAACATGTTGAAAAGTGGGTGGCTCCCCATCACAATTACAGCAACCCTCCACTTAACTGTTGTTCTGAGTTTTGCTGTGTTGTTAGAGTGCCTTTGAGGGCTTCTGCCATCAAGGAAAGTTAAGGAATCCCTGGTTAATCACCTCTTAAGAGCTTCCTTTCTAACTCACTCTTAACCTTAAAGTACTCCAGAAACACATTTAAAATATCAATAATTATTCTGAAGAATAAATAGGAAGATGATAGATTATGCTGAATGGGTAGAACCATTAAAATTTGAAATACTGTTTGAGAAATAGGTATGAAATTTATAGTCTATCATTTTCCTATCTTATTCCCAAAGGATCGAAAGTGGCTTTGATTTAAACCTGCTTTGTAATGCACACATTCTTCTTCCTTAAAGAACACTGTGGCTTAAAAATGTAAATTGGAGTCTTGTTTAATAAGAATTTTCAATTGATAATTAATTTTTTCCAAATCTGTGTATGCTCGCACAGGTGGCGGTCAAATTTTAAGAAAGCTGAAAGAAGCTTCACTGCTAAAGGGGTAGCTCCCCCAGTGTCTTTCCTGAATGAGGTTTAAGACTAAAGAACAGAAGATAATACTAAGTTCAGATAAGACTTTTAAATACACAGGGCTAAGGGACAGTTAAGCTCCATTATGTCATAAACTTAACCTCAGATTAAACAGCTTTAAACATCAAAATGTCTAACAGGATTTTTCTGAAGCAAATGTGCAGTATTTGAGAAGAAACAATTGGTTCATAATCTCAATGTAAGATTTTTCGTAGGATTATAATGCCTAGGTATGTACCATAGACAGAATGTTGACTCAAATTCTCTCATACCTGAATTGGTAATAACAGAAGTGAAATATTCACTTTCAGTAATGTTGAAAGGCTTAAATAACCAGCAGAATTACTTGCTCATCCATCCTAACTGCTGCAAAGTGGAAAAAGAATAGCAGCATCTTTATAAAGTAAAATTAAGGGCTGGCAAGATGTCTCAGTTGGTAAATGCCCTTGCTGCCAAGCCTGACAATCTGAGTTCAACCCCCAAAAGCAAGTTCCCATAAGTTTTAACCTCCACATGTATGCTGTTGCATGTGCATGACACACAATTATTGTAACTTTTAAAATTAATTTCTACTCAAAACCTCACACTCCTTTCTGGTTGGAAACTGACCATTATCTTCCCAAACAAGGATCTGAGTAAATAGCATCTATAATTATACAAGTTAATAGCTACTTCAGAGAAGAACCTTTTGATGTGGAAGAAATTCACTTATAAGACACTTAAGGGATGTTTTTTCATGCTTTGGGACACAAATGAATAGTCACTGGAAAGGTACATTTTAAAGGTACCTTTTAAATAGGAAATATATGCATTTGATTTAAAAAAATGATTCAGTATGTACAGTAAAACCCAAGTCCTTCCTTTTTCTTTCCGCCTTCAGATTGCCTTCCTAGGTTCAAATTTTGTTAACATATTTTTTTTTAAGTTTTTCCAGATCAAATTCCAATGCTTACACGCATAGTATACAAGAATTAAAAATAGCTTGCTCTCTCTAGTAAGCCCACAATGGCACAATTTATCTTGAGCTGTGAAACTACTTCTGCATGTAAAAATAGTTCAGGTTGAATAATAAAAAATATATAAAAAAAAAAGTAACAAGAGCCAGATACTACACTGTTTTCACTGGAGCTCAGCCATCATCACAGAATCTTTTTCCGAGAGGCGCAACAATTCCTGTCGTCCAGAGAGGGCAGTGTGTACCCACGGAAGAGGCAAGGGCAGGCGAGCTGCAATTCCTTGAGTACCTATGGAGATTGCCCAATCCAGTTCAAGTTTTGTCCAGATCTGCAGGTAGAGCTGTGTAACAGATCCAAGTGATTTCTTGCTGGAGGCTACTCTCAGATGGACTTGTCATTATGATGTTGGCAATTATAACATGGTGGGGTCACAATTAGAATGAAGAAAATTCTCCTAAGCAGCAGAAATCCAGTTGTGCATGTGGTTCATTTATTATGATTGAAACAAAACGTTAATTTCCAAGGAAATGACTACATAAATCAGGAGTTACAAGTAACTACAGAATTTTGGATTTGTTTGTATATAATATAGGAATCATTAAGAATTTATGGATTAACTAAAATATTCACTGATTAGAAGGTTACTGGTTATCTTGGCACAACATGAACATACAGATATTTATATATATAGTTGGGTAGATAAATATTTAAAATAAACGTCTGTAACGTCAGTTATGAATTTATGAGTATTTGTCCCAATTATGAAGTTTGTCTAAAAGGTCATTAGTTCAGGAATAATGAAAAGTTCTGTTGAACTCTCTAATTAAAAAATAATTGAAAATAAGGTGTTAACAAGGACCAGGAAAACGTCAAAATTTGTAACTGTTAAAAAAATTAAGATGCAGTGCTAAAACTATACATGTCGATATTAACACTGTCTCAACGCGTCTCTCAATATGGTAAGAGGAAGATTTTTTTTTTTTAAATAAAGGGATTCTGATGATTCTATTTGCAATTAAAGCATCAGAGGAAAAGGAACATTTACTGAATGGCGGTGCTTTCCCCCTCCACCCCCTGAGATTTATAAAAGGATCAATCCAGGTCGAGTTTCGGAATAAACTTTGTCCCTCAGTGTAAGTCATCTAGAAATATTTATCTGAAGTAACTAACACCTCGGCGGAGAGGCGGCTCCCGAGCCCCGCGCCGTCGGCCGCTGAAGACCGGTTCCTTCCTCCGCCCCAGGCTCGGCGCAGGCTCCGCGGTCCCGGGAAGGCGGCGCGGGGTGCGCGGGGCGCGGGCAGGGCCGGCGCGCAGCCGGGACCCGCAGCGGCGCCGCAGCCTCCGGGCCGCAGCAGGTGGGACCCGCTGGAGGCTCCTCGGAAGCCGCTCCCCGCGTCAGAGTTGGGGCTCCTGCGGACCGCGCGGGCGCACTTTCCGCGGAGGCATCGGGACCGCCGGGCCTGGCGCCGCACACTTGGCGCGGCGTGGGCTGCTCGGAGGCGCGAGCGCAGAGTGGCCGGCGACCCCGGCCTCCGCTCCGCTAGAGTGGGCTCGCGGCGGCGGCGGGCGGGCTGGGTCAGACAAAGGGCGCGAAGGCGGCGGCGCGGAGCGGAGCGCGGCCTGGCCCGCAGGGGGCGCCGTCCTCGCCCGCGCCCGCGCTTACCTTTGAGGACCGCGCAGAGCTGCTCCAGGGCCATGTTCCTCAGCGTCGGCGCTCCGAGAGCGCCCGAGGCGGCGGCGCGGCGGTCACGGCCCGGCGCGGTGGCTCGGCTCGGTCCCCATCGCCGGCCGCCGCCGCCTCCCTGTAGCGGGCGCAGCGCCTCGGCCCGCCGTGCTCGGTCCCCGACGGCCGCCGCCTCCAGCCGCGCCGAGGCAAGCCGGCGGTGCCCGCTCCCGCGGCGGGCTCCCTTGAAGTGGCGCGCGCCGGGAGCCCCGGCTCATTTAAGCAGGGAGCGCAGCGCCGCGTGCCGGCGGCGCGGCCAGTGCGCACGCGCAGTCCCGCCCGCCCGCGTGCCCCGCCCGCGTGCCCCGGCCGCCG
Source organism: Cricetomys ansorgei (assembly GCA_026225945.1). Classification (NCBI taxonomy): domain Eukaryota; kingdom Metazoa; phylum Chordata; class Mammalia; order Rodentia; family Nesomyidae; genus Cricetomys; species Cricetomys ansorgei. The sequence continues at coordinate 17,015,712 of JAMJFZ010003163.1, forward strand.
CTCGCCTCCCGGGCCTCGCGCGCGGCCCGCCCCTCCCTGCAGGTGGCTCCTCGAGGCCTCCCGGCCCCGTCCCGTCTTTCCAGCCCAGCTCGGGGGGTGGGGGGGCACCTTAAGCCTGAGTGCTTGAAAACGGGGTCCGCCCTTCTCCCTGGTGTCGGTGGAGGGGAGACCTCCGTGGGGGCCCTGGACGTGCCGGGGTCAGTTCCCTGGACCAGCGGTCGCGGTGATGTAGTTACCCACACTTCCACACAGTTCTTGAACCGTAACCGGGTTGCCAGGCACAGCGTCGCTGGAGGCATCGTCGCTTCTAGTCCTCAGCAGCCAGAAAAGTGAAACTTTTGTCCTTGCTGCAGTGGAGATGGAGGCAAGAGCGAATCCAGAGGGTGGGCCTCCCCCACGGCCACCCTAACCACAGCCTCGGTGGAGGGACTGCTGAGCACCGCTGAAGAAAGAATCCACGTCTCTGACAACGGTGTAGCCTGTGCATTATCCTGTTTCCCCCAGCACGCGTGCTTTGAAATTGCCTTGCTGACAGAGCTTCCTAACCTCCGTCCCATTAAAATAGAAACCACTTGAGTGCAGTCAGGCTACAGTCAGTATTTCACTCATGCTTACTGCGTGTGAGTTATGTGCATATAACAGACTAATGTTGGGGAGACAACCGGTATTAAGGCTCTACCGTAATAAACCAGATACATAAATGCTTATCTAGCAAAGTATATAGCTAAGTTAGAATGTCCGGCAACTGAACAATATTCCAGAGGTGTCGAGTTCTTTCTATTCTCAGATCTAAGAAAGGCACAAAAGTAGAAGCAATTCACAAGTTTATAAATAAAAAAAAGAATTGACACCAATTAATATGAAGATGTTTAGCCCTTTGCTGTGTGCTTCAGTGGTTATGAAAGATGTGCGATTTCTGCAGTTAACTTAAAATTGCACCCAAGAACCAATGAGTAAGGCATTTCAGAACCTTTCCCACAAATAAGATAATGATAGATAGTCTAAGTCCTGGGCAACAGTGGACAAAGAAATTGGGAAGCCCTTCAGTGTCAGCTGAAGGAAAAAAAAATCAGCCTGTGTGATGTCATCAGAGAATGCTCCCCGAAAGAGAGAAAAAAAGAGTGGAAAAGCTTTGGATGGCAAAAGAAGAGGAAGAGAGCTAGAAGAGACTGTCAGGTAAGGAGAAAGCATGAGCACTGAATTGGGGACAAGTGTTATTTTCTGAATCTAAAGATTAAAGATAAGGTAGACTTTGAAAATGGAGATACAGACATCTCTCAGTATCCAGGGAACTTTGGTTTTAGGACACCTGTCCCTTACCCACAAGTGGCACATGTGAAGTCTTTCACAGGAAATTGTGAGCATGTAAGCGACACATATTCCCTTAGGCGTTTAGTCATCTCTAGATTAATTTATCCTGAGCACAATGTAAATGGTATGCAAATAGTAATTATACTGTAGTGGGTGTGGAAAATGATAGGGGAAAGTCTGCACACGTTCAATACGGACACTTGCAAAAGGATGTTTGCTCAGGACTTGGAGGGTTGACGGGACTTGCGTGGATGTTAACCATAGGAGTTTGTACTTTGAATCATAAGCCAAGGGAATCATAATAGTGGAGTCGTGGAGTTCTGTGAAGATCAATCTGGTGGCTGAGTTGAGTAGTAAAAAGGGATAGATTAGAGGAACTGTGGTAATTCAAAAACTAGACGCCCAGTGCTCAGTTAGCTTAGTATATTCTACTGAGAGTATCATGCTGATACAATCTAGAAAGACCTCTCCAGTCTGATGGCTGGGGCGTAGACTTCAGTTGAGAATGCTGATTTGGTGGCCCCCTTATAAGATACCTGTCTTTTAGGTACACTGTGGTAAAGTTTTCAAGGAATGCAGTGAAGTATAGATCATAGCTGAGACTACTGTGTGGCCATATGTAAGCTAAATCAGAAAGAAAACAGTTTACCTTCTCTGTACCCGAATTATTATTTTCTGAGCAGGCAACCCAGTAGCACCCATTCTGTTCTCAGGTTACCTGCCAGCTTGGGGCTGACCGAGGACTCTGTTTTTGTAGGATCATGGCCAGTCCATTAGGCATATACACGGACTATGCAACTTCTCACACGATCATTCCTGTAGTTCAGATTTCTTTCACTGAGGCACATGAAACATTGCAACAATGCTGTCTGTACTGGGCATTGGAACACACACTTAATCCCAGCAGAGGCAGGGGGATTTCTATGAGTTCGAAATCAGCCTGATCTACATAGTGAGTTCTAAGCTAGCCAAGGCTACATAGACTCTGTCTACAAAAAAAGGAGGTGGGGAAATGCTATTGACTTATTAGTGAAATGAGTCATTAAAAAAATAGGTTTGATGTAATATGCCTGTAATCCCAGCACTTGGGAGGCTGAGGCAGGAGGATTGAGATGGAAGCAGCAGCATTTTATCTGAACAATTGTATACTTAATGGATTTTGTTTTTTCTTGTTTGGGAGCTCCAACAATTTATTAAAAGATAGTCTATAAAGGCAAATTACTGTGGTTAGAGACTGTTAGTTACCAAATGCTTGTGTTCCCTAAAACTCATAAGTTAATGCCCTAACCTGAAGTGTGGATGCATTTTGAGATGGGGGCCTCAATATTGAAGGTTGTTTGGGGTTGTAAAGGCAAGACTCCGAACTGATAAAAGTAGTGTCCTTGTAAGAGCAAAGAAAGCTTGTTCTCAATTACACTGTCACCAAGGAAAAGGCCATGTAAGGACAAGATAGTCCTTCGCAAGCCAGAAAGAGAATCCTCATAAGAGACTGAATTGGCTAGGGCCTTGATCTGGGACTCCAGCCTCCAGTTCTGTGACAAAATACAGGCCACTGTGTAATCCACTTAGTCTACAATATTTGTGGCAGCCCAAGCTGCCTAATACAGAAACAGAACTAAGGAAGACAAAGGGATTTATAACTTACCAAACTCTGGTAGACAGAAAATCTACTTGCATGAAAGGATAACATGTGTATCTCAAACTGCCCTACCATGGTGTGCAAGTATGGCTACAGAAACGATGAAATGTAGTGAAAACCAAAATTATACAGGATCTCAGTGAGTGAAGAATTCACTGTTACAAAGCTGTGATGGGGACGGGGTAGGGAAGAAAGAGGGAAAAGTAGAAATGCTTTAAAATGCTTTGTGGTATGTTAGGATCCCATGCTGTGGGTGTCTAGGAGGCTGGGAGACTGAGAGAAAGGTGCTAACAGGCTTGGCTTGATGCGGGCTCCTGCCTCGGAGGCTACCTCAGTTTCTACACGTGATTTTTACTCCGCATTCCTCTACTATCTTCCTTTGTTATAAGAACACCAATGGAATAGCTAAGCGACCAACCATATGATCTTATTTAATATTAAGTATCTTTTTAGAGACTCTGTCTTCAAAGGCAGCCACATAAGAAGTTAGGGCTTCACATATTAATTTGCAGGTTGGTGTAAAACAATTCAGATCGCAAGATACATGGATCCAAATTGGTCCCCTGTTAATGACACCAAAAAAAAAAAAAAAAAAAAAAAAAAAAAAGCTAGGTAATCAAAAATAGTCCTTGGGGTAAAACTATCAGTGAAACTTATTTCCAAATTTTTGCTTAGTAAAATTGCAACCTAGGAAAGCTTTTAAAAATATTGCCTCCTATAATAGTAAATTTTTTCTTTTACTCTATCAGGAAAAATTTTAAATTATCAGCAAGATTTCTGCTCACCAGTTACTTTTTCTTCATTGTGAAAGACTAAGAAAGACTGAAGTTATATTTATTAGAATAAAATTGCTAACATAAACGGTATCTTTCTCTTCAAAGCTAAAATCCCATTTCAAAATGTCTATTTACGTCCTATTTAAAGCCATTGCTAGCTGATATAAATACTCATTTATTTGTGTAATATGAAACTATGTTTGTTCTTCTCTTTTCCCTTTTATTTCTCTCCCCCCTTCTCTCTTCCCCTTCTGTCTTTTGTGGTTCTGGTAATTGAATCCAGGACCCTGAGCATGCCGGCCAGGGTTCTATCTACCATCGAACCACACTCTCAGTTTTGTAACTATAGCATTAAAGTTAAAAAAATTGTTTTTTGAAGCAGGGTCTTGGTATAGTGTCTGGCACTCACCGTGTAGCCCAGGCTAGCTTAAACTTGCAGCATTCCTTCTGGTTCAGCCTCCTTCCCGAGTGCTGGGGTTATCGGCATGCACCACTATACCCGGTTGAGCATTTTCTGCCCTCTCTTCTCCTTCTGCCATTTTTGTAGTGAGGCTCTAACTCGGGCACGTGCATGCCAGGGAAGCACTGTATCACTGCACTATATTTGAGCCTTAAAGCATAACTTTAAAAAGATACATTTATTTTCATGGATGTGAGTGTTTTGTATACATATAAGTACATGAACCACATGTGTGTCTGGTAGCCTCGGGGACCAGAAGACGGCGCTGGACTGTCTGGAACTGGAGTTAGAGATAGTTGTGAGCCACCATGTGGGTGCTTGGAAACAAACTTAGTCTTCTGAAAGAGCAGTAAGTACTCTTAACTGCTGAGCTGTCTCACTAGCCCCAAGTCTTTGTTAGGCAATAGTAATTTCTTGGAGATTCAGTTTAAGGACTTGATGAACTGTGAATATCTGTACTGGTGGAAATGCATATATTATTCAATAACAATATGATAACTGTACACTGTGATTTCCACAGCACGTGTATGCGCACATACACACTATACCTGGTTAAGCATTTTCTGTCCTCTCTTCTCCCCTCTACCCTCTGGGGTTACACGCTTGTGCAGCCATTCCTGGTCACATTTAAAAAAATATTTAAAAAGTTATTTTTATTATTATTTTTTTATGAGTACGGGTGTTTTGCCTCTATGTATGTCTGAGCACATGGGCCATCAGTGCCCATGAAGACCAGAAAAGAGCATGTGATCCCTTGGATTGGAGTCAGTTGTGAGCCACTACGTGTGTTCTGGGAATTGAACCCTGGTCTTCTGGAAGAGAAACCAGTATTCTTTTTATGTTTTTGGTTTTTGAGACAAGGTTGTAACTCTGACTGTCCTGGAACTCACTCTGTAGACCAGGCTGGCTTTGAACTTACAGAGATCTGTCTGCCTCTGCCTCCCAAGTGCTGGGATTAAAGGTGTGTGCCACTACCACCCATCTGAGAAACCAGTATTTTTTTAAAAATAATTCTTTTATTAATAATTTGAGTTTCATACAATGTATCTCCATAATACTCCCTTTTCTATTCCTCCCTGTTTCACCCTCCCACTCTGTGCCCTCATAAAAGAAAGAAAAAAAAAAACCCAAAACAGAACAAACAACAATAACAACAAATGAAAGAAAAGTCAAGCATGGATGGCGGACTTCACCATGGTCTTTGGAAGCAGAAGGCTGCTCTGATTGTGAACTTTGACCTGGTCCATGCTAACCCTAGATGAGTCATGAGAGAGTTCCACCTGAAGTTGGTCCTTACCACCCAAATCCGGACAACAAGCATGCTCCACGGTATCTTGCAAGCCAGTGGGGCATCCCACAGGCCCCCTGACATCCCACAGGGCCAGGGCTTCCAGCAGGCAACTGGTCATCCAGCAGTCACCAGGACCTCCCACAGGTACCTGGGCCTCCCAAGGGCACCTGGGGTACCACAGGCAACCCAGACATCTTGCAGGCACCAGACTTCCTGTGGGCACTAGGGCATCTCTCAGGAACCAGGGAATCCCGCAGACATCCAGGTATCACACAGGCACTGGGCCAATCCAGACACCTAGACATCTCGCAGGTACCAGGCTATCCCATAGGCACCCAGACATCCTATAGGCACTCGGATATCACACAAACACCTAGTCCTCCGCCAAACACTTGGGCCTCCTGCAGTCACCAGGATCTCTGTTGGGCACTTGGAGTTCCTAAAGGCACTCAAACATGTTTTAAGCCTCCAAAAAAGGGCATTGATATAGATTATATAGGGTTTGATGTAGAGGGGTCAGGAATGACAGCTGTATACATGAAGAATGGTGGGTATGGACCTCTTAAGGCAGTTACTCATTCTTAAACTGAGTTATTTTTGTGTTGTTGAGACTTGGATATTCTTTCTACATTCTGGATACTAGTCAATTGTTAGAATTGTGATTTTCAAATATTTTATTTGCCTGTTTATCTTGTTTATTCATTCTCTTGAAAGGATCTTTGGCAAAGCACAATCTTTAATTTAGATGAAATTTATCATTTTTCTTTTGTGGATCATATTTTTGACACAATTTCTAAGAGCTCTGCTTCCTTTTCTCTCCCTCTCTCCATATATATGACGTGTGTATGTGTTTGTGCTTATCTGAGATCAAACTGAGGACCTCACACACGCTAGGCAAATGCCCAACTACTGAACAACATTCCCACCAAGATATTTTTACTTCTTCCATTACAGTGGAATGTAATTATATAACAGTTTGTGTGTCGCCTGTTCATCTTTGGTCAAGACTTGCAGTGTTATTTAGAAAATAAAGAGAATACCTCTTTACCTCCTTGTTCCTAATCTTAGTGGGAGAACATTATTACAAACTGTTTTAGCTGGAGATTTAAAAATGCATGTCTTTATTATTAAGAAAGTTCTTTATTATAAAAATTAGGAATGGCTTTACTCATTGAAAAGATTTAAAAAATATTTTGTTAATGTGATGAATCAACTGCTTTTGTTTTTTCCAAATGTGGAGTCAGTCTTGAATTTCTAGGATGAGACTTGGGCTATGCCCTATCTTTTAATCTATTTCTGGATACTGTTTTCTATTGTTCACTGAAATTTTTTTTGTGTGTATGTCTCTGTGATGAAAATAACCTGAAATTTTATTTTCTTATAAAATACTGTTTTTTCATATTGATAATTACTGGACTTTTATAAGGAATTTTAAAATATTTTTTCCTTTCTTATTTCTCCTAAAGGAATGTATAAAATAGTACTTCTTTCTTAAATGTTTACTAGTGAGATCATTCCCTTTAGTTTCCTTTCTTTTAAATCTAAAATCATAATTAGAAAGTATTGATTTCTTTTGGATGACTTTAGTAACTTGCCGTCTTTCAGAGAACGAATCCACTAAGTTATTGATGCCTGGGCATAGGTTGTTCCTAGGACTTTGTCACTTTACTCCTTTACCGTCTATAGGACTAGCAGTGATGTCTTCTCTTTCTTTCATTATTATGGTAATTCACCTCCATTGTCTTTTTTCCTGACTGGCTTGACCATAATATTTTCCAATTTATTGACTGTTAAGTAATGATTCACCTTTGTATTTCACTGATTTCTGTTCTAATCACATTTCCTGTTGTTGGGTAGAATACTATATAAATTTCTATTAGTTCAGGATGAATATTTTTCAGGTCATTTCTAAACTGATTAAAAAATTATTAGTGTGTATGTGGTATGTGTGTATGATTTGCATGTGCCATGTGCATGTGAAGGCCAGAGTACAACTCTGCGGAGCCAGTTCTCTACCCACCTGCATGTGGGCTCCTGGGATTGAACTCCGGTTTCCAGGCTTGGGTGGGAAGCCCTTTACCACTGAGCCATCCCATTCTTCCTCTTCTCCTCCTTGCCCTTTTCCTTCTTTACTGTTTTTATCAGCAACTACAGAGAATTATTGATGCTACTGATTTAAATGGTACATTTATCTACTTTCCCTTTATCTGTCTGCCTGTTTTTACTTCACAGTTTATACACATTTAGGATTTTGACAGTTTTATACATGAATATAATGTATTCTGATGATATTCACCCCCGATATACCACTCTCTTGTTCCCCTCCCATTTCCACTGATTTCTTTCCTCTTCCCAATTAGTCCCCATTCCATTTTCATGTCTTTTTCATTTTCTGGTAACACATTTTTAATCAGGGTTGTATATATCGGCATGGTGAGGGATTATTTATAGAAGCATGGCAAGTTGACAGTGGCTAAATCCTGGAGAAAATGTCTCCCCACCCAGCAACCACTTACAACCAGTAGGCAGGGACTGGGCCTCCTGAGCCCATCCTGTAAACAATCAGGAAGTGACCAGTAATCTTGGGTGAGTGTGCTTTCTTTAGATGAGGCTGAGAGTAGAATACTGTCGGTGCTTTCAGACATCATAATAATAAGTCCTGTGCTTTTAAAAAAATTATTTTCAACGTAGCAAAGTATTGGGTTTCATTATGGCATCTTCGTGTGATTATACTTTGCTCTTATTCAGCACCCCCATGCCTCCCCTGCTCCTGTAGGTTTCCCTCTTTTAGTCTCATGTACTTCATTATTCGTTTATTTCCTTCTTGCTTCCCATAAATCCGTTACTCCTGGTAGATGGCCTCAATATGACACCACAGAATCAACTAGAAGGAATAGTCCATATTTTTCTTTTGTTGTTCATTTTGGTGACATTTTCTTGAGAATCAATCACTTTTGTATAAACTTTAAATTCATTAGTATAAAATTATCTTAAGAACTTTTAAAAAGTGGTTTCTATTATGCTATCTTTTTAAATTCACAATGTTCGAAATTGTTTCTTTGCTCCTTTTTATCTTTCTTGATAGAGGCTTTTGATTTGATGACTTTTGGGAATAAAGTTCAGCCTTCCGGCCCTTGCTGTGGGCAGGTCAGGAGAAGACACCATTTCTAGTCTGTCCCAGCTTCATTCCTTCTCTTTTGGGCACAGGTGGTCAAGAGCACCCCTTGCCTGTTATTTTACTAGCTTAAAAAATAACCAGAAAGGTGGACAGCCAGGCTGCAAGTCATTTTCAGGGACTGGTTTACCACCAAGGTCTCTGGGACATAATTTCACTTTTGAATTTCCTTTAAAGTAATTTTTGGTATATGTAAGAATGAAAGAATGTGAAGTGCTAATCCAAATCAATAGTCCTTTGGCAATGTGTTTACAGTACTTTCAAAGTGACTGCTAAGTCTCTGTTAGATTTAGTTATCTTATGTTTATGGGTGCTTTGCTCACGTGTGTGTCCGTGTACCACATTTGTACCTGGGGCCTGTGGAGGTCAGAACAGGGTGTAGGATCTCCCGGAATTGGAGCTATAGATAGTTGTGAGTCACCATGTGGGTGCTAGGAATTAAACCTGGGTTTCTTGAAGATCAACCAGTACTTTTAACCACTGAGCCACCTCTCCAGCCTGATTGTAAGTCTTGGTTACTTGTTATTCCTCAAAGGTGGGAGACCACTGAAATAGAATCAGTACAGAGAATGCCACGAAGTGATGGTTGGTTACCAGGAGCCAGAAGGGAAAACAAGAAGCTGCAAAATCCAGTGCCTTCTGTATACACACTGCCATTCTTGGGATATAGAAATGTTATTCATGGCAGGTGTTTTTCATTATCCTTGTCTGACTGATGTTGAAATCAAAGCTTGAAATGAAGTGACTTAAATTAAAATCACAAAGTTGGAAGATGGGCTCTGAATCCAGTTATGTCTGCTGTCTTCAACACAAGACGCAACACAAAGATCTTTGTTGAATCTCACTTTTTTTTTTTTTAAAAAAAAACCTACTATACCTAATAAATGATATCAAAGTTGTGTTTGGTAATACAGCAACATTATTGTCACCAAATACATTTTAATTGTCACCAACATTTTATCTATAAGATTATTCCTTATAGATCCAGACTCCAAGTGAGTTTTAGAATTCATGTTTTACCAACTGCCAGATACTAAGCTTGATAATCTTTGTAAAAGTTTAGGTTGGTCTGTGCAGTGAACTTGAGTCCTGTCTCACAGAGGTAACGGGGATCATCTCAGTCCTCACCCGCAGCAATTTATACTTGTTATTCTCTAAAGCTCCAAAACGATTATTCAAATGCTCACCACAGTGCTTTCATTCAGAAGGAATATTTATTAAGAAGATGTATTAACATGCTTAGATAGAAAGAAAAATGAGTACATGCCCTTCAGTGAACCATAATGAAGAAAATAACATGAACAAAATGTTCCAGAGAAATCTTTATCTTGTACAGCCATAACATGTCTTAGTAAGAATACTATTAGCTTTGACAATAATTTTATAACCTCTCTCCTGAACTCTAGATTTAAATAGTTTTAAAGCAAACTTTGGCAATGTAAAGTTCACAATATAAAATCTGAGGTCTGAATAAAATGAGAGACTTTTCCAAGCTTTTGGAAACAGAACTGTGATGGCACATTCACACCCCGGGTTCTCTATCAGTTTTCTTTCAGAAATCAAATGCTTTCCACTATTGTACAAGGGTTAGTATTCAAATATCAATTTTTAGGACACATTTAATCTTGGAGAGTATTATAATTGAACAAATTATTTTTATAAGATATGTACCACCAATAATTTAAGTTTTCCAAAGAATATGTCCTTATGTCTAAGATAACTATCAAGTCTGCATATTTCTGTGATTACCTACACTAGTAAAATAAAATCACCTAGAATAGCAATAATGACAGTTGCTGCTTGACAAGCACTTATGGTATACTTAGGCACTGAGCTAAGCACATCATGTACGTCATACGAGTTAATGTTCATGATAATTCAAGCAGGCCAGCTAGCCTCATCATATAAACAAAACTGAGGTCACAGAGAGGCTAAGCAATAGCCAGACTCAAATGACTGTAGGTTGTAGAGACAGGTGTCTAAGGTAGTCTATCCAACCGTGATTCCAAAGCCAGACTAGTTAGTCTCATTCTACACCTCACGGGAGCTCTGATCTGCTGTGATGAATGCTAGTTTAATAACTTGTCTGCCATACATTTGTGAGAGTACCATTTACATTTTAAGATAAGAAGCAAGATCAATTCAGGTGGAACAATGCCCCTGTCCCGGCTCACTTAAATATTTTTATTTACATGTCTTTCCACCATCATTAGTCTAATAAAATTATAAATGCAAATACACCAGAATACATGCAACACATTCCACAAAGGAACAAAAATGTTCAGTATTACTGAATAAAGAACCCCAATTCTTACATAAAAGTGCTTAAGAAAGACCCTCTGAGATAGTCAGGCCATATTTATTTTAGTATTTTCCAATAATTGACAAAGAGCACATAATTTATAAATATCGCATATCCATTATTATCTTTTTACTATTTAGCATGTCCCTAATCAAGGGAGTTCCATTATGCACTACTTAAAGTCACATAGCATCAAAATGAAACCGATGTGCTTCTTGTCGCTTTTCTCTGTCATCTGCTTTCTGAAAGAGAATTTTAGAGTAGTTTAAGTGCTGAGAAAATATTAGGATCCATTTCTGAAACACAATTTTTAAAAAGCTCAAAGCAATTTGGTACACAACAGGTTTGATTTTATAATGCAATAATATTATAAACTATTTTTACAGATCGAATGACTATTTTATAATTTGGAATATATTAACTGAATTTAAAAATCCAGAAGAAATATTCCACACACACTTACATTATTATCACTTATTTACTTGAAAGTAAGAGTAAACATTAGATGCTAGAAGAACAGAATCACTGTTAACACTGATGTTAACAAACCAGGCTAACTATATTAAGATGATTATTTTTTAGTTAACCTATTGATGTAGCAGATATTTATTGATCATCTTCTCCTAGCAAAATAGAGGGATTAAAAAAAAGTTTTGTATTTTGTTCTTCAAGAACTTAAAGCCTAGAAAGGATAATAAAGCAAAACCTACTATTCATCAGGATCGATCCTAAATATATTACTCTGAGAGACTGCTTTTGGGTTTGAGTGAGGAAAGGACAAGCTTGAAGATATTCTTTATGGGAAGGGAAGGGGCGTTCATCTGGGGCTGGGAGGAAGCGTGGCAGGTGCGGAAGGAGGTGGAACACAGGCGAGGCGACATGGGCGGAGGCGCCCAGGAGAGTGATGGCTGGGCAAGGGGCACGTGCTCATTTTAGACAGTGGGTAGTCACCTGAAGTGAGCAACCGAGTGACACAATTAAGGCCACACCCCACGCTGAGTGCAGTGGGTTAGTGAAGTGAGTGGAGAAGCTGAAGTCAATCTAGGAAGAAGAGGGCAGTAGGCAGGCAGCTGTGCATCAGCTAAAGAGGTTCTCAGGAAGGTAAGTAACTTCCGCAGAGATCATCGTAACAACTGGAAATGGAAGAAACTTTGAGAGAGATGAAGAGAAAACGTTTTGAGATCTAATAGTTGATTTTAGGTGAAATTGGCAGGAAAGTGTAGAAAGAAGAGGGCCTTTGGCAGATGTAGAAAACTTGCATTGGGAGAATGGAAAATAGCAGCAGCCAGCGGAGGTGGAAAACAGAAGCAGCAGCGACGGGCTGTCGACAGTGTGCACACGGCGGGGCGTCAGCTTTTAGCCACTGCGTCAGCACTACTTTAGTCCCACCTTTATACCAGTCAGAGTTCCTAAGACGATGAGGAATTAATTTTCTTTCACAGGTCAAGAGATATATATTATTATGGGTTATGTTGTTTTTAGACAAAGTATAGAGTCATCCTACAATCTTAAAGTTAATTGAATATACAATTTTTGGTTATTATTTCTGATACATGAGTGATTCTTCTTCGGAGTGAGAAATCTACAAATATTTATAGGATAACATGTTCTCCGTTTCATAAGTTAAAAGACCAGCCGAGATAAAATAGTAATTTTAGTTAGCAAAACGTAATTCTGGTGTCATGACAGTCCAAAGAAAAAAAAGAAAAAAACCTCTCCTTTGTGACAGAGAAGTCTGTTTGGAGGGCACTGCTGGAACCTACTGGCTGAGTATTTGATAGAGTATTTGATATTTCTTTCCTTCTTTCTGTGGTGCTGGGGATTGAACCTATGCCCTAGACAATAAGTTATATCCCAGCTCTTTAGTTTTGAAGAGCAACATACTGCTGTAATAAACTAACCAAAGTTTTCATTGAAAAAACAAACCTTTTCCTGCCAATGTAAAATGGCAATTATTGCCAAGATGAAAATGCAGACACCAATGAGGGCTACCGCAGTCAGTAGGACAATGTTACTTGGTGTAAGATACAATTTGGCACTCCAGCTGTAGATAAAAACAGAACAATTAAAATTGTAAATTTAGACATAATAACAAGGTTAACTTGAGATCAGAGAGCAAAGCAACTTATTAATTAATGAAAGTTCATTCATTAAATCATCCTCTCATCTAGCAAAAGCAATTAAATTTAGATTATTTGAAGAATATTGATGATCCTAACGTGTTCATGGTTTTCTTAGAACTGAACTAGAACTTTCTTTCTCATGTATGGTTTTGGGGATTAAATCCAGGGCCTCATTTGTGCAGTGCCAACTCTTTACAACTCAAGTGTACCCCCATATCCCCTGAAGTAGATTTGTTGATGAGATGTTTTATATGCATGTATTTTGCAGTGTGATCTTCAGAATTATTAGGTAAACTTATCAACAGTACTTTAGACAAAGATATCTTCGGAAAAGAACATTTTGATCTGTTGAATTTGAAACTTTCAACTCTAAGGGCTAAGTCACATGATTTCACTAAGCCTATAACATTGTAGTTTTTGACCCTTGCCCACACATGTAGTACAAGCAAAATAATCATATGTCTGAGTGAGTGTTTATTGCTGGCTGGGTAAGATTTGTACCATTTCTGTATTATGCTGGGCATTTTAAATTACTACAGTAACTTTTATGTTGAGACTTATAAAATATCAATATATAGATAATGTCATCAACATAAACATAATTAGGTCTTCTCTCATAAAACACTACCCATAATGCAACACTTGTAAACACTGCAAAGCCTAAGTTCAGGTCTTTATTACAAGCTATTGTGGGCAGTTATGCACACAGAGCTTCTTGTTCTCCCTGGAAACAGGGAAATGACTGTGTTCTCATTTTAAAAGATTAATAAGGGTAAGATCATTCTAATGAACAGCAAGCAGCTATTGATTTATTTTGACATAATTAAAATTTATTGATCCATAAGTTAGTCTTTAGTCAGTCAGGTGTATCTCAAAATACACCTCAAACAAAAATCAATTAGGGTTTTTATTATGTACATAAATTTGAAAAGGACATTTCTTTGGAAAGAGCAAAAGAAACATGAAAAATGTTCTGATTATGAAAGAAAGCTATGGAAGAATTTTTTAGAAATTCAGAATAATAAACCTTAAGAAAATGAGTATTGTTAAGGACCTTACAATAGAAAACAAAACTATGTTTTTTTTTGAGATGACTGTCTTTGAGGTTGCCATCATTCTGCCTCAGCCTCCTGGGCACTCGGGTTACAGGCGTGAGCGACTATGTTCAGAATAAACCAGTTTTTCATAAACCACTAAAATTTTTATTTCTATTTATTCTGCAGGTATGCGTGTATACACACACCTGTGCACGTACATGTGAGTGCCTATGGAGGCCAGAAGAGGGACTCAGATCTCCTGAAGCTGGAGTTGCAGGAGGTTGTGAGCCACCTGATGTGGGTGCTGGGAACCGAACCCAGGTCCTCTGCAAGAGCAGCAATAACTCTTCATCACTGAGCCATCTCTTTAGCTCCTAAAACTGTTTTTTTTCTTCTTGAGTTTTTTTAGTTCTATTTTTTAAATAGATTTTTTTTTTTTTAAAGATCAAGATATTTGCTTTTTGGTTAAAAGAAAAACAAAAGGTCAATCTTCAGTTGCAAACTTGGGAAACTTCTTGTATATTCTGTCAGAGATATACATATATGAACAATACATACAGATTTCTTCTTTTAAAATCACAATATATATTTCTCCATTCTGCTTGTTTTCTTTTTCTCCCTCTTATCATGTTCTATGTCCATGGCAGTAAACATAAACGAGTCATTACAGTGCACTCTATCAAAATTACATTTTCTATAATTTTCCTGCTCCTCATTCAGATTTTATGGTTTGTTGTCAATTTCATGTGGAGAAAGCTAACACAAATATACAGAATTGGATTATTAAAAAAGAAAAATGGAACCAAGGCCAGGCATGGTAGTTTGAAGTAGGAGGATTGCTGGAGCCCTGGAGTTTCAGGTCAGCCTGGGCAACATGGTGAGACAAAAACAGAACAAAAGCTCAATCTTCCAACCCTGACCAGGCAAATAACTGTTTTTCCTAATGTTTACACATGGTGATGTGTTGGCCAGTTAGTTCTCCAGCAGGGTAGGTATATCTGGTTTATGGCATTTATTACTTTTCAGGGGTAAATTATCTCACAATAAGAGTCTTTAGTGTGATGTTACTGAATAAAGATAAAAAAGATGGACAAGTCAACTCATCAGATGGCATGCACTGGTTCTAACATACCACCAAATGCAGACCATGTAAAATTTTAATAAAGATTGGAGCTAAGAGACTAACTCACTGGTACAACGCTTGCTTGGCATGCATAAGGCACTAGGTTCAATTCCAAAAAAAATTAAAGAAAACTAGTATTTACAACTAGTGAAAAGTAAACATAAAATATATATAAATTACTGATTAAGCTGCCTTTTGTCCTAATAGGAATGAAACATCAGGGTAGATGTGTTTAATAATTTGAAATTGACTAAGTAAATTAAGTGTTGGGCACTCAGGGGAACAATGTAGGCAATAAACACGACAGTTTATAAAAACATGCCACTAGATTCTACCAAACTGAGTTCAATCAAGGAAGGATATTTATTACCTTCGAGGGACATTGTGAGGATATGGAATGACAATCAGTTGGGAATTTGGAATGATTGCTGTCCACTCTTGTTTTCTTATAGACTGAAAGAGAATTTAAGAACATTTAACAGCCAATATATATAAAAACCAATTATTAGTACCAATACAAAGCAAAACGAAACCAAACCAAACCCTCTAGTATTTAGACAATTTGAAATCCTAGGTGTGGAGGATTCTATTTATGTGTTATGAATTCATTCACTCAACAGATACTTCCTCACTGGACGGTTTGAGCAGGCACTACTCAGAGTGCTACATGTACATGCTGATTGGACATAAAATCCAAGTCAGGAAGTGGACAAATGACACTATTCTATGTATCTTATATGTGTGTAAATACAATGGTGCTACTTTTAGGTTATGCTGTGATAATTTAAGTGATATTTACGTGATAAAATATTAAGAAGTAGCAGGTAAAAAGGATAAGAAGTCATGAAGTCATGAAAAAATGGAAACACTATATAATATCAAACCAGGGTACACTCTAAGATAAGCTAGGATAGGTCACTATAAATCAGCTTTTAAAAAATATTTAAAGGCAATAAAATATCTTAATTCAAATTCAATTGTATTTACATTATTGGGTTCAAATGTTTAAGTGGTAATCCTTAAAACAAACTGTCAACAAACCAAGTATTTACTTGCCTTCTCTCCAGATGGACGGGGAATACCAACAAAAAGATGGTCCAGGAAATTGGCACTTCGGCCTAAACCAAGTACATTGTAAGGTAGTTGGAGAGCTAAGTGTGCTGACTGGCTGAGCTGTCCAGCTAGAGTTATAAAGAGAAAACAAAACAACAACAACAACAAAACACCTTTGGAAACACTGCACTCATCAAGTCTTAAAGTCTTAAAATGTTAAATTCAGGTATAAGATGTGAGATGAACATTCAGTTAATTAATATTAATGATTAATGGTTTATAAAAAATTGCTTTAAAATACAATTCCCCTACTATAAATAATATATACTTATAAAATATAGTGAAATGGTTTTGAGAATATCCTAAGAGTTCACCTCAGTGAGTACAATTTAATTTTAGGACATTTTAATCACTTGAAAAATTTGCTACCCATGGTTGGTATCTCCTGTCAACAATATCATACTCCCAGTCATAGGCAATCTTTCTAATCTGCCTCTGTCTTTCCCACCAATCTGCTGATTCTGAAGACTTCATCTAAATACAGTCATACAATAAATGAGCGTTGTAACTGGCTTCTTCCACTTGGCATGTTCTTAAGGGTCATGTATAGCTTGTTTCAGTTCTTCATTAACTGCCAAATAGCATGATTTATACTACATTTTGTTTCATTAATTAATTTCACTAATAGACTTTGGGGTAATTTCCACTTTTGGCTATCATTAAATACTACTGTTATAAGAATTAATATGAAATTTATTGTATTTACTAGATTATATACCTAAGAATATGGCTGATAATTGCCTATTCCAAAATAGGCGCCAGACATAATCTCTGATGTTCCCAACACAAAGAATCATAACTAAAATGTTTGAGGTATTAGATATGCCAGTTACTCTGATCTAATCATTACACATTATGTACATGTTCTGAAATGTATGTTGTATCCCATAAATATGTCAGTTATGATTTACCAAATGTAGTGTATATATGTCTAGTGATAAACAGTACCTGTCCCATCTCATGCTTATACAAGCAGTTGTATGAAGGTTCAAATTTCCCACATCCTAGCAAGCACTTATCATTGTCTTGATGGTTAGGAAGCAATATCTCATCAGAGTTTAACGTGTATTCCCTGTTAACAAATGCTTACTGCTCATATGTGTATCTTCTTATTTCTGTAAACTTAGTAGTTACCTCTTATTTCAGTCTGAAGTTTTGTCTTTCCTCACCAGTATAACTAAAGGTTTTCTGGCTTTTAAATATGTTTCTAAAGCATCCTTTGGTTTGCTGTTTCTCTATATTCTCTACTTCATTCATTTTGCTATTTCCTGTCTTCTGCTTAGGCTAGTTATGTTTCCCAGTTTCTCAAGGTGCAAGATTACCACACTCGTTTCAGACAGTTACGTCTACTGGGTCTCCAGCTCAGGTTGATCCAGAACTCCCTATGTAGCTGAAGGTGATCGTGAACTTCTGGACCCCCTGCTTCCACCTCTAGAGTTCTGGGGTTACAGGCATGAGCCACTGAAACAGGCTTAAGAGGTGCGGGGACCAAACCCTGGGCTCACGCGTGGCGGGTGCCTCTCCAGCAGAGCTGCATCCCCACCCTTGTTCTTACTTGTAATGTAGGCATTTGGGGCAACATGCTTTCCTGTAAGAAAGATTTTTAGCTGCACTCTATGGCTTTTGATATGTTGCATTTCTTCTTGTCCACATTTACTTCAGTGTATTTTCTAATTTCTTTGATTTTTCCTTAATCCATTATTTGGAGTACATTGTTTAATTTTCATGTATTTACAGATTTCTAATTTTTCTTTTTTTGAACTCACTCTGTAGACCAGGCTGGCCTTGAACTCAGAGATCCGTCTGCCATTGCCTCCCAAGTGCTGGGATTAAAGGGGTGCACCATCATCGGCCTGGCTTGTTAAATGTTCTTAGTGATTTTTTAAGAGATTTGCTTATTTTATGAATAAGTGCTAATGTTGTATTTGAACCCCAGGCTCCTGCCTTACCTCTGGAGTAGGTGGGACCACAGCAAGTGTGACACGTGCCTATGCCTGGCTCCATCTACTTACTGTGGAGTTATTCATCTCCTACTTCTATTCTGCAGTAATTTTGTGGCTCTCTTCTTCAGTACATACATATGTAGAGTTTCTGTGTCTTCTTATGGACTCACATTGAAAATTTTATTATTATTACTCTTACTCTTAGCATTAGTGTGTGTGTAAATGCTTGCATGGGATGTTGGGGTTCGGAGGACTGCCTGCGGGAGTCAGCTGTCTCCTCCCATCATGTGGGCCCAGAGACCGGACTCAGGCTGTCGGGCTTGGCAGCAGGCACCTTTACTCGCTGACGCAGCTCACCAGACTGTGGGCTCACCTTTTCACCATTCCTAGTAACAATCTTTTGTCTTTAATGTCTAGAGTCTCCTACAGACACAATCATTTTGTTTTCAGTTCTCACACAATCTTTTGATGGAATGTTTCTTTCATTTACTTTAAAAATAATTACTGATCACAGAATTTATGTCTGTGGCCAAAAAGGTCAGAAGAAAGTATCAGATTTCTGGGCACTGCAGTTACAGGCATTGTTAGCCACCATGTGGGCTGGGATTTGAACCTGGATCCTCTGTAAGAACTACAAGTGCTCTTAATCACTAATCATCTACCCAGTACCTCAGTGTTTCCTTTTAATATATTTTAATATATTTTGAGTATCGCTATCTTAGTGGTTGCCCTGCGAATTTCAATTAACAGCATAGAAAAAAATCTAGTTCAGATTAATACCAATCTAATTCAAAATTCGTGTAAAAATTTGCTTCAGTATAACTGTTGATCTGATTTAATGGATTTAAATTGCTGTCTAATATTCCCCACTTCAGTCTTAGAGGGGATCTATTTAGTGTTCAAGAGTTCTGCTAGTGTGATTAATTCTGAATTGGTGTATCTGAGCATAACTAGGGCACTTCATATTTGAAGGATAGCTTTGTCAATCTTTGACTGACAGTCTTCTTCCCGTTCAGTATGCACAATGTACTATCCTCTGCTTTCTTGCCTACAGATGATGTGATTGGTCGTTTCTCTTTTGCTGCTCTCAAGAATATTTCCTGAGAGTTGATGGGCCTGAGCGCGGGTCCTCTGGCTTGCCCTGTTTGGGGTGTCTGACCTTCTCAGATGCGGCATTTTTGTCATAAGATTTTGGGTGGTTTCAGCAATGACTCACACATTATTTCTGCTTTTCTTTTCCTGTTTTTTCATCCTAAAATTCCTATTATCAATAAGTTGGTATGCTGGATGGTACCTTTACAGGTCTCTGAAACTGTCAGTTTTCTTTTCTTCTGTAACTTAAGACTCGATACTTTCAACTGATGTATATTCAAGTTTTCAGATTATTTTGCTAGTTCACTTATATCACAGAGGCATCTACTAATTTTTTCAAACACTGTACTTTCCTACTACAGAATTTCCGCTTGATTTTTTGGTAGGTCTGCAGATTGGACTGAAGGACTCATGCATGCTAGGGGAATTCACTATTACTGGGTTGCACTCCTACCTCTATCTGATCTTAAAATGATTCTATTTATTTAAACTTTTTACTTAGTGGGTTGCCCCAACGCTAGTTTCTTTTAAGACTCTGAATACAGAGATCGCTGATTTACAGCTTCTATCTACTAAGTCCACTATCTGGTACTTTGGCACATTTTCTTCTTTGGTATGTGTATATGGCACATGTTTCTCTATATGACCTGTACATTTTGTTGAAAATGGACTTCTGAGGTAACGTGACAACTGTAGAATCACTCAGAATGCCCTCCCCTCCCAGTTAGCTGTTTTTGCTGTTACTGCTGTTGTTTAGTGACTACAGTTGGCACTGCATTTGCTGTGACAAAATACCCAGCAAAAACAACTTCAGGTAGGAAGACTGGCTCACAGCTGAAGACAGTCGGTCATGGTGGAGTAGGCCTGGCGGCGTGGCACAGGATGAGGCTGGTTACATTTTAGTCAGCAGAGAGTGCCTTTACTTTTTTTTTTACTTTTTTTCCTGAGTGCCTTTACTCAGCTCGGTGACAATGCTACCACAGCAGGGTGAGTATTCCTTTGCAGTCAAATTTCTCTGAAAATGCCCTCAAAGATAAACTCAAAAGTGTCTCCGTTACCTCTCTGGGTGTGTCTGTAAGGAGGGAAGACCCACCCAGAATGTGAGCAGCAATAGCCTATGGCTGGAGTCCCAAGCTGAGTAAAGGAAAAAAGGAAAAGGCAAGCAAAGCACTAGTATTCATTTCTCCTTGCTCTCCAACTGTGGACATGTGACTAGCTGCTTCACACTCACACCACAGCCACGGTGCACTGTACCCTCAAATGAGCGTATAAGCCCTCACACTCACACCACAGCCACGGTGCACTGTACCCTCAAACTGAGCGTAGTCAGCCCTCACACTCACACCACAGCCACGGTGTACTGTACCCTCAAACTGAGCGTAGTCAGCCCTCACACTCACACCACAGCCACGGTGCACTGTACCCTCAAACTGAGCGTAGTCAGCCCTCACACTCACGCCACAGCCACGGTGCACTGTACCCTCAAACTGAGTGTAGTCAGCCCTCACACTCACACCACAGCCACGGTGTACTGTACCCTCAAACTGAGCGTAGTCAGCCCTCACACTCACACCACAGCCACGGTGTACTGTACCCTCAAACTGAGCGTAGTCAGCCCTCACACTCACACCACAGCCACGGTGCACTGTACCCTCAAACTGAGCGTAGTCAGCCCTCACACTCACACCACAGCCACGGTGCACTGTACCCTCAAACTGAGCGTAGTCAGCCCTCACACTCACGCCACAGCCACGGTGCACTGTACCCTCAAACTGAGCGTAGTCAGCCCTCACACACTCACGCCACAGCCACGGTGCACTGTACCCTCAAACTGAGTGTAATCAACTTCCCCTTAAGTTGCTTCTTGTCGGATATTTTCTCACGACAATGAGTAAAGTAGGTTTTTCTGTTCATAAGCTGTGTCTAGCATGAAGGCCAAATGCTCATTTTCTTATCTGAAATGTTTTATTCTCTTATTAATGCTGTTTACTGTATTGATAGATTTTCTTATATTGAACAGTATTTGCATTCTTGACACATCTCACTTGTTAGTTCTGTAAAGTCCTTTTATGCTGTGGGATTTGGATTGCCAGTATTTTGCTGAAGATTCAACAAAACCTGGTCTCTCTGAGCATGATAGGAATGTCGGCCCTATAGAATATGATAAGATGCTTGAGTAGTAGTGGCACTAATTTTATCTAAATAGTTGAATTCACTAATGAAGTAATTTTGTACTTGCTATGTCTTTATTCCTATTAGTGTATGTATTTATGGGGAGGGCAATGAAGTTTTTATTATTCATTCAATTTCTTAGCTTGTTATATTATTGGCAATTATCCATTCCTCTTCCTCCTTCTTTTTAAAGAAAAGGTAGAATTCTATGTAGACTAGGCTGGCCTCAGACTCAGAGATCCACCTGCCTCAGCTCCCAAGTGTTGGGATTAAAGGCAAATACCACCATGTCCTTCTTTCTTTTGGGATAATGGTCTCACTATGTACCCCAGGCTGGCCTTGAACTAGCTCAGTTTCCCAAGTGTTGGGATTACAGATGTACCTCATCATATCTGGTACGCCTGTGTGTTATCTTCCCATTACTATAATCAGTACATCAGATAATCAACTTGAACAATGAAAGATTTATTCCAGCTGACAGTTTTGGAGAGCTCAGTTCCACGACTGTCTAGCATAACTGCCTTTGGGCTTATGAGGAGTGAACATATCACACTGAGGTACACATGGTAGAGCAAAGCTGTTCACTTTATGACGGGGAATGGAAGGAACTAGAGCGAGAGACCTGGGATCCACTTTTGGTCCTTTTGCAGAACTTGCCCCACGGTGTCCTAGAACTTCCTACCAAGTCCCACTTCTCAAAAACTCTAACATTTCCAAATAACTCCATGGGGTGGATCAAGTCTTTAACACATGAGCCTCTGGCATACATTCCAGATCCAAACAATGGCTATCACTTTGAGCATTACGTATTTCTAGGAATGGTCTAAGCTAATCTGTTGCAGTTTTTAATAGTATTATTCCCTAATTGCAATCCGTTTAGTTCCTGCAAACTCAGTGGGAAAAGTCCGTGTTCATTTCTGATCTTAGTTCTTTCTTCTTCCCCTTGCCTACTTTCCTTTATTTCTCCTCCCTCCTTTTCCCTCCTGTTTTTTTTTTTTTTTTTTTTTTTTTTTTGTCTGTTTGTTTTGTTTTTTGTTTCTTTTTGAGACAGGGTCTCACTGAATTGTTCAGGCTGCCCTCAAATTCTTGGGCTCAAGCTGTTTTCTTGAGTAGTGAAGGCTATAGATACATGGCCCTATGCTTGGCTTTCTTCTCTGGTTTTTGCTCATCCGCTCTAGTTAAACAATGGTAGTTTTATTGAATTTTTCAAATAACCAAATTTTAATTCTTGTGATTCTTTTATATTTCTTGAGTAAACCACTCATGCAAAGTAGTGGTTAGAGTACCTAAATTCTCAGAAAGAGAATGTAAAACTCATTATATGGACAGTTCTGTGTTGGTTTAATAATGAATTTAAAAAATGTGTTTATTTCCACAAAATTTAGTTCAAGATTTTCTTTCATTTTCACTGGTTGTAAGAGCAGCTGGTAAGCCTTGTTGACTACAGTGACATACAAAAGAACCCAAGAATTTTGTGTGGCCCAAATGACACAGGCCAGCCCTTAACACCTTAGATTGTAACTCAAGTCATTGGTGTTGACACTGGCATTGTGGAACCAATATCTAAGAGATGTTAGAATACAAACTACATGCAAACCAGAATCCCTGAGTTTATTCCATATACTTGTTCCATATTAATACTGCAACTTTATCTTTGCATTTGGTCAGGCTAGTGACCCTTTAGTCACAGTGCTCCTTGTTCCTCATATTCTGTATTCAGTTGGCTAAGGAACAAAATAGGAATCAAATTCAAGAGCTTATTTCTGTTTCCATTCCCACTTCTGCTGAAATGACTTTAACATCCATTCCCTGCCATAAGTGTTCTTTTCCTTGGAGTGTACGGTACCGTTCTTGTTTCGCTCAGAGCGAAAGTGATGTGTTAGTTTACACTCCCACCCACACTTGCCTGTGACTTCAGTTCTGACATGTGACACCTGCCCCATTCACTGTGCTCTAACACATCAGTTCCTGCACTGGTCTGTGGGAATCCAAGAAATGCTTCTATCTAAGGGGCTCTTTTCTTTGCCTGAAATGTTCTGGATATAGCTGTGTGTCCAACTCCTTTGTTTAAATGATACTTTCTTAGGAAGGCTCAATATGACTATCCCACATAAGCTGACCCACGTCCAGCTGCCTTTGGCAATCCCTACTCCTCAATTTTTTTGCCACTTCTACTAGCACTTGCACACTATTAGACAGCTGCTTCTTAGGCTTGCTGTTTACATTCCACTGTTAGAATAGAATTTCCACAACAGCATTTTAGTTGGTTCTATTGACTTCTATATTCTAATAGCTTTGAATAGACCTGGTCCTGGCAGTTATGAACATGTAGCCGTTAAGTGAATAAATGTGTGAAAAAATTTCAATCCTCTTAATGTATAAGGGCTGAAACTTGTTAATATCTTCCAAATAAAATGTTTGCAGAACAGCAGAAAAATACTGTATCGATTTATGTCACATAAATAGAAACATATACATTCTACCTGAAGGAAAAGAGTTCATGATGAAGTAAGGAGGAAATTGGAAAATGGTTGGAGGAGGGATAGATGACATAAATTAAAATAGCCATAGGGAATTATATTATTTTATATTTTCCTAAAGTTACATATGATACACAGGAGAGGGAGAGAGAGACAATGAAAATAGTGAAGATGCACTACCTGGGGTAACGATGCTCCCCATAAGAGCCATAGATGATCTAACAAAAACCCCACACAAGGCATGATAGCCCGGAGACGATTACTAATGATAACATTGTACTCATAGATGTGTACCTAACCCATCGTCATCAGAAAGGCTTCCTCCTGCAGCTGAGGGGAGTAGATGCAGAGCCCAGGACCAAACATCAGGTGAAGCTTGGGGAACCCCAGTGAAGAGTGGGAGAAGGGATTGTGGGAACCAGAGGGGTTGAAACACCAGAACATGTCCCACGGAGTCAACTGACCAGGACTCTTAGGTGCTCACACAGACTAAAGCGGCAGACGTGGACCTGCAGGGTTCCCTGCATACATCTTACTGTTATCTGGCTTGGCATTCTTACAGAACTCCTAAAAGTTGGAATGTGTGTGGGGGTCTCTGACCTTTTTACCTGCCCTTGGGACCCTTTTTCTCCTGATGTAGGGCCTCAAGCCCAGTCTTGTTCCAGATATGCCCTGTTCGAGTGGTAACCCTGTGAGGCCTGTTCTGTTCTGAAAGGAAGCTGGTGGGCAGGGGAGCTGGAGGAGATGAGAGTTGGGGGGGGGCTGGGAGGAGTGGAGGGAGGAGAGGATGGGATAAGGGATGTATTAGACGAGAGAAAAAAATTTAGTAAAAAAAAAAAAAAAAAAAAAAAGAGGAAAAAGACTAGACAAAGCTCTCAAATGGTGGTGCACCTTCAATCCCAGTGCTAGGAAGGCAGGGGCAGGCAAGTATCACAGCAAGGTACAAGATAAAGTCCTACTGACACTTGGTGGAGTTCATTTCCAGTTTTGGGAGTGAGGTTAGCTATTATTTTCAAACTTAAAAGTGTTGAGGCATAGAGATGGAGAAAAGGTTGAGACTAGAAAGATGAGAAAGGGCTCGGGACATGGAGATGGATTAGATATACCAGAAACCAAGCTGGACACGTAACACACATAAAGGGAACAGAAATAGATGTGGATGGTAAGGATTCAGGGTTCAATTCTCAGTGAGGAGGAAGGCACTTGGATATAAAACTTAGCTTTGCATAAGAAAGATTAATTTCTACAACTAAGTTTCTAGGCTATTTCAATATCCTCAATGTGAATCTCTGGAGATTCACATTGGAGATGTGAATGGAAGATGGAGATGAAATGGAAACTTTTATAGTGAACTAGGCCAGAGGTTGTGGGAACATGAGAACATACAGATCCATGACTTGTCAGTACATGGGTAAGGATAGCTATGTGCACTGTGCTATGTAGGTGCAGTGAATAAGTCTGTACTATGTGGGTTTTTTTTTTTTTTTGCCTCTGATTCTGTATGTTTTCTGTGAAGTTCGTAATGTGCAATGCATAAAGGAGGAAAATACAGACTCTGCTTCATGCACATGGTGTAGACATCCCACCTGGCCTTACCTGAGCCGTTTTTCAGATATCCATTTGCATCCACTGTTGTGTACATGATATAAGGTCCAGGCTGATTCACTCCAAAGGGCTGCAGTAAGAAGGGAAATTGTCGCAGAAGTTTATTTCCAGTTATGTTTAAAATGGTTGTTTTGTACATTGCTGGGTAAAGGGCTGCCTAGGCCTGGGGACTTTCTATTGTCTGCAGGTGTTGGGTTTATGTAACACATGTTTGATTCCTCATGATCCACACGTGCTGTCAATAGAACACCTGAGGAACTTTTGTGTCAATAAAAATTCCTGAGATTAGATGATCGGGGTTTCACTGTCTAGTATGGGACTCGCCATGATAGTGGCTCCCTCTGCTGAGGTTTGGCAGGATTTGTACCTATGAAAATGCCTCCTTGTCTTTATTGCTGAGCAACACCGAAGGTGTACTGCAAATAGTTGGCTTTGGAAAATAAGCGAATGATTTGAATTCAGGAAAATTTATTATATAGTAAAAAAAATGGATATTTATTCTTTGAATTTTTATACAGATATATACTGCATCTTGATCATACCCAACCTGGCTCACCCATCCTAGCTTCAAAGCCCCCAAGCCCTGGCCCCGCTTTCATGTCCTTTTAAAAAAATAGTCCAATGAGTCTAACAGTAGTGCTGCCTACTCATGCATGTGTGTGTGTGTGTGTGGTGGGGCATCTGCCAGAACATGGGAAGCATACCAGGAGCCACAAACTAATTCTTATGCATATGTCTTAAATAGTCATTAGCTACTTAAGAGAACATTTCCATAAATAGGTAAGAGTGCAAATTAAACTTGTTTAGTAGAAAATTATTAAAATTACAGTGTGTGTGTGTGTGTGTGTGTGTGTGTGTGTGTGTATGTAGGTATTTGGGTGCTACAGTGCATGTGTGGAGATTAGAGGACAACTTGCAGGAGTTGGTTCTCTCTTCCACCACAGAGATCCGGGAGATCAAACTTATGTCATCAGGCTTGGCCTTTTCATGCTAAGCCATCCCACTGGTCCCAGTAGAAAATTCCTAACACCTGGTAAGAATTGATAGTTGTATTTATATAGTTCAGAATTTTAACTGAGGTTTTTTTCTTTTTCTTTTTCCCAAGACAGGGTTTCTCTGCTGTAACTCTGGCTGTCTTGGAACTCACTCAGTAGACCAGGCCGGCCTTGAACTCACACAGATCCACCTGCCTCTGCCTCCTACATGCTGGGATTAAAGGCATGCGCCACCACTGCTTGGCTTAACTGAGTATTTAAAAAATTTAATGTCTCTACTTTATAAGGGTAAATATTTTAAGCAAACTTTTCTTTATTATTCTGGCTTCACCTAGAACAAAACTACAGGAGTTTTGAAGGGAAGGATGTAGGCTGTGGCACAGAGAGTACCTGAAATACTGAGTTTGACTACCAAGAAAACCCCAGATCTCACCTCCTCCTCCCCCTCCTTCTTGTCTTCCAGTTCTTCCTTCTTCTTTTCCCCTCCTCTTACCCCCTTTCTCCCCCTCCTCCACTCTTCCTCTTTTTTGTTTTTGTTTTTCTTTGAGACAGGGTACTGGAACTCACTATGTAGACCAGGCTGTCCTTGCACTCAGATCTGCCTGCCTTAAGTGCTGGGATTAAAGGCATGCGCCACATGCCTGTCTCGTTATATTTATACTGAATTGGACACGTTACAATTTCTTACTAACATACAAAAATGACAAAAATAATTATTATAATCAAATGGAAATATTGACTTTTAGTTCTATTACATGTAATCTTTTACATATTTAGAGAATATTACTTTCCAGTTTTTCCTGAGAAACTCAGAGACTAATCAGATTGGTAGTTTATCTCACCTTACACCATTTCCTATTTATAGAATAGAATTGTCTTTAAACTTTAAATGATACATTTCCTCCCTTTGAAATCAACTCTAATTAAAAGGACATAAACTATGAATTGAAGATCCTATTAAAAGATGACAAATGCCTGAGAAAGTTTTTGTTTGAATACTTATCACAAAAATAAAATTTTAGTGATCTTAGAAAAACTGTCCTTCAAAAATGAAGGAGAAAGCTTGAGCTGGGGCTGCAGCTCAGTTTCAAATGCTTGCCTAGTATGCATAAAGTCTTATGTTTGATTCCTAGCACCATACAAACAGCATGGTGGTGCATACTGTAATCCTGGAACACAGGCAGTGGAGATAGGAAGATCAGAGGTTCAAGGCCAGCCTGGGTACATGAGATCCAATTGAGACGGAAGGATAGGGAGAGAGAAAAGGAGGGAGGAGAAGGGAGAGGGAAGAGGAGGAGGAGGAGGAAGAAGAAAAGACTGATGAGAAAGAGGAAAGAATGATGAAGAAGTAAGAGGAGGGGGAAAGTGGAAGGAGGGAGAAGAGGAGGGGGGGAAGACAGAAGAGAGAATCTTTTCTACATTTTAAACCCCATTGCCTCCTTTGCATTTTTATGAATATAGTTTCTACTGATGAAAAATAAAAAATGTGTCAAGCCTTGTCATCCAGCTTTATCACAATTACAGACTTGTTTTCTTGCTTTGGATGGCATCTTTTCTCTTTAATCAACTCCTTCAACTATGCTGGGAATATGGCAGCAGCACCCACTGCAATAGATGCAGCTTCTTCATTAATCCATTTTAAAAGTTTAAACCTATAGTTGGATCTGTCTCCATCCTTAGCTTGTAGAAAATGCCTTGGTGTTGGTAGAGGATGTACTGTCGCTCCATTAAGCCTTTCAGGACTAAGATACTTCCTGGATTGTCCCAAGTGTTGGCCGCTACTAGCTCATGGGTGGATCCTACTAAGCAACTCTTCTCCGCTAAAGGGAGTAGGAGTAGAGGCCATGGCCGCTTTGCCTCAGTTGAGGCTGTCTGAAGAATCCTCAACTATGCATAAAAGTATTGGCATTGCAGTACTTTAAATAGACAGTAAGGTTTTGAGACTATAATCAAAACCTCTAACTTCTCACTTAACCCCAAGACTTTGGAAAATTTAACTTCTCTGAGGTCCAGTGTTATCTATCTATCTATCTATCTATCTATCTATCTATCTATCTATCTATAATATATACATACATACACATATATATCATATATAAATTATATACATACACATGTATATATATGTATGTATAAAATTATATATCAATATAAATAAAAATAAATAAAATGGTGGTTAATATTTTTGAGGCTGGCTAGATTGCTCAGTGGGTGAAAGCCTTGCAAGCCTGAAGACCTGAGTTCAGCCGTGGTTATGTTCTATAATTGCAGCACTCCTTTGGCAAGATAGGAGGCAGAGCCAGGAGAACTCCTAGAAGTGTGTGGGCCAGTTAGCCTGGAATACACAGCACAGTGCAAATACAAGAGACCAGCTCTCCAACAAGATGGGAAGGTGAGGACAGACTCTGAGGCTGTTCTCAGGCTTCGACATGCACCTTCCCTATCACTCCCCTCCCTTCTCCTGCGCCATTAATTGTCCAGAATGTGCTTGATTCTGCACACTCTATCTGTTATACAAAGGTGAGTAACATGATTCTTTACGGTGTGCTCTACTGTAGATAGTCATCTAATCTAAAAAACTAAGTGTGAAGCAACTGGAGGGTGTCATGAATACTTGGCAAAGGCAGTGATCCTTAGACAAAAGTTCATTTTTTTGTTTTGTCTTGTTTTGAGACATAGTCTCCTGTATCACAGGCTGGCTTCAAATTTGCTATGTAGTAGAAGATGATCTTGAACTTCTGATCCTCCTGGCTTTACCTATTGAGCACTGGGATTATAGACATGTACCACCATACCTGGTTTTATGCAATACTGAAGATCAAACCTCAGGCCTGTGCTAGCTAGCAAGATAATTGCTAACTGTAACAACTGAGTTATATCCTCAGTCATATAGTGATAATTTTGTATGGAAAGGTACCAAATTTTAGCAGTTCCCTTGAGTTATGATAGATATTTAATAACTACCAAACACTAGCAACTTTGTAACCTATAATGACTATTTTGTGTATATTTTATTTATCCTGAAGATAAATCAGAAAGGGATATTTATTTTATTGATTGATTTTATGTGTATGAATGTTTGTCTGCATGTATGTATGTGTACAATGCATATACAGTACTTGAGGAGGCCACAAGAGGGTGTCAGCTCCCTAGAAGTGGAGTACAGATGACTGTTAGCCTCTGAGTGGGTGCTGAGAACTGAACCTGGGTACTCTGTAGAGTAGCAAATGCTCTTAACCACTCAACCACCCGTCTTGGCCCCTGAAGAAATTTTCACAGAAATATTTGTGATGAAGAAATAAGTTTACTTACTGTTATTTTACGAGGACAGTCATTAGAACACAGACCACTAAGAACTGTGGAAAGATAAAGAACAGCCTATTATTACTGTTACAGCCTATTATTAGCTTACATTAGAAATAAGATCAAATGTCCCCCCAAAAGTCTATTAATACATTAACTGACTCATGATTACAAATAGGAACCAATTCAATTTCTGAGCAAAAAATTTCTGTTCGCTTTATACCTGTATGTCTTTAAAAATTCATTAAAAAAATTAAAATCTTTGCGTATGTTCATTTATGTGGGTGTGGATACACATGTGACATGGTGTATGTATGGAGGTCAGAGGTCAACTATAATAATAGTGAAAAATGGTTATCTTCTAACACTAATTGGAAGAGGGCAAACATGTAAAATATGACACAAGGAGAAGCCCCTGCACAGCTAGTGCACCTAAAGGTGCAAATGTGATGTTTATGATGGGAACAAAAGCAGATGATGTCCACTCGTATTCTTTCTAGCTGGCAAACCAAAAACATAAAAAGGCATGGAGATTAGAGAGAGAAAAGAAAAAAAAGTCCCTTTTCGCAAATGATTGTCTGTAAAGAAAAATTCCCCACCCCCAAATATTTTAAAAATACCTTCCTAAAATCAATAAATGAGTCCAATGAGGCTGCAGTGAAATGTTTTCCACAAACTAAAAATAAACATCTGGAACCAAATTAAAAAACACAGCAATATTTTAAGTCTTTCTGGAGAATGTAGGCATATACCTACTAAAACACACAAGGCCTTTATGAGCACAGATGCCAGTGGACAGGCACCTGCAAGGAACTGTTGCAGTAAGAAACACGGGAAAATGAGAGGCAAAATTCTCATGGCTACAGAAGATGCACATGAGAGACTGGAAAGAACTTGGAAGTACTGTGTTGGATCAGAAATGGAAGTAGTGGCAGGAATCCATAGCTTTATCATACATATGACCAGATGATGAAAAGCCTGACTTTCATTTCCCTACTTTTGTCCATAAGGAACCTGAAAGAAATGACAAATCACTACTAACATGCAGACCAAGCACCCAGAGTCTGGGTTTTACATATGTCGCGAAATGTGCGTGATTCAAGGCACAGGACAAGGGCTGTATAAAATATATATTGAATGCCAGCCTGTGAATATAGAAGAACAGGGCTGCAGAGATAGTCCAGCAGTTACGAGCACTGGCTGCTCTTGCAGAGGACCTGCGTGTGGTTCCCAGAAACCACGTAGTGGCTCACAACTGTCTATGACTGCAGTTCCAGATGATCTGACACCTCTTTTGATCTCTGAGGGTTCCCACATACATGTGGTGCACATACATACACTTAGGCAGCCACACACACAATATTAAAAATAAATATAAAAAATAATGTAGAAGGAATGAAGGCAAAGCAGAATCATTTGACAAAAGTCTAGGCAGGAGATATCAGTAGTCTCCAATGGTAGCACGTAAAAGTTTGATACAAAAAGGATATAAGTAATATCACAAAGTCTGTAGGACTGGGGAAGAGGAAACCAGTGAATTTAGGAGAGACAAAACTGGTCATTTCAGGGCTGGACAGGCAGCTTAATGATTAGGAGCATTTGTTCTTACAAAGGACCAGGGTTCTGGCCCCAACATCAACATGATGGCTCACAACAGTCTGTAACTCCAGTTCCAGGATATCTAACCCCCTCTTCTGACCTCTGAGAGCACCAGGTATGCATGTGGTACACGTACTTACTCTTATGTACTTACTTACATGCAGGCAAAACATTCTTACATGAAGGGGCAAAACATACATGCATACATACATAGAACCAAACTGTCCATCTCTGTGAGCAGGTGAGCAGTGTGCACTGTGTACCTCCTGGTCCAAAGACCTGGAAGTGCAGGGCCTCTGCTCTGCAATTCCTTGCTGTGGAGTTTTGTCAAAAATGGGTGACCTGAGTTAGATAGTGAGGAAACAGGATTATATAACAATATGAAATTTGAATTCTTTAAAACTGGTGAAGATAAAAATAGAAAATGACTGAAAAAGTGTTCTAGATTGAGGAAGTCTGAAAAGATGTGAAAAATTCAACTGATATCTTGGGCAGAATACTAAACCAGAAGGGAAAGAGAGTCATTGTTGGGACAGCTGGTATATCTGAATGGGGCCTATGTATAGCTAGCACAGTGTTCTGCTGAAGTTTATTTCCTGATCTGCAGGGTTGTACATGCATTACAGAGGGGTGTGCATTCGTACCATGAGGTGAGTAGAAAGGAAAGAGAGAGAGAAAAGGGAAGGAAGGAGGAAAACAAGATGAATGGTAACATCTAAAATACTCACCAATGACTTTAACAAAGTAAGCATCTGCTTCAAAGTTATTTTTGAGTGTATGAATGGCGACGTCATCCTTGGTGTGCCCCTTACTGAGTACTATAATGTCCAGGATTCCCTGAGAATCAAAAATTGTAAGAAAAACCACTAGATGAAGGAAAAGACCACCATGTGACTTGTGCTAATTTGAATAATTGTTATCCCGAAGGCTCACATGTTATAGGCTTGATTGACAGCCTGTAGGAGGTGGTGGGAACTTTTTGAAGCATGGCCTACTCCTGAGTATTTTCTTGATATCCCTGAAGGGGTACTGTGACCTCAGCTTCTTCCCATCTCTCTCTGCTTCTAGGCTACCACAAGGTTAGCTGGCCTCCTCCACCATGTGTTCCTGCCATGATACATTGTGTCACACAGGCCAAAGTGACAGGATCTAACGACTAGGGACTGAAACCCTTCGTCCTTTCAAGTTAAGTTTTCTCAGGCAGTTTGTCACTTGTAGAAAGTTGACTAACACATGTTTAATATTTAAGCACAAACCTTACTAAGTCGCTGCTTGAAATAAGCTTATTGAAAATGTATGTACACAGTTTAAACAGTAACAAGAAAGAAAATAGTTCTGAGAAATAATTGTTAGTATTCTGATGTATTTCCTTTAGGTCATTTATGCATATGCACTGTGACTTTTTTTTTTTTTTTTTTTGAGACAGTGTCTCACTATGTAGCCTTGACTGGCCTGAAACTGGCTAGCCAAGTTTGTAGAGCAGGTTGGCTTCAGACTTGCAAAGATCCACCTGCCTCTGCTTTAAAAGTATTGGGATAGAGGCATGTGTCACCACAACCAGCCCTAACATTTCACGGTAGGTTTTGGGATCCAACTCAGGTGCCCAGGCTTCTGCAGCACATGCGCTTCACAGGCTGAGCCAGCTCACTACCCTGTGCAGGAATTTTCAGATCTGCAAAGATGGCCAAACACCCTCTGCGGCCCTTGAGGCACCAGCACCACCTCTCCTCCCTCCTTAACGAGCAGAACTTCAGTTCGTTTTATTGAAGAAAAACATGTTCATTTAAAGGTGACATTCTTCTGCGACTCAATGCTACTCATTTTTCATTTTATAAATGTTAGCAACATATTCTTCCTGTAATTTAACTAAATTTTATTTTTTCTAGAGAGTTTCTGGTGACACATCAGTATCTATGAATACTTTTACATTAAGGATATTAATTATTTCACTCATTTGTAGCATTTCTATTTCCCATATTCAAAAATAATTTAAAATTTCATTTATTATGCTTTTTGACATACAGAAATTAAAAATTGATTTGTAGGCAATTTTGTTGATTTTTTCCCTTGTAATATTTCTACTAATTACTTTGTGCTTAGAAACTGCTAATGAAAAATGAAATGAAGTGATATTTGGCAGCAGGAAAAGCAGAAGGAAATACGGATATCAATAACTCATCATTGAGTATAAGCTTTTTAAAGTCAAAGCCAAATAGAACAACAAAATAAAAAGGTTAAGGAAGACATAAATGTCCTGATGGGCTTTTACTTTTTATAATAAACTATCTTGCAAGGATATATGTGGATAAATTAACTTCACATTCTTCAAAAGTTTCTTTTCCCCCTAAAGAGTAACCTAGTTTTCTTTTTAGAAAGGAGGATGCCAGGTACCTACAAAGTCTTCCACCAGGTCATCTGGCAACCAGTGACAGAGCCATAAAAACTGGCAGCCGAGATGGCTTGCTCCAGTTCACAAGTGTGAGCGAATGCGCTTTCTGCCGGTCTGTGCAGGTCCCTCTTGGTTCTGCTTTTGGTCAGCTGCTGAATATGTAGCCCTGCCAGTCTAAAGCACAATTCTGTAGCAGTTTATTCCAAGTAAAAGAGATAACATTTTCATACTCATTATAGAGATCAACTGTTACTATCATTAGTCAGCCTCTGCCTCTATTTAACATTAAAAGAGGCTTTCTTTAATGAATTCATCTACTTCCATTCTCATTCCATTTTCTGGTAAAAAAAAAAATGAAGCTACAGTGAAATGACATAGATGGCAATTAAACTCCAAACACACAGGACAATTCTGAACTCACATCTTCATAAATATCAAAAAAGGTGGCAACCATGGCGTCTTTGATTAGATTTAGGCCTGCTAGGTCCCAGTAGACTTTAAACATCCGATGCACTTCTTCACAGCTTGCATTGTTGCACGGGACGTTCTCCAGTAGGAAGGCTTGCTGACTGCTGTGTGACAGACAAGAGGCACTCCATTAGAGCAGAGCTGGGAGGCGGCAGCTGTGCTGTGTCTTCAGACACCTATGTAAGTTCTGCAGTTCTGGGCTGAGATGGGAAATGCTCTGTCCTCTTTAATGCAGACTTTCTACACTCAGCCCCCTTCCTGTTTCCACTCTGCTTGCATTTTGAGTTACTGGAGTAACTCTTTAGATGTGTACCTATCCTCTCAAAATTGAAGCATTCTTTCCTGGAGAAGGCTCTTAAGACTCAGTAAGCAAATGAAACTTACAAAGCTCAGGAAGGTCCTGAAGGTTATATAAGGAAAAATAATTGCTAGGAGAGGGGACCCTATAATTACAGAGCTGTCTGCAAGTGGCGCAGGGGGCTCCAGAGCTACAGCGGGTGTGAATCGTTACCCATGGTGGGTGCGCTCTTTGGTACTGGCGCTGCATCTGAGTCATCATTTTCCAGCTAGTCACCCCCACCTATGATCCTCTAGGTAACCCCAGTAAACTCACGATTTCACCAAGATAGACATGTTTCTTTGGTCTGATCAGCTCTTTCTAGAATGAACAGATCTCTGTTTTTATCTCTTACATAGATGTGTATTAATGGTCAATGAATATGTGAATTTGAATTGGAGACTCTTGATTTTCAGTCTTGTAAACCATAATGTTCACAATTTCCAATGCAAACTACTTGTTTATAACAGAAATCTTTAGCGAAGTCATACAATTTAAAATACCATTCTTACTTTTAATATATGTTTTGTATAAGTAGAACCAGCATTTTACTTGTAAAAGTAAAATTTTATTTAAGTATCACACAGAAAAACTACAATCTATTTGCTTCTGAAACTTTGGGGAAAATAAAAATAGTCTTTAGTTTTTCTGTGTTTTTTGATATATATATATTCCCTCTATGGACACTTCATCATGTTTATCTCTTACCCTTCTGTCTGGTCACTTTCAATAGCAACTCCATTATACCTGTAAACTGTCATTCACTTTAACATATTAACTACCCGGAACTTAGTGAGGTCATGGATCTTAGACGAGAACCTCCCACCCTCACTTTACTAGCCCAGTGTAATTCCCAATTGCCTTCTAACACTCATCCTTATACTCACAGATAAGTATAGCTCTCACAGAGCTCATTACAGAAAACCACAATAGGTCACAATCAACTGATCTGGGGAAACCCCTCAAGGGACACATCTACAATACAACTTGCACATCTAAGGTTTAGGGAATATTGAGGAAGAGGGGGTAAAAAGACTGTAAGAGCCAGAGGAACAGGAAGTCTTCTGTGAAACCCTGACTCTTGTCAAGATGTCATGTTGCTAGCTTTGAAGATGAAAAGAAGGGCTGCAAGTCAAGAAATGGCAACCTTAAGAGCTTGAGGAGGCTTATAACCTCCAGGAAAACCATTATTTTGTCTTATCCCAGTGAAATCATTCTAGACCACTGAATTCTCAAATTGTAAATCACACTTTAAAAAAGACAATTATTTGTAGCAACTTGTTACTATGGTATTAGGAAACAAACACATAATGTGATGTTATTCTAGGTAGTGATCTATAATAAAAGGTCATATGTTTTATGATTCCATTTGCTTCAAATAGACAAATATAGAGACAGATATAGAACAGGCAAATATATGGAGACAGATAGTTGGGGGAGTGATTCCTACAGTTTAAAAGATAAGGGCTTAAAGAATAGGATTTTCTTTTGTGGGTAATGGAAAAATCTTAAAACTAACTTATGGGGATGGATACATAATTGTAATAGTAACAAAGATCATTAAATTATACATTTTCAATGCATATCTTTTATGTGTATTTACATCAATAAAGGTGTTATACAATTATACATTATAAAGCATTAATAAAGTAGAAAAAATCATAGTAGTGAGGACACCATATATTTTTCTAGTTATGAATATATGTAGCTTACCTAAGCAGATAATGTGTCATTACACAGTAACCTTAGAAAATACTTTCCTCACACTCAAAAAAGTCTTAATACAAATAGATAAAATTTAATTAATTTCTCTGATGTGATTTGCAGTTATAATGTATAGTATAGCCATTGCTTAAACAGATAAATGCTCCCATAATAATAGTGTTATAAAATTAGCCAACCTCCTAGTATTTCAGTGCATTCTTCATCTACCTGTCAGATTAATTCTTAAGTCAGCTTGCCTCCCCCAGAGCCAACCTCATGGCAACTCTGTGCTCCCTGGAGACTCGAGAGAGGAATGAGTGTGCTATTTTTTGATACACAACTTTGGAAAACACCATGTGCTTGGTGTAATTCATGGAGGATAATTTTGTTTCTGAAACTACACAGTGATTTTAACATCTCATTAATAAAATATCCTCCGTGAAGTGTTCCTCACTTGGTGAGAAAAGTGATTTCACTGAAGTATTCTTAAATCTGGTGATAGACACACAGATTCTAAGATTTTCTTGAATCACATGTAATTTTCAGTGAAATATTTATCCAAAAAAAGTACTATTGAAAATTGTCAAAGCCACCATATGTGACAGGAGTTTACATAGAACCAAAGTTAGAAGTGACCTGAAAGCTCAAGTATTATTACTGTCATATGACAAAGGAGTCATGAAAACAGTAACAACCATTTTGCTGAATTTCAGATGTTTCATACATACGACTTCTTACATTTTCTTTATGTGTCTTCTTCCAGAAACAATCTGTTTGGACTTGGTAAATGCTGTTCTTACTCTGTAGTACAACCGTATGTTTTACTGAAAGACAGGTTATTTCTTTTCTTTGTTTCTTTTTTCTTACATGTTATGTAGCTGAGAATGACCCTGAACTCCTGAACACCTGTCTCCCAAATACCAATGAGTTTAAAGAAATGTGTCACCATACCCAACCAGTTATTTCTGATTCCTCAGATTCCATGTACATATCAATTTGCTCCCCGTCTTTCTAGACCTTCGGCCCCACACTGCTGGCTAGAGGAGGGGAGGAGCCACATCATGCGAGTGGGAGTTCCATGTATTTAGAATGGTACTCAGGGCAGGTAGTGCTAACTTAATGATTGCTGCATGCTTGTTTCCTGAGGAAGGAGAACAGGGATGGAGATTAGGGAGACAGAACATTTTTTAGGCTGGGTTCTCAGGACCGCTGTCGCCGAGGAAGATAGGAAGCATGGTAGGTAAAGGGTGCATTCTGACCATGATTCAGTCTAACAGAGGCTTCAGCTGCTCTGCTGGGGCTCTGCATATGGGTGCTCTTCAGCGTCCCAGCGGGGCACAAGGCTGGATCCTGCACTGACTAGGTGCAGAATCCCAGCAGGGTACAAGGCTAGACTTGGCATTGATGAAGTGCAGAGAAGAAGGAGTGTCACAGGACCAGGAGATGGTCCCAGACAGTGCTAGTATAATACTATAGCACTGTCAGATGGACACTTTCCCGTGGGTTTTGAGACTATGTGCACATCACTCACTAGACAGCTTATGTACTATTTGCTACGAACAGAACAAGGGTACCTTATTTAGTCTGATCCTTACAATCTTATGAGGTACAAAATATATCCTTGCTGTGGTCATGAGGTTCTATGGCTGAGAGCTAACAAAAATTTTCACAAATACTGTGATTGGCTTTCAACATCTATGTTCTTTCTATAACCTTTAAATTTCATATAGTTTGTCTTCAGTGAATGTTTACCATGTATACACAGTTGTTCAAAGGTTTGGGCCCGAAAGATTTTCAGAACCAGTAGGGAAGGCCAAGGATACCAAGGCCTTCTAGACTCAACAGGAATGATGCACATATGAACTCACAGACTCTGGCAGCATGCACAGGACCAGCACAGGTCAAGGCCAGATGGGGTTCTGGTGCTGAGAGAGGAAATGGACACAGCCCCCAGACCTAACCTAGACACTATCTCAAATTGATAACTGCTCACAAAGGAAACATTAGTTTTCTCCAATGGAGTCTCACTGGGTATACAAAACAGACTTAAGGGTAAGCCCCATATCCATCAGTAAATGGATAACACAAAATGAACTTAATGGTATTTTTAGAGGTTTTTTGTCTCACAATGCTTTGTCTGGGCAAATTTTTCCTCCCTCTCTCCCTTCCTTTCTTCTTTCCTTCCCCCGCTCTTTTGCTTATATTTCTGATTTCCAATTTTGTTTTTACTTGTGTGTGTGTCTCGTGTGTGTGTGTGTGTGTGTGTGATGTGTGTGTGTTTCATCTGCTGTATGTGTTTCTTGTGTTTTTCTTTGACACTTTTCTTTCTTGTTTGTTTGTTTTGTCCTATTCTAGTTTTGCTTATTTGTTTTGTCTTGTTTTTGTTTTTTTTCAAGACAGGGTTTCTCTGTTGTAATTCTGGCTGTCCTGGAACTCTGTAGATCAGTTTGGCTTTGAACTCACAGAAATCTGCCTGCCTCTGTCTCCTGAGTGCTGGGATTAAAGGAATGTGCCACCACTGCTTGGCTGTTTGTTTTTTATTTTACCTTATTTTATTATTATTGCTATCCCTATTTGTATTTGAATGAGAGAGAAAAAAAGAATGTGCATGTGGGTAGGTGAGGAAGTGTGGAGGATCTGGGAGAAGTTGGGGGAGTGGAACTGTAATCAGAATATATTGTATGAAAAATCTATTAAAAATAAAAAAGTTTACCTTGTTTTAGTTTCATTTCTATTGCTGTGATAAGACCCCCTAACAAAAGGCAATTTAGGTAAGCAAAGGGTTTATTTGGCTTACAATTCCAGGTGATAGTCATTCACTAAGGGGACGTTAAGGCATGAACTCAAGTCACTAGTAACAGCACACTACAGTCAAGAGTAGAGAGAAACACAGATATTCATGGTGTCTGCTTGCTTTTATCTAGCTGTCCTTACTCTCACACAGGTGGGGTCCTCTGCCTAGGGAATGGTGCTGCCCAGCAGGCTGGGTCTTCCTAATCGATCCCCATAGATGTGCCCACAGGCCAACCTGACTTCGATAATTCCTCAACTGAGAATCTCTTTTCAGACAGATGATTCTAGGTTTGGGAGTTGACATTTAAAACCAACCATCCCAGGCCCACTGAGGCAGACAAAAATACATCAACTGCTACTTCTATTTTATGAAGTTCATGTCTGATATAATGCAGCAAATGCAAGGGCACTTTAAGAAGTGATGCTGTGAACATAAAATTTGGTAGTAGAGATGATTTTGTAGGTTTGATCCTCAAGCACAGACCAAAAGGAGGCGGGGGGAAGATGGCTAGGAGAAGGGGGAGGGCAGGAAGGGTGGGACAGGTAATGCTAACACAATCAGAAGGTTCTGTTCACAATATACAAGAGAATAAATCCTAGTTCTGTCTTATTCACTTTGTAATCAAAATTGAAACTGAGTTGAGCAAAGATACTTTTTTAGAACACTGAAAAAGAAAACAGGC
Organism: Cricetomys ansorgei; assembly: GCA_026225945.1. Lineage (NCBI taxonomy): Eukaryota > Metazoa > Chordata > Mammalia > Rodentia > Nesomyidae > Cricetomys > Cricetomys ansorgei. Next base: position 17,055,625 of record JAMJFZ010003163.1, read on the forward strand.
AAAATGTCAAAGGGTAGGGGCAGAAAGAAGCAGACTAGATCAAGAAGCCCTGTCTAATATGAGCTTAAAGAAAAATAAACAGAAGACATTTGAAGAAAAGGATATTTATATGAAATATAATTGGACCCAACACAGTAACCTTGACAACACTGGGTGAAGCACCAGTCCAGGATCATAGACAGAAGAGCACAAAGTGATCTGCACCAGAGTAATAGATTAGCAAGAGATTTTCAACTTTAAAGAAAATAAAATGGCTTTTAAGACTGGGAAGATCTCAGAGAATGGGGTCTTTTTCTAGGTAGCTACTTGAGAATCTACCCAGAAAAATAACATAAACAATTTGAAAATTTTATTTATTTTTATTTATGTGTATGAGTGTTTTGCCTGCATGTATGTATATGCATCACATGCCTAGTGCCCATAGAACCAGAAGAGAGCACTGGGTCCCTGGAATATGAGTTATAGGCAGTTATGAGCCATCATATGGGTCTCTGGAATCAAATCTGGGTCCTCTGCAAGAACAGCAAGTGCTCTTAGCTGTTCAGACATCTCTCCAGACAGTCTTCCCCAGAAAAATAACATACATTTAAAAATGAATGAAAGATACAGTTTAGAATGCTAATCCAAGAAATTATCAAATCTTGAAACTATGTGTAAATAACTGTAGCAACAAAATAGGAAAGTCAGTCAGTGAGAGAACTGCTTTCATTAGGAGTGACTCATGGGTAGAGAACTAAGAGAACACTAACATTCTTGATGCAGGTTGTGATTTCAATAGTTCCTTAAAGATAATTTTTTGTTGTATACTTTAAAAATATGATCACTGCAACAAAGAGTTAATAATCTATGCTCTAATATTAAAAACAGGCTATTCCTTTAAATAACATCTGAACAAGTAGAAACATTAACATGGTATGTGACATGGCTAACCATGATTAATTCTGCCAAACAATCAGCAAACATTTCCAGGAAGAGTATGCATGAGATGCTTATTTTCTTGTGTAATGTTTTTGTTGCAGGTTAGGAAGCATGTAAATTTCCCATATCCATAGGGAAAAAGGAAAATTTTACTTCAAACAGAACCTATAATAAGCTATTTGGGTTACTAAATTTAAAATTAGAAATGTAATTTTATTTTAAATGATGAAAAAAAAGAAAAAAACCAAACCCTGCGAGTATTCTTCATAGTGAAAATGAAAAACAAGCAGCTAAATGTAGGACGCTGTGGTATGAACCTCCTTGCCCTTCAAAACAGAACATCTGGAATCTAAGGTAACCTTTTCTTACTGATATAGAGTTGTCAACATAAAGCTAAATTAATTCATAAAGCTGAGGATGCAGATACAAATGCAGATTACAACTGGATGGTTAATTAGCCAAAATTGTCACCAGAAGTGACCGGTAATCACACCCTTGGCAAAGTTTCGATTTCTAGTTGTTACCTTGTCATTCCCGCTTCCTAGGACGCACAGTGGTCATCAGCCTTGGAGGCAAGTACCTGTGCTCATGGAGCCACCTGGCTGGCTCCCAGACAATATATTCTCTTTGGCACGGTTTACTGGAATTCAACAGACTTTAGATATTCTTTTGGTTGAGTCTTAGATTTTGCTTTCTTTGCTACTTGTAGGTTTTGTTTTCCTATACAAGCCTAATGAGGGTCAGGATTGTACAAAATTTTATCAATTGACTTGCAAGTACGTAAAAAATAAAACTCTTCTTAAGATCTATAACACTGATAAGGAATAGTCAGAACAAAGGATTCTTGGTTTGTTTTTGGAGACAAAAATCTCATGTATACAGGCCAGTCTCAAACTCACTTGGCAGCCGGGGATGCCTTGAGCTCCTGCTCTTCCTGCCTCTACCTCCTGAGTGCTGGACCACAGGCCAGCAGCACCATGGCTGTTTCAAGCAGTGCTAGGAACCAACCCTGTTCTCAAAAACAAAAAGCACAAAACAACTGAACCATGGTCTCAAAATACCTTTTCACGAAAACGCATCTACTTTGGTTGCTCCTTATCTGATTTTCAAAACTTACAGGCAAATGGAAATTTTCCACTTGAATTGGTAATCCTTGGAAACTTAGATATTATCAACCCCCAGCACTAATTCTCACAACACTGACAATCTTGATATCAGGGAAAAGTTATAAACAAAAGTAAATCCATATAGGATACTATTCAAATATACACCATGTTTTATCTTATTCTGTATTTCCAAGTCACTTTGATATAGGATTAGGATGCTTCTCAACTAGTGATTCAACTGACACTAAGATACAGTGAAATTTACCTGAGACCTGTCAGGTCTCATCTATGCTAAAGGAACAGATGAGAAACTAAACTCTGGGTTCCTACTAGTTGCATTTATGAAACTATCTAGACTTCTTTAAAATCTGTTTTTAGAGACAGGATCTCCCTATATGACCTCATTAACTTTAAACCCAAGTTCCACCTGCTTCAGCCTTTTGGCGTTATAGGTGTGTATCACCATGCCTGCACTAGACATAAAAACAAAATAAAGCCAGATCAACTCCTATGACTGCCTTGGAAATTAGAATTTCTTGCAGTAAATTCAGTGTATATCTGCTATTAGCTGTGGATATCTATCATTACAACCCAAAAGTTAAAGATTAAATATTTGAAAGTTTAAAAGAGAAAATTTGACAAAGAACTTTTAAAGGAAAAATGTAAAATATTTGGATTCTCTCTATGGATGAGAAATCATGCTTAAATCATTAAATGCATTTAAGTAAATTTAAGATGTACTTTTTTGTGAATACAGCTGATGCGCATAATTAAGCAATGTTCCTTTGTTTTTATATGGCTTTATACTTTTTGTTCCTCTCTTCAAAAAGGACAGGTCTTGCTACGCAGTCCAGGCTGCCCTGAATCAGCGATCCTCTAGTAATGCCCTCCAGGTACATACCACCAGCCACAATATTATTAAGGAGAGTGATGCTCATGGTTCATTTGCCTGTGTATTTGGCTACACACACACACACACACACACACACACACACACACACACACACACACACACACACCAGAGTGCACACAAACATTAACACAGATGATGACCATGCTTGAAAAAAAGTTCTGTAAAATGGAACCATTCTAACCTCAAAGTAAGATTCTTAGATGAATTTAAGTTTAGATTACTTATAATTTTCTAAAACTATTTTAGAAGTACTCACTCATGGTATTTCCAAGTAAATAATGAAATAATGTTCCCAGAGGAGGCAGGGATACAACTGGTTATAAGATGAAGAAAACAAGGGGACCTTAGTGGGGGTAACATTTGTGGAGTCTGGCAACACTGGGCTAATTATGAATTCAGCTTATCTTCTAGTATTTTTTAAAGAAAAATGTTGCCACAGTGTCCAAATCACTGGTTACATTACAAGCATACTTGCATACCTCATACATACCTAAGATATAGCAATAATCATGCTGGGAGTTCTGATGCTTTTAGAAAACAAGTAGTCACATGGTACTATTTACTTAAAGTAGCACAGGTGCAGAGCATCTTTCCAAATGGCTCACTCATTTACTTTTACCTCACTTATGCCAGAGGTGTAATTATTACTCTAATTTCATACTTCATGAGTTTAGGTGATCTGTCTGAGGTCACACAGATACTTCTGGGCTGGTCTAGAATCAGTTCTTAACAACGAATCTTCAGTCTCAAAATGTACTGTCATTTGTCTTTAGAAAAAAAAAAATTGAACTTTTAAAGATCAAATTTTGCTGAATGAAAAATAACTTCTCATTTTAAATTGAATGTTCACTTTTTTCTTCTACAGAAAATGAATATGTAAAAAAGAAAGATTTTTAAGTCATGGCATGAATTCACCAATAACACAAGGAACCATGACCTGAGACCATCAGTTTTTCCTCAGAGAGACTGTACCAGATTAAGTGCTGTCAGTCACAAGTTGCTGTGGTGAAGACATTTTACAAGTGCCTGTCATGCAGTTTACTCCCCATACCTTCCAGATGTGTTCTTCAATATGGCAAGAGCATCTGGGTAGCCATCCATGTTGTAGTCTCCAACATGAAGGGTGAGTGGAATTGGTATTGCAGTTGGTTGTTTTTCATGCACAAATGGAACAAAGCCCCAGAGTGTACCCTTGTTGCTAAAATCCTGAAGTACAGGAACCCACTAAGGATAAAGAGAAAAAAGATTAATCATAGTCACTTTAGAAAAATAGCCATCATTTACAAAGGGAATGATCCATTAGAAATGTTGAAGACAGCCATCATTTTACTTCTTCATCTTCACAAAACGATGGCTGTTATAATTTTTTTTGATGTATGTAGAAGGCACTGGGAAAGTGGTCTTCCATAGGCTTTGTCCTCAGCATCTTTGCTTGAACAGCACACAGAAAACATGCGTACAAACTCAGGAATGAACAAACTCTGTCCTCACCTGACAGACATTGTACAGACAAGGATAAGGAGCTATGACATGAAACAGCTGGAAGCAAAAGTTTTAGTAGATCTTATTTATATATTGATTACAATGAAAAGAACAGAAAAGAACAGGTTGACTTTAAAGTGAGCTTTTCCCCTCTTTTTCTGATTGTATAGCTCTTCACCCTTAGATAAATTAATATAAAACTAAAATCTGAAGAACAGAAATCATGGCATTAACATTATATGTGCCTTGCTCCCCAAGAGTCACTACGGTAACACTGGACCTGGACATTTTTAAGTGGAAGCAGGTAGAGCTGACACTGAGTGTCAGGTGATCAAACGTGCCTACATATGCATTTTTTCCCCTCACAAGCAGATGACGATTTTTTATTGTTGCAAACTAAACTATATTAAACATGGCTTCTTTAAAAAAGGTCTGGCAAAAAAAAGTATCTCCAACATTTTATAATTTTTCCTGAGAAAGTGTAATTTGCCATGGGTGGAAAAAAAAAACCCTTAATGATAAAGACATTGAATAAATTCATTTAAAGAGAAAGCATTACTTTATATTGCTTGCTTTTAATCCTAGTGCTCAGGAGGAAGAGACAGGTGGTTCTCTGTGCGTCCAAGACCAGCCTGGTCTACATAGTGAGTTTCAGGACAGCCAGAGGTACACAGAGAAACCCTGTATTAAAACAAAACAACAAAACCAAAACCAAAACCAAACAACAACAAACCCCAACATTAACCCAAACCAAAAACAACAACAACACACCAAATTTCTGAAGCAATCAACAGTTTCTGAATAATGGTAAATCCATGGTAGATAAAGTGTTTCCGTTAAGCCAAGTATATTAAGTTTAAAAAAAAAAATCATTCAATGTGGATTCTGTAACACTTATCAAAGAACTGTGACATTTATTTTCCTATGCACAATTGTATAATTTTCAGTATTCTTACTGTAGTCTTCCACTTACCAGGCTGTAATCACTAGGTATATTTTCATACCTGTGAACCAATGGTGGGATGTTTCTTAATGTTTTAAATGATCACAACTCTCAGAATGTAGTCAAAGAAAATAAAAACTTTCACTTGTTCAATGATTTTTTAAAATGCTGAATGTATAAAGGTTTGTTTTATTAAATGTTTGAATATAAGATGCCGTGTTTCCTACTCATGAGGGCTATAAAGTCAGCATGATATCCTATTATTTATTAGCCCTTCCAAGAAAATAAAGCTGATTAACTCTGAAAGTGTCATGACCTATCATTTCTATATTAATCCTCCACCGTGACTCTTAAGAGTCTAAATTATGAAAGATCAGGCAAAAAGTCAGCATGAGAAAATGAAACAGATCTGCACATGGGAAGAACAGAGCAGCCCTGGGAATGGGAAGTCTTCCATGCAAGTTTTTATTATAGTGTGTTTCTATATTGCTGGCATCTGAAATGCTGCATTTCATTTAACTATAGGATCTAGAATGGGTTTTCTTCAGCAAAAATTAACACAGCAGCATTTTCTACCTCAATGAATGAATAAAAAGATCTACATGTATTTTACTTGGATAAAATGAAGAATTCTATAATGCAGTTTTGGATTTCATTCTGTTCTGCTTCTCTAGACATATTTTCTAAGTTTCAAGGTTTTTTCAAGCATATAATGTCATTCATATAATGCTCAAAGCTGACATACCGGCTCTGTTCCGGATCTCATTAAATATATGGCGCTTTTCTGACAGTCTTTATCTTCACAGCCTGGTAGCAAGTGATCCATATGTCCATCTCCATCTGCCAACAGAGACTGCAGGAGTCCATTAACAATCCAGAACAAAGCATTCATGTGTGATAGTTAAAGTTTCTATTTGTTAAATGATTCCACCAATCTGATAAACCCAAACAACTCGACACGTGGCTCTACAATAAAGGCGGAGAATCAATTAAAAAACAATACTTTGGTCCTTATTATTAGACTGTATCTTGCTTTATTTTACTTCTTGTTTTAAATTGCAAACTTCTTTGTGGTTAGATGTTATTATATACAATTATTGAAATTAAACCTGATTTAAAATCATTGTAAAACTTATTTAGAATTATTATTATTAATTATGACTTTGTTTTAAGGGTTGAACTCAGGTGCCTGCGTGTATCAGGCAAGTGCTCGAGCTGCATGGCCCCTGAGCTACACAGGCAGACCCAAATAATCAATTTCTTTAAGGTAGTTTTTGATTCAGTTACATAATTATCTCTGATGAGAGAGAAGAAACACATGTATGCACACAGTAACACATAGTTAAACAGCCAGTTTTAAATATGGGTACTTGCATGCAGCTTTAAGTGTCCTTTATCCAACATGAGTTGCAGTTTTCTGTACTTTGGCTTCTTGAAACACCCATGCATTTTCACCAATAAAGACACAAAGACACGGTATACTCACTGCCGTGCCCGCCTGTGCACACTGGACGGCTATGAGTGTGATCCAGAACATGACTATTAACTTGCCTAAAATACTGAGACATTCTGAAAAAAATGTAACTTGACTGCACAGTTCTTAAGTGTGAACTTTATAGACAGCATCAGGGTGCCTGGCAGGATTTCTTTATATCCGACTGGATTTTGTCAAGAGTGCTACTATTCTGTATATACTGAGACAGATATAACAAAGGCCCTGAATCACCTCTTTGATGCTTCCTCATAGATAAGGACCCCATTGTCTGAGGTTTAGGGAGCTTAAGGGCTTAGAGCTAAATCTATGGCTGAAGTAGCAATTTAACTTTTAAATTTGGTGCATCTTTTGAGCTCCTTTAATCACTGCTGTGATTATTCTGTCATTTCACTTAGGCCCAATGTAGTATTTATAGTTGGATGGAAATAAAGGGTTATCAACACAGATATACCTTTACTATAGAGAAATATATGAAGAGAAGTATACGGCCAAAACAAGCTCATAGCACTTCAATAACTCATTTTAAAGGGAAAAAAGTGAGGCTCTTTGGGAAAAATCTACCCAATGGAGTCTGACCTTAATAAAAAGTATGTTTTTTTAAAACATTACTGTAAGTATTTTTAAAACCATTCAAGAAATAGTAAGTATTAGAAAGCACCTTCCTCTGCTCTTTTCTGTTTTCTACCACAGAGGCCAGAGGTGTCACATGACAAAAACACTTTAGAAAACTACTAAATAAACAGACTACTACAAATAATCAAAAAAGCAGCAAACCCTGAAAAAGATGATAATCAGTTACCACCATTACTGACTGTAACACTGAAATGTCTACCTTGTAATAAGAACGGCAGCACCAAAAGCACAGACACAGAACAACAGGAAGAATCTCTTCAATGAAGCAAAATTAAAGTACAGAGGGCACCTTGGTGAAAGCTTTACCACCAAATTTATCAGATTAAAAATTTAAAAGCATGATCTGAAATCAGGCCAAAAGCAAAGAAAACAAGACCCTGAGCTGGCAGCTGGTAAGAAAAGAACATATGAACAAGATGGTATCAATATAAAGATTGTAAAACCAAACCAAACAAATATTCTGGGGCTGAAAAAGTGCAATGCATGAAGCAAAAAGTTTAATAGTGTGAGAGGGTCAATGGCAGAGACGGACAGGACAGACAATCGGTATACTAGAAGACAGCACAACTGACATTCAGCGTGATGAACAGAAAGAAAAAAGGATGAAGTCAGGTGAACAGACCTTAAAATTCCCATGGGACACTATTAAGTGAATCAGTGTCTGTCTTGTGAAAGCATCTTGAGAAGTAACTTATCATGAAGGAGGAATACTTAATAAACTACTATTGTCCTCAGAAACTCTAGGGATAGAAGATGGGGGGATGACTTACTTAAACATTCACAAAGCAACAAAACACAGGCTGAAAGGTAAGGTCTTGCTGTTAAAGCATAAGGAGTAGAGCTCAGTCCAAGTACCAGTGTAAACGCACGGGACATGTAGCTATGTTCGGGAGAGACAACAGTAGATGACATAACATGTAGACGCTTAAAGGCGAAAAACAGAGTTACTACGAAGTCCAAAGAAATCCTTGATGAGAAAAACAAACTAGGAGACAAAGAGAAATTTTGTGTATTTATTACTTAATATTTAGGAAAGAGTGTATTCAAAACAAGTTATATCCTGTTCCCAAATAAGGAACAACAATTTAGAAGTGAGCTATAGCTAAACAACTGACTGAATACAAAGGAAAATTAAGGAATTTCTTTCTAGGAGCCTCACAATATGTAGCGGAAACTTAATAATGGAATGAATTTACACTGACGAGGAAATAATACTTGATAATAAAATCTTTCAAAATGGTAATTCCATCCCAAGACAAATCAACACTTAGTGAATTTTGTAACAGAACCACTCTGTTTGGTTTTAATTTTCCCCCAGAATCTATAAACAAATAAATACACCTTCTAGAACTATACATATATCATGTTCTTGAAATGGATAACTTAGGAGAATGGTCAAATTGTATAAAAACTTTTCTAAGTGTAAAGCCATGTAAGGAGCAGAAGGAAAACATTATCAAAATATTATAGGGCTTAAAAACTTTCAAACCTGGCCTCCAGAACTCCAGGTAGGGGGCCTGCCCATAAAAATCCCTCCACTCTCTGGATGCCCCTTCTCCCTATCCTAAATTCTTCCTCCCCATCACCTTGTTCCAGCCCAGCCACATCCTAGCCCCCACCTCAAGAGGAAGCTCCCTGCTGGACTAGAGGCCAAGCCAGCCCCTAGAACCCAGGTAGATGGACCACCCATGGAAACCCCTCCACTCCCTTTGTGCCTCCTCTCTAACTCCAATCTTCTCTCCCCTTCTTGTGGTTGTGTCCCATACCCCAACTCAAGCTCCCTCCTGGGAAAGAGGCCAGGGTGGCATCCAGAACTGCAGCCCAGCCATACCACAGGCCCTAACTCAAGTGGAGGCCTTCTGCTGAACCAAAGGCAAAGTCAACGTCCAGAACACCAGTCCCCAACTCGGGGAGAGACCCCCTACTGGGCCAGAGCCCACACTTGCCAGAAGCCCAGTCACCAACTCCATTGGAAACCCCCTGCCCAGCCTCAAGCCACACAGACCAGAAGACCAGAGAGGAAACAGAAACCCATGAACAAAACACCCATTCAATGAAAACAATCTCAGGAATTCGGCATCTAAACCTATATCCACCCCAAACCCTGATGCCTAGAAGCCAGCACAAGAACACAATCAATAACAGCCAGGACAGTACCTCACCAACAGAGCCCAGATATCTTACCACAATCCTGAATATTCCAGTAGAGATGATGCACAAGATAAAGACCTTAAAACTGGCTTTATGACAATGACAGAGGCCTTTAAAGAAGTGAATAAATCCCTCAAAGAAACAGATGAAAAGACAAACAAAAAATGGGAAGAAATCAATAAATCTCTTAAAGTCAGGAAAGCGAAGAAAAAAACAAACAGTTGAAATAAGTAAATAAAACTGTTTAAGACCCGAAAATGGAAATAGAAGCAATAAAGAAAGCACAAATTGAGGGAATTCTAAAAATGTAAAATCTAGGTAAGCAAACAGGAATTACAGAGACAAGCTTCGCCAACAGAATACAAGAGATGAAGACAGTCTCAGGCATTGAAGATATGATAGAAGAAACTGATACATCAGTTAAAGAAATGTTAAATCTAAAAAATTCCTGACACAAAACATGCAGGGACATGGGACACCATGAAAAGACCAAATACGGGAATAGTAGGGATAAAGGAAGGGACAGAATCCCAGCTCAAAGGCCCAAAGATATGTTCAACAAAATCATAGAAGAAAAAGTTTCCAAATCAAAGTAAGGAGATGCCTATAAAGATACAAGAAGCATACAGAACACCAAATAGAGTGGACTAGAAAATGAAGTGCCCTCACAACATATCAAATCACTATAATAATCAAAACATTAAATATACAGAACAAAGAAAGAATATTAAAAGTTGCAAGAGAAAAAGAGCAAGTAACATATAAAGGTAGACCTATTAGAATTACCCCCAACCTCTCAATAGACTCTAAAACCTGGAAGGCCCTGAATAGATGTCCTTAGACCTTAAGAGAGCACAGATGCCAACCCAGACTACTACACTCAGCAAAACTGTCAATCACCATATATGGAGAAAAAATATTCCATGGCAAAGCCAAATTTAAACAATATCTATCTACAAATCCAGGTCTACAGAAGATTCCAACCCAAGGGGGTTAACTATACTCATGAAAACAGGAAATAACCTCACACCAGCAATACAAACAGAAGGGAGACCCCCCCTCCCCTCTTACCCCCCTCTCACACACACACCACCACCACCACCACCACCACCAAAATAAGAGGAATTAACAATCATTGGTCATCTCTCAATATCAATAGACTCAGCGCCCCAATAAAAAGACATAGACTAACAGAATGGGTGTGAAAACAGGATCCATCCTTCTGCTGAATACAAGAAACACACTTCAACATCAAAGATAGACATTACCTTAGAGTAAAGGTTGGAAAAAAATTTTCCAAGCAAACATACTTAAGAAGTAAGCTGGTGTAGCCATTCTAATATCTAACAAAATAGTCTTCAAGCAAAAATTAATCAAAAGAGATGGAGAAGGACACTTTATATGAATCAAAGGAAAATTTTACCAAGACGATGTTTCAATTCTTAATATCTATGTCCCTAACACAAGAGTACCCACATTTATAAAGGGAATACTATTACTAAAGCTTAAATCACACATTGACCCTCACATACTGAAAGGGGGATATTTCAATACCCCAGTCTCATCAATGGTCATCCATACAAAAACTGAACAGAGAAATACTGGAGTTAATACAGACATTATAAACCAAATGGCCATAACTGATTCTACAGAACATTTCACCCCCACACAAAAGAATACACCTTCTTCTCAGCACCTCATGGAACCTTCTCCAAAATTGACCACATACTAGGTCATAAAAAAAACCCAACAGATATAAGAAAATTGAAATCTACCCCTGCATCCTATCAGACCACCACAGATTAAATCTGGAACAACAGAAAACAGAAACAACAGAAAAACTACAAAGTCACGGAAACTGAATAACTCTCTACTGAGTGACCACAGGGTCATGACGGAAACAATAAATAAAGAAAATAAAGAAAAATAAAGAAAGAAATCCAAGACTTTCCAGAACCCAATAAAACTTAATACACAACATACCCAAGCTTATGAGGTGCAATGAAAGCAATGATAAGAGGAAAGTTCACAGCACAAAGTGCCTGCATTAAAAACAAAACAAAACTGGGCTGGTGGTGGCGCGCCTTTAATCACAGCACACGGAGGCAGAGACGGGGGCTCTCTGTGAGTTCGAGGCCAGCCTGGTCTTCAGAGTGAGTTCCGCACAGCCAGGGCTACAGCAGAGAAACAGACCCTGCCTTGAAATGATGACAGCAGCAGCAACAGCAAGTGGCTATCCTGCATGAACACAATGGAGCAAACCAAGGGTGTAACAACTACAGCAGCAGCAACAGCAAGCGGCTATCCCTGTATGAACACAAAGGAGCAAACCGAGGGTGCTAACAACTACAGCAGCAACAGCAAGCGGCTATCCCTGTATGGACACAAAGAAACAAACCGAGGGTGCTAACAACTACAGCAGCAACAGCAAGCGGCTATCCCTGTACGAACACAAAGAAACAAACCGAGGGTGGTAACAACTACAGCAGCACCCTTCGAAGCTGACACAGCAGAAGCTCACTGTCAGATGCCATCACTGAAGGCACACTGTAGGAACGAGTGAAGAAGAGAGGTCTGTGATATGTGAAAGCACAGCTGACGCAGAACCAAGCATCCCTTCCTGCCAGGCCACTTCCATCCTAGCCCTTGCGCACACTTCTTAACCTCTGAACCTCCACTACTCAACTGTATAGAGGAATAAATAGTTCTCGCCTCAGAGAAAGAGCACTTGAAATACACACAGCACTCCCTCACATCCCTAGTCATGAGGTTGCTCTGTGTTGTCTAGGTTGGTCTTGAACTTGGCTCAAATGATCTTCCTGACTTAGTATCCATGTAGGCTGTTTTACAGAATTTACCATTATGCCTGGCTTATAAAAAATTCTTATAAAAATAGCTCTTGATATAAAAGTATTATTAATTAATATGAAAGAGAATAAACATTTGCATATCCTAAATTCTAGAATCTTTCCATGTTACTGACTTAAACTTTGAAAATTTCTCTTAATTAAGTTGGGGCTATTAGTACTATGGGGTAATGTGATGACAGGCCGAGGCAGAGCAAACATGTGTAATGTTCATTTGTCTCTAAGAGTGCTACTGTGGAAGGGAAGAGGAACATGGAATAGCTTTGTAAAAGCTGCTAATGGAATAGAATGTTCTGGGCGAAAGGAAAATAGGAAAGGGCATTTTCACCCATTCATCTACCTTACCACCACTAATCTAACTCATCTACCTAGTCAACCATTCAGTTCTTCAGTGGGTGAAGGCTCAGCACAGGACTCACGTACCCACCTATAGCAGGATGCTTTGCAAGAAGTTTTTTGGCTTGTGCTGCTCTCCTCATGGTTACATGCCACTTGGACTTCTGGGAACTTCGCTTAGGTTATAAAGGACAGTGTTGGCAGTTAGAGTTGGCAGTTGATGGGATGTTTTGAAAGATGCTAGTTCAGTTCAGCTAGTTCTCTCTGCAGTTCCTGTTATCCAAGCTAAGGACAGCCAAAAATGGCAGTAAATTTCTCTTTCTCTCTATCATTAAAGGGCACCTGCAAGATCAGTGAAGATTTCTCTCTTCCCTTTCTATCTTTTTAGAGCTAGAGGGTAAAAAAGGCACAGTGGGAATCTGTAACAAGTTAGGAATCAGTTACAAGATAGGAATCTGTCTCATTAGCAGTTGGGGCAAGAGGACAGGTTTTCAGTTGTACCCACCTACATCCGTGAACAACACAGCTCTAACTTTCCTAATTAATCGATGAGGCATTTATATAGAATGAAGAAAAAGGGTAAAAATCATAGCCAGACTTGTTTGAAAATAGCACAGAATATTTAGGCCCTTCATAACATTCACAGGCTTCTACATTGCTGTGACTAAAAACAGGGAATTCCTCTCAGGTAGAATCTGATGGAGAGAAACACATTTTACTATCTTCTTAGACTTATGAATCTATTTATTTAGTCTAAGAATAGACAAGGTGACTTGAAATACATCTTACCACCTACTTAGATGTACGAATCTATTTATTTGGTATAAGAATAGGCAAAGTACCTTCAGTAGTCACTATTACAGTGCTGTAGAAATAAAGAATGAAGAGATTGTGAAGTTCACAGGGCACTGAAATAGGCTGTTCTACTAATCAGAGTGGAATTATAGTGACACATGTTCAATTAAGTGGTGTTATATTATAAAATATTGAGGATATACATTAAATTATGAAATAGTATGAATAACAGTGTAAAAAGTGTCATAATAATGGTACCTTTTATCGAAATTTTATGTTCAAAGGCATAATTTTGAATCCACACTAATAGGCATTGTAAAAAAGTTAAATATGAAGTAGTTTTGAGACTATACAATTAAATCTAAGGTATAGCTTTATAAAAAAACACATACACAAGTCAATAATTTATCACATAAAAACCTACACAAACAGGCTTCAGAGACACTGGGTCCGAGTTTTTCCTCAGCTGTAAATGCCGAGAACGTATAAAAAGTCAGGAATCTAAAGTAGCAGTTTTATAATTTTATATAAACTTGGCATCTTTTCCTGTGCTGTGATTAAACACCTAGACAGAGTCAACTCAAGGGAGGAAGGGTCGTTTCAGCTCACAGTCTTCCCAAACCAAGACGCATTTCCTTAAGCACATCCTACTAGATCAAAAGACTTCATCCAACTTTATTTCTGGAAGTTAATATACAACGGTGGTTTTAACTAACAATTCTTCAAAACTGTTCTAGTATTTTCCACAAATGCTACAGAATAAAGAAGTCTTTGCTTATCTGTAATTATTTTGATAACCCAAAGTGCTTAGTCAATTTTTATGTTTTTATAATTTTACAAAAACTCTCTATTCAAGCCAAACTGATACGTTTGCTGGTCACCAATCATATCATTTACATGTCACCACAGAACTTTAGCTGAACCTTGCAGATACCTTCAAGTCCAGTCCAAGTTCCCACTGACCAGACACATGATAGTTTTTACGTTTCATGAGGTACCAATTCCATAATCAGAAAAGAACCATAGTCTCCTTTTCCTCTTACATGTGGTACATGTTTTCATTGTTCTTATATTTATTTTGGCAATATTTATCCTTTGTCTTCCCACTTACACTATATTCATTTAAAGGCAAGGAACTTACCCCTCTCCCCCTTTATTTTTCAAGACAGGGTTTCTCTGTTGTAACTCTGGCTGTCTTGGAACTTACTCTATAGACCAGGCTGGCCTTGAATTTACAGAGATTCGCCTGCCCCCGCCCCCCAAATGCTGGGAAATGCGCCACTACTGCCAAGCAGGACCTTACTTTTAAAACTTCAACTTTATTATATTATTTTCAGTACAGCAATTAAATTCAATAGAGGTCTAATTTTTGCATTTAAATTGTAAGAGTTAATGATCCTGTGAAATTATATGAATTAAATTTTTCTTTTAATTTTATGTACATTGGTGTTTTGCCTGCACGTGTGTCTGTATGAGGGTGTCCAATCACTTGGAGCTGGATTACAGACAGTTGTGAGCTGCCATGTGGGTGCTGGGAATTGAACCCAAGACCTCTGGAAAAGCAGTCAGTGCTCTTAATCACTGAGCCTCTCCAGCCCATATATGAGTTTTTCTAATGAACTTGTTCATGTAACTCTGAAGATAGAATCAATTTTACACAAACTAAGAAATTCTGTGACAAAAATTCTCAAAACTAAAAACCTTTTCACTGGGTAATAAATCCTTACTTTAGTTTCTTCTTTATCATCCTATGACTTGTTTCACTACTAATGTCTACATAACCACATAAGAGAATATGGAAGTAAAATAACCCATTATTTTGATACATTTCTAGCCTTTGTTGGTGTGTTTTCAATCTGGGAATGTGGGAGCACTGAGAGGCAAAAACAATCTTACCAAAGTCTGCAAATGCTGACTGTCCAACCACCACCAGGTTTTTAGGCTTTTCCAAGACACTACTGATAGAGAAGTTTCCACCCTGTCAAAGCCAAAAATTTTTGAATTAGGCCATCATACTGCAGTCAAGTGTAAAGCTGAAAGAAAAGTAATTTAATCCTTTTCTTTGATCTAAAAGCACCCCAATCTCCTCCCCACTTCCTATCAAGGAAGACACATGTGTGAAGTGCTTGTTCTTTGGGACTGTCCCATCATGCTTATCACCCTTGGCTTCACTCCAGTTCTACATCTCTAACCAATTCTGTGAACGACTCTTTTAAAGTATGTTTTTTTTTTTTTTTTTTTTTTTTTTTTTTGTGGGAGGTTTCCCCTATATTAGTTGTTTATTTTATTCCTTCTACTTCTGGGGTAGGTCATTAGAACAAAACACAAGTTACCATTACACTAATAGATATCCAACCTTCTCATGGCTACGCCTCTTCATCCTTTCCAACATTTACCCTAAGTAATTCATCTTTTCCTAGGTTACTATGAATTCTATCCATATTACTGCACCACTTCCAGTGTTTCTTTACCAAACTATCTGACAGGGAGTAGAAGCCTCAGTAATGGGGGTAACCAAAGCTCTATTCGTCTTCCTCTCAGTCCGAAATCATTTGATAGCTTCTTAATAGATTCTTAACGATCAAATTATGAGTTCAGATGTTCTGACAATACTCATCTTGGGTAAAGTAGTTTTTCTATCTTACTTTTCAACATCGGGATCAAGTCGGCTCTCTTCTACTCTCTGAATACATTTGGTAATTTCTGTACACCTCGCTTCTCTTCTGTCTTCCCCTCCTACTTCCCATCATCAGAATCCTACTAGCCATTTCAAACATCAAATCTTTCTTGAAACCCTCACTGCTAATCCTGGGTGGGGCAGAGAGAAGCAACTGCTCCCTTTTTTGGCTTCTGTAATATAAGGTTTTTATCTCTTATTACATTTCCCGGTGAGAAGTCATCCGCCTATCAGTCTCGGCTTCTTCCCGGCCCACACATTTGGATTTCCCAGAGCCGGTCACTGAGCTGAGCATACATAATGCCCTAGAAAGATCTGTTGCAGCGCTGATGTTCTACTAGGTAACGTGGTTTTACACATTTGATATTCTGTCTGGTTAATTGATATACTACTGCAGAGTACTTGATCAGTCTTTCAAAATGGTCAACTATTGTGTGAATACTTTTATCTGACTGATATATATTGCTCTTCTTTTATATTAGTAATGTACTCAGTGTTATTTTGAGTACTGACACAAAGTCTCTCTTTGATGCAACTTCTGTTAGGTTATTTTAAGAATTCTACTTAGTCTAAATTTGGCCTTTTATTTCCTTATAGAATTACAAGAATGCAACTAAATCAGGTTAGTCAGAATCTCCCTTTCCTTCAGTTAACTAATAGCTCTGGCTTGCCTTGAGTTAGGATCCTATTAGGTGAATTCAAAGACCATTCTTTCTCTTAGTAACTTCTTTTGTTCCTTGGCTATGAAAATTTCACTTCTTCTCTTTCTTTTTGTATTTGCAGTTGAAATACTCTCATCCCTATATCAAAACCCCACTGTAAATAGTCTTCCTAAATCAAACCCATCTTACCATCTTTATCAAGTGTTTAATTAAAAAAAAAAAAACCTTATTCTAAAAAGAAAGTACCTTAACTTTTATTTCTATTTTATATGTATGGGTGTTCTACCTGCATGCACTTCTGCATGTCACATGCACACAGTGCTTCTGGAGGCCAGAAGGCAGCATTCCATCCCTTAGGACTGAGTGGTGAGCTACCTTGTAGGTGCTGTGACTCCAACTCAATCCCAGGGTCCTTGGAAGAGCAGTTAGTGCTCTTAACTGCTGAGTGATTGCTCTAGACCCCTGGTTATTTTGTTTTATTTTGTTTTTTTGCTTGAGACAAGGTCTCATTATATACCTTGGCTGTCCTGGAATGTGTCATGGAGAGCAGGCTGGCCTCAACTCACAGAGATCTGTGCGCCTCAACCTCCCCAGTGCTGGGATTAAAGACACGTGTCATCATGCCTAGCTTTTGATCCAAGTTTCGAATAACTTTTACTGTGTTACTCACTGACCCTGCCACTTTATTGAAACAATTTAATTTCTGTTAATAGAAAGATTTGTTTTCTTCAAAGGAAAAAAAAATGTTAGAGGAAAAAGATCTCAATCACGGACCTGTATTGTCCATGAACATTGTTTTGCTCTGCTTGATTACCTGTAAATCAGGCCAGGGTGAGAGGATCTCGTGCATGTAAAAGTGTTTCATAATCTCATACACAAATTCTATTGATTTGCATTGAGCCCCCCCAGCAATCCCTGGTATAAACTAATCAGACAGATCTTTTGTGCTCTAAGCTCAAGATTTACTTGGAGTAAATGAAAGGTCACCTCCAAGCAAGTGTTCTCTAGCAGTGGGAGTCTTAGTGTCAGCTATAAAAAAAATATTAAAAGATTTATATCATTAGAAACAAAAATGCAGCTACATTTTTAAAAACATAGGACACTAAACAAAAATAGTCTTTGTCCATCAATATCTTTCTCACTTTTCCTTGTCCCAATTAAAGAACCAACTACCATAATTTAGAAACAGTTAGAAGCTCTAATCCTGTTTAAACAGAAACCTTAGTTTCATGACCAAGATCACTGGTTCTGTTATAAGAAATGACTTCCCAGCAATCTCTTCCCAGTTGTTTGTGCTGTAATTTGTTAGAACTGATTATTTACTACCAGAATTTTCATAAAGTCTATAAGGGTAATGGTTTAATTTGGACTGAATAAAACACGAGATAATCAGGAGTAATTAGGTGGGAAAACAAAAGATGTAAAACCAAACTTTGGAGCCTACTTAAATATGCTACCGAGTAGACTTTCAGCCTGCTTCCTATGAGGAAAGCGACTTTCCTACTTGACTAACATGTGACAAATGTCACTGAGTTGGCCACTGCTACTGGCTTTTATTTCTGCTTTCCATTATGCAGCCTGAAGTTGATCTTTCATATTTCTGATGGTTTGCCTCTCATTGATTTATCTTTCATATGACCTATATCAAGTTAAAAATCAAATCATGAAACTCCCTTGAAAATCTTTTATTAACAATTAAAAAAGAAGAAAATACCTGTGGGGAAAAGCTCCTTAATCTCAGTTAACCTGGCAATAACTTAGTGTCATTTGTTTTTAATTATTCCTTTAAAAATTAACTGATTTTGGTTTTTTACACTTTCATACACGTATATAATGCATTTTGATTATGCCACGCCATCCTCTCTTATCTCTCCCAATTAGTTATTTCTTTACGTAATTTTGTAAGCCTAAAAGTGAGGAGAAAGAAAAATTACTTTTAAAAAAGTTCATGAATCACCAAGCTGAAAAATTAAATGTCAGGATCCTCTCTCAACAGCTGACAGCCCAGCGGGGGTCCTGTTAACAATCCATTAGAGCAGGCTTGTTGCTTTAATTGGCAGTCATGCCTAAAAACCTGGGAGGACTTGAAGCTAAGCAAATCACTTTCTTCAACATTAGCGGTTTGAGTGCAGCAACGCAACCACAGGCTCTTAATGTTGTTCTGTTTATTACTGAAACCAGCCAAACGATACAGTAACTGTATTTTGTAAGTTGTGTGCCCTTATGAAAAGTGACAATTTAAAAATTCTTCAGAGAAATGATTTCTTACCAAATTTTCCCATATCTCAAACTGGAAGGTGTTAGAGGCAGACAGTGTCGTAAGGAATAAATCTAGAAGGGAAACAAATGGAGATGTAAATTTTTGTAGTCATACTGATATATACATTTAAAAGCAGGAGGAAGTTTGATACATAAAATGGTTATTAATATAATTCTACCCAAGCATAACAAGTTCTATCATATTTTTTAAAAAAGCAGATGACCCTGAATTAGAAACAATGAAGGAAAACGTACTTTTCATTGTTAAGAGTACATTTGCCACGAGACCTTGGAAAGCAATCTGTATTTTTAGGGACAATTATTCCTAGCCTTTTTTTTTCTGTTCCTTTTTTTGTAGTGATGGGGATGGAACTCAAGGTCTTACATGTTAGTCAACACTATCTTTTACCTACAAGCTGGGTCCTATCTTTAAAAATTACATATTTAAAAATATATTAATTTAATTTATTTTTATTTTATCTTGTTTTATTTTTGAGACACAGTCTCTCTATGTAGCCCTGGCTGTCCTTGAACTTACTAAGTAGACCAGGTTGACCTTAAACTCACAGAAATCTGCCTGCCTATGCCTTCCTAATGCTAGGATTAAAGGTGTGTGCTACCATACCTAGCTGTTAAACCTTCTTTTATTTCAAGGTACAAGGCAATATTTTGATTGCAATCGTATCTTACATGTTCACCCTTAAAGCCACACTTGTCTATCACATGTTCAATATAACATCTCAGCATCTGGAACCTGAGGACTCACATTAAGTGAGCAGGAAATCAGGTTCTGATTCTGAGTAACAGAAGGTTTGTCTTCATAAATCCACACTACAGAAAGTGACTGCAAAGTGCATGAATAAAATGTCTTTGGAAAACAATAGGTTGGCAGTGTAATCAAACATCCTGTTAATGCAAAGGCCAGGTGAATAAGCATCTATTTGAGGAATATAAATTTATTATTTTTATAATATCAATTTTACCTAGTGAATATTAAAGGTTTGAAGCCTAAGAGGTGACTCTTGGAATATTAAAGTGATTTTATTCTCATATACTCTAAAATAGCAATGATTCAGTGTGACATAAGATCATGAATATTTTAAAGAAATGCTTTCCCCAACACAATGCTTAGAAAACTGACATTCAGACTTTATCATCTTGTGTCAAGTTTTACACACATTTATAAAGGTGGTGTATGTAATTATTATAGCTGTGTTCAAAGAATCCCAAAAATGCTAAGCAATTTGTTTACTCTTACAATTAGTTGAACTCAGACTCCTGGCTCCAGATTAAATAATTTTTATGCTCACATAATCAAATACCTCTGCCTTTGCTACTGTCAGACCACAGACACTCAGTCTCTAGATAGGATAGAGTATTACAGAGTTTGACGGAGATGCCTGAAGCCTTTACCGACACAGGCAGTATTCCCTTTCATATTTATCTGGCAGTGTCTGGGATTTGAGTGACGATATACTTACCAGGAATCTCTTCTCATTCTGTTACGCATCCTCAATATTGCACTTAGGACAATTAACAAACATGCAAGGTTGACCTCACTCTTTTTATTCAGATTGTAGAACACACCTCTCATTGTCCATGGCAAAGCCTTACCTGTTTCCTTGTTCCTCCCCCACTACTCGCAAAGGCATACTCTCACGGAGAGAGCAGTTGCCATCAGATTTTACAATACTCCCCCTATCTACTTGTACTTGCCCTTTGTGCTGGCTGGTTTTAAGTCAACTTGACACAGGCTATAGTCACCTGAGAGGAGGGAACCTCAACTGAGAAGACACCTTCACAAGACTGGGATGTAGGCAAACCTGTAGAGCATTTTCTTAACTAGTGATTGACGTGGGAGGACCCACCCCATTGTACCATTAAGGGCTGGTGGCCACGGGCATCTTCCTTGACCAAAGCCATTGATTACTGCTGAAAGAGATTCTATGACAGTGCCCAACTGGAAACCAAGCCTAACAAATCAATACCAAAGACCTCTAAGAAATCAACACCAAACTCATTTTCTAAAGAATGTAGAATGAAAATGATTTTATAAAAATTGTGAGGACAACTAATTTCAATAGGAGGGAAAATTATCAGTGAAGTAAAATAACAATTATTAAAAACAAGGCAACATGATGCTTCCAAAAGAATACCATATTTCTAGAAGCACAAATAAAATGTTACTGAAAAATGCATGGTAAAGACTTTAAAGTAATGATTCCAAAAAATTTCAAAGAGTTTACAAGAGAATATAGACAAGTAATCCTATCAAATTAGGGGGAAACGTGAAATGAATGAGAAATTTGGAAAAATATTACAAAAAAATTAGAAAGTCTTGAAATGTAAGAAACAGTGAGTGAAATAAAAACATGGGTGAAGTCCCAACAACAAACAAGACAAAGCAGAACTTTGGAATAGAAAGGCATGCCTCACGAGCCGTCTGTACCATGTGGAGTTACCAGGCCACAGACTAGAAGAGCCTGTTGTATTTCCCTCATCAACACAGGATCACAGAGAAAAAGATAACACGTATCCCATTACACTGTGTGAGGCAAGGACACTGGCCACAGTGGGTATGTGGTAGAGACAGCTTGGAGAGAAGCAACTGACCTTATCAGAAGGTGACAGAGCACAGAGAACCAACAGGGCCGATGTTCAGCAGGGAGCCGTCTAAAACACTGAGTTAACAGACATTGCCACGGCGAATGATAGCTGAAAATGCTACATGAACCCTACATTAAAGCAAACACCTGGAACCAAAGCCGATGCAACGTGATACCTCAAGAAACGAAGAGAAAGGTTTTTACTTTGAAAGTTATCCCATAAAATTGGTAGAGGTAATTGACAATTAAATGCTCAAACACACACAGGAGGACACAAGTAATATTAAGAAACCAACAAACCAACAAACCAAGTAGGTAGCATGTCACCTCTAAAGAAACATAATAACCGCAAAAAGACTGGTCACTTTCTCAAGAATTAAGAGTATAAAAACATAGCCAGAGAGGCAGCTAAAGGGACAACTACAAGCCTGATGGCCAGAGTTTGATTCCCAGGACCCAGATGACAGACGGAGAGAACAGACTCTGCCAAGTTGACCTCTGACTTCCACTGTTGCACTATAACATGTGTGTGAGTGCATGCACATGTACATGTGCGGGCGCGCACACACACACACACACACACACACACACACACAAGTAAATGTAATGAAAATGTTATACATTAAAAAATATGAAAACAGTAAAATACAGAGAATACAGACAGTAAATTCGGAGAAACTGGTAAGACAGGCTGTGATATGAGTGAGAAATCCAACAAGGGGAATCAGAATGAATCGGAAAATTTGCAACAAAGAAGTCAATAAACTAACAAAACTAATAACAAGACAATGAAAGGCCTGTACAGAAGAATTGTTAGACAAATATGAGATTACTGACCACGAAGACCAAGCTCTTGAAACAGCCCAGACAGATAAGGAGTTATTAAAAGAGCATCTTTGATACTTATGGAGACCATGAAGCAAGGAAGCATGGGTGTTACAGATGTCTAGGGACCAGAAGGAGAAGGAAAGAAAGGAAGGGGAAGAGAAAAGTTAATGAAATTATTCCTGAAAAGTTCCTAATTTTTTGTACCTTTAAGAAAAAGACATTCATAGACTCAAACAGAATAATAATAATAATAAAGGCCCTCTCAGAGACATTTCATAGTTAAAACTGTCAAAAGTCTAACACCAAGATGGAAGTTTAAATATAGAACAATCATTTATAGGGATCCTTTTGCACTAACCGCAGACTTACTTTGCATAAATGTTAAAGGAGAATGGGATGATGTGTCCTTAAAAGAGGAAAAATGCCACTGAAGAATAGTATATACACTAAAGTTTTCCTTCAGATATTGAGGAGGACCAGATTTTTCCCAAGACAAGCAAAAATAAGAGAACCTGGGTTCAATTCCCAGCAGCAGACAGCTGAGAACCATCTGTAACTCTAGTTCTAGGTGAAGGCACATACATGGTACACAGACATAAGTGCAGGCGTAATACTATAATCTAAAATAAAAATCAGAACAAAACAAAACAACTTACCAGCACCACAACAGCTCTATAAGAAATACTTAAACTCCTACAGTAGAAGCAAAAGGATGAAACTACCTCCGTGAAGTCATGCAAACATACAAATCTCATCAGCAGATCAGATATACACAGACAAAGAAATAATCAAACTCTATCAATAGAGAAAACTACCAAACCAAGGATGAACAAGAGAGGAACAAAAGATCTACAGAACACTCAGAGAATAACCCAACAGGATGCCAAGAGCATGTCTTTACTTAGCAGTAAGGACCTAGAATGTAAATGGATTAAATTTCCCGGTTAAAAGATACAGACTACCTGAAAGGGTAAAAACTAGACCCAATGCATGGTGTTCTGACTGTTTACTTCACCTGAAAGTCATACATAAACTGAAAATGAAGGGATGAGAGAAGGTATAAAACGAAAAAGGAAAACAAAAGTGAGAGGTAGGTGTGTATAAATAAGATGGGCTCTAGCTCACAAACTGTAAAGAGATAGGGGGCACTGTACATGATTAAGAGACCAACAGGAGAAGCAACAACTGCAAGCTCCCGACACCACTGTACCTAATTACATACAGCAAACATTAGATTTAAAGGAGAAATTCATATATAACCACAAAGGATGCTGAACAGTCAAAACAGCCAGGAGCTATGAGTGACAGGAACAAAATTTGAGGCATCACAATTCCAGTCTCAAGAAAAACTACAAAACATCATGCTACCGACATGATCACACACGAAACAGTGGAAAGAAAAGGAGAGCCCATCTTAGACCCACAGAATGCCAACAAAGACATCAAAACAGTTAACTGGAGAAAGTATAGCCTTGCCAATAAATATGGGAACACAGGTTACTGACCCAAAATGCTTCAAAAATGAAAATGTAAGATCTGAAATCACAAAGCTACAATACCAGAAGGGCAACACAGGGTTAAGGTTAGGGTTAGGATTAGGGTTCACATCTAGAGGATGTTTTTGGATATGACCCCAAAGGCATAAATGAAAAGCAAAAATAAACAAATAGCAAAGGAAAAAATAAGAGTAAAGAAGAACAAAATACTGGTTGTATTTATCTGACAATGGTCTTATATCTAGGTATAGAAAGTGAACTCAAGTCAACATAAAGCAACAGGACAACTTAAAAATAGGCAAATGATCTGATACACATTTCTCAAAAGAAAAAGGAGCACATGACCAGAAATTTTATGAAATAATTCTCGACATCATTAGTCATCAGAGAATTACAAATCAAAAGCACAGTAAGATGTCTCTCCATAGTTAGAATAACTATTATCAGAAAGAAAAAAGTGTTGGGAGAACATACAGAAAATAGGGAATTCTTTTGTATTGTTTTGAACTGTAAATCAGTACAGCTATTATGAAGAATAGTTTGGAGGGTCAAAAAGAAAAAGAAGAAAGAAGGAAGGGAAGAAGAGAGGGAGAGAGAAGGGGGGAGGGAGGCATATTACTCAAGTCTCCCAATTCTGGGAATATAACCAAAGGCAATGAAACCAACATATAGATAGGAGGCACCTGCACATAGGCAGCACCATTCACAACAGCTAGCAATTGACGAATCAGCTTTGGTGGTGGATGAATGCAAAAAATACATTTAATAGTGAAAGAGTAAAATCAACGCAAAGCTCCATAGCTTCAGAACAGCTGTTCAAACTGTTCAGAAGTTCAATGACACATACAGACTTTGGCTCTAGCTAATCTCACCATGTAATTTTTTTTTATTTGCAAGTTCTTTACTATAAATTTTTAACTATTAAAATTAAAATTAAAATAAAATCAATTTCAATTGAAAGCAATTTATTTCTAAAGTCACACATTTTAATCAAGAAAATGAATGCTCCAGAATTTAGGAGTAGTGGCTGGAGAGCTAGCTCAGAGCATAAAGGTACCTGCTTGTCAGGCCTTAGTACCTTAGCTCGGTTCCTAGGACTGACATGGTGGAAGGAGAGAACTGACCCCTACTAGTAGTACTCCTACTACTTGAGCACCTCCACACAAGCTGTGGTGCTCAAGTGTCACCCCGTTTCTCACTCCACCCTAATAATAATAAATGTTTAAAATATTTATGAGTAGAGGCTGTTGGTCTCTGTAATAACTGTTAGATCAGAATAAACTGCAAAACACAATGCAATGAATTTATTAGGGTTAGCAGTTTATTCTTATAAATCCATAGAAAGCACAAACAAAACTATGAAATATGTTTTTGCTGTTGCAGTTTATTTTTTTTATGAGACATGACCTCATGCAACACAGGTTGGCCTTAAACTCAAAGGAAGAGCAGGCAGACCTCTAGGTAATTCTCACCCAGTCCACAATAATCTTGTCTACTCACAGTTCCGTGTTACGTACCGAGGGACTTTCTATAGGCCAGAATGACAGTGATCTTAAGGAAATACTGAGTTACACAGTTTCCAGAGAGCCTATTTGTGCTGATTTTAAAGTAGTATGATAAGATGTTTGCAATTAACAAAAATATTAAAACTGTTTTTTAAAACTCCAATTCAATTAGATATATTAAACAATCAAATAACAATCCTAATTTAAAGATATATTTACAAATTATAAACCTTATAGTTAGTTATCAATCTTAAATTAACTCTTTTTCTTTCTTTCTCTGCCTATTTAAGAGCAAAATGCTACTTACACATTAGGATAAGAATATTCACTTTAGCACTTTTTTTTTTAAAATGACAAAGGGCTTTAAGTGAGAACTACAATGTTCAGCATCCTAAACTTAAGACTTAATTAAAACATTGCATCAAAAATAAGGAATAGTTCATTAAACCAGACAAGGAAGTTCTAACGCTGCTTTATTAATTTCTCATATTAAAATTTATAGAATGGATAACATGACAGATTGTCTACTTAGCATCCATCATAAAATCTTCATCCTCGAAACAATGCAATCAAAACTACCTGCCATGTGGCATTAGGCTCGACAAATTTTAGGAAGGCAAATGCTTACTAGGTGTTAACAGTCCCCTTCTAGAACGAGGGGCAATGATCAGAAGCACCACTACCACGCTGCACTGCCTCTGTTATAGAACACTGTCTTCAGGATGCATTGCCGTCTGGAAGCTTGAGCAGCTGTGGTTACCAACAACCAGTACAAGATGTGGCCTGTTTTAGCATTCCATCCTGGGCAATTTGGGGATCTCACCTGAGATTTCAGCCCCTCTCCCCATCCTCTACCTCTCTCTCCCCCTGGCTATATGTAGTCTTGCATGTAATCTCTGGTGGTGCTATAGCACACAAACATGTGGAAGCCTAAAAAGGGGATTCCATCTACAGCTTTGGGCAAGGTTGTAATCCCTGCTGGGGGTATAACTTGTCTGTGACATAGCTGTTTGGGAGTTAACATTGCTCCTGTAAGTAATTCCTTCCCCATCCTCTTGTAAGCACAATAAACTCATTATTCCTTGAGCTGGACTTGGATAGAATCGTATCCTTGTTCATTGGTGCCCTATCTGGGATGAATAGATGTTTATTCATTTCTCTTCAGAATAAGGAGCATGACCACTTTTCTGTAAAACAGTGGTGTCATTCAGAAGGGCATCTTCACGGCTCAAGATTATGCCCTGGAGGAAAGGCAGGCTGCAACACAGGCAACTACAAAGCTGCGCTTTAAGAAAAGCTCACTTGATCCAAAAGAGCATGTGGGGCAGTTCAAACTTAAGGGTATGCTAACAACAAAAAGAGATTTGGTAGAAACAAGAGGAGAGTATCAGTTGACTTAAACCACAGGCCAGCTACTTTACCCAGAAAGAACCATTCAAAAAATTATTAAGTACCTTCATAGAGTATGAATGAACCTATAATGCTGACCTAAAAACAAAAACCTTGCAAAGGAATCTACACCTGATTATACGATGGAGCAATGTACATATACACCTAATACATTGTCAGAAACAACGAATAATCAATCAGCTTGGGCAACTAATGGAGCCCAAGAGTATGGCAGGAGAGACCCAGGCCTGTTCAAAGCATGGACACCTCAGAATACTGGATAAATCTTCAAAGCTTCACCTTCTGAGGAACAGTATCAGAAGTTTTTACACCCTAGGGAAAACATTTTATGCCAAAGGTAGCCCAATGTGTGGAACAAGCAAACAGTACCAGGCTCCGGGGCCGTATTCAGAGATGCTGTCTTACTCCGAAAAGGAGCCAACTCTACTCTTTGATGTTTATTTGCTGACAGCTTTTAAACTTCATCCCTCTTCCTCTGGTGCCTCATGTCTATGCAAGCTGATTCAATAAGTCTAGGTGCCACTGGTCAAGTGTCAGCAAGAAGTTCACAGTATGGCACCCAGGACCCAGGTCCAAATCACATACAAGTTCCCCAAGGAAGTCTCATCTCCCTGCCCTTCAAACTTTCCAGACTAGATAGGAAGGCCCATCCTGCTAGCCAATCAGCATTTCACTACCTGACTAGTTAACTGTTTCAGGTCCTTATGATATGTGTGACATTACTTTCAACTTCTAGACCAAAATTTGAAGGAAATGTACCAATTTTTTGCAGGAAGGTCACAATGATTAAAACATCTAATTTCCAACAAAGAAGTTGTGAAATATAGGGGAAATAAAGGAAAATACAATACATACACAAGCAAACAAAACTGGCAACAGAAAGTGCTTCAAAAGTGACTAGCTATCAAAGGTAACAGACAAAAAACTTCAAAGGAGCCACTATAAATGTAAAAAAGCCAAAGCAAAACATTTCAGTAAACTGTATTGCGAAGCTAGATCAGTAGCCTACTGAGCTGGCAGAAATATCAGCAATCGCCATGACAGACAGGATTCATGCAATCTGAAATACAGAGAGGAAAGAAAAATGAAGAAGATCAACAGAGCCTCAGAGGAAAGTGAAGTGAACATGTAACTTTCTCTAGGTGGGAAAGGAAAGAAGAAAAATAAACTTCTTAAATTTGATGAAAATCTACAAACCTCAGAAGCCCAATAAATTTTAAGCAGAATAAATACAAATATATCCATATCAAGATAGAGCACAGTAAAAATAAAACAAAGTAAAGAAAGTAAGAAAAGCCTTAAAAAGATCAATAGAAAAACGATTATAATTCATAAAGGAGGGCAGGTGAGATGGCTCAGTGCATAAAGGCACTTGCTGCCAAGTCTATTGACCTGAGTTTGATACCTGAGACCCACGTGGTGGAAGGCAAGAACAGACTTCTGAAAACTGTCCTCTGACCTCCACACATGAATGTAGTTGTTGGGCTGCTGTGGTGGCTCAATCAAGAAGACAGGAGGCACATTCACAGGTGCAAACCCTGCCAGACCCCAGCAGAGGGAACCACCGTCATGGCTGATCCCGGACTCCAACTACAGTGGAATCGTGAGCATCTGAGCTCAGGTGTTTTTATTGATTCAGAACTCCTCAGATGTTCTGCTGACAGCACATGCAGATCATCAGCAATCAAACATCCCCCACAGAAATCCAACACCTGCAGACAACACAAAATGCCAAGGCCTATGCATCCCTTTTTCCAACAGTGCACAAAATATTTTAAACACAACTAAAAATAAACTTCTACACATGAGCCATGACTGTGTCCCTGCCTCCCCAGATATAAATAAGCACAATGAAATAAAACATTATAAGAAATTTTAAAAAAATGTAATATCAGACTTCCCATCAGAAAAGCAGGAGACCAGAAGGCAGTGGATACAAGCCTGCTGATCAAGACCCTGTATCAAAATAACCACTTCACTGCCAACCAAGGGTCCTGTGTCGGGATAACCACTTCACTGCCTTCCAACGGTCCTGTGTCGGGGTAACCACTTCACTGCCATTCAAGACCCTGTGTCAGGAAACTACTCTCAAAAATTAAGGTGAAAAAGACATCCATTTTTGGTAATAAAAAACTGAATTTATCAAAAGCCGACTTATCTTCTATGAAATACCAATGAAGCCTGGTGTGGTGGCTTACATCGGAAACCCCAAAACTTGGGAGGCTGATACAGGAGATTTGTTGCAAGTTCTAAGCCAGCCTGGGCTATACACATGACACTCAGTCTCAAAACAAAAAACAAAAACTAATGAAACTTGTTCAGAATAAAAATAAATAACTTTGGATTCAAGTCTGCTTGAAAACTTAGTAAGGTAGCTA
The DNA here is from genome assembly GCA_026225945.1 of Cricetomys ansorgei. Taxonomy (NCBI): domain Eukaryota; kingdom Metazoa; phylum Chordata; class Mammalia; order Rodentia; family Nesomyidae; genus Cricetomys; species Cricetomys ansorgei. The sequence continues at coordinate 17,085,085 of JAMJFZ010003163.1, forward strand.
TATAATTAGAGAAGCTAGCAAGGGGCAAAAAGAATGTGCAGCAGATAAAGTGTTTGCCACGCAAGTATGAGGATCTGAGTTCAAATTTTCAGATCTCATGGAAAGACAAGCACAGTATTTCTATGGTAAGATGGGAGGTAGAGATGGGAGAATCCCTGAAGCTTGTGGTTCAAACAAGGTGGAAGAAACGATTCATACCTGAGGCTATTGTTTGATCTCCACAAATGCACTGTGGCATGTACATGCCTGTGCATGCGCACACATGGCACATACACACACACACACACACACACACACACACACACACACACACACACACACATTAAAAAAAAAGAGCAGAATATTTTCTTTTCCTTTTTGGTGGCATTAGGGATCAAACCCAGGGCATCATACATGCTAGGCATATGTCTACCACTACAACCCTAGCTCCAAATGTAAAGACAAAAGCAGAGCAGGGAAAATGGATATGAAGGCTTGGCTGTGTGTGAGGGGGTTTAGAATTTTTTAAGGCCCACTTAGGAAATACCACTGAATGAAGACCTAAAGGAGATGAGGGCACGGGCTGTATGAAGTCTACCTGGAGAATGCTCTGCAAAAGCTTCAGCAGTGTCAAAGCAGAGGTGAAGTTATACCCACAAGAACAATGGTGTGTGTGTGGTTGGGACAAGGTAAAGTAGCAAGAGAGATCAGGGGTCACGATGCTGGTCACACTAAAGACTCAGCTGCACACAGTGTAGCTGGAAGGGCAAAGAGCACACAGGTTTTGAAATGGAAAAGTCAGCTCTGCCAGCTATTAGGTGTATGATCTATGGGGTTCTCTGCTCTATACTTAGTTAATTTGTCAATTTGTTTCCACTAAATCAATTTACTGTCTAACAACAAAGGAAGGAGTGGGTAATTTATACAATGTTTAACAGTGCTCTATATTCAAGTGTTGTGTAAACCTTTGTGTCTTTGAGGTATTGTACCAAACTCAATCAGAAACATGCAACAGCCTGAACATGGGAGGTTGAGACAGGAGAAGCCCCTGGAAGTGTGTGGGCTAGCTGGCCTGGGTTATGCAGGGTGGCTTTGCTTTTCTCCGTCATGTGGCATGCTTTACTTTGTGAGCTGTAAAAATGCAGGAGCAAATGCTGAAGTACTCAGCCAGGTGTGGGGGTTCACAGTGCTCAGGAGACTGACCGGGCAGGAGGCTCATGAGTTGATGGCCAACCTGGGCTACTTAGTGAGAATGTCTCAATAACAATAAATTAAATTATAACCATGTAAGACCCTACTTCAAAAAGCTGTAAGACCACACATACAAACATAGAAAATTAACATTTTAAAGGTCTAAAATTAAGGCACAATCACAAATCTACCAATTATAAGTGAAAACAATTCAGACTCACAGGGGAAACCATTGCTTTGCAGTAGTAAAATGCATAATTCTGCTTAATATGGTAAAAGGGGAAGTTTCTTATTACTCTATTACTAAGAACTTAATATTAAGAATACCAAATAGCATTTCAAAATGTAATTTTCTATTTTGGAGTTCAATTACCCATGAAAATAGTCAGCTCTGAAATGTTAAAAAAGCTCATGTGTTGTCAGAAGTATCCTAGACATCAGATGAAGAACTTATCTATGTTCAGAAAGCAGATGTGAAGAAATATCAAACCATGCAATACAATATGCTACTAAATGTATCAGTCTCTTGGTAAAAAGAGACTCCCTAATGTTTTAGTATTCGACGAGTCTGTTATCTAAAGAATATTTAAGTTTATTTAGCAGCAGCAGAACAGGCTCAGTTGTCACTTTTCATTTTCTTAAGTATCTTGGTGTGGGAGCAGGGAAAGGGAGCAAAGGCTCCATTTGCTGCTGCAGTTACCCAGCGCACAGGCATTGCTAAGTGCCCAAACAAGGTAAGTGTAGCTCTTAGCTATTGGCAAGATAAGTGCACTGCTTTCTTCCCCAAGGGGACCATGGAAATAGAATGAAGCAGGGGAGGTGTGTCGGGGGGAATAGGCACAAGCGGCAAGATCAAAAGCCTGTCACATGTCTGGATGAGGAAGAAGACTCAAATTCAAACTGTGGCTGAAATGGAGGAGGAGTGCCGTGACTGGGAGAGAAGGAAGAAAGGGCTCTATGAGCACAATCATGGATGGCTTCCCAACAGTGATCATCATGTGTTCCCTTGGAGACAGACTGTAGCTGGCTGCATGTTCCTAGGATTAGAGTGTCTGCCTCTAGGAGCATCAGGTAAGGTAAGTGTACTTACAAGAATGCTTCTAGAATGGACAGAAGAAATGAAGACTGAAGGGGAAAGGGTGAGACTACAGCAGCAAGACCAGCTGTGAATCACAGCCAGTGAAGTTCAAGTGCAGCAAGCAAGGCACGCTAGCAGACAGTCATTTGAGTAGTGATTTGGGGGAACAGTACATTTTCCATTACCCACAAGGCACAGGGAGTGAACTGAGATGGCTGAAGTGGGAGTTAATAGTGCTGGGTTGGTCATCTGTGGATGCTGAAGTAACTTGAAATAATCCAACAGTTACACAGTTACGTAGGAAGTTATGTCTGCTGTGAACTAGCAAATGTGTAGATGTGAGAGATGAAAGAAGACAATTACAGACAATTATAGAGACAGGTATATAGAAATGTTCACATTAGTGCTGAGGATTAAAGATGTTTTCCTAAAACCAGAATATGAGTTTTGGTTATTATTTGAGACAGCCAGAAGAGATGCTTCCTTTAATCTGAAGGAAACATTGTACAAAGCAGAAGGAAGGTAGCCGAGAAGCTTATCACTGATGTGATAAGGCAGATCAGAAGTACAGAAGCTAGCAAAGGATCAGCACGGGCGAGATGGGGAACTTACAGAGATCAAGTGCACGCTTCCTCTCATCAGGTCCTGGAAACAAATCAGGGGACAAAGAGGCAGAGAACACAGGAAGAAATTGGACACAAACAGTGTCTCAGATAAAGACCGACAGTTCACCTGGTACAGCACTGGTTCTCAACAGGCCTGTTTTGCCTTCTATGGGATACTGGCCAATGTGTAAAGACGTTTCTGGTTGTTATTGGTATTTAAAAAGTAGAAGTCAGGGGCTGGCATCTGCTGCCAAACCTAGTTACCCGAGTTCAGTCCCTGAGATCCATATGGTAGAAGGAAAGAGATGACCCCCGCAAGCTGTCCCCTGACTTCCACACCTCCCTCCCCCAACAAAATAAATACATCCAACAAAAAATTTTTGAAAAAGAAACTAAAAGTTAAGGATGCCACCAAACATCTTACAATCCAAATACAAGCTGTTTTTGCATTTTAAGCAATTTGTCATGTACCCCTTTCACTTTTTGAATACAGAAAAAATATGGAAAAATCTAATTTCCCCTCTCTTCGTCCCCTGTGTTTATGTCAAAGTGACAAGGAACAATGATATGTCAAGAAGCATGAGACAGAGGAAGAGAAGGAAGAGAAAGGCCTGAAGTGATGTAAGAGGTATACAAGTTGCTCCTGAAATACTGCTCTCAAACTGCTGCTAGCTACTGGGAGTGTTCATAACAGCCCAAGCCTGAGGGACTGCACTTCTTCTGTCACTTTAACCCCTGCAAGAACTTGACAGCTCAGGCTTCTAAGCTGGCACCAGTGCTTAGTTGTTCTGCAAGCTGGCTAGGCTCACTTCAGTTAGTAGTTTCTTTCTGTGATGATGGAGATTTATAAAAGCCCGAATATAACTGAGGCAATCAGCTCCTAAGAAGAGAATATTAAGCTGCCTTTTTTTGTTTCACTCCCTGAAAATAAATGAAGCCAGTAGACAAGGCCACAAAGGTAGTAACATCCCCAAATGAATCAGAGCCTTGCTGACAGCTGGAGAATTTGATGTGCTGGCAGGCATCCCATTTGGATGATAACCACAATGCCAAGTGTCATTTATTCTGTTTCCAGTGTACTAAATGGAGCCCTGGTGACATCAGAGAGCTAATACAACTCCAGTATTCCCGTTTACGTGCAGGTAAAGCTTATTCATCAGATAATGCTTCAGCGAATATTTATCAAAGAGAGAAGCCTAGCTCTCCATACTACATGCTTGGATTAGGCTCAATACAACCCAAGAGGGAAGCATTTTCTCTCAGTGAGGAACTAGGTAGAGAGCTTGTTGCAGACCCATGTGTGAGAGCAAGGGACATTTAGACAGACGATGCAGAGAGTCAAAGAACTGCTCCCAAGGTACAAACATATCAATGATACCACCTGTTAATGAGTAATAAATTCAGTGAAAATGAGATAAAATATAAATGAAGCAATACCACGAGATGAAGTTTAACCGGGTGTGATGGCTCATGTTATAATTTCAACACCTTTAAAACTGAGGCAGGGGGATAGGTACAAGTCCAGGGCCAGCCTAAGCAAATATGAAATATTGCTTCCATAACCAAACAAATATTAAAAAAAAAAACTCCAAAAACTACGGAGTGGAATTTCACAAAGAATAAGACATCAAACATATGAGCCTATGGGGGAATTCTTATTCAAACCACCAAAGTATTTAAAGGAAAGACTAAAAAGACAGCAATAAATTAAATGTTTTGATAGACCTTTATTTGCTAGATAACTTAGTTGCTATAACACTGCCACAATGTTAGCTGTTAAGTCTTTGATAAGAAGGCTACAATCCATATAACACAGAGGTTAGCATGGAGTATGGACCTGGGAAAGAGGGATGGATTTTCCGAGAAAGGGGAACTAGAATGCATAGTTATGGATGGATGGGCAGTGGGGGAACTAGAAGGGAGCATCAGACAGGGAGGAGGAGGAAAGAGGAGCTAAGGAAGGGAATACAGGAAGGAGGGAAGAAGGGGTAAGGAAGGAATATGGGGAGGGACAGCTAAAGCTAAGAGCCATTAAAGGGTTGTATGGAAACCATATACAGTAGAAGCTTCTTAAAATACATACATGAAAGAAATCTAAATGATATAATGGGGGAGATAAAACTCTAACTAGACATTTCTTGTCAGTATATGAAACCTCCAGTTACTGGAATAGGTTATATCTAGTCAAGTTGTTGGCCAAAAGGGCCCCATGAACAACCCAAACAGCCCAGAGTATTGCCAAGGCTATTGGTTGCTTTCAACAAATTGATGCTAAGGCCCTATTGCTGAAGATAGCATCTCTAAAACTCAGTAAACACAGAGAGTCAAGCTGGTGCCAACTAGAGCCTTCACCCCTGCTGACTAGTGTTCATGCTATTAGAAGGTACTTTGCATGCTATCAGAGGAGAAAGGTAAACACCCAGCTCTACAAACCTTACAATTTACAATGGTAACCTGCTTGTAAGACATGCTGGTGTAATAGTGGCACAAAAGTTTTGAGAGTAACCAGCCAATATCTGATTAGAATTAAGGCCCACTCCATGAGATGGAACCCATGCCGGACACTGCTCGAGTGGCCAGGAACCTGAGACTAGATAGGCTAGGAACCTTAGGGAAATCCAAATACTACTGTTCTGTTAAAGGAACATAGCAATAAAATGACTCCTACTGACGTCTGGCTATACTTAAAGATAAGTGTCTTGCTCGGTCATCCTCTAGAGAAGCTACTGCAGTAGAAAGAAACAAAAACAGACCCACAGCAGAACAAAGTGCAGAGAGTGAATGACCTTGGGACACTCAGTCTTAAATGGGATGTTTCTATCAAAGCCCTCACCTCAGGGCTCAAGGAACTATTCAGAAGCAGAGGTGGAAAGATCCTAAGAGCCAGAGGGAATGAAGAACACCAAGGAAATAGGCCTTCTAAAAACAGCAGGACCAACAAACATATGAACTTACAGAGATAGTCCCTGCATGTTTCTGACAGCCAGATGGGGTCCCAGTACTGAGGTTTCCTGTGCTTTTTCTTTGACTCTTTTTCTCCTGGTAGTTTGTTTGCTGTATCTTATTCAGGTCTGTGTGTTTTTATTTTACATTTTTTTAAAAATTATTTTTTAGATGCTTAGTTGCTATCTAATGAGAGAAAGAAAAAAAGGTATATGGTTTTGGAGGGGGGGGCACTCAGGAAGGATCTGAGAGAAGTTGGAGGTGACCATAATCAGAATATATTGAATAAAAAACTATTTTCAATAAAAAAATACTGCCACAAAAGAATGACATCTCTATAGAATTTCTCACTAAAATGTTTAGTAAGAAACATGTGTAGGCATTAGGAAAGTCATAACATACTTGTAATAAAACATTTTCTATTACCTTGTTTCCCTGGTGTCTCATTCTTATCAAAGGACGTAAATGATAATAATAGAAACAACTGCAGCTTTTTAGTAAACAGGTCTCTTTATCTTTGCTGATAAAGAACAGAATCAGAGTCATTTCAAACAAAACGTATTTCACAGTGACTCAAGTAGTCACCTCATGGTATCATGAGGTTGGAGAGGCTTAATTTATATTAAAAAATAATAATAAGATCCTCATCATTTTAAATATCTGCTTAAAGAGGACTAACACAGCTAAATTTTCTAAGCTTTTCATGTATTTCTGAGAAATCCTTTCTGAATGCTTAACCAGACATGGTGATGCATACATGTAACCCCAGCAGGAGGGGAGAAAAGGCTGAGGCCAGGCTAGCATACACTGAGACCCTATCTCAAAATACCACACATCCCACTCCACCCCACCCCATCCCACCCCACCATAACCTACTCCACTCTAACACACCCTACCATACTCTACAACCTTACCATAACCCACCCCACTCCACCATAACCCACTCCATTCTACCACACCTTACCACATTCTACCACACCCCATCAAAACCCAAAAACTATACAAAACTCAATCAAAATCAAAGAATGACAACAAAAAACAATGTTTGAACTTCTGCAAATAGGAAGCAATTTTATCAAGAATTCCTTGTTATCTGTTAAATCTGCAGATGAAAGATCTCTCTAAGCCAGGCATAGATTGAACAGTTGAAAATGTAATACGCTAAGTGTGATCATTAATTCAACAGATACCCATGAATCCCCATTTGGTGCTAGGATCTACTTTAGCAACTGAAAAATTTTGAGAGCTTAAAGTTAATGTTTTAGATTTTAATTATTGTGCCTAAGAGAGCTATAAAACAAAAATCTCTCTAATGAGTAAACCCCACTTGTACAAGAACAGATAACTTCCTGAAATGCTACGGACTGTTGTTCATGCAAGATAACAAGCCACGTGTTTTTATTTCCATAGACAAGCTTGGTTGACCCAACCGCACAGGATGTGCTCAATCACATGCAGGTGGGAGGTATGAAGGCAGGAACTACATCAGAATATACGGACAAAGGTGGGAAGTACGTAGCCTTATGGGTTTTGCCTTTATAAGGCATTCTCTGGGAATCCAGGGTATGAACCTGGCCAGTGCCCATCATCCTTGCCAGTATTTAATTAAAGTTTGCTTCAAATTTGGCTCAAAAATTGTGGTAGTGATCTTATTCTCAACTGGTGAGATTAACAAAATGACAAGCAGAATAAACAAAAATCTCTGCCTTTATCAATTTTATGTTCTAGTATGGAATGATACAGTAAGGGTAATGAACACATGACATTTTAGCAGGTGATAGGATTTTGGGGGAAAAAGTAAGTAGAAAAGGGGCCAAAAGTACTCAAAGGGGGATTCTGAATACAGCAGAATGTATGTGTGTGTTGGGGCAGGGTATAGCTCAGTCGACAGTCTACTTCCCCGTGCCACTACCTTCAATCTGGGAAAGTGGGTGGAGGAAAGGAGGGAGAGGCAAAGGGAAAGGGACTGAGGACAGCAAGTTAGGGACAAATATGCCCAAATATGCAATCATGAGGTGGGAGATGAATAAAGCAGAAGATTAGAGAGTCAATAGGGGTTTACGAGACAATTTACATGACCTTTTCTAGTTCTTTTAATGATGTAGAGTCCCTGAATTTTGAGAAGAGCACCATGACTTGATTTATACTCTTAAATAGTTTGCAGTATTTTGTAGCCCTAGAAGGGGAAGGGTGGAAGTAGGAACGAATACCTGTTACTGAGAAAAATCAGAGCAGAAAGATGGTGCCTTGGGCCTGGATGGGTACCGTGGAGGCAGGGAGAAGTGACCAAGTTGTATATAGGTTAAAGGCTGAATGAACAGAATTTTCTAACAGTCTTAATATTAGGTTTATAGCAAGAGGCAGCCACCATGACTTCAATGTTCTGAGAAGCTAGAAGAACGGCAGAGCTAGATGGCCAGGCTAGAGGCCATGCAGGTTTAGAAGGAAAGATCAGGAAAAAAGTTTGAGAAACAGGGTTTGCAGTGTATATAACACAGAGGTAGAGAAGGATCACAGGTAGATGTGTATGAGGCTTTTGAAGCCATAGAACAGTCCATTTTTTGAGACTTCCCAGTTTCTTATTAGGGCATGAAATCATTAATATGTAGATGTTTAAAGCGTGAGACTGTCAAGTATGTAAAAGTAAAGAATGAAGGGACTCTGTATGCCTGGGCCAGAAATGTTGTTGCTTTTTAAAATATTTGAGCTATAAGTTAGCACATTAAAAATGTCAAGTTTAAGTTTCTGAATACAGACTAAATGGGGTGTTACCTTGCAGGGAACCATGGAGTTGGCCCTACCTAGCTGCCTTGAGAGGCAGGTGTCATAGGTTTCTCAGGTTAGAGTCCCTGACTCCTGGGGCATTATTTGCCTTTCAGTTCTTGGAGACTGATGCAATCCCTAAGGCAGTGAAGCATTCAGGTCACTTTGTGTTCTCTGTATGTTCCATTAGTACTCAAGGAAGAATGAGAGCTTGACAGAACTGTATAGCTTGCAGACATTATTGTATCCTGGCAACGATCACTATATTGATCCTGGCAATTGTCATTATGTTGTTTCTGATAAGGATATAAAAGGTATGACTGCTCTCAATAAAATCTGCCATAGCATTTGTTTTGCTACAACCCAGAGCCTGGTAGTGATTCCTTGACTGGCCATATTAAGTAATCTTGGCCCGGTAAGTAAGCACAGGCACATACAGTACCTTATGACAATATTAAGGTGTCTTTCAAGCAATAGGGTCAAACTGATAATGCATGCCTGAATGTATGCATATACATCCATTGTATGTACACACATATATGTATATATACATACATTGCCTCAAATATTTTCACTGTAAATCAAGTTTCCCCATATCAAGAAGATTATCAAGAGAAACGGAAGGTTCATATGGTAAACAAGCGCCATATTCTGACACTGCTCTTCTACTTTGAAGGCAGGAGCCTTAGGCTGATTTTTTTTTTGCTGGAAACAAGGTAATGTAACAGGCTCTACAGTCAAATGACAGCCAGTTCTGCTGTGCATTGAGGGATAGGCTACGAGACTAAAAGCCAGACTTGATTTTCTTGAGAATTCTCATTTTTATCTTATTGAAGTAGATGAGATGATCAGGATGATAAGATCAGATTATGACATACAATGATTTGGTGTTTTAAATAATTGAACTCATGAGTCTATTTAGAAAGCTATAGTAGACATAAGTCAGAACTGTCAGTAGTTATAAATTAAGTTCCTTATATTGACAGAATAATGGAACTTTAAACAAAAAGAGAGATTATGAAAAGCAGAGGGTCTATAAGGAAAAAAACGCAACTCAATAGACAAAACAGCAGTCCATACAGGAAATCACAGAAAAAGTTAATTCACTTAGTTAAAAAAATCTATTTCAGTAAGAAGATAATGATATCTGAGATATGTATGTTGGAATCATATATAACGCAATCATGTACTTTCCCTACCAAATTGGCAGTAATCCGATAAAGGTAGTATAGTAGCAAAGGTGGGGAACGTGAACTCACATGAGCTTTGCTGCAGGCCACATGGTAGCATCTGCCTACTTAGAAACGCTCATGCTTGCTTACCATGCCCTTCATTTTCAGGACCTCTTATTGAGGAACTTGTGAGAAGTGTGTACAAAATAAGGCGCTAGAGCAATATACAGTTGATTAAATAGCCGCAAGTTGGAAACAGTTTTAAAAAGGATTAGCTAGGTAAACATGCTATAACAACACACTGGATAAGAGCCTTAAAAGTAAAATATTTTCTGACTATTTTAAAATGAACAAATAAAAATGTTAAAAAGAAAATGTATTATTTGTTATTGAGAATCACTTCCTAATACTTCATACTTTGTCTACTATATAAGTTCGATTTTTAAAAATATTTCATTTATTTTTATTTTATGTACGTTGGTGTTTTGTCTGTATGTACGTCTGTGTGAGGGTGTTGGATCCCCTGGAGCAGGAGTTACAGACAGTTGTGAGCTGCCATGTGGGTGCTGGGAATTGAACCTGGGTCCTCTGAAGAGCTGCCATTTGCTCTTTATCGCTGAGCCATCTCTCCCGCCTGTAGATGTTCAATTTCTATATAAAAAATTTCAAGAACTTACTCCTTGTAAAGATTTTATATCTTATAGAGTGAGGATACCACAGACAATGAAAACTATGTAACCTACTATTTTCAGATTGTCCATAGATTCTTAGATTTACTGTGAAGGGCTACTATTCCCTTTTTATTACACAATACTTTGTAATCAGTATGCATTTAGTCCATTCTGCCACATATCAAGCTATACTTATGAACTTTTCCCAATAAACTAAAGGTTTTTTTGATGGCTGAAATTACTTCTTACCACCATTGTATCTTTTGCAGAAGGCTTTCTATGGAATAGGTACCTGTATATGTTTGTTGAAATACTTTATGGGCAGAAATAGGTTTTTAAATAAAATACAAAACTAATTATGATTTTATACAACTGTAATTATGATTTTAACACTTTATTCATTTTAACTTCCAGAAGATGATTCATTAATAAATACTGTCTCAGGGTTTTTATTGCTGTGATTAAAACACCATGACCTAAAGTTTAGGTCCTAAAGCAACTTGGGGAGGAAAGGCTTTATTTTGTTTACACTTCCAAGCAATGGTCCATCACTTAGGGAAGTAAGGGCAGGAACTCAAGGGATTTGCAGAGACCATGGAGGAGTGCTGCTTACTGGCTTACTCAGCCTGCTTTCTTATAAGAACCAGGATCATCTGCCAAGGGGTGGCACCACCCACCAGGAACTAGGTCTTCTTCCATCAATCACTAATTAAGAAAATGCCCTACAGGTTTGCCTACAGGCCAATCTCATGGAAGCATTTTCTTAATTGAGGTCCCCTCTTCTCAGATGACTCTAGTTTGTTTCAACTGGACATAAAAACTACCCAGCACAAACAAATTTTACATTTCATACAAAATATTTACCCCTTCCTAGTGCTGAGGATTCAACTCAGTGCTCTGTCGTATTTGGATAGTAATCTGCCACTGAGCCATTCCCTAAACCACCAACAGATTAGTTAATTCAAAATCATAATTCCTATGAACTGTTTCATCATAAAATTTTCATGGCATATTTTGCTGCTTGTATAGAAATTCACAACAATTTTTAAGAATCATTTCAATATAAAAATCAATATTATTTAAGGAAATCTAATCTAATACTAATTTGCAAGATAAGCCTTTTCTAACAAAAGAATTTTGAGTGAGAAAGGAGATAGTGAGAAAAGAAGTAACAGCAAGCAAGCCTGTATCTAAAGGATTTCCTTAAAAAAAAAAAAACAAACCCTAGCATTTAAGATTGACACCCATTACAATGCACTCAGAACATTTTCAGGAGGTTCTGTACAATTTCGCAAGCTAGACAAGCTGTACTAGAAAATCTCAAGAACCCAGCGAGTTAGACCTACAAAAATCACTAGTACAGGAATCTTTTTTCTTTATTTTAAATCAATAAGATGCAGAGTATACTTAGATGCTACAATTTTCTTAATATTGCAAATTATATGCTAACAACAAAAACGTACTAGAAGAATTCATAATCAACAAACAACTAACATGAAGTTTAAATTATGCAATCTTATTTGCTTCTTGTCTCAAATAACATTTAAATGTTTCATCATGGAATACTTTTTTTTTTTTTGTAAACATTATTGCTTCTATTTGTGTGTGTGCTGCATGTACCATGGCAAACATGGGGAGGTCAGAGGAGAACCTGCAGAAATCGGTTCTCTTTCTTTTATGTGGGTCCCAGGGACTGAACTCAGGTCACCAGGTTTGGCTACAGGTACCTTTAATTGCTGTGCTTTCTTGATAGCCATAGAATACTCTTTTTGGTTTTTGAGATAGTCTGTGTACCAGGTTGGCCTGGAACTTGTGATCTTCTTGCCTTGGCTCTGAGTGCTAGGGTTATAAGCAAATATCAGCACACCTGGCTACATAATACTTTAAAGTATTATGTAGTTAAAGTTAGCAGCCACCAGGCCTGATTTAATAACTTGTGTAGGTATAGATGTAAGCGTTTATTTATTTAATTATTCTCTTGAGTTCATGGCAGAGGACAGTTTATTCTTTGGTAATTCAATCCCTGGTCCTAGAGGGTTTCAGTCTCCACACAATCTAACCTTAAAGATAAAAGCCCAGACCTAGAAGGCTTCAGCCTCCATAAAATCTAATCTTCAAACTTTAACCTAGAATGTTTCAGCCTCCGAGACTTACTGCTGACTGAGCTCACTCTGACGAGCTATTTTCTGAATTGTGAACTGTAAATCGTAAACTGTCAGCTTCTGACTCTCTGCTTTCTCTCTTAGCTTATTCTGGACTGGCTCTGCTCTTCTCTGTTTCTTCTGTCTGAACTGTCTGTGAGGAGACTGCGCTCAGACTGCCTGACTGAATTAGCTCTCTACTTCTCTCTCTGAGCTCTGCCTCCTGTTTGCTTCCACCTAGCTTCTATCTCTCTGCTTCTCTGAGCTCTGCTTCTTCCTTGCTTCTCTCTTTCTGAGCTCTGCTGTCTGCTTCCACCTTGCTTCTACACTCTGCTTCTTCTCTGTGAGTTCCCACTGCTTCTTGTCTGCTTTCTGAACTTGCTTCCTGTCTCTGCTTCCACACTCTGCTTCTACTTTCTGCTGCTATCTACTGATCTAGGATCAAAGACCTGTGCCACGACTGCCTTTTGAATTGAGTTTAAAGGAGTGTGCTACCTTGGGATTGAAGGCCTGTACTAACATTCTTTCTACCCTAGGGCAACCATCCTACCATATCAGAGACCAAACGTCTATCAATGTAATCCATGCTGTTGGATTAAAAGATTAAAACTTCATCTACAAATCTGCAATTAGTTTTCTGATTTACAGTGTTACTGAAAATGTGGATGATGAGTCTTTGCCCAAAATTGATGGTATGAGAGAATAAACACCTGTAGTCATTTATTTTGCCTATTCCAATTGTATATCAGGTGACTAAAGAGATGATGGCAGCAGTTTGTAGTAGTATGCTGCTGTGGCCTCTCACCAAAGACAACAAGGAGGCATTCTCATAGGTGAAAAGTCTTCCAGACATCAACAGAGTGAACCACTATCCTGGCCAGCCCGTACTGGACAGTGGAACTCCGAGCATCTGAGCTCAGGTGTTTTTATTGATTCAGAACTCCTCAGGTGTTCTACTGATAACACATGCAGATCATGACCAATCAAACAACCCCCATATAAATCCAACACCTGCGGACAATACAAAACGCCAAGACCTAGGCATCCCCTCACCCAACAGTGCACAAAACAATTATTTTAAACACAACTGAAAATAAACTCCTGTAACAATTCCCCATTTCTGTATAAGCCAATTAAAAAAATGTTTTTTTCTCTACAATAAATTTAACACTACACCAGTAAAACTATTTACAAGAGAAACAATCACAAGAGTTGCTAATGCACAAGACCAAACGAAACCAAACATCTATCAAGATTTTCACAATGTCTTTGGACAGCAGAAAAACATTATCGATGTCCAATTATCTGGAATTCACTCACAATTTTCTGGGATCCTCCAAAGGGCTTGGTTCACTTCTCTGGCTCTGCCCTCTGCAGCACACACAGTTTATCCTCCAGGCTCTGGCTGGCTCACTCCATAGTGCTGCTGTTCTTGGTGGTCATGGTACTGGCATCTCAAAAACTGCTGGGGTCCCCTGCTGCAACTGGGCTGCACTTTCACCAATAGCTCCTCCTGGGATCTCTTCATGGTGCGAAGCCTCAACTTGTTTGCATGACCCCTTCAATCTGGGCCTTCAACTGATACTGAGGCTTCACCTTCACCAAGGTGCTATTTAAGGCTGCACCTTCACTGGCCTCTCCTGGCCTCTCACAGTGCCAAGCCTCATTTACTCTCCATGACTCCTTCATGCCTTCAAACCAGCACCACATGGGTGACTCTTACAGTACCAAGTTTGGCTACCAGCTTGAGACACAACCTCAGCCTGTTCTGGAAGACAGCTTCTGTGTGCTGACTCTCAGGAAACACTTTCCAGATTTTAAGATAGAATCTTAGGAAAAACAACTGGTAAGTTTGTCTTAAGGAAGGGTTCCCTTGTCATGTAGAGTTCTCATCACCATAGCAGATGTTTCTTGTCAGGACCACCTCATCTCACCAGTATCTGGACAAGTTTGCAGAAAACACCTACTGTGTTGCTCTTCAAGGAAGACACGGAGGCATATCATAGGTGCAAACCCTGCCAGACACCAGCAGAGGGAACCACTGTCATGGCAAGTGCCATCCTTGACAGTGGAACCCCCAAGCATCTGAGCTCAAGTGTTTTTATTGATTCAGAACTCCTCAGGTGTTCTACTGATAGCACGTGCAGATTATGAACAATCAAACATCCTCCACAGAAATCCAACACTCACAGCCAATACAAAATGCAAAGACCTAGGCAGCCCCTCACCCAACAGTGCACAAAATTATTTTATACATACTAAAAATAAACTTTCACAACAGCAGTTCTTTTTATAAACAGACAACTCCAACTAATACTATGTAGTGGATGAAAAACACGGTGCCACTCCTACTGAAACAATGGCTTTGACAATGACCACCATACTTCCTGGAAACATGACAAGGGATTATAATGATCTGTGCTAGGGAGGGTTGAAAAGACTGTACAATTTTAACATTAACACACAAAAAATATTTATGTGTCTTCTTAATGAGCTAAAACACAGACTATGGCCAAGACGCTAAAATCTGACTACTGAAACATAAGGACAGAGTAACACAGAAACACCAGGAGGACAGACTCAGAAAAAAAGATATTTCTATAAACTGAAAACATTTCTTCTTTGTCTGTGTGGGATTCTATTTAGTTCCTGATTTGATAAAAAACATTTAGGAGTACACAGGGGTATTCTGAATAATGCCCATATACTTACTATAAATTATTATTTAAAAAAAAAAATTTTGTTTTCTACTGATAGAAATACAAAAAAAAAAAAAAATATCTTGGAGCTGGAGACATGGCTCAAAGGCCAAGAGCACTTGCTGCTCTTTCAGAGGACCAGAGTTCAGTCCCAGGACCCACATGGTGGCTTACGATCATCTCAACTCCAGGATCCAGTACTGTCTTCTAGTCTCAGTGGACACAATCACACATGTGGTGCACAGACATACATACAGGCAATATATGCACAAAATAAAAATAAATCTTTTCAAAAACTCACATTCTTATCATTTAGAAGTACTTATTGAAGTATTCACAAATGAAACAATAAGTTTGTGATTTTCTTTAAAAGATTTTTTAGGTGAAGGGGAATGTGAGTGGTATACAGATAAATATTATCCAAATATATGCAGTATCTATAATTCTTAAAGCAACGTGTTGGTTAAATGTGTACATATTATACATACATATACATATACATGTACATATTATGTTTAATTTTTCTACAATAAATAATTTTCAGGCCTGAAGAAGTAGCTCAGTGTAGAGTACTTGCCAGCAATGGCACCACATTCAACAAAATTTTTAAATGGCCTTTTTTAGTATATAAGCTAAATGTTTATTCAACCATTAATTTTATAGTATTTGAGCAACTATGCTCAAATTATCTGAAATTCCTAAAGAGGGGAGAATTAAAATTATACGGTGGTTAACATGTAATACAAGCTGTAAGGACTAAGGTCATATTTGTCACAGTAATACTTCTCTTACTTCCAGTATATAAACCTTTTGCTACTTATTTTATATTGTAACTTTTTAAAGGTTTTATCATAGTTTATAGGGATTAAGAAATGATTCTTAAGACAGTATAGAGTCCCATAAATCTTAGGCAGATCAAAGCAAATATTTCATTTTTGTGCAACTCACCTGCTGTGAAATCTTCAGTCAGATCAATAAATGCGTGAGAATGTGGAGTCCGCATTTTACTTTTAGTGGTCAATGCAGGATGCCATGATAAATTTCTAAAATATAAAAATATAATTTTCTTTGTGTGAGGATCAAATAAGTATTGTTTTAAAGTGGCATGTGATTATTTTAAAGATTTTTATTAAGATATATTTCACACACTATAATAGTCACATTTAAAATATCTATAATCCAGTGGGTTTTAGTGTCTTTACAATGTAAAATCATCACTTCTCTCAAAGTCTCAAACATTTTCATTTGAGAAAGAAATTTCTAAATGTATTAGTTACTCCCCATTTCTTTCCTTGGACAACTACTAGTTTGGCACCTTAATATTTGAACCCAGGACACTTCATATAAATGCACATACTACATGTGTATCTTTATATGCAGCCTCTCATATTATATTTCCAAGTTCATTCACAGTGAAGCATGCATGCATCAGAACTGTATACTTAATCTGGGCATGGCAGCATCTGGAAGGCAGAGACAGGCAGATTTCTGTGAGTTCAAGGCCAGCCTGGCCTACATAGCGAGTACTAGGCCAGTCAGGCTACTCAGTTGGACCCTGTCTCAGAAAATTCAAAACAATGACAAACCCTGAATTAATATTCTATTGTGAGGCTACTCACTTATCTGCTGATGGACATTGGGTTGCTTCTACTGTTGCTAAGAATATTTTGTTTGTAAGTTTTTTTGTTTTTTGTTTTTTTTTGTAGGGGGGGAGATAAATGTTTTTGACTGGAGTGGAATTGCTGGGTTACAATGCTTACTTTTTGAGGAACTATGGAAACTGTTTTCCAAAGTAGCTTTACCTTCCTGTATTTCCATCACCAGGGAATGAGCATTTCAATACTGCTATATCTTTGAAAATTTACGCACATCATTGGCTTTGTGATTTACTCATGGCTAATGAGCTCAAGCATGGCCACATGTTTCTTGAGCATTTGTAGTTCTTCACTGTTCAAATCCTCTGCTCATATTTTAATTGTACTCTTTATTGCTTTATTATTGACTCATAAGTCTTCTTTAGATATTATACATTAGATAACGCCATTTTGCATTCTCAGGGCTATCTTTCACATTCTTGATGGAGATCTTGGAAAACCAGTTTTTAGTTTTGATGAAGCCCACTCCATCTATTTTTCTTTATGTTACTTATTCCTTTGGTACCAAATAAGGTCATAAATATTTACCCATTTTCTTTTAAAAGGTTTATGGTTGTGGCTCATATTGGCCTTTGATTATTTTGTAAAATAAGAAAGCAAGAATTTTATCTCATAAAAATAGTTTAAAGAATGGTGATTATTTGGAGCAAGGGAGAGAATGGATTTAGGAGCTCGTCTTCAGATCTGTATCTACTGGTGAGTCCATCAGGCACCAAGGTTTTATTTGTGGCTGATTTTGATATCTTTGGAAAGCAAAAAAACAGAACAAACCAATTTGTTCTTAGAAGGTTGAATGTCAAAAAAGAGTATGTATTTGTTAAGTAAACATTTCTCCCCAAAGCAAGAAAAGTAGTCACTTCTTAATAATCTTTGTTCACATTCACTTTAGCACATACATTTTCTTTAAAATTAAACTAGAGAGTAAAGTCAAAACCAAATACCATACAAAATATCTCTGAATTAAAAACAGGTTTTATGACACTGACCTCAATGAGGCTGACCATGTAGCTATGCTTTGAATAGTCACAGGTCTTACTCCTCATATAGTTTCTAGTTTATTTGAAGGACGTTATAGCTTAAATGTTTCAACAGTTCAACTGTGGCATTTTGTTCTGGGGATTACTTAACTAATTGTACATTTAAACTTACTATTAACAGTAAAGAAAAGGTCACTGAGTGACAGACTGTGACTAAAATCCAGTACAAACGTGTGTGTTTAATCCATAGTTCCTAAAACGTCTTGAGTTTACTGCTGTAATAAATAATAAAACCACCCAAACCCTCAACCTATCAGATTCCACACAAAAATCTAGATTTCGACCTTCTTTTGAAATATAAGGCGGTCAGGTGCCCAGTGGCTTTTGTCAGCTGGAGCTGCTGCTGCTTTGGGCAGCCAGAGACCCAAGCCTGACACATTAGTCATTTCCCTGCTTCCTCAGAGTCCTAAATATGGGAAACTCCCAAAATACTAATTATACACATGCTTTCTTTAATGTTTCAAATTACCATTCAATTTCTTCATAGTGCTGTAAGTTTTCTACTTGTTGTCTGTGCTCTGCTGTTTTTACACTGGCATTACTTAAAAGGCAGTAACTAACCTTAAAATTTAATTTCATATGCAATGTCCATTTACCATTCTGACAGCTGGCAAAGGAGGGAGGACAGGGAAGTGATGCTGTTTATTTTGGCAGTGCATTTTAGGATGGTTCAATCGTAATTAAATTACTTAAAATCTATAGCAGGCAATAAAATTTACTTCTCTTTGAACCTGCTCTATGTGCACATCAGAGCCTTTCAGAAATAAGAAGCAGGTAGCATGTTTTGCAGGCAAGTGAACAGATAAAAACTGTAATCTCATGTAAGTGTTCTGCTGCTCTTGAAGGTTAATATCACACATTGCTGATTAAAATGGAAGAAAGGGTAGAGAGGAGAATAAAATGGATAATTCCACACTGGTACTAAGTTTACTTACTAATACTTCTTGACCTTTGTAGAAGATTTCAATTAACTTCCCCCACAGAAAATATAATTATGTCAAAGTGTTCTAATTTGTGGGCATCATCACCTTTTATCTCAAAGAATAGCATTTATCAAAGGATGAATTTACATGTAATTAATGCCAAAGTTGCTTGTGGTTGCCTATGGTAACAGCCATTTGAAATGACTTCTATTCTACCCACTTATCAATGATCACCTCATCATGAATGCTAACTATTCAAGAAATTCAGGTCAAAGCAGATAGTAGGAGATAGGGTTTGACATAAAAAACAATATCCAGAGAGCTTCAGATACACCCCCTTTTTTGCAATACAATATAATATTTCATTTAACAAGTACGATAAAAGACAAGGGGTCCTTCAGCAATTGTATGTCCACTGAGGCCTAGGGTCTTGCTTTCAGAGTGCAATAATTAAATGAGTATAAAAATCAGAAATAATAGCAGTTTTTTATTTTATTACACATAAAACTTATGACTTTAATAAAAGAAGAATAATATATTGTGAAAAGTTGTAAAAAGTGAAAAAATTAATTTCTTAACAATATTTACAAAACAATAAGCAAGAACCCCCTTTCAGATATTGTCTGTGCTTCATCTTTAGAGGTTTGTTTTTCTTTTTAGAAAGTGATTCACTCTGTAGACCAAGATGGCCTGAAGCTTCCTATGATCTTTTGGCTTCTGCCTTCAAGTGCCGGGGTTGCAGATGTGAACCACCATGCCCAGCAAGGGACACTGTTTAGAGCTGGTGGCAAGTGCTGAGCCTGCTGAGTGGTATCACAGGCTCCTACTGCTGTTTTGAGACAGTCTCACTCTGTAGCCCAGGCTGGCTGGGCACTCACTACATAGCCAGACTCTTGGCAACTCTCCTGCCTCAGCAGCCCAAGTGCTGGCTAATATTAATGGCATGAGAAATCTGCTTAGTATAAGACAATTTTCAGGATAATCAGCTACTAATTTCATTTTGGTTGTGAGCCTAGCCTTTAACAGCCAAGCCATCTCTCCAGTCCATAAGTTACTAATTTCATGGGGAAATGTTACTATCAAATTTCACCGGACAAAACTCATAAAACTATGCTCTTCTGAAAAGATGGGGATCTTTCTGAATGACTGCTACAAATACAGCTCTAAAGTCAAGACCCAAAGGAAAGGGAGGTGGAGCATCCTGAGATCATCTTACACCATCCATGTAGATCATACACAACCTAAAACAAAGCAGTGTGAACAATCTCAGAGAGTCTTCTGTGAATCTAACTGATCCCTCCACATTGTCTGGTAGAACCACAGGAGATACAATTATGGATGCTGTAATCCTGAAACACAGACGAAAACCCCTTAAGCAAGCCTAGTAACCCGATGACATAGGATATATGCTTGCCCCTGACTGGGCCTGGAAAGCAGTAACCTTATGAGTTCTGCCTTTATAAACCCCAACAAATTGCAATTTGTGGCCATTTGGTGGAACCCCAGAATGCGACTCAGGCCCTTTCTGTGGGAAACTCCAAGTGGACTTGGCCAGAGCCCACCATTACTGACCAGTATAAAATCTTGCTTTAAAATTAACTCAGACATTGTGGCAACAGTCTTTTTCTCAACCATTTGGGATTAAAAATACTTATATGATTACAACACAACTCTTGAAATGCAGAATAATAATTGTAAGTCATTTACTAAAACTTTTCATTATATTTATGTGACTTGATTGTATAAAGACAAGATTTTGGGAAAATGATTTATTTCCAATAGCAAAGTTTTTGCTTTTTTGTTTTTTTTTGGGAAAAGAGAAAAGTCATATTTTCATGGAAATGTTGATAAAAATTTGCTTTATCCAGTTCTAACAGGTTCCTTTTTACAATACTATAAAATATCAATGACATGTACACAGGATGAGAAGGGGTAAGACTTAATAAAAACCTAAGAAAATATAAAACATCTCACAGCCATTTTGAAAGAAAGATTTTGCATACTACACTTGATTATAGAGTTAAGAATGCCATAGGATTACTTGATTTGATTTTATGTTATAAATCTCAGTTTTCATATTCTTTCACACAATGGACTTAAGTGGCACAATATATTATTTCACTAAGAAATATTTATAATAGTTTCTGCAATGCATCACCAAATAAAATCAGTAGTAAAGATGAAGGATGATTTAATAAGCCAGTCATGGGTTATAATACGAAAAACATGAGATGTTAAATGGAAAAGTAGAGATTTATTGGTTATGGACTGATAAGAGAACTATACTTAAATGGAGGACAAAGTTATTTTCTGTTAGTAGAGTGAAAAAAGTCATCTGCACAACTAACAGTAAAAATGACAAAAAGAAAATAGGAAGGAGGAGCTGAAGAGACGGCTTAGCAGTTAAGAGTACACACTGCTCTTCCGGAGGACAGGAGTTCAGTTCCCAGCACCCACATCAGGAGGCTCACAATACCTGTAAGTCCAGCTCCAGGGAATCGGATGCACTATTCTGGCCTCCTCAGGTACCTGCTCTCACACACAAACCCACACATCCCTACCCAGTGAAAAATAAAACATAACTGAAAATCAATTTTGAATGGCGCCAATAGAAACAGATGATAACTGTTTGGGGAACAGTGGTTTAAAGAGTAAGTTGCTTGACAACAAGCCTGATGACCTGAGTTTGATCATTGGGAGCCACAACATGAAATGGAAGATCAGACTGCTGCCAGTTGTCCTCTGACCTCCACATACACATTGTGGCAAGAGCAGGCACATGTGCGTGAGCATGTATGCACATGCATGTATGTACATACACACATGCATGCACGCACACAAAATCAATCAATAAAATGTAATAAACTTCTTTAATAAACTAGCTTCACCAGGACCCATCTTTGCCTGTTTCAGACCCACAGGCTCCTTCCACATCACATCCAACCTCTACACACCAGATCCTATATCCTTCTCTAGGGACTAGCCCAGTGAGTCGGCCTGACCCTCCCCAACCCACGATACCTAGCCATAGTGCCACATCCAGTGTCCTATCCTATTCTGGCCACCTGTTCCTGCTCAGCAACCAATCTCTAGTATTCTTCCAGGACCAACCCTGCACATTCTAATGCAAAGGCCGCTCTCACAGTACATCCACCTCTCTACCCAGTCAGATGCTATGTAACCTTCTCCAGAATGTAGCGAAGTCAGTCATTCTGATCTGGTCCGGCACCCAGGTCCCACACCCAGTGCCCCAGCATAGTATGGCACCTATGGCTGTGGAACAGCTAACTTCTAGGATTCTGCCAGGATCAGTCCCACCAGGTAGACATAGAGGTCCCTTTCACACCACATCCAATCTCTCCATCCAGGCAGATCCTGCGTACCCTTTCCCATGATGTGTCAGAGTGAGTCTGCCTGACTTTTTCCCATATGTGTCTATCCCAGATACCATTCTCGCTGCCCCAGCCTATTCTGTCCACCACAACCTGCACTGCAACCACGAAACTTCTGCCAGGACAGGCCCTGCCTGCCTCAGACCCACTGGACCTCCCATATGACATGCAACCTCTACACCCAGCCAGATCTAGCCCAATATCTAGGCTTGGACCAGGATGAACATCCTGCACACCAGCCCAGTTCCCTCTGTCCACATGACTTCATTCTACCTAAGCCATATCAAACATTTAGGTCTAATCCATATGGACATCTGTTCAGCTCCTGCATGCTCTGTCCACATCACATAGAGAACTAATAAAAGATGTACATGTGATCAGATTTCATAACAAAAAAAGTGACAGAAGGTAGATCAAGCTAGTATTATCCATCCTGAAGAAATGTATGTCAATGAGAATTGCTAAGATGAACTCCAAAAGAACAATCATAAACTTCATCAAAGAATTAAGGAATAAAGAAGACACAAAAGGCAGCTCATTGAAATTAAAATGGAAAGAATCTAAGGAGATTAGACACCCAAGTGATGCCTAAGAAAATGGAAATGAGAAAGACAATCCAGAACCTGAAAATGGAATTTAATAAAGAGAAAGTTGAAAGGACTTCAAGCTAAAATGAAGATGGGATTGAAAATCGCAATAACTCAACTAGAAACACAAACAAGAGCCTTACAAGTAGATTGGAACAAGCCAAAGATGAATATCAGGACTTGAAGATAAATAGAAGATATAGACAAAATAAGCAAGAACTATGAATAATGTTTTTAAAAACACAGAAAAGGAAGAATCAGGATATATGGAACACCATGAAAAGATGAAACCTTTAAATTACAGGCATAGATGAGGGAGAAGAATCCCAAATGAAAGGAGTAGACCAGATCTTCCTCAAGATCTTTTAAGAAAACTCCCTCAAACTATGGAAAGACACATGTATAGGAAGCACACAGAGCACCAAATAGACAAGACCAGAAAAGATAATCCCCACAGCATATTATAGTTTAAATAGTAAGTATACACAACAGAGAGAAAAACACAAGTCACATACAAAGGAAAACCCACTAGAATAATAGCTGAAAACTTTGAAAGCCAGAAGAGGCTGGCTAAAAAGACTATAACAGTATGCTTAAAATAACACACTCAGCAAAACTATCCATCATAGTTGGAGAAAAAAACAAAACAAAACAAAAAACTTCCCATGATATAAACAGCCTAAAAATTTTATATCCAACAAAACAAACCTAAAGGAAATACAGAGAACTGAAGAGAGGAAGAAGATAGCCAAGAGACCGTGGAAAGAAATACAAATCCATAATTATTATAACACAAACCAACAGGGAAAACACAAACAACACCCTAAATCAACAACACAGTGGCTACAATCAGCACACACATTTCAAGAATAACTTTAAGTATCAATGGCCTCACTTCTCCAATCAAAAGAAACAGGCTAGCTGAATGGATTAAGAAACAAAACCCATCTATTTGTTGTCTACAAGGAACACATCTTAGCTTCAAAGATCGGCCCTGCCTTAGAGTAAACAGGACCAGGAAGCAAACAGGTATCGTTATCAAATGAGATAATATAATATAATGATATCTAATGAGATAGACTTTAAATTAAAACTAATCAGAAGAGAAAAGGGGCACTCTTCATTCTAATCAAGGGGAGAGAGATAATCAAAAAGACGTTCCTATCCTAAGCATATATGTACGAAACTCCAGGGCAACCAATATTAAAAAAATGTACTGATGGAATTAAAGACACAGATTAACACTAACTCAATAATTGTAGGTGATTTCAATACCAGATTTTCTCCAATAGACAGGTCATCTGGACAAAAAAAAAAAAAAAAAGAAAGCAGAGAAACAACGGAATTAAATGACACAATATATCAAATGGACTTAATAGATATCAACAGACTATTCTACCCAAACACCAAAAAATATACACTTGATTAAGGTGCACATTTAAACATCACAAAAATAGATAACACCCTGGGAAGCAAAACAAATCTTTACATATTCCGAAAGACTTAAGTAAGTTAGGATATCCTATTGACAACTATGTAATAAGATTTAAAATCAAGAGCAACCAAAGTTCATTTAGCTTAAACAACTCATTACTGAATGATGAATGGGTCAAAGAAGAAATAGGAAATAAAAAAATTCTTAAACTTGATGAAAATAAAAACACAACACAATAAAACCTCTGGGAGACATTGAAAGCAGTCTTTGAGAGAAATTTATAGTTCTAAGTGCATAGATTAAAAAATCAGAAAGAGCACAAAAAATGACTTAATGAATGCAGTTGGAACAACAGCAAAAACAAGAACAAACCAGATCCAAACCCAGTAACAACAGAAATCAGAGCAGATCTTAATGAAATAGAAACAACAACAACAAAATACAAAGAATCAACAAATCTAAGACCTGGTTCTTTGAAAAGATAAGACTCACAGACCTTTGACCCAACTAAATAAAAGAAAGAAAGGATCCAAGTTAACTAAATCAGAAATGAACAGGGAAACATTATGACAGACAACAAAAACAAAACAAAAAGCAAAAACAGACTATTATAAAGGAATACTTTAAAAGCTTGTACTCCATTAATTTGGAAAACCTAAACCAAATGGACAATTTCTGGAGTCAGCCAAACCACTAAAATTTAACCAAGAGTTCAATAACCCAAAGAGAGATGTAACAAATGAGACAGAAACAGTAACAAAATCTTTTCAATTAAGGAGTACAGGATTAGCCAGGTAGACCATGTGCCTATAATCACAGCAGTGGGTTTATAACCCCAGCACTCAGGAGGCAGAGGAAGGTGGATCTCTGGGAGTTTGAGGCCAGCCGGGTTCACAGAGCGAGTTCCAGGACAGCCAGAGTTACAACAGAGAAACCTTATCTTGAAAAAACAAAACAAAACAAACAAACAACAACAACAAACAAAAAAGTCTAGGATTAGGTGGATTCACAGCAGAATTCTACCAGACTTTCAAAAACGACCTATAGCCAGTCCTTCTTAAATTAGGAAGAAAGAAGAAGAAAAAAAAGGAAAAGAAGGAAGGAGAAGAAGAAGAAGAAGAAGAAGAAGAAGAAGAGGAGGAGGAGGAGGAGGAGGAGAAGAAGGGGAAGGAGGAGGAGGAGGAGGAGGAGAAGGAACACTCTAAGGAGAAGGAGAAGAAAAGAAGGGGTGGGGGAAGAAACAGAAGGAACACTCCCAAACTCCTTTTAGAAGCCAGTATCACTTTAATACCCAAATCAGGGAAAGACACAACAACAATGAAAGGAAACTGCAGGCCAGTATTCCTGATGAATATAGATTAAAAAATGCTCAATAAATTACCTGCAAACTGAATACAGATATATGTATATAAAATATTATCCACTATGACCAAGTTGGCTTTATCCCCGAAATGCAGAGAGGGTTCAACACGTGCAAGTCAATAAATGTAATAAGCCATAAAAGGACTTAAGACAAAAATCATATGATCTCAATAGAATCAGAAAAAGCCTTGAGAAAACCCAACATGTTTTCATGATAAAAGTCCTAGAGAAAATAGGACTAGAGGGAACATACCTCAACATAATAAAAGCTATATATGAGAAACCCATAGCCAACATTATCCGAAATGGAGAAAAACTTGAAGCAATCTCACTGAAGTCAGGAAGCAGACAGGGCTGTGTACTATCCCCACTGCTTTTCAATATTGTACTTGAAGCTCTAGTTGGAGCAATGAGGCAATCCAAGAAAACTGAAGGGATACAAATAGGGAAAGAAGTCATACTATCCCTATTTGCAGACGACAAGATATTATACATAAAAGATTCCAAAAATTCTACCAGAAAACTTCCAGAAATGAAGAACAAATTCATCAATGTGGCAGTATACAGAATCAATCTGCATAGATCAATAACTTTTCTATGTACCACATACCACATACCAACAAACATACAGAGAAATAGATTGTGGATACCCATTTACAATAGCCTCAAAGAAAAGAAAATATCTAGAAATAAACTTAACCAAGGAGGTGAAGGTCCTCTCCGATGAAAATTTTAATAAGTCTCTGAAGAAAGAGAATGACACTAGGAATGGAAAGACATCCCATGTTCATGGACCGGTAGACTTAATATTTTGAAAATGGCCATTTTTTTGAAAGGCTATTTACAGATTCAATGCAATTCCAATCAAAATTTTCATCTCTTTCTCCACAATTGAAAAAAACTACCCTAAAATTCTTATGGAACCACAAAGGACTGTGGATATCCAAAATAGTCCTGAGCAAAAAGAATTCTGGAGGGATTGACATTTCAGATCTTAAGACAATATGGTACTAAAAACAATATGGTACTGTCACAAAAACAGACATGTGGAACCAATAGAACAAAATCAAAGGCCAAACATGAGTACATAATTATAGCCATTTACTATTTGACAAAGAAGCCAAAAACAAGCTGGAGGAAATAAAGTATATTTATCAAATGGTACTGGGAAAACTGGATATCCTTATGTAGAAGAATGAAATTGGACCTTTATCTACCACCTTACACAAAAACTAATCCCCAAAGACCTCAAACTGAAAACGGAAACACCGAAACCCCTAGAAGAAAACATAGGCAGTACTCTACATGGTATAAATGCAGGAAAAGACTTTCTGAATAGGACTCCATTTGCCTAAGAACTAAGGCTAACAATTGACATGTGGGGTCTCATAAAACTAAAAGATGCCTGTCCAGCTAAAGATGAAGAGGAAGCCCACAGGGTGGGGATAATCTTTGCCAGCTATATATCTGACAGAGGATTTATCCAGAATATATAAAGAACAGAAAAAGAACAAAGAATCAAAAAACAAAATGACCCATTTAAAAATGGGCCTGGAACCTGAACAGAGGGTTCTCAAAAGCACACACACACAAACTAAGAAGTATCTAAACAACAACAACAACAACAGCATTTATCCTCCTCCTCAGTAATTAGACAAGTGCAAATCAAAACAAATTTGAGACTTCATTTTACCCCAGTCAGAATGGCAAAGATGAACAAAGAAACTGATAAAAAGAATGCTGGAGGGGATCTGGAGAAAAGGAAACCCATATTCACCGTTGGTGGGATTGTAAACTGGTGCAGACACTGTTGGATTCAGTGCAGAGAACTCCCAGAAAGCTAAAATTAAGTCTAACATATGATCCACTATACTACTCCCTGGCATATGTTTAAAGTGCCTGGCACCCTCCTCCACAGATACTTGCCCAGTCATGTTCATTGCTGTACTATTCACAATAGCTAGGAAATGGAAACAACCTTTGTCTTTCAACTAATGAATGGATAAGGGAATGAGGTACACATATACAATGGAATACTACTGAGATGCAAAGAAATTGCATCTAATTAGGGAGGGAGAAGGGAGATAAATAGAGAAGGAGGTAGGTAGGTAAGAATAACAATATCTGAAAAAGTCACAAGAAATCATATATTAACTATTTACCTAAAAGACTACAATACACATAAGTAGGTGTATAAGTATACATGTATAGTTTAAATTAAATTTTCTCATCTGGGCTAACAATGCTCTCTCCAAAGCCAAAGGCCATCTAACAAAACCTCCAACACCGGGCATGAAAAGCCCTCTTCTGAGAGTTGGTCAGAGCTGTTCAAGAGACTCCCAAATATTACATGCTATTGCTATGTTCCCTTGGTTACACCATATGCTTCAGACATAGGGCTCAGAGGTCCCTGAGCTGGATGCTTTCTCCCTGAGGACTAGCTTTCACGGTAAGAGGTTGCAATGCAGACTTCCAAAGGAGGAAAGCAACCAACATTCCTGCTCAGCTGTGATTCCTATGACAACAACAAGAAACACTATAGTAGTGGCACATATGCCTTGCTGGTAAACAATAGCTGTTTAGTTGAACCCGAGAACCTCTCAGCAACAGAGAAATCATATCTGGTACTGAAAACCTAGTCAATTACTCAGGTTTGTGAAGTCATGGATCTTGGAGGAAAACCTACAAACGCCACTTTACAAAACAGGCACAATCCCTAGTGCATTCTAAATATTTGCCCTCGTACTCACAGATAAGTGTAGTCCTCATTCCTCATCAAGAAAACCCTTTCAATAGATAGAGGCCATTACAGAAAACTACAACCAGTCAAAACACAGCGTTGTGGAGCTCAGTCTCAACTGAAAAATCTATAACACAACTCCTGAACCTAAGGCTCAGGGATCATTGCAGAAAAGGGGACAGAAAGATTGGGAGAGCCAAAGGAATAGGCTTTCACAATTTCCTGATTCTATGTTTAAAAAAAATGTCATAGACCGATAGAGTTCACCAGCATGACTGCCTAAATATGTGTTGAACAAGGATAACAGTAATAGATATGACAAAGTAGGTGTGGGGAAGCCCAGAAGGTCTCAACCCTACACAAAGAACTATGGGTAACTAAGAATACCGAGAGTAGGAGAAATAGTCTTCTCCAGGGAAGAGTACACCAACTGTTTATCCAGTATCAAATGGCCAGCGTTCGTAACACACATACAAGTAACATTCTATAGACTGATCAGGTTATACTTTTGCATTTAGGAATATCCATATCCATGTATGTATGCAACCGTAATTAATGAATAAAGGAAAGCAATCAAGGAGGTATATATGGGAATGTTTGAATGGAGGAGAGGAAAGGGGAAATGATTTAATTATAATCTTAAAAAGTAAGAGAAATAATAAAAATTATAAATGTTTCAGATAATAGATATAACAATATTCTCATGTAATCAGTATATGTTACATATAGGCACTGAAATATCACATTACCACCTATTAATATATATGATCATTATGCAAAAATTAAAATTTTTACCTAAGTCTTAAAAGTTTTAAACATATATGGCTGCTGTCTGTATCTTTACTACTACACTGAAAGGAAAAAGAACGTGATAAAGTATCTATTTATTTTGCAGCTATATTAATATTATGAAGTATAAAATTTAGGGGTCTGACTCAAAAAATGTGTCTGAACTTAGTCTGTGATTCAGAGAAATTCTGAGCATAAAACGTTATTTTTACCATTGATTAACATTCTAGACACAAATGTTTTTATTTCAGTACTAACGTTATTCTGAAAGCTTTGCAAACAATTTCAAATATACTTTTATAGAAAATACCTATTACGGATCATCAAATGTAACTGTGGAAGGTGCTCTAACATTTCAGAACTAGGTGTTATTTCTAAGCAATGCCATATATTATTACATGATTTCAAGCCAGTATGAAGTGAATTTGAGGCACAAACTTCGGTTGACCATTTGACATGTGCAGTTATCTCTTCTATTGCATTAGCTTTATCATCACCCTGTCAGGTAACCCCCAGATAACCCCTGCTAGACCAACAACATGGGGCTCACCGCCTGCTTAAACTGACCACATTCACTGTGACGCCAAAGTCGTTTTGCTCCTTTTACTGTGGGCAGCCTCCTACCTCCAAGCAAGTGCTAGGCCAGGTTTTAGTCCTGGGATTCCCAGTACTCTATGTGAAAATCATTCCATGTTTTCTATAAAACTATGTTGCTAGGCAAATCTAAGTGAAATAAATTCAGAAGTGGCATATCCATAATGTTTAACAGTTAAGTTTCCAAAGTTAGCTATGATTCCTGATGAATAGGACTGAGCTGTTAATCTAAGCTGTTAATCTAAATAGTACAGAATTTTTTTGCTGGTACTTTTTTTTTTCAGTTATATACCTATACATATATGGTGGCTTGAATGAGAAATTTCTCCCATTGGTTCACAATGTAATGTTTCATCCCCCTTTGTGGCACTGTTTGGGGAGGTTACAGAACCTTTGGGATATGGACCCTTGCTGGAGGAAAGTATATCAGTAGAGATGGGCTTTAAGAGTTAGCTCTTCCCCACTTCTAGTTCACTCTCTGCTTTGTATGTGTGGTTGAGACATGATCTTTCAGTTTCCCACTCTGGGCACCTGTTATACTTCCCCCACCATTACGGCCTCTCCCTCCGGAACTGTGAGCAAAAATACATGGTTGTATAAAAGTTGCTCTGGTCATGGTATTTCATTACAGCAACAGAAAAGCAACTAATATAAAGTGTAACTGTCCTTTCTATTACTGATAGAGCCTGCTATGGCTATATCTTACATGTCCATAAAAGACATGTGTTGAAGGCTCAGTTGCCAACTTGTGACACTATAGGGAGGTGGTGGACCCTTTAGCAGATGGGGTCTGGTAAAAGAAAATTAGGCCCATGAGGTCACGCCCTTGAAGGAGATGTGGTTCTGGCCATCATTAGGTAAACAGACTTCATCTCCATGGTTTTGGTAGGCTACAGGAAAGCAGTTACTGTTGTAATGTTCTGCCTTGCTCCCCAAAAGAACAGGACCATGAGCTGCAACCCCTAAAACTGAAACAAAATAACTATTTCTTCATAGAATCAGAGACCCTTATAGAGCATCATAGAAAGCCCAATTCAATGGCTGCAACACACTAATGTTTGCTCTCACAGGGACACTCTCAGTTTTTTCTTACCTACAGTCATCCCACAATGGGTCTGACAGAAAGCATGTATATCTGTGTGTGCACACACGTACCCATGTGCAGGGAGGACTGACCCAGGGTTTTGTGCATGCTAACCACATGTCTTAAAAATAAACTATACTTCTAACCACAAAAGAAATTTGTTTGTGTGTGTATTTTTTTTGTTCTAGAGAGATAGTTTATAGTTTAAGAGTGTAATAATGCTCTTACAGAGGATCAAGTTCAATTCCTAGTATCCATGTTAGGCAGCTCACAAACTGCCTGTGACTTCAGTTTTAGGGAGTCAAACAACTCTTGGGAATCATGAGTGTCTGATTCTCCCCTCACCTCTCTCTCACACAGACACACACAAACACATAACCACACAAAACAAACAAATAAATAAAAATTTAAAAAGTTCAATAAGTTGGCCACAAGAGAAAAGTTGCCTACTTATTCCTTTTTATCTGTGATTGACATTTAAATGAAATGCCTTCAACAACAGACTAGTAGTCTAATCTGTTGTATTTAAGAATATAGTGTATAAGAAACACTAATTTTTAAAAGCTATACTATGTAGAGAAGCATTAGAGAAAAGCTAACATAAAAGTCAAAATAAATAAGCCATGGCTCTTTGGTATGACGTTCTCAAACCTTTGAGAAAATCAATCTTTTCTGATTGATTTAAGGAAAAGTCCATAGAGTCAGTGGAATTTTACTCTTTGAACTATTATTTTAGCTGTTTTGTAGGCTTTAATTTTTAGTATCAATTAAAATGAAATGATAGCTGTTTCAGTGATGGCAGACTGAACGGGCTGCAGAAACAAGATCACAGGATGGGTACCACTGGGTTGAGAGATGGTAGGGTAGTATAGCGGCTGCAGAAGTGCAGTGAACCAGAAGGTGGGATTCTAGACAAATACCATGTAATGACTAGAAGGATATAGGGAAAGCCCTACCCACTCCAGCCGAGGTGAGACACAATATGGGAACATGAGAAGCATGTGGAATCAGATAGTCTACTAAATGGGCACAAGTATTTTCAGACATATTCTGTGGGTAGGACCCAGGCAGGCAGAAAACATCTAGTGGCAAAGGGAAAACCAAGCATGGGCTTGTAACCCAGAGCCCCGGGTTACACAAAATTCTACAAGGTGAGTATGATCCCCAGCACACCAGAAAGAATTGAGAACTACTTCCAGAAAAAAGTCAGAAAGGCTGACACAAAAACTTCTTTTAGCATTGAAATCTGGACCTAACTTAGAGTTATGGAGACTGGTTGTCTTAATCTACAGAGCCAGCTACAAAGAAAGAACCAAGGAGCTGGGGAAAACCATCCTAACTAGGAAGAAAGACTGATCAATTTCATTTCATAGCTTTACATTTATTTTCCAAATGTATACTTTTGCATTCTAATTTTTTGTTTTGTTTTTGCTTTTACCTTATCCAAATAAATTTTTATAGCTGTTTTCTTTTAAATATATACGTACTTACTTATCCTTGGAGGTGCACATGCTGTAGCATGCTTGTGGAGGTCACAGGACAATTGGGGGGAGTTGGTTTTCTCCCTCTACCAGTC